>CP042185.1:2746424-4119637 GCA_007735645.1 Venturia effusa | reverse complement strand
TAACCCTAACCCTAACCCTAACCCTAACCCTAACCCTAACCCTAACCCTAACCCTAACCCTAACCCTAACCCTAACCCTAACCCTAACCCTAACCCTAACCCTAACCCTAACCCTAACCCTAACCCTAACCCTAACCCTAACCCTAACCCTAATAATTCGTAGGTAATACGGAACTTATACCGTACCGCGAATTAGCGATGTCTATATAAACTTATCTAGGCTCTCCTTATACGCTCTTTAGTAGTACCCTATTATCTATAAAGACCTTCCTATAAAGCTATATTTAAGATTCTCGCCGCGTAACGACTACTATTCTAAATATTCTAGCTAACTAATAGCTAAACGAGGTCCTTCTTACCCTAATAATAAACCGTAGCGGCGTCTCTAACGGTCTTAATAGAATAGTAGTATTATAGATAGCGGAGTCCTAATCTATATATCTACGCCTTATCCGGTAGGACGACGGTTATAGTACTAGTATCGCGGAGAAGGCCGACGTTATAAAATATTATAATAGAGCTTTTTCTATTATTAAAATAATTAGTCGTTAGGTAGGAGTATATAGAGCGGAGGTAGTATAGTTTCTAGAGATACGATTTCGCTCGGCCGTCTACCTATACGTATATTCTTTTCTAAAGATCGGTATAGGTCTCTAAAGGTATAATCTTACGTCCGATATTAATAGTAGCGGATATAGCGTTATAAATATCGAGTATACTCCGTAGATCCGTATTAGCGCGGTATAGTAGGGAGTAAAGTAAAGACTTATACTTCTATAAACTTTTTATATTCTTACTATTAATAACCTAGAATATATTACGAAAGACTATTAGTTTAGAATTAGTTTATATCGTATAATTAACTTTGGCGAAAAACCTAGGGATAAGCGATTCCTTAATATTATATATTAAGACTATTTTATATTATAACGCGAACTCTCCCTTCCGCTATTCTAACCCCTTAGCTACGGAATCGGCTTCGACGACGTTAAAATCTCCTAGTACGTACTAATAGATATTACCTAGTATTATAATATTAGTAGCGACCTATATAGCTTTATTATAGAAAAGCTAGATTATATCCGTCTTAAAGAAGTTCGAGGGTCTATCTTTATAGTATATTAATAGTACGATAAGGAAGACCTAGGCGTCCTTAAATTTAGTAAAATTACCTATCTATAGGTACGGAATATATATAAGTTCGTAACTCTCTATATATATTTATCTAGTATCGTCTTTTACCTCGATCTCGAATAGGGAGTAAAGTAATACCTAAATATTCCGGCCCTTATATCTAGAAGGGTACTAAGACTAGTTAGATCTAATAGATTTAAGTATAGAGTACTAGATATAAAAGCTATTAAGATTATACTAAACCTCGGTCTATAATATAGGGTAGTAGTTAATATAAAGATAAACGTATCGTTTACCTAGTTTACCTTAGGGTAAAGAACCTTATATTATCTATTAGAGTACTTACGCCCTAGTAAACGTCCTACGGGTTATATTAGAGTTTTTAGGGAAACTAGGTATACTAAGACCGATACGGTCTATTCTTACCGGGAAGGACGTATTTAGAAACTTATAGGTTATCGAGATAGAGTAGTAGCTAGTAGTAACGATAGCGTAATACTCTCTTTAAGCTTTTAGGTACTCCTCTTTTAAGTATCTATTAAGATAATCGATAGAGAAGAGATTAACGATCTTAACTACGGCCTTCTAAAGTTATTCCCTCCGTATAAGCTCGTTAGGATCTAGGATAGATTAACTATTAATTCCTTCTATATCGCGGGTTCGATTAACTTCCTCCTATTAATCTTTATCTCTAGTTCTTATCCTTTCCTCGAGGTTATCTAAGTTAGAAATATAGAGTCTATAATAGTAGGATATTAGGGGTATTAATAGCGTTAGAGTAGGGGATAGTTAAGTAGAGAGGGTTAGAAGGGGAGGTAAGCTTCGCGGTAGAGCTAAGGATATCTACGCGGAGTTTTTATAAGTAGGTTCCTAAGTATCCTCCCTAGGCTCGAGCTAGGTTCCGAGTTATTAATTCGAGGGAGGTAGTTAGTATTATAGTCGTACGGAATTAGGCGATATAGGTTTTTTACCGGCTAATCTCTTGTTTACCTTACTAACGTCTTATTAGAGGTAGGAATCTAGAATTAAAAGGAGGTTACCGTAGAGATTAGGGAGGTTATCCTCGTCGACTTATACGGAAGGAAATCGTTGTTTAGTAGATAGCTAAATATTATTAGAATAATAGGTAGAAAGATAATTATAGTAATAGTTACCCTAGGTTAAGATTAGGAAGCGGTAAGTCTAAATAATCGAAGGTTCTTAACTAGCGAGGGAAACTATTACTCTTAGTATATAGAAGTAGTAATAGGGAAGAGTAGGGAAGGGTAAACCTTACGATAGTATCCTTTCGTTTAGTAGAAGAGAAATAAGGTATAGATAGTTCCTCTCGTTTCCCGTATTTACTATTAGATTACTTTAGGGAAGTAGTATTATCTAGCGAAGGATCTAAGCGAATATCTTTATTTAAATTTCTACTTATCCTACTCTTCGCTCGCTTCGGTATCGGTTCTAATATAATCTAGGTAACTTAACTTAGTTCGCCTATTGGTTCCGATATAGGTATAGTAACCTAGCTTAATACCGGTAATATAGAGGTAGATTTCGTTATTTTATTATTATTTTTAGCTCTAATACGTTCCTTATAAGAAGCTAGTATAGAAGCTAGGGAGGGTTTAAAAGTAGTACTATTAGTAGCGGTAGTACGTAATTTAGAAGTATAACTTAGTTCTAGCCGTTCTAGATTATATTTTATCTTTTTTTTCGTAATCTTGCTAGCGCGCTTTAATATATCTTAAGAGACTAGTATAGAAGTAGAAAGGAACTAGAGACTACTATTATTAATAGTTATAAATAGTATTCTAGAAGCCTAACTTAGTTACGATAGTTCTCCGTTAAGTTTCCTCTTTTTATTTTTAGTATTATTAGCTCCCTTACGTATCTCTTAAGGTACTACTAGAGAAGCGGGGAGAAGCTTAGGACTACTATCGTAAGTAGGGTCCCTAAGGGGTCGGGTCGGGTCGGGTTTAAGGGGTACCCCCCCGACCCGCCGTAGGGGGGGTAGAAATAGAGGGGGGGCGGGTTTTCGGGTCGGGGGGAGCTTTTACCCCCGACCTACTAATCGGGGGGAAGTCGGGTTTTTTAAGTCACATGTTTTAATACTTAACCTAGGTATTATTAAGATCTAAATAGCTAGAATTATAGAGAAATACCTATTCTATAAGTCTATAAGGTTATATAATATAAAATACCTATAGGTCGTCCATAATTAATAAAACTATATAAAAAAGTCACGTTTTTTAGCTAAGAACCCGCCCTGATTAATCGGGTCGGGTTCTAGCGGGTTTAGGGTCGGGGCGGGGGGTCCTAGGGACCCCTATACCCGACCCGAATACCCCCCCCGACCCCCCCTGCCCCCGAGGGGTCGGGGGATCCCCCGACCCCTTAGGGACCGGTCATGTTTGGCCATGTTTCCGCATCCTTCTAGGATGACTCGGCGGCTGAAGCACATTCTTGGTTCGTGCCTGAAACCTGTTGAACTTGGGGATGGCGTCGAGAATGGTGGGCCCGGCTGGTTTTAGCTGGAGATGCTAGATATTCTTAAGATTAATTGGTGCAGACGAGAGTGAATAGGATTCTAGCCATTCTCTCTTATACATGCCAGCCTGTTATCGTGCTTCTGTGTTTCCGTCGTTGCTCGGGGTTGCTGTGTTCGTGGAATAGTATAAATCGACCAAAATCTATTCTAGGTGGCGGAAGGGGTAGGCAAGGTGGTCGATGGACTATTAATAACACATCCTATTCGTTACTTGGAGCATTACTTGCTTACGTTCTTGGTGGCAAGAACACAGTTCCAGGCCTGGTGAATAGCAGACTGGTGTGTTCTTCGAGAAAAGTTGGCTAGCGGACAGCTGTGGTGCAAGGTTCTGAGGACTCTTCTCAGCCAGCAAATCTTCAACACCATGTCGTGCTCACCTGGAGTACGGCTGTACGTTTGGTCAATGCTGGCCTGAATGAGCAGAACTCGATAGTGTAAATCCTCGTAACGTTCCGCTGGAAACAGGATAAAAGAAGAGTATCTTCAAGCACTTCAATTACACGATCAAAGCACTTATTGGAGATATTATGCCTCTGACTCCTGAAACACAAAAAGGGGATGCAATATAAAAAAATCTGGACGGACAGCGATCGACGACGACATGCTGGATCTGTGTAAAAGAGAGCCCTGTGATCCTCCATGCCGTTAGAGTAGTGCTGTGCACCGGGATCGAAGTCGATAGCTTACCATACAGACAAGAGGAGCAAAGTCATCACTAACGTTAGACACCCCTCATCCAAAGAAGCCCTTTGAGAATGGCTTCGCGAAGATGAAATTTGCCAGCGCCATTCCTTCCGCCTCAGCGTCAGCATGTTGATTGTCAGGGCGTCTATTTTACGTTAGTAGGTCTTTTCAATTCACATCTTGAAGCCCCAGCCCCCTACGTGTTCTGGGTGGGAGATGTACTCACAGTCGATGCTTTGTTAAATCATACTCGCTAGTCATTCGGACTTTATCTCCCCTCTTGATAGCAACAGGCTTGTCACACGGCGTATATCCCGTGATAGTCTCCCATTTACTCCCATCTAGACTAGCTGTCGCGCCACCTTCGCTACCGTAGATGGCGCGAGCTTCGCAGATCTGAGCGTCGTTGAGGAACACTTTGATATTGACGCCGCCGTCGTGGATGCTATCTGCGTTTAGCTATGGTCCGGTGATGGTACTGGCACGTAAGACATACTGCGGCGTCCAATTCATGAAATAGCCATTATCAATCACCATCCATTCTTCACCTTTGTAGGTGACGGGCTTGTCTTTTGGTGGATGCAGGATTCCCTGGTCCTTATCGGAACACCCATTAGCAGACAATGCGCCCATACCCACATCAAGCATGTCTGCTGCTTTGCCAGGAGTCCACTCCATGTCGATAGTAAGGTAGAGTTCCTTCTCGACTGGATCGTAGTTGACGATTTCGGAGGTCAATTGCATACGGCCACCCTTGCCGATCCAGTATCCACTTTTGACAGGGCTGCCAGGACGGGCTGAGAATGGATTACCAGAGCCCATAGAGCCGCCACCGCCAACGAAGACAGACATGCCCATCTGACGTTTTGAGAGTGGAGCAGAGCGGCGAGCGCGGCCATGGGACATGCCAGCCATGCTACCGGTCGCAGGTTTAGTGGTAGCAGGAGTCGAGGTACCTCCAGCAGCTTTTGGTCCCATGCCAGTCATTGGCGGCACGGACGAGATCATAGCTCCATTTTTGCATCTTGGAGGAAAAACTGGCGGGTTGAGTTGCGTCTTGCCACTCAGATCAGCGACGATGATATGATGCGTGTAGACTCCGTTCGCCACGTCGGCTTGTTTCCCATCTTTATAGGCAAAGTTTGCCACGGCTTTGTGCACTGTACAGTCCTTGCATGGAGGCTCAATTGCTCCACCAGGAGTGTCGCTATTTGGGTCGAGTTTGATGCCGGAAGTGCTGAAGCCTGTCTTTCCATGGGTTGCCTGTAGAATGATCAGCAGAGAACGTGTAAGCGATCAAAATTCGGAGAGACTAACATTGCTTGCAGGCAACTTGAATGGTCCATACATGTAGATAGCGCGAGTCGCTGCGGGCACATACTCTGGCGCCAATTTCTTCAAAATTGTTGCTGTCTTTGCAGTGCCCATATAGGACGTCAACAGGTTGTTCAGCTGTCGCTTGTCTACGTCCTCGTCAGTGTCGTGGGTTTTCACAATAGTAGAGGAAGGTTTACCCACGACTTCAGCCGGGCGCGCTGAGGCTATCGTGACTAGAATCAATTGAATCAAGAATCCCTTCATATTGAGAAGCAGTTTGTCAATTGCTCGATAAATTCAGTAAAGAGTCAGTGCATGTATGAAAACTGCGAGACATGTAACGTTCTTGTCTTGTGGGCCACAACTATTACTTCAGTCGACAATGAACGGCTGGTCATCGCACTCCCTTCTCATTATTTTTTTGGCGGCTCCGTAGTTCCCATGGGTCAAATTTGATTCGAGAACCACAACGTAGCTTGACAAAGCTCGTCTAGGAGCGTGCAGTGTTGTAAATCCAGGGATCGCCCGATGTCTGGTCAAGGCCCTATTCTTATATGGAGACCAATGAATTATGGTGGACGCAGGGCAAGAGCATGACTCGTATCTGTGCGTGAGCGAGGAGGTCGAATGCTGAGGAAGATGCACTGAGCCCATGGAACGAATCCGGGCTCCGAAGCACAGGTTTTTGCAGTTGCTGTACCACTGTGGAATCTCGAGCTTAAAGTCGAGCGAGCAGTATTGCTATACCCTCACTCTATTGGCGAACACTTGGTAAAGACAATTGTCCAAGTCTGTTTCATGCATTGCTACATCAGTTGATCACCGGCAAGTTGCTGTTGCTGTTGAAGGCGTGAAGAGAATCGTAGTGTAGCGGAGTTCCGGGGAAGCAGGGACGTTTGCCTGGTCAGTGTCCTTAGATCGCATACTTAGTGCTATAGTCCAAACAAGATTTAGCGAAACTTCAGCAACTATCTGCTATTTTGGAGAGGAAAGCCGCGCCAAATTACATATGCGCGACACGGTTTGGCTCTAGATCTTTATCAGTATTCTCTTTGTTGACAGGAGATTAGGGGGTGTAAAGACTCTCGAGCATGGCTGTTTCGAACAGACTCATCTCAACCAAAGAGGCTCTCTTTGGGGCTCTAGAACAAGGTTTGACGATCGGGCATCGTTCTGATGCATCAGTTATAAATGGTCTGGTCGTTGGTGGCGGTGAGGGACCTCAGATGGAAGCCTCGCTGCATTTTCATGGCATTCTTAGTCGTTCGTCAAGTCTATAACCTCCATGTCAATATCAATAGCAGTTAATGCACCCTCTGCGCGTTTTCTCAAAACTGTCCTTGACTGCGGTTTCGTCCTCGTAGACTCTGGTTTGGACGGCCGATTTGTCACCGTTTTCCATTCCTCAACAACCTTCTCAACCTTGCTCCTGATTGTCTGCCTCGCACGCTTGTGTTCCATGCCATCTCGTAAGAGGTCATCGTATTCGGTCAATCTGTGTCTGATGAATGCTCTCACCGCTAAGTCGATCGTCTCCTCGAGCGGAATTGTTGCAGTTCGACCAACGCGACCACTTCCTTTCTTCAGGGTGTGATTCAAGATATCTGAAATCAGCTCACGTGGAATTTGGGGGAACGTCGCTTCAATACACTCCTTGGCCTTGTGGCTGAGTCGCCCTTCTTTCGCAGCCACCGCTGCCTGCCGAGCAGCTTTGGTATTCTGGTGTGAAGCGAAAACAGAGGTGAAAATGGCACGTGGAACACGGATCCCCAATGCTCTCTTTCTCTCATCCTGGACTACGAAAAGCGGCTTCCCTGCACCATGGGTCTTCTTTCGGCTGCTTCCGTTAGTCGAGTAATATGACTTAGTCATGCGATCACGTCAACTATACCATTTAGCTGTCAAGTACACATTTCCTGTATGTGTCAGGCATATCATTTGTCGTGGGCTGGTGATATACGTACCTTTCCGGACGAAGACGTAGCCTTTCGGCATTGGAGCTGATGGCGACACCACTACCTCCGGGCCATTTGAGGACAATGGCATGATGACGATGTCCTTCCGACGCTAATGAGGATACGAAAGTCATGAATCCAACGAGGCATGAAGCAGAGTGGGCTCGGTGGAGATTCCGACAGGATTTGGCGGAATTGGCTTTGTGCTTCTGAAAGAAAGTCGAGCAAGGAATTTTTTGGTATGTGATTCACAGAGCACGCAAGCGCTGCATATGGCGTGGTTCCAACGAATTTCTCAATAGCATATTGCTGGAAATGATGAGATTCGAATGTTGACGGTGACATCCGACGCGTAATGCCAGTGGTGTTAGTACTAGTAGTACTAGTGTTTTCACATTCACGTGAAGGCATCTTTCTGTCCGGGCAACTCCCGTCCATGGTCGGACCACGTCCACCTCGGCTTCCGTCTCGGACATGATCAGTAAACCACCAGCAACAACACAACTTTCCTACCTGGTTGCGTACATAAGGTGTGGACTCATGCGTTGTACTGTCTAATTCTCTTCGTCACTCGGCTTTTAATTTGCCTCTGTCTCACTCCGATTGTCGCTACAACCTCCCCCTGATTGACTTCCCTGATCATGTCTTCAGCGCACAAAGCGTCTACCTTGGCTGAACAAGTCGCCGTCAAGGAATCGTCGGAAAATGAATACATCTCCGTATTCTACCCAGACAAGATGGGCAATGCGGCAGACATCGCCTACGGCGGCTGCACCATTGCCATCGGCATAAGCGCGGCCTATAAAACCGTCGCATCTCAATACCATGCCTATTCCATCTCCGGGCATTACCTTGGACCAGCAACCGATGACCGTTGCATATACGCTAAACTAACAAAGCTGCGAGATACACGAACCTTCGCTACCAGATTTGTCGAATTGAGTCAAGAACAAGACGACGGGACTAGAAGGAAATGCGCTGTTATGATCGCTGACTTCCAAAGGCAAGAACCGGCATCACTACTTGAATACACCACTTCGCCCACGAGAATTTATAGCAGCATTGAAGCTTGTCCAACGCGGGACGAGATGAATGCGGAAATGATCAGAGAAGGAAAAATCACGTCGAAGCAAGCAAAAGTCCAAGGCGTGATCTTTGGCCTTATGACACGCTTTTTTGAAGGCAGAGCCGTGCCTGAGAGCATCTTCTCTCAGAATCTCTACGGAATAGCGAAAAGTCTTCCAACGAGTCAAGACAATGTTCCTTTCGTCAAGAAGACTTCTGCAGACTGGGTCCGCGCGAAAGCACCGCTCAGAAGCGAAGGTGACCAGATCGCTGGGTTGGCCTGGTGGATGGATGGCGCTCTCTCCTTCCTTCCTCTGTCACACAATCACATGTTTCTTGAAGATGCTGCTGCATGCTCGAGTTTGGATTTTTCGTTACGAATCTTCTCTAACAAGATCGACTTGTGCAACTGGCATCTCAAGGAGATGATGACGAGCCATGGAGGGGAAGGGAGGACGTATTCGGAAGCGAGAGCATGGGATACTGAAGGAAAGATGGTCGCTTGTATGACGCAGCAAAGCATCTTGAGGCCCTTCAAAAAAGATACCAAAAGCAGATCCGTTTTGTAAAGCTAGTTGCACCACTAAGCTCGAAAAGTCTACCGTATGATCGGAAGCGTTTCGACAGCCAAAGCAAGCTCGACCTAAATACCTTGTTGGCAGATTGGCTGTCACCTTCTTTCAGGAATTCGTTCATGTCGATCACGAAACAAATGATAGATTCTCGACAAGTCTCAGCAGTGTTCCGACACCAGAGGGACATGATCCGGTACCTCGTTCTGATGTAAGACCGGACCAAGTGATTGGTTCTTCCGCATTACTGTAATACTAAATGTTCTCCCGAAACCAGCTTTCCTGAGGTACTCACAAAGAACCAGGAAGAATAAAGTCCTTGCCACGAGCCAACATTCATGCGTAGATCACTATCCCAACCGCATGCATCTTTTCGCCCGTTGTGACCATGGGTTCTCGGTGCGCAATCAACGGAACCTCAGCAACACTAGTGGCACGACACTTAATTCGCAGGCTACTTCATTGTTTCAGCTTGCCTTGCAGGTCTCGAATTACATAAGCGCTCGCTGTTACCACATTGGAGAATCATTAAAATGCGGAACTCTGATTGCAATAGCCACCAGTGCTGCCTACTCAGCAATGTCTGTCACGGCCTCAGTCCAAAGTCTGGCAATTCTGGAGACTGCTACAACAACAACTATCTGTACGTACCACATCTCTGCACTCGAGTAGATGAGCAATTCATTTTGCCTACAGGGGCCATTACTACCACAGCGATTCCTCCCGGGGCCAGATACCCTCATCACAACCGTCGTCAACGCACAAAGCGCCTGTGATGCTAGCCAACAAACCGGTCTCAGAACGATCGCTTCCCACCGCTCCACCCTGACCTGGGAAAAAATTATCGACGATGGTTATATGGAGTGTGTTGTGGCATTCAATGGGTCGACAGCTTGGGAGACTGTCAGACTGCATATACATCCATCAATCTTCAGTAGCGGTGGTCGATGGGATCAACACGTATTCCAACCCTTTCAGCCACATTGCCGCTCGTGGCGATTACAGGGATTCCTACAGCTCAGGTGTTGGGTAAGGAATCGTTTAGGAGACTGGGGTGATGGGGTTGCTTGGCTGTTAAGCCCTCTTGACAAAACGCGAATAGTAATGGGTTTCTCAGGTAGACGAATGCAGTGTTGACAATACCTTTTGTAGCGATATCTTCTCGAAATATCCATCTTTTCTGTCGGCTGACCAGACTCGGATAAATCACGTCATTGGTTGAGCTTATTAAGCAAGGCACGTCATCAAATGGGCAGAGAGATCTCAAAGTTTCCGATTTGCACTGCATGGTTCAACCCATTGGCAAATATTCTGCCTGGCGCATATCAATGTCTTGCACCTCATTCAAGGTTTTGAAGAGATTTTTTGAAGGCATTGGAACCATCATCCAGTTCACGTGAGCATCCTCAAGCTCGAATTGCCAACGCCGAAAACCCCGAACTGAGTGCACGTTCAGCGCCTGGATTCCTGCACCTTCCCCCCAGACTTACTAGAAAGATCCGACAAACGCCAAAATCCTGCCCATCAAAATAGCAACATCACATAATCACCTCGTGATATCGCCTCTCTCGTCTTCAATTCGCCTCGCTCTCCTACCACTAGTCCCTAAGTCCAGGCACTATCATCTCCCCTGTCCTCGCCCGCAAACTGCTCCTTTCCAACCAACCCCTCAGCACTCTTCTCACTCAGTCTTCCCAAATCCCTAGCCTCACGCCTGAGACGAGGAAGCGCAGCACTACTCGCGCCCTCGGTATGTGCTCGATTTTGGACATCCTTGGACAGTTGTTCAGAGGTGGCGCTGATGTGACGGGATGCTCTTGAGTCGCGGCCTGCAATTGCGATTTGGCTTGCCCAAGAGTGAGATTGGCGAGAGTCTGGGGAACTGGGCGAGTCATGGCCGCTGCCGGTGGTCTCGAGTTGTTGAGATTCTTCTTGAAAATTTTGAGGCTGGGTATCAGAAGGGAAATGTTGTGTGCGGCCGTTGGGACGTGCTAGACGAGCTGGGTTGCGTGCAGGGATAGGTGGTGGTGTGGCATCATGTGGAAAATTCTGATCCAAGTATTCCGTGTAGTCCTCGGCAAGGTAGGCGCCGTAAGCAATACCTGCCGGCGTATAGGTACGTTGTGATGCGGCTGTCGAGGGTGTGGCGGCGAGGTAGGCGGAGTGGTTTGTTCCCAAAGCTATGGGAGAAATTGGGCAATTCGTAGCATTTGATCGCTTGTGGCTTCTCGTCTTGGCTGGCGAGCCAGTGTTAGGAGTGCGTTTGTGGACGTGTAATGACTCGGCGGGAGCGTTGGGCTTGAAAAGTGCTGCGTCCTTGGCACCGCGTTGTTTGTGTGGCAAGCTTCCAGTGTCAACTGCTCCGTCCATCAAGTCGACTGGTTTGGGAACATGTTCATCCTTTTCTGATCGCGAGTAAATGGAAGAAGATTTACGATTCAAGGTCGGTGCGAGGAACGGTGTCTTCTCGTCTCCTGTGAAAACTCGAGTATCGTCGTCGAAGATCGAGTCACTCCCAGGACGAGCAGGAAAGACAAATGGTGCATAGGTGGCCTGCATAGAAGGAGAACCAGATGGTGAGTTGGCAAGGTGAACATCTTGCTCGAGTCCTGGCATCAAGTCGCCGGTCGCAAATCGACTATGCAGCGATGAGGACGGATCCATGGAATACTGAAAGGATACCCGGCCATCGTTGCCGAGACCTAGAGCGTCAAGAGCTTCCTGGAGAGAGTGTGATTCCGGACTCATCGAGGAAGATCCAGGTGGTGACGCTGTAAGAAGAGGTTGTTTTTCGTTCTGAAGTACTGCTTCTTCCAGTCCAAGTCGCTCAGTTTCCTTGCCTCCAAGCTCTTTCGACTTGGGTGCCTCACGGACAGACTGCTTCGGCTCCGCCTCTTCGTCGATCATCTTCACCTCCTTGTTATCTTTCGCCTCCGACTTCTTACTCGACAAGCTGATACTCCTCCTGATCTTCTCGGTCCAGCTACCACTCTTTTTATGTCCGCTTGAGCTTGCTCGATTTTTAATTGAGTCTTTAGGCGCAGTAAGATTATTGAAAGCCTGTGCAAGAGCCTTGACCTTGGAGACTGGTTTTGCGTCGGACCCAGCAGCAGGGCTCGAATCGCTGGTCCGCGGAGAACAATAATGCGAGGAAGACCTCTTGGTGCGAACTGCGTCGCTCGGCTGACGAAAGAGCGCAGGTCTTGATTTCCATGGGGAGATCACGACAGGAATGTCGCTGTTGACGACGACCTCGTTGGCTTTGAGTAAGGCTGGTAACGGTGGTGGTGACATCGATCCATGGTGATGGACTGTGGAAGCACTATCAGTCCTGTCACCACTGACATTCTTCGTTGCCAATGACTTGGCACCAGGAAAGCCTGTCTCCAAATCCGAAAGTTGGTGCTGCATGCCCGAGATCGAGTCTGGACTATCACCACGTGCTGGACGTGCTGGTGGCTGCTTCGGGCTGCCAGCTGAAGGCGCCACAATGTTTTCTTGCTGTGCTAAGTCACTGTGTCTTGGGGCAGGGAAGGTGTCCAGCATGCTGCTGAACGTCACGGACTTACGACGGTTGCCTGAATTCGGTTTGCGGAAAGCAGAAGGAGATGTCGGTGTTTTTGGCAGGTCTGCTATTCTCGTCAGCAGTCCATTGCCAATCGAAGTCTTTAAGGCGGTCTGACTTACGATCGCGACTTAGGGCTCGAGGACCAGTAGGGGAGTTGGAGGGTGTTGTTATATTGCTGCCCTGTTGATGTTGCTCATCGGGTGTGTCTCCTGACTTGGCAGGCGGGATGTCTTCCTCTGTTTTGTCAGTTGAGCTTTGTGACTTCATGACCATGGAGTAAGGAGCTGGAGAAAGCATGGTTGAGACTCTATGTTCCTGTCTAGGAATGGAGCAAGCTGAGCGATGATGAGAGGTAAGTAGAGCAGTGCGATAATGGTGTTGTACTAATTACGAAGGTGGAAAAGTGAAGATGGAGATTTAGGCTGTCATAAAGCTAACACCTGTCATGTGGCCAAAAAAACTGACGCGAAGTTGGAGCGGATGTGTTGATGTCGCTGTGTTGACAATCACCAGGAATCAAGACGTGGTGGAAACCTCAATGCCACACCATCATGCCCCATATCCAATGTTTACGAGAAGTCCCCTGGCTTTCAGGAAATGAGATATTCTCTTTAGTACTTCGTGTTTGCGATCTAAATATCGACAGCGGGGTGTTCGGAGCGAGACAATTCTTGATATCGCCAGAAAGATGTCGATATCGATCTTATATTGAAGATGATCAAGCCGGAAAAATTGGCGGACGATCTCGACGGATACTAGGTCGGGGAACTCAAATCGAAGAGGGGCAGTGGTTTGATTGACACATTAGACGAGACTTCGTCAGGGATCGTTCTCTTCTGTCATCATGTTCGCACTCAAGTGGTTCGAGGTACCATCGAAGTAAAAGCAAACATCGGACCTTGTTGTAACATACTCTCTTTGCTGCTGAATTAGTTCCCAGCTCACGCCTAAAGAGATCTATATACTGCCAGTGCGGCCTCAGTGATCTATGGCAGTTGACTCACGGGATTTTGAGTCCTTCAGCCCGAGATTGATATTGCTGAATTTTTGATGACACTTTCCCGAAGGAATGCCAGAAATTCATCGTTGTTGACTCGAGAGAGATAGGTTGGAATCGAGATGGATCTTGCGAACCGAATGCTGATCTCTGAAATTGCCACGAGTTTGCTGATAACGGTCTCAGGCGAGACAGAGCTCACGTTGAAAGCATTCCTTTGTAAGCCAAGGGGTTGGCATTTCGTTTGTCCGCAGAGTTGATGGCACGAGGCCCAAGCATTCCCTTAAGTATTCGGGCGAGTACGCTGCGATTGAACCAACCAAGTCTCACCACACAACGCCTGGGTATACCAAAACAATGCCTATGCAAACGCCCAAATTCCACATCTCGTTATGAAGCTGTGATCAAAACTCCATATCTTGCGGTACGGCCATACTCTTCCTCAGTTGTCTCTCCCTCTGGCCGGCTTGTAGCTGCAATCTTTCTATGGCAAATACCAACCTCTCTTTCTTTTGTCTTAATTGCTTCATCTTCATGATGTCCAGGCCCGTCAGATTGCCATTTCCACCCCCACTAGTGGCACCGCCCACATTACCACTTGTAGCCTTGCCGAAGCTCTTAGCACGACCCCTGCTCGTAGGTCGGGAAGAGGATGAGTCAAGTCGTCCTTGCTGTAAATCATGCTTGGCGATGAGGGATTGCTCGCGCCGTTCAAGTTTGTCGAGGTAGGTTGAGACGCGTGTTAAGAGCGACGTGACTTCCGGCTGGATTTCGGAGAGAAGAGCCGATTGAGCTGACTGGAGAGATGGTTCTGAAATCAGTTCGAAGTGCTGTCTTTGTTAGCTTGGTCTGGGTGCAAAAAGTAAATAGACGTACTCTGGTTGTCTGCAGTACTTTGGCTAAACGTGGAAAATCATTGACGCCTTGGTCGAGAGTGCGTATGGAAGAAGAGAGGGTACCGATTGTTTCCCTCAGCGAAGAGACGCAGCCCTGAAGAGAATGTGCCATTGCTGCTTGATCTTATTCTTATATCTCCCAGGAACTGTTGTTGTTGACATTGTGAGTCCAGTCTAAGGGCTGAAGTCCACTTTGACACGTCTAGCGCGGAATCTCTCTCGAGCTTCCGGGTTTCGACGACCACCACGAACTCGACTCCCACGACAATCACAACGCACCAATCTCCTCCACATACAACTCTCACCACCTTAATTCAACCGCAAAGATGAGTTACTTCGGACGCAAATGGCCTGTGCCAATCGGTGAGTTTGCCGTGTGCGCAATGGATGGTTGGGCAGAGGACTGACTTTTCAACAGCTCAACCCATGTGGCCATTCTACACTGCCGGTATGCGAAGTCTTACTACTAGACTCTCTAGTTGGTATTACAAGGGGAAAGCGATAGAGAAGTGATGCAAGAGATGGAACTGATGATAAGAATGGACAATGGACAATGGACATCTGGGACTTCAGGACGGACAATTGGACAATGACTAACGACTTTGGACAGGCGTTGTCATCCTTTACGGCGTCAACAACATCGCCGGTATCATGTCATCAAGTATGATTACCTCCTCCTTGCCAGACTTACCAAGCCCATCACTCCGGCCGATCGGATCATGCTAATGAAGGTACTAGCCGACGAATTCAAGAACGACCCACGAAATCCAGCTGCGAAGACAAACAACGCGGCAGGCGGACACTAAGAACATGGGCATTCGTGAAAAGAGTGATGTTTGCGAAGTGGATCACGGTCAATATTTGATTTAGCCAGATGCTACTGGTTGATGAGCCGGGGGGTAGATGTCTGTAAATAACACTAGACGGCACATGGACAATGGAGAACCCCGATATCTCATCCTCGGGACTGATGCTATGAGCTCTATCGCATGCCAATAGTTGGTAATCGGGCGCAGCAATGGCAACAACATGATCTAGCGTACAGATCTCAATACCAGCGCAATATGCCCGATCATCCTCGGAACCAGTTCCTCAAATGGTCCTATTTGTACAGCTTCCACAACTATGCCGCAAATCTCTTAAGACTGTTCCAATCCTTTACCCTCAACCCGGCCCTACCCGAGAGCCGCGATCACTACTATCCATTAAATACATGCTTGATGTCTTCTCCAAGTGACACGAACAATTGGGGGGACACACCGAATGACATATTATCCAATTTTAGACATGTCAAAGAGTGCCCTGAGAGACGAACTTGCGTCGACAACGATCCATCTTACTGAATGGATTCGTGGAATAAATGATCTATATGCTGGTGACGACGACGGATGGTTTAGGGACATTGTGATGGAAGCACTCGTCTACACTACATGTCTGCGAGCTTGATCTTCGTCTACAATCTTGACGAAAATCTTGACGAATTCGCGTCTCCTCGTCCACTTTTTTCCTTCTTATCCATGAAGAGCTTAGTGGGCGCGAAAGACCCATCGGAGGGACACTGTAGTTGCAAATTTGTGCTTCGGGTCTGGCTGTCTAGGACGCATTTTTGTAGCAGAACTAGACTCTCGCCGCATAGGTTGTCCTTCCAATCATCACGAAAAGCAGAACTTGCTGCTAAACTTCGGAAGATTCAAATCATCGATCCGCTACCAGCCGATTGACATACCTGGAATGGTATATCAATAGCTTTTTCACAAGTATCCCCTCGCAGTCAATGAACTCCGACCGTACCGTCTGGCTAATGGGCTGCGCCTTGGACTGAATACTCTGGGTTGCATGTTGGCCAAGATCGTCTTATTAGGAACATTTGCTGGCACTTGGCAAAGAGTATGGTAAGATTTGGCCGCTCTGACGATGACAAAGACACTGAAGAAAGATGAAGATGACAATGGATAATGGTAATGCTGTAGATGGTGAGGATAGTGATGACGATGATACTCATGCCAGATTAGTTATAGCCATGCACAAGCTCTAGGCTATGCGATGTCTCATCGTCATTACTTAGTCTTCCGAGGAAATCTCAGGACTAACAGGCCACGGGAGGGTCCGTGAAACCTGTGCCGATGTTCAAGCAGACGCGGGCGGGAAGTTGGGTTATATAGTATTCGGTGAGCCGTTCTCCATTGTTGTTTCTAAATCTTTCTCAAGCCCGCGCCGAATATCGGCAGAGAAAGAGATATTTTCTCGATAGTTCGTCTCCAGCCATGCTGATCCGCAGGGTTCACACGACCACGCAGGGATCTGGGACTATATATTCCGATCGACCCTCTATCAATTTCCGCTCCACGCAGACGATACAGTTCGAACTATCATCATGGCGCGGAGCTGCTGTTGGGTCTAGTCCCAGGCCCGTCTTGAGAACTTTTTACTGGCCGTGGGAGAGTGCTGGTCATGAGTCCTGCAATGATGCGTAAGTTTGATGGTGGTGGTGATGATACTTGCGATCATGTCTTACTGCAGCAAAGCTGCTTCTCGATATGTAAAGGCTGTGGTGTTTTCTAATGGACGCATCAGCTACGTGCCGCTAGATGCAAGAGCTCAGGAAGGCGATATGGACAACACACCTGGCTAACATCTTGTTTCGTTATGCTCATGGTATCTAGACTGAGAAAGACCTTGCTTTCATACTTGGTTAATGATCTCGACACCGACTGTTACGCATTCAGCCTAGGGACTTTGCCAACACTTGTTATCGGATGACCGAAGGACGACTAACCAAATCCTTGGAGGATTCAGCGTAGATGGATGGATGTGGGACTATTTATACCAAGCCTCCGCCATTCTTGATTTCATTGACCATGTGTGTGAAGAAAACGATATAATTATGCCCGCGGCGCGGGCTCTGGATCATTCTCCGGGACTGCTTGTTGAGCAGATCGACAAAGGTCTTCCTGCAGCTCTTCTGGCAATAATGGCTGGTGAAGATTTGGAAGCAGTAATGATAGTTTTGCGGCAAAACCCAGTGATGATGGTATTCCAACTCACTGATTCAGCTGGCTCGAAGACCTCGATCATTTCTGTTCCTTCCGAACTGGCTCAGTAGCTGTTGCTGAACTTGCTACGGTTGACTTTCGGCCAACGGCTAAAGAGTGGGACAGCAATGGTGTGTTTACTTTCATCGACTTTCATGTTTATGCGCATGCCTAGTCAACACTTACCAAGCGAACAGAGCTTCATCCGCCTTTCTGCTACCGACACCATGTGACCGGGCATATGAAAATTCGAGACAAAGCGACTCTTCTCGAGTCCAAATGCTTATAAATAATCAGCAACTCGCATACTCTTCTGCCACAGCAGCAATTGCCATCGTCCCTCGAGCTAGACACGCGGTGGCAGTCTTCTCCTTCTCCCCTTGTGGACTAAATCCTTGGGAATCAATTGCTTGCGATGGTTCTTAAGGAAGACCTATTCGCTCCTTTCTTCGAAACGCAGCTCGTTCTCAAGAAAACGGACAGGCGTTGGTGATGACTATCATTATTAAAAGTCTCCCTGTCTCTTCTCACGTCCATGCTCGTTATCTCGTCGAGTACTTGGCCGAAACGACCAGTCCGTCATACTTCTATGACATGATTAAACCCTATGTTCGAGTCTAACGGCCGACGCTCCACCAAATGTTGTGGAAACTGCTGTTGTTGTTGATGTCAGCTAGAACCATCTCTCCTCGCCGTATTTTATACAGGTAAGGTCCACATGCATAAGCATCCCCGCGGAACCTAACTCAGTCAATCAAACCCGATCTATCAGTGTGGATAAAAAGGGGCGGACTTTTGGCCTAGTTTGTACCCTGAATTTTACCGACTTCCCGTATATTCCCTTCTCTGCTACCTTTGTTACTGTAATAATAAAAATTCTAAAGCTATAGAATTAAAGAGTACGCTTAACTTAGTAAGAGTATTTATTCTCTATAAGCCCGGGTATAAGTTGGGGTTGATATCACATCAAAGCTGTTGCTGAGAAAAGTCCGCCTCTTTTTATCCACACTGATAGCCCGATGTTAACCACTGGACCGAAGTCGTTCCACATAAAAGCCAGTCCACCCTTGCCACTTCATCAGCACAAGACACAACAGCACATCTTACACTAGGAGCGTGTCCTCGTTGATGTGTCTAGGCTGTTCTTTTCCGCTCTACCTGGTCGATCAGAAGGTGAAACGATTCCACGGTCATGTGTAGTCTTTTTCGCATGGAAACGATCAGTCATTCGTTGAATATTCGTGATGCTAGAATTTGAACAGTGATGATGGAAAACATCGGCAGACTCTTGCCCAGAAACATAGCCGTTTCTAGTACTCGAATAAAAGTCGCTAGATGGCCAAAGAAGATTCAGCTGCCTGAATAACTTCGTGATATTTGCGTCTCTTACCGCTTCTCTGCGAGGCTTCACGCGGAAGGAGCGAACTTTCGTATCGAGACCCAGGTTTTCAACACCTGTTCGACCTTCACGCGGATCGCTCTCGGGTAGTCTCGCATGGTAGCGGTACTTCTCAGCTCGCTGTTGAGTACGCAAGACCCGCGAGAGAGATAGAAGACTTCTGTCTTGAGAAGCGAGGTGAATCACTAAGCAGAGCGGACGTTGAAAAGCACAATTTCTTACTCGGTCGCCTCGTGTCATTCTGTACAACCATAAGAGTATGAGATTTCGTGGCACAGCAATCGTTACGACGTATGACAGCCTCACAATAGGTTCTCCGATGAGATGATATCAAAGCGGTGATTATGCTTAATACAACATACTGTCGTGATGATCATCATCATTCAACTCCCGATAGATACTACTTCGAATCATGATGGCTTTCTTCGCGCCTAGGACCAGACCATATCTATGGTCGACCAACTCACGCTTGTCATCCCGAGTCGCAAGGGTGTGGCTTAGCCATGGACGACATGGAAATTGAGTCTGAATCGCCAAGATTTACTGGTGTAGGCATTGAATTAGCTGTCCTGGGCAGCAGTCGATTGCGGTACTAACTGGTTAAACGACATAGAATGAAATACTCGAAAACCTTGGTTTCCCTACAGCAAGCTCCACTATGCTCCCCTCTTCATTCTGCAAGCAATTTTTTTCATTCAGAAGACGGGCGGTTGCTGCTGTGATTGTAAGTGGCGCCTTCAGGTACAACCGACCATTGCACCGTTGCATTTCCCTCCACAAAGGTGCTTTGCGCAGGACCCTGAGTCTGCCCTTTCAGCTTGTGCGTCCCAGTCGCAATGTCAAGACCATGAATCGTTCTTTTGAACACTTCCAAAGCTAGCAATGGCTGGAAGAACGGAACCATGTGGCCGCTCTGGTAAGCACGGACAAAGGCAAAATTATTCGACTGCTTGACTTGCCCATGGACGACTCCGTCTGGGGTTTGTACATCGACATAGCCGGCACTGTCAAAACCATCGACGGCGAGCGCATCTGCCACGGCTTCGCCGCCACGCCAATTGCAGATGTAATCCGCATCACCATAAAGCAGTACAACTGGAATTCCTCGGCGAATCAGACTCTTCATGTCTTCCATGATTGTCAAGTTCTTCACTGTATCTCCCGTCTTCAGAAATGCGTTGAAGACCACATTAGACGCAGACGTGAAAGTGACAAAAGCACCGATGGCTTCTCGCACTCGAGGCAAGTTGAGATACTGCTCAAAGTATCGGTTCGGGAACGGGCTAGGCTTGAGATACCGGATATCGTATTCGTCTCTGTTCGATGCTTGTAGCGCCAGGTCTTGGGCATTGTAACAGAAGTCGTCGGCTTTGAAACAGTCCTCGTCTGTGCCATTTGCGTCGTTGCACTTCTTGAGCTGATCCATACATCCTCCTTGGCCGAAGAGATTATCAAACATTCTCTGTGCGACGGTCTGATTCATCATTGGAACACCATATGGATTGTGGATCGCGTATTTGTAGTAAGCAGGATACTGGATCAATCCATTGAAAAGGCCGTTGATGACTAAGACAGCGGATATCGCAATCGGAACATAGCCTGGGGCGCGAACCTCATTACGCTTCATCATGTATTCGGCAAACACTGCCCCGTAATGTCCGCCGTAAGATTCCGTGGCAAGAATTACGCCATGCTTGGAGTATTGAGGAAAGGCGCTCATGAAGCCCTGGAGTACTTTGTAGAACGATTCCGCAGCTTGTGGGGTCGACTTTTCGTACAAGTCAGATGCATCGCGAGAGAAGGTGCCGAGCGTGGAGCCGGAAGGGCAAGTCGAATTTGTTCTGATTGGGCCGACGTCCCCGTCCTCGTTGATGCACCCTGCTTGAGGGTGCGAATATGAAAATCCGGTCAAAGACGGCTGATCTACAAACAGTATGTTCGTTTCAGTTGTCCATGATAATGGATTATCATATGGCGTTGGCTCTTTTGCGCCAGCTCGCTTCTCTAAGAAACATGGTCCAATTCCACGAAAGACACCATTCATCTGCAACAGATTCAGCAGTTGTGAGACTCAGAGAATAGACACGACATACAGAACTTGCACCTGGACCTCCATTAAGCCAGATTGTCAATGGCTTGTCTAGTGGATCTTGCTTAGCCTCAAAGAACCACCAGAATATATGCTGGTCAGGCCCGATGTCAGTGTATCCGGCGAAGCTCTTCACATTGGGATCTAGCTCGCATATTCCACGAGGCACTCTCTTGTACCGGACAGTCACACCAGCAGCGCCTTTCGTAGTTCTCAAGCCTGTGGGAGGGTAAACAAATTGGGAAGAGACCATAAATGAGAGAAGCAAAGGGCATGCTCGGAGAGGTGCGAGTGAAGACCTCATGGTCGTGGTTGTTGAACGCCAGAATCGAGCAAGGTGGAGCTCACAGCGAGTATTTTATCGTCTTCATCTTATGCTGCTATCGTCCGTCCACAGGTTTCCAATGCTTCTTCTGGTTTCGCATGGAACGATGCTCACATTTTGCCCCATCGTTGAGAGAGGCCGTTATAGATTGACGGTAGCCGCGAACAGGCGAATGACAGAGGCCCAGGGGATGTTAGAATGGACGATACTGACCGTTATTTCTCTCCTCGGATTTCTGATTCCTGTGAAGGAACCAGACGAGCACGCTGTGTATGATGCGGTGAGGAAGTTGGACGATCCTTGTCCATTGTTGGACCATGGGTATTTATCGTTGTGGAGGCGCATCTCGAAATTCAATGTCCATCCCAAGCGATACGAGAATAGACACATCCCTTACCATGAGGCGGTTCGTACCCTCGACCAACAGACTCAAATGTGATGAAAGACATGCAATAGGATGATCTTGGACCAAGAAGTGCGAACACTCGCTAAGAATCAACCCAGGACTCCTATGAGCCGAAAGGATGATCAAGGACTAGGTTACCAGGTGTCGGCTCAAGGGTTTAGAGCGAAGTAAGAGAAACACCAAGTTCGTTTGGGCGGTGATTGGTATACGGCAGAGAAGGCCGGCACGCTTGTTTGGAGAGCTCATCGCCAGAATTTGCACCAGCTTTGATGCCCCTTGGAGAACTTGATGGCTTGTTTCGTGGTATCTATACGTTCGAGCCGGATTCGTCTCCCGCTCGCAATTACAGCGCTGATAAGATCCTGGATGATCTGAAGACACTTGAAGAATGGTGTGGGGAATTTGGGAGCCAGAATCAGCGGGCACGGGCAGGAACCTTAGGTGCTGTTTGGTTTGAAAAACCTCGAATATGCAAGCCCTGGTTTTTCGTGGTTTTTGGTATAGGGATGCCGCATATGGCTTGAAATAGGGGTTAGGGCCTAATACAGCATATTAGCGATCGTTTTGTTCGTTTTAATATACTAAAATATCCGGCGGTAAAGCTGTAAAACCGAATACCTCGTAGTTTTAAGATTTTATAAGGTTTTAAGATTTTATAAGGTTTTAAGATTCTATAAGGTTTTAAGATACGCCTGTATTAAGACGGCTTTAATATATCGGCTTCTAATATAGCTATAGTTTATATATAAAAGCCTACCTCTCGTTAGTAATACTAGAATTATTAGTATTAGTACCGTCTTTTATTATACCTCGTCTCCGTAAAAACCCTAAAAAAAGCCTTAAACTACTTAATCTCGAGAATAACGTACTATAACCTTATTCTTAGCTTCTTTAAGAGGATAGCCGTCCTCTACTACTACTACGGCTTAGTAACGATATAGATATCGCTACTCCCAAGTTAGCTATACCTTAAACTACGCTTCTAAGTTAACCCTTAAGCTAGATTTCGAGCTAGATTTCGAGCTAAATTTTAACTCAAACTATAATACTAAATAGCGGCCGGATACGGTTTAGTTTTAATATAAATATAGCCTTAGTGGAGTACCTTCTCGATACGAAGGCTACTAGCTTATAAACTAACGGCGGTTAGAAGCCTATAGTATATTCTATAGCTATTAAGCCGGTTTAAGCGATTATACCTATAAACTAGAAATACCTAGTTACCGTAAAAATACTAAAAACTAAGTAGGAGGGTCTTAAAAGCGTATAGAAGGTATAGAAGGAATATCTAGGTACTATTAGCGGATAGTCTACGTATACTAATAGATTACTATATATAGATAAAGCCGTAATAGATCTATACTTTATAGAGTATTAAGATCGGGCTAGGTTCCGTAATAAGCTTCTACTATTATACGAATATATAGAAGAGATTTTAGGCGATAGGCTAGCTACGGGTTAAGAAGCTATCGGTATTAAAGTACTTATTAGTAAAAAATAGGCTAAAAACAGCCTATTTATTACTAATAATAACCCCGATCTTAAGATTATTACGACCGTTAAGTAGTCTATTACCCGCTATTAATCCGAGGCTACTAAAAGTACCGTTACGTAATCCGATAGCTCGGCTACGGCTATAGCTACGGCTATAGCTTCCTCGCTACCTTAAATATTAGCTATTATATAGTAGAAGAAGACGGAGTTATAACTTACGAGGATAGAGATTAAGAAGGTAAAACTTAAGATAGCTAAGTATAAAAAGAAGGAGCGTAATACCGAGATTAAGGCTAAAGTAAAGCGAGCGCGTAATAACCTTACGAAAAGAAAGAGAGCTTAAGATAGCGAGGTTAAGGCTTTAAAAAAGATAAAAACTAGCGATAAGTTATAGTTAGAAGCTACTATAGGTATAAAAGAGATACTTACTATCTTTAGCGGTATCTTATAGCGAGAAGCTCGTATATCTTAAACCCTGAGATATACGGTACTAGAGAAGGCTCTATTAATTACTTATAGCTACTTTAAGAAGCTATAGAGCCGTTAGTATATAGAGTTAGTATTTAGGTTATAAGATAGTCGAAATATAGAGGTTTTTTATTATATTTAGCTAGATAAGCGTTACTACTTTATTAAATAGTTACTTAGTATATAAGGTAGCCTAGAGAAGATAATAGAGACTAACGATAAAGGTAACGAGGGTAGAGAGGAGTCTAACGGTAGTAATAGTAGTAAAGATAGTAGTAAGGATAGTAGTAAGGATAGTATAGTAGGGATATATATTTAGGAGCTATAGAATAGTTACGGGATCCGAAGGATCCCCTATTGCTCCTAGGAACTATAGTACGAATATAATAACAACTACTACTAGAATAAATAGTATTTGAAATTAAACTATCCTTTCCCTTCGGTACTTACTTATTATTGAACCTCGAACATTGAATATTAACTACTAAACCCCGAATACTATCTATATACCGACTAAATACTATCTATATCGGCTAACTACTATCTATAGGTCGTGCCGCTACTAAGTCCTACTATCTATATACTAACCGAATACTATCTATATACCGACCAAATACTACCCGTAGGTAGTATCGCTACGAGTCCTAGAGGCTAGCTATAAGTTAAGCGAAGAAGGTTGATATTAATCCGGATTTATATTACTATACTTAACCTACTTAAATTTTGGAGGTCGTACTAGGGAACTATCTTTTATATATAAAAGAAGAAGTTCTAATATAACTTATAGTAGCTACGACGTACCTAGCTACTTAAAAGGACGCAAGTATCCTCGACTTTTAAAACCGTATTTATATCGTATCGTATCGTATCACGGCGTATACCTATATATCTCTCGAGATACTACCTACGGGAAGCCTTAGGGGGAACTCCGAAAACGAATAGCCTCGCGGTAGGCCGTACGAATATTAAACGGACGTACGTATACTATACGAACTATTATAGTACTCGACCGCGTTAACGCTAGCCTAGGCTAGATTCGATACTAATCGTATCTAGGCCCGGCCTAGCTATAGCTAGAGCCTCGCGACCTAGAGCTTAGTAGCGCTAGAACTAAGAAATAAGAAAGAGTTATAGGTAACGCTAGTCTAGACTAGTACCTAAACCGTTACCGCTACTCTATCGGAGATGTCTAGCTAGATAGGACTCGACTATATTTTAGGAGAGCCGGGCTCCCTCCCGTATATTTATATAGATTAAGACCTACCTACTACGGATAGTACTCGAAATCGCCCTCGTTATTTATACGCTTTCTAGTATTCTATAAAAATTTCTCTATACGTAATTTATTATTATGTCTTCTTAGGGCTCGTAGACGGCGTCCCGGGAAGAGCTTATAGGTAGAAACTCTAAAGCTAAGGACCTACTTATATAGGAAGCCTAGAGAGTAGACTTTAATAGCTACCGTAACCCGAAGGATAACGATAAGGAGACTATAACTCCTAGAACCTCGGAGAGTAACTCGACTATATCTAGACCTATCCTAGCTCCTACTCCTATAACTTCAGACGTAGGCCTCGTTATAAGAAATAAGATAGCCGCTCTTATATAGGTACTTAGTATAGGCCTCGCCTAGAATTTATCTAGGGGTACTCGCCGTAATATCCTAGAACTTAAGAACTATATCCTATTAGCTAAGGATAAATTTCGGGGTAAGAATATTACCGACTTCCTTATTCGCCTTAAGGATACCTTTAATATATATAATATCTAAGATAGTACGTTTAGGATTTAAGCCCTACTAAGGAATATAGCCTTAGAACTCTTAGTCGACGTTAAGTTATTATTAGAATATAAGACTAGAGACTATATACTTCTACGCCGTTCCTTACGAAAGGAATATAAGGGACTTAACGACTATTAGCGAAAGAAGATAGCGGCGTACCTAAACGAGCTTACTACTTAGAGTACCTTAGAGAAGTTAGATACTAGAGGCTTTATTAAAGAGTTTAAGATATTCTAGCCCCTAGTCTATAGAGCCGATAAGCTTACTACCTTAGCGGGGAGCCGTATCTTCCTAGGGGGCCTACCTAAGGATATTAGGTACCAGCTTAATCTCCTACTTAATATTAACCTAAGAGTACGCTTAACCTACTCTAATATTAGGCGCATTATTACTAAGGTAGAGAGGATAGTTATAGGGAATAAGAATATAGAGTATTTCTCCCTTAATAGTAGGAGAGGTATTAGTCTTAATAAGGTAGTTAAGCGGATAGTCTCTAAGAGGAATAACGAGAAGGCGGAGGAGAAGCCTAGTATAGGGAAGCTAAAGCTCTACTCTAATATTCTCGAAGCTCTAGAATAGCTTAAGATCTTAGGTACTCTAAAAGAAATCGCTAGCTACTCTATTTAGTATAGCAAAGACCCTATTATAGTTATAGCTAGAAAGAATATATACTAATTCGCGCTCGCTAGTATCTAGATAGCTAATAATATAAAGGATAATACTCTAGGTATAGTCTAGGTCGCCAACCTACCTTCCGTACCCCCGTAAGCCCCCTTCCGTTAGAATTAGGTAGGCTAGGTAAACTTATAGCCTTAGTATACTAGGCCTAGTTTTATACCTAGTTAGCCTCGCGGACCTACTCCCTATACCTATAGTATATAGGCGGCCGCTAACTAGTCTAGCCCTCCGTATATATATAACTAGGCCTAGCCTAGATACGCCTAGAGAGACTAGGCTTAGGAGAGATTATATAGAAGCTATAGAGAGCTAAGCTACTATAAAAGGAACTACCTAGACTACGTTACGCTCGTCGTTTAGGGTATCTACTTCTAGAATATAGACGCCTCCTCTTACTAGTAGTATTAGGGCACTTAGGACAACCTAGGTATAAAAATCGGCCGGATTATCAACTTTCTAGACGCCTCTAATTATGCGCCCTAGATTATCGCGTAATATAAGAGAAGGACGGAGCGTCTATATACCTAGGCCTAGCCTAGGAACGTCGCCGTATACGGTTCTAGTATTAACTCCTTCGGCTTAGGCCCGGCCCTCGGTAGAATCTTAGACTTAGACTACGAGTCGGACCTCGACTCGTAAACGGACGGCTCCGCGTATAGGGGTAAGGGTACGGCCGTAAGTAATATTAGCCTCGCGGGAATTAGGAGCTATATCCTATCGATATATATCGCCGCCGCTACTCGAGGTATACCTAGAAAAGCGGATAAAGAAAAGAGGAAAGAGGCGGCTTCTAGCGGGCCTTTATCCTTACGCGTATAGAAAGGAGTAGGGAAGAGGGCCCTAGCCGTAAAGTATATAGTATACGGTAGACTATACGACGCCGTAAAGGATTACCTTACTAGGCGAGAGGGATAAGCTAATAGTAATAGTACTATAGATATAGAACTAGAGGATAACGTAGATAAGATAGACGACTCGTAGGGTATATTGTACGGTTAGTCGTAATAGTAGATACGAACGGTACCGACTAAGAAGCCTAAGGCCCTAACCTTACGATAGTATATTACGAAGACGGATAAGTTAAAGGATAGGGTACGGCTCGCTAGCGACTTACTTAGGTAGACGGTCTAGATTAGTATATAAGATTATATTATATATCTACTAGCCTTTAGGGATATATTATATAAGTCCCTACCTAAAGACTTAGTAGAGAATATCCGACCTAAGATAGAAGAGATAGAGCGCCGTAAGTAGGAGAGAGCTATATAGAGGAAGCGAAAGGCTACTAAGCGAGCTACTACTCCTAGGGGTATAAATACTATTAGTAGCGGCCCTAGGGTAGCGGTCGTAGGCGTAGGTATTAACCTAGTTAGTAAGATAAATAAGATTACTACCGATATAGTCCTCGGTATTAATAAAGAAAATAGTAGATCTAGGGTCTCTACGAAGAGCCTAACAGTCTCTATAAGGATCGGAGACGTAGAGGCGAAAAGTCTCTACGATACTAGGGTAGAGGTAAATATAATATCCGAGAACCTAGCTTAGAAATATAGCCTAGCTATTAATAGCCTAAGTAATAAGGTCTAGAAGCTAATTATAAATAAGTTAAAGGTTATAGATAGAAGGAAGATTCCGCTTACCGGGTAGACTAGTTATATAGTACGTATAGCTAGGGCGAGCTTCGATTACTATAATATTATCTTTATAGTCTTAAAAGATAGCGCCTAGGCGCTTATTCTAGGCTAGCTATTCTCGATACGTAGTCGACTAGTTATCTTAGCTAGTACCGATAGTACTATAGACTATAAGATATATTCTAGCGATAGGGTTTCGACCGTTAGATAGTAGGCCGTAACTATAGAATATCTATATACTAGAAGCCTACGGAATATAATTAAGGAGGCTATCTCCTCCGACGAGAGCGAGGACCCGACTAACTTAGATAACTCGGAAAATAGGGAGGCGGACTTCTAGGAACTAGCTAGGAGTCCGCCTATAATTAGGCTTATAAAGACTTACTAGTATTAAATATAGGCCTACTAGGGTAAGAGACGGCCCCTACCGTTAAGTACTTTTAGTATATAGATATAGAGTAGAGCTTACCTGACGAAGCTTTTAGGGAGGTTTATACGACGACTAAGCTTAACCTTCTAATAATAAGGAACGAGATAGCTAGATAGCGAGCGTAAGAGAAGTACCTCTAGAGTATACGGGATAGGTATAAAAACTTTATATTTAGCTATATAATCGGTCGAAGCCCTAGATCGGGAGTATCTAAGTAGTATATCCCGTAGGTCCGGAACGTATCTAGGCCTAACCTAGATACGCTAGCCTCTAGGTTTATATCTAAGAGAGGTCCTTAGTCGAACGCGCCTAGTCTAGCGGGTATATATAAGAAGAAGGTAGATAAGATATTACCTAAAAATATTCCTCTTTAAGATAGGTCGACCCTAGGAGGCCGAACTAATTAGAGGGAGTATATTATAAAGGAGTAGATTAGCCTAGAGCCTAACTCCTATTTTAATAAGTTCTTTAAAAAGAGGTACGCTCTATTCCTAAGAGGATAGAGGCTTACTAACTTACGGTTCTCTAAGATACGTATTAACCCTAACCTAAATACTAATAAAAGGTCTACCGTAAAGGAGATACTATACCGAAGAGAGGGGGCCCTAGTATAGGACTTCTCTAAATATAGGAAGATACGTCTAGAAGTTACCCCTCCTTAGGTAATCCGAGTTATAGACTATAATCTATAGTAGGCTAAGTCTTTCTATATTCCGAAGGCTTTAGGGAATAAGATTAAGTAGATATTCTAGGAGAGGATATCTACTAGTAGACTAGAGCCTAGTTACGTACTATACCGTAACCCCTAGTTCCTAGTTCAGAAGAAAAATAGGAAGTATAGGCTTATTAATAGCGCTACCAATATTAATACCGTAATAATTAGAGACGCTAATATTCCTCTAATAGTAGATAAGTTCTTAGACTCCTTCGCGGGATATATATATATTTCCCTCGCTAATTTCTACTCTAGATATAACTAACTAGAGCTTATATAAGAGAGTAGGGACCTAATATTCTTTTGGTCTTCTTTTAGCCTCCTAAGGATAACTACGCTACTCTAGGGGGCTACGAACTTAGTAGCCTAGTTCTATCGGGTTATAAAGAAGATTATATTCTACTAAGCCGATTCTAGTAACGTATACGTAGACGATACCCTCTATAGTAGCCCTAGGATAACGTACGATAGAGCTATATCGGTACTAAGTAGAGTACGTCGCGCTGTTCTCGAGTATCTAGTAAAATTAGACGCCCTACTTATAGATATTAAGCGTACTAGAGCGACTATCTCGGGCGAAAAGTTTAACGTATATATAGAAGGAGTTAATATAGTAGGATACTACTATAATAGAGACGGCCGGTATCCGGTAGCGGATAAGGTAGCTACTATTATTAACTAGAAGACCCCGAGGTTACTAAAATTAGCTAGGGCGTTTATTAGAGTCTACGTATACTACCGTATATAGATCGAGGACTTCGTAACTATCTTAAAGCCTATCTTTACGCTCTTTAAAAAGAATACCCCTTTTAAGTAGGGAACTAAATAGGAGGAGGCTATAACTATTCTTTAGAATACCCTTATAAGTACGCCCGCGCTAAAGCCTATCTATTATAATAAGGATACTAGCTCCCTTATACTATTAGTTAACGCCTCTAGAGAAGGATAGGGTAGCGTCCTATAGTAAATAGATAAAGATAAGAAGAGATATCCGTGCTAGTACGAAAGTAGTATATAGTCCCTCTCTAAGCGTAAGTATAACGCTGTAAAGTTAGAATACCGAGTACTACTATACTCCCTTAAGAAGCTAAGGCTGTATCTTTAGGGAGCTAGGTTTATTATTAAAATAGATACGCGGACTCTAATCTACTAGCTTAATAGGGTATCCTCGGACGTAGCTAGATTACTAGTTATACGATAGTTAGTATAGATCCAGATATAGAACTTTGAAATTAGGTATATAGAAGGAAAGAAGAACCTTATAGCCGATAGCCTATCCCGCTAGTATAGCGACGTACCTAAGAAGGACGTCCCTAAGGAGCTAGAGTTTAATATAGAGGACTTTATAGACCGTCGATTAGGCGCCCTCTATTATAGCGGCCTACGCGTATATCTATATAGGCTAGATCTATACTTTAGAATAATACTCTTATCTAGGCCCAGTCTAGATATATCGGGAGACTCGGACGACTCCTAAGCTTCTAGTACTATATAGGAAGAGCCTAACCAAGAGCGAGATAGCGAAGTATAGGATAGGCTACGAGGTAATTACTCTAGGGAATATAACTAGATAGCGGAGTACCTCGTAACTTTACGTAATCCTAAAGAACTAAAAGAAAAAGAACTAACTACGCTAAAGAGAGCCGCCCTAGAATACTTTATATTACGTAAATAACTATTTAAGAGAGGTAGGCGAGGCTAGCCTTATAGGCGTATAGTAGATAATACCGTAGAAAGATAGGCTATTATTAAGTCGCTTTATAACTCCTATAGTTATAAGGGTAGGGAGTCTACCGTAGCTCTAGTTAGGTAGCGGTACTACTAGAATAGCTACTTTAAGGACGTTAGCTAATAGATTAAGGAGTACCTACAATACTAAATAAGTAATAGAAACTATATAGTAGAGGGCCTAAACTCTATAGTTATTCGTAATAAAGTTCTAGGAGTAAGGTAGTCTCTTAATTATACCTTACTCCCGGCTAGGGACGGCTTTAAATAGATTATCTAGGTAAGAGAAGAGCTAAGTAGCTAGTCGGAAGTACGTACCTTTAGGACCTACCTAGTATCCTAGTAAATTACCGACTTTATTTTTAAGGAACTAATCTATCGCTAGGGAGTTATAAGTAAGATAGGGTTTAATAGGGGATCTAAAAATAAGAAGTTCACGGATACTCTCTTAATACTATATAATATACGTAAGATTACTATCTCGCCGTATAACTCTTAAGGCTAGGGTAGTATTAAGAGGTAGTACTAGTTACTCCTTAATATACTAAAGAGAGCTACGTATAGTAATAGAAAATCTTAAAAGCCCCTACTACCTACTATACTCTAGGCAGATAGGACTATAGTAAATAGGACGATAGAGATAACTCCCGCTAGGATAATACTCGGAGAGGAATATATCCTACCTATTAAATTAAGGATACTATCCTAGTAAAGTTTACTATAGTCCTCTATTTAAACTACGAGTTAACTTCTATACTTACGAGCTAAGTAACTAGACTAAAGAGATAGGGACCTATAGAAGGTAGTAGTTAAATAGTAGCGTATACGTAAGGAAGCTAACGAGTATTAGGAGTCGTAAAGGTAAGTCCGTATACGAAGGGAAAATCTAGTCGCTAGTTAGCTCGTCCTGCTATATAATACTAAGATTAATAAGGACTATAGTTTAAAGCTAGACTTTACCTAGCTTAGGCCCTACCGTATCTCTACGGCCTATATAGATAAAGCTACGAAGAGACTAATTAGAAGCTATACCTTAGAAGAACTAGACGGTACTCCTATATATAGGTTAATTAGAGATAATAGGATAAGAGTCTTCTATTAAAGAGCCGAGATTATATTACTAGAGTTAGGGCCTAAGGCTCTAGACGATATCGATATACTAGAACTCGACGTAGGCGATATCTCTATAGACGAGGGACTAAACGCGGAGGACGAGGAGCGAGACAATAAAGAACTAGATACTAAGGTCTATTAAAGATAACCTATAGTCTAAATTCTATAACTAGCTAGCTTTAACCCTACGGACTACTAGATTTTCGAGGAGCTTAGAAGGAGCTCTAGGCTCTAGGCTTAAAGTTAACTTATAGCGAGGAGCCTAAATATACGACTCTATTTCTAATTCTATTTTTACGTTAGCCTTCGAGTTCCTAGAGCTCTTGGAATAGATATTTCTAAGCGCTAGGCGATTCTAGGCCCGACCTAGATATAGAAAAGAATACTCGGGGTACTTTAGGGAAGAAAGATACGTTATAGGGCGACGTATATAGGGCGGGGGAGAGAAGATTATAGATTATCTATTCTATAATTAGATTATTTAAAGGCGACCTAGATAAAGCTAAATAATAGGGACGTAAAATACTCGCGTATTAAAAACGGGAGTAGCCTTATATACTCCCGAAGTTTCGCTAGAGGTTTCTTAATAAATAAGGGTATCGCCGCGCCCCTTAATTCTTTTATAACTTAAAAACTTCGATACTTTCGATAGCCTCGACTATATCTTAGCCTACTAGGATAGATATATATCGGGTAATAACTTTAAGAAGTAATAGTTATAATAAACGGCGACGACGATTAGTCGCGCTAGGTTAAGGTAGTACGCGACGCTAGGAGGAATAAAGCTAATAAAGGCGGCCGTACTAGGGTAGATAATATAGGCTCGCCTTAACCGACGGGAGTATTATTAGGACGTATATAACCCGGCGAGCCTAATAAGTACTAGAAACGGGAGTAAGAGAGAGAGCGGGTATCTTTATAACTAGCCTTAGGTAGTAACTAAATAGAATAAGGCTCCTCCTTACGACCCGTCTTAGGTAACTAGTCTTAGTTAGTATAGATACGAGGTTTTGGTAGTATAAATTTAATACTAGTAGAAGCGAATATATATAACCTACCTAGCTCTTAAGGTAATTTTACTCTATTAGAAGCTTTTATCTACCGCGCTACCTATAGCTAGTATTAGAGGATTAAGGATATTACTATAGAGCTTAGGCTTTATCCCGTTTAGGATAGGCGTAAGGTTATTAGGGAGCTGTTCGAGATTTAGAGAAGGAAGATAGAGAATACTAAGATAATAGCTACCTATCTCTTTATATATATAGAGTCCGACTCGGACTTATAGTAGGGCCTAAGTAGCCGTACTACCTTCGCGTAGGCCTATAAGAATAAGCTTAAGGAACTTACTAAAGCTACTAATAATACTAAGAAGATACTCGATAAGAAGAACTCTACTATTAATAGAATCCGTATAGCTATCCTAACGCTACTCTAGAGACGGCCCTTCTAGCCTAAAGCTATCTTAGACGGGCTAATAGATAATAGATTATCTTCGCTAGTATATATAAGTAGAGCGGACCCTATAGGCCCTTAGAATACTATAGTTAATAGACGCGATATACTATAGAACTTAGCGTAGTATCTTAATCTATATAGGCTATATTACTCTCTTAAGGATATACTCTACTTTCTAGGCCGATAGATCTTTATCCGAGTTAGTAACCTTAGGGGAGGCGTACGTAATACTCTAGCCCTATCTACTAAAGATATCTAAACCGTTATCGGTAGGATTAAGGTAAATAAGAACCTAGTTCCTATCGAATCTAGGCTCGACCTAGATATAGATCCCGTTACCTAGGCGGAATAGGAGAGCCTCGGAGAGAGATACTATACTATAGAGTATCCCTAATATATTCTTCTAGTTACGGAAGGATATATAGACGTATAGAACGTATAGAATAAAGCGTAGGCGGGATCGCCTTAGTCGGATTATAGGTCTCTTCGCGACTACTCTAGCTAACAACTAGTAATTACTACGCCTATAGTTATTATTAAGATAACTCGTTAGGGAGTTATAGATATAATAAGCCTAGGGAGACTACGAGCTCGCCTAATAGATAGCCCTACTACTATTAGCTTACGTCGATCGGTAGCCTTACCCGGCTTAGTTATATTATAGAGCTAGGCGTTAATTACCGATATACCTAAGTACTCAGAAGTATCTATTAGCGCTAAAGATAGCCCTTCTACTATAGAGGATTAGGACGTCTAGGGACTAAGGAAAGCTAGAGCTACTAGTAAGGATTATACCTACGAGAAGGATAATAAGGGAAAGGTCTTTATAAAGCTAGCGGAGAAGAGAAAGATACCTAAGACTATCTACCTACGATAGCTTAAGACTAAAGCCCTAAACGTAAACGTAGTCTAGCTTAGTAATAATAATTAACTATTTAAGATAAATATCTACTTAAAGTATACTAGGCTCGGCGTAGGGTAGACGGGGCTCTAAGTTACTTAGGGAACTACTACCGAGCTACTAGAGCGCCTTCGGGACTTCGTATTATATAACTCTCCCGCTACTTTCGTAGTAGGTAGGAATACCTATACCTAGTTTAAGAAGGGCGCGAGGCCTACTATAAAAACTGATAAGCTTAAGATCTATACCTTCGCCGGATTCCGTCTAGCTAAGCTAGCTAACCGCCTAAATACGCTAGCGTAGAATAACCTTCGGAAGGATATACTTAGAAATATAAAGATAGCCTAGTAGGAAAAGGATAGGTAAATTACCTCCGGAAAAGAGTTTTAGTACTAGGGAGTCCCTTATAAGAAGCTACGAGTTATACTTAAGGACCTTAATAAGATAAGCTAGATTATAAAGATCTATAAGGGTAAGAATCCTACTATTAAGGAACTCGTTTAGCTAGAGTCTACTATATACCTATAGTACTAGCGTAAGATCCGTAGACGCGATAATCTAGGCTAGAATCGGGCTTTATACTATAGTCTAGGCTAATAGGTTATACGGTAATCTCTAGTATACTAGGCTACTTACGTTACTACTCGGCCTAACGGTAGATTTTAGCTTATCTCCTACTCCTACTATACTAAGTATACTATTAAGAGCTAGAATATAGAGTTCGCCTATACTAATACTAACGTTCGTAAGGCTATTATAACTAGTAGGGGACTTAACGTAATCTAAGGCAGTCTTACTATCTTAGGTAAGAATAAGTAGGACTATACTATAATTATCCTAGGAATATATAAGCTAGATATATATAAGGACTAGATATAGTATATAGAAGCTCGGGGCGCTCCTCTTAAGGATAGCTATATAGCTAGTATTACTCCTAAGCTATACTAGACTCTAGAGGACGCGAAGTATTTTAAGACTAACTAGACGAATACTATATATAACGACCTAACTATCCGTATTACTTATAGCCTTTAACCTTATAGGATATATAGGCCGGCTTATAGGGAGCGTATTACGTACCTACTATAGTTCTATAGTATTAAACTTAACTATAAAACTATAGAGATAGTAGAGGGCGGAATATAGGATTCGCTATCTACCGCCTATAGAGATATAGCTACTAGGCCCTCGACTTCTTTAGGCTACTCCGTTAACTATAGTCGAATCCCTTAGCTATAGTACGCCTCTATTCCGTACCGCCTCGAGGGGAATATTGTAGCTACTCTTATCGGGTAGATAAAGTAGAGTTCTATAGTTACTAACTAGGAAGCTATACGCTTCCTTAATAATAAGTAGTATAGAGATAGGGAGATTAAGCGCTAGGAGCGAGAAGTTATAGATACCTTTAGGGCGAAGTTTAAGAAAATAGTCGCGTTAGAGCGTACGATCTATAGGAAGGACTCCTTCTTTAACTATTTATATATAAAGGACACCTATACGGGGGAGCGACCGGTAGAGACTTATATTAAGAAGGATACTATAGTAGAGTAAGCGTAGATAATAGAGGAGAGTAGTTTTCTACTTCCGTCTTAGAATTCTATACTAGATTATAAGATTAAGGTAAGGTAGATCGGATAAATATAATTTATATAATAGAGAAGATAAGGTAGGACAATAATAGCTATAAATTAATATATTACTATACTAGTTAGTAGGTAATTATCTAATATCTATAGGTACTGCGTCTCGTCCTTATATAGGATAAGAGAACTAGGTTATACCGGCCCGTAAATAGCCGTCCCTACTATATCCTCTCCCCCTCCTACTATAGCGTCGTTCTATAACGCTATATAAAGAAAGTAGGTAATCAAAACCTAGGCTATTAAAGAAATCCCGCTAGCTATAAAATATACTAAATAAATTAAGTAGAATTAGAAAAACAAAATAGACGCCTTACTAACTACTTAGTCTACCTCCTCTCCGAGCTCCTTACCGTCCTCCTTATTACTATCCTTCCCGCTATTATTACTATATCGGCCTCTCTATATTACTTCCGTCTTAACCTACTCTCCGTCGTCTATAACGTCTCTAAGTACTACGTTAAGATCCTTATTATTCTCTTCGGTTATATAGTAGATCTTAGGCTTAATAATAGAGTTTTCCTAAAAGCGATATACGAAGAAGCTCTTATCCCTAAAGATACGGATCTTCTTATTAATAAAATTAGCGAACTTCTTACCGATACGCTGAACGGCCTCTTTTATATCCTTCCTAAGGTAGGTCTTATACTCCTTAGTATCTATCTCGACAACCTCTTAGACCGCCTTAACGACGTTATAGTTAGTCTACTTTATTCGACTAATAAGCGCTTAGCTAATTAGGTTATCGAGGTAAAGAGAGATATAAGTCGGAAACGAGTACGGTAGTTTACCGTAATTAATAGAGTATCCGGATAGCGACGTTAGACTAGTAAATAGATCGCGATATACCTTTACGAGTTACTCCTACGTACTTCCTTCCGGGATCTCTATTATAGTATAGTCCTTCTCGATTCCGTAGTACTAGGGTAATAGGGTTAGACGAGTCCTATCGGCCTTACTATATAAACCGTAGAAGTTTAAGGGATAGGTAATACGTATAGTATAATCGGGCGCAATCTACTTAGTAAAGTCGGTCTTAAACTTCTTAATATCGTCCTTAGTCTAGTGCTACTTCTTAATCTTCGTAATATAGCTACTACTAATTAAAGTCCCTCGCGCCTTATTATTATTAATCTACGCCTATAGGTTCTCGTCCTTATATATCTTAGGTATAAACTAGGTATAGTTCTTCGTAGTCTCTCCGAACATTATTAGACTACCTTAAATCTAGTTCTTACCTTTCCTAGTCGTAAGTATATTCTTAATATTAATATCGACGTAGCGGAAGTTAATATTGTCGCCGACCTAGGTCGTCTTAGTATAGTACGGGTACGAGATAAGCTAAAACCGACGGTTAGGACGAAGGGTAATATAGCGTAACTAGTACTCGATCGACTATCGTATTACCTACTAGATAACCCCGTAATATATAGTACGGTTCTAACTAAGGTTATACTTCCCGTTAACCTCCCTTAGATACTAGAGATAGTATACCGACTTAATACGTAAGAGCTCTTTAACCGTCTAGTTCTTACCTACTTTCTTAAACTCCTCGGGAATATACTTTATATATTTAACCTTATCGATAGGGTTGTCCAATACCTACTATTTAGTATCCTACTCCTTAAACGTACCTTTATAGAGGATACTACCCTTTTCTTCCTATTCTACTAGTTCCTCGTCCGTCTATATATCTTTACGTAGCTTCTCCTACTCTCCCTCGTCGAGGAAAGTCTTGTCGAATAGGTACTATTTAGCCGGCTTATACGCGAAGACCTTAAGATAGTTAGACTAAACGTATAGTCGGTTTAATACTCGGAACTAGGTATAATACTCTCTACTAACTATAAACTTAGTAGGGTTAAGGTATTCTAAAAAAGTCTTAAGTCGGGTCGTAAGTATCTCTATCGTCCTAGTACGAATTTATAAGCTAGCTAGGCTATAGAAATAGCGAAAGTAATTATTATAGATAGTTTCCCTTAGCGGATAGACTATCTTCGTAAATAACTAGAACTTAGGAGGGTTCTCGCGTATCCTATATTCTTCTACCTCCTTCTTCGTATCCGGACCGACTCGGGCGGGGAGTTTTAGCTTCTTAGACGCCTTATAGTTAGAGAGGAGAACTTTCTTAGCTTCTACGCTATAGCCGTATTAAAGGCCTCCTAGAGAAACTACCTTCTTAGTCTTTATCTCCTTAGACTTCTACGAGGCCTTAGGAGCTAACTTCTTATTAGCTACCTCCTCGTCCTCCTTCTTCTTATCTTCGTTATCTATATTATCTTTATTAGGTATCCCTGTCTACGGTAGCGCTTTCTCCTCCTTAGGTAGTAGTCCGAATTCCTCGAGAAGAGATAGCTCGTTCTCTTTCTCTATTTACTTAGAGAGCTTAGTACTAGTTATACCTAATAGTCCCTCCTTAATAGTCTTAGTTAGAGGTTAATATATAAGGAATTCGTCCGTATCTTTCTAACTAGGAGGCTTCGTTCGCTTCTAGTATCGCTTATATATATTAAGGGTAATCGGTAGGAGATACCGAGGGTAAAGAATAAAGCCCTAGAGAGACTAGTCGAGAGGGTCCATCCTATAAGTCTTATTAAGGACCTCGTTAATAGCCTTCTCGGTCTTACCGGAAATTATCTTTACTAGATCTTTAACGTCTAATATCTATATCTTATTCGTCTTTCTACTCCTATTACGCTATAGACGTATATAGATAGCTCGAGTAAGAAACTCGAGGGCTAGGCGGAGAGGACGGGAAAGTATATATTTAAAATATTTCCTTAGCGCCTAGAGGGTTCCCCTAGAGACCTAGTATTACGCGGTTAAGGGAATACTTCCGTCGTTCCTATTTAGATTTAGAGGTAACTAGCGATTATTAATTAGGTCCGCTATAAAACCGCCCGTCTAACTTAGTCGGGTACCCTCTACCTCCTCGTAACCGTATATTATAGGGTCTATATCGGAAATACTCTTATAGGTACTTAGAACCTACTTCTAAGTCTTCTCGGTCCTCGCTACTCGACTCGTATTAAGACCTAGTTCTTCTAATCTTAACGCTTCCTCCTTCGTCTTAGTACTATTAGAGAGATACTTCTACTCCCCCCTATTGGAGTTCTAGACGTAATAAACCGCGAGCCTCGAATAGAGCTCTAATCGAGCCGCCTCTCTCTCTACTAAAGATAGAATAGCTTATAGTCCTTTAACTCGTCGAGCGAGGGGTAGTTTAGCTAGTTTAGTACCCTAATCCTCTTTAGTCTAGGTAACTACTCTAGATACTCTAACTCCTTATAGTTACGTAATAAAGCCTAGACTATTATTATCCTTAGGTAGCGGTATAAGAGCGCTATTATCGGCGCTCGTAGTATCCCCGTTATTTAATTTAGGTATATTCTTAGCGGAGCCGGCTATCCTTAAGCCCGACTAAAGGGTTCGACTTATCTTAGTCGAAAGTAGGAGTATTAGTAAAAGTCTAAGTATAAGGGTATAAGTATAACTATTCTAGAGTTAAGTACCGATTATCGTATCCGAAACTTTTATTAAGGGAATAGAAGGCTCGGGGAGAGAGAGATAGAGACGGCTTATATAGGCCTCTCTTAGTATTTACTTACGATATTATACGTCTTAAGTATTTCTATTACTAATTCTATTTCCTATTCTAGTTAAGTTCCCCTACAGAATCCAAATCCCCCGTAAAACCTTGTTCTTTTTTAGTATTAAAAGAAGCTCTATATAAAAGAATAAAAGAAAGAGATACGTAATAAAGAAAATAAATAAAGAGACGTAAAAGAAATATAGGGAGTATCTTTAATCCTAATATTAGTCGAGACGTATACGATAGGAAGACTCCTAGTCCTAGCTATCCGAGAATATAGCTACGAGATTCGATTAGGCGTCGAGAGATATATCGAAGCGTCTATTTTTCTATTCTTTTAAGAACGATATATATAGGAGTAGTCGCTCGTAAGTATAGCGGTACGCCTATCTTCGTTTCTAGATAAGATTAATATCCGGGGCGGCCCCGGATATTATCTAAGTCCGTTTTACGAAAATTTTTCCGCCGGGAATCCGGTATACGGAACTTTTCAAACTCCCGTCCCCTTAATATTTTTATAATATAGATACTCTCGCGCGGTATTCTTCCCCAATATATAGTAGAGACGGAGATACTCTAGGAGTAATAGGATTATTAGTAGATACGCGGGCGGCTAAATACCGGGCGGCGCGCGGTAGAACTCTAGTAGAATACCTCCCTTATAAGGAAACCTTCTAACTTTCGTATTCTACTCTTCTTTTCTTTCTTTATCTACTAGGATCGGAGTTTATCTACGAATACGGCCCCGGCCGTCTAGTTCCTAATAAACGGAGGCGTCGCGTAAGAAACCTTAGGAGATTTACGACGTATCTCTACGTAGTTAGTTACGCTCTTCCTTTCGAATCCTCCTCGATTCCCGTATAGTACGACCCGGACTAATAGAGAGGACCGTTATATTACTTATAATTATTACCGCTATCTACTCCAATAACCTATTCCCTAAGCTCTATCTTTATAATACGCTCGATCCGGCTAACCTATTATAAAGAATCTTAGGAGTTTAAATATATTCTTCCTTACGTATAAGTATCGCTTTCCTCTCGGGTATTTTAATTATCCTATCCCCTATTACGAAAAACTAACGCGTAGTCCTCCTTATCTTTATCTACGTATATAATACTATACTAGAGGAAAATAGAAAATAATAGTATATCGTCGTTAAGTCTCTTCTTCGTAGACTTAGGAGAAAGAATATACGTACCGGCCTATTCCGTCCCCTATTACGAAAACTAACGCGTAGTCCTCCTTATCTTTATCTACGTATATAATACTATACTAGAGGAAAATAGAAAATAATAGTATATCGTCGTTAAGTCTTATCTTCGTAGACCTAGGAGAAAGGATATACGTACCGGCCTATTCCTAGCGAGATATAGGCCGCGCGGTAGAACTCCGGGAGCGTACTAGCGAAACTTCGGTAGTATAGTTCTCTTATAAGAATATCCTCTATTATCTATATCCTACTTTCTCTTTTTCTTCTTTATCCGCGTATCTTTAGTAAAGGTATATATATAGGATACCGTCTACTTAGACTCGAGAAGTAGAGGATACGCGGCGCGTAAGGGCCCTTAGGAGTTTTAGAATATCTTTCTTTAGATTTAAACGTCCTCTCCTTTCCGAACATTCCTTAAATCCCGTACGGTATAGTAGAAGAAGGTCGAACGGTAGAACCCTAGAAGTATACTAGTAGAACTTCGGTAGTACAGCTCCCTTATAAGAATATCTTTCGCTATTTATATTCTACTTTCCTTTTCTTTCTTTATCCGAATACTTTAATTGTAGAGAGATAAAGGGATACTATCGCGCCGTTTCGGTTAGGAGATTTAGAGGGTATATCTTTATAAGCGAGCTCGATTATTATTTTAAATACGCGTCTAACCTAGTTATAGGGAAAGAGTTCCTATTCGATAGAGTAGAACTAGAGGGAGTTACTTAACTAGGACGTAGGTATTCTAAACGATAGTATATCTATTATCTCGGCTTATTACGAGAACTCTTTTTCTTATTAAGGTCGAGTCTAATCGGGTACCTAATAACTAGCTTATCTTTCGGCCGGCGCTTAATAGTTCGTTCCTTTAGCGTATAACGATTATATTCTCTAGCTACTATACTAGCTATCTTTATAATAGTTAGAAGAACGAACACGCTATAAAGGATATAGAGTATCTATTAATCTAGGTTATCGTCGATAATTTTATAATTATTAGGGTTAAATCCTTTAGGCTGTATAATCTTAATAAATAGCTCTCCTATAGATATCTCGTTAGAAGAGTAATCTAAAAACTACTCGTACTTATCGCGGTTAAATTCTTAAGGATTTATAACTTCGATAAGTAGTCCTTCCTACTCGTAGTCTAGTTCGTAATCCGTACTAGAGAGTAGGCCTTCCTATTTATAATCTAGTTTACCTAGAGTAGTTACTCTAGTCCTCTCCCCTACTCTAAAGTCTAAGTACCGATTAGACTTAAGAGAGTCGTCCCTTTAAACGAAGACGCGTATACGATCTATACGGACTAACTTAAATACGACTATTCCGTCTAACTCTAATAACTTATAGCTCCTAATAGGTCTTTCCGTACGGGAGTTAACGATAACCCTCGATATAATATATAGACCGAGCTAAATAAACTCTAGTTTATTTCCGAAATTCCGTATAATCTTCGTATTGTATAGGAGAACTTTCGACCTAATATATAGTCGTTCTCGTCGTTATCGGGACTCGTAAGTCTCTTTCTAGTACTTATTAGTCTCGTACTTTATTCTTTCCTATCTTACTACTACCTCGCGAAGATCCCCGTTACGTAAGTCGATCTAACGTATTCGTATAGCGAGGAGATTCTCTATTATCGAGACGGAGTCCTAGTTTAGCGTCTACTACGTAGCTATCTTTAACTTAATTAGAAGAATATACTCCTCGCCGAGTATTATCTTAGCCGGAGTTATTCTAGTTATCCTCTTAGTAGTCGTCCGCTCTACCTATAGCGTAGTAGGTAATAGACGGACCTAAGACTTATTATTACCGTTCGTCGACTTTCGGAGGGCTATAATAAGTAGCCTATAGACCCTCTTAATACCCCCCTAACCCTATAAGTTATACGGAGATATCTATATTTTCCGAGTCTAGTATAAGTATAGAAGGGCTAACGTAAATCGCCTATTCTTACTTCCTCTATCTATACCTATCTCTAGAGGCACCCCCTAGCGATAGATAATATATTCGAAAATAAAGTCCGTAATCTACTTTACGTTCGGAGAGCTACGGAGTACCTTCGCCTCTAACTAGCTACTTAATTCCTCTCGTATATATATAATATACTTAAAACTATCTCTCTTAGGTATTCCCGTATAGTTAATAGCCCACCGGACTCTAAGGATTTTATTACGAATAACTATCGTATTAAGGCCCTCGTTAACGTAATTCTAATTACTCTTCTAGTAAACTTCGTACTCCCGGACCTACTTAGATATATCGATATAATAACTAACCTAGTAGTATCTCTATCGAACGAGTACTATAGTCGATTCTCGTCCCTTATAACTATATTTATTATAGAGTCTTTAAATAATACGGAAGCGCTCTTCTTTATCGTTAATAACGCGGCGGTAGGGAGAGCCTCTTTTTCCTCGCCGGAATAGTTATCTATATAATACTAGGTAGTCAAAAGCCCTTCGTCGGATACTCCCGTATTCTTTCGCGTTTTAATACCCTTTAGGTCGACGGAGTATTATTAGGTAATCCGCGATTATCCTATATTTAGTAGAGTAGTTACCCTTAAGACCCTACTATATATACCTCCTAATAGAGGATATATCTAATCCCTAATCTAAATCCTATTCCGTTAGAGAGGCGTTATTATACTCCGAGGAGGATAATAGAGAAAAGATACGAGGCCTAGAATACGTAATAGCTCCGAGATCTAACGCGACGAAGTCGTTAATATCGAAATCTAGAATAAGAGGAACGTCCTTAGAATCTGTATCCTTATATTAACGTAAGAGACTATTAGTAACTATATTCTTCTTTCCCTCGATATAACGGACTTTAAAATTCTATATCGTAATCTAGGTAAGCTAGCGAGTTACGAGAGCGCCGGTAATATCCGAGGCGATATAGTTTAACTAGTAAATAAGCGTCTTCGTATTAGTTTCGACGATAAAGCTAGCTCCCTAAAGATATATTTTAAACTTCTTAAGAGCGTTAAGTAAGGCACGGTATTCTAGTTTAATAGTATCGTATTTCCGCTTAGCGACTAACTAGATACCGCTCGTATATCGGTATAGATACCGTTTCTTATCGTATATCTATACTAACTCCGCTCCCTAACCTTTATTAGAGGAGTCTACTATAAGAATTATCTATCCCGCTTCCTCGTTATATCTTATAGGTTTAAGAGTAGGGGGATTCGTTAATACCTTCTAGAGTAGTTATATTACTCGTTTCTACGGCTCTTCCTAACGGAACTTAGTATCCTTCTTAAAGAGGATAAATATAGGCTACGTAATTAGAGCGAAATTAGGAATCTAGATCTAGTAATAAACGTATATACCGATAAATACTCTTGCCGACTTTAGTATACGAGACTTATTCTATTCTAGGATAGCGGTAACCTTAGACTCGTTAGGATAACGTCCGTTCCTATTATACTAGTAACCGACGATATAGAGGCCTTCTATATATATATCGAACTTCTTTCTAGATACTATCGCTCCTACGCGTTTAACGTTAGCTAGGAGTACGTCGAGACCTCTAATATATTCAAGAATATTCTTACGGATCCTAGGTAGTTTACTTATTTATACTCCGTAGTCCTTTATTAGCTTGTTAAGAATATCGTTAATATAAACGTCGCTTATATATATCTAATACTAGATAATCGCCTTAGTTACTCGATAGAATTACGCGACTAAGTTTATAGCTCCTTACGGTAGCGTCGTTATTCTATATAGTCTAAAAGGGTATTAGAAAGAGGTTAGATTCTAGCTCTCTTTAGTAAGTTCGAGCTAGTTATATCTAGAGAATAAGTCCGCGAGTAAGACGTATAGATACCCTATAAAGAAGTCTACGAATTTATTAGTAGAAGGGGGAATATTTATATCCTATATCGTTACGGTATTAATGTTGGTCGTACTATTAATTAGTCTATAGCCTTTATCTTTCTTCGAGACGAGGAACTACGGGTTCCTATATAGCGTATAGCTAGGTTCTAGGCGTCCCGTATCGATTCGTTCCTAAAATATCTTCCGTACTTCGTCCGTAAGAGCCTTTAGAATATTGAATAACTTAGCCTACTACGGAATATACTTAATAGTACGTATACGCTACGGAGGAGTAACCTTAGGCCGTATTCTATCGTACTCTAAGAAGTCCTACGCGAGGGAACCCTCCCTACGGTAGAGTATTTTCTTAACGAGCGCAACTTCCTTAGGGCTTAAGTCCGGATTAATACGTATCTCTCGAAACCTCTCCTCTATAAGTCGAGTACCTCGCGCGAATAGTATATATCTCTTCTTAAGGTATATATCGAGCGGGGAGTCCGCTTCTAGGCTCTTCTACTTAGCTATCGCGACCTACCTCTAGTCGACGCGGCCGCCGGGAGTACTTCTATCTTAGAGAGCGATATTCTAAGACTATATCTTATTCGCTTTTCTCTTATAGAGTATATTAGCGCTATTCCGAACGCTAGAGTCGTTAATCTAGCGAGATACGGGTATATACCTAACGATATTAATATCCGGGGCGGCCCCGGATATCGTCTAAGTCCGTTTTATCCGGCAATTTCGTCGCGAGTCCGTTTTATTACTGAACGGGAATCTGACCCTCTATATTCTAAAATTATCTACTATATAGCGCCTATTCTATAAGAACTTCTCTCGAGCCTTCTTCTTTCTTATTTCGATCTAGAAGGTCGCGAGATTATAGTAAGTCGTTATTAGCTACTCGCGATTATCGATTTCCGAGGCGGCGTCTTCCGTACTCTAAATATCGAAAAATAAACTAGCTAACCTCGCTCCTTTAGTAGAAAGTATACCTAGACTAATTGCTACGGATAAGTCTCTAGGCCTTATAAATCCGTACTCTCGTTTCCTAAGTTATTATCTAAGCTATCGTTCTTACCGTCCTTATCCTTATCCTTCTTATCTTTATCCTCCTCTACTATTAGAGTCGCCTCTACCTCTAAGGACGCCTCCCTCGAGGCCTTCGCGATTACTATATAGTTAATCTCTACTATAGTAGCCTACTAGGTTACCGTCTTATCTCTAGGAACGGAAGTCGCGATATAGTTAACTAAGCCGTCTAGACGGTTAAGGACTTAAAGAGAAGATCTCGCGGCGAATAGCTAACTAAGTATAACGGGCTAGGCGTATTTCTAGAGGACTATAAAGAGAACGTTATCGTAAGAGAAACCTACGTTAGCGAGACGGATCTATACGGTTACCTACCTAATAATAGATATACTTCTCCTATCTACGATATAAAGACTTTAGAGTACCCGCTACTATTCTAGCCCTCTAAAACTATTAATTCTAAGTCCGATACGTCGAGCGTAATTCTCGTTAATTATATTTACTTCTATACTAGTATCGATTAGACTACTTATAGATACATTTCGAAAATATACGTATATATATAGGGACTTAGTAGATATACGTCGTTTACCGTTAGCTCGGTCGATAATATCGACTACCTACGTAGTAATTAAATTAATACCGATAGATATATCGGCGAGGGATCTTAGGTATTTTACGTCCCTAGAAGCTAGACTATTAAGTAATACTATATTCGTTACGGGTTATTAAGCTATTCTCTTTACGGCTCGTTTAAGCCGCCTCTCTTCCTTCCGTTATTAAGTAGCTTTAAACTTAGACGCGACCCTTTTAACTATATCTAGAGGGAGACTCTAAAATATAAACTTTAAGAAGTAAGGAATATAGATAAGGGCCTTATTTAGAGTAAGCTAAATCCCGCTAGAAGACTATATTATCTTCTAGATTAGTCTTAGCTCGTCGGACGACTTATCCTATACGGCGAGGTACTACTTATACGTCGGCCGCCTCCTCTATTTCTTCTTCTATACGGCTACGGGTCCTTTATTACGTAGGGTAGAATCTTTGTCTATCGTTTCGTTGTTATCCCTATTCTAAGGGCTTCTCTCGATAGCCTAGTCTATCAAGTCTCGAAACTACCTAGGAACGGTATACTTTACTTTCGTAGACTTCTTCGAGGACGGCTTTTAAACTCTATTATTTAACTTTCTAGGCGTCTTTTTCTACGAGGACCGGGTACTAGTAGTAGATACTCCTAGACTTCCGATACTAATAAAATTAGGAGGGTAAGAAGGTATCTTAATCTCCTTATTAGACTTAAGGAGATAGAAAATACTAATAGAGTTTACTTTTACTAACGAGGGCCTAAGTCCTTTCTTTACTATATCGAGGATCTATAGTAGCTAATACTATTCCTAGCTTAGACGAAGTCCTTAGATTCTATTTTCTAGGTTATTAATAGTTCCCTAGAAAAGACCTCTCTATCCCTCTTAACGATTATAGAAACATACTCTCTAGGCGTATAGATCCTTTATATAACTATCTGCGTAGAATAGTATATAGTAAGGGTTATTATATCCGAGGTATATTCGTAGCTTCTATAAAGCCTAATTGTTTCTATTTCCGATATTATTATTACGATAGGAACTACTAGGGTTATTTACGTAGTTAGTATTGCGAGGAGCGGGCTGGCTATTATAACGGGGCTACTAGATAGGTTCCTAGACGTACTATATCTAAGACTAGTACTAAGGCTGCTACTAGACCTAGAGTTAGTATTTACTTAGGAAGTTCTTATTAATATATACGGTAAGGAGCGTAAACTATATCGTATCTTTCTATATAATCGCGAAAACTAGGTTATAAGTTCGGCTAATAGTCGTATATAGGATCTCTCTACTTATATTATTAATACGGAGTTTACTAATAGCCTTAATAAGATCGGGATTTAACTTAGGAGGGCCGGTAGCTTTCTTATATCGGGTACCCTCGAAGTACTTATTACGAGTAACGACTAACTTATTAGCGATACGGCCGACTTCCTTATCCTCTTCCTTATTAATACGGAAGGTTTTAAGTTTCTTAGTAGTATAAATAACCTTCTCTACTATCTTAATAACTACGTTAATATCCTCGTATAGGTCGTCCTTATCTTCTTCGTTAAGGTTAATTACACGGTTAACCTTAGTTAGGATCGTATTAGAAAGACTACTAAGGAAGATACGTACTCCGTCTATAGCCGTACTAGTCTTATATTAACGGATACCTAGCTAGTAGGTCTTAAACTCCTTAATAAAGCTACTCGTATTTAGAATACTACTCTCGCTCTAAATAGCGAGCTTAGTTAGGTAGGTTAAGATCTCCTTCTTTCGTCGTTCGTCCTAGGCGCGGTACTTCTTATAGAATACTTTCTTAAGGACTGTCTAGTCCTTTTTAGACCAGTCTTTTAGATACTCGATATCGTCCTATAGGGTCTAACTATAGTTTATTAGGAGGCTATAGTACTTATACTCGTCCTCGGTAATATCGAAAAAGCTAAAACGCTTCTCTAAGTTCGAGATAAAGTTAGATACGTTCTTCCTAGTAAACGCCTTATAAGTAGGGAGGAGGAGGTTCCTAGGGTTATAGCGAATAGGACGTTTCTTAGATATACTATACTCTTCGGTAGTAGTCTACTAACGAGTTAAAGTATTACTAGGAGCCGTATTAGAAGCTCGGGAAGCTATATTCGTTATAAGGTTTAAGAAGTCCTTAATAGTAAATAGGGTTATCCTGTTCCCGCTACGAGTAGTACCGCTAGGAAGATAGGTCGCTCCGGAAGTACTTATCTTAGAAGGGGTAGTAGTATTAGAACCGGAGTCCTCTAGGGCCTTCTAGTTATAGGCTAAGCTATCGATGCTCGGAATAGGAGGAGGTAGGCTTCTTAGATCCTAAATAGTAGGGTTAGTAGATATGCTAGATATAGTTGGAATACTATTGCAGTAATATCTTAGAGAAATAATTTCGTAGAAGTATTAAGATAGATAATACTAAAATATACGTAGGATCGTTTATATTAGTATTAGGAACTTAAGAACGGTACTTATAATAGTAGACTATAATAGTACGGATAGAGTAATACCCGAAGTCGGTACTAACGAGCCTATCGTCGTCGCCGTATAAGTCTTCGCTCCTTAACCGGATTAGAGGAAAAATATACGTAGTTACTTAAGTAGATATTCTTCCGAAATACGTACCGCGTCGTCTATATACCGTTTAAGATAATTGCCTCGGAATAGGCGTATTCTTAACTAGGTATATCGCTATAGCCTCTTTAATCTTCGAGGTCTCGAGGGTAATTATCGAGTTATTATTAGTTACGCTATAGTTAGTAGGATAATAAGAGAGAGAAAATTCTATATAGCGATACTACTATATATAGCCTTTAGCCTCGGTATCGTCGTCGTCGTCGGTATCGTCGTTAGTATCGTCGTCGGTATATCGAAAACTCGCGGTAGATCGAAATATAAAGATTCGCCGTCGTAAGAGCTCGTAGGTATACGCGAATAACTAGGTAAACCGACTTCTTCCTATAATATAGACAACTAATATAAAGAACCTATTATTCTTTTAACTTACCTACTTCTCTACTAAAAATATAGCAGAGTAAGCGTAGATAATAGAGGAGAGTAGTTTTCTACTTCCGTCTTAGAATCCTATACTAGATTGTAAGATTAAGGCAAGGTAGATCGGATAAATATAATTTATATAATAGAGAAGATAAGGTAGGACAACAATAGCTACAAATTAATATATTTCTATACTAGTTAGTAGGTAATTATCTAATATCTATAGGTACCGCGTCTCGTCCTTATATAGGATAAGAGAACCGGGTTATACCGGCCCGTAAATAGCCGTCCCTACTATAATACTAGAGAGGGAGAGGAGGAGACTATTACTCCCGCTATTAAGAACCTCGGGCAAGAATAGGAAGTATATTTAAGGGAGTAGGAGGAGTAGTCTACGAACCTAGGCCCGGCCTAGATATAGATTTTAGGCGCGCGCTTATATTTAAGTACCGCGCTAGCTTAAGGAGACTAACTTAGAGTTTAGGGATATAGCGATTTTGATTTTAAGGACTTTATTATGTCCTAGCGTTCTTGGTTTTATAGTTTATAGCTTACTATCTCCTCCCTAAGGGCCTAGCTCGTATATTTATAAATACGTTATAGAACGACGTATTGGTAGGCGGGGGAGAGAATATAGTAGGGATATATATTTAGGAGCTATAGAATAGTTACGGGATCCGAAGGATCCCCTATTACTCCTAGGAACTATAGTACGAACACAACAATAACTACTACTAGAATAAATAGTATTTGAAATTGAACTATCCTTTCCCTTCGGTACTTACTTATTATTAAACCTCGAACATTAAATATTAACTACTAAACCCCGAATACTATCTATATACCGACTAAATACTATCTATATCGGCTAACTACTATCTATAGGTCGTGCCGCTACTAAGTCCTACTATCTATATACTAACCGAATACTATCTATATACCGACTAAATACTACCCGTAGGTAGTATCGCTACGAGTCCTAGAGGCTAGCTATAAGTTAAGCGAAGAAGGTTAATATTAATCCGGATTTATATTACTATACTTAACCTACTTAAAATAGTAGTAAAGATAGTAATGAAATTAGTATAAGCGAGGAGTTTAATATTTAATTAATTAATTTCTATCGGGTTAGAGTTACGGATAGTCGTTAAAGTATTATATCTCTACTTCTTTTAATATAGCTTTATATCTACTACTCGGATTCTCGTAGTTTATAGCTTAAATTATTAGGCTTTATTTAGACTTTTAAACGGTATTAAAATCTTTTAAAATAATTACTAGGTTGTTGCTATATATTGGTAGTTATCTAGTATATCTCTTTTCGGATACCTTCGACTTTACTACTAGCCTTAGAGTCTAACCTATAAACTACGAACCTATCGCGGTTATATACGAACCTAACGTAAGAGGGTACGGACTAATATCCGTAGCCTACTTAGAGTATCTTTAAGTTCTCTATCTTATATCGCCTATAACCTTTTTTTAATACTACTAATATCTAATACGTTAACGGAATAATAATCTACTTATTTAGCGCTTTTAAATAAACCCTTAAACGGCCGAAAACTTATATTATAAGTCGAGGTATTAGGGAAGATTAAGTTACTATAATATTACCCTTTAAACTACTTAATAAACTTAAAATACTATCCTCTTAACTATATTACTACTATTATATAGTATTAAAGGTATAATACCTATACTTTATAGCTAGATAGTCTTACTATATCTAATTCGCTAGTATATCTCGCTTCTCCTCTATCGTTTAAGCCTCCGCCGCCGATTCTAGCTCCTTATTAGGCTTAACGGCCTCTACTAGCTTATCGATATCTAGCTTATTTACCTCTACCTTAGGATCGTTACTACAGCGATTAAGGAAGTTATAAAGCGCTATAAGTACGTAAACTATCTTTACCTAAGTCCTTATACTATAGCTATCCCGCCCGATATTAAAGAACTTAAAGCGATGCTTTAGTATACTAAAAACCCTCTCGATAACTATACGTAGCGATAAGTAACGTAGATTAAATAGCTCTTTAGGAGTCTTAGGTAAGTTATTAGAGAGTCCCTACTCCCTTAAATAATACCTTATACGGCGATAGGCTATTAAAAAAAGGCTATTAAAGCTAGTATAGCTAGTATCTACTAGAAAGTACTTTCCTATCTTTAGCGCCTTAAAGCCGTCTATAATAGCCTTTCTAATAACCCTATAGTTATAAGCGGCGCCCTCGTAATCCGGATATACGGAGGTAAAGTTTATCTCGAAATCTATACTAGCGAAGATATTCTAAATAATTATACTATAGTAAGATCTCTATAGTATCCGTAAGTCAGCCGTAGCTAGATTTTTTAGTATAATCTTTATTAATATACTATCTATAGTACCTATATAGTCCGCGAAGTAGGGCTAGAACTTATCGCTATTTTCGATAACCTTTAAGGTATAGTCTAAAGGCGGTCCTATAGCTATATTATAAAGAATAAGAAGCGCGGTAAGGACTTTATAGAAGTAGCCTAAGACTATATATAGAGAGTAACGAAATAGCTCTCTCGCTATCCTTATTAAGTAACCCTACGTAGCGATAATAAGAAATAGGTAAAGCTTAAAATCGAGCGATTTTTAAGAGCCTTAAAGGTCCGTATTTTATAGTAACTATATTTTAAGGCTCTTAAACTAATCGCGATAGAACCTTATTACTAACTTAAGCCGTACTAGGTAACTCTTAAGTAGATTCTTTACCTATACCTCGCCGGCTAGTTTATTAGGGTTTATCGAGCTATAGACGCCTCGGCTACGCGGCCGTTAGGTTTAGTAATAGCTATATCGTATTTAAGATCTTCTTATAAGTATAATTATACTAAAAGAGAGTTAGAGAAGGATAAAGACTTTAAGTAATATAACGTAGTCTATTAAGGTAGGTCTTATTAGTATAGTACGACTTCTCGTAAGCGAATATATAGTAGATATAGATTCCGTATAGGTTTTTAAATAGTAGGTCCCCCCCTCCTATTTAAAAACCTGCTATAGAAGCTGTTTTTAGTATTAATTTAGCCGTACGAAGCCCTAAAACGGCTATAGATTACCTATAGCTAATACTTTAACGAGAATCTACTAGATTATATATTTAAAACTAAATAAAACGGAAAAAACCCTATATCGGCTGTAAAACCCTCAAATTAACCAAATAAACCACCATTTTGTGTGCATATTGGGGTTATGCTGCATATGCGGCTTTCAAACCGAACAGGGCCTTAGTATTCTATCTTAGGAGAACCCGCACCCGCTCTTCTGCGGAACGTCTTCTCCCGGGACCTCCCGTCTAAGAGAATCAACGCCCATACCCACCAAGCTCGTCCCTTCATTTATCAACGCATACCTTCTGAACCACATTCCATCAGGCCTCTCACCACTATCATCTCTCGCACTTCCACTTGACCGGGCAGCTGCAGAGCAGAATCATTGGCCAATACGGTGGACGAGCGCTTCTTTTCTTTATTGCCTTTGGGAATGACTGTATTCATAGCACCGATCTTTAATGGCTCGACTTTCATGGTGTGGAAAGCCCATACAAGAGCCCTTATAGATTGGTGGCCTCGCTCAGTGTTCCTAGAGATACATCCGACCTGGTATCGACTTCTGCAATAGGGTAGCGATATTGATAAAATCCTGGAGATACTAGCCTCGCAAGTTGCCAGGAGTTCATCCATTTTTTTCCGAAGGTGCAGTATTGAATTTGCATCAGATCTCGTGGATCCTACGGGACAAGGGATGCTACATCTATGGAGCATCATGCTAGGTCAACAAAGCCCCCTTCCGGACGCGTTCCATTATCTATTCAATCCATGGACAAAGTTACCTGAGCAGGAATGCTGAGGTGTCTGTCATGGCGCACACAGACTAGCACTTCGCAGCTCCTTATTTCAGGTTTCAACCTCCAGCTCACATTCTGATCCCATGGTATCCATGACCAAACCCTTGGACGCACACCCGACCTATATCGAGAATGCTGAGGAGAAACATTAACTCAAGTCTTTGATTCTGATCTCACATACAAGCCATGACTTTTGAGGCCAGACACAGAATTAGCCGGCTTCTTGATCTACCCACGGAGCTGCAGCTAAAGGTTCTGCATGATATCCTGGATATCGACAATCTCGAGGTGTCATGGACGACACAGGCCGCATTTTTGACATTATCACAATCGTCCCAGCAGCTGGCGCATGTGTTTCGCATGGACTTTAGCAGATTTTTGCATACAATTTCTCGCCAGTCCATACTTGCTCTGCAACTACAGCGTCTTCTAGCTCCAACAGCATCAGCTTTTTTCAAAGAGCCACGATTATCCCGAGCCTTTGCGTTCTCGGGAATTCATCTTTGAATGAAGTCAGTCCCTCGGTTCTTGTTCCACTTAGGATCAATAGCTTTAAATATTCCGAAGAGTATTGCAGGATCCAAGCAAGGCAGTGACTTTGACCGTTCGGTATGCGACAGAGGACATACGTGCGACCTACGAGTTCTATCACAACACCAATACCGAAGAATTCAATCACAGTCATGTGGGAGTGGCTGTCAACTATCGCTTCCTCCAAGCCTCTCTTCGTATCTTCCTCTATGCTAAGTTGAACGAAACCTACCCCAAATGTCCCACACGCACAGTGTCGGTCTTCTCTTCACAGTTGACACCGTGGAATTTTGAAGGACTGCGGAGTTTTGTCGAATGGCTAAAATACGAATATCAAATTCGGAACATTCCAATCGCATAAATGCCTCTAAATTTGCGACTTGCTGCGCACCCGAGGAACGAAAGACGTCATGATGATACGCCGTCCCCTTGGCCTCTCGACCCCAGCATGAAAAAGTTGCTCCTTCCATCCAGCTCGCAATCAGACTCCAAGACACGCGTCCTTGACGAAGACACTCGCCAATTCCTTAGGACAGCGCCAGTCGTCGAGGGCGTTTGTCGTGCTGGTGGCGCAAGTCAACTCGACACGGGTGAAATCCGGCAGAACTTCACTACTCCTACACCTCCCGCAATACCAATCGAACTTCGCAGAACCGAGGAGTATGACTTCGATGTTCGAGCCCACCGTGGCAGCACAGGTGTGGATGGATAAAATGCTCACCCCACGTGTGTGGAAAGAGCATTTCTTTGGTTGCGGCTGTCTGTTCTGGGATGATATGTATATAGGAGGCTCGGACAGGCTGAAAGCGGCGATGTTCATGTGCTCAGAAAACGGTGGACCGTGGGACAAGACCGGCATGCAATTGGAGCTGCTATATGGTCAAGTCCACGAACATAACACCGAATATAGTAAGCGTTCGCCTATCTGTTATCCATGGGTCTCTGACTACGAGATGGTGGAACGAATGCAGGGTTCGGAGGATAAGGAGAGTGATTGACGATAGTGCTGTCGTCTTTTCGCGGCGCAGCTCGCCACTGCCCGGCTTCTCAACCTAGTGAATAAGCAGCCCATCTAATTCGTCGAAACAGTACGTCCTGAATCGGATCTCAGAGTCTGCGGTCGATTTAGACAGAGCTATACTGAACCTCGTCAGCAATACCTGCCACCTGGATTCGAAATGATCAGCTGACGTTAACGTCCGCTGGCAAAAGATCACATTGACAAGTGGCATCTGGAGGAGCCGGACTAACTTTAGTCTGTGGAGCTTCAGGCACGGTTAAAGGATCGAATAACAGCACGGAGAAATTCGATGCTCAGTAGATAATACTCGATGACATCTCGGATACTTGCTTGGTCCTCGGACTCTAAAAGAATCGTAGAGGTACAACTCTTGACATAACTCGACCCGCTCAAATCGCAGGACATCCTTTAACGACGCGGACATCTCATCAATGAGCTCACGACCGTTGCTATACAACATTCACTCGTTGTCTAATCAAGAACAATACGATTCGTACGTCAAATTGACAATGCCCGTCATCACTCTTCTTACCCAGCTCGACCTCGTAGAACCCTCCCTACCCTAATGTCTACCATAGATAGCTCCAAATTCCTCCTATACCTCCCATGATCAGTGGTCCTGATCCCACAACCCCAAACCCCTCGATTATCGATGTAGACCCACGAACCAAGAAAGACGAGATCTAGAAGCAGATAAAGAAGCACCCCCGAATCTAACACGAAGTAATGTCACGCCCATCACACGCCCAAGAAAAAAAATCCATGGTAAGAAAACCAAAACCCATCCTTCCACCCATCGAGCAATCGTGCGATACAACACCTTCCCTATGGTCGGGCGGGGAACTCCCTCTCTCCAGACCAACGAGACCAAACCGAGCCATACACGAAGGACGCATGTAGGGACAAAGCTATACCATTTCCCCATTGTAAGCTTTCGTGTGGAAATTTCCCTTTGAAGATGAGAGGAGTGATAGAGATAGTCGCCATTATCCCTATCATCCCTATCATCCCCATCATCCCCATCATCCCCATCATCCCCATCATCCCCATCATCCCCATCATCCCTATCATCCCCATCATCCCCATCATCCCCATCATCCCCATTATCCCCATCATCCCCATCATCCCCATCATCCCCATCATCCCCATCATCCCCATCATCCCCATCATCCCCATCATCCCCATCATCCCCATCATCCCCATCATCCCCATCATCCCCATCATCCCCATCATCCCCATCATCCCCATCATCCCCATCATCCCCATCATCCCCATCATCCCCATCATCCCCATCATCCCCATCATCCCCATCATCCCCATCATCCCCATCATCCCCATCGTCCCGATCTCCAACCCATCCTACCCCAAAAAGACCCAAAACCAGCTTCACAAATCCATGCTCCATGGTAACCTCCATGGAAAAAAAGAATTACAGACAAGGACATGCATAAACCATGAAGTCAACCAATACTGAGTGTCTGTTGAGATTGCCAGTAAAAGGATGGGGAGAGAATACATATACCCTTTCTTCCTCAGAATATCTCGGTTCGCGCGGGTCGGGGTACTTTCGGGACCACGGCACGAGGGCAAGGTGACTGGTAGATACCCAGTGAATACCTAAGACAGGGCAGGTAGTAGCAGACACATCATCAGAGGAAGGGCAAAGAAGAGACGCGAGGCTAAGCGTGGTTATGAGAGCAAGAGTGGCATTTGGGTATCTCATCTAAGCATCATACATACAATATTCCCTTATCCATGTACAACAAACAACAAAAACCCCGTGCTAAACGCAATCTCCACGAAGGGACCTCCCCCATCCCCCTCCAGCTCACTCCATCATCTAAACTCGTAACGAACTCACTCAATAATCATCCTCATCCCCCTCCACAACAACGCCCTTCCTAATCCCACCACCGCCCCGGCCATCCATACCTCCCGCACCCATCCCCAGCTTCCCTCCATCCCCATCAGCCCACCTCCCCTTCCCCCTCTTCCCAAGCCCCTTCCTCCCCGCTCGTCTATCCTTCCTAATCCCATCTTTCTTCCGATCCTCCACAACGCCCACATTGACCCTCCTCTCGCTCGCGCTCCGCGCACCGAGCGCCCAGAGATCGCCCCACTTGGCTTTCCGCGCATCGCGGAAGATCTGGCGGCCGTTGCGTTTGTTGACGAGCCAGCGCTCGAAGGTGCCCGAGGGGGTGCAGACGTCTATTATGACGTTGCCCTTGCGCTTGAGGGGCGTGAGGAGGGCGCGGGGAAGGGAGAGCGGGTGTGGTGTTTCGACATTTTCAAGTCGGAGGTTCGTTTCGGCCTCGATGGCTTCTTCATCTACGATTTCGTCTTCGTTGGCGGACTCAGATTCGCGGGTCCAAGAGGCGCCGTAGCCGTCGAGTGCTTTTTCGGTGGCGGGTGCTCCTTGCGTGAAGCCGCGGCCGAAGAGGGAGTCGCCTTCTGGTGTGCGTTGATCGACGCCACGTTGTACAGCGACATATGAATACTCAACATCGTCGTGATTTCGTGCTTTGGCACCGAGCACAGTCATAAGTGCAGGTGGTCTCGTGTATCGTTGCGAGAAGTAACACCAATCCTTCCGTCCCCGTCCTATGCCATGGACTTTGTAAAGTGGACAGGTAGTGTGATTCGTGCAAGGTGCAATGATGCAGCCCTTTTCTTTCTCAGTCCATCGCCCAACGCCATCTTGTTTTTGATCGTCGAGAGGTGTTTCGAAGCTCTCCGAGCCCGGGGATGCGATATGACGTTTCAACAGCATATCTCTTGCACCAGCTACGACTTCAAAGCCACGAGGCACACCCTTTTCCATTATGACCAGAATACCACCATCGGGGTTCAGTAGCGACCAAAGCGTCTCGACCAAGCCCTTGCGCTGGTAGTCTTCTTTGATTGGCCACAAGGTATGCGGAGCGAGTATAACATCATACCTCTTCCTCGGTTGAGGTCCAACAAGCTCCTGTGGCTCAACTTGGTCCGGAATACGTGGAATGAATGTCGTGTTTTCCAATATCTTGGAGATACGCTGGCGAAGTGAGTCAGAACCCATCACAACGGTCGATCTGCCAAAAGGCACAGGTGGGACTTCCGACTCTTCTGATGAAAGCTCCGGGATGATTCCATCCTCCAAAGCCGCGACTTCAGATGCTTTGGCTTTATGCATACCCTCCCATTCCGCTCTGAGAAGTTCTCGCCAGGCAATAACACCAGCGCCACCTGCGCCAGCATCCATGATGAGCGGCCCACCTTCTTTTCGGAGTAAATTCTGTAGCCACGATGCCCCAAGTCTCTTCCTGACCTCGACCAGTATACTGGTCAGACTTGCATAAGTCTGGGGCATGACAGCCGACATGTAGACATCGGCTTCTCGATCGGACATCTTGGTTTGAAACGAAGTGAGAGGGATGGGCTGCATCTCCATCCGCATGCCGATGCGCGGTGTATTTGGTGACAACGGGATACCCAGACCACCAAGAGACTTGCGAGCAGCTTCAGCAAGATGCTTGTTTGCCAATGGAGCCAACATTCTCTGTACCGGATCGATGAACGCAGCGCGTGGGAGCGGCAGAGTGCTGGGATTTGTTCCGTAGCGTCCAGATTTAGTCAAGGCATGCGTGCGGATGTATTCATCGCCAGGCCACTCGTTCATAATCTTGTCCAGCGCTTCTTCTTTTGTTAGCGGCCTATTATCTTGTTCGGATACATATTCGTCGAACGTGAGCGCGACCTCATCCACCTCCTGCGGGGCGAAGATACGGTCGTCAAGTTTGACTCCATCAGCATCCTCAGTGTCAGCAGGCTCTTCCTCAAGGACATTGTCTTGCTGATCGAGTAGGACATCGTCTTCCTCCAACTCGGCATTATCGTCCACAACTTGGTCAAGTTCAGCAGGAAGAACATAATCAACTTCTTCCAGCAAGCCTTCATCTGTTTGTCTCAACAGCATGTTCTTTCCAGGACCTTTCTCCTCCAAAGACGACTTCTCCTCCGTATGTGTAAACCTCGAAGGCGAGCCATAAAGTCTCTGATAGACACCGTATTCAGTATCGCTGAGATATCCTTCAGGCAATGTATCCCCAAACTCGTTCCTCGCAGCTCTCGCAGTGCTTTCCAACTGCTGCGCCGGCGTCAGTGGCACAGTCGATTCTTCAACTTCTTGTTTCGCCTTAGCTTTCTCGTTCGTTTCCTGTTGATCAATCCATTTCACTCCTTCCAGCCCGTCACGCATGAGGGCTTCCGCCATGTCCAGCTGCTTCTGACGCAATTTCGAACCTCGTTCCCAAGTCCGCCAGAACTTTGCATTGAGGTCGAATCTCGACTTTGTGTTGGCAACGAGTAGCTCTCTCAGATCTGCCGTAAGCCAATAGCGCCTCGGGATCTCGGTCATACCCAGCTTATTCCTCGCAGCATCCTCAGCCTTGAAATACTCTTTGATCCGCATCGTCCTCCATTCGTCCGCGTCATTTAGCCACTCCCATTGCTCCTGGATGACTTTCTCGTCCATCTTTGCTTGCTCTAGAGTGCCATTCCCTTCAACACGTCCGTAAGCTCTAGCACAAGCCTCTTCAAGCCTCGCTTTCTTTTCAGCCCTCATCTGCGCAATGGCCGCCAGCACTTCATTGTCGTATGCACGCCAACCGGGACTCTCCGTCGCTTGTCCCACAGACCTCTCGAATATATATCCCCACTCCTTCTCGAGCGCCTCTTGTGCCCATACCTTCTCCTCCTCTGTCATTCGAGCCTCTTTCGCTTTGTCTTCTGCCGTGCCCCATATTCGATGCCATTCTCTGTCGGTTTCCACCCGACGATGCCGAATCATCTGCCTGGTCTCTTCAGCCAGAGCCTCTGTTCTAGCATTCTCAGCCTGCGAATGTTGTCCATCTTTGATATCCTCGTGTAGCAATGCTCGTGCTCTTTCATAGATCTGTTGAATCTCGACAGCCACCTCAGCAATGCCAGCTTCGTGATCTGCCGTGCTTTGTGTCATCTCTTCGACGGCTGGTTCAGTTTGCCTAGCGTCCCGACCTGCCTCAACTTTACTATCCATCTCAGCACTGCCATCCTTGTGTCTTGAAGCGGCTGGACCATCCTCCTTCTCCCTTCCTTTCTCCACCGCAGCGTCCATCTCCGCGATTCCATCCTCCTCCCACTTCTCACCTCGTTCCTCCATCTGTCTAAGCACGCCTCCGAAAACAGTTTTGAACTCGGCTGTATCGTAGAAGGAGCCTTCAATGGCAGGGTCGTTATCCCGTGGGGGTTTAGATGTCGTTTGCAAGGAATGAGGAGCCGTATGAGAAGTCGGGGACTTCGAAGAGGATGAGGAGGCGTCGTTCGTAGTATGCACAGCAGCATTTTCATGCTCCATTCTCTTGTCCGTCTCTCCATCTTTACCATCCGATCGACTCTCCCCATGACTTATCCCTCTCTTCTGCCCTTCCAAACTCCCAAGTCCCCACCTCCCATTCGACGACATACACTCCCCTCTCACACCTCTCGAAGAAGAAGCAGAAAGCGCGAGCGATCCAACACACCGCGCCACAATCGTCGTAGCATAAGGCGACCAAGTAGACACCGTCCATCCACTCCCATAAAACCTTCGAAAACCCGGCGAGCGATCAAAAACCCTCTTCCCACTCTCCACAACCTTCCCCCTCCATCTCAACATCTCTTTCTCACGGACCGTCCAACCTCAATGACCAGATGAACCCAACGAGCGGTCTTCACAGCATTTGTATCCCCCTCTTAAACCTCCACTTCCCACCGAAATGAATAGAGCTTCCAATTGTACACTCACGCCTCCGAGTTTGACTATTTAATGCAGACCCCAATCCCTCAGAACCGTGCGCACTGTATTTCTCCACAAACCAACCCGTTTATCCTCAATTCCTGCGTCGAGAGTTCGTAGATTCGTGCTTTATACCGCCGTTCGGGCAATCGTTTTCGTCGAGAACTTCTACACGCCCTCGTCCCGTTCGTTCGATTCGTCCCTCGAGGCGGGCAGTTCGTACAAAAAAGGCCGAACAAAAAGCCTTGCAGATGAGGGGAGAATTGGTAGTTTCGACGCGGTGGGAGCACTCAATTGATGAAATAGCGACAGGTCCTGACGGTGTCAAGCTTCGTACCTTGCGTCGGAGGTTGAACGAGGAGATATGTCGAGAATTGAAGTTTACCCCGGATGCGCCACCAAAGATTCCTCGAGCTACCTCCGTAAAAGCGGTCCCCCGTGTTTCGGGTAGCCAATCAGAATCTTGGGATTATGTCAATCATTAACAAGTCGCACGTCGCTCAAGATTCCAAACCCGTCAGTATGGTCGTTTGGTACTCAACCCCTGGGTACGCCGGACGACAACCGACACATCATGCTCACTCGATTCAGACCATGATGAGTCAACGCACAAGATACCGAGAAAACCTAATATTGAACGCATGCAAGAGCTAAAGCCACGACCGCACCGCCGCTCAGAAACAAAGGCAACCACCAACACAAAGCCTGCCTCGCAGAAGAAGGCCTTGCTCGATTGTTGCCCGAAGTGCTGACCACCGAAACCCTCCACGGGTCCCCTACCTGCCATTCCAACTGACCGTCGCCTCACTCACATTCGACTCGCCATCAATTCTACAATTTGGTTGATATTTATTGTTTTCGTTCAATTTCATGCTTTCCGTGTGAGAAGAGAAAAATGGCCCATCCTGCCCCTAAGCCATAGCAAAGACCTCCCCAGTCGCTGGTCGAACATGCCAAGTGTTGTTGAATCCATAATCACCTCGTGTACGCTGAGAAAAGGATCGTGTAGTATGTGTAGGGGCGGGGGCATTAGGTGTGAAGTTCAATCAAAGAAAACGAATCAGGAGACGTAACCAGAGGACCATTTGGCTGACGAGCATGTCACGCGAAAAGAAGAAATCTAATCGTGTTCTTGAGATCCCGCCTTCGAGTAGCAATTGAGAGGGGTCCTCATGGTGAATCGAGCGGGCAGTCCAAGTTGACTGTAGCCATAATTCAAGAAGATCCCCGTCGCCGAAGAGTTGAGATATGTTGCCGGCCTAGGTCGTGATAGACAGGACGCGATAAGAATGCCATCTGAGCAGTTCCAGATTGGCACCTCCGCATTTCCCGGATGTGTTGTATGAGATAATCATCGAGGCCAATCTGGTCGAGAGCAGAATCGGACTAACCGCCGATTTCAGCCCCGCCAGATCGTGATACCGAGCGTTCAGTAGTTGTTGGGTTGATCATCTTTGCGAGTGTGTGAGCGGAGTTGCATAGTGCCTGAACGCGAATTTTGACTGGAACAGTAACAAGTCAGCAAGTGATGCTCTATGGAGTGTGTGTCCAAAGGTCCCCTTACAGGAAGAGAGGTCGGGCTGCAGACATGAAACTCACAGTCAAGTACCGCGCGTTGGCCCTCGGCTGCTGTCCCTGATGGAAACAAGAGATTAGCACACACATCGTGCAAATGCGGCGGCTCTCGTTCGAGACGGCAACCGAGGTAACAACGAACGGTCATGGACTGCTGTGTCGCCCACGCAGGGCGGCACTGTTCCAAAGTCTGCAACAGAAAATCAAAGTAACAATACGGGAAAGAGAGACTGACTTACACTCCTGGGGCTTGGCGAGCAGCCGGGTTGCGAGTGCCAGATGGCTTGGAAGTGCCTGCTGCAGCGGCATTGGTTCCGTCTTCACCCTTCTCAGGCTCCTTCTGCTGGGCTTGGGCAATGGCTTGGGCGTTCTTCTGGTACTTATAGACAGTCCAGTCGAATACATAGTCGTACTGGAAGCCTTCGCGGACAAACAGATCACGGAAGATCTTACGGAGGTAGGAATAGTCAGGCTTGTCGTCGAATCGGAGGGATCGAGTGTAGTTGAGGTAGATGGCGAATTCGTTGGGGAATCCACGGCAGAGAACCTCGGTAGGAGTGGTCATCTTCTTCTCCATGATGCGGTCGTACTTCTGCTTCTTGGTAGCAGCCTTAAGACCTTGCCATGGGAGGGAGCCACGGCAGAAGTAGAGCATGACATATCCGAGAGACTCCATGTCGTCACGTCGAGACTGCTCGACACCCAAGTGGGTGTTGATGGAAGCATAACGGGCTGTGCCAGTCAAGTTCTTGTTCTCACGGTACGGGATATGGAAGTGTGTCTTTGGGTCACGGTACTTCTTGGCCAGGCCAAAATCAATCACATTGACCTGGTTGCCTCGCTTGCCAATGCCCATCAAGAAATTGTCCGGCTTGATATCACGGTGGATGAAGGATTTGGCGTGGATGTATTCGATACGGGAGATGAGCTGGTCGGCAAGGAGGAGCACTGTCTTGAGGGAGAATTTTCGGTTGCAGAAGTTGAAGAGGTCTTCGAGAGAAGGACCGAGAAGGTCTAGAACCATGGCGTTGTAATCGCATTCTGTTCCGAACCATCGAACGAAGGGGATGCCAACACCACCGGCGAGGGACTTGTACACACGAGCCTCATATTCGAGTTGGGGGTGCTTGGCTTTGACGGATTCAAGCTTGATGGCAATCTCTTCGCCAGAGATGATGTTGGTGCCTATATGGTGTTAGTATGAGGCTGGAGTGAGGGAATGGGAAATCAGCATACCGAGGTAAATGTCTCCAAAGGAGCCAGAGCCGATCTTGCGACCGATTCTGTACTTGTTACCCACTCGCAGATCCTGATGTGTTGTCAGCGTGCTGGTTGTTGCAGAGTGTGAGATGCGAGTAGGGTGGGACGTACCATTGTAGTCATGATGAAGATTTGTTATGTGGTGCAGACCAGACCGAGGGTGTAGATGTAGAAGTGAGGCGAGGTAGAAGTGGTCGAGGGAGGGTGTATTGAGGTCAGGCTGAGTCTGTGAGGTCGAACCGGTCAGTATTAGGTGTGCAGTGGATGTTGATGGAGGCGGTGAAGAGGCGAGTGAGGGGTTTGTAGGAACACGCACTGCGGCCTTTCCAGACGAGAAAATGGAGAGGGAAGAGGAAGAGGAGGGTGTTGTTAGGAAGTGTTGGGTCAGACAGGAGTGGATGAAGGAGGACTAATGTGTTGTCAGGTGTTTGGGGCTGGGTTGGTCGGTGGAAGTCTTGAGTGGTCGGGCCTCAATAGGGTGCCAGTGTGAGACCGACGGCTAGGTAGACGTACCAAGGCAGCGACACTGGACGACGCGTCGGGCGAGAACGAAACTCGCAGGCTGGGCGATGGAGGACAAACGAGTTGCTTGCGTCCGGGTCGCAACGGGTGCAGTTCGTTATAGGGTGGGCCGAGGACGGGTGGTGTTGTTGAGGGGAGAAAGTCCAGCTCAGCGTATTTGGGCTGTGCTGGTGCTGAGGCAGAGAGAGGGAGCGACTGCCCGTGAGCCCTTGACTGGTCTGGCACATATAGCCTCTATTTTGGGACTCAGGCATCACCTGCAGACTCAGCACCACATAAGGTATTAGAATCATCCAAGCTTGGGTAGCTCCCGATGCACCGCGCTATCATTCACTCCCGTCATTTAACTCTCTCCCTCTCCCTCCCAAACCAATCTCAGCCTCCATCAAATCTTCGTCTCGGCGGCCATGACCTGGACTGGGCACACATCTGGCATTGCCGGCCTCACTGCTTCTTGTTTCACCCTTCCCACTCGCCCGTCCTTGCGCGCCCGTGGCCTTCCGGGCGGCAGACACTCCATCAATCGGTCACCCTGTGCATCAATCATGCATTGCCAAGACAAGGAAGAGACCATTTGTCTTCTCTTATCGATGTTTAAGGTGTCGAATGGGGAAGGTCAGCATTGTTGCAACTAAATGCCCTCTTGAAGCGCCTGTTGAGAGCACTATGGACTTCCAAGATCATGGCTGCACCCCCTAATCATCAGGCTTTCTCCAGGCCCTCCTGATACCGGATCCATCAAGGCAACCACTTAGCAACTCCTGGTGAATGGCAATGGAAATCTTGCAACACATCGCAGTAAATGCCATGGAAAGTCAATGTTGATGTGTAATTACTCGGGTCATTACTACACCCGGTATCGCTTGCCCGTCCAGGATAGATGAATTGATCGTCACGGTGAGGACTCATCAGGGTCCTCACAACCCTTCACGAGCAAGCAATTAATCTTGGGCTGACATAGAGTACCTCATCACGACTGTCATTGCCTACAATTCGCTGTCGCTGCGAAGACCGCCGTGAGTCGAAGTCGTGATGGGCATGTAAAGAGAGGGATACCGCGTGTCGTGCCCACAAAAAATTCGACACAACTTTTCGCAGGCTTTTTATTGCCACCGACATCCTTGGGACGAGGCTTCGGGCATGACTTCATTATCGGAATGGGGAAAGTGACTACGATGATGATCAGTCGATCAGATTCTGAAAATCATGATCATTATCTGTTTCTGGTATAGATACAGACCACGCTCTAGACCCAATACTTGCGTTGTGTTCATTCTCTACAAATTATGCTTTCTTTGGTGGACTTCATTCTTCCGCCACTGCACGCCACATCACTGTACACGAGTATGTGATTCTCCTTGCATCCAAGACTCATCGAAAGCATAATGCTCATCATCCACCACAAGATTCGTGGATGGCCGGTTGATTTCGGCAGGCGTAGTAATCGATCGAGACGTCCAATCAGTATGCGCGAGTCCTCGTGGTACCGTGATCAGGCTACATCATTACGTGGTCAGTGTGTACAAGCATCGATATCTTGCAGTGATACTATTCCCACTTCCACTGTAGCCTTAAGAACAGAAAAATCGCAGTCTCCTAGAAGGCCTCCAGCTACTATGAAGAACAGAGTATGTCAGGTCTGTCCGATCGCCGTTTGCATGAAAGGAGGTAAATTGTGACTATTAGCAGGGAGATGACTACAATCAGCAGGTCTCTCATTTCTTCGTCAGTACCACAGGTGCCAATCTTTCTCCGTCGTAGCATGTATCCTCGCTCATCTCTACACATTCCGAGACACGCGACAACCGGGACGGCTGGGACTGGGTATCTTTCTCGATAGCACTCCAGCCACCACATCATCATCCACAGTTTTGAGATGTTGTTGACTCTCCAATCTCACGCTGACATGATTCTGTTATATCATCCATGAAAGGCTATACAAGGCTCAATGCCACAGTTCAGCCCTTTTGTTCAGTAGCTGAGCATTATTGATAGACCCTCTGCTCTGTCCCCTGTCAGAAGTACGATATAAAAGTCGATTGCGAACTCTGCTATGGGGAGCAGACAAAGGCTTCTACGCATCCGAGAAGATAGATCGGCATCAGCAGTCTCCGAGGGTCGGAGTATCTTCGCTGCGGTCAGCTGTTCACGGATTTGCTTTCTAACTTCAGGTCTATCGATTGACCAGCGCAGCTAAAAGGTATAGCGAGGTAATGCTAGTAAGCTTCATCAATCATGATTATCAACAATCCCAAGTCTATCACCATCTCCACCTCGCAATTCCCCCCAATAACCCACCGCCCAACTTTCAAAGACCCCAACTACCTCCACCCCCGACCCACTCTCCAACTTCCCTTTCCAAACGCCCAGTAGACGAGTACACAGATCGCGCCGATTATATAGATGGGATATCCCGCACATTCCACCATGCTTGAAAATCTCCGTGTCGAACACCCAATCTCGCATAAAAAGCCGGTTTTTACATCCTCTCTTCTTCCCACTTCTTTCCCCCTCTCCCTCTCTTCTTCCCTCTCCTCCGCCACTCAGCCATCTCGGCTATACGCGCTCAATTGCTTCGCTGATCACGAGGGGCCTGATACTGGCGTAGTGGGCGGATGACGGCCTTGGGGAGGAGGTATAAGAGGTCATTCTTATATGGTGTTTGGAAGAGCAAGCGGCAAGCACCCAGTTGTCTTCATGCTCTGTGGCGTTGTGTGTCGATACTATTTAGATATACGAAAAGTCGTAATGAATCAGTCTCCCATCGGAAATGGAACGATCCTTGTTGCGCTTTGTCGTGCTCGCAAAAGTGGGCAGTGAAAGACAATGTGTATTATCATCACCATCGTATTTTCCCAACAATGTGACATTAGTGATGACTCCAAGGGCGTCGCCGCTCTCAAAGCTTCATGTCACACTCTGCTTCATGCTGATACTCTGCTCAGCATTCGCAAATGTGTTTTCCACTCGGGCTCCAAAACCCCTTCTATCTCTACGTATAGCTCTTCCGACCATCCCTTCAGCCACCAACATCTGTCCTCCACCGTCCTCAGCACCGTCGTCCAATATGCCACCATGACCAGTGCGCAAGGATCGCGTTCAGCTAGCAGATGGAGCATTTCCCCGGAAAAGCGGATAGCGAAGCCAATGATCATGTCATGCCACTCAGGTACCAGCTTGATACGGAACAGCTCGTGGAGATGACGCATTTGCAGCTCATATATGGCTGTTCTCTGCGGTGCCGGAGAGGCTGCCTTCCAATGCGCATCCAAGACGTCAAGCGATAGCCTGATATCCTCAGGCACGGGAGGGAAGAGTTCATAGTTCGGCGGTGTCGCAACCAGATCAAGAAAACACCTGCTTTGGGCCATGGGCTTGTGCTGTCTGGCCAGATCGCGGGAACCAGTGGATACTTTGATGACCGAAATTAGATCGTCCAGTCTGGGCATGGCACGCACATTCCGACCGGGATCCAGCGGCGACGGGGCGTTTGCGGCGATGGATGGCGTGGCGAAGAGGTTTGCGCTTGGCGGGAGGTGGACGGAAGCAAAGGACCATATAGTGACCAAGACTGAACTAGCAAACAGCAATGTGCAGTCCTCGTCCGAATGTGCGCGTAGCATTGTGAGCATGGAAGACATGAACTGTACACCTTTAAGCATGATAACATCGGCGTAGACGATGCTGTTGGGCGAATTGAGGTTCAAAGCCAGCTTGTGCATTGCACTCGTAGCCAACAAAGCATCCAAAAATTGAGGATGGTCCAGGGCGACTTCGAAAAGACTGTCCCTCCAATGAGCGGCAGCTTGAGGCCGCAGCATGAGGGTCTTCCAGGTTCGGGTCGCGAAAAAGTGTGTGAGTTCTACATCGATGGTGGCGCGATTGCAGATGCGAGACGACACGTTTGAGCTGGCCGGAGATTTACTGGCTATAGGCGATCCGGGTCCATGAGATAGTGATGTGGATTGCGTCGGAGGAGCTTTGGCGGAGTCGCTCCTCGACTGAGGGTTACACCATTCTGTGAAGGAGCAAGCTTCCTTGCGGCGGACACATGCACCACATGCCGGACTTGCTTGATCACACTGGGTTATGTCAGCTGTAGACTGGCGAGGCCCGACAGACACGCAGTAGTTGTATCTTACCTTCACCTTGCGAGCCTTGCATCGTGCGCAACCGAGACGAGACTTTGTGTGCGATCGGCGCGTGGTCGTTGGTGCAGGCATGGCGGTTCTGTCGATGGACACAACCGGAGAGTTTCGGTAACATGGCAGATACTAGCACGGTGTCCGAAAGAGAGTACGAGGGTGAAGCGAAGGTCACATGTGGAGTAGTAAGCAGATCCCTCGGCAATGGAATCACGCCGTTCGGGAACTGCACATCATCATCGGCCTTTGCACTCGGTCTTCAATGATCGAGCAAGCCGTGGTGAACGACTTCATACCTAAACAACTGAATCATGTGGGCAGCTATGGACGAATCAGCAAGTGCGGTAACGAATACTCGGTGCATCCGACGCTGGACTGCGCACGACAGACCTCGGGAAAGCAATCATCTTGCAGCCATAAGCAGCCATACTACTACCTCCAACTTTCAGCATCTCTAGCGCCAAAAGAGTAGAGGCTCGATAGCGTCAATACGAAGGAGCATGGAGGCTATCAGCGAAAGCATGATTTTTGATCCTTTGGAACAACTGTGGTAGTGCCAGCAGTAGCCCCTGATAACATGGCATGCATTGTCGAATAGTAACTGTTCGATGTGCAGAGCTGCTTTATCACGGAAGCTTATAACCAAACTCCTGACGAGAATCATCTAGGGTCTGTTCACTGAAGTAGAAAGGGACGCGAGTCTGTCTGGCGGAAATTCTGCCAATCTGATGCCTACATCGCTCGATACTCTCCCATCGCTCAGTAGCACGTTCAAATCCGCGTCGACAAGTCCATCTAACAGCACCGAAGCAGACTACTTCTAGCTCGAAGTAACGACCAATCCGAGGCTCGATCCGAGGTATGGTACGAGTGCGAGCTTCATCTCGGACACCAGACCACATCCGGAGTGATTGGCGTAGACTAGCACTAGTCTGCTGCATCACTCAGCCTCGAGCCACGAAATAATCAGCCTCGAAGCATGTTTACTGCTCACTATCAGGAAATGATGCTCTGGTGGACAATTGATGATCTTGATACTAAGTCTTACTGCCTTGGTGAATGATTCTCTCGATGGAGGCTATATAATGTGCGCCCTCATCAGGTAAGAGAGCTCTCGCAGTGTCACGGTCTCGTCTTTCTTCATCTGTCTCGCATCTGTATTCCATCTACTATGTTTTTCAAAAGTTCCTGCATTTCGGTGGCTCTTCTTGCAACGGGCTACAACGCGCTGGTATGGTCTCAATATTTTATCGCCCTGTATTGCTCAGAGACTGATATAAACAGGCCATCCAGCAACGTTCACCAGGCATTGACCTCCCTCTCATAAACTCGACCCAACCTCTCAAAGAACCTTCTTTCGTCGGTAGTGCTGCTACGGCTGCACCACAGGGTCCACAGACCACAATTCAACCAGCGGCTGCGCTGCTGCACCAGACCGGCGGAAATCAAGGATTCCAGGAGTATCCTGGGCCTTTGGGTCAGAACATTAAAGCAACAGGATATGCATCTCCTTTGTACGTCGCCTGGTGGGGCCTGAATGGTGACTTGACCGTGGCCACTGCTGTAGAGGTCAATGGCACGGGAGCACTTGGTATCTGCGCACTCGATCCGACAACTCTGCAGAGACTAGGTACCTGCTGGACGCCAGAGGGCTTGAAAGAAAACATCAACTTCGCGTACTCCGAGTTGGTACTTGAGACGAGTGATCTTATCATGAATACTCCTGCCGGAAGCCTGTACGTGGTGCACCGCGGTCTGAACGGCTCAACTCCAACATTCGAGACAAGAAGGAAGTTCAATCTTACCGAGCTGGGCGTTCTTGGCAAAGGCGAAATACTGAAGAATTCTCTTGTCGACACTGACGGCAACATATGATTCACCAGTGGTGCGTTCTCTGGCAACAGTCTGGGCGATGCGGTGCAGAACAGCACGACGGTGGGCTACATCGAGCCGGACGATACCATACATCGAATCCACTTTGACAATGAAGTCATTGAAAACAGCATTGCTGTTTCGAACATCACCATGTTCATCCAGACTGGACCAGCAGGAGTCAATGACCATGCCAACGCAACTGGACACGTCTATGCTTTCACAACTGGTGAGCCAGGGGACGTGTCGAGCATCAAATTGTTATGGAATCAGACATACGACGCCGGCTCCGCCTTCAAGCCGGGAGGATTCGCAAGGGGCTCTGGCACATCCATCAGCCTGCTGGGCAACGATTACCTGGCTTTAGTCGACCACAACGATGTCCAAGGCTCTATCAACGTGTACGATCAGAAGACAGGCAGTCTCGTCTGCTCCGTCCCTCTCTTCAGCCCTGGTGCCAGTGCAGTCGACAATGGCTTGTTGGCCGCCTGGGACGGCAAGGAATATGGCCTCATTGCATTGAACGACTACAACACCACAGGCGTGTATCAGGCTGGTACCGCTCCCATCGACGGCGCTTGGAACAATATCACAGTGCAATCACCGGGCTTCACTCGAGTCGACGTCGAACCACAGGCAGACGGAACCGCGAAGTGCAGCACGAGGTGGAACTTGGATATCCGCATGAAATCGGTCGCGACCATCTCCACCAAGACCGGGCTTGTCTACGGTTACCTGCAGGATGCCGATCTCGCTGTGGAGGGTGAATATGTGTGGTACGCTGTGGCGGTGGACTTTGCGACTGGCGAAGAGCGATGGAGAGTCAGAGCTGGTTCCGGCGGTAATTTCAATGATAATTTTCAGGGGTCGTCGCTTAGTCCTGATGGAAAATTTATACAGGGCGTTCAGGGAGGTGTGGTTGTGGCTGAGGATAACTCGTACTAAAGAGGTCATTATCGAGATGTGCGGGTGGTACGGGCGAGAGTCGACGGGAGCGCTTTTCTTGGGTCCCTGCGAGTTATAATTCTGTGTGCCAGTCTTGCCGGATTGTGTAGTTGTCTACCGTTCAGTCCAGATTGAGTCGGCGCAGCTTTGAGAGGGCAGAAGTTATCTTCCGAGCTTCCTGTCTACCTCTTTTTGGTGTTGGGCTTGGGGCATGTACTACCAATTCGATGCGGTATTTATAATACACTAAAGTAATATATCTTGACTATTTGTGTGTCTCAGGTTCCAAAATTCGTTCAAAAATAACGCATCAATGATGACACGTACTACTTTCATCCGTCCCAGCTGTTCTCACCAAGAAGGGATCGGCAAGATTATTGAATAGAGCAGAAGCGTTTGCACCCAGGACGTAATCAAATAGCCTATCTTCCATTTCCCCTTCATCAAAGGCTTATGTCTGTGTTGCTTGCAATGACAAGCTCGCAATATCCTGTGCTTTCCAAAACTTGACAGGCCTTAAAAAACTGCGAAGCGGGTAGTGAAGAAAAGCGCTCATGCTTGCAGCTGTCTCTGGTCCGCACACCTTGGATTTCCAGAAGCTGCCTGAAAGAGTCAAGTCCCGAAGGTCGATGGGTATGAGGATATCAACATCTCATCATAAGCTAGGCTTTAAAATCTCTACGAGTAACAGAGACTTGGCCATGGGTCACGGTAAATCCTACGGTCAATCCCGGCCGAAGAGGTGGCAGACATGAATTCTGGCTGATGGAGAATGTTAAGAAGCGGTCTTGAATCTGCTTCTTGATGGCCATTTGGATGGGCTGGTTGATATCATGTAAGCGATGAAGCTGTTGTGGAAGGAGAAGAGAAATACACAGTTAGGAGGGTGGGAAAAATGCCGAGATCGGGCCCTGACCCGGCCGAAAAAACTCCGAGCCAACTCAGACAAATCTCCCGTTCTCTCTTCTTCATCTCGTTCATCAACCAGAACATATAACTACCATCGATCCATCGTACATCTCGTAATAGATCTCTAGCATCGCAAGCGCCTCGTTCACCTTTTCTTCTAACTTCAATGCAATGATGTAGACCAGTGAAGCCACAGCGCGTATCCATCAAGGGAAGAATTGCATGCAAGCAACAAAGGAACCACGCAGACCATGAGCGCAATCATGTACAGGTTTTCTCACGACGCTCAGGAGCCAGCGTTAGTCAAATTGGTAGCCAGCAGCTTGGTTGTGTGAAGGTGGAGGTGCAGCTCATGGGCAGAGCATCTACAGCCATGGTTTCTACCATACGCCTTTCACTGTGGTAGCCGGCCAAAGGAAAGTCAATCTGGGACCATGTCTTGTTCTTTGCATAAGGCTCTCCCCTAAGTACATCTTCGCCAGCCAAATCTAGATCTTACCTGGTTAGTTGAGACGTCTCCTATTCTTCGTCCTATCCTCTTTCCTAAAGAAGCTAAACTCTTGTCAATCATCCTACGCCGCTGGGTTTCAGTGGCATCCTGCCCATCGATCTTCTTTTGGCCGACGCCTAAAGTAGGAGAGGAACCCTCGGATTCCATGAAACCTTGTCACACGTCACAGATACAACGTACAGGATGAGCAACTCGCTTTTGGGCGCTCGAAGCGGTGTCTAGACTCCTGGCCTTAACATGCCCTTCAGACATATAAGACATGGTCTGGTGTGCTCCATACCTACAATACCTACAACCAACCTAGTACCCATCCCACACGGACCTAGCTGATCGTAAACTACGCTCATGCTTAGTACGGTACGATCTTACTACAGCGGATCCACCACAGGACACACCACGCATGGGTACAAGGACTAGATGTTGGCTTCGATACGATGTGGGACTCGAAAACATTCGGCCGCTTCAGCAAGCCCACCGTACTTCTCTTGTCTTCAATCACAAATACGCGGGATTCTCTACATTTCTCTGTCTCTCTCTCCTCAGATACATTATCACGATCAGGAATGAGAGGACCTCAATTACTGAAAATACAGATCCCTACAAGGCGGAGAGTCTGTTACCCGTTCCGATCAGAATCCGCTAATCTTCGATGTTACCTTCAAGGAAGGCATGTCTCCCACCCGGCATAAGCGAACTGTGCCGGCGTTTCGGAACCCGATCTCGTAGTATAAGTAGGCTACGAGGGAAGCGCCAGACGAGCGAATGACCTTCTCCAATCAACCTATCGATGAATACGATCGACCTTTATCATGAAACACTCTTACACTCTTGCCTTCCTCACAGCAATCCTGTCCGTCTCAGCGAAGAAATTCAAGCTATGCTGCTGTGTGCAAAACAACGCCTGCGATGCAGAAGTAACCAAACGCGTAGTTGAGCACCTCGTACCCAACAACAAGTTGGCCATGTCACCTTTCGGATGGGACTCGAAACAAGGCGCGCCTTATGCTTGCGAGTGTGAGTCCAGTCCATTGCTCTCCCCTTTCTCGTCTTCTTACTGTCGCTCATTTGAACAGGGTGCTACGCGTATGCACGCCAGGCTCCCTTTGATGACGAACGTATTGGCAGCGAAGAGATGGGCGATTATTGCGATGTATATGACAGGAAGGCGAAATGCTTTAATCCCTCTTGGCATCCCGATAGTTGATGCTTTCCTGCCATTCAGGGGGGAGTCTGGGTGGTCAGAGAAGCCGGGCGGCGGTGAGGATGGACTGTGGCGTTGTGGAAATAGATGATCGGGAGGGTGATGAGCTCGGGAACGTGGTCGGCGATCTATTGGATTTGGACTACGGCATGTCAGCATTGATCACAGATGAATTGTCTCTTGTCGGCTGAAGTCCTTCCACCTCTGCGACGCCATCGATACGTCCAAAGAGCATCCAGCTCTGCAAAGATTCCGCGTCACCTTTGCTCACTTCCTTCAGGAACATCTCATACGGGCAAATTCTCCTCCCATGCTGCGAGCAGAACAAAAGTCTGGATTCAAATCACCACTACATCTTTCAAATCCTCCTTCACTGCTCATCTGTTCATGGTATTCCCCCTGGGATCAGTGCGTAGACACAGCCACTCTTCCCCTCACCGCTCACGTGGAAACCCCTTGAGCATCGCGTCAAAGTCCCAGCATACGTCCCCCTCATCATGCCATCTCGAAGCTGGGATCGATATGAACAAGCTATGTATTTGTACATGCAAGACTGCGCCTTCAAAAGTTTAAAGACTACATTTCCCATGCTATATCAACCTAGCCATTCTCTCGATGCCCGATTCTCCCTTCCTCATCCGCATTCCCTCCTAATCCCTGCTCATCTTTCTTCTACAAACCACCCACCATCTACTCAATCCCCACAATATGGGTTTCGCAATCAGCGCCGTAATAACCTTTATAACAGAAGTCCTCCAAGTAGTTCTAGAAGCCACAGTCCGTCCTCCCTCCCTCAAGCACCCCAACCCCAACCTACGCCCTCCTCCTCCACAAAGCCGCCACAAGCTCATTCCATCCAGCAACAATGGTGGCTCGAAGAAACCAGCCTATTCCCCCGATTCCCCGAACTCTCATTCCCCCGATTCCACAACCCCCATTCCCCATCCCCCCCTCCCAAACAAATCAAGTATCAAAAAACGTAAAAATCCACTCCACCGACCCCGCCAGTCTAACAAAACCGCTACATAAAATGGTCCGACGTGATATTGGATTCGTGCGATGTGCACACGGGTATGGCGAAGGTGGTTTGGGCGGAGGGGGATGGGTGGGGGTGATGTTAGTAAGATATGTCGGAGGCGTGTGCAGGCTAGTCAAGAGAGTGGCAGTGACAGTGGAAAGGAAAACCGGGTTGGTGTTGCCATTGGGGAATATCTAGATGGCGAGGAAGAAGTACCGGAAGAAGGCGGGGGAGTTCCAGATGGGGAATTTGAGGGGGTCGTAGTCGTACCGGATGGTATTAGGTCGTAGATTGGGATTAAGGCATGTATAAGGCATGTACGGTGCTTCACCTCACCTCATCTCCCTTGCCCTCCATTCCATTCCATTCCTACATTTGTTTTTGGGAGCGCTGATGTTGTTTCTTTAGGGTGTGTAGGGGAATTATACTTTCTTCATAGGCGGAGGAAGGGGAAGAGGGGTTGCTTTAACTTGTTTCTGGGGAGGTTTTGATTACTGTGAGGCGTGCGGGTAGGTGACGCGCTGGCCACCACAACGCGAGGTGTCTGGGTGTATATGGTTTAGGGTTGGGGTGGTTGTGATGGATCGTGGTGATGACGTGTTATTTCTGACGAGATTATTTTGGCTTCGTTATATGAGCCTGGGTGGTTGCGAGGTTCTAAAGAAATCTGCTTGGTGTTAGTATATCCTGGTAATTCAAGCGCCCTAGTCATTACTTCTCCCTGATCAAAGTGCGGCATGATATGTACAGCAGCACAGACATCACATACATCCAACAGATCACGATCAGAAAAGAGGGTATCGATTACTTTTACACAAAAGGGTATTATATCCAATTCATCCCTACCACGAGTCCAGCTCCTCCTCGCCCTCACATCGCCCACCAGCAGGCGCAGCCTAGATTTTCCGAGGGACGTCGCGACCAGTAGCCACAGATGCATTACGGGAATTGTCGATGTTATGCACCGTCTGGAATTCCTTGTGGTAGTCGTCGTTTTCACTGAGTCTGTATTCCTCTTTATCGATATCCCTATAAATCCACCAGAAGAGAGGTGTGGCGACGGCGCCGACGATGGTCGGACCGGCGAAGACCCTGTTAGATGTGTCAGCAGAAGCGCAATTATGGGAGAAAAGGTGAGGACGAACCAAGTGAGATAGGGATCGGCGATGAGGGCGGAAAAAGCGAGGCCGAGAGCGTAGGCGATGGCGGACGAGAAGAGGTTGATGGCGGAGACGAGACCGCGCATGTTCTTGGGCGAGCGGGAGTAAGCGAGACCGAAGGCCGGGACGTTGACGAAGAGTTCGGAGAAACCGCCCAGAGCGTATGGGATAGCCATCCACCAGACGGAGATGTTGGAGACGAGAGCGTTGCCATCGGCGTCAACGCAGGAGGCTGAGGTACCGAACTTTCCGCAAGGACCGTCTCTGTAGGCGTAGTAGTTGATGAGGGTGTATCCCAGACCGCCGAGGGTGGAGATGAAGAGACCGGTGGTGATGCGGGCGATTGGTCCGTAGTGGATTTTCATCTTTCGAAGCAGCGGGTAGAGACCATAGTTGAGCATGGGAGTCGTGACGATGATAATGAGGGAGTTCATGTTGCCAATGACGTCGTTGGGCACATTGATGGCGGTAAGCATAGTGGATTGAGCGTTGGCGGCTTCACCGAGACCGTTGTCGTTGATGTATTGGATCGGGAAGAACATGAAGATACCGCAGGCCTGGACGGCGCGGGCGCAGTCATCGACGAATGCATCGTTCCATGGGACTGTGACTTGCTTGCCAGCAGCGCGCATCACTGATGGTTTCGCTGGCTCGAAGAAACCACCCTTAAGTGTGACGATCTTCAGTAGACCTCCGTTCTTGAATCCAATGCCGATGATCCTGCAGCAGTTGCCGAGGTCGCTACCTCCTGGTGGGTAGAAAACAAGGTGCTTGCGGAGGTACCAAAGGAGTGGTAGAAGTGGGAGGTAGATGACGAGGGGCAGGAAGAAACCCAACCACCAACCGACGTACTTCTCGGAATACGTAGTCGCAACGCCAAAGAATCCTCCAATGTTGATAAAAAGGTAGAACCAGAGCATGACTCTCTCCGTGGTCGCCTCAGGGTCGATTATAACCTTCTCTCCAGACTTCAATGTCTTGGTTACTGGCACGGTGACTGGCATTTGATCCAGCAGAGTCGGAGAAATGTTTGGCTTGAACATGGCGGCACCAATTGCGAGAACGTAGACGGAGATGAAGAATGGTGCAATGGCGGTATGATTCGCTAGTAGTGATGGAGCACCACAAGCAACCATGAGGACGTGGGAAATTCCACAGACAATGACGCCCCACACGATCAGAGGGAAGCGGCCAGTCTTGCAATCCGCGAGCCATCCGAAGAAAACTGGCAGGGCATACACGAGCATAGAGAAGGATTGTGACACGGCCGAGGACTTCTTGGTTCCGAGACCCAGAGCACCAGCAGTGTCCGAAGATCCCTTCTTGGGAGCACCCCATTTGTTGCCGCCAACCGGTAGCTTTCGATTTACGAAGTTGTTGAACAGTGGTTTGACACCATAAAACGAAGCTCGCTCGGCGAATTCGACCAAGCAGAGCCAATATGCTACTACGGGCAACTTTCCGGCGACCTGTCGTAGAGTCTTCTTCTCCTCGTCCGTCGGAAGCGCAGCCTCATTTCCTTCGTCGTCCAATGGAAGAGCTTCTGAGGAACTCTCAAACCCTTTCATCGACTCCAGCTCGCCAGGAGATTTTTGGTCGAGACCCGAGGGACCTTTGGCGATGTGACCGACATCATCGAAGGATGCCCTGTCTGTCGGCGCGAGGGTATCGGCGAAGGTTGCTGAGAGATGTCAGCACGGGTGCAGAACAATCCATCACGACATCAACGTACCCATTGTGTATTACAGTAGCCTTAAGGAATACAAAATGCTGGACAATCCGACGAGGAGGACAGTGCCGGCAGCCAGCTCTTATGGACGACCTGGAGCTTCTTGATAAGAGACGTGATGTGCGACCACCCTGTCCGTATTCCCGGAACTTGGGCTCTGCTCCAATCCTCGTCCAGCGATAACAAATCGAGACGCTGCAACATAGTTTCACATATTAAATCCATGGCACCCTGTCGCGTGCTGGATTGGGAGCAACCGACCGCGCCGCCGCCAGACCCGGCAGATGGACCTACTCGATCGAGGCATTACTCCATGCCTCTGCGCGTGTTACTGCCAGTACTTCACGACCACTTCGGGCGCCACCATAGTCGTGCGAATGGGAAGATGTTGTGTCGACGCGTATGGAGCGCCTGTGGGGTCTGCGGACGTGCCCAGATGCGGACAATGGATACAAACGACTAAAGTCTTGGTCCTGTATGCCAAGCGAGTCAAGCAGTACTAGTAATGGAATCGGCGGCGCATTTCTGTATCCAATCGTCTTCTGGTAAGATTACTCGTCGGCCGTGTCGATTGCAACCGGAACGTTCTCCTTGATGGGCATGGAGGCTCGTGGCCGGGCAGCTTGGAGGGTTCAAGCACCAAAGGTCCACGACAACGCTCTTGTCCGATGCTTGCATACGATTGGCAGAAGCTTGAGCTTCGTCTTGCGTCCATTCGGTATAGCTTGCCTCCCTGTAGATACCAATGTCGCGCGCGCCGAGACGGATAAGCTTCGCGAAAGATGGTAGAGGCGCATCGACGGCTCCTTGGCAGGCGTCCGGACGTTACATCGAGCTAGAAGCAACCCTCTGCCTTCTCGAAGACTTGCCGAGGATGCTGATCTGCAGATGGCGTTGTGCTTGCTGATGCTTAACAACAATTCGCCCATGAGTGGTCGTTGCTATCGTGAAAGCTGTGACCTGCAGTGCGCGCTGTTTTGTCCGTCTGGAGTAGAGTAGGTACTTTGTCGTAGATCCTGCCGCGTCTTCTATATGTACTTGTACAGCACAAAGACCACATAGGAAGAGCTATTCAACCTTGTCTGCGCAATAAAGTACAACAACCATACCAGACTCGAGTACAAAAGCCACGGTGTCGCCCCCAATCCGGATCTCCCCAACCCAAGAGCGCGGCTGCACCGAAGCATCCAACAAGCTTCTCGAAGCTCCCTGCACGGTACGGGCGGAGTAGCATCCACCCAGCGTATCCGCCTATTTTTGGCCACTGCCAATCTTCGCCATCCTTATCTCGCAATCATCTTCCCGTCAGAAAACCTGCGCGCACGTCCCGGACCCGGCCGTCGTCCCATCGAGTTTTTCCACAAATGTTCGTTGCGCATCGGTCAGGAGTGGGATTATTCTCACTGGCCTTTGTAATACGGTATACGCGCAGGAGAGTTGTACGGGTAAGCGGCTGTGAGGGTTTTTTCTCTATCTGTTGTGTCGGATGGTAGGTATTGCCACATTCTCGCTTGCGCGAATACTTCGACCTGCTGGGAGAGCAAGATAAGATTACAACCATTGGCGAAATCAAGGCCGCAGATGAATCCGTTGAAGCCGCACCTCGCGCATATACTCTGTCACGAGGGAGCAGATTCTTCGGTAGTAGTTTTTGTTGTTTTCTGCAAGTACCGACTACCGAATATCAAAGTAATCAAGATACGCGGGACTTTTGTATCGAAGTACATAATCAAAGATACGCGGAACTCCATACGTTCTCCATAATTAAAAGTGGAAGAGGCGTTGAGATGATCCCAGGAATCGGGCAAGACGGGTAAATCGGTGTCGGTCATCATCCACTTTACATACATCCCAGTGCAGGTCCGGAGAGTGACGAGATTCGATATGGTGGTTCCCAACTCCCAGGAATTTGGCAGATGGAGATGTCGCGACGCACTGAAAGTTTTTTTCCATGACCGTGTCAAACCCAATCTTATTATACGGCATTGGGAATTTTCATTTTGGTCCATTGTAGCATCCACTTGTATCTGCTCTGAGTGATCCAACCAAGCTCAGATTATCACGGAGTACGCCATAATGAGAGCTCGATGGTGGTAGGGTCTGGCAGCAGTCGTCTCTGCCACTCTCTCGCTCTTAGATTCTAATTGTCATTTCCTTTGTTGGAGCTTATTTTCACCATCTTCGAGCCGGATTATTGATTCGAGGCAGGCCTGCGCATAACTCAACACGTCGAATTTAATTTGCTGCTCACACTCTCTCAACCTCATATTATCATACCTGAGCCTGCACGGAATTCTTCCAAGATAACCAGACTATACTTCACCACGACAGCGTTCATCGCCAGAATCACCGAGATACACTTCTCGAGGGCGGTCTTACTAGCGTTCTTCTCGGGGATGTATACTAACATTCTCATTTGGCAATGATAAAAGGAGGGGCAAGGTGCACGACCTGCTCAATTAGCTCTTTTATCATCACCATGTAACCTTTGCCCTTTCTCATATGAAAGAGCAATCATGTTGCTTTTGCGCAGAGCAATTGTAACCAACCGAAAGTGTAGGTAGGGGATGTTGGGATTGGCCATAGATACTGTTCTTCTGTGGAGAAAGCTGTGTGGCTTTATATGTAGATTGAACGAATGAAATTGATACTCTCCTCGAAATTATTCTGGTCAGTATCCTGCAAAAAAGCACTTAATTGGCGATGGTCGAATTGGCGATGTCTCCTGGTACGCTGCATGTATAAGTCGGAGCCTCGTAAGGCGGGCCATGATCACTTTCAATATGTGGCTCGCAGTCGATGTCTAGGCAAGGATATGTTAAAATCCACTGGGGCGAATGAGTGCGAAGATTGATGCTTGCAGATCAACGGACGTGTATTTGACGTTCTCCATGGGTGACGACTGACCATTATTGGGGCTCTGAGGGCGAACGACGAGACATCGGCGATTGACATTATATTCGTGAAGAGAGGGATAACCGCCGAGTTAAAGCTTGGAGAGAATTGAAGGAGTTGAGAAATCACCAGGCCCAGGTCGAGCCCCGGGCTTCCAGGTAGAGCCGAAAATGGTGCCTGATCTGATTCATCAGGAGTCAGGCTCCACTTCGCGGGCTTCTCCATTGGCACATCCCTCTTTCTTCACGTCACCTTTCCCGCGACAACAGAGTGAGACGATTGCTTCATCTATTTGCTCATTCGATTGGCTATGAAGATTAGAAATCTACGCTCGCCTGACCCCTTTAGAACAGTGAGGTCAAGCCTCAATTATCTCTAATTCCTCAACCATAGCCCGGGGCGCCATCGAGCTCACCTATCCCGCCCTTGATGGATTTGCCATAGCCACGAATCTCAAATCCTATTCAGGCTGCTCAAAGCCGCGAAACTGGGAAAAATGGATACAAGGCACGACCCTGGCATACAAAATGCGAACGTCGAAGAGATGGTGTAAAAAGGCTGTGCACATATCGTTCTGGCGAACTGGGTGTATCGGATCATACTATACAATGGAACAAGATGAAGGGAAAAGTAGCGTACGTTGAGGAGACGCGTAAAGCGGTGGACGGCTATAGTCGATTTGTCAATGAGGGCCATATCGAGCGGTCAAGCACGGTAGGACACCGTACAAACGCTCCAATAGAGTCAGCATCGCTCGAGAGATGGAATAGTCGAAATTTGTCCTCACGCATGCGGCGTGATGAATCAGTTCGTCCACTTTCGGTGAGAATACACTAGCGACACAAAAGACTAAAAGTCCTTGGATATACTGCGCGCGACTCACCAAACCAATAACGAATTCACGTTGCCGAGCTAATGCGACAGGATATCATCGGTGACAAAACAAAACTGCTTGCACGGGTTCCCAGACATTGACCTAAGATGAGGAAGACAGACAAAGACTTCACCAGGGTATCATCCAACGTCCATCATCTCTCCACCAATTCCCTGACTGATTTATCCTCTCCGTTTTCCTATGACCATCATAATTCCCATCACTCCTTCTTACCGTTTCGCCCAAACATTCTTCCCCAAATCTTCCCCACCTTTTTGACTAAAGGCGATTTCTCCTTCTTCTCCCGCTCCATTCCCTGCCCATCATCACAATGTGGCGTAACCATAACGAAATCATCACCCCGTCTCCTGATAACCCGCCGTTCCTCATCTTCCTCCTCCTGCATCCTCAAAACAGCGGGCCAGACAACAGGTTCAGCAGCTAACTCAACTGGCTCCTCATTTACCGCACCAATGTCGTCTTCGCTGGCTTCGAAGCGTGCGCCATGGACTGTATCAGCATCGGAAATTGTGGGGAAAGTGGCTTCCTGGCGCATCTGCCAGATAGTTGTATAGGTCTGTGAGTGGAGGAGCGGTGCTGTGTTTAGACCCTGTTGGAAGTGAGAGGCTTCCGAGGGTGGCAACGTGTTGTTTGAGCACGAAAGGGGGGACGATGGCGTATTTGATAGAGCGATGGAAACGGTGACTTCTTTCTCCGTCGAGAAATCGATCAAATCCTCATCGACCGCGTTGGTCGTGCCAGTCGGTGCCGGGAAGAGCATGGGAGGATACAGATGTGGCTTCAATTGCACTTGCAGGCGCTTTGGTGAGACACCTTGGGGTCGAAGTGAGACGTGTTCTTGGGCATGTTCCAATCGCGATGATGAAAATCGTCTAGTGTGAATTGGCATCGTTGGCGTTTCGGGTTGACATGGGAAGAGTCGTTCTCCCGTTGACTGCGGGCTGGTGTAATGTGAACCCTGGAGAATGGTCGAAAAGTGCTCCGCAATCTCCTCGGTCGATTTTAAAGATTCGAGATAAGACATGTGCTCATCCATGGAGCCGAATCGCCTCATGTTTGATGAACTAGATGATTGAGAGGAGGTGGTATCGGCAGGAAGTGAGGGCAAGGGTTTGTCGAAGGACGTTGTAGAGGATGGTGAGTGAAGTCGAGAAGATATTTGATGTTTCGGCATATCTGCAGTGCAAGGCATTGAGCGGTGTTGCGGCACGGCTGTCGTGTTATGAACATCCCCCTTGGCCTTTTGGCAACACGATTTCTGACCCACGGGCGACTGTGACGGTGTTGAGAAGCTCGATTCTGACACTGATTTCCCCATCTCCAGATCATCTCGGTGATGTCGTCGTCCAAATCGGTCAGGCAGAGTAGAGCACCTAGTGACTGTAGAAGAAGGAATCTTCGATCTTGGGTTGAAAGTTGTGGCCTTGTTGATTCTCGGCTCGTTCAAGAAGCTGAAGTGGGACGGTGTGGAGGTCCAATGGCGGTTGAATTCGTTCTCACCTCGAGCAATCTCAAGAAATGTGGTAGGCGTCGATGCAGTACTTGAAAACGAAGAAAGAGGCGTCCCGTGCCCTTCTGAGATCGAAGACTGTGTACGTGGCGTTCGCGAAGGAGAAGACGAGTCAAGAGTCGAACGAGGGGATTCGTTCGTGGAGCTGCCATCCAAAGAAGCTAATCCACTGCCATCTATATGGTCGAGGTTCCATGGTGACAAGAGCTTGGGAAGCTTCGAATGCGTGGGCGACGGGATTGTAGTTACGAGGGGACGATTCGGCACCGTGTCGTGGTAACAATCCTCATCTTTAACTCCTGACAGACCGAGCTTGGACAAGGAGCGCAGTGCCGAGGGGATTCGGGACTTGCGGGTTTTCACTATTTCAACCTCCTTGGCTCGCAAGTCCTCGCCGGGATCGATCTTCTGTCCCAGGACCCTCTCGGCTTTTGAAGGTGTTGGGTCTGGAGACGTGGTCGGAGGACGAGTACAACGAATGGTATTGATGTTGGAAGTTTTCTTCAATGGTGTCGGGATGTTGCAACTCTCACTCTCCCGTGGCGGCGTGCTGCTCTTCTTGGTCTTGAGCGGAGTCGAGTCGGTATCGAGAGGCGGGATTTGTGGTGTTTGTGTCGATTCGCGACCAAACAACGACTTGTTTAGACCGGGAAATCCGGCGGGGTCTGCGAATTTGCTGTGGAGGACTTCTACCCTCATTGGCGTTGGTGCAAAGGCTGAGACTGGCGACATGGATTGAGGCACGGAGGAAGTATGTGACGAGTGTGGTCGCAGAGCTGAGACCGGAATAGATGGCCGTGGTTGCACTGTCGAAAGTGGTGTCGGCGTAGTCTGTCGGAGCGATGAAGGAGAGACTGATGGCTGTGGTGAGACTGAAGCCGGCGGGCTTGAGGCCGTCATCTGCCCAGGCACAGATTTGCGACGTAATTGTAGAACGAATGGGATCGGTTGGCTGTCCAAAATTGAAGTATATGGTTGCTGCTTCAAGGATGCATAGTGTTGATGGTATGGGCTGAAAGCTACTGCAGAATCTGGTGCTGGTGACAATGGTAGCTGGTCTGGAGTGAGTACGACTCGCTCGTGGTGATTGCGGCGAAAGAATGATGCCTTGGGTGTCGTAGGGACCTTGGAGTCTTGCTTGGAGGAAGCCATGGGAAAGGTCGTAAGGTAGCGTGATGATTGGTCGCTTTTGATGGGAGGTGTGAAGGCTGGGGTTCGGTTGCGTCTGCAAACCTGGGTAGCAAGACTGTTTGTAAGACCGTAGAATGGCGTGGTGATTGTCCCGAAATGAATAAGCTTCGGTGGTCGTGATAAGAGTCGAGGTGGCCGTGAGAGTCCCTGTTGTTAGTGTAAAAACTGGAAATGGAATTGAATGCGGATGGAGTGAATTTGAGAATTGGCGAGTGATGCTAGCACGCTCATGTGTTTAGGACGTTTTCTGTGATTCAATCAAGAAGCTCAGGAAGATGTGTTCCTGCACTTGCTCGCAGCCGATCTCTTGACATGAATGAGGCTTAGTGGATAGAAGTCAATTTATTGACACAATCGCTGGATCCATGCGTTTCCAGTGGTGAGACAAGGTATTGCTGTGGTGTTGTCGTCGTTACCGTGACCCAGGAAAGTCTCACGCCTTTCACAAGGATTGATTTGGTCACCTTCTTGTGTTCCTGAATCAGCAGTGGCAGGAACTGCGTGTTTGCAGAATATAATGACCACCAATTCACCGACAGGGTGCTCTGCAGGCGCAGGTACTGCACTGCGTCCGTCTGAGCGGAATCCTTTATAGGTCGTCGGATGTGTCAGCATGCACGACAACAATGATACAAAACTGAGAAGACGACAATGGGATCCGTCTGTATCAGACCCGAACAATTTTATAGTTCCCTTTCGACTCTTCGAGACTATCCAAGGCATAGTTCGAAAAGCTGTCTTTCGATCGCAATCCAGACCCACCGAGCTTCTGGGAAGCTTGAATTCAAGATTTACGCGAATTAAACAATTTTAACACCGCATTCAGCGCTTGAGCTGGTGTCTGACGGCACCAACCCGGTCAACCTAGTAGAGGTCTGTGAGACTTCTCCTCAATAGACGAGAGGCGCGACTGGTCAAGAACAGAAAGTACTAGCTCACATAATAGCACACCCAAATGAGTGTTTATCTTCTCTTGCTTCCATCTCTTTCTTGGGTCTCTTGGCCTTCTTGACTTTTCTATCATCCTCGCTCCAACTGAAATGCGAGATCAAAGGTATCTCAGCACCCGACTCATGCGTCGGGCGAGTCTGCGTTCTTTCAACCTGCACTATCCTCTTGACCTTCGGCTTCATGGCATTGGTCTTAGTGACTTTGAATCTGCGCCTCCTCCACGTCTTTGCTTTGATCTTGTCTGGAAATTCGCGGAAATTACTTGCAAGTTCTCTTGCATCGTCGACACCAAAGAAGTCAGCCGCTTTACCGTTCAATGGTGGCTGATATGCAAAATGTTGACGAACAGCTGGGATGTGATGACTTAGATACTGTGCCTGATATGTCTTTGCTCGACGTGATGGTCGTCGGCTTTTGTGGGCTGACGGTATAGGATGGATCTTGCGTTCTCGCGTGTCGAATTGAGATGCGTGAGCACGGCAATAGTCAGTTCGTGTGGACGGACAAGGTCGGGGGCGATGATCAGGCCCGGGCATCTCTGGTCGCTACGAGTGCAGAAATTTTTTATGAAGGACAGTATTGAATAGAGGAGGAACTCCACGACAAATGGTAACATCTTTATTCAATCGAGCATTTCTTTGTTCCTTTTGGATTGTCAGTGAAATGCTGGAGACTATCGTGACGACGTGTGAGAGTGATAGCATGGAGGTATGTACGCATTGAATGCACTGTTGTCGGACATTCCGATGTTGTACTAGAAGTATGTTAGCTCAGGGAAGAAAGAGAGTGTTAGCTGATACGGTATGCCTTGGCTTCGTGTTCTGTAAAGCGCACTTTCTGTTTGTGCATTGTCAAGGTCAAGTTAGTACCCAATCATGCGCACGACGATATGGAGTCCAATATGATCAGACGTAGCAACGGGATTGTCTTCGGACACATCAAACTCGGTCCTCAAACTCGGAGGTCCCGGAGTAACCTACTCCCTAAGATGCGACCTGATTCGTTAGGACCTTTAGCCCTAGCTATCTCTACGAGTATAGCTCGCATTACCCTAAAAATAGTACCGTTAGAATCCCCTTCTCCTACTTTACTAGTTAATGGGATAAAATACTATTAATATTTAACTCTATATCTCTAAAAAATAAACTTTTAGTATCTATTTATATTACTATATATCTAAATCGTTACTAAATAGATTCTTACTTTATAAGGAACTAGGTTTCTAGCTATACTAGATAGCTAGAGAGACGAGATAATAATAATAAATATATTATTATTTACTAAATCTACTTATATTATTATAAAGTTACGTAATCTAGTAGTTATATAACTAATATAGGAGAGGAATATATTTAGGAGCTATAGTATAGTTACGGGATCCGGAGGATCCTCTATTACTCCTAGGAATAGGGTCCCTAAGGGGTCGGGTTAGGTTAGGTTTTAGGAGTACCCCCCCGACCCGCTACGGAGGGGGGGGTAGAAATAGGGAGGGGCGGGTTTTCGGGTTAGGGGAAGCTTTTACCCCCGACCTACTAATTAGGGGGAAGTTAGGTTTTTTAAGTTATATATTTTAATACTTAGTATAGGTATTATTAAGATCTAAATAGCTAGAATTATAGAGAAATATCTATTCTATAGGTCTATAAGGTTATATAATATAAAATACCTATAGGTCGTCCGTAATTAATAAAACCGTACGAAAAAGTTATATTTTAAAGCTAAAAACCCGCCCTAATTAATCGAGTCGGGTTCTAGCGGGTTTAGGGTCGGGGCGGAGGGTTCTAGAGACCCCTAGACCTAACCTAAATACCCCTTCTAACCCCCTCTACCCCCGAGGGGTCGGGGGATCCCCGACCCCTTAGGGACCCTACCTAGGAACTACTATACGAACTTAATAATAACTACTACTAGAATAAATAGTATTTAAAATTAAACTATCCTTTCCCTTTTTTACTTACTTATTAATAAACCTCGAATATTAAATATTTGCTACTAAACCCCAAATACTATCTATATACCTACTAAATACTATCTATATACTAACTAAATACTATCTATAGATCGTATCGCTATAAAGTCCTACTATCTATATACTAACTAAATACTATCTATATACCGACTAAATACTATCTATAGGTCGTATCGTAATAAAGTCCTAGAAGCTAGCTATAAGTTAAGTAAAGAAGGTTAATATTAATCCGGATTTATATTACTATACTTAACCTACCTAAACTAACTTCTAGTATACTTAGAGGCGCTAAAGTAGTATCTTTATTATAATTAGGTATTATATTAATAGATAGCTATCTAATCTTAGAGCTCTTAAAAGAAGATATTATAATTATAAGATACTACTATATAAGTAAGTATAAGAATAGAATTAGTATTTAAAATAATCTCTACTATCTCTAAGTGTAAAGGAATAATCCTTTTTAGAAGTTCCTAGAGGAATAATAAGAGTTTAGTAGCTTATAGAGAAAAGATTATATAATCTATACCTATTTATAGCTAGCTCTAAGTAGTCTTAGAGACGGTAGAGATTATCTTTAATAATAATTCTATTCTTATACTTCTTTATATAATTTATTATAATTATAATCTCTCTCTAAAAGAGGTCTAGGATTAGATACTATTATCTACTAATATAATATCTAATTATAATAAAGGTACTAGGTCCGCGCTACTAAGCGAGAATCTATTAAACGACGCTAGGCTTATACTAGGCGAGAGCTAGGGAGGCGATATATAGAAGTAGTATCTAATTAATCCTATCCTACTAACCTTCCTCGGAGTTAAGCCTAAATAGAGAAATTAAGATTCTCTTTAAGATACCTTATAAGGGGATAATCCCTAACCTACTATTATACTAGTAGAACGCCTACGTGTCGTAGAAGAGCTAAATACTTAACTTAGATAGATAGAGAGGCTAAAGTTCTTAGAATAGGAGAATACTAAGTTAATCTAGTATCTATATAATATCGAAAAGCCGGTAGCTCCCTCCTTACGTATAATAATAGGTAAAAGGTAAATATAGTAAAAGATAGTATTATAGTAAGACTAATAGCTAAAGAGGGATAATTCCCTTAGTAGGGAATTATAAGTATCTCCTATACCTATATATAGCGTAATATATACTATATATAGGCGTTCCTTATAGTACGGTTAAGCTAGTCCTTATAACTATCCCTCCCTTTATATATCCTATCCCTAGGGTAGAGTTCGTAGTAATCCGTATACTTTTATAAGGCCGCGCGTACGTATCTCGCTAGTAACTCGAATACGGTATACGGGCTTTAAAAAGAACGCGGGTCTATCTTAGAGTTACGTTTATAGACTATCTAGGTAGACGCGTTATATAGTACGTATATATATCGTAGTAGCTTCGCTAGATCCTAGAATTTTATAATTCCTATCCTAAAATTAAAATACTAGATTTTCTAAAATCTCTATTCTTAGTAAAATATATATCGGGCTTCTCGCGGCCCGAGCGTATATACCCTAAATAAAATAAATATTCGCGTCGTAAAATTTTCTTCTCTAGCTTTATCTTTATATTAGCTCCTCCTACTTCCTTAATTCGATAAGTAATATCCTTACTATACCCTCGTAGCCTTCTACTATCTCTCCTTTCTTTCTTTTTTTAAAAAAAAGAAAGATAGAAGACCTAGAGTAACTCTACTAGTCGTACTATATACGCTACGCCCGCGACCCCGAGCGTATTCTTACTTACTATAAGCCTCTTTTATAGAAGTATAGCTATTATACTACCTTACGCTACGAGTATATTAAGGTATATTATAATCTACGCGTATACTACTTATTGAATTACTAACTAATATTTTTTTATAGATACTAACTAAGTTAAATAAATACGCTAATATTTTATTAGAGACTACTAAACGTATCTACGCTAGTATATATACGCGTACTACTCGTATATTTATCTTCTTACTAATTTATTTAAGACGAAGAGCCCCTTAAGGACTAGCTAGTACGCTACTATAAGTAGTTTAACCACCTTACGACTTAGTATATCCCCGCCTAGGAGCGAAAGAGTAAAGAAGGAGCTACTAAAGGCCGCGAGGCTAAAAACTCCGCTACTATACTTATCCTACGCGAGGCCGTCGCCTCGACCGATACTTAGTTAGAGCTCGTAAACTAAATATAAATTTTCGTATATTAGATATTTCCGCCTACGCTTTCTATACTAATCGCGTATAGAATAGTCTTACTCTACTCCCTTCTCGCGATCCCTAATTCCCTAGAGATTTTATTTTAACTAATTAGCTATAGAGCCTTTTTAGCTAGCGCCTCTTCCGCGAGGACCCTACGGCCGGTATAGACGGTATCGACGACGACGATATAAATACCTATACCCCGGCTCCTACTAAGGAGGTAGAGGAGGTAGAGGAGGAAGAGGAGGAGGAGGAGGAGGAGGAAATAGAGAAGTAGGGTTTAGTATAGTCTACGGCTCGCTTATAAGCCTAATATTTAAGCGTAGCGTATAGTATCTTAGGCGTTTTAGAGATTTTTTAAAATTCTAGGCTTTATTAGCTAGTACTCCCTTACTACGCCTCGCCGCCCCCTTCTAGCTACTTACTATACGTACCGCTTCGGCGGATTAATAAAAAGAATTCTCCTTATTTATTTTTTCTCTCTATAATCTTCTTAAAGTTACCTAGCCTAAGGTCGTTATTACTATATTCTTACCCGTTACGCCTCTAAGACTTCCTACCTTAGGCTTACGTACTCCTTACGCTAAAGTTAGATAGCCCTTAGTACTATACTTATAAGCTTAAACTATCTCTTAGGAGTTATCTATATTTTTCTATAGAATCTACTAGTTAAATTCCTATAGGTAACTAACCTACTTTACTAGGTATTACCGTACTTTACCTTTACGTCGCGCGTCTAGGATCTTCTTAATTTCCTACTCTTCTTCCCCGTTAATAATTTCTAGGGGTAGTAGGATCTCTTACTTACTACCTTCTCGTAGGTAGTATCTTTCTAGGAGAGAGATACTAAAGACTAGATATATTCTATAATTATTAGATAGTATAGTAGGGACGGCTATTTACGGGCCGGTATAATCCGGCTCTCTTATCCTATATAAGGACGAGACGCGGCGCCTATAGATATTAGATAATTACCTACTAACTAGTATAGTAATATATTGTTTTATAGCTATCGTTGTTCCGTCTTATCTTCTCTATTATATAAATTATATTTATCCGATCTGCCTTACCTTAATCCTATAATCTAGTATAGGATTCTAAGACGGAAGTAGAAAGCTACTCTCCCCTATTATCTACGCTTACTCTACTATATTTTTAGTAGAGAAGTAGGTAAGTTAAAAGAATAATAGGTTCTTTATATTAGTTATCTATATTATAGGAAGGAGTCGGTTTATCTAGTTATTCGCGTATACTTACGAGCTCTTACGATAGTAAACTCTTATATCTCGATCTACCTTAAGTTTTCGATATACTAATAACGATACCGACGACGATACCGACGACTACGACGATACTAAGGCTAAAGGCTATATATAGTAGTATTACTATATAGAATTTTCTCTCTCTTATTATCCTACTAACTATAGTATAACTAATAATAACTCGATAACTATCCTCGAGGCCTCGAAGATTAAAGAGGCTATAGCGATATATCTAGTTAAGGATAAGCCTATTCCGAGGTAATTACCTTAAATAGGATATAGACGACGTAGTACGTATTTCGGAAGAATATCTACTTAAGTAACTATATATATTTTTTCTCTAATCCGGTTAAGGAGCGAAGACTTATATAGCGACGACGATAGGCTCGTTAGTACCGACTTCGGGTATTACTCTATCCGTACTATTATAGTCTACTATTATAAGTACCGTTCTTAAGCTCCTTATACTAATATAAACTATCCTACGTATATTTTAGTATTATCTATCTTAATACTTCTACGAAATTGTTTCTCTAAGATATTACTAAAATAGTATTCTAACTATATCTAGTATATCTACTAACCCTACTATTTAGAATCTAAGAAGCCTACCTCCTCCTATTTCGAGTACCGATAGCTTAACCTATAACTAGGAGGCCCTAGAGAACTCCGGTCCTAATACTACTACCCCTCCTAAGATAAGTACTTCTAGAGTAACCTATCTTCCTAGTGGTACTACTCGTAGCGGGAACGGGATAACCCTATTTACTATTAAGGACTTCTTAAACCTTATAACGAATATAGCTTCCCGGGCTCCTAATACGGCTCCTAGTAATACTTTAACTCGTTAGTAGACTACTACTAAAGAGTATAGTATATTTAAGAAACGTCCTATTCGCTATAACCCTAGGAACCTCCTCCTCCCTACTTATAAGGCGTTTACTAGGAAGAACGTATCTAACTTTATCTCGAACTTAGAGAAGCGTTTTAGCTTTTTCAATATTACCGAGGACGAGTATAAGTACTATAGCCTCCTAATAAACTATAGTTAGACTCTATAGAACGATATTAAGTATCTAAAAGACTAGTCTAAAAAGGACTAGATAGCTCTTAAGAAAGTATTCTATAAGGAGTACCGCGCCTAGGACGAACGACGAAAGAAGGAAACCTTAACCTACCTAACTAAGCTTACTATTTAGAGCGAGAGTAGTATTCTAAATACGAGTAGCTTTATTAAGGAGTTTAAGACCTACTAGCTAGGTATCCGTTAACGTAAGACTAGTACGGCTATAGACGGAGTACGTATCTTTCTTAGTAGTCTTTCTAATACGATACTAACTAAGGTTAACCGTGTAATTAACCTTAACGAAGAAGATAAGGACGACCTATACGAGGATATTAACGTAGTTATTAAGATAGTAGAGAAGGTTATTTATACTACTAAGAAACTTAAAATCTTTCGTATTAATAAGGAAGAGGATAAGGAAGTCAGCCGTATCGCTAATAAGTTAGTCGTTACTCGTAATAAGTACTTCGAGGGTACCTAACGTAAGAAAGCTACCGGCCCTCCTAAGTTAAATCCTAATCTTATTAAGGCTATTAGTAAACTCCGTATTAATAATATAAGTAGAGAGATTCTATATACGACTATTAGCTAAACTTACGACCTAGTTTTCGCGATTATATAGAAAGATACGATATAGTTTACGCTCCTTACCGTATATATTAATAAGAACTTCCTAAGTAAATACTAACTCTAGGCCTAGCGGTAGCCTTAATACTAGTCCTAGATATAGTACGTCTAGGAACCTATTTAGTAGCCCTATTATAATAGTTAGCCTACTCCTTATAATACTAATTACGTAAATAACCCTAGTAGTTTCTATCGTAATAATAATATCGGAAATAGAAATAATTAGGCTTTATAGAAGCTACGAATATACCTTAGATATAACGACCCTTACTATATACTATTCTACGTAGATAGTTATATAAAGGATCTATACGCCTAGGGAGTATGTTTCTATAATTATTAAGAGGGATAGAGAGGTCTTTTCTAGGGAACTATTAATAACCTAGGAAATAGAATCTAAGGGCTTCGTCTAAACTAGAAATAGTATTAGCTACTATAGATCCTCGATATAGTAAAGAAAGGACTTAGACCCTCGTTAGTAAAAGTAAACTCTATTAGTATTTCCTATCTCCTTAAGTCCGATAAAGAGATTAAGATACCTTCTTATCCTCCTAATTTTATTAGTATCGGAAGTCTAGGAGTATCTACTACTAGTACCTAGTCCTCGTAGAAAAAGACGCCTAGAAAGTCGAATAATAAAGTTTAAAAGCCGTTCTTAAAGAAGTCTACGAAAGTAAAGTATACCGTTCCTAGATAGTTTTAAGATCTAATAGACTAGGCTATTAAGGGAAGCCCTTAGAATAAGGATAATAACGAGACGATAGACGAAGATTCTACCCTATATAATAAAGAACCCGTAGTCGTATAGAAGAAGAAATAGGGGAGGCGGCTAACGTATAAGTAGTACCTTACCGTATAGGATAAGTCGTCTAACGAGCTAAGACTAATCTAGAAGATAATATAGTCTTCTAGCGGGATTTAGCTTACCCTAAATAAGGCTCTTATCTATATTTCTTACTTCTTAAAGTTTATATTTTAGAGTCTCCCTCTAGATATAGTTGAAAGGGTCGCGCCTAAGTTTAAAGCTACTTAACGACGGAAGGAAGAGAGGCGGCTTAAACGAGCTATAAAGAGAATAGCTTAATAACCCGTAACGAATATAGTATTACTTAATAGTCTAGCTTCTAAAGACGTAAAATACCTAAGATCCCTCGCCGATATATCTATCGATATTAATTTAATTACTATATAGGTAGTCGATATTATCGACCGAGCTAACGGTAAACGACGTATATCTACTAAGTCCCTATATATATACGTATATTTTTAAAATATATCTATAAATAGTCTAATTAATACTACTATAGAAGTAAATAAAATTAACGAGAATTACGCTCGACGTATCAGACTTAGAATTAATAGCTTTAGAGGGCTAGAATAGTAGCGGGTACTCTAAAGTCTTTATATCGTAGATAGGAGAAGTATATCTATTATTAGGTAGGTAACTATATAGATCCGCCTTACTAACGTAGGTTTCTCTTACGGTAACGTTCTCTTTATAGTTCTTTAGAAATACGCCTAGCCTATTATACTTAGTTAGCTATTCGCCGCGAGATCTTCTCTTTAAGTCCTTAACCGTCTAGATAGCTTAGTTAACTATATCGCGACTTCCGTTTCTAGAGATAAGACGGTAATCTAGTAGGCTACCGTAGTAGAGATTAACTATATAGTAATCGCGAAGGCCTCGAGGGAGGCGTCCTTAGAGGCGGAGGCGACTCTAATAGTAGAGGAGAATAAAGATAAGAAGGATAAGAATAAGAACGGCGAGGACGATAGCTTAGACAATAACTTAGAAAACGAGAGTATAGATTTATAAGGCCTAGAGACTTATCTATAGTAATTAGTCTAGGTATACTTTCTACCGGAGGAGCGAGGTTAGCTAGTTTATTTTTCGATATTTAGAGTACGGAAGACGCTATCTTAGAAGTCGATAATCGCGAGTAGCTAATAACGACTTACTATAATCTCGCAACCTTCTAGATCGAAATAAGAAGAGAGAAGGCTCGAGAGAAGTTCTTATAGAATAGGCGCTATATAGTAGATAATTTTAGAATATAGAGAGTTAGATTTCTATTTAGTAATAAAACGGACTCGCGGCGAAATCGCTAGATAAAATAGACTTAAACGATACCCGGAGCCGCCCCGGATATTAATATTATTAGGTATATACCCGTATCTCGCTAGATAGACAACTCTAGCGTTTAGAATAGCGCTAATATACTCTATAAGAGAAAAGCGGATAAGGTATAGCCTTAGAATATCGCTCTCTAAGATAGAAGTACTCCTAGCGGCCGCGTTAACTAGAGATAGGTCGCGATAGCTAAGTAGAAGAGTTTAGAAGTAGACTCCCCGCTCGATATATATCTTAAGAAGAGATATATACTATTCGCGCGAGGTACTCGACTTATAGAGGAGAGGTTTCGAGAGATACGAATTAATCTAGACTTAAGTCCTAAGGAAGTTACGCTTATTAAGAAAATACTCTACCGTAGAGAGGGTTCTCTCGTATAGAACTTCTTAGAGTACGGTAGAATACGGCCTAAGATTACTTCTCTATAGCGTATACGTACTATTAAGTATATTCCGTAGTAGGCTAAGTTATTTAATATTCTAAAGACTCTTACGGACGAAGTACGGAAGATATTTTAGGAATAAATCGATACGGGACGCCTGGAACCTAGCTATACGCTATATAGAAATCCGTAGTTTCTCGTCTCGAAGAAAGATAAAGGTTATAGACTAATTAATAGTACGACTAATATTAATACCGTAACGATACGGGAAATAAATATTCCCCCTTCCGCTAATAAATTCGTAGACTTCTTTATAGGGTATCTATACGTCTTACTCGCGGACTTATTCTCTAGATATAACTAGCTCGAACTTACTAAAGAGAGCCGGGATCTAACCTCTTTCTAATACTCTTTTAGACTATATAGAATAACGACGCTACCGTAGGGAGCTACGAACTTAGTCGCGTAATTCTATTAAGTAACTAAGGCGATTATCTAGTATTAGATATATATAAGTAACGTTTATATTAACGACATTCTTAATAAGCTAACGAAGGACTACGGAGTATAAATAAGTAAACTACCTAGGATCCGTAAGAATATTCTTAAATATATTAGAGGTCTTAACGTACTTCTAGCCGATATTAAACGCGTAGGAGCGATAGTATCTAGAAAGAAGTTCGATATATATATAGAAGGCCTCTATATCGTCGGTTACTAATATAATAGAAACGGACGTTATCCTAATAAGTCTAAGGTTACTACTATTCTAGAATAGAATAAGCCTCGTATACTAAAGTCGGTAAGAGTATTTATCGGTATATACGTTTATTACCGGATCTAGATTCCTAATTTCGCTCTAATTACGTAGCCTATATTCGTCCTCTTTAAGGAGGATACTAAGTTCCGTTAGGAAGAGCCGTAGAAACGAGTAATATAACTACTCTAGAAGGTATTAACGAATCCCTCTACTCTTAAACCTATAAGATATAACGAGGAAGCGGGATAGATAATTCTTATAGTAGACTCCTCTAATAAAGGTTAGGGAGCGGAGTTAGTATAGATATACGATAAGAAACGGTATCTATACCGATATACGAGCGGTATCTAGTTAGTCGCTAAGCGGAAATACGATACTATTAAACTAGAATACTATACCTTACTTAACGCTCTTAAGAAGTTTAAAATATATCTTTAGGGAGCTAGCTTCGTCGTTAAGACTAATACGAAGACGCTTATTTACTAGTTAAACCGTATCGCCTTAGATATTACTAGTACTCTCGTAACTCGCTAGCTTACCTAGATTATAATATAGAATTTTAAAGTCCGTTATATCGAGAGAAAGAAGAATATAGTTACTAATAGTCTCTTACGTTAATATAAGGATACGAATTCTAAGGACGTCCCTCTCGTCCTAGATTTCGATATTAACGACTTCGTTATATTAGATCTCGGAGCTATTACGTATTCTAGATCTCGTATCTTTTCTCTATTATCCTCCTCGGAGTATAATAACGTCTCTCTAACGGAATAGGATTTAGATTAAGGATTAGATATATTCTCTATTAGGAGGTATATATAGTAGGGTCTTAAGAGTAACTACTCTACTAAATATAGAATAATCGCGGATTATCTAATAACGCTCCGTCGACCTAAAGGTTATTAAAATACGAAAGAATACGGGAGTATCCGACGAAGGGCTTTCGACTACCTAGTATTATATAGATAGCTTTTCCGATAAGAAAAAAGAGGCTCTCCCTATCGCCGCGTTATCGACGATAAAGAAGAATACTTCCGTATTATTTAAAGGCTCTATAATAAATATAGCTATAAGGGACGAGAATCGACTATAGTACTTATTCGATAGAGATACTACTAGGTTAGTTATTATATTAATATATCTAAGTAGGTCTAGGAGTATAAAGTTTACTAGAAGAGTAATTAGAATTACGTTAACGAGGGCCTTAATACGATAGTTATTCGTAATAAAATTCTTAGAGTCCGGTAGGCTATTAACTGTACGGGAATACCTAAGAGAGATAGTTTTAAGTATATTATATATATACGAGAGGAATTAAGTAGCTAGTTAGAGGCGAAGATACTCTATAGCTCTCCGAACGTAAAGTAGATTATAGACTTTATTTTCGAATATATTATCTATCGCTAGGGCGTGCCTCTAGAGATAGGTATAGATAGAGGAAGTAAGAATAGGCGATTTACGTTAGCCCTTCTATACTTATACTAGACTCGGTAAATATAGATATCTCCGTATAACTTATAGGGTTAGGGGGGTATTAAGAGGGCCTATAGGCTACTTATTATAGCCCTCTAAAAGTCGACGAACGGTAATAATAAGTTTTAGGTCCGTCTATTATCTACTACGCTATAGGTAGAGCGGACGACTACTAAGAGGATAACTAGAATAACTCTAGCTAAGATAATACTCGGTAAGGAGTACGTTCTTCTAATTAAGTTAAAGATAGCTACGTATTAGACGCTAAACTAGGACTCCGTCTCGATAATAGAGGATCTCCTCGCTATATAAATACGTTAGATTAACTTACGTAACGAGGATCTTCGCGAGGTAGTAGTAAGATAGGAAAGAATAAGATACGAGGCTAATAAGTACTAGGAAGAGACTTACGAGTCCCGACGATAACGAGAACGACTATATATCGGGTCGAAAGTTCTCCTATATAATACGAAGATTATACGAAATTTCGGAAATAAACTAGAGTTTATTTAGCTCGGTCTATATATTATATCGAGGGTTATTATTAACTCTTATACGGAAAGACCTATTAGGAGCTATAAGTTGTTAGAGTTAGACGGAATAGTCGTATTTAAGTTAGTCTATATAGATCGTATACGCGTCTTTATTTAAAGGGACGACTCTCTTAAGTCTAATCGGTATTTAGACTTTAGAGCGGGGGAGAGGACTAGAGTAACTACTCTAGGTAAACTAGATTATAAGTAGGAAGACCTACTCCCTAGTATAGATTACGAACTAGACTACGAGTAGGAAGGACTACTTATCGAAGTTATAAACCCTTAAGGATTTAACCGTAATAAATACGAGTAGTTTTTAGATTACTCTTCTAACGAGATATCTATAGGAGAGCTATTTATTAAGATTATATAGCCTAAAGAATTTAACTCTAATAATTATAAAATTATCGACGATAACCTAGATTAATAGATACTCTATATTCTTTATAGCGTATTCGTTCTTCTAACTATTATAAAGATAGCTAGTACGGTAGCTAGAGAATATAATCGTTATACGCTAAAGAAACGAACTATTAAGCGCCGGCCGAAAGATAAGCTAGTTATTAGGTAACCGATTAGACTCGACCTTAATAAGAAAAAGAGTTCTCGTAATAAGTCGAGATAATAGATATACTTTCGTTCGGAATACCTACGTCCTAGTTAAGTAACTCCCTCTAGTTCTACTCTATTAGATAGGAACTCTTTCTCTATAACTAGGTTAGACGCGTATTTAAAATAATAATCGAGCTTATCTATAAAGATATACCCTCTAAATCTTCTAACCGAAACGGCGCGATAGTATCCCTTTATCTCTCTACGATTAAAGTATTCGGATAAAGAAAGAAAAGGAAAGTAGAATATAAATAGCGAAAGATATTCTTATAAGGGAGCCGTACTACCGAAGTTCTACTAGTATACTCCCGGGGTTCTACCGTTTAACCTTCTTCTACTACGCCGTACGGGATTTAAGGAATACTTAGAAAGGAGAGAACGTTTAAATCTAAAGAAAGATATTCTAAAACTTCTAAGGGCCCTTACGCGCCGCGTATCCTCTACTTCTCGAGTCTAAGTAGACGGTATCCTATATATATACCTTTACTAAAGATACGCGGATAAAGAAGAAAAGAGGAAGTAGAATATAGATAATAGAAGATATTCTTATAAGAGAACTATACTACCGAAGTTTCGCTAGTACGCTCCCGGAGTTCTACCGCGCGGCCTATATCTCGCTAGGAATAGGCCGGTACGTATATCCTTTCTCCTAGGTCTATAAAGATAAGACTTAACGACGATATACTATTATTTTCTATTGTCCTCTAGTATAGTATTATATACGTAGATAAAGATAAGGAGGACTACGCGTTAGTTTTCGTAATAGGGGATAGAATAATTAAAATACCTAGGAGGAAAGCGACGCTTATATATAAGGAAGAATATATTTAAACTCCTAAGGTTCTTTATAATAGGTTAGCCGGTTCGAGTATATTATAGAGATAGAGCTCGGGGAATAGGTTATCGGAGTAGGTAGCGGTAATAATTATAAGCGATATAACGGTCCTCTCCGTCGGTCCGGGTCGTACTATATAGGAATCGAGGAGGATTCGAAAGAAAGAGCGTAACCGACTACGTAGAGATACGTTATAAATCTCCTAAGATTTCTTACGCGCTACCTCTATTTATTAGGAACTAGACGGCCGGAGTCGTATTCGTAGATAAACTCCGATTCTAGTAGATAAAGAAAGAAAAGAAGAGTAGAATACGAAAGTTAGAAGGTTTTCTTATAAGGGAGGTATTCTACTAGAGAATACCGCGCGAGGGTATCTATATTATAAAAATATTAGAGGGATAGGAGTTTAAAAAGTTCCGTATACCGGATTCCCGGCGGAAAATTTTTCGTAAAATAGACTTAGATAATATCTAGGGCCGCCCCGGATATTAATCTTATCTAGAAATAAAGATAGATATACCACTATACCTACGAGTAACTACTCCTATATATATCGTTCTTAAAAGAATAAAAAAAAATAGGCGCTTCGATATGTCTCTCGACGCCTAATCGAATCTCGTAGCTATATTCTTAGATAACTAGGACTAGGAGTCTTTCTATCGTATACGTCTCGACTAATATTAAGATTAGGAATATTCCCTATATTTCTTTTACGTCTCTTTATTTATTTTCTTTATTACGTATCTCTTTCTTTTATTCTTTTATAAGGAGCTTCTTTTAATACTAAAAAGAGCTAGGTTTTACGGGGGATTTAGATTCTACGGGGGAACTTAACTAGAATAGGAGATAGAATTAGTAATAGAAATACTAAAGGCGTATAATATCGTAAGTAAATACTAAGAGAGGCCTATATAAGCCGTCTCTATCTCTCTCTCTAAGCCTTCTATTCCCTTAATAAAAGTTTTAGATACGATAATCGGTACTTAACTCTAGAATATTTATACTTATACCCTTATACTTAGACTTTTACTAATACTCCTACTTTCGACTAAGATAAGTCGAACTCTTCGGTCGGGCTTAAGGATAGCCGGCTTTACTAAGAATATACCCGAACTAAACGATAGGAATACTACGAGTATTAATAATAGCGCTCTTATACTACTATCTAAGGATAATAATAGTCTAGGCTTTATTACGTAACTATAGAGAGTTAGGGCCTCTAAAGTAGTTATCTAGACTAAAGAGGATTAGGGTACTAAACTAGATAAACTACCCCTCGCTCGACGAGTTAAAGGACTACGAGCTATTCTATCTTTAGTAGAGAGAGAGGCGGCTCGATTAGAGCTCTATTCGAGGCTTATAGTTTATTACGTCTAGAACTCTAATAGAAAGGAGTAGAAGTATCTCTCTAATAGTACTAAGACGAAGAAGAAAGTATTAAGATTAGGAGAACTAGGTCTTAGTATAAGTCGAGTAGTAAGAACCAAGAAGACTTATAAGTAGGTTCTAAGTACCTATAAGGGTATTTCCGATATAGACCCTATAACGTACGGCTACGAGGAGTTAGAGGGTACCCGACTAAGTTAGACGGGCGGTTTTATAGCGGACCTAATTAATAATCGCTAGTTACTCCTAAACCTAAACGGGAATAACGGAAGTATTTCCTTAACCGCGTAATACTAGGTCTCGAGGGGTACTTTCTAGGTACTAAGGAAATATTTTAAATATATACTTTCCCGTTCTCTCCGCCTAGCCCTCGAGTTCCTTACTCGAGCTATCTATATACGTCTATAGCGTAATAGGAGTAGGAAGACGAATAAGATATAGGTATTAGACGTTAAAGATCTAGTAAAGATAATTTTTAGTAAGACTAAGGAGGCTATTAACGAGGTTCTTAATAAGACTTATAGAACGGACCCTCTCGACTAGTCTCCCTAGAGCTTTATTCTTTACCCTTAGTATCTTCTACCGATTACCCTTAATATATATAAGCGATACTAGAAGCGAACGAAGCCTCCTAGTTAGAAAGATACGGACGAATTCCTTATATATTAACCTCTAACTAAGACTATCGAGGAAGGACTATTAGGTTTAACTAGTACTAAGCTCTCTAAGTAAATAGAGAAAGAGAATAAGCTATCTCTTCTCGAGGAATTCGGACTACTACCTAAGAAGGAGGAAGTACTACTATAGATAGAAGTACCTAATAAAGGTAATATAGATAACGAAGATAAGGATAAGGAGGATAAGAAGGTAGCTAATAAGGAGTTAGCTTCTAAGGCCTTATAGAAGTCTAAGAGGATAAAGGCTAAGAAGGTAGTTTCTCTAGAAGGTCTTTAATACGGCTATAGCGTAGAAGCTAAGAAAGTTCTTCTCTCTAACTATAAGGCGTCTAAGAAGCTAAAACTCCCTACTCGAGTTAGTCCGGATACGAAGAAGGAGGTAGAAGAATATAGAATACGCGAGAACCCTCCTAAGTTCTAGTTATTTATAAAGATAGTCTATCCGCTAAGGGAAACTATCTATAATAATTACTTTCGCTATTTCTATAGCCTAGCTAGCTTATAAATTCGTACTAGAACGACGGAGATACTTATAACTTAACTTAAGGCCTTTTTAGAATACCTTAACCCTACTAAGTTTATAGTTAGTAGAGAATATTATACCTAGTTCTAAGTATCGAACCGACCGTACGTTTAGTCTAACTACCTTAGGGTCTTCGCGTATAAGCCGGCTAAATAGTACCTATTTAATAAGACTTTCCTCGACGAGGGAGAGTAGGAGAAGCTATATAAAGATATGTAGACGGACGAAGAACTAGTAGAATAGAAAGAAAAGGGTAGTATTCTCTATAAAGATACGTTTAAGGAGTAGGATACTAAATAGTAGGTATTGGATAACCCTATCGATAAGGTTAAATATATAAAGTATATTCCCGAGGAGTTTAAGAAAGTAGGTAAGAACTAGACGGTTAAAGAGCTCTTACGTATTAAGTCGGTATACTACCTCTAGTATCTAAGAAAGGTTAACGGAAAGTATAACCTCGGTTAGAACCATACTATATATTATAGAGTTATCTAGTAGGTAATACGATAGTCGATCGAGTACTAGTTACGCTATATTACCCTTCGACCTAACTATCGGTTTTAGCTTATCTTATACCCGTACTATACTAAGACGACTTAGGTCGGCGATAATATTAACTTCTGCTACGTCGATATTAATATTAAGGATATACTTACGACTAGAAAAGGTAAGAACTAGATTTAAGGTAGTCTAATAATATTCGGAGAGACTATAAAGAACTATATCTAGTTTATACCTAAGATATATAAGGACGAGAACCTATAGGCGTAGATTAATAATAATAAAGCGCGAGGGACTTTAATTAGTAGTAGCTATATTACGAAGATTAAGAAGTAGTACTAGACTAAGAACGATATTAAGAAGTTTAAGACTAACTTTACTAAGTAGATTACGCCTAATTATACTATACGTATTACCTATCCCTTAAACTTCTACGGTTTATATAGTAAGGCCGATAGGACTTATCTAACCCTATTACTCTAGTACTACGGAATCGAGAAGGACTATACTATAATAGAGATCCTAGAAGAAGGTATATAGGAGTAACTCGTAAAGGTATATCGCGATCTATTTACTAGTCTAACGTCGCTATCCGGATACTCTATTAATTACGGTAAACTACCGTACTCGTTCCCGACTTATATCTCTCTTTACCTTAATAACCTAATTAGCTAGGCGCTTATTAGTCGAATAAAGTAGACTAACTACGACGTCGTTAAGGCGGTCTAAGACTTTATCGAGATAGATACTAAGGAGCGTAAGGCCTACCTTAAGAAGGATATAAAAGAGGCCGTTCGGCGTATTAGTAAGAAGTTCGCTAATTTTATCGACGAGAAGATTTATATTTTCGGAGATAAGAGCTTCTTTATATATTACTTTCGGAAAGACCCTATTATTAAGCCTAAGATCTACTATATAACCGAAGAGAATAATAAGGATCTTAACGTAGTACTTAGAGACGTTATAGACGATAGAGAGTAGGTTAAGACGGAAGTAATATAGAGAGGCCGATATAGTAATAATAGCGGAAAGAATAGTAATAAGGAGGACGGTAAGAAGCTTAGAGAGGAGGTAGACTAAGTAGTTAATAAGGCGTTTATTTTATTTTTCTAATTCTACGTAATTTATTTAGTATATTTATAGCTAGCGGGATTTCTTTAATAGCCTAGGTTTTAATTACCTACTTTCTTTATATAGCGTTATAGGACGACGCTATAGTAGGAGGGGGAGAGGATATAGTAGGGACGGCTATTTATAGGCCGGTATAACTTAGCTCTCTTATCCTATATAAGGACGAGACGCGGCGCCTATAGATATTAGATAATTACCTACTAACTAGTACGGTAATATATTATTTTATAGCTATCGTTATTCCGTCTTATCTTCTCTATTATATAAATTATATTTATCCGATCTACCTTACCTTAATCCTATAATCTAGTATAGGATTCTAAGACGGAAGTAGAAAGCTACTCTCCTCTATTATCTACGCTTACTCTACTATAATAGCTATACCTTATAGGCCTAGGACCTAATTAGCTCTAGGATTCGAAAGGGGCCTATTATACGTTGCGCTAGCTTCTTACTTAGGGTCTTTATATAGAGATTCCTCGTAGATACGAGGACTAAATCTCCCTTATTAAATTTTATAGGGATATACTTCTTATTATAGCTCTTTACTTATAATTCGCTCGCTCTCTACTAGCGAGCTACTAGCTTAGCGCGTAATAAGTATAAGGATTAGATACGCTCTTTTACCGCTAGTACTTTATTCCCCTACTTATTACTAGCTTTAAAGTAGATCTCTAGATAGTAGCTATATAGCGTAAAGAATAGGGAGATACCTATAGTAGTATACTTACTATTATTATATATAAACTCCGCGACTAGGAGTAGCGTAGCCTACGTACTCTAATTTTCCGAGTAGAAGGCCCTTAGGTATTCCTAAACTATCTAGTTCTATCTCTCTATTTAACTATCTATCTAAGGGTAGAACGCCGTACTTAATCGTCGCTTAATCTTCGTATAGTAGTAGAGTTCGGACTAAAAGACTCTAGTAAACCTAGAGTCTTAATCTAATACAATACCTCTAGGGGCCCTAAACCTAGTAACTACCCTTTCTATAAGAATATTAGCTAGGTCTAAAGCTAAGAGTTTCTTAGTAACTATAATATATAGAGCTATCTTTATATAGCGGTCGAGTATTACTAAGAGCGTATTATAAGCCCTACCTCTAACCTTACTAGGAGGTATTCTACTTATAAAGTCTATAGTTAACTCCTACTATAGCCCCTTAGGCTACGGTAGGGACTATAGGTCTCTAAACGAGGTATACTATTTAACTTTTATCTTTTAGTAGACTTCGTAAGTCTTAACGTACTCGTCTATATCGCGAGATATATACGTCTAAAAGTACTTCCGCGCGAGTAGATTATATATTCGTACTACTCTAAAATGTCCGGCGAAGATATTATTATAGTAGCGTCTTAGTAGCTTCTACTTTACCGCGGCGTCTTAGGGTACGTATATCTTTTCTCTAAAGTATAAGATACCTATAGACGTACGTATCTATTAGTATAGCCTAATCGGCTTATTAATTAACCTTACGTAGATACTACGTACGATAGGGTCCGCGCTTTAAATCGACTAGAATTTCCCTAGCCTAGATTCTAGGTCTAAATAGATATACTCGTCTTTTAGAAGGTCTCTAGCGAGAGACCTAGAGGTTATAGGCGCGGTCTCTTTAGCCTAGACTAGGTAGATATTCTATACCTACTTATAGGTATCTTTAGCCCGTCCGCCTTCGTTACTACGTAGTTACGAGCTATTAGCTTCCCTATTAATCCGTACGTCTACTCTATACTCCTTCTAAATAGAAAGGCTCTAGATAACTACTACCCTAGGTAGTAATCCTAACTTCTAATATAATATAGGGAGTAGGGTATTCGTATTCGGCGTATACGAACCGTAGTCTAGCCGCTTTAAGGGGGTATCCGCTAGATTCTTAGGTCCTACTCTATATATAATAATAAAATTATATACTGAAAGTAGTATAGTCTAGCGGGCTTACCGGCTATTTAGCTACTATAACTCTATAAAGCCTACGAGGTTATTATAGTCTATAAGAATCTTAATAGGGTAGTAGCTTCCTTTAAGGTAATACTACTAGTACGAAAAGACTACGATAATAGTAAGTAGTTCCTACTCGTATATTTTATAGTTCTACTCCGTAGGAAGAAGTTTATACGACTAGAAAGTAATAGAGTACTATTAGCTACTATTCTATACTTAGGTTAGAATAGCCGTAACTACTATACTTAAGGCGTTAGTTTCTACTCTAATCCTTAGTTTAGGATTAAAATAGCGTAGGAGGGGCGCTTACGTAAACGCTTTCTTTAGCGTAAGGAAAGTATCCTTCGCGTTAGTAGGCTAAAGAAAGGGACTAGTCTACTTCCTATTTTTAGATTCTTTGAATAGTACTATAAGCGGTACTATAATACGCGAGTACCTTACGATAAACCTACGGTAGAAGTTATAGAATCCTAGAAAGGTCTATACCTTAGTATAAGTCTTAGGTTTAGGCTATTCCATAATACTTAAGATACGCTTAGGGTCTATACGTATACCCTACGTATTAATAATATAACCTAGGAACTCTACTTCTTAGAAGAAGAACTTATACTTCTTTAGATTAACGTATAAGCTAAACTACTTAAGGCGACCTAGGACTTCGTATATATACTATATATAGATAGTACGGCTAGCGGAGTAGATAAATATATTATTAAGGTATACTACGTATATAGAATCTACTAGTCTACTTAGGGCTTTATTAATATAGGCCTAGAAAGTAGTATATATATTAGTAAGTCTAAAAGGTATAACTAAGTATTCGTAGTACCCGTAGCGGGTATAGAATGCCGTCTTCTACTCGTCGCCTAGCCGGATATAGATACGATAATATATATTCTTTATATCTAACTTTATATAGTACTTAGCGCCCTATAGGCGGTCTAGGAGTTCGGAGATAAGAGGGAGCGCGTACCGATTCTTAATAGTTACCTTATTTAGCCTACGGTAGTCGACGTATAAGCGTAGCTCGCCTCCCTTCTTAGAGATAAATAGAATACCTACTTCTACTAGGCTAGTTAATAGGCGGATCTAGCTCCTCGTACTCGCGTTATTAATATATTACCTAAAAATTCCTAGCTCCTTTACTAAGAGGTTATATATCTTCCTAAACGGCGGATCTACTATAGTTTCGATAGTATACTCTACGCCCTCTATAGCTAGTATACTTATAGCCTTACGGTCGTCGAAGATAGAATTAAAGTCCCGGAACTTAGGAGGTAGTTAGATAGGTAGGATATTCTACTCGAATTCGTCTACGCTTAGGATAGGGGTAATATCCTTACTCCTTAGCTTAAAAATATTTATAGGATTCTTACTTACTAGTTCTTCTACTAAGATAAGGCGGACTTAAGTATCGGCGCTCTTAAAACGCTACTATCTTACTTCTAGGTCGAGCTCGACCCTCGCGTCTAATAACGCCAGTATCCCTAAGAGATAGTTAGAGCCCTTTCTATCTAGAGCGTAAAATTCTACTTCTACTTACCTTATAACTCCTAAGGAGTTAGTAGCCTTCTATACGCCTTTATAGGCTCCTTAGTAACTTATACTATTACTAGCTCCCTAACTTATAGGAGGCGCTAGGATATCTATAGGGATTAGATCTATTTCTAGGGCTAGAAGGGGACTAATAACGTTGACCTCGGCGCCTAAGTCTAGCGTAGCGGTAATATTATACTTAGATTAGTCCCCTTTTAGGGTAGAAAGGATAGTAATTAACTTCTTTACTATAGTACCTTAGGTACGCGAGGAGGGTACGATACCCGTATATATTAGATTCTCGCTACGTATACTTAATAAGGCCTTAGACCCTTCCTAGTCTTTTCTAGAAGCCTCGTAGGTAGATAACTCTACGACTTTAGCGCGCGTCGTCTACGTAGCTAGGACGACGCCGACTTATTTCCCGTTAGGTTATAGTATTAATTAGCTATAACCTCTATAACCTCCTTTAGCTTTTAGGGCTTAGGGTACTTATTAGCGTAGTAACCGTATTCTCTATAGTTATAGTATTAGATAGAGGAGAGATCCTTTTCTTTTCTAAGCTATATAGAGGTAGCGTTAGTATCGGAGAGTCTACTACCCCCTTACGATACTTAATATTACTCTTTACTTATAGATATACGGTTACCCTAGGTATTCCTACGCTTAGGATCCCTCTCTAAGGTACGAGAGTTTATTACTCGGCGCTTATTCGTCTCTAAGCGTATAGCTAGCGCTACGATTACGTCTTAAGTTTTAGGAATATCTTAATAGTTAGAAAGTATTAACCTTATATTAGGGCGTAGCTTATACTAGAGGTAGTTTCGTAGCTAGATCGTAGTATAGGGCTCTTCGATCTAGGACTTAAGGCTTATTAAGTAGGAGTTAAAAGATACTATAGACTACTCTACGCCTTACTTACTATCTATATATAGCTATATTACGTCCAGCTAGCGATTCTCCGGGTTCTCGATTAAGTTAAGTAGGAAAGTCTTAAAGTACTCCTAAGTAACTTAGTTCTCTTCTAGGGTAGACTCCTTCTCTATCTAGGAGGTATAGGGGGTACCCTTTATAAACTAGAGTACGTATATAATTTTAGAGATCTTACTTTAGAAAGTATTAGGTATAAGGCGGAACGTATTCTCCGTACTATATATCTACTTACGATAAGAACGTATACTTTTCCCTTCGTATAATTATAACTTCTCGGGTTATAGCTCTTTACTAGGTCGGATATCGGTTAGCGTAGGCGTAGCGCTTACGTCTCGCGCCGTAGGGGAACTTAGCGTATTATTAAGATCTTCTATCTAAGCTATTAGCCTTACTAGTTCGACCTACTTCCCCCTAAGAGCTACGGTACGCCTCGCTTTATCTAGCGCGGCGTCTATAGCCTACTTAGAGGCGTCTAGATTATCCTTCTCTTCTATAGGTACGTTACTCCCGTCTTACGTATCTGGAGCCTTCGAGTTTAATACGGATATCTAGCTAGTACTACGCGTGGATCTCGATAGTTTTAGATTAGAAGTTATCTTTTACTAGATCTATACCGAGTTAAGAGCTATTAGAATTATAATAATAGGTAAAAGGTAAATATAGTAAAAGATAGTATTATAGTAAGACTAATAGCTAAAGAGGGATAATTCCCCTAGTAGGGAATTATAAGTATCTCCTATACCGGTATATAGCGTAATATATACTATATATAGGCGTTCCTTATAGTACGGTTAAGCTAGTCCTTATATTACGAGATAAAGATATCCTAATAGCGGAGGCTCTAGAAGATCTTCTAACTATACTTAAAGAGCTAGTAGCCGCTAAAACCCTATCTATAAGCCGTTATCGAGATAGTAACGACGAATACCTACTAGTAGAACTATAACTAGAAAAGCTAAAGAAATACTATAGTAAGGGAGTATATAAGTATCGCGAGTAGACTAGGAGCGCGGAGAATATATTTCGCCTAGTACCGCGTAAGTTTAGAAGAGATAAGGTAAAGATAGTCTAGTTAGCCTAATTCCTAAGGGCTATACTAGTAACTATCTAGTAGAATCTAGCTACTTTTAGTACTAGTAATAAGTTTACCTAGAAGTAGTTTAAAGATATACTTCTTAATCTTATTAAGGACCCGGTAAATTAGTAGCTTAGAGTAGCCTAGCTATATAAAGAGGCTAAATAAAAGCTAGGGTAGACTACCTAAGAATTTAACTAGTATCTAGTATCGCTAGAGAGCTAGCTAGATAAAGAGTATACGCTGGCGAATAGCTAGATCCGGGATAGTATAAGCCCTACCGGATTACCTATCCTCTTTATTCTAAAGTAGGATAGTAGTATACGTTTATACGTCGACTACCGTAGGCTAAACGTAGTTACGGTTAAGAATAGATATCTACTACCCCTAATCTTAGAGATTCTATATCGTTTATAAGGCTATAAATACTTTACTAAGTTAGACTTAAAGAATACCTACTACCGTATTTATATCCGGTAAGGAGACGAATAGAAGACGGTATTTCGTACCCGTTATAGCTACTATAAGTACTTAGTAATACCTTTTAGATTAGCTAATATACCTACTACGTTCTAGGTAGATATTAATAAGGCTCTAGGGGACCTAGTAGATATTATCTACGTAGTTTATCTAGATAATATTCTTATTTTCTCTTATACCCGCAAGGCGAACGTAACGTACGTACGCGACGTACTAGACCGTCTATCGTCGTTTAGGCTATATTATAATTTAAAGAAATATAGATTTTTTACTAAAAAAGTAGATTTTCTAGGCTTTATTATAGGAATCGACGGCGTATTAATAGATTCCTAAAAGGTTAAGACGATTATAGAGTAGCTAAGACCGACTACGTATATAGAACTAATAATTCTTTCTAGGCTTCTATAATTTTTATTATCGCTTTATAGAAGCCTACTCGAAGTATACGCTTCCCCTTATAGAGTTACTAAAAGAGAGCTAGAATAGTAAGAAAGTAGGACTATTTCTATAGCCTAATAAGGTAGAGAAGGCGTTTTAAAAGCTTATTAAAGTCTTAACGACCGCTCTAATACTAATATATTTTAATCTAAGAAGAAGGATTAGGGTTAAGACTAATACTTTAGTCTTTATAATTATAGCTATACTCTCTTAGCTTAATAAAGTAAATAGGTAGTAGTAACCCGTTATATACTAGTTACGGAAGCTAATCGATACGGAATATAATTATAAGACTTATAACTAAGAGCTTCTTGCTATCGTAGTAGCGTTTAAATACTAGCGATACTACCTAGAAGGTAGTAAGAACCTAATTAAGGTTCTAACTAATTATTAGAACCTAACTAGTTTCTTAAGAGTAAAGTAATTAAATAGTAGATAAGCTAGATAGGCGATATTACTATATACTTATAATTTTATTATTATCTATAGAACTAGTAAGACGAACCCTACTAATACGCTATTAAGGCGCGCGGTTTATAATAACGGCCTATAGGCTACTAATTAGATATTATCTTCTTTATTTAAGAAGCTAGCTATTAAGCTAAATAATACTATTATTAGTATATACCTAATAGGCTTAATAAATACGTTAAGATTACGCGTAGCCTATATAGATAACTAGTAAGAGATACTTATAGCTATAGTCTAAGTATCTAACTAGGAGAACGTATTAGAGTCGTAAGCTACTTATACTAAGGTTATTACTACTATAATAGTAGAATCTTCTTATAAGAAGTCCGTCTATACTATAAAATCCCTAGTAGTAAGAAGCTAGCGTTCTAGTAGTAAAGTAAGAGTACTTTACTAACGTATATAGGATAGATAGGAAAATAAGAACTAGAAAATTAAGGGGGACTTAATTATATTTAAGGAGAGAATATATATCTCTCCGAATTTTACCGTACGTAAAGAGCTATTAAAGCGCTATTATAACGACCTATATATAGGTTATTTCGGTACGACTAGAACTACTTAGCTAATAAAGTATAAATTTTATTAGCTTAATATAGATTAGGGTCCCTAAGGGGTCGGGGGATCCCCCGATCCCTCGGGGGCAGAGAGAGTCGGGAGGGGTATTCGGGTCGGTTCTAGAGGTTCCTAGGACCCTCCGCCCCGACCCTAAACCCGCTAGAACCCGACCTAATTAATCGGGGCGGGTTCTTAGCTAAAAAACGTAACTTTTTCGTACGGTTTTATTAATTACGGACGACCTATAGGTATTTTCTATTATATAACCTTGTAGACTTATAGAATAGGTATTTCTCTATAATTCTAGCTATTTAGATCTTAATAATACCTAGGTTAAGTATTAAAATATATGACTTAAAAAACCCGACTTCCCCCTAATTAGCGGGTCGGGGGTAAAAGCTCCCCCCGACCCGAAAACCCGCCCCCCCCTATTTCTACCCTCCCTACGGCGGGTCGGGGGGGTACCCCTAAAACCCGACCCGACCCGACCCCTTAGGGACCCTAATATAGATAGCGCTATCGCTAAGTATATAAAGAGCTACGATATCTATTAGAAAATAAAGATAAAGAGATATCTATCTTATAGCTAGATAGAACTATTACTCTTACTAAAGACTCTATAGAAGAAGATCTCCCTAGATTTTATAAGCGGTATTCTACTAAGTATACGCTCTAGCGTCGCTTATAAATCGATTCTTATAGTCGTTAACTAATTCTTAAAGATAGCTCTATATTTTCCTATAAAGAAGATAATTACCGCGGTATAGATAATAGACCTTCTTATTAATAGCGTCTTTACGAGATTTAGCTTTCCTAACGGAATAGTATCTAATTATAACCTAAGATTTACTTCGGAATTCTAGTTAGTATACTATTTCTACGCGAAGGTTAAACGACGGCTTAGTATAGTCTTTTACCCTTAGACTAACGGATAGACTAAGTAGTAAAACTAAACTATTTAGAAGTATCTTAGAGTCTTTTACTCTAAGTATTAATCTAAGTAGGCGAAGCGACTATAGATTATAAAGTTTACGTATAATAATAGCTATCGAGCTAATTTAAATATATCTCTATTCTATATTATATTTAGTTTTAATCCTAAAATACGGTTTAATACTAGGGATAGTACCCTAGAAGGAGAGGTACCTAAAGTAAAAGATAGAATCGAATATATTTAGAGAGAGCGAGTAAAGCTCGAAGAGAGATTATATAAAGTATCTAAGATATAAGTAAAGTACTATAATAAGAATTATCTTCTAAGAAAGTTTAAGAAGTATAAATTAGTACTTATCTCTATAAAGAATCTACGCTTAAAGAACGCTAGTAGGAAGCTATCGTAGAGTATAATAGGACTATTTAGAGTAGATAAACCTATAGGCTTATAAGTATATAGAATCTACCTCCTACCTATATATAAAATATATAATATATTTTATATCTCCTTACTAGAGTCTTACTATCGTAGAGTAGGCTCCTAAGAAATCTTACCTCTACCTAAATTAATTAAAGGGGAAGAAGAATAGGAAGTTAATAAAGTACTTACGAAGAGTAGGCGCTAAGGCGCCTTATAGTATAAGATTCGCTAGCGCGACTAGGGTAAGAAGTTTAACTCCTAGAAACCTAAGTAAAATATCGAGTATATAAGAGAAGTAATTAACGACTTTAAAGCGAAGTAAAAGAGTAAGCGTAGCGGGTTACGTAAGGAATAAATTAAAAGTCTAAGGCCTAGCTTCTTAAATTACTCTAGGAAAGCTAAGAGATAAAAGACTTTAAAGATTTATTTTAGTAAGTAAAACCCTATAAGATACTATTATAGATAAGTTAGAGTTACGGTAAAATATATACGGGAAGTATATTAAGAGACTAGTAGATTTATAGTAGAGTTTATAGTTATAGAGTAAGTAAGACGTATATATAGAGTAGAAGTATTTATTATAAGAGGCTAGGGCCTCTTAGGCTAGTTCTTTACTAGCCTAAAAAATCTAAATACTAGACTACTAGACCCTCTAAGCTCTTCTCTACTAAGGCGTACCTAAGGAGTAGATATTACGCGGTCTAAACCTACGCGTAGCTTAACTCTCTATCTCTTTATTAGAGTCTAAGTTAGAATTAGCTAAAGAAGATAGAGTAGGAAGACTAGACTATAGTAAGGTTAGCGTAAGTAAAGAGAAAGTAAGGCGATAGCTACCTACTACTAAGCGATATAAGTTAACTAAGTTCTTTAGAACTCTATAAATAGTAGATAGCTTCTTAATTATAACTACGCCGACGTCGATCGCGCTCTTTAGCTTCGTAGTACCGCCGAAACGACCGGCCTTACGTATAAAGATACGTATTTCCTAGTTAATAAGGGCGAGATAACTACGAAGAGTAAGATTAGTAGCGGCGTTCTATAAAGCTTTAATATCGGTAATTAGCTAGTTAAATCTAGGGACGAATTTAACTAGAATCTTTAAGCTATTAGTAGGCGTAGAGAGTATATTTAAATAGCGCTAACTTACATCTAGGTAGGACTTATATAAGCTAGTATAATAAGTATATTTCTTAAATTTAGTCTTATTATAGTTATAGTAAGGCTCTTCGCTAGTCTTAAGTAGGTAAATTATATAGTAAGCGTAGAGAATACGAGCGAGTTTACTAGGAGCTATTTTAGGACGACTAGTAATTAGAGTACGAGAAGTAGCTAGGGCGGCCGCCTTACTACCGCGTTTTAGATCTATAGCGTAGGCGAAGAGCGTAGTAAGACTTAATTAATTATTTAGAGGTAGTAGGTAAAGTAGTTACGCGAAGAGTATACTAAGATATTATTAATACTATAAAAAGAAATCTTCCTATAGGTTACTTATTTATTATAATTCTAGGGATTCTATAGAATTCTATAGAATCCCGTATAGGCTAGGCGCTAGTATATTAATTACGCGTTATTAGCGTAATAATAGTTCCTAGAAATACTAAATTCCTAGGACTTTTAGTATTAAAGTTTAGAATTAGAAAATTATATCTAGGGTCTAGTATAATATACGGTACGCTACTATATTACGTATATACTACGTAAGCGATAGCGAGCGCGAGGACGCCCTTCTAGATAGAGAGGTAATTATAAAAGAATAATTCTTTTTAGAAGTTCCTAGAGGAATAATAAGAGTTTAGTAGCTTATAGAGAAAAGATTATATAACCTATATCTATTTATAGCCGGCTCCGAGCAGTCTTAGAGACGGTAGAGATTATCTTTAATAATAATCCTATTCTTATAATTCTTTATATAATTTATTATACTAAGACTATTAGAAGCCGGTTATATATAGATATAGATTATATAAATTCTTTTTATCTAATCTACTAAACTCTAGTATATCTATAATATAGTTCTACCTATCTAATAATTTATTAGGCTTTACTCTCTACAAAAGTAATAATTTTAATAAGTATATATTACTATTAGATTACACTTAAAATTTAGCGTATTAAGATATACTTAAGTATTTTATTAGTACTATAAAATCTTAAGATTATATAACGTAGCTTATATAGCTATACTACGCTTACTATAGCTATATATATAGTAGCTTAGATACATATAGTATAGCTTAAAACTATTTTTATTTCGATATTTCTAGATTTTAATTCTATAAACGTACTAGCTACCTATATAGCTCTCTAGTATAGCTAGATTTTTATTTTTCTAGACTCTAATTCTATAAGTATACTAGCTATATTATTAGATACTATTATTCTATACTCTTATTATTATTCTAGAAGTAAAATACTTTTAAATTCCTAAGGCTTATTATTTAATAAAGTAATCTATTCGGGTTATAAGATATATTAAAAGAGTAAATACTAACTTAAAATATTATATAGGTATTGATTTTTATTTTATTTATACTCTATAGATAGAAAGGTATAAAGAGAGATATAGTACTTTTAGAGGTTTTTAATACTATAAAACCCTACTTTTTAATAGGGTATAGTAAGTTATACTTTAAATTATATTATAGAAGTTTAATTAATAAACTTCTATAAAGCTAAAAGGCTTTCTATCTTATATAATTACTATATAGTAAAAATCTAATTCTATCTAGTATTAAAGAGCTAGCTACTACGAGTATAAAGATATATGAATTATATTAATAGGAGCTATATAGGTAGAGTTATAAGTCTTTAAAGTTTTACTAGGGCGTAAGCGCCGCGGGCGGGCGAGGCTTAGTAGGCTGTGGCTTTCGCCTGCGCCACGCCCGGGACCTCCGAGTTTGAGGAGCGAGTTTGATGTGTCCGAAGACAACCCGCGTAGCAACCGAGCGTCTTGATCTTCAACACGTCAAGGATGGATGTCAATCAGCTGCCACATGCTCCTCAAACATGATCGTCATGGACTCATGGAAGGTGCAGAATCTCGTCGAAAGGACATCGCCTAGCAAGCAGACAGGGCGATCAGTACGCCTACTGATACGAAAAAAGCTGGTTAGCGATACTTTCAGGGGACGACCTTGGACAGCAATTGACGAACTGATGATGTTAGTTCCCTTCCAGGTGATGCCGGTAAGATAGTATTGCCGATCATCTGGGGTCTCGCATCTCAAAACAGTGACCTTCCCGATCATCACGACCGGAGCAGGAATTGACGGGTAAAGTCTTGGAAAGTACTATGCTGACACAAGCAGATCAGGGCAATGAAGTTCGGGAGGAATGTGGGGTGGAGATGGAATGTGCAGGATGGTCCTGGACAGAGAACAATCTCCTCGGACTCCGTCGGAGGTAGGCGAATGTTAGTCACGTGTATTGCTTCACGAAAGACTCGGACAACAATGAATTTCTAGGGAATCAGGGCAAGCCAGAGGTAGCGACAGTCGAATTCATCTTTATGTGACCAAACTTGCAATAGCAGTAACCAAGCTTGTAGGAGCAAAAACCAAGAGAGGAGTTGAATCCTGCAGAAACCACGATCCCGTATCCATTGTCGATCTCAATCCGCCATAACGAGTGACTGACTCTCCATTGCTTGTCCCTCTTCGTCTTTGTATCTCACCCTCCCTATCTCAGTCCGTCCCCCAAACCTCCACCTCACTCATTGGAACCCCATCATTTGTAACACTGGCATGACTGATATATGGCGGTCCCAACCTTAAAACCGACACACGACCCACCCCTAAGTCCGCGCGCTTGACACTAACATACATCAGTTAAAACATTGTACGTGCCCACGAAAAATTCAGATTGACTTACACCGAGTTTGCACTTGTTATCATCGCATGCACTTGTTGGCGTTTTTGGCAGAGCTGAAGCGCTGATGGCTGCGATGAGGAGAAAGAAGGGCGTGAGGGTTGTGAATTTCATTTTGTCTATGTTTGGAGAATATGAGGGGAATTGGCGAAATGGTTGGTGTGCTTGTCGATGTAGATGCCTTCGTGGGTATAAGTATGTACTAGTTTGGTGAATGTGAGGGGAATTGGCGAAGTGGTTGGTGTGCTTGTCGATGTAGATGCCTTCGTGGGTATAAGTAAGTACTAGTAGGCTGGTTGAGAATACGAGAGTCAAGGACATAAATTAACGTCCAGGGGGTCAATCGTTATACAATACTCCGGTCCAGACCTTCTACAAAGCCTTCACTCCATCAGCGATCTGGACCACGACCTCTTCCACAGCTTTGGTCCCATTCGCAAGCTTCGACTGGTTCCCACCAATCCTGGTTCCATTCGTGAGCTCGGCCTTTTCCCTCTCTTGCATCAGCTCATCCTTGATATCCTTCGCCGCTCTCGTGCCGTCTTCGATAGCGCCATCAATGAACGATCTCCACCCAAGCGCAGTGTCTGAACTGGCGAAGAAGATGTTGCTTTGCTTCGCTCTTAGATCGTCGAGATAGCGGACGGCTGTATCGACGGCGAGGAAGGCCCATGTACCTTTTGCGTATTGGTCTTTGTGCCTGCCGAATATGTCAGCTTCTGTATGGTTAGGTTAAAGGCTGCAGGGACATACCAGTTGTGGAAGACCACGCGCTTGACATCCATCTCCCGGTTTGGAGCAAACTCCTTTAGTGCGTTAATAGTTACGTCCATGTCGTCTTCAGGGTAGAGCGGAGAGTTTCCGTCTGGTCCCGAGGCACCGAATGATACAAGATGGGTGTTGCCGGCCGGCGTCGTTCCATCGCCGAACATGTAGGTCAGCTTGTTTTGAGGTGTGATCCCAGCGAACGAACGAAGTTCAGGATTGGCGCATTCGACGTGGACTTTTGAGCATTTGTTCACGTGTCCGATCGCTGCGGCAGCCTGCTTTCCTGCATTCAGAGGTGGATTGAAGGTGACTTTGTTCAGGACGTTAAGGGGGATTGTGGACACGGCCCGTTTGGCGAGGTACTTGGCTCCGTCGGCTGCTACGATTTCAACCTGGGTTCCCAGGTCGTTGACTTCCGCAACGTGTGTATCGAATTTGTAGCTCAGATTCTTCGAGGCCAAAGCCTCATCAAAGAAGTGCCTGGCGAATGCTGACTGTCCACAACGGAACTTGAAGACCAGTTGTGTTTCGGACATGAGCTTGATGTCGTAGCCACTAAGTGCCCACCACCTCAGAAGCTCGAAGAGAGATGCGTTTTCCATGGTTCCACCTGCCAGGGTGGAAAGATGTGTTTCTAGCATCTGTCGCTCGATCGCTGTGAAAGAACTTCCGACCTGGGCGAAGCGGTCCGCAAATGACATTTTGTCGTAGATGGCGACGTCAGGGTTGTAGTGCGGATCATGTGGGAAAGGCAGAATCTTCCGGCCGAACTCTCCATCGACATTGACAAACTTTTTGAAGGCGCTCTCCATGATTGCTTCCTGTCCATGATTTTAGCGGGGCCTGAGTAAGGTGATACCACGAGCCTCACCTCTTCTGTGTGCGATATATCCACTCTGCTGTCAGGGGTGATGATGGAGAAGCACTTCAGCCCAGCGGAGTCATCAGGTGAGATTTCAAGCTGTTTTTGCAGGTTGTATCTTGCGATCTCACGGTAGACGTAGCCCTGGTACCAATGAACCCAAGTTCCTCCCATCTCAAAAGCATAGTCTCCAAGATTCGAAGACCAGGAACGGCCCCCTATGCGATCTCTGGCTTCAAGGAGTAAGACTTTGTGTCCTGTGATGGTAAGATCACGGGCCGCTGTTAGGCCAGTGTATCCTGCGCCAATGACTATCGCGTCGTAAACCTGATCAGCGTCTTGGATGTTAGAGATGGGCTGGATAGCTCCAACCGTTGGAATTCCGGCTTGGAGGCCACCCTCTGGTGTCCACTGGTAGCCATCGCGTGATGAGTTGGTGGTCCGGGGGATCATTGTTGGATTTGTGTGAGGATAAATCGACCGTTCAAGCAGCAGGTCAAGCGAGATGTTGGACGAAGAAGAAAATTGACGAGCAGACGCATCGCATAGGTCTTATACTTTGCTGGCATCTTCAGCGCCATAGTATTGGGCTCAGTTCGTATCGCGAGCTCAGTCACGGGAGCAGTCCTCGACTTTCTCACTTTTGCTTCTTCTTTGGGAACTTGGACTGAATTCCGTCCCACGGTGATGGAACATGTGAAGACCCGGGGCCAGCCGTCTATGGGGCATCCCTCGATGACGGAAGTCAAAGTTGACGTTGTTTGGCCTTGGTGCCTGCCGGAGCGCATCACGTGAGCGTCCAAGTTCCGACTCGGCACTACTAGTCTTTATATGGTCAACCGAGTGAGAACCTTAGATTCAACGCGCCTCGTCTCGAGCTGGGCATTTCCTCTTCTCCTCGCCCCATCAACCGCCCCAGTCAACAATTCTCCGATAGTAATATTGTACCACAAAGAGCAGTACGATAGAGAAGTTCCCAGCCAAGTCCGACAGCCCTTTCCTATCAGCCGGCTCCGCAATGCCGCACCATATGCTCTCCAGACCACGTCAGTGGACAGACTGCTCCTTTGCATCTGCTGCGGGCTGTATGACCGCGCGCAAACGAGATAGATGGCCGATCATTGATCGTAAGCCTGGAGTGAGCTAGTTGCTGGTGTCTGATACGCATATCGGCATGTCTCTGCTGGGATATAAAATCACTTCACCATGGTCTGTCTCTAAGATTGGCTTCTTTTTCTCTCTGTCGCTCAATCTTACTAAGACTCATCCGCCTCTCGCCCAACTTGATGACGATGAGTAACAAATCTCAACCCACGTCTTTGGATGCAAAGACTCCGGATCCGTCTAGTCTGGAGAGGAGTAAGTTCCGACCTATATCAACCCCTGCTGGCTCCTTTGCACTGACTCGAACGACAGACGAGTCCAACATCCATGGATCAGTGGCAGATGTTGATCTCACAGTCCTCGGGCTTGAGCCTGAGGCACAACGCGACATTGGTATGCTCGAGATCATCGCCATTGGATGGAACATCTGCAACAGCTGGGGTGCTATGGGTGCGACCATGGCATTGTCAATTGCCTCGGGAGGGTCAGTCACGCTCATCTACGGCATGATGATCATTTTCTTGCTGGTTGGATCTAGTGCTGCTTCTTTAGCCGAGATTGCAAGTGTGTACCCAACTGCCGGTGGGCAGTATCACTGGACAAGTATTCTGAGCCCTCCCAAATACAGCCGCGTTCTAGTGAGTGCTCCTTGATATTGCAATAAGCTTGTGATGTGCTGAATGACATAGAGCTACTGTTGCGGGGCTGCAAATGTGTTTGGCTGGATCTCTAATGGTGCTGGTTTTTGCATCATTCCTCCTCAACTCATTGCTGGCATGATCGCATTCTATAATCCTGACTATGCGCCCACTGCTTGGCACATCTTCCTTATGTTCCAGGCCTCTAATATCACTTGGATGTGCTACAACATTTTCCTCATCAAACGCACAAACTGGATTCATGATGTAGGCTGTAAGTTCGGTTGCAAGATTTCATTGAGCTTCCCACTGACCATCGACAGTCGTGTTCTCTATCGCGGGATTCTTCGTCACACTAATCACCTGCCTTGCTCGTTCATCCTCATTCCAGTCGAATGAGTTCGTATGGAAGACTTTCGTTAACAACTCCGGGTGGTCGTCCGATAGCATTGTATTCCTGACCGGTCTCACAAATCCTAACTACATCTATTCTGGTATTGACGGCGCTATCCATCTGGCAGAAGAGTGCAAGGATGCAGCAAAGACGGTTCCGAAAGCATTGATGTCCACGATTTTCATCGGGTTCATCACCAGCTTTGCTTTCGCTGTAGCAATGCTTTACTGCATCTCTGACTTTGACGCCGTGCTCGCGACATCAACCGGGTATGAGTCACTTTCTCCTCTGGGGCCACGCGATATCTGACGAGGACATAGAATCCCCTTGTACGAAATATGGAACCAGGCCACTAGATCAGGCACTGCTGCCACCCTCTTCATAACGTGTCTCGTAGGCTGCGGCTTTTTCGCCATGATCGGCTGCCAGCAAACGGCGTCCCGCTTGACATGGTCCTTCGCACGTGACAACGCGATTGTCGGCTCCCACTGGCTTGATCAGATTCATCCTCGTTACGGAGTCCCAGTTTGGGCTCTTCTTGCCAATTCTGCCATCGTCTTCATCATTGGCTGCATCTACCTCGGATCGACTACTGCTTTTAACGCGATGATTTCAACCGGACTCATTTTGCAACAGATTAGTTACGCGATGCCAACTGCATTGCTCATGTACCGAGGCAGGTCACCGAGATTCCTGCCAAGCAACCGCTCATTCAAGCTTGGTCCTTTTGGCTGGATTGCAAATTTCGCCACTGTTCTCATGGCTGCCATCGCCGTTATCTTCTATAATTTCCCCACCGTTATGCCAGTCACTAGCAGCAACATGAGTAAGTCGTCAATTACATTTTGTTCGCTAACTCATCATGCTAACACCATGAACTCAAGACTATGCAAGTGCTGTCCTAGGAACTATGGGCCTTTTCACCATCGGTAATTGGTTCGGATATGCAAACAAGCGGTACGAGGGGCCTAGAGTTCCGGGAGAAGTGTTTTGTTCGTCTTGACAACATGAGAGATTGTCCAACTAGTAGCATATCAGTCGAATTGCTTGGCATAGCTACCTACCTTACAAGCAGTGCAATCACGTCACCTCCATCACCAAGTCCACACACGTGACCGTGGGTTCAACGAATTGTCAATCACCACAACTCTAAGAAAAAGTAGTCCTTGCGTTTCGTCAATCACGGCGAATTGCCATCTCTGTCTTTGGGACTTTGTCTTTCCGATATGTCGATTCCAAACTTATCTTGGGCATTCACGATGAATCTCGCAAAGTACATCTTAACAACTCAACCCTTGCAGCTCACCAAACGGCGGGCTCACGGTCTCAATCGCACCATCTTTCTTCCTTTCATCAACATCCGAGTAAGTAGTATAGGTGGTGGCCGAGAGAGATCATTGCGAAAACTGGGTAGTAGGAGAGCTCCCGAATACAATATCAATCTCGCGCCCGGGTGGGCTTCAGACTGAATTGCCGATCATCTCGGTATTACTGTTCCCATCCCACTGGTTGATAAAGACTCTGATCATTACTCTGATTATGATTATGACTATAGCATCGCTTTCGCGTAAGCAGATCCCACAGTATCCCATCCTAAAACACGAGGCTACGTACGGTATCAAAACCCCGCATCCTTCCAAATCCATCTCCATGTCCTCATGCGGTCACTGTCGGCACCTCACCTGTTTTTCTGCAATGACCCATCCTCCCTGAATACATAAAACGCATCGCACCAGAGAATCACATTGGCAACAAGATATAGCAGGATAAAAATGGGATATGGTGTGGATTTGGAAGACTTCATGTCTCAATATCCACTGGAACACTTTCGAAGAATGTGCATCCCGAAAAGCTGGTCTTTGCGTCGCGAGACGGAACGTTCAGTCCGCTTTGTGCTTGTTGGGCGATGATGACAAGAACCACCATTGTTACTCCCACATGTCCTTGATCGTCTCACAACTTGACAGAGTCAGTATGAGCCTAGAGGTATTTCGAATCTCCATAATAGTAGCAAGGAAGAGGAACCGATGCTGGGCTTCATATGTCGAATCTGCACATCTCTGTTTGTTCATCGATACGGCGACTTTTGCTTTACACAATACTCGAGGCAAAGATTCCTTATCTAGATGACAGGAGAGGTCTTTCAGAAGAATCACGCCACGTCGGTCTCCACGGTTGGTTCGCTTTTGCTTTGAAGTTGGTAGCGGAATTCGCGGCTGTGGCGACCTTCCGTTTTTCACTCACGATCTCGCAAAAGTCTTGCCTTGAGCTATGGGTATAAGTCTCAACAACTCCCAGAACAGATAGAGGTGAAGCGAACCCATGCTTGTGAGAGCTGGGATGTGCTCTTGGTCTCTCAATACAGTATTAGTAAATCATCAGTCGGGTCCAGCTGGTGCAGATGAATGATGCGGGTGAAAAGAGGAGCGAGGCTGTTTGTGTAGCAGACCAAGGACGGGGCGATGCGATCGCAATGGAAAAGATGATGATGAGAATCAACAGCACGAAATCAGTGTCCCGTCGTCTCGGCTTTTCTTATTGTTAAATAAGGTAGTAGTCACACGATCTCGCCGCATAATCTTCAATAGCATACACGTAGTACACAAACCTGACCCTCTCCTCCACGCACATAGACTCGAAGAATTCTTCTCCATGTTGTCCTGCGAGTAATGGATTAGAACCGATCTTTTATACCTCTGCTCCCTCGGCCCATGAGGATGGGATCGGTTGTCGGGCTGTTGTGTGATACGTCCATCTCACCAGACTCAATGTTTGTCGATTGACACTCCTCCTTTTGTGTCGAATGGACGCAAGGTATATACAGGGACAGACACGATCAGCTTGGAAGAGCAAAGACACGAATCAAACAAGAATTGCATGGTTGGGCGTCGTTGCTCTTCTGCCTTGTTGAACTTGTGACTCTGTGCTTTCAGCATAAGTCATGATTAAGAAGCACTTAGGATTGACTTCAGGGGAAGGGTCTTAGTTGTTGCTAGAGCTATTGTAGAAATGATAACCAAATAGACGATGAGCATCACCATTCTTCGTGTCTTCCCAGGAAACAAATCACTTCTCCCGATCTTCTATGGGAAGAAAAGATTAGCTCCACACCCCTCTCGGAGTGTTGCTGGTAAAGAAGCGAATAGCGACGTCGATACCCACGCTCCTAAACAGTTCAAACGCATCGAGCATCTTCCTTGTTGGGTGTCTTGTGATCATCGACCTCACGCAGAACCAGCTTATATAGAAAGACAGGATCTCAAAATCGGATACGCACGGCTGGAGGACGGTTTTTACCCTTTCGTATTATCAACGTCATTTCGATCCGTCCGTTGACGCAGATAGTTATTACCGATACTTACCTTTTCAGACTCCGTTAGCTTGAACATAAAATCTCAATACTCACTTTTATCCAGAGAGACAATAGAGGAAATCAGAACATTGTCAGCATGCGTTGGTCGCCGTGTCCGATCTCCTGAACGTGATCAAGCGCCCTACTTTCGCTCGAAATGCGCAAGCATCTTGTTTTTGTACCTTACGGTATTGTCTAGGTTTTGAGGGGGTAGGGTGGTGATGATGGATACTATTAAGGGTGACAAGTGTCTTAGTTCTCCGCTCGCGAGTTTGATGAATAGTTGTATTTTCTAGTTTGAGGTTGTACCGCAACCAGTGTACTGAAAGAATATCGTATATCAGTCTCGTTCTTCTGCACATCACGTGACCCTTCCTGCGCCGAGTTCGTTTGGCATGCGACATAATCGAGCGATGATTGTGTTTTATACTTCCTCAAGAGTTCTACGATTGAGACGAGGGAAGCAGAGCCGAGCCAAGCCAGTCTTTTACCTCCTTGTCTATCGATTATTCGACGGCCCGATCTTCCCTTCTCTCCTGAAGGCGTTTCCTCTACAAAGTAAGGGTGATGCTCCCTCATCAAGGAGGATCAGGAGAAGCGAAAACCAGAGAACGCCGAATGTGGTTGTTAATGACCTAGTCGTGCCTTCCTTCAAGAGATAGAACATCGCCTTGTCCGCCAGAGGAGTGATCGTCAGTTCCAGGTCTTTGAATAATTATATATGAAGTCGTCGAAGAATCTGATGGAGATGGCGGTCATCATGGCTCTACCTTCTTCTTAAAGATTTTCGCGCCTGGTATGCACGTTTGAGAGAAGCTAGGAATCTTTCGGAATGCGAGCATTCGCTACTCGAGGATTTTAAGTCGAGCGACAAGAAGATTAGAACCATGATCCGAAACAACTGAGATTTTCTGATCTTCATTCGCTAGCACTTTGAAAACATCTTGATACCTGGACAACCGATGTTCCACTGCCGATGGCTTCGAGCCTGATCAAACCTTTCCCGAGCACGATCCACGACCCTGCGCTAGTACTTCAAGTCGAACCGGCCTTGTGATTGGAATGACTCAGATGGAATGAGATTGATCCAAGGATGTAGCATCACATCTAGCGAGCTCGGGGCATGTGAACATTGACTTCGCTCTTGTCGCTGCGCTTTGAGTCCGAGCTGCTATCGTAAGAACGTACGCCTTATACGTTTCCTGGAGTGCTACTGACCGACTTGACTGTTTGTTTAGGCAAGCGCGAGAGGGCTTCACCTTCTTTAATCCAATGTCCATCAATCTCGACCAGCTCATGCAAAGCCTTCGCTGTCTTCATTCTATGAACGATCCAGTACCAAATCTTCGCAATATATCGGACTGTTTGTTCTGGATCGAGCCACATGTATTTGGATATGATCTTCATGCCATGAAGTCTCTGGAGTAGCAATCGAGGTATGTGGCATGAATATGGATGAGATTGGCGGCGGTTTGGAGGGGAGCTATGTCGATTTCGTTCCTGATATTTGGTTGGCAGATGTGGAACTTGGATGGATTCCGTCGGAATAGCGGCCAGCTTTGAGCACGATGATTGAGTGCTCCGAATCGTTGCTTGGAGCCTTTATCACCAGCTTCGATTCTGCTGAATCAAACTATGGACTGTGGATTTCGCTAGTTGAGCGGGCCGGCTCGCGGCAATGTTCACAGCGTGTGCCACGCAAGTGTCGGATGTCTCTCCATAGGCAAGAGTTGCCAAATTGGAGAAGGCGGCAGTTTTCCCGACGGCTGCCGAGAGAATATAGAAGCTCACATGATAACAGTTGCAATCCGAGGGAGCCAGGTAGTCCACGACTCCAACGGCCGGCTCCATATATCTTCAAGCGCATTCATAGCCACAAGGACATTGCGATACCCAGTCATCTCCCAAATATGACCCAACCGTGAATGGAAAAAGTTTCGATCATCAGACAATGTGCTCTCCGCGCCGGCAATAAAGTAAGGCCACACGAGCGTATGTGCTCCTTCCGCTGTAGGATCGAGATCGATAAGGAGCTGCTTCAGAGTCGTGATACGTACGGGCATCTCGGCTTCTTCTTCTTCCGTCAGGATGATCTGAGAACGGAGAAGGAAGATTGAGCGTGCTTGACAGAAGGCTTCGTGGTATAGCAACAATGCTATTGATTTGCTGGACGTTGCACTTAATGGCACTGTGCGGAGTTCAACACTGAATGGCTGGTATTCATGAGTCATGATCTCCATTCGCGAGTTGGCTTTGAGCATGGGAAGAGCAAAGAATTCGATCCTGGTAAAAAGTCAGCTTGATGTTCCGTGAATGGCGGATTGTTCTTACAGGCGGCTCTGATACTCTAGGAACTCGGTCATCGGCGTCTGTTTAGTTTGTTCCTTTGGTCGGTTCAAGAAAGGTACTAGCATTTTGTACAGAATGAACACGTCTTCAGACCCAGTGACCAAATCACTGACGATCAGCAGTATGATCGTCAGCCAAGTGGTCTCATTGAAAATCTGTGAGTTACTTTCAAGCAAAGCCGTTTCACGAAGTTTCTGTATGATAGCTTGACGTCCTGCCTCGGCGGGAAAACGAAGCTCTGGCATGCAATCTGACAGATGGAAAGCAGCGGCGACGGAAACTGCACGCTGGATTACGTTGTCGTAGACTGCAAATGGAAGAACATGATGTCGATATCCATTTCTTTCGTCATCAAATAGAGTCATGATAGGAGAGACACGCTCTACAACTGCGTCTGTAAGTATCTGTCGATGACTTGACATCTCTGATGGAGAACAAACAGTGTGTGAAGAGAAATCTCGTTCTCGGATCTAGAATCTCAAGAGAGCCAACAGGGGCAGGGGACAGCATCATGGCTATATCCTCAAAGACTGATTTGTCGGTGTTGGTAGTTGGCGACCCTGAAATTCGAGCCCAATCCTTTTGTGAATGAGAAGTTTTCGCGAGGGTCGTTTCGTCGGGAGAAGACTGCTCTACGGATTGTCAAGTCAGCAATATACCTCTATCTTCAAACATCGGATGGTGTTGAGGTTTTATCATCAAGCAGCAAGGCATCTCGCTGATTTAATCAACTTGATCGCCAATCTGACTTGGCGAAATTGCAGGAAACGCACTTTGATCTGACTTCGATGAAGGATGAGAGTCATCGAGAACTGGCTTGTCCTTCCCTTTGAACCGCCCACGAGCAGCGATCCCATCATTGAATCGGTACCTGACTCCCATTCCGGGACACACAATGCCCTTCTTGATGCATTTCCCGCATTGTGGTTCTGTCCGATCACATTTGATCCTCCGCTTCATGCAATTGTAGCAACCTAGATCTTGTTAGTGAGCTGACTCGGGATAAATTTCTGTGGTGCCTAGCATACCCTTTGGAGGCTTAGGGGATTCCATCTCATGAAGTCATCTCAAATACCAAAGAAGCGATGTTGGTCATTGGTGTGACAAGAACGAATTTCATGGCACTTTTCGCCCGACCCGACGCGCAGGATGACAGACTGGCAGAGCTGCCGATGAACCACCGGAGGTTCCGGATCCTCGTCGCGGGGAGTTCGTGATGTTGACAGATCTCGGAGTGAAGACCGAGGTGCATATTTGCTTCTTACAGTATCATTCGGTCCGACTTGCGCTCACGATTCTTGGTGTGACGTGTCTTGCTCCATCAACCATCAATCTACGCGTCTACGATTCCGCGATGGCGAAGGATCGCGGTATATTCATCAAGAAGAGCCACCTTGAAGACACGTTCTTCGAGCCATTTCAAGAGTGCAAAGACTTGTCTACAATCTCCCGCGCACTTAACAAGACAAGGTCATCGTGAAATATGTAAACGAGAGAAAGCGCAGTCCAGGTACGAGTACCGACAGCATTCTGAAAAGTTTGTAGGCTCGGGAAGTTTAAAGCTGACGAGAGAGCAGAGCGTACATGAGGTATTCCAGCGAGTTGCCTAGGGGCTACGCCCGCGTGTACGGAAGCATCGTTCCAGCGCAGAGGATGCGATTTCCTTAATCCCACCAGTCGTGTGTTACCTCCCCGAGAAACGCCAGAATGCTCCAAAATAAGTGACCGCGAGAACTAAGAGATCTGACTCATCTTTACTGAGGACGATATCCTGTACTCGAGGCAGCAGCAGTCGTCTACGAAACCCAGCACGATCGACAACACTTGCAATGACGAATCCGATCTCGCCTGAGCAACCCGGCCATATCGTCATTGGCATAAACAAGCCATGAGTGGCAGCCGAAAAAATCTACACTACAAATCCACGGACACGATTTGGAAATTATTGTGAATTCAGCGAATCGCGGATCTTGTTATGGAATTGCATCCGCATCGAAAAGAGTATTCTCCTTCTGAATGGTGCTGTCCTGATAGCTAGTCATTTATGCCATTATATTTGGTCCTAGGGCAACTGCTCTATGGCCAGGATGGCGCCGTATCTTCCGCACTTTTGTTTTACGAAGGTTGGGGAGTTGTACTCAGTTCAGCACCTGTTGTGGGAGGTGGAGAATGTCCGAAACCCACGATGTTCGTCGCGCAAAGCTGTTCAAGTCCTCGTTGGCAAAGCCGTCCATGAATTGAAGATCGGTGCTTGTTTCGACCGGCCAGGACATGTTCGCTATATCCTCTGTGTTTTGGACGAGGTTGTCCCATGTTTGCTGAGCGAGTTGGTTAGTCATGAGTACATCGGTCAAAGCCGGACGCGACAGGGAGTTAAGTATTGGCATATTCTTTGACTTACCCAATCCATGTCTTGGCCAGGATTAAGGAGTGCATCGAAGTTGGTATCAGCTCCTAGATGATTAAGCGAAGTGGCATCAACGTAGGATTGTGCTGAGTTGGGACTTGGATCCTTTGGAGGCAGTTGTTGCAGATTGAGAGCTGGCGGGTCATGTTCGAAAGGCGGTTGACTCTGATCACGCTCGGCTGAAGTGAGAGATGTACTGTTAGCACAACCTTTTATCAGAAGGTTATTGAACTCACCACTAGCATCCTTGCTTTTCTTCAGGATGATCTCCATAGCTTTCAAAGCCTTGCTCGTTTGCACGTCATGATTGGCTGGTTGCTTATAAATAATATATGACTTTTCGATATATTCTCTCATCTCAACAACATTCTCCTGATTCGGTCCTGCCATAGCCGGTGATGCTGCACTGGAAATGAGATCAAGCTCAACGCACAAGACCATAGCGGCTAGCAGAAAATCATGTGCACTGAGAGCAGCCATATACATCCTCGCCGGGCTCAGCTGTCCTCCGTCTTGAGCGGCTTTGCAAACGTATTCATGATGTTTGATCATGCTCAGTGCCGCCTCCACACACAACTTTCTGCTCGATTCCATGCGCGTGCCCACAAATTTTGCGGAGAGAAATGGGCGATGCAAAACGCAGCGGGTTTTGTGGAATGTCAGTTCTCCCTTGTATCGGTGAAAAATCAGAGAGGGATTGTCTAGGATATCAGATCGTCTGGAGCTAAAGCGAAGGGCTTCGGGTTGTTCCAATGCCGTGTTCTGAAGAAATCTGTCCAGTTCCATGATCTCATCGTAATTGGGGACTTGTACAGAGTGGGCCATATTACACGCTCGTGCAAAGACAGAAGTCATTTTGTACTTCGTTATGGAATATGAAACCGGCGACAGATCCGAGGGTGGTCTTGCAGCAGGGAGCTCGGTACAGTCGGGGCCGAAGTCTGTATCGAGGAGGTTCCTGGGTGTTTTGGTATCGATCTGAAGGTGCTGTAGCATGTTGGGAAGTCCTTGGCTGTATGATTGAAGGACGTCAAAAATGTAGACCACGCACCAGACTCGCCTGCGGATCTCACCGTCGAAAGGGGTTATGTTTGGGAAATGGTCTGGGTCACGGTGGTAGCCCATGCGAAGAGCGACGCGGGCGACAATTGCCATGAGATACCAGAGCTTTATGCTGTCGCCTTCTTTTTTCGTATATTCGCAACTCACGTACATAAGCATTGCCTCGACAGCGTGCTTCTTCGGCTTCCAAAAACCTGCTAGTTGTAAGGCTGATGCAGCCAGTTGTCGGTAATGATCCGTTGAATCGACATTTTCAAGTTGAGGCACATCTTGGTCGGCTCGAGAGGCCATTCGGGCGTTTCCGGATCCCAGACATAGCATCGAGAAGAACAATGCAAGCCACATCGTTGGTGTTTCGCTCGGCTCTTGCCAGAAGAGGTCATACTCTGCCAAAAAGGTGGGCTGATGGATCAAGGGCAAGGCAGGATCAGTCGAGTTAAACCAGTGCCACAAGAGACGATCTGCTACTGGTCTTTCAGGTACACATTGTAAGATGTATTGTTTGGTGAAGGCTGCAGGTCCTCCAAACAGGGCGAATGTAGACGCAGAAGGAGCCCCTTCATCTTCATCCTCAGAAGCCTCGAAATCTTCACCTTCATCTATCGCAGCTTTGACGTCAGCGATAGAGTCAAGAATAGATTCCCAATGAGATGCGCCTTTGTATTTCATGTGACCATGGGAGATCTTGAGCTGTCCAAATCCAACATCACTGGGATCGGCAAGACTTTCCAAGCCGCTAATTGGGCTCTGCCTTGGCTCCTCGCTTGATCGATAGTGAGCAGTTGTAACGCTGCCGCCATCAGAGCTCCCATTTACGCTTTCAGTCACCTTTGATGAATCATGAGAAGCAACTGAACCGTCCTTGTTCATGAGCTGGACGACAAGTCCTTCGAGGTGGGCTATCCTATCTTTAGTGCTTCGCTTTTGCTTCTTCGGAGGAGGTGCGAGGTATTGACACGAGGAGTCTCTGGATCTCTTGATACATTGGTCGCATGGTTGCTGCCTATTGCACTTCAGCTTGCCAGAACGGCATGCTGTGCAATTCAACTGCTGTCTCGCTCTTTTGTTGGTCCAGGTCGCTGTAGCTGATTCTGTGTCCGGCATGGCGGACTCTGCTCCAGCTATTTGAAGGTTGAGAACGAAAGCGAAGGGAGGTCCGTCGGAAGTCTCCTTAGACCTACCTACCTTACACAGATTACAGATTAGTAAGCGCTTGCCATTCCAGTTTGAGCAATAGCCTGAGTCTGGCTGATCCCATAATCCCTCGATTATCCCAGAGAAGTGAACTCCGAACGAAAGTTATAAGACTCATCTCAACCTCTGAACTACCGGTTTAGAACTCGTGGAACAAACCATGTAGGTCGAAAATTCAGTCGAGGACCGAGTCTCGTGACTGATTATCACATGACTTTGCTCGAAGACGGAAGTTCTCACCTCCCGTCTCAACAACTCTTCATCTCTACCCTCCATCATCCCTTCATATTTCATTGCCCGACCACCAGCTGATCCAATATCGAGACAGCGCTGATAAAGGCCGATAATTGGACAACGGCTGCCCGTTCAGAACATCGATCCTCCGCCCATGCCATGTTCAAGGGGCTTTCTGTAATGACCAGGAATAGTCGCCATACATTCTCATTCCCTCATAGCCCTGCAAAGTCTTTTCGTTTCTAGTCAACTGGATGAAGAGTCTCAACTCTTGCGAGATTGTAACCAATCTCACAGAAAGACTACGTCTGAATTGACCTGGTCGACGATCAAAGAATTTCCGCTACGTCGTGGACACCGCATGCGAATCGAATTGACAAATGGGGCCTAAAACCAAGATGCCTGCTCTCAGCTCTCAGTCGTCGACATCATCACCACCACCACCGCCTTCGCAATTGCCATCGTCACCATCACCGCCACCACCAAAATCGTCTTCAAAGCCAGTTTATCTAGTCTACGTGACTGTGCACATTGGCAAAGTTCGTGGCGACGGCGGAGCCTTAGACGATACACGTGACTGTAATGGGACACATGTGCCATTTGCCCACGGGCCAAAATGCTGTCCATGGACTGACATGAAATATGTTCCAACGTGCACCAAGCTCACGCACAAAGTCACCGACCGCGACTATGACCAATCCACCGCACTTCTTTTCCGCCGCCACATTCATTCACGGCGTAATGAATCTTCGTGAGACCAGCACCATCGTGCGCTATGGGCCATATGTGCTGGGATTTTCGTGGTTTTCTAAGACCATCTCCCTCCATCGGCGTTTATGTAGCCATCTGTTTCTTTTCGAGTAGGTCAATCGCCGCTGGATATACTAATATGCACTACCACGAGGGCTGAGATGAATGTAAGACGATAAATATTGGATTGATAAGTTCAGCGCCTGCATTCCCGGCTGAGGACATAATCACTGGTGAAACTTTCCTTATCATGTGTTTGAAACTTGATTAAATCTTCGCATATTGGACACTCAAGGATCACGAGGGACATCCCTTTTGCGGCGGTGTCGGGTAAACATCTTGCGGTAGGTCACAGACCGCACGCTAAATTTGCGGGAACTTCTCAGAACGCAGCGATAATCCACCTGACACCGTCGTATAGGCGATGAATGAGTCTGATGGGATCTTTGCGATAGATAATCTTTGGATTCCTGATGGAAGATCGGGTTCGCTATTGCCAAAAGCAAGGAGAAATGTGGCAAGGCAAGACTTGATCCAAGTCTCTTCCGAGGATACTGGAATGGCCGCTTTTGGAACAAAGACATAGGTTTGGTACCAATTCAAGATTCGAAAGTCGCTCCCGAGCGTACAGAAAGGCCTTCCTCTCTTGTTGCACCTACCTGCTCGCTCAACCCTTAGAACTTTCGATTGGGCTTTAAAAGACCAGGATTTCTCTTCGAGCCGATACTTGATCGATGTTCGCTCCGCATCGCATTGCCTTTGAGAGTGGGGAGTCATCGACAATCCTACTCGGAGTACCAGAAGTGTTATTGATTTGAGTAACATTGTTGAATGGAATGGCATGGATTGGGACAAAATGGGAGGCTGGCTTGAAAATCTTCTTCAACCAGATCACGCAAGGAGAATTCAGAGGTGAGGTATCTAGTTGCTTTGAATGCTCTGCACTTTCGAGAAGCCTGGCTTGGAGATCGTCCTAGCCAGAGGGCGAATTAGGTATTTGGTTCTCGGCATGGATGAGCCGCTGTCAAGGTGATGTCCAACAAGTCAGACAAATGGCCACTGGAGTCAAGAGTAGGAATTTCTCGTGATGAGCTGATTCGTCGTCTTATCCTGCTTCGAATCTCGATGCCGGGTTCCACAATTGCTGACACCCCCAGTATAGCTTCCTTACTTGTCAGCGCGACACAAGGACAACGTAGTACTACTCTCTGAAACCTCTGAGACCACGGTCAAGATAGCATGCTGCGATGAGAGAGAGTATATCTTCCGTGGACCCAAAGTGAACCATCTCAGAGGCAACAAAGATCTCCATGACCACAAAGAACCCCCTCTCGTGTTACTGAATTCCGATCATAACATCTGCCATCAGCAAGGTCGAGCTAAATGGGCTTGAAGATATGGAAACATCGATTATAAATCAGTGTTATATCCTGTCTCGAGAACACACTTACCAAGTTCTTCATGATACCTCAAGGACGTAGAGTCTTTCAGCATGCGAAAATTAATAATTGGCACGTTGCTTGCAGCATACTTCCATCAATCTCTGAGCCGGATAGAATCATCTGTCACCTCTATTCGATTTGACAGCATTGATGATACAGAAGTTTTCAGCTTCTCGCCGGACCCAAACTTTCAGGTATGTACTTCTACAGAAGCTGATTGCCCGGTTTGACATTCCGAAGTCAGACATATGCTCTGAAAGATCGACATGCTGTGGTTCTCTACATAAGCGGAGCTTGAGAATCGGTCGTGACGCGCCTTCCAATTTTTCGGATCTAAATGGACTACCGAAGCTTGCTCGGCGAAATTCCCTGATTCGTCGAGTGCTCTCAGACCCAAAGGACCCGGACAATATGGGTCCTGAGGTAGTGGAATGGGCAAATGATGCATTGGTACAACACCATCTCGTTGAGCTCGGGCAAGACGGGGACGAGCCATGGGTGACTTCATACTCGTGGAAGCTGGGGGATGAACCGGCCACTTTTGCAGCCCATCATCTTTAGTAAGTGGTCCATCTCGATTCGGATATGATACACGACGATCCAGCCATGGTGAATTCTTATGGAGGACAAGACATAGAGAGGGATATATGCCATGAAAACAATCACCAAATTTCCCATCGTCCGTACCATCATTCAGACGCTGCGGTAAGGGAGTGCGAAACACCATGCTGATATCCGCAGTGGCTGTACATCCCTCTTGATAATCACTCATACTCGTATCTACTGGAACCACATATGGGAAAGTAAGAAGCTACCCCATCGCTCCTCTGACCTGCTGATCATGACCTCGGTCCAGTGCCATTCCAAGGACCAAGTTATGCGGACATGGATAGAAATGTCTTTCGATACTTGAAGGACGGTGATTCTCGTCACCCACAAGACAGTGCCAAGATGGATTGGGACGACTTCCGGGACCCTGCCAATGGCTTTATAAAGGCATTCATCTTCACGCCTCGGATGAGGATACACAAAGGCGAAGAACCGACGCCGCCTGGTCAACTCCATTATCCGCGTCAGGTCAACGCGCTAATACATAAAGTCAAACAGATCCTTCCAGCACTGAGACCCACGGTCGCTGAGATTATCGACTATGCCCCCTGGCAGATGAGCCTCGAGGGCGTGGAATTAGCTCCCGACAATCCCCGCGGCAAATTCATCATCCGCTACGATCCCATCTTCGTGGAGAAGTCCTGTCAAGGTCCGCGTATGTCTGGATTCGAGCTGTGGGCGGAGGCCGCATATCCCAAGGCCTGGGCAGCCCAATGGGTGGCTGCGAATCAACCCCACAACAAACGAGGTGGTGTGCAACACTTGAGCGACTACTGCCATCACCAGGTCTGTCCTCATGTCGTGGACAGTCTGCCAGTGGGGGAGGTATGTGATTGCGGCGGTGGAACTCACGTGTCCATCATCAAAGGGGCACCGACGCCCTGCCCCTGGACCGACATGAAGGACGTTCCGACTTCTGCTATCATTCCCGCCATAAAGTCGCCAGCGCCGACTATCACGCAAGCACCTGATGGACTCCCTTTCCGTGTCACCCAGGGTAATTTAGATGTCATAGCTTGTGCAAGTAGCACCGTTCAAAAGATTGCGGGATTCAAGGTGACGAAGTGTGTTGGTCACCATAGTACCATCACGCATACCACAGTCCTAGATGTGATGGATTCTTGTAAGAAGGGTTGTCCGTGAGAATTGTTGGAGTGGAGATACTGTCTGGATATTGGATGGGTACATTGCTGTTGGAGATCGTTTCCAATACGTATTGAAATTTCTCTTTTTCGAATATCAGTTGCAGTGCTTTCGTAAACGCTCCCCCCCAATCTGCTCGAAAACCCTATCGTATTTTCACGGCAAAGCTGCTTTACCGATGCTTTGTCTCTCCAAGAACATTCAGGCTACAAATTATGATCGTTAGTTCAAGATCGAGACAAAGAGATATCTGGAGAAAACATTAGCCTATATCGCTGGAAAATTATCGTTATCTCTCTTATCCAGGAGCTTCCAGGTCCTAGCAGCAACCACGATTTTCAAGAGACACAGGATATGGCATCGATGACGCGACTCACAAGCACAACAGAAACTTCCAAAATCCTTCATTAGTCACAAAGGCTCGCACTATCGATGAAACTTTTTCCAGCCTTTCTGCGTCTCATTCATCCTAGCTCGGTAGGCAGGCAACAACTTGGGCGCGAGATGTCTCCACCAATCCCTCATCATCCACGCATCGAACTCGGTGATGAACATTGCACTCCCGGCCATCATGATGAAGTTGTTTTGACCGGGTGGTTTCCAGTCGTAGAAATCGTTGAGGCCGAAGGTATGTCCTGTTCCCAATTAGTTTCGCTTGCGACCAGATCAGCAAGCAGGTGTGCTTGGAAGTTAGGAAAACATACCCATCTCATGCAAAAAGCGATGCACATTTTCTTCGTCCATGGTCTTCAGGAACATGTCGGTGCCGAGTCTCTGTCCCCAATCACCACCCTACAAACACATTAGTCCACAATCCCACTGGATCAATCGAGACTCCAGCGGCGAAGATAGACGAGAAGTAGGACTCACCCAACCACGCTCCGCTATCGAATCCGACAACCAAAGACTCATATCATAATGCATATGCGCTCCCCCAGGACACCCATCATAATTCCCATCCAGATGAAAAAACCGTCCACAAGCAGGACTACACTGCGGAATCCCATCCTCATCTTTATCAGAATAAAACCGCCACCTTTCATTCTCGTCGTTCCAATCCTGCATCAGACTCTGCGACGGCGCGGCCCACCCCACAACCTTGACAGGCACGTCTCTGAAAGGCCAGCCCTCAAACCCGGCAAGGACCTGCGTCCATTTCTTCGTTTCGCGCCTCACGGTTTCGTCGATTTTCTTTCGCAGCTCGGCGGAAACTGGTACCTGCGAATCCCAGCGGACGCAGAAATTGATGGTGCCGTTTGTGGCGAGGACTTGTTCGTAGCCCCAGTTGTCGTAGAGGGTCATGTCTGGTTGGCGCGTGGACATGTCGTGCGCCCATACAGCGTCCAGATCTTCTTTGAGGTAGGAGGGTGGATTCCACGTCGTGATGTTCATCGAGCCTGCCGTTTCGGCTGGGGTTCCTGGAGATGGAGGTATATCTTGTGGTGCTGCATTTACGATTGAGAAAACTGCGGATGCCGTCAGGTAACAGGATGCGAGGCTCAGCATCTTGCCTCGACCTCTCCGCTCTCCCAAAAAGAGGATGGTCAGGATTGAATGTTACGATTTCCGAGTGACGGTATGTCGATGATTCTGTATTCCAGTCATTTAACATGGTATGTATTTTAAGCTGTGAGGACCCGAGAATTACCCTTTTGGGCAGACCCTACTGCGGTATCAGGGGAAATAAACGTTAATTGTAACCCCGGCCATGGCCAGTGCATTCATATATATGAAGCTACCATCGCTATTCATCCCGTGTATTCTTAGTGTATCTTACCTTATTAAAGTCACTACTTAAGGCCACGTCTGAAGCTGTTCTAAGGCTCTTTATGAAGCTATATATACACGGTTTTGGTATTATAATATCTACTAGGAGCTTACACGAGACGAACGGAATAAGGTTATTACCCTATACCTTATAGGCTTTAAATATAAGTAGATCTAGGAGTTTTTCGAGTAAAAGAAGAGCTCGGCTAGACCTATCTCCCTTAGATGAATTCAGTAGGCTACTAAGTATAGCTATCCTATACCGTAAAAGAAGGGGTATATTGGCCGTAATAGGCTACTTTCTAAAGAGGAGGTTAATAAACTGAAGTAGTATATAATCATCGCCTAAGCAAATTAGAGCGCGTAATATTACCTTTAGGCGATTACCCTATATTGTCGCTGCTTTACGCCGGTATATAGGCCCTGCCGTCGAAGCTCGCCTTATTGCGTACGGTCTACTAAGTTATATAATAAGCTATCTATTAGTTAAGTACTATCGAAGGCGATTCCGTAATATTAAGTAATAGTAAAATACCTTATATTGTCGTGTATAATACGAAGGCCGTAGTTTTAGGTAGAATAGACCGAAGTCTTATAGCTCGTACAAACTAGGTCCCGATTAGAGTTTATTAAGTATTAATGAATTCTAGCTCTAAAGCTAGGTATTTATTGAGCTTTCAGATACTAAGACTATATAATTACTTCGTAATCTATCTTCATGAAGGACGGATCGTATTTTACCGTATATACGTATAGTAGGGCCTAAGTTTTTCTTTTTAAAATTTAGGCCGGAGATGTACCCTTTAAAATTAATACCCTAGTATAATAAAGAGCCTAATACTATCCCTATCGTTGTAACGACTATAACCTTTAAAATCCGTCTATTAGATTTTAGTAATCTAGAATCGTTAGTTCTAGGATAATTCCCTATTTTTCTAATACTCCTAGCTTATATCTTACTAATAGAAGCGCGTCGCCAAGGTTTATACCCTAAAAGTATCTATCCCCTATTAATATATCGACGGTAATTCTTCCTTTACTCGTAATATTAAAATTAATAATAAGTTTTAGTAATTAGCTTAAGGTATAATTACTACTCCGATTTCGTCTACCGTATAGTAAACGGGTATACTATATTAGTAAATACTAATATTGCGTCTAAGCCTAATATAAGATATTTACGAGGAAATATACTTTATATCTCTAGATAGAGCCTAAGTATATAAAAGGCTAATTATACCGGTAAGTCTACTATAGGGTTATCTTTTTATATAGTAGATATAATATAAAATTCCTAAGTACTAATATCGCGATTATAGCTAACGAATATCTAGAAACTATTACGGCGTTTTTACAGTTAGCTAATTTATCTAATAACGGGATATAAATAGTCGATATATAGTTATATTATAGTATAGCTCTTCTCCTTAAGCTCGATACCTATAATATATAGTCTCTTAGTATCTTTAGTATTACCTCGTTTATTTCGTACTCCGTATCGAGGAGAAATATCTCTTTCTTAATATTTAATAAATCGTCGGCTAGCTTCCCTTTAGTAATCCGCGCTTTACTTACTAGTAAGTCTATCTATATTACTAATATCTATAATTTATAATATAGTTATTTCAATTCGTCGTTCGTATCTTGGGATTCGTTATCTACCGTAGTAACCTTATCTTCTAGCGTACTAACCTCTTCTTATTATACTAAAGTAATATCAATAATCGCTTATAGTCGTTTTTGCTCTTTATATTTAGCTTCGATTATATAAGTCTAGGCCTTAAGATTAGGTAAATAGGGGCTATATCGTACGAACTAGTTATAGTTCTTTACTATCTATTTAGTCGTAATCGTATTAGCGCTCGCGTTACTATAGCTAGGCTTTTAAATATTAAAGCCGCCTCTAATATCGTATATAGTATTCGTAAATACGTAAATAATAATCTTAGCTATCGGGGCGTTCCGTAGTTCGATAATTAGATATACGCTAAATACCTTAATAGAGAATTTAGTAGGCTAGTATATATTGTAAATCGATCGGACGAGGTTTATAAGATCGCTAGAGCTATCGCTATAGTACTTCTTTACTCTTTTCTTAGTATTCTTTATATACCTAGTATATACTAGTATAAGGCGGACGGTATTCCTAAAGTATAGTAGGATTATATCGATTCGGTCTTATAGTTCTTTCGCGAACGCGAGGGTCGTCTCTACTTATTTCTCTAATAGTAGCTTTAATTTCCTACTATCTCTAGGAGGCTTAATATATCGTCGTCGACCCTCTTCGTTAAGTCTCTTCTAATATCTAGGTTTTTATACTCGATTAATCTTAAAAGAGTATCTAATTCTTACTAGAATATCTATTTTATAGTCCGTATATACTTAGATCGAGGTTATAATTTCCTAGTACTAGTTTATAGTTAGGGGGAGGCCTTTATCGTTTATAAGGTATAAGTTATAGATATACGGTATTTAGGTTTTCGGATATTCTATTCTATATAGGTTCGTAACTATAACTATCTTATAATACCGTTTAAAGTATTAGCGAGGAATAGCGCTATCGATAATTCTACGGAGTAAATAATTCGGAATCGGTATAAGAATATTCTAGCCAATATCGTTAAACGTTAAGAACTCGAGGCCTTTAAATACTAAGTTAACCGTAGACTACTATTTATATATATACGTAAGAAGTAACGTATATCTATATTAAAGTACGTTAACGAGCTCTAAGTTTCGTATTTCGGCGAGATATATAGTACTTAGAGGAGTAGTTACTAAGATCGAGTTACTAGTCTTATTTTTATTAAATAGATCTAAGTCGAAGCTCTCGTCGATTTTAATAGTATCGTAATCGCTCTTAGAATTACTAATCTCGATCTTATTAGATTTATATTTATCTAAGTTAGTTATAGTATTCTTTTTAAGGTTCTCTCGTTTATCTTAGTTTATATTTACGCTTTTCCTAGATTATACTTAAGGTCGTAGTAGGGATACTTAAGATAGCGATACTCGAGATAGTAGATCTAAAATTAGGTCGATTATATTCTCTTAGTTAGGAAGTCTAAGAGTACGCGAGTTCTTATTTTACCTTAACCTACGGGATCTAAACGTATTCTTCGGTAGTATCGTTATAAGAAGAGGTCGGAGTTATAGAATAAGAGATAGTATAAGTTAGACTTAAGATAGGTAGAGACTAGGTATTCTAAGGCTAGATATTCTAAGGCTAGGTATCCTAAGGCTAGGTATCCTAAGGCTAGGTATTCTAAGGCTAGGTATCCTAAGGCTAGGTATCCTAAGGCTAAGTATCCTAAGGCTAGGTATCCTAAGGCTAGGTATTCTAAGGCTAGTTATCCTAAGGCTAGGTATTCTAAGGCTAGGTATTCTATAATTACGTAGCTCTAACTATATAACTTTTACTTTCCGAGTCTTATTATTATATAACCTATATAAATATAGATATATATTAAAGATAGCTTAATGTTTAATAATCTAAAGAAAGGCAGGCTATATATATTAGATAGTATCTAGCCTTTTAGCTAAGAATCTAAAAAAAAATATTAGATTCTATTAGGTATAGGGTCCCTAAGGGGTCGGGTCGGGTCGGGTTTTAGGGGTACCCCCCCGACCCGCCGCGGGGTAGAAATAGGGGGGGGGCGGGTTTTCGGGTCGGGAGGAGCTTTTACCCCCGACCCGCTAATCGGGGGGAAGTCGGGTTTTTTAAGTCACATATTTTAATACTTAACCTAGGTATTATTAAGATCTAAATAGCTAGAATTATAGAGAAATACCTATTCTATAAGTCTATAAGGTTATATAATATAAAATACCTATAGGTCGTCCGTAATTAATAAATCCGTACGAAAAAGTTACGTTTTTTAGCCAAGAACCCGACCCTATTAATCGGGGCGGGTTCTATCGGGGGGAGGGTCGGGGCGGGGGGTCCTAGGGACCCCTATACCCGACCCGAATACCCCCTCCGACCCCCCCTGCCCCCGAGGGGTCGGGGGATCCCCCGACCCCTTAGGGACCCTAACTAATCTCTATAGATAAGAGCGAATAGTATAACTCTAGAGGCTAGAATCTATCCCTAATACGTATTAGCTAATAAAATAGATTTAAATACATAGTATTATACCTAATCTAAATACTAGAAGAGGAAAGAAAATAAGTAAATTTCTTTTAAATACTCTATAGATAAGTAGTAATACTCTATATACTAGTATATAAAATATCTATTAAGAACTTATTCTCTAGTAGAAAAGAAAGGAATTATATATATTAGATAGTATTAAGCTTTTTAAGTAAAAAGGTAAAGAAAAGAATAAGTCTTCTAATAAATACTCTTTAAAAAACTATCACTCTAAACTCTAGTATATAGAAATTATCTTTAATAGTTATTTATTTATATTATAGGATTAGAGTCTTTATATTTGATAGTATTAAGTCTATTAGCTAAGAGAGTAAAGAAAATAAGTAAAGTTCTAGATAATACTCCTTTAAATATAGTAAAAGTCTATATAGTAGTATATAATAACTATTCTAAGATCTTATAGTTAGAGAGAATAAGAATAAGTAGTATATACTAGATAGAATATAGCTTCCTAGCTAAAGCTCTTTAGAAAATTAGTAAAATTATATTAGATACTATCTAAAAGATAGCTAATACTTTAAGTTCTAGTATATAGAGAGTATCTTTAATACTTATTAGGTAGTATAGTAGAGTAGAATACTTAATACTAGATATTATCTAGCCTATTTACTAAAATAGAATTAATAATAAGTAAGGTTCTATTAGATACTTCTTTACTAAGTAGTAATACTCTATATATAGGTAGATAAAAACTATCCTAGGAGTCTATAGTATAGAAAGATAGAATTAAACTATATATACTATATAGTATATAGCTTCTTAGTATAGATTCTTTAAAAGATAGATAGAATTCTATTAGATACTCTCTAGAGAATAGCTAGTACTATAAGTTCTAGTAGGTAGAGTATATCTTTTATACTTATTTATTTATAAAGTAGAATAAGATACTTAATATTAGATAGTAATAAGTCTTATTACTAAGAAAGTAATAAGTCTCATTACTAAGAAAGTAATAGAAAAGATAAAGTTATATTAGATACTTCTAAAATAAATAGTTTTACTCTATATACTAGTAGATAGAAATAATTGATAGCACTTATAGGTTAGAATAATAGAATTAAACTATAAATATTACATAGTATCTAGCTATTTAGATTGAAATCTTAAAAAGATATATAGAGTTCTAATAGATACTCTCTAAAAACTAGCTAATACTATAAACGCTAGTAGCTAGTATCTATCTTCAACCCTTATTAGATAACATAATATTATTAGATACGTAATATTAGAAAGAATTTAGCGTATTAGCTAAGAAAGTAAAGATATTAAGTATAGTTCTATTAAATACTCCCTAAGTAAGTATTAATACTCTAGATTCTAGTAGATAGAACGTTTCTAGGATCTTATAGTCTTAAAGAATAAGAATAAGTATTTTATACTAGATAGTATTTATCTTTTCGATAAAAACACTGGGAAAATAAGTAGGATTCTATGAGATAATCTTTAGATAAAGGTAATACTATAAGCTATAATAGCTAGATTCTATCTTTAAGACTTATGAGTTATTATAAAATAATTTAATCTATAAGAGTAGATAGTATATAGTCTATTAGCTAAGAAAGTAATTAGAAAAGACCTATTAAATACTCTCTAAATAAGTATTAATACTCTAGGTATAGTAGTAGATAAAACGATCTTCTATACTTTTACTCTTAACAAATAGAAATTTATTATTTATATTAGATAGCTAATAATATTTCTAGCTAAAATATAAGGAAGATAAGTAAGATTTAATTAAATACTCCTTAAAAAGTAGCTAATACTATAAGCTCTAGTAGCTAGAATCTATTATAATTACCTATTAGTTAGTATTATTAGTTAGGATACTTAGTATTAGATAGAATCTTACCTTTTAGAAAAGAAAGTAAAGAGTATAGATAGTATTTTATTAAATACTCTTAAGATAGATAGTAATAATCTATATACTAGTATACAAAAACTAGGTTAGAAGTTTATAGTTTTATAGAATTAGAATAAGTACTATATATTAGATAGTATATAACTCTTCTAGCTAAGAATTATAGAGAAATAGGTAAGATTTAATTTGATAATTTTAAAAGATAGCTAATATTATAAGATACAAAAGCTAGAATATAGCTTCTATATTTATTAGTTAATCTATTAAAATTATATACTTACTACTAAATATTATGTATTCTATTAGCTAAGAAAGTAAAGAAAATAAGTAGACTTATAGGTAATACCCCTTAAAAACTAGAAAAACTTAATACCCTAGTATATTAAAATTAATTGAAGAGCTTATAGTCTTAGAGAATAAGAATAAGTACTATATACTAGATAGTATATAGCTTCTTAGCTAAAGACCTTAAGAAAATTAAAAAACTCTAAAATATACTATCTAAAAAATAGCTACTACTTTTGATTCTAGTATATAAAGACTATCTTCAATACTTACTAAGTACTATAGTAGAATAGAATACTTAATATTAGATAATATCTAGCCTATCTACTAAAAAAGTAATAAAAATTAGTTAACTACTATAAAATACTCTATAACTAAGTAGTAATACCCTATATATTATAAGATCAAAACTAGTTTAAAGACCTTTAATATAGATAGATATAAATAATTTATATTTATTAGATAGTATCTAGTTTTTAGGAAAGATAAAAATAAAGAAAAGAAGATTCTATCCGATACTTTTCTAAAGGTAGCTAATACTATAGGTTCTTATAGCTAGAGTTAATCTTAAATATCTAGAAGTAGGGTCCCTAAGGGGTCGGGTTATCCCCCGACCCCTTAGGGTTAGGGGGGGTTAGAGGGGGGGTTCGGGACGGAGGGGTACCCTCTAAGAGGACCCCGCCCCGACCCTTACCCCGATAAACCCCGACCTAACTAAATAGGTCGGGGGTACGTAATACTAGTCTTGTAATATATCGTATAATATATATATAATAGAGGGTAGAGATACTAAGCTTTAAATATTAATCTATCTAGAGTCGAAATACTAAGTTTTAACTTATAATTATTTATAACTATATATATACGAAGTATAAATATATAATCCTAGAATACTAATAGTCTCCTAATAGTTAAAGTTAGTTATTACTACTAACTACGATCGTAGGTCTATCTTTAAGCGAGTTCGTTTAGGTATAGGGCCCGTATTATTACTATCGCTTTCCGGATTAACTATTACGTAAAGGCTTAAGCTACTAGCCCTTCGTAACCCCGGAACCGTTAACTTACGAGCCTTACGCTTCCCTCTATTATTCTTATTTTAAGCGCGTCTTTTCGTATAACCCTTTACGCGATCTACTGTACGAGGAACTATCTCGAGGTTATCGCCTAATAAACCCTCCTTATCTCGCTTAAAGCTACTAAGTATTATCTCTATCTCTATTCTAATCTTCTCTCCCTTAAATAGTAAGTTATTAGGATCGGGTATATCCTTCGTTTTACTTATATTATCGAGATTAAGTAAGTCGCGAATAAAATAATAAATAGCCTCCTCCGATATCTAACGCTCTACCTTAATATCGTTAGATATAACTACATCCTTACGCGTATAAATTAAGTAGTAATCCTAGAGATTCTACTTCTACCGTAGTCTCTATTTATAGTTATTTATTATTAGGGCTGCGAGAATATTTATACTATACGTCTTATTATCCGTATTAAAAGCGCTTATAATACTAAACTCTCGTTTAATACTAATACTAGCCGCCTAAATTACGAAAATATCCTTAACTATTATAGTAATATAAGGGAAGCGAGGCTTGATAAGCTTCTATTACTAGAAGGGTCTCTTTAGGTAAGTTTACGCCTCGTCTAGTTACGCGTTAGAGACTATTAGAGAACTATTAGATAAGAGGAGACTTACTCTACGACTAATAGTTATTAAACTCTTTCTATCTATCGTTAATTATCCGGTTAGTTAGCCTGCCTATAACTAGTAAAGGTATTAGGGCCTTAGCTATTACTATTTATACCTTATTAGAATCTAGAGAGATCTCTATATCCTTAAGGCTATCGGGTATAGCCCTTCGTCGTTTAGTTAGAGTTCGCGTTACGTATTTACTATCGTATAGCTATTTTAACTCCTTCTAATAATACGCCTACTAATCGAACTCGTTATCCTCGGTTGGTACCTACTTAGGGTTTAGCTAAGTACTAAGTTTTGCGCGTAGATCGAGAAGGATCGCTATTCCGTAGAGCTTACCTACCTAGCTATACGACGTAGTAGAGTAGTAGACCTTAATCTTCTCCCTTACTCTACTATATACCTTCCTAATCTCGACCTTCTATTAACGCGTCTTACTCTTTAGTATCTCCTCCGCATTCTCGAGGTATATAAAGAGACGATTATAGATTTCGAAGACCTAATAGATAGTCGGTTCTTTAGACGTACTAATAAGGGCGGTATATACGGTAAAAGAACGAAGGATATTAACGAGGTATTTAACTTAGCCCTATTCATTATTATTAAGAGAGAGATACGCGTATTCTTTCTTCGTATACGTTATAATAGGCTCGCCCAACTTAAGGAGACGTACTAATATATAGAAAGTAGAATCCTACCTAGTCTTAATATCCTATATCGGGCGAAGATATTAGGCTATTAAATAAGTATCGTACTTCTTAAGCTATACGGCTTAAATCCTCTAGAACGAAAGCTAGCGTCCTTCGCTTAAATTAATAAAGATAGTAATCTAACGCGCTTTAGCTATAGTATATAGAAGCTTTAGGCAAAGAATAGTATTAGTAGGCTATAGGACTCTAGGACTAGTAGGAGACTATTAGGGGTTAACTTACTCTTCTTTAAGTATTTATAGGAATTTCGCCCCTTATAAGTACTATTATAGTTTTCTCCTCCTCCTCTAACTAGTTCCTTATAAGCTCATCCTTTATTGGTCGTATTTTAATATTGGAGAGAAGGCTATTATAGCTAAGCGATATTATATACGCGATATAGGGATAGAGCGTAATCTCGTTTTAAATATTTGTATTTTTATATAGCTTAATAATTAACGCGTTAACGGACTATACTATAGTCTTATTATTCGACGCGTTATCCGTAGTAAACGTAATAACCCTCTATACTAGGTCGAAATACTATAGCCGCTCTATTATAAGTTTAGCGAGATAAGTACCGCTATAGGTACCGGTATAGAGCTCGAAACCGATTAGTACGTCTTCGAGTACCTAATTATTACGAACCTAGTATACCTTAATTACGACGTAGCTATCCCGGCGAGGCGTAGACTATCTATCTAAGACGTATATAACTTTCTAAGGCGATAGAGGGAGACGTTTACGGATTATATTTTTAGTAGCCTCTTGTAGCTTAAGAATATAGTTAGTAATAGTCGACGAAGATATTATAGTAATTTCGGGATTTACGTATCGTATAAGACGAAAGAATTCGATATTATCGACCGCTATTATTACCTATTTATATAAGACGATAGTCCTAACAAGTTACTAGTTAAAGCTACTAGTATATATCTTAATATCGCCGGCCTCTATAATCTCTACTTTAGTACGGTACTTCTAGTAGATATTAGTATTTCGAAGACCTAATAGTTTACTAATAGTCTTACCGATACCCTAAAGCCCTCTTTAATAGTTAGCTACTTTAAACCTCGTCTCTTAGAAATTACTTTATAGGTATTAGAATTAATATATTCCGTAAGACTCTTTATACCGTAGTAATTCCGTAGACTATAACCTTATCGTATTATAAGTATACGATCTTTAGGGCGCTAGTTATTCGATAAGCCCTCCTAGAAGTATATCTAGTATATAGCCTACTTAGTACCGCCAAATTTACGGAACTTTATTTTAGATTTACGTAATTTACTAGTTTCGTCGAACTCGGTCTTATACTATACTTATTCGATAAACTAGTCCTAGAACTCGTCCGTATATTCGGGTGCCTAAAGGTAGACTTCTTTATTAAGGCTAATTCGTAGGAATAGATTATAAGGCGTAGGTATAGACGTAGACGAGGATAACGATAAGGCTATAGTAGTATAGGAATATTAATAGATAAGGACGTAGACTAATATAGTATAATAGATAAAGGCTAGAGCCTATTTTCTCGTTCGAAATAAGACGAAAATCTAGTACGGTACTAAGAGGCTATAATCTTAAAGAACGTAATAAAAGGTATTAATTTATTTAAACCTTAATAAAATGTCTCCTTAGGGTTCGAGTTAATAGGAAGAATATTATATTATATTATAGTATAATCTTAGGTATTAGGATATATATTCAGTTAAATTCACTATTTAATATTTAGTTTATATAAAGAAAGATGATGGGAGAGACCCTAATAGTCTCCTAATAGTCGAGAGAGGCTGTATTTACGATATTGGATTTAGTTTAGATAAAGAAAGATAATAGGAGAGATCCTAATAGTCTTCTAATAGTCGAGAGAGGCTATATTCACGATATTATATTTAGTTCAGATAAAGAAAGACGATGGGAGATATCCTAATAGTCTCGTAATAGTCGAGAGAGGCTATATTTACGATATTATATTTAGTTTAGATAAAGAAAGACGATAGGAGATATCCTAATAGTCTCGTAATAGTCGAGAGAGACTGTATTCACGATATTGTATTTAGTTTATATAAAGAAAGACGAAGAGAGAGATTCTAATAGTCTCCTAATAGTTAAGAGAGGTTAAATTCACCGTTTCTTATTTAGCTTAGATAAAGAAAGATAGAGAGGGAGATTCTAATAGTCTACTAATAGTCGAGAGAGGCTATATTTACGATATTATATTTAGTTTAGATTAAGAAAGACGATAAAGAGATCCTAATAGTCTCCTAATAGTTAAGAGAGGTAAAGACTAATAGTATTTATATTTAATAACTAAGGTATACTAGTTTTACTAAACGCCTCTATCCTATAGTATAAAACTCTAAAAATATATTATTTAATTATATTACCTACTATCTATTACTATCTCCCCGAATCTGCCTTACTAATTAAATATCTTTCGTCTAGATAGTAACACGTTTAGCGTAGATAGCGTATAAGTTAGTATCTATTACTTATTAGTATATTAGATAGATAAAAGATATACTAAAGTTTACCTTCGAAAAGACTAACGATAAAGGCTTCTATAGCCTCTTATAGAGCCTCGAGGGCCGATCTCTAGAAACGTAGGTCCGATTTATAGTTCTAGGTAATCTCGCGAACTAGTCTAGTAAACGGCCTAAACTTAGTAAGTATTTTAGTCCCCTTCTAGTAGCGACGAATCTTACGTAACGCGACGGCTAGAATTTACGTTAGTAAAGATTAAAGGACTATTAGTAAACTATTAGGTATTTTACTTACTTCCTAGCTTAAAGCGGTAGGGTACCCTCTTCTAAGGACCTATAGTTTTCTTTCTACCTTATTTACGAGGCGCCTTTTAAGTATAAGACGCGGCCGTACTTACGCGATTAGCGCTATTTAGTACTTTAGTACTACGGGATAGACGGATACCCGTACGCTTTACTATAGATCCTAAGTTATAACTAGGCTTATTACCGCCTATCGTAATATCTCTAGTTATTAGATCGGCCTTTCTTTTAGGAGGTTATTTACGAGGAGGTTGATTTTAAGGCGGTAGAGGTATTATATCTATCCCGGCTTTAATACTAGGGTCTATACTCTCCGAAGAATACGAATTACTTAAAGATTTTAATAGTACTAGTAAAGGTTATAGGCGTTATAGAGGCGGTAAAGGTAGTTTAGGCGAGAAAATCGAACGGCCTTCGAAGTTACGAGGCGGAGGCGGAGGTACGGACGAACTAGGCGATCTATCTTCGAAGATACAAGGCCGAGGCGAAGGTACGGACGAGCTAGAGCCGGGTTAAGGTATATTAGGGTCTTAGCCGCCGTCTTAATTAGTATCTTTATTACCGGTATCTATATTAATACTATTTATAGGCTCGTCTTCCTATTTCCTAAGTTATTTCTATAATTATCTTCTTTCTTTAGCTCTTTACGTAAGGTCGCGTTTATATAGTTTATCTTAACGAGCGCGTGTCTCTACGCGAAGCTAGTCTTCTAAAAGCTATTACTTAGTTTTCTTTCGCGGTTCTAGCTCTAAGACTTTTAGGATAAGTTTTTAGAAAGGTACTCGTTTAGGGTTATTCGCCTAAAGTAAAGGTTAATATTACTAAATACGTATACGATCGAATTTCTTGTAAATATATACTATAATAAAGATTAATAAAAAGAATAGAATAAGTAGGGTAGAATTAATACGATTAGCGGAATTAAAGCGGGCGTAACGGTAATATTCTAAATAGGAAATAGTTACGGAGGCGCGTCTTAGGATACGACCGACTAGCGTAAAAAGTCTATATACTAAGCTAAATTAGATACCGAATATCGGTCTATATATAATATTTTACGCTTAGGACTAAGAATCTCTACTAATTATTTATATTATCCTAGTATATACTATTCTATCGTCTTTTAGCCTCTATTTATATTCTTAACTATTAGTAGACTATTAGCCCTTATCTATAGCGCCGTCTAAGCTAATTACGTAGCGATCGTCGAATCTCTATATACTAAAAGAGACTACGCGCCGTAAGGGTATTAGAGGCTTTAAAAAGACGAGAGATAAGGTAGTTCGAAGTCTAAACTTATAGATAATCGGCTCGTTAAGCCGGCTTATAAAGGATGGGAAGAAGCGGTATTATAGTAGCGAGAGGTTGATTTAGATTACTATTAGGATAAGGATTTAAACCTAGAAAGTTTAGGTATAAAGTAATACCTACGCTTACTAAATCTCTTTCTTTAATAATACTATTACGGATCTAGCCGGTCCTAGGGGGTGGTCCTATTACTCTAGTTTTAGAGTAGTAAGATATATAGTATTCTAGAAGATTTCAAACCTACGAAGCGTAAATATTCTAATTAAAGGCGTAGATATAAGGTTAAGAGCGTAAAGATAAGGATAATAACGCTAGTACTAAAGAATAAACCTATTAATATTATATTAAAAGGCGAGTCTAGGGACGGGCTACGGCGTCTAATATTATACCTATTCTCTCTCTATATACTAGTACTAAATGAATAACTCTCTCTCTATATTAACTATTAGAAGACTATTAGTAATACTCGCTATATAAATATTATATCTTAAGACCTAGATTCTCCTAAATTATCCCTCTTACTTCCTCTAAGAATTTGTACGACCGTGTAACGCTAAGTAAATATTAATTCCGACATAATACCGAGGAATATACGAAATCATTTAAGCGTATATAGCTATACCTAAGGTAGATAAATAATATATATCTAAATACGTAGATCGATAGTATACTTGTTGTTCTTCTTTATAACTAAGTATTATTTTATTTAAACGTATTATAGTATATATATATTAATTCTTATAGAAATTAAATATATTTATTTAAATCTTAATAAAATATATCCTCGGGGTTCGAGTTAATAAGAAGAATATCGAATTATTATATAGTATAACCTAAGGTACTAGAATATATACTTAGACGAATTTATAACCTATTATTAAGCTTATATAAAGAAAGACGACGGGAGAGATCCTAATAGTCTCCTAATAGTCGAGAGAGGCTGTATGCACGATATTAGATTTAGTTTAGATAGAGAAAGACGATAGGAGATATCCTAATAGTCTTCTAATAGTTAAGGGAGCCTGTATTTACGATAATATATTTAGTTTATATAAAGAGAGACGAAGAGAGAGATTCTAATAGTCTCCTAATAGTCGAGAGAGGCTGTAATCACGATATTAGATTTAGTTTAGATAAAGAAAGATAATAGGAGAGATCCTAATAGTCTCCTAATAGTCGAGAGAGGCTATATTCACGATATTATATTTAGTTCAGATAAAGAAAGACGATGGGAGATATCCTAATAGTCTTCTAATAGTCGAGGGAGCCTGTATTTACGATAATATATTTAGTTTATATAAAGAGAGACGAAGAGAGAGATCCTAATAGTGTCCTAATTATTAAAAGAGGTTAAATTTACCATTTCCTATTTAGCTTAGATAAAGAAAGATAGAGAGGAAGATCCTAATAGTCTACTAATAGTTAAGAGAGGCAAATACTAGTATTATTAATATTCTACGCCTAATATATACTTTACTTTATCCTATAGTATATAACTCTAAAAATATATTATTTAGTTATATTTTTAGCCTAGAATTTACTCGCTACTACCCCTACCCTAACGAAGCTATCTTACTAACTATATATCCTTCGACTAAATAGTTACTCGCTTAGTATAGATAGCATATAGGTTAGTATCTATTCTAGATTAGTAGACTAGAGATAATTAAGTATATATTGAATATTACCTTTAAATAAGCTAACTAGGAAGGCCTCGGCCGCTTCTTAAATTATATTAATAGCCGTCTTCTAAGAGCGCGTATCCTTAATAATAAGTAAATCCTAGGTAATCTCTTTTACCAATCTTATAAATAGTAACTTACGTATAAGGAGTTTAGTCCCCTTCTAGTAGCGACGAATCTTACGTAATACGACGGCTAGAATTTATGTTAGTAAGGATTAATAGACTATTAGTAAACTAATAGGTATTTTACTTACTTCCTAGCTTATAACGGTAGGGTTTCTTTATAGGAGTCTTTTAAGTAGTTGTTTTTCTTAAACGTAACTTAGGTATACTAGTTAAACCTTTTAAAGACTTTCGAGCGATCTAGGAGCTACTAGTAGTATTTACGCTAGTTATCTTAGTACGCGCCTAAGGTTATAATTAGTATTACCGAATACGCGCACGCGTAAATTTAAAATAAAGATATACTATAGTAATAAATAACGATAAAAATAATTTGATAGGCCTAATAAGATATAATTAGCTAAGTTAATGCGAGGATTATAGTTGTAGAGGTAACTAGTAAAGGCGCGTTCTAATATACGATAGACTAGTATTGAAATCTCTATACGCTAAGCCGCTTTAGGCGCCGATTATCGGCCCGTACTTACTATTTCGCGCTTAGGACGAACTCCTTCTACTAATTAATATTATCCTATCTATAAAAGTAATTTTAGCGTATTTTACTTTCTAATCGTACCCTTAACTATTAGTAGACTATTAGCCGTTCCCTACTTTAGCCGCTCTCTACTATAGCGCCTACTAAACTAGTTACGTAGCGATCTATAAATAAGTATATATAGAAAGAGACTACGCGCCGCAAGGGTCTTAAAAGCTTTAAGAAGATAAAAGATTACGCTAGGCGGTACCTATATACTATAATATCGGTAGCGCGTAAGAAAGTAAAGAACTTATTAGGCTTTAATAAATTACTAGAGGCGCGTTAAAAGGAGCTTTTATAGGCGGCTACTTAAGAAGTTATAGATAAGAGATATATCTATACTAACGTTCCTTACTCTTTTACTAGTCCTCTAACTAATTAATACCTCTAGAATTACTACTAGTAGCTATTCTAATATTCTTAAACGCCCTCTTAATAAAATTATCGCCTTCGAACCTAATAATAATAAAGACGACGAAGATAACGAAGACGACGATAAAGACGACGACAAAGAGAACAACGAAGATAACGACGAATCCTTTAATTAAGGTCTAGACGTACTTCTCGATACTAAAATCTAGTCCCCTATAGTAGATAAGTAAATTAAAAAGTTCTAGGAAGCTACTATCGCTCGCTACTTAAACTACTAGTAAACTATATTTAGACTTATAAGAAGATTATAGTAGTATATAGCGTAATTATTAAATACTAAGGTAAATAGTCTGGTACTCGTTACTTAAAATAAGAAGATCTATAAATGTCTTTATAAAGAAGAACTATCGGTTAGTATTCCGCTTACCTAATAGTCTACTAATAGTTTCTAACGCTTATATAGGCCCTTATTACTATAGGGACCTATACTATCGATTCCCTTCCCTTTATCTCTCCTTACCAATTTTTTAATATAGACGAAATTACGATCCTACGTAATCGACTTATAACTAGCCGTTCCTTACTAGGTCCTACTAGTTAGTAGATAGTATATCCTATTAATAAAGCTAGATTAAGAGCTAATCTACCTAAAGCCTCGCTAGTAAATAAGGTATAAGAGCTTATATTTAGTTCGAAGAGAGATACTACTTAGAGATATAGTAGAGTTCGTAATATAGATCTTAAACGTTTAGTAATGTTACTATTAGCTAAATAGAAGACTAATATTAATAGTAATTATCTTAATAAAATAGATATAGTAGATAATAAGGGTACTCTAGCCTCTATATTTCGAGGTCGGCTTTAAGATAAGGATAAGGAGGATAACGAGGAGATAGAAGAAGAAGATAATAATAATAATAGGAATCTAGATAGTTTTATAACTAATAATAGTATTATTAATAAGCGAGATATGTCGGATAATAAGTCTAAGGACGGTGTCTAATATTATACCCGTTCTCTCTCTATATACTAGTAGTAAATAAATAGCTCTCTCTTTATATTAACTATTAGGAGACTATTAGTAATACTCGATATATAAATATTATAACTTAAGACCTAGATTCTACTAAATTATTACTCTTACTTTCTATAAGAATACCTTATCTCTTAATAATGTTATATAATACTTTGTATAGGTATTATATCTTAATAAGTATTACGTACGCCCCCGATTCTACCCTAATTATCGGGTCGGGGGGTAAATTGTTCCCCGCCCTAAAACCCGACCCGACCCGACCCCTTAGGGACCCTATCTAGAAGTTATTATAGAAGAATTAGATACTTAATATTTAATAGTCTAAAGTCTATTAGCTAAAAAAGTAAAGAAAATAAGTAAACCTTAATTGAATACTTCTTAAATAAGTTAAAATACTCTTATTTCTACTATATAGAAGCTATCTATAATGCTTCTTTTAAGGAAAAGTAGATATAAATTTTCTCTATTAGATATTATCTAGCTCTTTAGTTAGAGAACTAAAGAAAATAAGCTATATTATATTAAATATCTCTAAAGTATTAGCTAATATAATAAGTTCTAGTAACTAGAATCTCTCTTTTCTATTTATTAGTTAGTATAAAAGAGTTAGATATTGAATTTATATAGTATTTAGTCTACTAGCTAAGAAAGTAAAGAAAATAAGTATAGCTCTATTAAATACTACTAAGAATCGTAGTAATACTCTTACTTGTATTATATAGATACTATCTATTATACTACTAAATAAGAGAAATAGAAATAAATTTTATATATTAAGTAGTATCTCGCTGTTAAGGTAAGAGGGTATAGAAAGTTAAAAATATCTATAATATAAAATACTTCTAAAACAAAAGCTGTTATACTAAACTCTATTATATAGAAGATATCTATAGTACTTTTAATTAGTAAAGATAGAAATAATTTAGAAATATTAGAAAGTATTAAGCTTTTTAGCTATATAACTAAAGAAAATAAGTTAGATTCTATATAATGCTTTTTAAAAGATAGCTAATACTATAAGTTCTAGTATCTAGAATCTATTCTCAGTACTTAGTACTTAGTAGAATAGGATTAGATACTTAATATTAGATAGTATCTAGCCTATTAGTAAAGAAAAGAAAGGATATAAGTAAAGTTCTATAAAGTACTTTTTTAATAATTAGAAATACTCTATATACTAGTCTATAAAAACTGTGTTAAAAACTTATAGTCTATAATAATAGAATAGATACTATATATTAGATACTATATAGCCTTTTAGCTAAGAATCTAAAAGAATTAAGAAAGATTCTATTTAATACTCTTTAAAAGAAAGCTAATACTCTAAGTTCTAGTATATAGAGACTATCTTTAATACCTATCAAGTAATATAATAGGGTAAAGTACTTTATATCAGGTAGTAATATATAGCCTATTAGCTAGAAAATGAAGACATTAAGTAAAAATCTATTAGATACTTTCTAAAAAAGACTAATACTCTATGCTTTAGTATCTAGAGACTATTCTAAATACTTAATAAGTAGTATAATAGTGTTAGATATTTTATATTAGTTAGTAACTAGCTTATTAGCTAGGGAAGTAAAGAAAAAAAGTAGAGTTTAGAGTTTAATGAAATACTTTCTAAATAAGCTATTATACTCTCTATACTAATATATAAAAGCTATTTAAAAAACTTATAATATTGATAGATAGGGGTAAGTTATATATTTTGGATAGTATCTAGGGTCTTAGCTTAGAGTTAAAAGAAAATAACTAATATATAATTAGGTACTTCTTAGATAATAGCTAGTACTATAAAAGCTAGTGGGTAGGAATTATAATCTATCTTTAGTACTTTCTAGTCTATATAATAGAATAACGTACTTAATATTAGATAGTATCTAGCCTATTAGCTTAAAGAGTAAAGAAAATAAGTAAGATTCCATTAAATAGTTCTAAGATAAGTAGTAATATTTAATATACTAGTAGATAGAAACTATCCTAAGAACTTATTATCTAGGGAAATAGAAATAGTCTATAAATATTAGATAGTATATAGCTTTTTTAGCTAAGAATTTAAAGAAAATAAGTAAGATTCTATTAGATACTCTTTAATATAGAGCTTATACTATAAATTTAAGTAGCTAGAATCTATTTTTGATACTTAGTAGTTAATATAATCTAGTAAAATACTTAATATTATATAGTATCTAGTATATTAGTAAAGAAAAGAAAGAAAATAAGTATAGTTCTATCTAATACTTTCTAAATAAGTAGTAATACTTTATAAATTAGTATATAAAAACTATCTTAATAGGTTATACTCTACATAGACAGAAATCTATTATAAATATTAAATAGTATATAGTCTTTAGCTACCTTCTAGCTAATAATCTATAGAAAGTTTATAGTATTCTATTACATACTCTTTAAAAATAAGCTAATACTATAGACTCTAGTAGGTAGAGTCGCACTTAAATACTTTTATCTAATATTATAAACTAATATCTCTAATATTATATAGTATAGTAGAGTGAGCGTAGATAATAGGGGAGAGTAGTTTTTTACTTCCGTCTTAGAATCCTATACTAGATTATAAGATTAAGGTAAGGTAGATCGGATAAATATAATTTATATAATAGAGAAGATAAGGCGGGACAATAATAGCTATAAATTAATATATTACTATACTAGTTAGTAGGTAATTATCTAATATCTATAGGCGCCGCGTCTCGTTCTTATATAGAATAAGATAGCTAGATTATACCGGCCCGTAAATAGCCGTCCCTACTATATCCTCTCCCCCTCCTACTATAGCGTCGTTCTATAACGCTATATAAAGAAAGTAGGTAATTAAAACCTAGGCTATTAAAGAAATCCCGCTAGCTATAAATATACTAAATAAATTAAGTAGAATTAGAAAAACAAAATAAACGCCTTATCGACTACTTAGTCTACCTCCTCTCTAAGCTCCTTACCGTCCTCCTTATTACTATTCTTTCCGCTATTATTACTATATTAGCCTCCCTATATTACTTCCGTCTTAATCTACTCTCCGTCGTCTATAACGTCTCTAAGTACTACGGTAAGGTCCTTATTATTCTCTTCGGTTATATAGTAGATCTTAGGCTTAATAATAGGGTCTTTCTAAAAGCGATATACGAAGAAGCTCTTATCCCCGAAGATACGGATCTTCTCGTTAATAAAATTAGCGAACTTCTTACCGATACGCCGAACGGCCTCTTTTATATTTCTCTTAAGGTAGGCCTTACGCTTCTTAGTATCTATCTCGATAACCTCTTAGACCGCCTTAACGACGTTATAGTTAGTCTACTTTATTCGACTAATAAGCGCCTAGCTAATTAGGTTATCGAGGTAAAGAGAGATATAAGTCGGGAACGAGTACGGTAGTTTACCGTAATTAATAGAGTATTCGGATAGCGACGTTAGACTAGTAAATAGATTACGATATATCTTTACGAGTTACTCCTACGTACCTCCTTCCGGGATCTCTATTATAGTATAGTCCTTCTCGATTCCGTAGTACTAGGGTAATAGGGTTAGATAAGTCCTATCGGCCTTACTATATAAACCGTAGAAGTTTAAGGGATAGGTAATACGTATAGTATAATTAGGCGTAATCTACTTAGTAAAGTTAGTCTTAAACTTCTTAATATCGTCCTTAGTCTAGTACTACTTCTTAATCTTCGTAATATAGCTACTACTAATTAAAGTCCCTCGCGCTTTATTATTATTAATCTACGCCTATAGGTTCTCGTCCTTATATATCTTAGGTATAAACTAGATATAGTTCTTCGTAGTCTCTCCGAATATTGTTAGACTACCTTAAATCTAGTTCTTACCTTTCCTAGTCGTAAGTATATCCTTAATATTAATATCGACGTAGCGGAAGTTAATATTATCGCTAACCTAAGTCGTTTTAGTATAGTATAGGTACGAGATAAGTTAAAACCGATAGTTAGGTCGAAGGATAATATAGCGTAACTAGTACTCGATCGACTATCGTATTACCTACTAGATAATCCCGTAATATATAGTACGGTTCTAACTAAGGTTATACTTTCCGTTAACCTCCCTTAGATACTAGAGGTAGTATACCGACTTAATATATAAGAGCTCTTTAACCGTCTAGTTTTTACCTACTTTCTTAAACTTCTCGGGAATATACTTTATATATTTAACCTTATTAATAGAGTTGTCTAATACCTACTACTTAGTATCCTACTCCTTAAACGTATCTTTATAGAGGATACTACCCTTTTCTTCCTATTCTACTAGTTCCTCGTCCGTCTATATATCTTTACGTAGCTTCTCCTACTCTCCCTCGTTAAGGAAAGTCTTATCGAATAGGTACTATTTAGTCGGCTTATACGCGAAGACCCCGAGGTAGTTAGACTAAACGTACGGTCGGTTCGATACTCGGAACTAGATATAATATTCTCTACTAACTATAAACTTAGTAGGGTTAAGGTATTCTAAAAAGATCTTAAGTCGGGTTATAAGTATCTCCGTCGTTCTAGTACGAATTTATAAGCTAGCTAGGCTATAGAAATAGCGAAAGTAATTATTATAGGTAGTTTCTCTTAGCGGATAGACTATCTTCGTAAATAACTAGAACTTAGGAGGGTTCTCGCGTATTCCGTATTCTTCTACCTCCTTCTTTATATCCGGACTAACTCGAGTAGGGAGTTTTAGCTTCTTAGATACTTTATAGTTAGAGAGGAGAACTTTCTTAGCTTCTACGCTATAGTCGTATTAAAGGCCTTCTAGAGGAACTACCTTCTTAGCCTTTATCTCCTTAGACTTCTACGAGGCCTTAGGAGCTAACTCCTTATTAGCTACCTTCTCGTTCTTCTTATCCTTATCTTTATTACCTATATTACCTTTATTAGGTACTCCTATCTATAGTAGCGCTTTCTCCTCCTTAGGTAGTAGTCCGAATTTCTCGAGAAGAGATAGCTCGTTCTCTTTCTCTATTTACTTAGAGAGCTTAGTACTAGTTAAATCTAATAGTCCTTCCTTAATAGTCTTAGTTAGAGGTTAATATATAAGGAATTCGTCTATATCTTTCTAACTAGGAGGCTTCGTTCGCTTCTAGTATTACTTATATATATTAAGGATAATCGGTAGAAGATACTAAGAGTAAAGAATAAAGCCCTAGGGAGACTAGTCGAGAGGGTCTATTCTATAAGTCTTATTAAGAACCTCGTTAATAGCCTCCTCGGTCTTACCGGAAATTATCTTTACTAGATCTTTAACGTCTAATATCTATATTTTATTTATCTTCCTACTCCTATTACGCTATAGACGTATATAGATAGCTTAAGTAAAAAACTTAAGGGCTAGATAGAGAGGATAGGAAAGTATATATTCGAAATATTTCCTTAGCGCCTAGAGGGTACCCCTAGAGACCTAGTATTACGCGGTTAAGGGAATACTTCCGTCGTTCCCGTTTAGATTTAGGGGTAACTAGCGATTATTAATTAGGTCTACTATAAAACCGCCCGTCTAACTCGGTTAGGTACCCTCTACCTCCTCGTAGCCGTACGTTATAGGGTCTATATCGGAAATACCCTTATAGGTACTTAGAATCTACTTCTAAGTCTTCTTAGTCCTCGCTACTCGACTCGTACTAAGACCTAGTTCTTCTAATCTTAACGCTTCCTTCTTTATCTTAGTACTATTAGAGAGATACTTCTACTTCTCTCTATTAGAGTTCTAGACGTAATAAACCGCGAGCCTCGAATAGAGCTCTAATCGAGCCGCCTCTCTCTCTACTAAAGATAGAATAGCTTATAGTCCTTTAACTCGTTAAGTAAGGGGTAGTTTATCTAGTTTAGTACCCTAATTCTCTTTAGTCTAGGTAACTACTTTAGAGGCCCTAACTCCCTATAGTTACGTAATAAAGCCTAGACTATTATTATTCTTAGATAGTAGTATAAGAGTGCTATTATTAACGCTTATAGTATCCCCGTCGTTTAGTTTAGGTATATTTTTAGTAGAGCTAGCTATTTTTAAGCCCGACTAAAGGATTCGACTTATCTTAGTCGAAAGTAGAAGTATTAGTAAAAGTCTAAGTATAAGGGTATAAGTATAATTATTCTAGAGTTAAGTACTAATTATCGTATCCAAAACTTTTATTAAGGGAATAGGAGGCTTAGAGAGAGAGAGATAGAGATAGCTTATATAGGCCTCTCTTAGTATTTACTTATAATATTATACGTCTTTAGTATTTCTATTACTAATTCTATCTCCTATTCTAGTTAAGTTCCCCTATAGAACCTAAATCCCCCGTGAAACCTAGCTCTTTTTAGTATTAAAAGAAGCTCCTTATAAAAGAATAAAAGAAAGAGATATATAATAAAGAAAATAAATAAAGAGACGTAAAAGAAATATAGAGAGTATCTTTAATCTTAATATTAGTCGAGACGTATACGATAGAAAGACTCCTAGTCCTAGTTATCTAAGAATATAGCTACGAGATTCGATTAGGCGTTAAGAGATATATCGAAGCGCCTATTTTTCTATTCTTTAAAGGACGATATATATAGAAGTAGGCGCTCGTAGGTATAGCGGTATATCTATCTTCGTTTCTAGATAAGATTAATATCCGGGGCGGCCCTAGATATTATCTAAGTCCGTTTTACGAAAATTTTTCCGCCGGGAATCTAGTATACGGAACTTTTTAAACTCCTATCCCTCTAATATTTTTATAATATAGATACCCTCGCGCGGTATTCTCCCCCAATATATAGTAGAGACGGAGACGCTCTAGAAGTAATAGGATTATTAGTAGATACGTAGGCGGCTAAATACCGGGCGGTACGCGGTAGAACTCCGGTAGAATACCTCCCTTATAAGGAAATCTTCTAACTTTCGTATTCTACTCTTCTTTTCTTTCTTTCTCTACTAGGATCGAAGTTTATCTACGAATACGGCTCTAGTCTTCTAGTTCCTAATAAACGGAGGCGTCGCGTAAGAAACTTTAGGAGATTTATAACGTATCTCTACGTAGTTAGTTACGCTCTTCCTTTCGAATCCTCCTCGATTCCCGTATAGTACGACCCGGACCGTTAGAGAGGACCGTTATATCGCTTATAATTATTACCGCTACCTACTCTAATAACCTATTCCCCGAGCTCTATCTCTATAATACGCTCGAACCGGCTAATCTATTATAAAGAATCTTAGGAGTTTAAATATATTTTTTCTTACGTATAAGCGTCGCTTTCCTTCCGGGTATTTTAATTATTCTATCCCCTATTACGAAAACCAACGCGTAGTCCTCCTTATCTTTATCTACGTATATAATACTATACTAGAGAAAAATAAAAATAATAGTATATCGTCGTTAAGTCTTATCTTCGTAGACCTAGAAGAAAGGATATACGTACCGGCCTATTCCTAGTAAGATATAGGCCGCGTGGTAGAACTCCGGGAGCGTACCGGCGAAACTTCGGTAGTATAGTTCTCTTATAAGAATATCTTCTATTATCTATATTCTACTTTCTCTTTTCTTCTTTATCCGCGTATCTTTAGTAAAGGTATATATATAGGATACCGTCTACTTAGACTTAAGAAGCGGAGGATACGCGGCGCGTAAGGGCCCTTAGGAGTTTTAGAATATCTTTCTTTAGATTTAAACGTTCTCTTCTTTCCGAGTATTCCTTAATTCCCGTATAGTATAGTAGAAGAAGGTCGAGCGGTAGAACCCTAGGAGTATACCGGTAGAACTTCGGTAGTACGGCTCTCTTATAAGAATATCTTTTACTATTTATATTCTACTTTCCTTTTCTTTCTTTATCCGAATACTTTAATCGTAGAGAGATAAAGGGATACTATCGCGCCGTTTTAGTTAGGAGATTTAGAGGGTATATCTTTATAAGCGAGCTCGATTATTATTTCGAATACGCGTCTAACCTAGTTATAGGGAAAGAGTTCCTATTCGATAGAGTAGAACTAAAGGGAGTTATCTAACTAGAACGTAAGTATTCTAAACGATAGTATATCTATTATCTTAGCTTATTACGAGAACTCTTTTTCTTATTAAGGTCGAGTCTAATTAGGTACCTAATAACTAGCTTATCTTTCGGCCGGCGCTTAATAGTTCGTTTCTTTAGTATATAACGATTATGTTCTCTAGCTACCGTACTAGCTATCTTTATAATAGTTAGAAGAACGAATACGCTATAAAGGATATAGAGTATCTATTAATCTAGATTATCGTCGATAATCTTATAATTATTAGGGTTAAATTCTTTAGGCTATATAATCTTAATAAATAGCTCTCCTATAGATATCTCGTTAGAAGAGTAATCTAAAAACTACTTATACTTATTACGGTTAAATCCTTAAGGGTTTATAACTTTGATAAGTAGTCCTTCCTACTTATAGTCTAGTTCGTAATCCGTACTAGGGAGTAGGCCTTTCTACTTATAATCTAGTTTACCTAGAGTAGTTACTCTAGTCCTCTCCCCCGCTCTAAAGTCTAAGTACCGATTAGACTTAAGAGAGTCGTCCCTTTAAATAAAGACGTATATACGATCTATACGAACTAACTTAAATACGACTATTCTATCTAACTCTAATAGCTTATAGCTTCTAATAGGTCTTTCCGTATAGAAGTTAATAATAACCCTCGATATAATATATAGACCGAGCTAAATAAACTCTAGTTTATTTCCGAAATTTCGTATAATCTTCGTATTATATAGGAGAACTTTCGACCCGATATATAGTCGTTCTCGTCGTCGTTAGGACTCGTAAGTCTTTTTCTAGTACTTATTAGCCTTATATCTTATTCTTTCCTATCTTACTACTACCTCGCAAAGATTCTCGTTACGTAAGTTAATCTAACGTATTCGTATAGCGAGGAGATTCTCTATTATCGAGACGGAGTCCTAGTTTAGCGTCTACTACGTAGCTATCTTTAACTTAATTAGAAGAACGTACTCCTTACCGAGTATTATCTTAGCTAGAGTTATCTTAGTTACCCTCTTAGTAGTCGTCCGCTCTACCTATAGCGTAGTAGGTAATAGACGGACCTAAGACTTATTATTACTATTCGTCGACTTTCGGAGAGCTGTAATAAGTAGCCTATAGACCCTCTTAATACCCCTCTAACCCTATAAGTTATACGGAGATATCTATATTTTCCGAGTCTAGTATAAGTATAGAAGGGCTAACGTAAATCGCCTATTCTTACTTTCTCTATCTATACCTATCTCTAGAGGTACGCCCTAGCGATAGATAATATATTCGAAAATAAAGTCTATAATCTATTTTGCGTTCGGAGAGCTACGGAGTACCTTCGCGTCTAACTAGCTACTTAATTCCTCTCGTATATATATAATATACTTAAAATTATCTCTCTTAGGTATTCCCGTATAGTTAATAGCCTACTAGACTCTAAGAATTTTATTACGAATAACTATCGTATTAAGGCCCTCGTTAACGTAATTCTAATTACTCTTCTAGTAAACTTCGTACTCCCGGACCTACTTAGATATATCGATATAATAACTAATCTAGTAATATCTCTATCGAACGAGTACTATAGTCGATTCTCGTCCCTTATAACTATATTTATTATAGAGCCTTTAAATAATACGGAAGCGTTCTTCTTTATTATCGATAATACGGCGGTAGGGAGAGCCTCTTTTTCCTCGCCGGAATAGCTATCTATATAATACTAGATAGTCGAAAGCCCTTCGTCGGATACTTCCGTATTCTTTCGCGTTTTAATAACCCTTAAGACCCTACTATATATACCTCCTAATAGAGGATATATCTAATCCTTAATCTAAATCCTATTCCGTCGGAGAGGCGTTATTATACTCTAAGAAGGATAATAGAGAAAAGATACGAGGCCCGGAATACGTAATAGCTCTAAGATCTAATACGACGAAGTCGTTAATATCGAAATCTAGAACGAAAGGGACGTCCTTAGAATCCGTATTCTTATATTAACGTAAGAGACTATTAGTAACTATATTCTTCTTTCCCTCGATATAACGAACTTTAAAATTCTATATTATAATCTAGGTAAGCTAGTAAGTTACGAGAGTACCGGTAATATCTAAGGTAATACGGTTTAACTAGTAAATAAGCGTCTTCGTATAAGTCTCGACGACGAAGCTAGCTCTCTAAAGATATATTTTAAACTTCTTAAGAGCGTTAAGTAAGGTACGGTATTCTAGTTTAATAGTATCGTATTTCCGCTTAGCGACTAACTAGATACTACTCGTATATTAGTATAGATACCGTTCCTTATCGTATATCTATACTAACTCCGCTCTCTAACCTTTATTAGAGGAGTCTACTATAAGAATTATCTATCCCGCTTCCTCGTTATATCTTATAGGTTTAAGAGTAGGGGGATTTATTAATACCTTCTAGAGTAGTTATATTACTCGTTTCTACGGCTCTTCCTAACGGAACTTAGTATTCTTATTAAAGAGGACGAATATAGGCTACGTAATTAGAGCGAAATTAGGAATCTAGATCCGGTAATAAACGTATATACTAATAAATACTCTTACCGACTTTAGTATACGAGGTTTATTCTATTCTAGGATAGCGGTAATCTTAGACTTATTAGGATAACGTCCGTTTCTATTATACTAGTAACTAACGATATAGAGACCTTCTATATATATATTAAACTTCTTTCTAGATACTATCGCTCCTACGCGTTTAACGTCGGCTAGAAGTACGTCGAGACCTCTAATATATTTAAGAATATTCTTACGGATTCTAGGTAGTTTACTTATTTATACTCCGTAGTTCTTCGTTAGCTTATTAAGAATATCGTTAATATAAACGTCGCTTATATATATCTAATACTAGATAATCGTCTTAGTTACTTAATAGAATTACGCGACTAAGTTCGTAGCTCCCTACGGTAGCGTCGTTATTCTATATAGTCTAAAAGAGTATTAGAAAGAGGTTAGATCCTAGCTCTCTTTAGTAAGTTCGAGCTAGTTATATCTAGAGAATAAGTCCGCGAGTAAGACGTATAGATACCCTATAAAGAAGTCTACGAATTTATTAGCGGAAGGGGGAATATTTATTTCCTATATCGTTACGGTATTAATATTAGTCGTACTATTAATTAGTCTATAACCTTTACCTTTCTTCGAGACGAGGAACTACGGATTCCTATATAGTGTATAGCTAGGTTCTAGGCGTCCCGTATCGATTCGTTTCTAAAATATCTTCCGTACTTCGTCCGTAAGAGTCTTTAGAATATTAAATAACTTAGCCTACTACGGAATATACTCGATAGTACGTATACGTTACGGAGGAGTAACTTTAGGCCGTATTCTACCGTACTCTAAGAAGTCCTATACGAGAGAACCCTCTCTATAGTAGAGTATTTTCTTAACGAGCGTAACTTTCTTAGGACTTAAGTCTAGATTAATACGTATCTCTCGAAACCTCTCTTCTATAAGTCGAGTACCTTACGCGAATAGTATATATCTCTTCTCTAGGTATATATTAAGCGGGGAGTCCGCTTCTAAGCTCTTCTACTTAGCTATCGCGACCTACCTCTAGTCGACGCGGCTACTAGGAGTACTTCTATCTCGGAGAGCGATATTCTAAGGCTATACCTTATCCGCTTTTCTCTTATAGAGTATATTAGCGCTATTCCGAACGCTAGAGTCGTCGATCTAGCGAGATACGGGTATATACCTAACGATATTAATATCTAGAGCGGCTCTAGGTATCGTCTAAGTCTATTTTATCCGGCGATTTCGCCGCGAGTCCGTTTTATTACCGAACGGGAATCTAACTCTCTATATCCTAAAATTATCTACTATATAGCGCCTATTCTATAAGAACTTCTCTCGAGCCTTCTTCTTCCTTATTTCGATCTAGAAGGTCGTAAAATTATAGTAAGTCGTCGCTAGCTACTCGCGATTATTAACTTCCGAGGTAGCGTCTTCTATACTCTAAATATCGAAAAATAAACTAGCTAACCTCGCTCCTCCGGTAGAAAGTATACCTAGACTATTTACTATAGATAAGTCTCTAGGCCTTATAAATCTATACTCTCGTTTTCTAAGTTATCGTCTAAGCTATTATCCTCGCCGTTCTTATTCTTATTCTTCTTATCTTTATCCTTCTCTACTATTAGAGTCGTCTCCGCCTCCGAGGACGCCTCCCTTAAGGCCTTTATAATTACCGTATAATCGATCTCTACTATAGTAGCCTACTAGGTTACCGTCTTATCTCTAGGAACGGAAGTCGCGATATAGTTAACTAAGCCGTCTAGACGGTTAAGGACTTAAAGAGAAGATCTCGCGGCGAATAGTTAACTAAGTATAACGGGCTAGGCGTATTTCTAGAGAACTATAAAGAGAACGTTATTATAAGAGAAACCTACGTTAGCGAGGCGGATCTATATAGTTATCTACCTAATAATAGATATACTTCTCCGATCTATAATATAAAGACTTTAGAGTACCTACTACTATTCTAGCTCTCTAAAGCTATTAATTCTAAGTCCGATACGTCGAGCGTAATTCTCGTCGATTATATTTACTTCTATACTAGTATCGATTAGACTATTTATAGATATATTTCGAAAATATACGTATATATATAGGGACTTAGTAGATATACGTCGTTTACCGTTAGCTCGGTCGATAATATCGACTACCTATATAGTAATTAAATTAATACTAATAGATATATCGGTAAGGGATTTTAGGTATTTTACGTCTCTAGAAGCTGGACTATTAAGTAATACTATATTCGTTACGGGTTATTAAGCTATTCTCTTTACGGCTCGTTTAAGCTACCTCTCTTCCTTCCGTCGTTAAGTAGCTTTAAACTTAGACGCGATCCTTTTAACTATATCTAGAGGGAGACTCTAAAATATAAACTTCGAGAAGTAAGGAATATAGATAAGGGCCTTATTTAGAGTAAGCTAAATCCTACTAGGAGACTATATTATCTTCTAGATTAGTCTTAGCTTATCGGACGACTTATTCTATACGGCGAGGTACTACTTATACGTTAGCCGCCTCCTCTACTTCTTCTTCTATACGACTACGGGTTCTTTATTACGTAGGGTAGAATCTTCGTCTATTATTTCGTTATTATCCTTATTCTAAGGGCTTCCCTCGATAGCCTAGTCTATTAGGTCTTAAAACTATCTAGGAACGGTATACTTTACTTTCGTAGACTTCTTCGAGGACGGCTTTTAAACTCTATTATTTAACTTTCTAGGCGTCTTTTTCTATAAGGATCGGGTACTAGTAGTAGATACTCCTAGACTTCTAATACTAGAAAAAATAGGAGGGTAAGAAGGTATCTTAGTCTCTTTATCGGACTTAAGGAGATAGGAAATACTAATAGAGTTTACTTTTACTAACGAGGGCCTAAGTCCTTTCTTTACTATATTAAGGATCTATAGTAGCTAACACTATTCCTAGCTTAGACGAAGTCCCTAGATTCTATTTCCTAGGTTATTAATAGTTCCCTAGAAAAGATCTCTCTATCCCTCCTAACGATTATAGAAATATACTCCCTAGGCGTATAGATTCTTTATATAACTATCTACGTAGAATAGTATATAGTAAGGGTCGTTATATCCGAGGTATATCCGTAGCTTCTATAAAGCCTAATTATTTCTATTTCCGATATTATTATTACGATAGGAACTACTAGGGTTATTTACGTAATTAGTATTGCGAGGAGTAGGCTAACTATTATAATAGGGCTACTAGATAGGTTCCTAGACGTACTATATCTAAGACTAGTATTAAGGCTACTACTAGGCCTAGAGTTAGTATTTACTTAGGAAGTTCTTATTAATATATACGGTAAGGAGCGTAAACTATATCGTATCTTTCTATATAATCGCGAAAACTAGGTTATAAGTTCGGCTAATAGTCGTATATAGAATCTCTCTACTTATATTTTTAATACGGAGTTTACTAATAGCCTTAATAAGATCGGGATTTAACTTAGGAGGACCGGTAGCTTTCTTACGTCGGGTACCCTCGAAGTATTTATTACGAGTAACGACTAACTTATTAGCGATACGGCCGACTTCCTTATCCTCTTCCTTATTAATACGGAAGGTTTTAAGTTTCTTAGTAGTATAAATAACCTTCTCTACTATCTTAATAACTACGTTAATATCCTTGTATAGGTCGTCCTTATCTTCTTCGTTAAGGTTAATTACACGGTTAACCTTAGTTAGGATCGTATTAGGAAGACTACTAAGGAAGAGACGTACTTCGTCTATAGCCGTACTAGTCTTACGTTAATAGATACCTAGCTAGTAGGTCTTAAACTCCTTAATAAAGCTACTCGTATTTAGAATACTACTCTCGCTCTAAATAGTAAGCTTAGTTAGGTAGGTTAAGGTTTCCTTCTTTCGTCGTTCGTCCTAGGCGCGGTACTCCTTATAGAATACTTTTTTAAGGGCTGTCTAGTTCTTTTTAGACTAGCCTTTTAGATACTCGATATCGTCCTATAGGGTCTAACTATAGTTTATTAGAAGGCTATAGTACTTATACTTATTCTTAGTAATATTAAAAAAGCTAAAACGCTTCTCTAAGTTCGAGATAAAGTTAGATACGTTCTTCCTAGTAAACGCCTTATAAGTAGGGAGGAGGAGGTTCCTAGGGTTATAGCGAATAGAACGTTTCTTAGATATACTATACTCTTCGGTAGTAGTCTACTAACAAGTTAAAGTATTACTAGGAGCTGTATTAGGAGCTCGGGAAGCTATGTTCGTTATAAGGTTTAAGAAGTCCTTAATAGTAAATATAGTTATCCCGTTCCTACTACGAGTAGTACCGCTAGGAAGATAGGTCGCTCCGGAAGTACTTATCTTAGGAGGGGTAGTAGTATTAGGACCGGAGTTCTTTAGGGCCTCCTAGTTATAGATTAAGCTATCGTTACTCGGAATAGGAGGAGGTAGGCTTCTTAGATCCTAAATAGTAGGGTTGGTAGATATACTAGATATAGTTAGAATACTATTATAGTAATATCTTAGAGAAATAATTTCATAGAAGTATTAAGATAGATAATACTAAAATATGCGCAGGATCGTTTATATTAGTATTAGGAACTTAAGGACGGTACTTATAATAGTAGACTATAATAGTACGGATAGAGTAATACCCGAAGTCGGTACTAACGAGCCTATCGTCGTTACTATATAAGTCTTCGCTCCTTAACTAGATTAGAGGAAAAATATACGTAGCTACTTAAGTAGATATTCTTCTAAAATACGTACTACGTCGTCTATATCCCGTTTAAGGTAATTGCCTCGGAATAGGCTTATTCTTAACTAGATATATCGCTATAGCCTCTTTAATCTTCGAGGCCTCGAGGATAGTTATCGAGTTATTATTAGTTATACTATAATTAGTAGGATAATAAGAGAGAGAAAATTCTATATAGCGATACTACTATATATAGCCTTTAGCCTTAGTATCGTCGTCGTCGTCGATATCGTCGTCGGTATCGTTATTAGTATATCGAAAACTTAAGGTAGATCGAGATATAAGAGTTTACCGTCGTAAGAGCTCGTAAGTATACGCGAATAACTAGATAAACCGACTCCTTCCTATAATATAGATAACTAATATAAAGAACCTATTATTCTTTTAACTTACCTACTTCTCTACTAAAAATATAGTAGAGTAAGCGTAGATAATAGGGGAGAGTAGTTTTCTACTTCCGTCTTAGAATCCTATACTAGATTATAAGATTAAGGTAAGGAAGATCGGATAAATATAATTTATATAATAGAGAAGATAAGGCGGGACAATAATAGCTATAAATTAATATATTGCTATACTAGTTAGTAGGTAATTATCTAATATCTATAGGCGCCGCGTCTCGTCCTTATATAGGATAAAAGAGCCGGGTTATACCGGCCTATAAACAGCCGTCCCTACTATAATAGTATCTAGTCTATTAGTAGAACAGGTAAATAAGGTAAATAGACTTCTAGTAGATACTCTTAAATAAAAGAGTAATACTCTAAAGTTTAGTATATAGAAACTTTCTTTAATAATTATTAGATAGTATAATAGAAAAATATTATAAATATTAGTTTATATCTAGCTTTTTAGCTTAAAATCTTAGGGAAATAAGTAAGATTATATAAGATACTCTTTAGAGAATAGCTAATACTAGACTCTTTAGTAGCTAGAATTTATTTCTAGTAGCTAGTAGTTAATATAATAGAATTAGATACTTAATATTAGAGAGTATATAGGCTATTAGCTAAGATACTAATAAGAATAAGTATAGTTCTATTAGATACTTCTATAATAAGTAATAACACGCTATATACTAGTAGAGAGAAATAATTATAAGACTATATACTCTAGAAAGATCGAATTAAGTTATATATATATAATAGTACTTTATTTCTTACCTTAAAGAATAGAGAAACTTAGAAAATAGAAAAAATTCTTAAGAGAACTAATAAAAGAAAAGCTAATACTTATACCTCTAGTATATAGAGACTAATAATAATACTTAATACCTAGAAATAGAGAGATAAGTCCTTAGTATTAGATAGTATATAGTCTTCTAGCTAAGAAAGTAAAGAATACTTAAAATAATTCTACTTTTAACTTTCTAACTAGATAGTAATTCTTTTATACTAGTATGAAAAATAATTTTAAAGACTTATTATCTTAAATTATTATGGTAACTCTTCTATATAATATAGTATATAACCTTTTAGCTAGAAAAATAAAGAAAATAAAGAAAATTCTAGAAATACTTATAAGAGAAAAGTGAATTCCTTTACTTATAGTTTATAGAAGCTAGCTATATTATATTTATCTAGAAAGATATAGTTAAGAATTATCTATTAGATAGTATATAGTCTTTTAGTAAAAGAACTAAAGGAGATAAATAAGGCTCTAGAAGATACTCTTTAAAAGATAGCTAGTACTATATACTCTAGCTAATAGAATCTATCTTTATTACTTATTAATTAATAAAAAAGAATAAAATATCTTATATTATATAGCATCTTAGCTATTAGCTAAGAACGTAAAGAAAATAAGTAGATATCTATTTAATACTCTTTTTATAAGTATAAATACTCTATATACTACTTAATAAAAGTTAGTTTTATGACTCATAGTCTGAAATAAGAAGAATAAGCTATATATATTTAATAGTATCTAGCTTTTTACTAGAGTCCCTAAGGGGTCGGGTCTAGAGGTACCTAGGACCCCCCGCTCTAACCTTCCCCCCGATAGAACCCGCCCTAAATTAATAGAGTCGGGTTCTTAGCTAAAAAAACGTAATATTTTCGTATAGTTTTAATAATTACGGACGACCTATAGGTATTTTATATTATATAACCTTATAGGCTTATAGAATAGGTATTTATCTGCAATTCTAGCTATTAAGATCTTAATAATACCTAGGTTAAGTATTTAAATATATAACTTAAAAAGCCCGACTTCTCCCCGATTAGCGGGTTATAGGTAAAAGCTCCCCCCGACTCGAAAACCTACCCTCCTCTATTTGAACCCCCTCCGCGGCGGGCCGGGGGGGTACCCCTAAAACCCGACCCAACCCGACCCCTTAGGGACCCTACTTTTTACTAAGAAATAGTAGACTAAGGAAAATAAGTTAGATCCTATTATATACTCTTAAGATAACAAAAATACTATTACTTATAGTATATAGAAGCTATATATAATAGTGTTGATTTAGAGAAATAGAAATAACTTATATATATTCGATAGTATCTAGCTTTTTATTAGAAATCTAGAAAAAATAAGGAAGATTCTATTAGATACTCTATAATAAGAAACTAATACTATATACTATAGTAGCTATAATCTATTATCAATAGTAATTTATTAGGATGTTAGGTTAATACTTAATATAAGATAGTATCTAGTAAAAAAGATTTAGCTAATAAGATAAGAAAAAAGTAAAAGTCCTAGTAAATACTCTATATATAAGTAGTAATACTCTAGATACTAGTTACTAGACACTATCTTAATAACTTATAGAATATAGGAATAAGAATAAGTATTATATTTTAGAAAGTATCTAGCTTTTTAGATAAGAATCATAGAAAACTAAGTAAGATTCTATTAAATACTCTTTAAAAAATAGCTAATACTTTAGATTCTAGTTTATAGAGACTATTCTTTATACTTCAAAAGTAGTAAAATAGGGTTAAGTACCTTATATTAGGTAGTATCTAGCCTATTACCTAAGAAAGAAGTAATAATAGGTAAAGTTCTAATAGATACTTATTAATTAAATAGTAATAATCTATATACTAGTATATAGAAACAATCTTAACAACTTATATTCTAGAGAAATAAGAATAAGTATTATATGTTAAATAGTATATAGCGTTTATAGCTAGAAGTCTAAAGAGATTCTAGTAGATACTCTTTAAAAGATAGCGAATATATTAGGTTGAAAAACTAGATAATAGATTATCTCTGGCTCGTTAGCTAGGAAAGTAAAGAAAATATATAGAGTTTTGTTTTATACTCCTAAAATAAGAATTAATATTTAATATACTAGTAGATAGAAACTATCTTATAAACTTATAGTCTAGAGAAATAGAAATCAACTATATATTAAATAGTATCTACCTCTTTATTAAAAATCTAAAAGTAATAATTAAGAGACTTTTAGATACTATAAATAACTAGCTAAGACTATAACTCTATTAGCTAGAATCTTACTTAGATACTTATTATATAGTATCTTAGGATAAAATACTTGATATAGGATAGTATCTAGTCTAATAGCTTAGTATATAAAGGAAACAAATAATATCCTATAGAATACTCTTTTATTATATAGTAATGCTCTATATACTAGAAAGTAAGAACTATCCTAAGAGCTTATAGGCTAAGAAAGTATTTATACGTTATATATATTCTAAATAGTAGATAACTCTTTACTACTCTAGGTAAGAATCTAAATAAATTAAATAGAGTTCTATTAGATAGTATCTAAGAAATACCTAATACTATAAGATTAAGTAGCTAGAATCTATTCTTTATACTTATTAGGTAATATAGTAAGACTATATACTTTATATTAGATATTATATAGCCTACTAGCTAGAAAAATAAGGTAAATAAGTAAAGTTCCCTTAACTACTCCTTAACTAAGTAGTAATACTCTATATAGTAGTAGATAAAAACTACTTTAAGAACTTATAGTATCGAATAATAGAGAAAGATTTTATATATTTAATACTATCTAGCTCTTTAGAGAGGAAAAAAAAGAAATCTAGTAAGATTCTATTAAATACTATTTAAAACCTAGCTTATACTATAAGCTCTAGGAGCTAGAAAATATCTTTTATACTCCCTACTAAAAGAAACTATTATTTTATATTCTAGTATAAGAAGCTATCTTTAATCGTTATTATCAAGAAAAAATAAAAAATAAAGTTATAATATATTAAATAGTTTCTAGATATTAGGCTAAGAAAAGGAAAAAATAAAAGATTTTTTTAATACTTCCTAAAGACTAGCTAATACTGTACCTCTAGTCTATTAAAAGTACTATAATACTAAATCTCTAATACAATAAAAATAAAAATTATAAGTAGAATAGTTTTTAGTCTTCTTATTAAGAGAATAGATAAAATAGGTAGAAGTCTTTAAGATATTATCTTAATAAAAGTTAGTATTCTTATCTCTAGTATATAGAAATTCTCTTTTCGATCCCTTATATAGAAAAATATATATAGATACTAAATATTAGATAATATCTAGTCTATTATTAAGAACCTTAAACATTAAGTAAGATACTCTAAGATACTCTTTAAATAGAAGTCAATACTCTAGATCTAATCATAGATCGATAATTCTAAGTATTAATAAGTATTTCCAAGTAGAATAAGTCTTTAATCTTGTATAGTGTTCAATATCTTAGCTAAGAAATAAAGGAAAAAGATAGAGTTCTATATAAAGCCTTAGAAAAGAAGCTAATAAACTAGATTCTAGTATATTCTAACTAGCTCTAGGACTTAAGGATCAAAAGAATAAGAGTAAGCTATCTATATTATATTATATCTTTCTTTCTTATTAAAAACTTCGAGAAAATTAGACTACAAAATACTTAGAGATAAGAAGCTAATATTCTTTCTTATAGTAAATAGAATCAAAGTTATATATAATATATCTTACTTAGAGAATAAGGAATAAGTTATAAGTATTAGATAGTATTAAGGTTCTTAGCTTAGAAACTAGGGTCCCCAAGGGGTCGGGGGATCCCCCGACCCCTCGGGGGCAGGGGGGGTCGGAGGGGGTATTCGGGTCGGGTATAGGGGTCCCTAGGACCCCCCGCCCCGACCTTCCCCCCGATAGAACCCGCCCCGATTAATAGGGTCGGGTTCCTAGCTAAAAAACGTGACTTTTTCGCACGGTTTTATTAATTACGGACGACCTATAGGTATTTTATATTATATAACCTTATAGACTTATAGAATAGGTATTTCTCTATAATTCTAGCTATTTAGATCTTAATAATACCTAGGTTAAGTATTAAAATATGTGACTTAAAAAACCCGACTTCCCCCCGATTAGCGGGTCGGGGGTAAAAGCTCCCCCCGACCTAAAAACCCGCCCCCCCCCTATTTCTACCCCCCCCGCGGCGGGTCGGGGGGGTACCCCCAAAACCCGACCCGATCCGACCCCTTGGGGACCCTATTAGAAACTAAAGAAAATAGGATATGTTCTATTAAATACTCTTAAATATAGAGCTAATACTATATATTCTAGTAACTAGAATATATACTTATTATTTACTTGTTGATATAACAGGACTAGATACTAAGTATCTAGTAGTATCTAATCTATAAGATAAAAAAAGTAAAGAAATAAAGAGAGTTTATATAAAATACTTCTTAAATAAGTAGCAATACTCTCCTAATTTATAGATAATAACTATAATGAAGTTTTATAGTCGGAGAAGATAGAGATAGACTATATATATTAGATAGTATCTAGCCTTTTAGCTAAGAATCTAAAGAGAATATATTATATTCTATTAGATACTCTATATATAATAGCTAATAGTATAACTCTAGTAGCTAGAATCTATCTCTTTTAGGTATCAGCTATTAGGATAGATTTAAATACTTAGTATTATATCTGGTCTAATTATAAAAAAAGGAAAGAAAAAAAGTAAATTTCTCTTAAGTACTCTATATACTAGTATACAAAATATATATTTAGAACCTATTCTCTAGTAAAAAAGAAATAAGTTCTATAGATTAGATAGTCTTAGGTCTTTTAAGTAAAAAGATAATGAAAATTAATAAGATTCTATTAAATACTCTTTAGTAAAAAGCTATTACTCTATACTCTAGTATATAGAAAGTATCTTTAGTACTTATTTCTTTATATTACAGAATTAAATTCTTTATATTAGATAGTTCTAAGTCTACTAGCTAAGAAGGTAAAGAATATAAGTAAAGCTCTAGGTAATACTCCTTTAAAAATAATAAACTCTAATATAGTAGTAAATACTAAATCTTTTAACGTCTTATAGTCTAAGAGAATAAGAATAAGTAATTTATACTAGAGAGAATATAGCTTCCTAGCTAAAGTCTATTAAGAAAATAAGTAAAATTCTATTAGATACTATCCGGAAAATAGCTAAGACTTTAAATTCTAGTATATAGACTCTATTATTTATATCTATTAGGTAGTATAGTCAAGTAAAATAGTTGATATTAGATAGTATCTAGCCTATCTACTAAGATAAAGATAAAAATAAGTAAAGTTCTATTAAATACTCTTATATAAGTAGTAATACTCTATATATAAGTAGACGAAAACTATCCTAAGAATCTATAATATAGAAAGAAAGAACTAAGCTATATCTACTAGATAGTTTATAGCCTCTTAGTATAAATTCTTAGAAAGGTAGGTAAGATTCTATTAGATACTCTTTAAAAAATAGCTAATACTATAAGTTCTAGTAGCTAAAGTATATCTTTTATACTTATTAGTTTAGAAAATAGAATAAAATACTTAATATTACATTATAATAAGCCTAGTTACTAAGAAAGTAACAGAAATAAGTAACGTTCTACTAGATACTCCTGAAATAAATAGTTATACTCTATATACTAATAGATGAAATCAATCTATAGGACTTATAGTATAGAGAAATAGAACTAAACTATAAATATTATATAGTATCTAGCTATTTAGATAAGAATCTAAAGAGAATAAGTAAGATTCTATTAGATACTCTCTAAAAACTAGCTAATAATATAAGCGCTAGTAGCTATTATATATCTTTAACTCTTATTATCTAATATAATAGAGATAAATACTTTATATTATATACTATTTAGCGTTTTAGCTAAGAAAGTAAAGATATTAAGTAAAGTTCTAGTAAATACTCCCTAGGTAAGTATTAATACTCTAGATACTAGTAGATAGAACTTTTCTAGTATCTTATATATAGTCTTAAATAGGGTCCCTAAGGGGTCGGGTTATCCCCCGACCCCTTAGGGTTAGAGGGGGTTAGGGGAGGGTTTAGGTCGGGGGGGTACTCTCTAAGAGGACCCCGCCCTAACCCTTACCCTAATAAACCCTAATCTAACTAAACGGGTCGGAGGCACGTAATACTAGTCTTATAATATATCGTATAATATATATATAATAGAGGGTAGAGATACTAAGCTTTAAATATTAATCTATCTAGAGTCGAAATACTAAGTTTCAACTTATAATTATTTATAACTATATGTATACGAAGTATAAATATATAATCCTAGAATAATAATAGTCTCCTAATAGTTAAAGTTGGTTATTACTACTAACTACGATCGTAGGTCTATCTTTAAGTAAGTTCGTTTAGGTATAGGGCCCGTATTATTACTATCGCTTTCCGGATTAACTATTACGTAAAGGCTTAAGCTACTAGCCCTTCGTAACCCTAGAATCGTTAACTTACGAGCCTTACGCTTCCCTCTATTATTCTTATTTTAAGCGCGTCTTTTCGTACGACCCTTTACGCGATCTACTATACGAGGAACTATCTTAAGGTTATCGCCTAATAAACCCTCCTTATCTCGCTTAAAGCTACTAAGTATTATCTCTATCTCTATTTTAATCTTCTCTCCCTTAAATAGTAAGTTATTAGGATCGGGTATATCCTCCGTCTTACTTATATTATCGAGATTAAGTAAGTCGCGAATAAAATAATAAATAGCCTCCTCCAATATCTAACGCTCTACCTTAATCTCGTTAGATATAACTATATCCTTACGCGTATAAATTAAGTAGTAATCCTAGAGATTCTACTTCTACCGTACTCTCTATTTATAGTTATTTATTATTAGGGCTATAAGAATATTTAGACTATACGTCTTATTATCTATATTAAAAGCGCTTATAATACTAAACTCTCGTTTAATACTAATACTAGCCGCCTAAATTACGGAAATATCCTTAACTATTATAGTAATATAAGGGAAGTAAGACTCGATAAGCTTCTATTACTAGAAGGGTCTCTTTAGGTAAGTTTACGCCTCGTCTAGTTACGCGTTAGAGACTATTAGGGAACTATTAGATAAGAGGAGACTTACTCTACGACCGATAGTTATTAAACTCTTTCTATCCATCGTTAATTGTCCGGTTAGTTAGCCTACCTATAACTAGTAAAGGTAGGGTCCCTAAGGGGTCGGGTCGGGTCGGGTTTTAGGGGTACCCCCCTAACCCGCCGCGGGGGGGGGGTAAACGGGGAAGGGGTCGGGGTTTTAGGGCGGGGGACAATTTATCCCCCGACCTAATAATCGGGGTAGAATCGGGGGCGTACGTAATACTTATTAAGATATAATACCTATATAAAGCATTATATAATATTATTAAGAGATAAGGTATTCTTATAGGAAGTAAGAGTAATAATTTAGTAGAATCTAGGTCTTAAGTTATAATATTTACATATCGAGTATTACTAATAGTCTCCTAATAGTTAATATAGAGAGAGAGCTATTTATTTAGTACTAGTATATAGAGAGAGAACGGGTATAATATTAGATACCGTCCTTAGACTTATTATCCGATATATCTCGCTTATTAATAATACTATCATTAGTTACAAAACTATCTAGATTCCTATTATTATTATTATCTTCTTCTTCTATCTCCTCGTTATCCTCCTTATCCTTATCTTAAAGCCGACCTTAAAATATAGAGGCTAGAGCACCCTTATTATCTACTATATCTATTTTATTAAGATAATTACTATTGATATTAGTCTTCTATTTAGCTAATAGCAATATTACTAAACGTTTAAGATCTATATTACGAACTCTACTATATCTCTAAGTAGTATCTCTCTTCGAACTAAATATAAGCTCTTGTGCCTTATTTACTAGCGAGGCTTTAGGTAGATTAGCTCTTAATCTAGCTTTATTAATAGAATATACTGTCTACTAACTAGTAGGACCTAGTAAGGAACGGCTAGTTATAAGTCGATTACGTAGGATCGTAATTTCGTCTCTATTGAAAAATTGGTAAGGAGAGATAAAGGGAAGGGAATCGATAGTATAGATCCCTATAGTAATAAGGGCCTATATAAGCGTTAGAGACTATTAGTAGACTATTAGGTAAGCGGAATACTAACCGATAGTTCTTCTTTATAAAGATATTTATAGATCTTCTTATTTTAAGTTACGAGTACCAGACTATTTACCTTAGTATTTAATAATTACGCTATATACTACTATAATCTTCTTATAAGTCTAAATATAGTTTACTAGTAGTTTAAGTAGCGAGCGATAGTAGCTTCCTAGAACTTTTTAATTTGCTTATCTACTATAGGGGACTAGATTTTAGTATCGAGGAGTGCGTCTAGATCTTAATTAAGGGATTCGTCGTTATCTTCGTCGTCCTCTTCCTCGTCCTCTTTCTCGTTGTCTTCGTCGTTATTTTCGTCGTCGTCTTCGTCGTCTTTATTATTATTAGGTTCGAAGGCGATAATTTTATTAAGAGGGCGTTTAAGGATATTAGGATAGCTACTAGTAGTAATTCTAGAGGTATTAATTAGTTAGAGGACTAGTAAAAGAGTAAGGAACGTTAGTATAGATATACCTCTTATCTATAACTTCTTAAGTAGCCGCCTATAAAAGCTCCTTTTGACGCGCCTCTAGTAATTTATTAAAGCCTAATAAGTTCTTTACTTTCTTACGCGCTACCGATATTATAGTATATAGGTACCGCCTAGCGTAATCTTTTATCTTCTTAAAGCCTTTAAGACCCTTACGGCGCGTAGTCTCTTTCTATATATACTTATTTATAGATCGCTGCGTAACTAGTTTAGCGGGCGCTATAGTAGAGAGCGGCTAAAGTAGGGAACGGCTAATAGTCTACTAATAGTCAAGGGTGCGATTAGAAAGTAAAATACGCTAAAATTACTTTTATAGATAGAATAATATTAATTAGTAGAAGAAGTTCGTCCTAAGCGCGAAATAGTAAGTACGGGCCGATAATCGGCGCCTAAAGCGGCTTAGCGTATAGAGATTTCAACGCTAGTCTATCGTATATTAGAACGCGCCTTTACTAGTTACCTCTATAACTATTATCCTCGTATTAACTTAGCTAATTATATCTTATTAGGCCTATTAAATTATTCTTATCGTTATTTATTACTATAGTATATCTTTATTTTAAATTCACGCGTACGCGTATTCGGTAATACTAATTATAACCTTAGGCGCGTACTAAGACAACTAGCGTAATTACTACCGGTAGCTCCCAGATCGCTCGAAAGTCTTTAAAAGGTTTAACTAGTACGCCTAAGTCACGTTTAAGAAAAATAACTACTCGAAAGGCTCCTATAAAGAAACCCTACCGTTATAAGCTAGGAAGTAAGTAAAATACCTATTAGTTTACTAATAGTCTATTAATCCTTACTGACGTAAATTCTAGCCGTCGTATTACGTAAGATTCGTCGCTACTAGAAGGGGACTAAACTCCTTATACGTAAGTTACTATTTGCGAGATTAGTAAGAGAGATTACCTAGGATTTACTTATTATTAAGGATACGCGCTTTTAGAAGACGGCTATCGATATAATTTAAGAAGTAGCCGAGGCCTTCCTAGTTAGCTTATTTAAAGGTAATATTTAATATATACTTAATTATCTCTAGTCTACTAATCTAGAATAGATACTAACCTATACGCTATCTATACTAAGCGAGTAACTATTTAGTCGAAGGATATATAGTTAGTAAGACGGCTTCGTTAGGGTAGGGGTAGTAGCGAGTAAATTCTAGACTAAAAATATAACTAAATAATACATTTTTAGAGTTATATACTATAGGATAAAGTAAAGTATATATTAGGCGTAGAATATTAATAATACTAGTATTTGCCTCTCTTAACTATTAGTAGACTATTAGGATCTCCCTCTCTATATTTCTTTATCTAAGCTAAATAAGAAACGGTGAATTTAACCTCTCTTAATAATTAGGAGACTATTAGGATCTCTCTCTTCGTCTCTCTTTATATAAACTAAATATATTATCGTAAATACAGACTCCCTCGACTATTAGAAGACTATTAGGATATCTCCCATCGTCTTTCTTTATCTAAACTAAATATAATATCGTAAATATAGCCTCTCTCGACTATTAGGAGACTATTAGGATCTCTCCTATTATCTTTCTTTATCTAAACTAAATCCAATATCGTGATTATAGCCTCTCTCGACTATTAGGAGACTATTAGGATCTCTCTCTTCGTCTCTCTTTATATAAACTAAATATATTATCGTGAATACAGGCTCTCTCGACTATTAGAAGACTATTAGGATATCTTCTATCGTCTTTCTCTATCTAAACTAAATCCAATATCGTAAATACAGCCTCTCTCGACTATTAGGAGACTATTAGGATCTCTCCCGTCGTCTTTCTTTATATAAGCTTAATAATAGGTTATGAATTCGTCTAAGTATATATTCTAGTACCTTAGGTTATACTACGTAATAATTCGATATTCTTCTTATTAACTCGAACCCCGAGGATATATTTTATTAAGATTTTAATAAATATATTTAATTCCCGTAAGAATTAATATATATACACTATAATACGTTTAAATAAAATAATACTTAGTTATAAAGAAGAACAACGAGTATACTATCGATCTACGTATTTAGATATATATTATTTGTCTACCTTAGGTAAAGCTGTATACGCTTAAATAATTTCGTATAACCCTCGGTATTATATCGGAATCAATATTTACTTAGCGTTACACGGTCGTATAAATTCTTAGAGGAAGTAAGAGGGATAATTTAGTAGAATCTAGGTCTTAAGATATAATATTTATATAGCGAGTATTACTAATAGTCTTCTAATAGTTAATATAGAGAGAGAGTTATTTATTTAGTACTAGTATATAGAGAGAGAACGGGTATAATATTAGACGCCGTAGCCCGTCCCTAGACTCGCCTTTTAATATAATATTAATAGGTTTATTCTTTAGTACTAGCGTTATTATTCTTATCTTTACGCTCTTAACCTTATATCTACGCCTTTAATCGGAATATTTACGCTTCGTAGGTTTGAAATCTTCTAGAATACTATATATCTTACTACTCTAAAACTAGAGTAATAGGACTACCCCCTGGGACCGGCTAGATCCGTAATAGTATTATTAAAGAAAGAGATTTAGTAAGCGCAGGTATTACTTTATACCTAAACTTTCTAGGTTTAAATCCTTATCCCGATAGTAACCTAAATTAACCTCTCGCTACTATAATACCGCTTCTTCCCGTCCTTTATAAGCCGGCTTAATAAGCCGATTATCTATAAGTTTAGACTTCGAACTACCTTATCTCTCGTCTTCTTAAAGCCTTTAATACCCTTACGGCGCGTAGTCTCTTTTAGTATATAGGGATTCGACGATCGCTACGTAATTAGCTTAGACGGCGCTATAGATAAGGGCTAATAGTCTACTAATAGTTAAGGATGTAAATAGAGGCCAAAAGACGATAGAATAGTATATACTAGGATAATACAAATAATTAGTAGAGATTCTTAGTCCTAAGCGTAAAATATTATATATAGGCCGATATTCGGCGCCTAATTTAGCTTAGCGTATAGACTTTTTACGCTAGTTAGTCGTATCCTAAGACGCGCCTCCGTAACTATTTCCTATTTAGAATATTACCGTTACGCCCGCTTTAATCCCGCTAATCGTATTAATTCTACCCTACTTATTCTATTCTTTTTATTAATCTTTATTATAGTATATATTCACAAGGAATTCGATCGTATACGTATTTAGTAATATTAATCTTTACTTTAGGCGGATAACCCTAAACGAGTACCTTTCTAAAAACTTATCCTAAAAGTCTTAGAGCTAGAACCGCGAAAGAAAACTAAGTAATAGCTTTTAGAAGACTAGCTTCGCGTAGAGATACGCGCTCGTTAAGATAAACTATATAAACGCGACCTTACGTAAAGAGCTAAAGAGAGAAGATAATTATAGAAATAACTCGGGGAATAGGAAGACGAGCCTATAAATAGCGTTAATATAGATACCGGTAATAAAGATACTAATCAAGATAGCGGCCAAGACCCTAATATACCTTAACCCGGCTCTAGATCGTCTATACCTTCGCCTCGGCCTCGTATCTTCGAAGATAGATCGCCTAGTTCGTCCGTACCTCCGCCTCCGCCTCGTAACTTCGAAGGCCGTTCGATTTTCTCGCCTAAACCGCCTTTACCGCCTCTATAACGTCTATAACCTTTACTAGTACTATTAAAATCTTTAAGTAATTCGTATTCTTCGGAGAGTATAGACCCTAGTATTAAAGCCGGGATAGATATAATACCTCTACCGCCTTAAAATCAACCTCCTCGTAAATAACCTCCTAAAAGAAAGGCCGATCTAATAACTAGAGATATTACGATAGGCGGTAATAAGCCTAGTTATAACTTAGGATCTATAGTAAAGCGTACGGGTATCCGTCTATCCCGTAGTACTAAAGTACTAAATAGCGCTAATCGCGTAAGTACGGCCGCGTCTTATACTTAAAAGGCGCCTCGTAAATAAGGTAGAAAGAAAACTATAGATCCTTAGAAGAGGGTACCCTACCGCTTTAAGCTAGGAAGTAAGTAAAATACCTAATAGTTTACTAATAGTCCTTTAATCTTTACTAACGTAAATTCTAGCCGTCGCGTTGCGTAAGATTCGTCGCTACTAGAAGGGGACTAAAATACTTACTAAGTTCGGGCCGTTTACTAGACTAGTTCGCGAGATTGCCTAGAACTATAAATCGGACCTACGTTTCTAGAGATCGGCCCTCGAGGCCCTATAAGAGGCTATAGAAGCCTTTATCGTTAGTCTTTTCGAAGGTAAACTTTAGTATATCTTTTATCTATCTAATATACTAATAAGTAATAGATACTAACTTATACGCCATCCACGCTAAACGTGTTACTATCTAGACGAAAGATATTTAATTAGTAAGGCGGATTCGGGGAGATAGTAATAGATAGTAGGTAATATAATTAAATAATATATTTTTAGAGTTTTATACTATAGGACAGAGGCGTTTAGTAAAACCAGTATACCTTAGTTATTAAATATAAATATTATTAGTCTTTACCTCTCTTAACTATTAGGAGACTATTAGGATCTCTTTATCGTCTTTCTTTATCTAAACTAAATATAATATCGTGAATATAGCCTCTCTCGACTATTAGTAGACTATTAGGATCTCCCTCTCTATCTTTCTTTATCTAAGCTAAATAAGAAACGGTGAATTTAACCTCTCTTAACTATTAGGAGACTATTAGAATCTCTCTCTTCGTCTTTCTTTATATAAACTAAATACAATATCGTGAATACAGCCTCTCTCGACTATTACGAGACTATTAGGATATCTCCTATCGTCTTTCTTTATCTAAACTAAATATAATATCGTAAATACAGCCTCTCTCGACTATTACGAGACTATTAGGATCTCTCTCTTCGTCTCTCTTTATATAAACTAAATATATTATCGTAAATATAGGCTCCCTCGACTATTAGAAGACTATTAGGATATCTCCCATCGTCTTTCTTTATCTAAACTAAATATAATATCGTGAATATAGCCTCTCTCGACTATTAGGAGACTATTAGGATCTCTCCTATTATCTTTCTTTATCTAAACTAAATCCAATATCGTGAATATAGCCTCTCTCGACTATTAGGAGACTATTAGAGTCTCTCCCATTATCTTTCTTTATATAAACTAAATATTAAATAGTGAATTCAACTAAATATATATCCTGATACCTAAGATTATACTATAATATAATATAATATTCTTCCTATTAACTCGAACCCTAAGGAGACATTTTATTAAGGTTCGAATAAATTAATACCTTTTATTACGTTCTTTCAGATTATAGCCTCTTAGTACCGTACTAGATTTTCGCCTTGTTTCGAACGAGAAAATAGGCTCTAGCCTTTATCTATTATACTATATTGGTCTACGTCCTTATCTATTAATATTTCTATACTACTATAGCCTTATCGTTATCGTCGTCTACGTCTATACCTACGCCTTATAATCTATTCCTACGAATTAGCCTTAATAAAGAAGTCTACCTTTAGGTACCCGAACATACGGACGAGTTCTAGGACTAGTTTATTGAATAAGTATAGTATAAGACCGAGTTCGACGAAACTAGTAAAGTACGTAAATCTAAAATAAAGTTCCGTAAATTTAGCGGTACTAAGTAGGCTATATACTAGATATACTTCTAGGAGGGGGCTTATCGAATAACTGGCGCCCTAAAGATCGTATACTTACGATACGATAAGGTTATAGTCTACGGGAATTACTACGGTATAAAGAGTCTTACGGAATATATCGATTCCGATACCTATAAAGTAATTTCTAAGAGACGAGGTTTGAAGTAGCTAACTATTAAAGAGGGCTTTAGGGTATCGGTAAGACTATTAGTAAACTATTAGGTCTTCGAAATACTAATATCTACTAGAAGTACCGTACCAAAGTAGAGATTATAGAGGCCGGCGATATTAAGATATATACTAGTAGCTTTAACTAGTAACTTATTAGGACTATCGTCTTATATAAATAGGTAATAATAGCGGTCGATAATATCGAATTCTTTCGTCTTATACGATGCGTAAATCCCGAAATTACTATAATATCTTCGTCGACTATTACTAACTATATTCTTAAGCTACGAGAGGCTACTAAAAATATAATCCGTAAACGTCTCCCTCTATCGCCTTAGAAAGTCGTATACGTCTTAGATAGATAGTCTACGCCTCGCCGGGATAGCTATATCGTAATTAAGGTATACTAGGTTCGTAATAATTAGGTACTCGAAGACGTACTAATCGGTTTCGAGCCCTATACCGGTATCTATAGCGGTACTTATCTCGCTAAACTTATAATGGGGCGGCTATAGTATTTCGACCTAGTATAGAGGGTTATTACGTTTACTATAGATAACGCGTCGAATAATAAGACTATAGTATAGTCCGTTAACGCGTTAATTGTTAAGCTATATAAATATACGAATATTTAAAACGAGATTACGCTCTATCCCTATATCGCGTACGTAATATAGCTTAGCTATAATAGCCTTCTCTCCAATATTAAAATACGACTAACAAAGGATAAGCTTATAAGGAACTAGTTAGAGGAGAAGGAGAAAACTACTATAGTACTTATAAGGGGCGAAATTCCTATAAATACTTAAAGAGAAGTAAGTTAACCCCTAATAGTCTCCTAATAGTCCTGGAGTCCTATAGCCTACTAATACTATTCTTCGCCTAAAGCTTCTATATACTATAGCTAAAGCGTATTAGATTACTATCTTTATTAATTCGAGCGAAGGACGCTAGCTTTCGTTCTAGAGGATTTAAGCCGTATAGCTTAAGGAGTACGATACTTATTCGATAGCCTAATATCTTCGCCCGATATAGGATATTAAGACTAGGTAGGATTCTACTTTCTATATATTAGTACGTCTCCTTAAGTTGGGCGAGCCTATTATAACGTATACGAAGAAAGAATACGCGTATCTCTCTCTTAATAATAATAAATAGAGCTAAGTTAAATACCTCGTTAATATCCTTCGTCCTTTTACCGTATATACCGCCCTTATTAGTACGTCTAAAGAACCGACTATCTATTAGATCTTCAAAATCTATAATCGTCTCTTTATATACCTCGAGGACGCGGAGGAGATACTAAAGAGTAAGACGCGTCGATAGAAGGTCGAGATTAGGAAGGTATACGGTAGAGTAAGGGAGAAGATTAAGGTCTACTACTCTACTACGTCGTATAGCTAGGTAGGTAAGCTCTACGGAATAGCGATCCTTCTCGATCTACGCGCAAAACTTAGTACTTAGCTAAACCCTAAGTAGGTACTAACCGAGGATAACGAGTTCGATTAGTAGGCGTATTATTAGGAGGAGTTAAAATAGCTATACGATAGTAAATACGTAACGCGAACTCTAACTAAATAACGAAGGGCTATACCCGATAGCCTTAAGGATATAGAGATCTCCCTAGATTCTATTAAGATATAAATAGCGACAGCTAAGACCCTAATACCTTTATTAGTTATAGGTAGGCTAACTAACCGGATAATTAACGATAGATAGAAAGAGTTTAATAACTATCGGTCGTAGAGTAAGTCTCCTCTTACCTAATAGTTCCCTAATAGTCTCTAACGCGTAACTAGACGAGGCGTAAACTTACCTAAAGAGACCCTTCTAGTAATAGAAGCTTATCGAGCCTTACTTCCCTCGTATTACTATAATAGTTAAGAATATTTTCGTAATTTAGGCGGCTGGTATTAGTATTGAACGAGAGTTTAGTATTATAAGCGCTTTTAATACGGACAATAAGACGTATAGTCTAAATGTTCTCGTAGCCCTAATAATAAATAACTATAAATAGAGAGTACGGTAGAAGTAGAATCTCTAGAATTACTACTTAATTTATACGCGTAAGGATATAGTTATATCTAACGAGATTAAGGTAGAGCGTTAGATATTAGAGGAGGCTATTTATTATTTTATTCGCGACTTACTTAATCTCGATAATATAAGTAAAACGGAGGATACACCCGATCCTAATAACTTACTATTTAAGGGAGAGGAGATTAGAATAGAGATAGAGATAATACTTAGTAGCTTTAAGCGAGATAAGGAGGGTTTATTAGGCGATAACCTCGAGATAGTTCCTCGTATAGTAGATCGCGTAAAGGGTCGTACGAAAAGACGCGCTTAAAATAAGACTAATAGAGGGAAGCGTAAGGCTCGTAAGTTAATAGTTCCGGGGTTACGAAGGGCTAGTAGCTTAAGCCTTTACGTAATAGTTAATCCGGAAAGCGATAGTAATAATGCGGGCCCTATACCTAAACGAACTCGCTTAAAGATAGACCTATAATCGTAGTTAGTAGTAATAACTAACTTTAACTATTAGGAGACTATTAGTATTCTAGGATTATATATTTATACTTCGTATACATATAGTTATAAATAATTATAAGTTGAAACTCAGTATTTCGACTCTAGATAGATTAATATTTAAAGCTTAGTATCTCTACCCTCTATTATATATATATTATACGATATATTATAAGACTAGTATCACGTACCCCCGACCCGTTTAGTTAGGTCGGAGTTTATCGGGGTAAGAGTCGGGGCGGGGTCCTCTTAGAGGGTACCCCCCCGACCCGAACCCCCCTCTTAACCCCCCCTAACCCTAAGGGGTCGGGGGATAACCCGACCCCTTAGGAACCCTAAGTAAAGGTATTAGGGCCTTAGCTATCGCTATTTATACCTTAATAGAATCTAGGGAGATCTCTATATCCTTAAGGCTATCGGGTATAGCTCTTCGTCGTTTAGTTAGAGTTCGTATTACGTATTTACTATTATATAGCTATTTTAACTCCTTCTAATAATACGCCTACTAATCGAACTCGTTATCCTTAGTTAGTACCTACTTAGGGTTTAGCTAAGTACTAAGTTTTACGCGTAGATCGAGAAGGATCGCTATTCCGTAGAGCTTACCTACCTAGCTATACGATATAGTAGAGTAGTAGACCTTAATCTTCTCTCTTACTCTACCGTATACCTTCCTAATCTCAACCTTCTATCGACGCGTCTTACTCTTTAGTATCTCCTCCGCGTCCTTAAGGTATATAAAGAGACGATTATAGATTTCGAAGACCTAATAGATAGTCGGTTCTTTAGACGTACTAATAAGGGTAGTATATATAGTAAAAGGACGAAGGATATTAACGAGGTATTTAACTTAGCCCTATTTATTATTATTAAGAGGAAGATACGCGTATTCTTTCTTCGTATACGTTATAATAGGCTTGCCTAACTTAAGGAGACGTACTAATATATAGAAAGTAGAATCCTACCTAGTCTTAATATCCTATATCGGGCGAAGATATTAGGCTATTAAATAAGTATTATACTCCTTAAGCTATACGGCTTAAATCCTCTAGAATAAAAGCTAGCGTCCTTCGCTTAAATTAATAAAGATAGTAATCTAACGCGCTTTAGCTATAGTATATAGAAGCTTTAGGTAAAGAATAGTATTAGTAGGCTATAGGACTCTAGGACTAGTAGGAGACTATTAGGGGTTAACTTACTCTTCTTTAAGTATTTATAGGAATTTCGCCCCTTATAAGTACTATTATAGTTTTCTCCTCCTTCTCTAACTAGTTCCTTATAAGCTCATCCTTTATTGGTCGTATTTTAATATTGGAGAGAAGGCTATTATAGCTAAGCGATATTATATACGCGATATAGGGATAGAGCGTAATCTCGTTTTAAATATTTGTATTTTTATATAGCTTAATAATTAACGCGTTAACGGACTATACTATAGTCTTATTATTCGACGCGTTATCCGTAGTAAACGTAATAACCCTCTATACTAGGTCGAAATACTATAGCCGCTCTATTATAAGTTTAGCGAGATAAGTACCGCTATAGGTACCGGTATAGAGCTCGAAACCGATTAGTATGTCTTCGAGTACCTAATTATTACGAACCTAGTATACCTTAATTACGACGTAGCTATCCCGGCGAGGCGTAGACTATCTATCTAAGACGTATATAACTTTCTAAGGCGATAGAGGAGACGTTTACGGATTATATTTTTAGTAGCCTCTTGTAGCTTAAGAATATAGTTAGTAATAGTCGACGAAGATATTATAGTAATTTCGGGATTTACGTATCGTATAAGACGAAAGAATTCGATATTATCGACCGCTATTATTACCTATTTATATAAGACGATAGTCCTAATAAGTTACTAGTTAAAGCTACTAGTATATATCTTAATATCGCCGGCCTCTATAATCTCTACTTTAGTACGGTACTTCTAGTAGATATTAGTATTTCGAAGACCTAATAGTTTACTAATAGTCTTACCGATACCCTAAAGCCCTCTTTAATAGTTAGCTACTTTAAACCTCGTCTCTTAGAAATTACTTTATAGGTATTAGAATTAATATATTCCGTAAGACTCTTTATACCGTAGTAATTCCGTAGACTATAACCTTATCGTATTATAAGTATACGATCTTTAGGGCGCTAGTTATTCGATAAGCCCTCCTAGAAGTATATCTAGTATATAGCCTACTTAGTACCGCCAAATTTACGGAACTTTATTTTAGATTTACGTAATTTACTAGTTTCGTCGAACTCGGTCTTATACTATACTTATTCGATAAACTAGTCCTAGAACTCGTCCGTATATTCGGGTGCCTAAAGGTAGACTTCTTTATTAAGGCTAATTCGTAGGAATAGATTATAAGGCGTAGGTATAGACGTAGACGAGGATAATGATAAGGCTATAGTAGTATAGGAATATTAATAGATAAGGACGTAGACTAATATAGTATAATAGATAAAGGCTAGAGCCTATTTTCTCGTTCGAAATAAGACGAAAATCTAGTACGGTACTAAGAGGCTATAATCTTAAAGAACGTAATAAAAGGTATTAATTTATTTAAACCTTAATAAAATGTCTCCTTAGGGTTCGAGTTAATAGGAAGAATATTATATTATATTATAGTATAATCTTAGGTATTAGGATATATATTCAGTTAAATTCACTATTTAATATTTAGTTTATATAAAGAAAGATGATGGGAGAGACCCTAATAGTCTCCTAATAGTCGAGAGAGGCTGTATTTACGATATTGGATTTAGTTTAGATAAAGAAAGATAATAGGAGAGATCCTAATAGTCTCCTAATAGTCGAGAGAGGCTATATTCACGATATTATATTTAGTTCAGATAAAGAAAGACGATAGGAGATATCCTAATAGTCTCGTAATAGTCGAGAGAGGCTATATTTACGATATTATATTTAGTTTAGATAAAGAAAGACGATAGGAGATATTCTAATAGTCTCGTAATAGTCGAGAGAGACTGTATTCACGATATTGTATTTAGTTTATATAAAGAAAGACGAAGAGAGAGATTCTAATAGTCTCCTAATAGTTAAGAGAGGTTAAATTTACCGTTTCTTATTTAGCTTAGATAAAGAAAGATAGAGAGGGAGATTCTAATAGTCTACTAATAGTCGAGAGAGGCTATATTTACGATATTATATTTAGTTTAGATTAAGAAAGACGATAAAGAGATCCTAATAGTCTCCTAATAGTTAAGAGAGGTAAAGACTAATAGTATTTATATTTAATAACTAAGGTATACTAGTTTTACTAAACGCCTCTATCCTATAGTATAAAACTCTAAAAATATATTATTTAATTATATTACCTACTATCTATTACTATCTCCCCGAATCTGCCTTACTAATTAAATATCTTTCGTCTAGATAGTAACACGTTTAGCGTAGATAGCGTATAAGTTAGTATCTATTACTTATTAGTATATTAGATAGATAAAAGATATACTAAAGTTTACCTTCGAAAAGACTAACGATAAAGGCTTCTATAGCCTCTTATAGAGCCTCGAGGGCCGATCTCTAGAAACGTAGGTCCGATTTATAGTTCTAGGTAATCTCGCGAACTAGTCTAGTAAACGGCCTAAACTTAGTAAGTATTTTAGTCCCCTTCTAGTAGCGACGAATCTTACGTAACGCGACGGCTAGAATTCACGTTAGTAAAGATTAAAGGACTATTAGTAAACTATTAGGTATTTTACTTACTTCCTAGCTTAAAGCGGTAGGGTACCCTCTTCTAAGGACCTATAGTTTTCTTTCTACCTTATTTACGAGGCGCCTTTTAAGTATAAGACGCGGCCGTACTTACGCGATTAGCGCTATTTAGTACTTTAGTACTACGGGATAGACGGATACCCGTACGCTTTACTATAGATCCTAAGTTATAACTAGGCTTATTACCGCCTATCGTAATATCTCTAGTTATTAGATCGGCCTTTCTTTTAGGAGGTTATTTACGAGGAGGTTGATTTTAAGGCGGTAGAGGTATTATATCTATCCCGGCTTTAATACTAGGGTCTATACTCTCCGAAGAATACGAATTACTTAAAGATTTTAATAGTACTAGTAAAGGTTATAGACGTTATAGAGGCGGTAAAGGTAGTTTAGGCGAGAAAATCAAACGGCCTTCGAAGTTACGAGGCGGAGGCGGAGGTACGAACGAACTAAACGATCTATCTTTAAAGATACGAGGCCGAGGTAAAGGTATAGACGAGCTAGGGCTAGGTTAAAGTATATTAGGGTCTTAGCCGCCGTCTTAATTAGTATCTTTATTACTAGTATCTATATTAACGCTATTTATAGGCTCGTCTTCCTATTCCCTGAGTTATTCCTATAATTATCTTCTCTCTTTAGCTCTTTACGTAAGGTCGCGTTTATATAGTTTATCTTAACGAGCGCGTATCTCTACGCGAAGCTAGTCTTCTAAAAGCTATTACTTAGTTTTCTTTCGCGGTTCTAGCTCTAAGACTTTTAGGATAAGTTTTTAGAAAGGTACTTATTTAGGGTTATCCGCCTAAAGTAAAGGTTAATATTACTAAATACGTATACGATCGAATTCCTTATAAATATATACTATATTAAAGATTAATAAAAAGAATAGAATAAGTAGGGTAGAATTAATACGATTAGCGGAATTAAAGCGGGCGTAATAGTAATATTCTAAATAGGAAATAGTTATAGAGGCGCGTCTTAGGATACGACCGACTAGCGTAAAAAGTCTATACGCTAAGCTAAATTAGGCGCTAAATATTAGCCTATATATAATATTTTGCGCTTAGGACTAAGAATCTCTATTAATTATTTATATTATCCTACTATATACTATTCTATCGTCTTTTAGCCTCTATTTATATCCTTAACTATTAGTAGACTATTAGCCCTTATCTATAGCGCCGTCTAAGCTAATTACGTAGCGATCGTCGAATCCCTATATACTAAAAGAGACTACGCGCCGTAAGGGTATTAAAGACTTTAAGAAGATAAGAGATAAGGTAGTTCGAAGTCTAAACTTATAGATAATCGGCTCGTTAAGCCGGCTTATAAAGGACGGGAAGAAGCTGTATTATAGTAGCGAGAGGTTAATTTAGGTTACTATTAGGATAAGGATTTAAACCTAGAAGGTTTAGGTATAAAGTAATACCTACGCTTACTAAATCTCTTTCTTTAATAATACTATTACGGATCTAGCCGGTCCTAGGGGGTGGTCCTATTACTCTAGTTTTAGAGTAGTAAGATATATAGTATTCTAGAAGATTTTAAACCTACGAAGCGTAAATATTCCGATTAAAGGCGTAGATATAAGGTTAAGAGCGTAAAGATAAGGATAATAACGGTAGTACTAAAGAATAAACCTATTAATATTATATTAAAAGGCGAGTCTAGGGACGGGCTACGGCGTCTAATATTATACCCGTTCCCTCTCTATATACTAGTACTAAATAAATAACTCTCTCTCTATATTGACTATTAGAAGACTATTAGTAATACTCGCTATATAAATATTATATCTTAAGACCTAGATTCTACTAAATTATCTCTCTTACTTTCTCTAAGAATTTGTACGACTATATAACGCTAAGTAAATATTAATTCCGATATAATACCGAGAGTTATACGAAATTATTTAAGCGTATATAGCTATACCTAAGGTAGATAAATAATATATATCTAAATATATAGATCGATAGTATACTCGTTGTTCTTCTTTATAACTAAGTATTATTTTATTTAAACGTGTTATAGTATATATATATTAATTCTTATAGGAATTAAATATATTTATTAAAATCTTAATAAAATATATCCTCGGGGTTCGAGTTAATAAGAAGAATATCGAATTATTACGTAGTATAACCTAAGGTACTAGAATATATACTTAGACGAATTTATAACCTATTATTAAGCTTAGATAAAGAAAGACGACGGGAGAGATTCTAATAGTCTTCTAATAGTCGAGAGAGGCTGTATTCACGATATTAGATTTAGTTTAGATAAAGAAAGACGATAGGAGATATCCTAATAGTCTTCTAATAGTCGAGGGAGCCTATATTTACGATAATATATTTAGTTTATATAAAAAGAGACGAAGAGAGAGATTCTAATAGTCTCCTAATAGTCGAGAGAGGCTGTATTCACGATATTAGATTTAGTTTAGATAAAGAAAGATAATAGAAGAGATTCTAATAGTCTCCTAATAGTCGAGAGAGGCTATATTCACGATATTATATTTAGTTTAGATAAAGAAAGACGATAGGAGATATCCTAATAGTCTTCTAATAGTCGAGGGAGCCTGTATTCACGATAATATATTTAGTTTATATAAAGAGAGACGAAGAGAGAGATCCTAATAGTGTCCTAATTATTAAAAGAGGTTAAATTTACCATTTCCTATTTAGCTTAGATAAAGAAAGATAGAGAGGAAGATCCTAATAGTCTACTAATAGTTAAGAGAGGCAAATACTAGTATTATTAATATTCTACGCCTAATATATACTTTACTTTATCCTATAGTATATAACTCCAAAAATATATTATTTAGTTATATTTTTAGCCTAGAATTTACGCGCTACTACCCCTACTCTAACGAAGCCGTCTTACTAACTATATATCCTTTAACTAAATAGTTACTCGCTTAGTATAGATAGCGTATAGGTTAGTATCTATTCTAGATTAGTAGACTAGAGATAATTAAGTATATATTAAATATTATCTTTAAATAAGCTAACTAGGAAGGCCTCGGCCGCTTCTTAAATTATATCGATAGCCGTCTTCTAAAAGCGCGTATTCTTAATAATAAGTAAATCCTAGATAATCTCTTTTACTAATCTCGTAAATAGTAACTTACGTAGGAGGAGTTTAGTCCCCTTCTAGTAGCGACGAATCTTACGTAATACGACGGCTAGAATTTACGTTAGTAAGGATTAATAGACTATTAGTAAACTAATAGGTATTTTACTTACTTCCTAGGTTATAACGGTAGGGTTTCTTTATAGAAGCCTTTCGAGTAGTTATTTTTCTTAAACGTGACTTAGGCGTACTAGTTAAATCTTTTAAAGACTTTCGAGCGATCTAGGAGCTACTAGTAGCAATTACGCTAGTTGTCTTAGTACGCGCCTAAGGTTATAATTAGTATTACCGAATACGCGTACGCGTAAATTTAAAATAAAGATATACTATAGTAATAAATAACGATAAGAATGATTTGATAGGCCTAATAAGATATAATTAGCTAAGTTAATGCGAGGACAATAGTTGTAGAGGTAACTAGTAAAGGCGCGTTCTAATATACGATAGACTAGCGTTGAAATCTCTATACGCTAAGCCGCTTTAGGCGCCGATTATCGGCTCGTACTTACTATTTCGCGCTTAGGACGAACTCCTTCTACTAATTAATATTATCCCATCTATAAAAGCAATTTTAGCGTATTTTACTTTCTAATCGTACCCTTAACTATTAGTAGACTATTAGCCGTTCCCTACTTTAGCCGCTCTCTACTATAGCGCCTACTAAACTAGTTACGTAGCGATCTATAAATAAGTATATATAGAAAGAGACTACGCGCCGTAAGGGTCTTAAAGGCTTTAAGAAGATAAAAGATTACGCTAGGCGGTACCTATATACTATAACATCGGTAGCGCGTAAGAAAGTAAAGGACTTATTAGGCTTTAATAAATTACTAGAGGCGCGTTAAAAGGAGCTTTTATAGACGGCTACTTAAGAAGTTATAGATAAGAGGTATATCTATACTAACGTTCCTTACTCTTTTACTAGTCCTCTAACTAATTAATACCTCTAGAATTACTACTAGTAGCTATCCTAATATCCTTAAACGCCCTCTTAATAAAATTATCGCCTTCGAACCTAATAATAATAAAGATAACGAAGACGACGACGAAGACGACGACGAAGACGACGACGAAGACGATAACGAAGACGACGACGAAGACGACGACGAAGACGACGATAAAGAGAACGACGAAGATAACGACGAATCCCTTAATTAAGATCTAGACGTACTTCTCGATACTAAAATCTAGTCCTCTATAGTAGATAAGTAAATTAAAAAGTTCTAGGAAGCTACTATCGCTCGCTACTTAAACTACTAGTAAACTATATTTAGACTTATAAGGAGATTATAGTAGTATATAGCGTAATTATTAAATACTAAGGTAAATAGTCTAGTACTTATTACTTAAAATAAGAAGATCTATAAATATCTTTATAAAGAAGAACTATCGGTTAGTATTCCGCTTACCTAATAGTCTACTAATAGTCTCTAACGCTTATATAGACCCTTATTACTATAGGGACCTATACTATTAATTCCCTTCCCTTTATCTCTCCTTACTAATTTTTCAATATAGACGAAATTACGATCCTACGTAATCGACTTATAACTAGCCGTTTCTTACTAGGTCCTACTAGTTAGTAGATAGTATATCCTATTAATAAAGCTAGATTAAGAGCTAATCTACCTGAAGCCTTACTAGTAAATAAGGTATAAGAGCTTATATTTAGTTCGAAGAGAGATACTACTTAGAGATATAGTAGAGTTCGTAATATAGATCTCTAACGTTTAGTAATATTACTATTAGCTAAATAGAACACTAATATTAATAGTAATTATCTTAATAAAATAGATATAGTAGATAATAAGGGTACTCTAGCCTCTATATTTTAAGGTCGGCTTTAAGATAAGGATAAGGAGGATAACGAGGAGATAGAAGAAGAAGATAATAATAATAATAGGAATCTAGATAGTTTTATAACTAATAATAGTATTATTAATAAGCGAGATATATTAGATAATAAGTCTAAGGACGGCGTCTAATATTATACCCGTTCTCTCTCTATATACTAGTACTAAATAAATAGCTCTCTCCCTATATTAACTATTAGGAGACTATTAGTAATACTCGATATATAAATATTATAACTTAAAACCTAGATTCTACTAAATTATTACTCTTACTTCCTATAAGAATACCTTATCTCTTTATAATATTATATAATACTTTATATAGGTATTATTAGGGTCCCTAAGGGGTCGGGTCGGGTCGAGTTTTGGGGGTACCCCCCCAACCCGCCGCGGGGGGTAGAAATAGGGGGCGGGTTTTAGGTCGGGAGCTTTTACCCCCGACCCGCTAATCGGGGGGAAGTCGGGTTTTTTAAGTCACATGTTTTAATACTTAACCTAGGTATTATTAAGATCTAAATAGCTAGAATTATAGAGAAATACCTATTCTATAAGTCTATAAGGTTATATAATATAAAATATCTATAGGTCGTCCGTAATTAATAAAACTATACGAAAAAGTTACGTTTTTTAGCTAAGAACCCGCCCCAATTAATCGGGTCGGGTTCTAGCGGGTTTAGGGTCGGGGCGGGGGTCCTAGGGACCCCCTATCCCCGACCCCTTAGGGACCCTAGGTATTATATCTTAATAAGTATTACGTACGCCCCCGATTCTACCCTAATTATTGGGTTAGGGGGTAAATTATCCCCCGCCCTAAAACCCCAACCTCTCCCCCCCCCCGTTTACCCTCCGCCCCCTATAGCGGGTTAGGGGGGTACCCCTAAAACCCGACCCGACCCGACCCCTTAGGGACCCTAGTCTTAAATAGGGTCCCTAAGGGGTAGGGGGGGTCGGGAGGGGTATTTAGGTCGGGTCTAGGGGTCCCTAGGACCCCCCGCCCCGACCCTAAACCCGCTAGAACCCGACTTAATTAATTAGGGCGGGCTCTTAGCTAAAAAACGTAACTTTTTCGTACGGTTTTATTAATTACGGACGACCTATTGGTATTTTATCTTATATAACCTTATAGGCTTATAGAATAGATATTTCTCTATAATTCTAGCTATTTAGATCTTAATAATACCTAGGTTAAGTATTAAAACATATAACTTAAAAAACCCGACTTCTCCCTAATTAGTAGGTCGGGGGTAAAAGCCCCTCGACCTAAAACCTACCCCCTATTTCTACCCCCGCGGCGGGTCGGGGGGGTACCCCCAAAACCCGACCCGACCCGACCCCTTGGGGACCCTAGTCTTAAAGAATAAGAATATGTTTTATATATTAGATAGCTATTTTTTTGGATAAGAATAGTAGAAAAAGAAGTAAGATTCTATAGGATAATCTTTTATTGAAGTAAATACTATAAGCTTTAATAGCTAGACTCTATTTCTAAGACTTTTTAGCTATTATACTAAGCTTAAATATATAAGAGTAGATAGTATATAGTCTTATAGCTAAGAAAGTAATTAGGATATAAAAAGATCTATTAAATACCCTCTAAATAAGTATCAATACTATATATACTAAATTATATAAACTTTTCTTAAACCTATAGGCTAAGAGACTATAGAGAAAGTATATAAATTAGATAATACTAAGCTTTCTAAATAAGAGTCTAAATAAAATTAATATAATTATATAAGATACTCTTTATGAAACAGCTAATACTATAATTCTTAGAGCTAGAATCTTTTATAATAGTAAAGAATCAATATAATAAGATTATATACTTAATATTAGATAGTTTTAAGTCTAGTTACTATTAAAGAAACGAATCTAGATTATAATCTATAGAACACTTCTTAAATAAGTAGTAATACTCTATGTACTAGTAAATAAGACCTATCCTAAAAATCTATAGTATATAAGAGTAAGAGTAAGTATTATATATTATATAGTATCTAGCTTTTAAATAAGTATATTAAGTTAATAAGTAAGATTCTATTTAATACTCTTTTTATAAATCTAGTACTAGGGACCTTAGTAGCTAGAGTCTATTTTTATTACTTATTAGTTATAGATATAGTATTAGATATAGAGACTTAGATAGTATCTTATCTATTAGCTAAGAAGGTAGTTAAAATAAGAAAAGATCTATAAAATACTCCTTAAATAAGTAGTAATACTCTATATATAGTAGTAGATAAGAAGAATCTTCTAGTTTCTTAGTCTTAAGAAATCGAAATATATTATTTATATTAGAGAGTAAATAACCCTTTTAGCTAAGATTCAAGGAAAATAAAATAGATAAAATTAAATAATATCTTAAAAGTAGCTAATACTATAGGATCTAGTAGCTAGAATCTATCTTAAGTATATAATAGTTAGTATAGGAGATTAAGATACTTAATATTAGATAGTATCTAGTCTTTTAGTAAAGAAGGTAAAGAGTAAAAGTAAAGTTTTATTTATAGCTCGTAAGATATATAGTAATACTCTATATACTAGTATAGAAAAATTAGAGTCCCTAAGGGGTCGGGTTATCCCCCGACCCCTTAGGGTTAGGGGGGGTTAGGAGGGGGGTTTAGGTCGGGGGGGTACCCTCTAAGAGGACCCCGCCCCGACCCTTACCCCGATAAACCCCGACCTAACTAAACGGGTCGGGGGTACGTAATACTAGTCTTATAATATATCGTATAATATATATATAATAGAGGGTAGAGATACTAAGCTTTAAATATCAATCTATCTAGAGTCGAAATACTGAGTTTCAACTTATAATTATTTATAACTGTATGTATACGAAGTATAAATGTATAATCCTAGAATACTAATAGTCTCCTAATAGTTAAAGTTGGTTATTACTACTAACTACGATCGTAGGTCTATCTTTAAGCGAGTTCGTTTAGGTATAGGGCCCGTATTATTACTATCGCTTTCTAGATTAACTATTGCGTAAAGGCTTGAGCTACTAGCCCTTTATAACCCCGGAACCGTTAACTTACGAGCCTTACGCTTCCCTCTATTAGTCTTATTTTAAGCGCGTCTTTTTGTACGACCCTTTACGCGATCTACTATACGAGGAACTATCTCGAGGTTATCGCCTAATAAACCCTCCTTATCTCGCTTAAAGCTACTAAGTATTGTCTCTATCTCTATTCTAATCTCCTCTCCCTTAAATAGTAAGTTATTAGGATCGGGTATATCCTCCGTCTTACTTATATTATCGAGATTAAGTAAGTCGCGAATAAAATAATAAATAGCCTCCTCCGATATCTAACGCTCTATCTTAATCTCGTTAGATATAACTATATCCTTACGCGTATAAATTGAGTAGTAATCCTAGAGATTCTACTTCTACCGTACTCTCTATTTATAGTTGTTCATTATTAGGGCTGCGAGAACATTTGGACTATACGTCTTATTATCCGTATTAAAAGCGCTTACAATACTAAACTCTCGTTTAATACCAATACTAGCCGCCTAAATTACGAAAATATCCTTAACTATTATAGTAATACGAGGGAAGCGAGGCTCGATAAGCTTCTATTACTAGAAGGGTCTTTTTAGGTAAGTTTACGCCTCGTCTAGTTACGCGTTAGAGACTATTAGAGAACTATTAGGTAAGAGGAGACTTACTCTACGACCGATAGTTATTAAACTCTTTCTATCCATCGTTAATTATCCGGTTAGTTAGCCTACCTATAACTAGTAAAGGCATTAGGGCCTTAGCTATCGCTATTTATACCTTAATAGAATCTAGGGAGATCTCTATATTCTTAAGGCTATCGGGTATAGCCCTTCGTCGTTTAGTTAGAGTTCGCGTTACGTATTTACTATCGTATAGCTATTTTAACTCCTCCTAATAATACGCCTACTAATCGAACTCGTTATCCTCGGTTAGTACCTACTTAGGGTTTAGCTAAGTACTAAGTTTTGCGCGTAGATCGAGAAGGATCGCTATTCCGTAGAGCTTACCTACCTAGCTATACGACGTAGTAGAGTAGTAGACCTTGATCTTCTCCCTTACTCTACCGTATACCTTCCTAATCTCGACCTTCTATCGACGCGTCTTATTCTTTAGTATCTCCTCCGCGTCCTTAAGGTATATAAAGAGACGATTATAGATTTCGAAGACCTAATAGATAGTCGGTTCTTTAGACGTACTAATAAGGGCGGTATATACGGTAAAAGGACGAAGGATATTGACGAGGTATTTAACTTAGCCCTATTTATTATTATTAAGAGAGAGATACGCGTATTCTTTCTTCGTATACGTTGTGATAGGCTCGCCTAACTTAAGGAGACGTACTAATATATAGAAAGTAGAATCCTACCTAGTCTTAATATCCTATATCGGGCGAAGATATTAGGCTATCGAATAAGTATCGTACTCCTTAAGCTATACGGCTTAAATCCTCTAGAACGAAAGCTAGCGTCCTTCGCTCGAATTAATAAAGATAGTAATCTAACGCGCTTTAGCTATAGTATATAGAAGCTTTAGGCGAAGAATAGTATTAGTAGGCTATAGGACTCTAGGACTATTAGGAGACTATTAGGGGTTAACTTACTCCTCTTTAAGTATTTATAGGAATTTCGCCCCTTATAAGTACTATAGTAGTTTTCTCCTCCTCCTCTAACCAGTTCCTTATAAGCTTATCCTTTGTTGGTCGTATTTTAATATTAGAGAGAAGGCTATTATAGCTAAGCTATATTACGTACGCGATATAGGGATAGAGCGTAATCTCGTTTTAAATATTCGTATATTTATATAGCTTAATAATTAACGCGTTAACGGACTATACTATAGTCTTATTATTTAACGCGTTATCCGTAGTAAACGTAATAACCCTCTATACTAGGTCGAAATACTGTAGCCGCCCTATTATAAGTTTAGCGAGATAAGTACCGCTATAGGTACCGGTATAGGGCTCGAAACCGATTAGTACGTCTTCGAGTACCTAATTATTACGAACCTAGTATACCTTAATTACGACGTAGCTATCCCGGCGAGGCGTAGACTATCTATCTAAGACGTATACGACTTTCTAAGGCGATAGAGGGAGACGTTTACGGATTGTATTTTTAGTAGCCTCTCGTAGCTTAAGAATATAGTTAGTAATAGTCGACGAAGATATTATAGTAATTTCGGGATTTACGTATCGTATAAGACGAAAGAATTCGATATTATCGACCGCTATTATTGCCTATTTATATAAGACGATAGTCCTAATAAGTTACTAGTTAAAGCTACTAGTATATATCTTAATATCGCCGGCCTCTATAATCTCTACTTTGGTACGGTACTTCTAGTCGATATTAGTATTTCGAAGACCTAATAGTTTACTAATAGTCTTACCGATACCCTAAAGCCCTCTTTAATAGTTAGCTACTTTAAACCTCGTCTCTTAGAAATTACTTTATAGGTATCGGAATCGATATATTCCGTAAGACTCTTTATACCGTAGTAATTCCCGTAGACTATAACCTTATCGTATCGTAAGTATACGATCTTTAGGGCGCTAGTTATTCGATAAGCCCCCTCCTAGAAGTATATCTAGTATGTAGCCTACTTAGTACCGCCAAATTTACGGAACTTTATTTTAGATTTACGTACTTTACTAGTTTCGTCGAACTCGGTCTTATACTATACTTGTTCGATAAACTAGTCCTAGAACTCGTCCGTATATTCGGGTACCTAAAGGTAGACTTCTTTGTTAAGGCTAATTCGTAGGAATAGATTATAAGGCGTAGGTATAGACGTAGACGACGATAACGATAAGGCTATAGTAGTATAGGAATATTGATAGATAAGGACGTAGACTAATATAGTATAATAGATAAAGGCTAGAGCCTATTTTCTCGTTCGAAATAAGGCGAAAATCTAGTACGGTACTAAGAGGCTATAATCTTAAAGAACGTAACGAAAGGTATTAATTTATTCGAACCTTAATAAAATGTCTCCTTAGGGTTCGAGTTAATAGGAAGAATATTATATTATGTTACAGTATAATCTCAGGTATTAGGATATATATTTAGTTGAATTCACTATTTAATATTTAGTTTATGTAAAGAAAGATAATAGGAGAGACCCTAATAGTCTCCTAATAGTCGAGAGAGGCTGTATTTACGATATTGGATTTAGTTTAGATAAAGAAAGATAATAGGAGAGATCCTAATAGTCTCCTGATAGTCGAGAGAGGCTATATTTACGATATTATATTTAGTTTAGATAAAGAAAGACGATGGGAGATATTCTAATAGTCTTCTAATAGTCGAGGGAGCCTATATTCACGATAATATATTTAGTTCATATAAAGAGAGACGAAGAGAGAGATCCTAATAGTCTCGTAATAGTCGAGAGAGGCTATATTCACGATATTATATTTAGTTTAGATAAAGAAAGATGATAGGAGATATCCTAATAGTCTCGTAATAGTCGAGAGAGGCTGTATTTACGATATTGTATTTAGTTTATATAAAGAAAGACGAAGAGAGAGATTCTAATAGTCTCCTAATAGTTAAGAGAGGTTAAATTCACCGTTTCTTATTTAGCTTAGATAAAGAAAGATAGAGAGGGAGATTCTAATAGTCTACTAATAGTCGAGAGAGGCTATATTTACGATATTATATTTAGTTTAGATAAAGAAAGACGATGAAGAGATCCTAATAGTCTCCTAATAGTTGAGAGAGGTAAAGACTAATAGTATTTATATTTAATAACTAAGGTATACTGGTTTTACTAAACGCCTCTATCCTATAGTATAAAACTCTAAAAATGTATTATTTAATTATATTACCTACTATCTATTACTATCTCCCCGAATCCGCCTTACTAATTAAATATCTTTCGTCTAGATAGTAACACGTTTAGCGTGGATAGCGTATAAGTTAGTATCTATTACTTATTAGTATATTAGATAGATAAAAGATATACTAAAGTTTACCTTCGAAAAGGCTAACGATAAAGGCTTCTATAGCCTCTTATAGGGCCTCGAGGGCCGATCTCTAGAAACGTAGGTCCGATTTATAGTTCTAGGTAATCTCGCGAACTAGTCTAGTAAACGGCCCGAACTTAGTAAGTATTTTAGTCCTCTTCTAGTAGCGACGAATCTTACGTAACGCGACGGCTAGAATTTACGTTAGTAAAGATTAAAGGACTATTAGTAAACTATTAGGTATTTTACTTACTTCCTAGCTTAAAGCGGTAGGGTACCCTCTTCTAAGGACCTATAGTTTTCTTTCTACCTTATTTGCGAGGCGTCTTTTAAGTATAAGACGCGGCCGTACTTACGCGATTAGCGCTATTTAGTACTTTAGTACTATAGGATAGACGGATACCCGTACGCTTTACTATAGATCCTAAGTTATAACTAGGCTTATTACCGCCTGTCGCAATATCTCCAGTTATTAGATCGGCCTTTCTTTTAGGAGGTTGTTTACGAGGAGGTTGATTTTAAGGCGGTAGAGGTATTGTATCTATCCCGGCTTTAATACTAGGGTCTATACTCTCCGAAGAATACGAATTACTTAAAGATTTTAATAGTACTAGTAAAGGTTATAGATATTGTAGAGGCGGTAAAGGCGGTTTAGGCGAGAAAATCGAACGGCCTTCGAAGTTACGAGGCGGAGGCGGAGGTACGGACGAACTAGGCGATCTATCTTCGAAGATATAAGGCCGAGGCGAAGGTATAGACGATCTAGGGCCGGGTTAAGGTATATTAGGGTCTTGGCTACTATCTTAATTAGTATCTTTATTACTAGTATCTATATTAACGCTATTTATAGGCTCGTCTTCCTATTCCCCGAGTTATTCCTATAATTATCTTCTCTCTTTAGCTCTTTACGTAAGGTCGCGTTTATATAGTTTATCTTAACGAGCGCGTATCTCTACGCGAAGCTAGTCTTCTAAAAGCTATTACTTAGTTTTCTTTCGCGGTTCTAGCTCTAAGACTTTTAGGATAAGTTTTTAGAAAGGTACTCGTTTAGGGTTATCCGCCTAAAGTAAAGGTCAATATTACTAAATACGTATACGATCGAATTCCTTATAAATATATACTATAATAAAGATTAATAAAAAGAATGGAATAAGTAGGGTAGAATTAATACGATTAGCGGGATTAAAGCGGGCGTAACGGTAATATTCTAAATAGGAAATAGTTGCGGAGGCGCGTCTTAGAATACGACCGACTAGCGTAAAAAGTCTATACGCTAAGCTAAATTAGGCGCCGAATATCGGCCTATATATAATATTTTACGCTTAGGACTAAGAATCTCTACTAATTATTTATATTATCCTAGTATATACTATTCTATCGTCTTTTAGCCTCTATTTATATCCTTAACTATTAGTAGACTATTAGCCCTTATCTATAGCGCCGTCTAAGCTAATTACGTAGCGATCGTCGAATCCCTATATACTGAAAGAGACTACGCGCTGTAAGGGTATTGAAGGCTTTAAGAAGACGAGAGATAAGGTAGTTCGAAGTCTAAACTTATAGATAATCGGCTCGTTAAGCCGGCTTATAAAGGACGGGAAGAAGCGGTATTATAGTAGCGAGAGGTTGATTTAGGTTACTATCGGGATAAGGATTTAAACCTAGAAAGTTTAGGTATAAAGTAATACCTACGCTTACTAAATCTCTTTCTTTAATAATACTATCACGGATCTAGCCGGTCCTAGGGGGTAGTCCTATTACTCTAGTTTTAGAGTAGTAAGATACACAGTATTCTAGAAGATTTTAAACCTACGAAGCGTAAATATTCCGATTAAAGGCGTAGATATAAGGTTAAGAGTACAAAGATAAGGATGATAACGCTAGTACTAAAGAATAAACCTATTAATATTATATTAAAAGGTGAGTCTAGGGACGGGCTACGGCGTCTAATATTATACCCGTTCTCTCTCTATATACTAGTACTGAATAAATGACTCTCTCTCTATATTAACTATTAGAAGACTATTAGTAATACTCGCTATATAAATATTGTATCTTAAGACCTAGATTCTACTAAATTATCCCTCTTACTTCCTCTAAGAATTTGTGCGACCGTGCAACGCTAAGTAAATATTGATTCCGATATAATACCGAGGGTTATACGAAATCATTTAAGCGTATATAGCTTTACCTAAGGTAGATAAATAATATATATTTAAATACGTAGATCGATAGTATACTCGTTATTCTTTTTCACAACTAAGTATTATTTTATTTAAACGTATTGTAGTATATATATATTAATTCTTACGGGAATTAAATATATTTATTGAAATCTTAATAAAATATATCCTCGGGGTTCGAGTTGATAAGAAGAATATCGAATTATTACGTAGTATAACCTAAGGTACTAGAATATATACTTAGACGAATTCATAACCTATTATTAAGCTTATATAAAGAAAGACGACGGGAGAGATCCTAATAGTCTCCTAATAGTCGAGAGAGGCTGCATTCACGATATTGGATTTAGTTTAGATAGAGAAAGACGATAGGAGATATTCTAATAGTCTTCTAATAGTCGAGGGAGCCTGTATTCACGATAATATATTTAGTTTATATAAAGAGAGACGAAGAGAGAGATCCTAATAGTCTCCTAATAGTCGAGAGAGGCTGTAATCACGATATTAGATTTAGTTTAGATAAAGAAAGATAATAGGAGAGATCCTGATAGTCTCCTAATAGTCGAGAGAGGCTATATTCACGATATTATATTTAGTTCAGATAAAGAAAGACGATGGGAGATATCCTAATAGTCTTCTAATAGTCGAGGGAGCCTGTATTTACGATAATATATTTAGTTTATATAAAGAGAGACGAAGAGAGAGATCCTAATAGTCTCCTAATTATTAAGAGAGGTTAAATTCACCGTTTCTTATTTAGCTTAGATAAAGAAATATAGAGAGGGAGATCCTAATAGTCTACTAATAGTTAAGAGAGGTAAATACTAGTATTATTAATATTCTACGCCTAATATATACTTCACTTTATCCTATAGTATATAACTCTAAAAATATATTATTTAGTTATATTTTTAGCCTAGAATTCACTCGCTACTACCCCTACCCTAACGAAGCCGTCTTACTAACTATATATCCTTCGACTAAATAGTTACTCGCTTAGTATAGATGGCGTATAGATTAGTATCTATTCTAGATTAGTAGACTAGAGATAATTAAGTATATATTGAATATTACCTTTAAATAAGCTAACTAGGAAGGCCTCGGCCGCTTCTTAAATTATATCGATAGCCGTCTTCTAAAAGCGCGTATCCTTAATAATAAGTAAATCCTAGGTAATCTCTCTTACTAATCTCGTAAATAGTAACTTACGTATAAGGAGTTTAGTCCCCTTCTAGTAGCGACGAATCTCACGTAATACGACGGCTAGAATTTACGTTAGTAAGGATTGATAGACTATTAGTAAACTAATAGGTATTTTACTTACTTCCTAGCTTATAATAGTAGGGTTTCTTTATAGAAGCCTTTCGAGTAGTTATTTTTCTTAAACGTAACTTAGGCGTACTAGTTAAACCTTTTAAAGACTTTCGAGCGATCTAGGAGCTACCGGTAGCAATTACGCTAGTTGTCTTAGTACGCGCCTAAGGTTATAATTAGTATTACCGAATACGCGTACGCGTGAATTTAAAATAAAGATATACTATAGTAATAAATAACGATAAAAATAATTTAATAGGCCTAATAAGATATAATTAGCTAAGTTAATACGAGGATAATAGTTATGGAGGTAACTAGTAAAGGCGCGTTCTAATATGCGATAGACTAGCGTTAAAATCTCTATACGCTAAGCCGCTTTAGGCGCCGATCATCGGCCTATACTTACTATTTCGCGCTTAGGACGAACTTCTTCTACCAATTAATATCATTCTATCTATAAAAGCAATTTTAGCGTATTTTACTTTCTAATCGCACCCTTGACTATTAGTAGACTATTAGCCGTTCCCTACTTTAGCCGCTCTCTACTATAGCGCCCGCTAAACTAGTTACGTAGCGATCTACAAACAAGTATATATAGAAAGAGACTGCGCGCCGTAAGGGTCTTAAAGGCTTTAAGAAGATAAAAGATTACGCTAGGCGGTACCTATATACTGTAACATCGGTAGCGCGTAAGAAAGTAAAGGACTTATTAGGCTTTAATAAATTACTAGAGGCGCGTTAAAAGGAGCTTTTATAGGCGGCTACTTAAGAAGTTATAGATAAGAGGTATATCTATACTAACGTTCCTCACTCTTTTACTAGTCCTCTAACTAATTAATACCTCTAGAATTGCTACTAGTAGCTATCCTAATGTCCTCAAACGCCCTCTTAATAAAATTATCGCCTTCGAACCTAATAATAATAAAGACGACGAAGACGACGACGAAAACGACGACGAAGACGACGAGGAAGAGAATAAGGAAGAGGACGACGAAGATAACGACGAATCCCTTAATTAAGATCTAGACGCACTCCTTAATACTAAAATCTAGTCCCCTACAGTAGATAAGTAAATTGAAAAGTTCTAGGAAGCTACTATCGCTCGCTACTTAAACTACTAGTAAACTATATTTAGACTTATAAGGAGATTATAGTAGTATGTAGCGTAATTATTAAATACTAAGGTAAATAGTCTGGTGCTCGTCACTCAAAATAAGAAGATCTATAAATATCTTTATAAAGAAGAACTATCGGTTAGTATTCCGCTTACCTAATAGTCTACTAATAGTCTCTAACGCTTATATAGGCCCTTATTGCTATAGGGACCTATACTATCGATTCCCTTCCCTTTATCTCTCCTTACCAATTTTTTAACAGAGACGAAATCACGATCCTACGCAATCGACTTATAACTAGCCGTTCCTTACCAGGTCCTACTAGTTGGTAGATAGTATATCCTGTTGATAAAGCTAGATTAAGAGCTAATCTACCTAAAGCCTCGCTAGTAAATAAGGTATAAGAGCTTATATTTAGTTCGAAGAGAGATACTACTTAGAGATATAGTAGAGTTCGTAATATAGATCTTAAACGTTTAGTAATGTTACTATTAGCTAAATAGAAGACTAATATCAATAGTAATTATCTTAATAAAATAGATATAGTAGATAATAAGGGTACTCTAGCCTCTACATTTCAAGGTCAGCTTTAAGATAAGGATAAGGAGGATGACGAGGAGATAGAAGAAGAAGATAATAATAATGATAGGAATCTAGATAGTTTTATAACTGATAATAGTATTGTTAATAAGCGAGATATATCGGATAATAAGTCTAAGGACGGTATCTAATATTATACCCGTTCTCTCTCTGTATACTAGCACTGAATGAATGGCTCTCTCTCTATATTAACTATTAGGAGACTATCAGCAATGCTCGATATATAAATATTATAACTTAAGACCTAGATTCTACTAAATTATTACTCTTACTTCCTATAAGAATACCTTATCTCTTAATAATATTACATAATACTTTGTATAGGTATTGTATCTTAATAAGTATCACGTACGCCCCCGATTCTACCCCGATTATCGGGTCGGGGGGTAAATTATTCCCCGCCCTAAAACCCCGACTCCCCCCCGTTTGCTCCCCCCCCGCGGCGGGTTAGGGGGGTACCCCCAAAACCCGACCCGACCCGACCCCTTAGGGACCCTAAGAAAAACTAATCTAAGATTTTATAGTCTTAAAGAATAAGGATAAGTACTATATATTAGGTAGTATATAACTCTTTTAACTAAGAATTTTAAAGAAGTAAGTAAGATTCTATTAAATAGTCTTTTAAAAGATAGTTAATATAATAAACTCTAGTAGCTAGAATATAGCTTTCATATTTATTAATTAATCTATTAGAATTATATACTTACTACTAAATATTATCTATTCTATTAGCTAAGAAAGTAAGGAAAATAAGTAGACTTATAGGTAATACTCCTTAGCAAATAGAAAATCTTTATATACTAGTATATAAGAACTATTTTAAGATTCTATAGCCTTAGAGAATAGGAATAAGTACTATATACTAGATAGTATATAGCTTCTTAGCTAAAGACCTTAAAAAACTAAGAAAATTCTATTATATACTATTTAAAAAATAGCTAATACTTGAAATTCTAGTATATAGAGACTATCTTAAATACTTATTAAGTAGTATAGTAGAATAAAATACTTAATACTATATAGTATCTAGCCTATCTACTAAGAAAGGACTAAGAGTTAGTAAAGTTCTATTTAATACTCTATAACTAAGTAGTAAGACTCTATATACTATAAGATAAAAACTATCTTAAGGATTTATAGTCTAGATAAAAAAAATAAGTTTTATAAATTAGATAGTATCTAGTTTTTAGTAAAATTAAGATAAACTAAGAAAAATTCTTTTAGATACTATTAGAAAAATAGCTAATACTATATATTCTAGTAGCTAGAGTCTATCTTTAGAGTATAGTTATTAGTATAGTAGAGTAAGATACTTTATATTTAATAGTCTTAAGTATATTTACTAAGAAAGTAAAGAGAATAAGTAAAATTCTATTTAATACTTCTTAAATAAGCTACAATGCTCTTATATCTACTATATAGACGCTATCTAAAACGTTTTTTGTTAGGAAAAGTAGATATAAATTATCTATATTAGATAGTATTTAGCCTTTTAGCTAAGACACTAAGGAAAATAAGCTATATCCTATTAAATATCCCTAATATATTAGCTAATATAATAAGTTCTAGTAGCTAGAATCTCTCTTTTTTACTTATTAGTAAGTATAAAAGAGTTAGATATTAAATTTATATAGTATCTAGTTTACTAGCTAGGAAAGTAAAGAAAATAAGTATAGCTCTATTAAATCCTACTAAGACTAGTAGTAAAGCTCTTACTTATAGTATATAGAAGCTATCTATAATATTCTTTATAATAAAAAGGAGAAATAAGTTATATATATTAAATAGTATCTAGCTATCTAGGTAAGAGAGTATAGAAGGTAAGAAATATTATATTAAATACTCTTTAAAGAAAAGCTACTGTACTAACCTCTAGTATAGAGAACCTATCTCTAGTACTCCTTTTTTTTAAAAGATAGAGAAAAAGTATATATATTAGATAGTATCTTGCTTTTTAGCTATAAAACTAAAGGAAATAGGTTAGATTATATTGAATACTCTTTATAAGATAGCTAATACTAAGATTTCTAGTATCTAGAATCTATTATTAGTACCTTCTAGTTAATGAAATAGAATTGGATACTTAATATTAGATAGTATTAAGTCTATTAGTAAAGAAAGTATAAAATATAAGTAGAGCTCTATGAAATACTTCTTTAGTAATTAGTAATCCTATATATATTTGTCTATAAGAATAATTCTAGGAGCTTATAGACTAGAAAAATAGAAGTAAGTATTATTTATTAGATACTATATAGCCTTATAGCTAAGTAAGTAAGAGAAGTAAGAAGGATTCTATTAAATACTCTTTAAAAAGGTAATACTCTATATCCTAGTATATAGAGACCATTGGTTATACTTATTAAGTAGTATAGAGTAAAATACTTTATATTAGATAGTAGTATATAGCCTATTAGCGAAAAAGTAAAGGAATTAAGTAAAGTTCTATTAGATACTCCTTAAGAAAGACTAATACTCTAAACTCTAGTATATAGAGACTATATTAAGTACTTACTAAGTAGTATAATAGGGTTAAGTACTTAATATTAGAAAGTACCTAACCTATTAGCTAGAGGACTAAAGAGAATAAGTAGACTTTAGAGTTCTATTTAATACTTCCTAATTAAGTTATTATACTCTATAAACTAATATATAAAAGCTATATCAAAAACTATATGAAAAACTTACAATCTAGATTGATAGAAATAAGTTATATTGATTAGATAGTATCTAGGTTTATAACTAATAGTTAAAATAACTTAAGTAAGATTCCATTAAATACTCTTTACGAAAAAGCTTATACTATAAAGTAGAGTAGCTAGAATCTATCTTTACTATTAAATAGGTTATATAATCTAGTAAGATACTTAATATTATATAGTACTTAGTATATTAGTAAAAAAGGTAAATAAAATAAGTATAGTTCTATTAAATACTTTTTAAATAAGTGGTAATACTTTATAAACTCCTAGATAAAAACGATCTTAATAACTTATAATCTAGGTAGATAGAGATATATTATAGGTATTAGAAAGTATCTAGCCTTCTTACTAATAATCTAAAAAAACTTAATAAGATTCTATTATATACTCTTTCAAAAAAGGCTAATACTATAGGTTCTAGTAGCTAGAGTCTTTCTTAAATACTTACTTTTAGTATTTTAGACTAATATCTCTAATATTAGATAGTATCTAGTCTATTAGCTAGAAAAGTAAATAAAGTAAGGAGACTTCTAGTAGATACTCTTTAATATAGGACTAATACTTTGATTTCTACTATTTAGAGACTCTATTTAATATTTGTTAGATATTATACTAGAAAAAATGTATAAGTATTAGTTAGTATATAGCTTTTAAGGTAAGAGCCTAAAAGAAAGTAGTAAGATCCTATAAAATACTCCGTTAAAAATAGCTAATACTAGATTCTTTAGTAGCTGGAATCTTTTCTTAGTACCTAGTAGTTGGTTTAATAGAAGTAGATACTTAATAGTAGATAGTATCTAAGCTATTAGCTAAGAAAGTAATAAATATAAGTAAAGTTTTATTAAATACTTCTTTAATAAGTAGTTATATACTATATACTAGTAGGGAGAAGAAATTGTAACGCTATATAGTCTAGAAGATTAGGAATATATAATATATATTAGATAGTACTTTATTTCTTAGCTAAAAGAATAGAAAAACTTAGGGAATAGATAGAGTTCTTTGAAGATTTTATAAAAAAAAGCTAATATTTATACCTCTAGTATATAGAAGCTAATTATATTATTGATTACTTAGAGATATCGAGGAAAGTTCTAAGAATTAGATAGTATATAGTCTTTTTACTAGGAAAGTAAAGTTTTAATAATTCTATTCAATACTTTTTAATTATGAAGTAATACTTTTTATACTAGTAGATAAAATTATTTGAAAATTTTAGTATCTAGAATAATAATAGTAACTATTCTATATTATCTAGTTTTTACTTTTTAGCTAAAAGAAAAAAGAAAGTATAAAAAATAATATAAATACTTATAAGAAAACAGTAAATTCCTTTATTTAGAGTATATAGAAGCTATCTATATTATTCTTTATCTAGAAAGATATATAAAAGTACTATCTATTAGATAGTATATAGTCTTTTAGTAAGAGATTAAAAGGAAATAAATAAGACTCTAGTAGATACTCTTCAAAAGATAGCTAGTACTATATACTCTAGAAGATAGAATCTATCTTTCATACTTATTGGTTGGTTAAATAGAATTAGATTTATAGTATTAGATAGTACCTCGGCTATTAGCTTAGAAATTAATAAAAATAAGTAGGTATCCATTTAATATTCCTTTTATAAGTAGTAATACTCTATATATTAGTTGATATAAATTATCTCTATAACTTATAGTCTAGAATAATAGGATTAAGTTATATATATTAGATAGTATCTAGCTTCCTACTAAGAAATAGTAAACTAAAGAAAATAAGTTCTATCCTATAGAATACTCTTAAGAAAACAGGAATACTCTTACTTCTAGTATATAGAAGCTATATATAATAGTTCTTAACTTCTTATCTAAAAAAATAGAAATAACTTATATATATTAGATAGTATCTATCGTTTTTACTACGCGTAAAAAAGCTTATATATAGGATTAATAAGACTAGAAAAGTAGAAAAATAAAGGAAAAATTACTATTTTACTAGAAGTCTAAAGAAAAGAAGGAAAACTATATTATATACTCTTTAGAAAATAGCTAATACTATATATCCTAGTAGCTCTAATCTATCTTAGATAGTAGTTTATCAATCCAGTAGGGTTTGATATATAATATAAGATAGTATCTAGTATATAAGACTTAGCTAAGAGGGTAAAGGAAAAAAGTAAAGTTCTATTTGATAGATAACGACCGTGGCTGTGCGTTTATCGCTGTTGCTTTCCCATTCACGCAATGCCCTCGTTCCGAGCTTGTCCTCAGTTTCCTGAATCCGCCTTCTAGTCATGCATGGTTTCCATGCTTATAACCAGAATAAGCTCATGCCTCTTGCTTAACATTGACAACGGCAATTACTTGGACGTTGCCGTTGGCAAAAGTGTGGGCATTGATACTCAATCGCTAGCCTTTGTGTGAACTGATTACTTCGACTCTCGAAAGGCGAGATTCATCATGACCTGAAGGTTCTGCTATACTCTCAGAACAAGACCGATGGCCTCAATTTGCCTAGCTCTTAACCACCGTCTTCTTCGGCCTTGTCGGCGCCACCTTCGCAACGCTAGCCCAACTGGGCTTCGCATGTCCATTGTTCGATGTGGTGGTAAGCTCTTCATCCGCGGTAGTGCCTAGTCGCTGATGTATAGCTCCAGCTTTGAGATTCAGTTCTGATTCTTTCCGTGATGATGTGAAGGATGTAGGTTTGGGAGGCATGATGACATGGTTGGTGGATTTCAATCTTGGTACGGGGACTCGGCTATTGATCTTGTGCTTCAGTGTTGCAGCTGGCAATGAGATTTCTTCCCCATAATTCGGCGGATTGATACTGGAGTCCTCGTCAATGTGGGTTTCAGTTGTTATCTCGTTGTCAACAAAGTCAGACCCAGCCTCGGAAACACCGTAATCATCTTCGTCCTCTGCACTGGGTAGAGCATCATGAAGCCCAGCAGCCCACATAGCGTCATCTTGATACATGACACTGCCAAGCTGTTTCCCGTCCTCCTCACAAGTATCACTGTTGAGTAAAATCTTCTCCAAAATGGGTAAGTTTTGTTCCAATTCCTCATGAATACGGACAGGACCCCAGTGGCCACGAGCCGTGCCAACCACGTCGGACGGTAAAGGGTCAGCCTCCCAACAGCCATTACGTCGACAGAACTCCATGAAAGCAACCCAGCTCGGATCGCACGCCAATAGAGCGGGATTCCCAATTACGATGAGCCCTTGCTTTGCTCGAGTAAGAGCAACGTTAAATCGTTTCGGCTCGTTGACGACACCGAATCCTCGTTCTACATCGGCAGCCAGAAACCTCTTCCGACTCCTCGTTGTGCAGAGAATGACAAGTCGGCTCTCAAGGCCTTGGAACGCTTCTGTGGGGCCGATGTTCACGTCGGACATACCGCGAGCACGAAAGAGATTACGCAAGTGCCGAACTTGTGCAGCGAAGGGAGCCATGACACAAATGTCTCTTTGATCAATCAGACCAGATCGCAGAAATTTTGAAGCTTCGTTGAATGCCTTGAATGTTTCAGAAACATTGTACCACCCGCCATTCTCTTGTTCTTGTTCATCAGCACCATGGTTGCAGATGAACTGGACTGGAAACGTCTTGTTCTTCCACCCAGGATATTGTTGCAATAGGTGGGTGGTTTGAGACTCGGGAAGGAGAGTGTCATGGTAGAATAGTGAATTGGGAATGGCTAAAATTGCTGGATGAGAGCGATAATTTCGGATCAAGTCAACAAAAGATGGTCGATATATGGGCAACATTGCTTTCGTCAAGCCTGAATGACGTCTTTGGCTTCGGGCGAGAGGGTGATGGCTGTACGTATGTCTTTCAAGGAGTCGTTCAAATAACGAAGTTTTTATTATCCCGAGTGTCGACGCAGTGCGTGGTCCTAATTGGTTGTGATCCCCCGCCATGATGACTTGTGGCAGATGCGAGCCTCGGTAATTTTGAGCTGGGGCGACGACTGTCAAAGGTATGAGTGATTCTGGTTCGGTTGCTTGTGCTGCTTCGTCCAAGAAGAGTGCACTCCAGTGTAAAGGACGGAAGTCTGGTTTATCTTCAGGATGAAGAATGGACTGGAGTTTATGTTCTATATCGTAAAGGTCGCGATTTGTGAGACGTGCACGTATAAGTATCTCTGCGTCTCTGCAGGTCGTGACGATGACTTGATACTCCATTAATTTGATGAATGGTGGTAGGCCGAAACAATTGTTTTCGATATAGCAGAATGCCAATAGAGATTGTGGTACTTCAGCGAAGGTTCGAGATGGGCCATTCATGCGGAACAAGCCCATCGGGTGTTTGAGATATTCTTTGAGTCGCTGAGCTAGAGCGTCGGCTGCGGGATCTGAAGGTGCGCAGACGACAACATGTTGAGCCTTCTTGTTGAGCACAAGTTGGAGCACTGCCTCTACTGTGGTCATTGTTTTTCCCGTGCCCGGCGGCCCAGATATCAAAAATGGGAGAATGCCATAATTGTTCTCGAACACAGCGTTCACGGCTTTCAGTTGCTCAAAGTTCAGCAACTTGTTAAAGCAATTGATCTTGGACTTGGCTGAGTTGAGACTTCTTTGGATGCAGCCATCTGTTGGATCAGGGAATAGCATCTTCCTACTCCAGCTTTCTTGAGCGTCATCTGCGCTGACTAAATTTTGCGCATCCTGAACAGCAATGTATTGTGAAGTGGCCCAGTTGTCCCTGATTGGAAAAGAAACGTTCATGGAACCTCTAGAATACGGTTCCAATTCTGCAGGGTTGCCGATTGTTAACGATATGATTTCGGATGGTCGATTTATCCCAGAGACAACAGCTTGGAATTCGGTCCCATCCCACCCTGGGACACGAAAGTAGAAAGCAGCGTGGCCAGGAGCCTGTTGAAAGCCTACCGGCTGACCCATATGGTCCAGGCGAAGGGGCCGGATTTGAACAACATCGCCAAGTCTGACAAAGGGGCTATTCTCCCGAAGTCCTGGTACAGTGAGTTGAGCGGTGACGAAACTTCCGCTTGCTCGATCCACATCAACAGTGTTGAAAGAGACTCGAGACAGATTGAATCTCTTCTGAGAGATTTGCAAAGATCGAAATTCGTCAGCGAGAGCTTTGTGAAACAATCGTCGGTATGATGTAGGCTGTGGTAAAACATAAGTGGTCTTTCCTATTGATGGTGGCGTCGGCATATGGACTGCTTTCAAGCTATTAGCTAGAGCTTTCAAAATCACCACATACAATCTCAAATGAATATGTCCAGAGATCCTCAGCGAAACCCACTCCTCAAATGGCAAGATTTCAGGGAGACTAATCTTGGCTTTATACAGTTTCAGTGCAAGGCTGAAACCGTGAGGCTTGAGAGCTAAAGGGGCAATGGATGAGAGGAAGCCTTTTGGAGATTGAGTAGCTTACCTGATTGGTCTTTCAAAGATAGTACTCCATCGCCAAGCAGTGAACTTCCCGCAAAAGTACTCGTGTACTCAGCGAACTGTACCTCGAAATCGTTCGGAGTAGTGTAGACAAGCTGCGCAGGGGCTTCATGGATATCCTTGAGCCACTGCGGCACAAAGCTTGACGCGTATACGTCGAAGGACATAATGGAGTCACGTCTTGTTATGACCTCGATTATGGAGAGTCTGCGATTCTTGAGAGTCCAAAAAATCAGGCCGGCGAAACGGTCATACGTTGATGTGTTGTATGGTAGCGCTCAGATGCGCACAAGGGTATACGCATTCTGAGTAACGAGATACCAAAAAGATAGACTCTCCGTCAAGAAAATATGATTGAGGCGTGAAGTATGGCAGGTGGAAGTTGAGAGATCAACCACTGCGGTAATTATGTAAGTAGTAGCAGGCAGGCCGGACCGGTAAACAGTTTCCATCACGTGGATACCAGCTGAGTCTCCGTGAAAAAACGCTCTGATAAGTCCGTGATATTCGCTGCCTTCTAACTAACTACTACTGGATCTTTGGGTAATCCAGCAGCAAGATGTGCCTTTCGTGAGCTCGATAGAATGCTCTCACGTGATACTGAATATGAGGCCAAGCACTGGCAGCTCCTTGTCAAGATTGCTTGTATTCCCAATGCTACTTAGTGTCGAAGCATCAAAATGGAAACTAGAAATTGATCTATCCGAGCTCCAGAGCCAGCTAGTCAGGTATGCAAGATAGTACGACACAACTTGACCTCCCAGGACAGGCTGTCTCAGGATGGTGGATATCGGTGGCATGTAAGTCAAGAGTTCATTTGGGCACGGCGATCCATCAAAATGGTCGCAGAGACGATGTGAGCAGCAAGACAATACGATCTGCTAAGCTAATTGTCTGGGACAATCACATCAATTCTTCCCACCTGCAGCTTTCCACGCAGTTCCTCTCCTGGCACTCCTCCCTTTGGGCTTGCCACCTTTCTTTCCACCTCCAAGCTTGAGACCATGAGTACCTTGCTTACTACTCGCACGGTAGCCTTCAAACACAAAGTTTTCTGGTCTCTTCATCCCCTTCATGGCTTCAGGTTGCGCTGCAAAAGCACCCTCATCGCGCTTTACATGGGCTGCACCAGCACGGCCGAGCATTTTACTGGCACGGCCTTGCAACGTCTTTTCTTGGCCTGTAACTTTACGATTATACACGCCGGTTGATGGTCGAGATGAGTTGGGGTTGCGATTGACAGCATTCCGTTTAATGGCCTTGGCGCGGACGACACGCATTTTCCGTGGTAGCAGAGGCGGGAACCGTTTTTCGTTGTGGTGGAGCGCTGCTTCAACAGAGTTTTCGTCCTGTATACCGCGTGAGAAACATCACAGAAGGTTGCAATGGTAAATCTGACCTTGAACTGCACGTATGCGAAACCCTTGCCGACTCTCGTCTTCGGATCTCTTACTACGCGCACACTCTCTACAGTTCCAATCTTATTAAATTCTCGCCATAAACCCTCCTCTATATCACTTGGTTCTTGCTTGCGTGCTTTTCGCCCTGATTCGGCTGCCTCAGCTGCTCTCATTGCACTCTCATCATCAACGAAGGGCAGATTACCAACAAACACGCAGCGCCTCGCTTCGGCCTTAGCAGGATGTGCCACTTCATCAACATGCAAGTGGCGATCTAGTACGACGCTACCGTTCAGTACGCGAGCGGCCTCCCTTGCAGCGATTTTGGTGCTGTACACGGCATATGCATGGGTACTCCTTGTAGTCGCATCCATGAGCTCCTTCTTGGCGAAAGCGGCTTTCTTCGGGATTTTGTTGGAGTAGGCAGTGGATCGAAAACGTATTGATTCGACCGAATGCGGCGGTGTATGTGCTGGGAGATTAGGTATGAATGAGGCGAGGTGTTTTAGGAGGGTCTTCTTCGCGGTCTTAGAGGTCATGGCTGAGGAGGCGACATTGCCCAAGAACACCGTTCTGGTGGCCTTTAAATACTCATCTGAGCTTTCGGGCCCTGCCAGCGCCTCATGAATGGGAAGATCAAAGTCAGGTCCAGCAGCCTCTGCTTCCTCGTCATCTAATTCGCCAGTCTGTCCCATGCTCGTGTCCTCGGCCGCCTCTTCTTCTGCGTTGTCGACATCAAAAGAAGGCTTCTGTCTCTTTACCCGTTGCTCGCGCAGTCTCGCCTCTTCCTTGGCTTCCTCACGCGCAATGCGGTCCATATAAATCCCCTCTATGTTATCCTCGTCCCGCCTTCGTTTCCTCTTACGGTCTGGAGATGCGGCCTCAAGCGGGACTGGGGTGCCATTTGTCGATTCTTCCTCATCTTTGTCTGAAACATTGCCAGAGTCAGACCTCCCGTCTTCAGAGTCCTGTTCTGAGACCGACGATAAATCTTCGTCGTTTGCGATCGAGTCCGGATCCTCCTCAACTGGCTTCGACTTCGATTTTTTCGAGGTAATTGTTGTAGATTCACCGTTCGCTGCGCCGATTACCTTTGGTCTCGCTGTGGGTCCTGACTGTACAAACCATTAGTCGGTTTGCAGTAGCTGCCATATCAATTGCAACTCACGCTCCGGGCAAATAATGAAGCCAATGCTGGATCGATTTCTGCTTTGCTCTTCACCGAGAGAACGGTACTCTTCTCCTTCGTAGACTTTTCCGTTTTCGTTCGTTTGGCCATTGTTATGTTGGATTGTATTTGCGACAGGAAATATTTTTGGCTGAAGAAGTCGAAATCCAGGGAGACGGAACACGCTTGATTATTCTACGACTAGCGACGGCGTCACGTTTTGTTTCCGCGAGACCAAACTGAACCCACGACCAAGAACTCCAAACACGCTTGCATCTTGAGATGTAGTACTCCGACTTGCCTTTAGAAGAACTCTAGTCTATGCTTCCCATCGCTCACAAATTTATCGGAGTTATCAAGGAAAACACCCTCACACCCCTCTTCCTGCACCTGAGGCGGAGGCCGCTTCGACGAGGAGCTCCGATCCAGCGGTCTCGACGGCGACGACGACGACGACGGACAATTCCGAGCCTTGAATCACCTGCAAATAGATCCTCTTGAGAGAGTGCACAAAGCCATATTGGAATCGACGTGGGGGACGCAAAAGTCAGTTAGCCCGCAGCATGCAACGGAGCAAGTCACGAAGCGCAGATCCGAACTGTACGTCGATTCTTTCACAACCAAGATCAAGCCTTCGTACCGCTCCTGTAACTGTTTCTGGACGTCATTGTCCATTCTGGCGCACAATTTTGTTTCTTTTGGATACCCACCTGACTTTCGCCTCATCGTCGTGGTCGCAATCGACCTGGATTCGAGTTGGCACATTAACAACCTGTCTGGACACTCACTGACATTGCATTGTCCTCTCCATAGATTCTAGTTCTTTGACGAACCAAGTCGCGCACACTTCACCCAAACCCCGTCCTCAAACCTCCAACGAAGCCGAGCCAGAGCGGTCGGCCACACAATCTCCAAATCAATCGTATAACGAAACTATGATCTCTACAATTACAAGAAAGCAGGTTCTATCATCAATAGAACCGATGTCATCAAGGAGAAGCGCCGATGTCGCAGACCGAGAAACGGACACTTTTGACACCCGCTCAAGCAGTCTCAGTGACTTGGACGATACGAACGAGGATCGCTCGGCGGATCTCGTCTCAAAATTGCAAGCGGAATCGAACGATGATGAGTTCGACTCTGAAGCCGAGACTGAGCGGTTGGAAAAGACCCCACGAAAAGCCAATGCTTCACGCAATAACAATAATAGTGCTCAAAATGGCGTCGAGAAGACCCCAAGCAAGTTGGCGCATGAGATGATACTCGATGGTACTGACGAAGTACCCGTGCGCGCGACTGGCAGTCCTATTTCGCTGATACCGAGTCCGATTACGCCGGTGCAGGAGATAGCGCATCTGGACAGGCCAGCAGGGAGCGAGCGAGACTCTGAATCACCGAGTCGAAAACGCAAGCGATCGATTTCTGCGACAAGTTCCCTCAGCGAAGCCGATATCCCTCTTGCCAAGCGTGTGAACTCTACAAAATACAACCTGGAGGCATTGGCTCCATCGACGGAGTCATTAGATCTGCCGCAAGATTATGGCAACGGCGCCATGGAAGAGGGTATAATGCCCGACGAGCCAGTAGTGAATCGCGCGGAACACGCAGAGGAAGAGCTTGATGCAGCACCAGCCGAGCGTACAGCACCAGTGAAAGGGAAGAAGGGCGGAAAGAAGGGCAAAAGGAAAGGCAAGAAAGGAAACAATGGCAATGACAGTGAAGCTGTAGGAGAACCTGCCGAGCCAACAGCAGATTTCGAGCCTGAGCCTGTGGAAGCCGAGGTGGAAGATGAGGAAGACAGCTCTCGGGATGAAGAGCGTACGTCAGACATGATCTATGTGATTGTTCAGCAGCTAATTTCTTCGCAGGAGCCAGGAAGCAACACGCCTTCGATGCGCTGCGGAAGATTGAGAAAGAATTCCACGCGTTTCGCGAAAAGTAAGCTCTCGCGTGCCCTTGGGATCCCAAACTGTTCCTAATTATGACAGGCACATCAATGATCAACTGCGACAAGTCAATCTCGAACTCGACCTCCTCCGACAACCCGAGAGCACCCATCCCGAATACCTAGCACAGCTTCAATGCATCAACGCGCGGAGAGACGAGAAGATCCGGTATGAGAATGTCAAGTACAAGTATGACAAACAGGCGATAAGCAACAAGACGGTCGCCGAACGGACCCAACTACATAGCCAATACTTCCAAGAAGTTCGGGAAACCAGGAATCGATGGATAGAGCAATGCTACTCTGACCTGCATGCTCTACAAAAGGACAGACGGCAGTGGGGAGCGCATCAGACAAACTACAACTACCTGTACAACCCGAAGCGAGCGCACCTCGTCCAGCAGCAAGCGGCATACAATATGGAGGTGTCCATTTTATCGGGCATCGCAAAGCATGTTGGTTTCCCTGCCGCGCCAGATCTCAGCAGCATGGATGCAGACGATATCGATGCCGACTTCCGCGCAATGGCGGTAAGAAAGTCCTCACAGGAATGGTGAACGTGAAAACTCACATACGAGAACAGATTCCGGAACGGCCGCCTCAGCCCCAGCGGATTCATCTCCGCGATATAGAAAGATCGTCCGCTGGCAGAGATTTCTTCGAGCAAAACGCGTGGGCAAATCCATCCGTTGCGCAAGCGATGGCTTCATCACAACGTTTCGTGACGCCCACAGCTAATCACGCTGCGACAGGCATTGATATGTTGATGATGTCAGCGCCGGCGCCTTTCTCCCGGAACCAAACGCCGAGTAATCACAGGCCGAAGAGTGTTACTAAGCTTCCTGGCACCATGCCGAGAGACACGGAGAGGATTCAGACAACTCATAATTCTGGAATTGCGGGGACGACGCCGTCGATGGGAGACGCTGCCGAAGCGGTGGCACCAGTTTTTCCAACCAGACATCTGGAAAGGGATGAATTTTTCGGGAGGATGGGAAGTTCGCATCCTACGGTAGCGCCGGTGGGTGTTGTTTCTGGGGCGAGGTATCCGCCTTAATGAGATAGGAAAGGACAGACCTTTTTGTTGTCCACTTCCTTCTGACGAGGCGAGCGATCTGATGTTAGCCTCCTGCGCACGGCGTTTACATTGTTCTCGATGGGTTTTCCGCTGTGTTTCGAGGTTCTGGTTGTTTATGACACCTGTAGATCTGATGGGAATTCCACGCATGGCATGTTATGGCGGAATGCCTGGTCATGGCGTATGGCTGCTTTTGCGCAGATATGAGTCTGGTAGGGACGGAATTGTTCGTGATGCAAGGATCGCGACCGCATGTGGTTGGCATGGGGCACGCTAGATTGGGATCTAGGTGGGCGAGGAGATGACTGGTGTGGATACCCCCTGCTCTCTTCCTTTATTTTCTCCTTAGGAGGTAGCAATGATCAAGAGGTCATTCCATGCTGATTGGAATCACTGCACGAACTTCCATCCTTTGCATCACGTGAGCTCACTGCGTTCCTAGAATCCCTTCTTGTGAAGTCTTATGCAGCGTGAGCTGAATTCCTAACCTACATCAAACTGGATATCCGGTCAGTGCCATGTTTTCTTCTTCTCTCTCAATTCGATCAGTCACTCCGAGTCAACTGCAACGATGAATCGTCGTGTGTTGGACAAAAGTAAATTCGATTGGTCTGTAATATTTCTTTCCGAACGATTTTTATTCGCCCTTAAGCCTTGCAATTCAAACTGGGTAGTAGCTGTGCATTGAAAGCGCACTTCAAATCTTTGATTTAGGTCCTTGCTTATTTTGGGCTTGTTTTACTAAGTTCTTGTTTTTGATTTACGTCCTGCAGCCTACTCCAAGTATTGCCAGTATAATGTTGGAGGGAATTAGAATTAAATTATAATATTCACGAGAAACTTCAACTCAATCGTTTATTATCTTTTCCTATTCTACGTTATAGCCTATATAGTACTCTACTAAATTCTATCATATTAGTTTTACTTAACCTTCGATCATCAGAAGAAGAGCGATAAATATAGAAAAAAAGAATATACTAGATATGTTAACTTTGTAGATCGAGAAGATGGATGAAGCTTGTGCGGTTATGGAGATTCATTTGTTCTTACTATCCTGTACAGCCGGAGAATAGAAAGAACGTAAAGGTAAGTACCACGTTCTGGAAGTGGGTTGCAGTAATCGGCGTAAGCTGGAAAATGAATAAAGACCTAAGTTAATACCTCCAATATCCTTCCAGCGTCCTCCAAAAATCCGGCTTTCCCATCAAAATCGGATTACTTACAGGATTTCGGCAAAGCCATTTTTATAGACAGCATCCACAGAAATGGATCCAATAGCCGATTTTCGGAATCGAATCAAGCATGGCCCGAATGAAAAAAAGAAAAGGTTGGACGACAACCCGACGAAGTCCGATCAGATCTAGAAATCTACACAATACGGAAAGGGGCCGGTGGAGAATGGAGATCTCTCTGGGGCATTCGGTGAGGGAAAGAACATGTGGGTCGGACTTTCCGAGGATCGTCATCGTCAATCCTCGTTTTGTCGTTTCGGCGCGAGAGTAAGTGCACAAAGTGCGAGTGGGACAAGTCATCTACGTATTTCATCGCGAAGAGGAAATTCGATTGCACGCGACAAGAAGGGCACTCTTGGGTGTGTATTGGGTTGGGGGATGTGTTGCGATATGTTTGCTCGTGGTGAGGTGTTGCTGTATTGAAGCATGGGTTGTATCATATGAGTACGTGGAAGTGAAGCATCAATTTCATGGTGTAAGACTGTGAACTAGGAGAATTTGGTGGTTGTACTATAGTATACCAGGAGTGTGGGAATCGTCGTCTGTCAATTGCGTAGGTAGCAGAGTTCACTGCAAGCGAGAACACATGTTTTTGGAGTGTGTGGAGAGTCGCTTAGCAGGAGAGCGGATCTTCCAGAGGAATAGACGCGACATCTGATAGCCCTAGATACACTCTCTCGCCTATTTTTCATTGCGAGGGTCGGTCTGCCATGGGTTGTGACTTCAAGGAGAGTGCGCAACGAGGATAGAAGTAAGGGTACGACCATGCTGGTAGTTGGCTGAAGCCGAACGGTCTGAACGTGATTTTACCTCGCGAGCCACATGTGTGCGGATGTGGAAGAGATGAAAATGCTTGCGGAACTCAGCGATTCACGTCTCTAAGCTCACCGAGAGCGCCAGCAATACGCAAAAGCCCTTACGAGTATCTCACCAGGCAACATCAAACTCGGCCACAAAACCGCATCAAAAGGTATCCGCTTCAATTCAATTCAATCCAGATCGCGTCAACCGTCACGAGTCAGCCAAGTCTGAGCAGGTCCGAGTTTGGCAATCAATTGTGTTGGAATGATATATCCTGATATAGGGGGTGAGCTGGTTTCTCGCACTGTCCTGGCTCCTGCGTAAACATGAAACTTCTAGAAGCCAAGCTCGAAGGTGGACAGGCGTGACAGGGCAGCCAATACTATGGAGGAGTATATGGACCGAACGTCATCGGCAGTTGATCCAACACCTAGAATTCAATTTGACGGAGATTCGGCCCGGGGTTGATACATACCGTAAAGACTGGTGAGCGTCGCTAGTGCCTCGGTTTCGTATTAATAGGGCCGAATTAAAAACGTGATAAAGCCGTGAACTGTAACTTATCGCTTAAGGATATAAATAAGTAGATTACTACTAAAATAGCTATATTGAGACCCCGTACGTACCGGATTATATATATATCGAAATTTATTATCTTAAAAGCCTAAATTAACTTATTAACTAGTTACTACTTACGATTTCGAGCCTCTCTTACGCTACTTTATACGTAATAAGATCTATAAACTAGCCTTTTATACTATAACTAATAAGGCTACTAGGAGATAAGGTCTTTATACTAGAATTACGCTTCTTAATAGTAATAGTAATAGGGCTTACCGTAGATAGATTAAGGAGGAGTTTCGTACTCGTATTAGTAGTAAACTAAAGCGTAGTAAACGGGTTTTCTATATAGTAATAAGGGTATTAGAGAATCCTTAGTTTTAATAAGATAGATACTTATATAGTATTATATAGAGACTAGATTACGGGTATATAGAATAGTTTATTACCGATAAGAGTAAGAGTAAGAGTAAGACTAAGAGTAAGGATAAAATAGATAAGTTATAGAGAGAGAAAGAGAGAGAGAGAGAGAGATATATAGATTATACGTATAGTTATAGTTATTATAGTTATAATATAGAAATTAAGTATACGATTACCTTAATTAGCTATATCGTCTCTTATTAAGTAATCTTTAAACTAATCCGTAATTATAGCTTTAGAGACGTTAAATAGCTTAAAATTATCCTATTCCTCCTCTAACTCGGCCTTAACCTTAACCTTATCCTACTTACGCTATCTAGACTAGTCTAATTTATCCTAAGGAACCTTCTTTATACGAACCTTATAGTCCTTACAACTATAAGGATATATATTAATACTAGTATATATAAAGGAGTTAGTAATTAGGCTTACTTTATCCCTATAAAGGCGCTACTAGGCCTTACTAACTACTCGAGTAAATATAATCCTCCGTAATAAGAGACTCGGTTTTTAACGTATACTAGTAGCGATATACTCGAGGTTTTCTTTGGTATTAAACCTATCTATCTTAGTATTAATAACTACCCTTAAAACCTTCTTAAACGGCTTATTTATAGATATATTAAGGGGCTAAAGAAGTCCTATATAGCTACTAGGTATAACTACTATATTAATACTAGATTCTCGAAGAAGCGTTAATATTTTAGATATTTTATAGAACGCTATATAGTCTATTATAAGTAGTACGGGCTTACCTTTTTTTTAAAGCTAGGTACTAGCTTATTGGTTATCTATCGCTTTATTAAAGCCTTATTATTATAGGCTATTTTATTAAACTTAACGGAGACTCGGGGGTTATAAAGATAGCCTTTAGATATAAAGATTAGACTATACTTAGCGCTATAGAATATTACCTTAGGTTTATAACTAGAGAAACTATTAGTATTAATATATAAGATAAGTATAGCTTACCGTTTATCCTATCTAGATCTCGCTATAAGAATACGTACTAACTTTAAGCCTTTAAAGGCGTAAGTATAGCCCGTATTATATTTAAATAGTATCGGGGTTTTATCTATATTTATAATATTATAAGCTTTATATTTCTAAGTAAAAGTTACGAGGTACTTTAGCCGTCCTATTTTAATAGACTTAGACTAAGATTCTATACTTTTTAGGCCTAAAACTAGTAAAATCTTATTATCTTTAGTATCCTTAGTAACGGTACTAGCTATATCGGCCTCTACTAAAGAAAAAACTAACGAAAATAAGCTACTCGCGGAAGTAGCGGCCGAAGGTATAGTAATATATAGTAGTAGTAAGCTTAGATTAGTATCTACGGATAGCTACTAACTAATAGCTTCTTAGCGCTCTAAACTAATTAGAGAGCCTATAGCGGCCCCTAAGTAGAGTATATTACGAGATTTTATCGATAAATCTAGTACGTATCTAAAGCTTAACCTAACTTACTATACCTCTTTTTTTTTTTTAAGTTATAATAGCTTATACGGGCGCGGCGGCGGTAGGTTCGGCCCTATATTAAGTCGTCTATAGAATCTTATAAATAAGTTATAGTACTTAACGTACTCGCTCGGTTTTTTCTAAGCTATATTAGTAACCCTACGGCGGGCTATCTTATATCTTCTATAGAAGCCTATAAACTAGCTAATAGTAAACTAGAACCGTGTACGCTAGTAACCTTTATCGTTACTAACGTAGATCTACTATATAATTACCTCTAATTTACGTCAAAACTACTCTCGGTTTATAGCCTTTATAGAAGTAGTTTCGTATAGAAACTCCTTTATTACTTATTATTTAAGTTTAGGGTATTTTTTACTTAAATAAAGGCTAGCCTCTATCCGTACTTATCGGCTTTATTCTATTATTAAGATTCGTTACTTCTACTAATTAGTAATTATTCGAGTAGGGATTTAAAAGTAATACGTAGCTTCTTTATTTATAACTACTCGAGTCTAAGGGTTATAAGTAACGCTCTTACGGAGGTAATAGTAACCTTTACCGGTTTTAAGTAGCCGCCGTTCCTTATATAACTACCTAATTACGGCTTTCTTTTTATCTATAGAGCGATACGTAATAGCCCGTTTAGTAGGCTATTTCTAATAAGATAGACCTTAGTTTTAAAGCTCTTTTAGCTTCGGCCCTAACTTCTTTATCTACTATATCCTTATCGCTTTAACCTCGGTAGTAATAGTATCTTTTTAAGCCGATAAAGCTACTAAATATACGGAGACTTAAGCTAGCTTAATACTATATTATTTTACGTAGTTTTTAACTCGTTACGGAGGCTTAATTAGTAGCTTAATCTTTACCTTCTAAGAAGTCTTTTTTAAGATTTAGCTATTAGCTTTAATTAAGCCTAAAATAACCCGTTTTTTAGTAGTTTTAACGAGAATCTTATTATTACTTCTTTTAACGAATAGGGCGATACTATAATACTAAAAATAGTTATATATAGAGGATTTTACGGCTTTACGGCTTTATAATATAACGTATACGGTAATTACAAAATAAGCTAAGCAAGCCAAGCTAGATATGCGGCTCATCACGTTTTCAATTCGGCCCTATTAATACGAAACCGAGGCACTAGCGACGCTCACCAGTCTTTACGGTAGTACTGCCCTCGAAGACGTGAATACTTGGCGGTCATGGCAGTTGGTAACAGATTCCCGTCTGGCTGTAGATTGTGTACTACCTGCGATTCTCTCATACCCTGCGTGGAATGAACTTGAATTTTGACGATGTTCCTCGCCTGGCTTGTGCTTAAGCACGCGCGTAAAGTATGTAAGATCTACGCGCGCCACGGCCAGTCGTAGATACGAGAAACTGCTGAAGAAACCATTTAAATTTTGTGCGGCAGCACGCTGTTTAGTCCATCGCCAATCCAACGAAAAAGGTAACCTTTGTGCAATATGTAGTAGGGGGAGATAGTTGTAGACGATTGGAACTCAATATCGCCGGATGCACAGCAGTATTGTATTGTTACTTTGAAGCACGGCCTGTTGCAGGAGAGAGGTATCATATAGGATGTGCGAGAAGCAACTAGTGATTCAAGTCGGCGGGTGAAATCCAGATCAATTCCTCGTGTTTCTGAAGTTGTGAGTTGTGACACAGCATCGGCATGAGCGCAACGGCTACTCTAGCACCAGGCGTGTCTTACCTCCGGAACCATGTGCCCCGGGTCATCCGCGCGAGTTGTTTTGCACCTATCGGGCTTAAGAAAAAGGCCCCGTCCCCGAGCTTGAGTATGCGGAGACTTATCACGTCGTGCAAGAACGGAGGTAGTAATCAATGAAGGTTCGAAGCGAGTCATTTGGATCTGCAATCTGCAAATGTCTTGAGACTCAACAACAGTGTTGCAGGTGCGGAACGTGACTCGGATGTTGGAAGGCGAAAGGTGATCACAGCGAGGAGTACTAATATGGTATCCGGACGAATGAATGCCTCGAACAATTCGATTTCTCCTACCTATCGCTAGAGTATAACGATGATGTGAATATATAATGACGACCTCGCGACGGGACTTTGGAGGCTCTGCCAGATAACGTGTGCTCGCAGCAGGGGCCAGGTGAAATGGGCCGCCGTCTGCGATGTGTAGATCTTCAGATGTCAAGCTTTGCCCCGACGGCAAGATATCGGGTGAGCTAAGGACGTGTCTGTCTCTTCTGAAAACTTTCGTCGAACGAGCACCCACCACAGCGCGGTCCAGCTTACAAATCGAGAGGAGAATTCCTCAGCCAATTCAGAGAGAAGCGAGTCAATCGAACAAACGACATGATTAGGGTACAAGTGGGCAGGGTTCCCGATAGATTGGACACTGCTTCTATCGAGAAATGGGCTCGAAGACTGAAGGAACATTCCATAGCAGAGACATCCTGGCGGCGATCAGTGCCCAGGACCAGTAACCTCACAGCACTGCGAACTGATTCATGGCGACGACGACTTGCTGCGAGCACGAGGCGTGGTGTTTGATGGACACGGCGCGGCGGCCGTATCCCCACGGTGAGGTTGGATATTGGTGAGATGTGACGACTGCCAGTGGTTGTAGCCGCAGCGACTTATGGATGGCCCGCTGAGGGACTCAGTCGTATCCTACACAACGTCATGGCTCGGAGCATCATATGGTAGCCAATTACCGTTGCCCTCACTCGTGCGGCAAGCGAATATTGAGGTAAGTTACTATAGTCTTGTCTCACTCAGCATGGCAGCGGGTAAACATCTGTCAAGGCCAAACGGCGCTTGTCAAGAACAGACAGAGCCGACTCTTGGACCTCGAGCAAAGACTCGCACGTCCACTGCTTCCATCAGCACCTCATCAACATCCATCGAACGCGTCTCGCTACTGCTAGGGAATCTATGCTCGGACCTGACGCTTCTGACCTCGACTTCGAGTCCCATGGTAGCCAAGCGGTTGACACCATGAGTTCGCCGCTTGCGTGCTTTGTGCGGCCGTGAACCACGTCTGAACCACTCGTACCAAACACAAGAACAACGGGAAACGGGGAAACATGATCTCAACAACAGCGTCCAGAGAGCCGACGGCGCAGAATAGGCGCACCTCTCTCTCTGTCTCTCGCCACTTCCGCTTCCTTCAACCTTCTTCCCCTTACTCAGCAATGTCCGTCCTCGCTGCTACTTCTACTTTTGATACAGCCGCTACTTTGACAAGGTCACCCGCCGCTCGTCGATACAACCTCATATATCCTTAACGAGGCCACAACCTTCTACAGCCAAGAGTCGCTCTCGCCCTTTGCTGCGTCCGCCCGTACACCGCTGGTGAAACCGGGTCGACTCTGCACCACCTCTTGCTCTACTTGCCCAGTCGTACCATCCAATCTAGACGCGATGGCACAGCGCATAGACCTCCCTGCTGGCTTCGGCAACGGCAGTGCGCTCAGCTCGGAGTATCCGTCCTCTATTACGACCATATTCATATCCAATCTTCACTGCCCGTCCTGTGTGGACAGCATCAGGGGATTGCTACACGGCCTAGGCTTGAACTTCAATGACATCTCCGTTTCCATCATCACTCATTCAGTCTCAATTCGCCACGCTTCGCCGACCAAGGTGAGAGATATCACTGACCTTCTCAATTCCGCTGGATTCGAGGTGTACAGTGTCGTCGACGACGATCCAGACTCTTGTATTCCTCCCGTAGAGCGCAACGACGAATGGGTTCAGAAATTCGACCAAGCCATTAGCAAGTGGAGGAGGAAGTGGAGAGCTCATTGCAAGAGCTCGGATACGCCAGAAATCGGCCAGCCGCCTACGGAGCCGAGTGGAGTAACCACCACGGAGAGTTCCGACATGGGAAAGAAACGAACGCATGCTGAGAATTGCGCGCAATGCCGTGCAGAAGCAGCAGGACTGTCCCTCGACGGCGCTGCTTTGCCTCTTACCACGGTCTCTTCGGCATTTTCTAATGGTTCTGGCGCTTCGCCGTCAACCACCGTCGAGCCAGTCAATCCCAATGGCCTCATAGCCCCAGCGGACGCCAGCAAGCAAAAGAACTTCGTTGTCGTGGAGAAAGCTCTAGATGCCACACCCTATCAGGCGGACCTCTCGATTGCGGGCATGACATGCAGTGCTTGTACGTCAGCAATCACACGCGCCGTGCAGGAGAAACCGTTTGTTCACTCCATCAATGTCTCCCTTCTCACCCATAGCGCCGTGGTCGTGTTCGATGGCGGAAAGGAAAAAGCGGACGAAATCGTGGAGACCATCGAAGACACTGGTTTCGACGTCACATTGGACAACTTGGAGCAAGCACAGCCGACACTGGCGGCAAGACCTCACCAGCAGCAAGAGCATGATTTGTGGAGGGGAGAATGGGCGATCGGAGGTATGACTTGTAGCGCATGTTCTGGATCGATCACAGCGGCGCTGAAACTGAACACGTGGATACGGAGCGTCGACATTAACCTGCTGTCTAACAGCGGTACCATTGTGTTTCACGGCAGAAGCAATGCCGAAAAGATCACGGAAGCGATTGAAGATGTGGGCTTCGACGCGACTCTCGACTCTCTGGCCACCGTTGGTGACACGCACGTCGAAGTCGTGGATCGTGAGGTCTTTTTCATGGTCGAGGGCATGTACTGTCACCATTGTCCCGAACGAATCTTGGAAGCGCTCCGAAAGGAGTACGGGTCCGACGTGGCGGTTGAAAAGGAATCTACCATCGACGACCCGATCATGAAACTTCGGTACACAGCACGCGCCCCCGTCTTCACCATCCGTTCCATCTTTCGCACCATCAACGCAGTTGATCCGGCGTTCTTTGTATCGATACACCACCCACCCACGATCGAAGATCGTGCCAAAGCCATGCACGCACGTGAGCGAAGACGTATCCTTCTGCGGCTGGCGCTGTCAGTCACCTTGGCCATACCGGCGTTCATCGTTGGTATCGTGTGCATGCAACTTCTGATGAAGAACAGCGAGATAAGGATGTACATGATGCACCCGATGTGGGCAGGACAAGTGAGTCGCGCGGAATGGGTCCTGTTGTTCCTCGCAACACCGATATACTTTTTCGCAGCCGACGTGTTCCACAAACGCGCAATACACGAGCTGAAGGCTCTATGGCGTCCTGGTAGTCCGACGCCGATCCTGAAGCGCTTTTATCGTTTCGGCAGCATGAACATGCTCATGTCCTTGGGAACTACAATCGCTTACTTCTCATCAGTTGCAGAGTTGGCGATTCAGGCTACGAAAAAGCGTGTTATAGACATGGATGGCATGGAAGTGATGCCAGAAACATCAAGTTATTTCGATTCGGTCATCTTCCTCACCATGTTTCTGTTACTCGGACGATTTATTGAAGCCTACAGCAAGGCAAGGACCGGCGACGCGGTGACATCGTTGGGCAGCCTTCGACCTTCCGAAGCCATCTTGGTGGAAGAAACCGATGTCGCAGGAAGGAAAATGAAAGTAGACCTTCTTGACGTTGGCGACGTCGTCTTGGTGCCCCAAGGGTCGTCACCGCCGTTCGATGGGTTGGTCGTCGATGGCACCAGCAAATTTGACGAGTCGAGCTTGACAGGCGAGTCGAGGCCTGTGAACAAAGAAGTCGGAGATCAGGTGTTTTCCGGGACAGTGAACAAGGGACGGCCAGTATTGGTCAAGCTTACGAGTGTGGCTGGAAGCTCCATGCTCGACAACATCATCAAGATTGTGCGTGAAGGACAAACAAAGCGTGCGCCTATCGAGCGCGCTGCGGACATCATCACCAGCCATTTCGTCCCATTCGTCGTGGCTGTCGGGATCATCACCTGGATCGTGTGGCTATCACTTGGCACCTCTGGCTGGCTCGATCAGGATTATATCGCCGGCCAAACAGGCGGTTGGCCGCTGTGGTCTCTCCGGTTCGCCATTGCCGTCTTCGTCATCGCGTGTCCCTGCGGTATCGGTCTTGCAGCTCCTACCGCTCTGTTCGTCGGTGGTGGTATGGCGGCCAAGCACGGTATTCTCGTCAAAGGAGGTGGTGAGGCTTTTCAAGAAGCTAGCACGCTTGACTGCATTGTCTTTGACAAGACCGGCACCATCACAGAAGGTGGTGACCCTACAGTCACAGACTACTATCTTGTTACCGATGACGATGAGAAGGAAGTCTTGGGTATGACGAAGCGATTGGAGGAGAACAGTTCGCACCCTGTCGCCAAAGCAGTCGTCAAGTTCTGTGGCTCGAAATCGAGTCAGACTTTCACCGCGTCGAATACGGAAGAGATTCCCGGCAAGGGGATGAGCGGGCAATTCAGACTTGACGAGGGCAGAACCAGTATTGACGGTAGAAACACTGCTCTGGATGTGCAAGTCATCATCGGCAATGAAGCACTCATGACTGACAAGCAAGTCGTAGTCGATGAATCGTGCTGGAAGATCCTTCAATCGTGGAAGCAGCAAGGCAAATCCGTCGTCCTTGTCGCAATACGGGTAGAAGATCCCTTCGCCGACTCCGCCGATTCCGTCAGCTCCGTGTGGAAATTGACAGCCATGTTTGCGGTTGCTGATGCGTTAAGACCGGAAGCCAGAGACGTAATCACCGCGCTTCAATCAAGAGGCGTGGCCGTGTGGATGTTGAGTGGTGACAATCAAACCACCGCCGAAGCAATTGGCGCCATGGTCGGCATCGATAAAAGTAATATCATCGCAGGTGTTCTGCCCGACCAAAAAGCAGAAAAGATCCAATACCTGCAGAAAACATTGCCGCACAAGAAGAGCAAACCCCGCGCCACAGTCGCCATGGTCGGAGACGGTATTAACGACTCGCCCGCCCTTACCATGGCCGATGTAGGCATCGCCATCGGCTCCGGATCCGACGTCGCCATCTCCTCCGCCGAATTCATCCTCATCAAATCCGAACTCGCGTCCATTCTCCACCTCATCGATCTCAGCCGCGTCGTGTTCCGAAGGGTGTGGTTCAACTTTGGTTGGGCCATCATCTACAACCTCATCTGCCTGCCGGTAGCTGCCGGTGCCTTTTTCGCGCTCAAAGATAAGAACGGCAACCATGTCCGCCTGGACCCCGTGTGGGCTAGTCTGGCCATGGCCATGAGTTCAATCAGCGTCATCTGTTCGAGTCTGTTGTTGAGAGCTAATATTCCGTATCTGGGCTTCCGGGCGGTGAATTACGGAAGTAAAGGCAAATCTGTAAGAGACCCGGAGGTGTGAATTGGGTTCCTGACGAAGGACGGGCAATGCATTTCAGTGCGACCTGTTTCTTCTTCTTCTTCTTGTATATATTTATAGCACGCGAGGATGTTCCTTGCGGACGGGCGCGGAGAAACGGATACCCCCCACCCTATTAGTCACTGCGACAACGTAGAATATTGTTGCTTTAATCCAAATCTTCTTCTGATATCTTCAACTCTCCGTCGTTTTTCTGTTGGATCTAATGGCTAAGTAAACTTCTAAACTATGCAGAGTTCTATGTGGGTTGATGGGATAGAGGGTATGGTAAATGCTGCCCTGATGAAGAAGATGTATGATTTAGTATGTTTCTTGGTGGTTATGTGTGGTAACTTTGATGCGGCTTGGTAGTAATGAGAAGGTAAGTGGTAGATTAGCGAAGGATGAGTCAGGTTGAGTTGATACTAGGAATGGGTATGGTGATGTTCATCGGAGGAGGAGATGAATCTGTGGGTATCATTACTGGACTTTGTGGATTGTGAGGATAGATGTATTTTCTGAGGTCTGTCATTGTGCATAGTGGGGATATTCTGTAGAATTGAAATTGTTTTATTTTATACTAGCTCCTGGTTTTGTTCTTTCCGTGAATTTCCTCGCTATTTCTATTTTATGTCTGGTATTTTGTACTTGTAGAGTGATCTTGTATTTATGGTTGTTGAATCGTGAATTCAAAATCGTAAATATCAAGCCGTGTGTATCAAGGTCTAAATCCCAATTCGTAAATATCGAGCCGTGTGTATCAAGGTCCAAGTCCCAAGTCGTGAATATCGAGCCGTAAATGTCAAGTCGTAAAAAATCAATCTAAAAGTCCTTAAGTCGTAAACATAAAAATCGTACAAACCATGTCTCCAACCCTTGTTGAGCCCGCTAGGGTCAGGAAGATCAAGAATAATTCTAGGAAAAGAAGAATGTTGTTAGCGTCTGTTACTCTTAGTAAGAGAAGGGTGGGAAAAGAGAAAGACGATACCTCCTCCTTAATCTTCTTCGCAGCCTCAAAAGCCCTGGCCCAACACAAACGCCACTCCGTCCCCTCAGGCTGACGGAAGTCATTCCCATTTCTCCTCCCCCAGATTCAAGATCATCCTCAAATTCCCATGGATCTCATTGCACCGTCTCCAATACTCGAGATGCACCTTGCCCCGGCCACCTCGCGGTCAGGTACTCGAAGAAAAGGGTGCAGACCTCGAGCTCGCTCTTGCCGTCGGCGTAGACGAGAGACGCGATCTGTCCCATGCCGCTTATATGCTTTCCATGGTGGCGAACCGGGTGGGTCAGCACTTTGCGGAAGTGGTACATCTTTTCCCCGGCGGTCCGCTTCGCGGCGTCTTCGTACAGGGTGCGGAAAGTGGGGAAGGCGGTCTCTATTTTCCTGGATATCTGCGCGAGTTCTTGCTCGTTGTAGGCGCGGCGTTCGAACTTGGTGGGAGGCATATTGGGTACTGTGGGGTTTGGATCGTTGATTGTGGCTATTTCGGGGCTGTTATTCAGACTTGAGATTGTCAAATTTGCTAGTCAATACTGATTGTATGGAAAGGTTATTGCTGTATCTGTTTATATGGCAACTCCCCCTATCAGAGAACCGCGGTCTAATATACCTTTCTCCCAGCTCTTCCATGGTGTCGTAACAGGCACAGCCGCGAATGCTGTAAAATCACTCATTTCAAATTTGTTACGGCAAACAGGTCAAAGACGGAGTATCCGTGATGGAAACTGATGGAGTCAATGTGTGAACACGAATCGGAGACGTGTTGTTGATATGTTGGCAATTGGTGGAGAGCTGTGATTTGTTGTTGTAGGCATGTCTGATAACGTGGTAGAGTCAGTGGATTGAGATATGTTACCGGAAGAGGTGACGGAAACTCTTTATGATGAAGAGGTGATGTTGTGTGTAGTTGTGAAGAATCAGGTCTTGGTAGAAACACCCGTAACCGTGCAAACCATGCACAATCGGCACAACGCATATAGCTTCGCACGGCCATAATGCCAGGGGGTTTCTCGCTACTCTTATACCAATAGCAAGTATCGAAACGGTCTAGGTATACTATAGCTTCCTAGCCTAAGCGTTTATTTATTATTTTCCTAGTTATTATTATTGGTACCTATATATATATATTTTTATAGTATATATTACTACTTAAACTAAAATACTAAATTTTTATTAAACTACCGCGGCGAAGCCGTATTATATACCGTAGGTATACGATACCTATCTAGGAATCTTCCGTATACGCTCATTAATAAAGCTAATATTCTATAGGTTAATATTGTAAAAAACCCTAAATAAATTAGTACTTAGAGAAAAAAGTTAAAACTAGGTAAGTATACTTTCTATTACTAAGTATATAAATATTATTACTAGTTAATTACTAATAACGATATTTATATAGTTAGCCTTATTAAAGTACTAATACCGTTATATCTCGTGATTTTAAAAAAAATTAAAAAAAGCTATAAACTACTAACCCTTAATCTAAGTCGATTGCCGTATAGTTTAAGTTTATATATTATTTAAAAGAGGTTAGCGTATCGTATAATAGTACCGAAATCTAAGTAGAAGAAGCTATAAACTAAGAGTAACTATTTAAAGCTAGCGAAGTAGGCCTTACTTACGGATTACCTCTAAAACTAGGGTCCCTAAGGGGTCGGGGGATCCCCCGACCCCTCGGGGGTAGGGGGGGTTAGGGGGGGTATTCGGGTCGGGTATAGGGGTCCCTAGGACCCCCCGCCCCTACCCTAAACCCGCTAGAACCCGACCCGATTAATTAGGGCGGGTTCTTAGCTAAAAAACGTGACTTTTTCGTATAGTTTTATTCATTATGGAGGACCTATAGGTATTTTATATTATATAACCTTATAGACTTATAGAATAGGTATTTCTCTATAATTCTAGCTATTTAGATCTTAATAATACCTAGGTTAAGTATTAAAATATGTGACTTAAAAAACCCGACTTCCCCCCGATTAGTAGGTCGGGGGGAAAAGCTCCCCCCGACCCGAAAACCCGCCCCCCCCCTATTTCTACCCCCCCCGCGGCGGGTCGGGGGGGTACCCTTAAAACCCGACCCGACCCGACCCCTTGGGGACCCTATCTAAAACCCTATTAATATCGTAGCTATAAGGTATACTATCTTTAAGGCTAAGAAGCCTATTATAATAAGTAAGAATAAGTTTAAGTTATACTAGCTATATATTAGTAATATATAGAATCTATATAAAAACCTAGTATTATAATATAATATAGTATACTAGAGGTTTCGGTACGCTAACTAGAATAAAAAACGGGCTATACGGTTAACTAGTAAGTCCGCTAAATCTACGATAAACTATAGCTACTATACGATAGAGTTATATATATTTACTAATATCGTTAAGGAAGTAAAGAAGATTACTAATAATAAAGATAAGCTAGTAAGCCGTAAAGCTATTACTCGTATAAGACTTTAACCTTAAAGTAATAAGAGTAGGTATTATATCTATACGCTAGCCGAATTAGACTATTAACGGTATAATAAAGCCGTAAACTAGGCGCTTCGAGAATATCTTATCTCTATAGATATAGATCGCGGGCTAGTATTATCTACTCTTAAGAAACTATTAATAATCCGCGCTCTAAGTAATACTAGAGGTAGTTTAAAGGAGCTTACTTATTACTACTTATATAACCTTTACCGCCGTATAGAGGATAAAGCTAAAAATAACTCTCGCTTTAATAGTTACCTACTTACTACGAATAAGTAGTTATAGCTTCTATAGTTACTTCTCGAGCGTAAGGGTTACCGCTATACTAAGTTCTTTTTATAGTACGGTAAGACTTTAAAGCGAAAGAAAACCTACTACTTTATATAGTTAACGGATAAGTATCTTAATACCCTAGCTAAAAATACTTATATTATCGTTCTTATTAACTCCTTATAATACTAATATCCTCTACTAGTATCTATTTACTATTATAGTCTATAGCTAGTTCGATAAATAGCTTCCTTATACTTAGTTTCTCTATATAAGTTAGCTAAGTAAGGTTATAAGATTTACGATAAATATACTAAAGTAGTAGCGGCTAGATCTTCTCGTCTATTATATAATTACTAATAACTTAAAGATAGAGGCTCGTAGTATTAAGGACTTTAAAATTAACTAAAACTAGGCTTATCTACGGTATATTTTATATTAGAAGTATTTTAAAGAGACGATTCGGCGGAAGTTTCCTTATAAATAGTACCTAGCTATTTAAAAGTACCTATATAGAGCGCTATATTATACCCTTAACGTAGATAAGGTAAAGTAGGAGTTATAAGTAGTATATAGCTTTATTAATAATAGTAATAAGAAAAAGGTAGGTTTTTAAAGCTTTAAACTACTTAGATTTTAAGCTTTAATCTACTTATAACTAGCTTTTCGAGCCCGTTACTTTCGTACTACCTACGCGTAATTTTTATATTTCCCTATTACCCGACTCTACTATAGAGGTTAAAGTTAGGAGAGTATTCTTTAAAATCTTATACTTTATACGTAGTTACTAGTAATTTACTAGTAGAGACGTCTATAGTATAAGATTTTAAAGGATTACGGATTCTTAGCCTATCTTATAAAGGAAACTTATCCTTATATCTTATCTTTTCTCGCTCGCTATTACTATTATACTATTTTTTTTTACTTACTAACGTTTAATAGGGTAAGTTTAAGGATAATTACCTTAAAGACGAGCTATAGTAATAGGTAACCTATTACTACTATTCTTATCTATTCCTTCTATAAGTTCTTACTATATCGCTAGTAGAGGGCTAGTACTCGGACTTAAAGTCTTAACGGTATACTATAGACTTAGGGTCCTCTTATAAAGGTATAATAAAATATCTCTATTTATTACTAGGGCTTACTTACTATATCCTTAATTTAGCTACTAAATAGTACTAAACTACTATAAACTATATATCTTATAAGTATATATCTCGAATTAAGTTCCTCTACTAAAAGACGGACTACCTTATATAGTTACTACTCTTACTCTAAATCCTTACCTTTAACGAGCTTAAACTAGCTATAGAGGAGTATAATAACTATAAGGTAATATATTACGAAGCTAATATAGTAGCTATACTTTATACTTATAAGTTCTTCTAAAGATAGCGTTTTCTATATAAAGACCTCTAGTAGCTTTATCTTTATAAGAATATACCTTTTAATATACCTAAACTAGCTATTATATATAAGCTTCTTTATTACGGTTACGGTAGCTATACTTACCTTATATTTAAGAATCTATTACTACTTACTTCTTATAAAGCCGAAGATAATACCGCGGAGCTTACTACTATATTTATACTATAGTATAACCTTATTACGGAGGATTAGGAGCTTCTTCGCTTATAGTTTTATAACTTTACCCGCTATACTAGAACTCTTAGTAACTATAAAGGTAACGCCTTTATATAACGCTTTACTAACTAGTTTTCTAAGACTATCGACTTTCTTTTAAGGGTTAATCTAGAAGCCTACTATAGTATAATAGTATAGCTTTAAAGTAGTACTAGTTTAGTACGGTTTAAGAGTACGGCGAGTTTAGTAAGCTAAATAAGATATACTATATTAGCCCTTATTAGTTTACTATTACGGCTATTACCTATCTCTCTCTCCTTCTTACTAACTATAAGGTTAGAAGAAGTCCGCGGTTTTACCCTCTAGCTATCGTTACCCCTATTACCGTTTAAAGGCGATATAATAGGGTTAGAGAGAGAGGCTAGTAACCTTAATTTTCTTAGAGTTCCTAAGGGGTCGGGTCGGGTCGAGTTTTAGGGGTACCCCTCTAACCCGCCGCGGGGGGGGGAGGTAAACGAGAGGGGGTTAGGATTTTAGGGTAGGGAATAATTTACCCCCCGACCCGATAATCGGGGTAGAATTAGAGGCGTACGTAATACTTATTAAGATATAATACCTATATAAAGTATTATATAATATTATTAAGAGATAAGGTATTCTTATAGAAAGTAAGAGTAATAATTTAGTAGAATCTAGGTCTTAAGTTATAATATTTATATATCGAGTATTACTAATATAGTAGAGTAAGCGTAGATAATAGAGGAGAGTAGTTTTCTACTTCCGTCTTAGAATCCTATACTAGATTATAAGATTAAGGTAAGGCAGATTGGATAAATATAATTTATATAATAGAGAAGATAAGGTAGGATAATAATAGCTATAAATCAATATATTACTATACTAGTTAGTAGGTAATTATCTAATATCTATAGGTACCGCGTCTCGTCCTTATATAGGATAAGAGAACCGGATTATACCGGCCTATAAATAGCCGTCCCTACTATATCCTCTCCCCCTCCTACTATAGCGTCGTCCTATAACGCTATATAAAGAAAGTAGGTAATCAAAATCTAGGCTATTAAAGAAATCCCGCTAGCTATAAATATACTAAATAAATCAAGTAGAATTAGAAAAATAAAATAGACGTCTTACCGACTACTTAGTCTACCTCCTCTCCGAGCTCCTTACCGTCCTCCTTATTACTATCCTTCCTACTATTATTACTATATCGGCCTCCCTATATTACTTCCGTCTTAACCTACTCTCCGTCGTCTATAACGTCTCTAAGTACTACGTTAAGATCCTTATTATTCTCTTCGGTTATATAGTAGATCTTAGGCTTAATAATAGGGTCTTTCCGAAAGTAATATACGAAGAAGCTCTTATCCCCGAAGATACGGATCTTCTTATTAATAAAATTAGCGAACTTCTTACCGATGTACCGAACGGCCTCTTTTATATCCTTCCTAAAGTAGGTCTTACGCTTCTTAGTATCTATCTCGATAACCTCTTAGACCGCCTTAACGACGTCGTAGTTAGTCTACTTTATTCGACTAATAAGCGCTTAGCTAATTAGGTTATCGAGATAAAGAGAGATATAAGTTAGGAACGAGTACGATAGTTTACCGTAATTAATAGAGTGTCCGGATAGTAACGTTAGACTAGTAAATAGATCGCGATATACCTTTACGAGTTACTCCTACGTACCTCCTTCTAGGATCTCTATTATAGTATAGTCCTTCTCAATTCCGTAGTACTAGGGTAATAGGGTTAGACGAGTCCTATCGGCCTTACTATATAAACCGTAGAAGTTTAAGAGATAGGTAATACGTATAGTATAATTAGGCGCAACCTACTTAGTAAAGTCGGTCTTAAACTTCTTAATATCGTCCTTAGTCTAGTACTACTTCTTAATCTTCGTAATATAGCTACTACTAATTAAAGTCCCTCGCGCCTTATTATTATTAATCTACGCCTATAGGTTCTCGTCCTTATATATCTTAGGTATAAACTAGGTATAGTTCTTCGTAGTCTCTCCGAATATTATTAGACTATCTTAAATCTAGTTCTTACCTTTTCTAGTCGTAAGTATATCCTTGATATTAATATTAACGTAGCGGAAGTTAATATTGTCGCCGACCTAGGTCGTCTTAGTATAGTACGGGTACGAGATAAGCTAAAACCGACGGTTAGGACGAAGGGTAATATAGCGTAACTAGTACTCGATCGACTATCGTATTACCTACTAGATAACTCTATAATATATAGTACGGTTCTAATTAAGGTTATACTTCCCGTTAACCTCCCTTAGATACTAGAGGTAGTATACCGACTTAATACGTAAGAGCTCTTTAACCGTCTAGTTCTTACCTACTTTCTTAAACTCCTCGGGAATATACTTTATATATTTAATCTTATCGATAGGGTTGTCCAATACCTACTATTTAGTATCCTACTCCTTAAACGTATCTTTATAGAGGATACTACTCTTTTCTTTCTATTCTATTAGTTCCTCGTCCGTCTATATATCTTTATATAGTTTCTCCTACTCCCTCTCGTCGAGGAAAGTCTTATCGAATAGGTACTATTTAGCCGGCTTATACGCGAAGACCCTAAGGTAGTTAGACTAAACGTATAGTTGGTTCGATACTTAGAACTAGATATAATACTCTCTACTAACTATAAACTTAGTAGGGTTAAGATATTCTAAAAAGGCCTTAAGTCGGGTCGTAAGTATCTCCGTCGTTCTAGTACGAATTTATAAGCTAGCTAGGCTATAGAAATAGCGAAAGTAATTATTATAGGTAGTTTCCCTTAGCGGATAGACTATCTTCGTAAATAACTAGAACTTAGGAGGGTTCTCGCGTATCCCGTATTCTTCTACCTCCTTCTTTGTATCCGGACCGACTCGAGCGGGGAGTTTTAGCTTCTTAGACGCCTTACGGTTAGAGAGGAGAACTTTCTTAGCTTCTACGCTATAGCCGTATTAAAGGCCTTCTAGAGGAACTACCTTCTTAGCCTTTATCTCCTTAGACTTCTACGAGGCCTTAGGAACTAACTCCTTATTAGCTACCTTCTCGTCCTTCTCCTCCTTATCTTCGTTATCTATATTATCTTTATTAGGTATTCCTATCTACGGTAGCGCTTCCTTCTCCTTAGATAGTAGTCCGAATTCCTTAAGAAGAGATAGCTCGTTCTCTTTCTCTATTTACTTAGAGAGCTTAGTACTAGTTATACCTAATAGTCCTTCCTTAATAGTCTTAGTTAGAGATTAATATATAAGGAATTCGTCCGTATCTTTCTAACTAGGAGGCTTCGTTCGCTTCTAGTATTGCTTATATATATTAAGGGTAATCGGTAGAAGATACCGAGGGTAAAGAATAAAGCTCTAGGGAGACTAGTTAAGAGGGTCCGTTCTATAAGTCTTATTAAGGACCTCGTTAATAGCCTCCTCGGTCTTACCGGAAATTATCTTTACTAGATCTTTAACGTCTAATATCTATATCTTATTTATCTTTCTACTTCTATTACGCTATAGACGTATATAGATAGCTCGAGTAAGGAACTCGAGAGCTAGGCGGAGAGAACGGGAAAGTATATATTCGAAATATTTCCTTAGCGCCTAGAGGGTTCCCCTAGAGACCTAGTATTACGCGGTTAAGGGAATACTTCCGTTATTCCCGTTTAGGTTTAGAGGTAACTAGCGATTATTAATTAGGTCTACTATAAAACCGCCCGTCTAACTCGGTCGGGTACCCTCTACCTCCTTATAGCCGTACGTTATAGGGTCTATATTAGAAATACCCTTATAGGTACTTAGAACCTACTTCTAAGTCTTCTTAGTCCTCGCTACTCGACTCGTACTAAGACCTAGTTCTTCTAATCTTAACGCTTCCTCCTTCGTCTTAGTACTATTAGAGAGATACTTCTACTCCTCCCTATCGGAGTTCTAGACGTAATAAACCGCGAGCCTCGAATAGAGCTCTAATCGAGCCGCCTCTCTCTCTACTAAAGATAGAATAGCTTATAGTCCTTTAACTCGTCGAGCGAGGGGTAGTTTAGCTAGTTTAGTACCCTAATTCTCTTTAGTCTAAGTAACTACTCTAGATACTCTAACTCTCTATAGTTATATAATAAAGCCTAGACTATTATTATCCTTAGGTAGTAGTATAAGAGCGCTATTATCGGCGCTCGTAGTATCTCTATTATTTGGTTTAGGTATATTCTTAGCGGAGCCGGCTATCCTTAAGCCCGACTAAAGAATTCGACTTATCTTAGTCGAAAGTAGGAGTATTAGTAAAAGTCTAAGTATAAGGGTATAAGTATAACTATTCTAGAGTTAAGTACCGATTATCGTGTTAAAAACTTTTATTAAGGGAATAGAAGGCTCGGGGAGAGAGAGATAGAGATAGCTTATATAGGCCTCTCTTAGTATTTACTTACGATATTATACGTCTTAAGTATTTCTATTACTAATTCTATTTCCTATTCTAGTTAAGTTCCCCCGTAGAATCCAAATCCCCCGTAAAACCTTATTCTTTTTTAGTGTTAAAAGAAGCTCTATATAAAAGAATAAAAGAAAGAGATACGTAATAAAGAAAATAAATAAAGAGACGTAAAAGAAATATAGAGAGTATCTTTAATCCTAATATTAGTTAAGACGTATACGATAGGAAGACTTCTAGTCCTAGCTATCTAAGAATATAGCTACGAGATTCGATTAGGCGTCGAGAGATATATTGAAGCGCCTATTTTTCTATTCTTTTAAGGATAATATATATAGGAGTAGTCGCTCGTAAGTATAGCGGTACGCCTATCTTCGTTCCTAGACGAGATTAATATCTAGGGCGGCCCTAGATATTATCTAAGTCCGTTTTACGAAAATTTTTCCGCCGGGAATCCGGTATATAGAACTTTTTAAACTCCCGTCCCCTTAATATTTTTATAATATAGATACCCTCGCGCGGTATTCTTCCCTAATATATAGTAGAGACGGAGACGCTCTAGGAGTAATAGGATTATTAGTAGATACGCGGGCGGCTAAATACCGGACGGCGCGCGGTAGAACTCCGGTAGAATACCTCCCTTATAAGGAAACCTTCTAACTTTCGTATTCTACTCTTCTTTTCTTTCTTTATCTACTAGGATCGGAGTTTATCTATAAATACGGCCCTAGCTATCTAGTTCCTAATAAACGGAGGCGTTGCGTAAGAAATCTTAGAAGATTTACGACGTATCTCTACGTAGTCGGTTATACTCTTCCTTTCGAATCCTCCTCGATTCCCGTATAGTACGACCCGGACCGACGGAAAGAACCGTTATATCGCTTATAATTATTACCGCTATCTACTCCGATAACCTATTCCCCGAGCTCTATCTTTATAATACGCTCGAACTAGCTAACCTATTATAAAGAATCTTAGAAGTTTAAATATATTCTTCCTTACGTATAAGTATCGCTTTCCTCCCGGGTATTTTAATTATCCTATCCCCTATTACGAAAAACCAACGCGTAGTCCTCCTTATCTTTATCTACGTATATAATACTATACTAGAGGAAAATAGAAAATAATAGTATATCGTCGTTAAGTCTCTTCTTCGTAGACCTAGGAGAAAGAATATACGTACCGGCCTATTCCGTCCCCTATTACGAAAACTAACGCGTAGTCCTCCTTATCTTTATCTACGTATATAATACTATACTAGAGGAAAATAGAAAATAATAGTATATCGTCGTTAAGTCTTATCTTCGTAGACCTAGGAGAAAGGATATACGTATCGGCCTATTCCTAGCGAGATATAGGCCGCGCGGTAGAACTTCGGGAGCGTACCGGCGAAACTTCGGTAGTATAGTTCTCTTATAAGAATATCCTCTATTATCTATATCCTACTTTCTCTTTTTCTTCTTTATCCGAATACTTTAATCGTAGAGAGATAAAGGGATACTATCGCGCCGTTTCGGTTAGGAGATTTAGAGGGTATATCTTTATAAGCGAGCTCGATTATTATTTTAAATACGCGTCTAATCTAGTTATAGGGAAAGAGTTCCTATTTAATAGAGTAGAACTAGAGGGAGTTACTTAACTAGGACGTAGGTATTCCGAATAATAGTATATCTATTATCTCGGCTTATTATAAGAACTCTTTTTCTTATTAAGATCGAGTCTAATCGGGTACCTAATAACTAGCTTATCTTTTAGCCGGCGCTTAATAGTTCGTTTCTTTAGCGTATAACGATTATATTCTCTAGCTACTATACTAGCTGTCTTTATAATAGTTAGAAGAACGAATACGCTATAAAGGATATAGAGTATCTATTAATCTAGGTTATCGTTGATAATTTTATAATTATTAGGGTTGAATCCTTTAGGCTATATAATCTTAATAAATAGCTCTCCTATAGATATCTCGTCGGAAGAGTAATCTAAAAACTACTCGTACTTATCGCGGTTAAATCTTTAAGAGTTTATAACTTCGATAAGTAGTTCTTCCTACTCGTAGTCTAGTTCGTAATCCGTACTAGGGAGTAGGCCTTCCTATTTATAATCTAGTTTACCTAGAGTAGTTACTCTAGTCCTCTCCCCTACCCTAAAGTCTAAGTACCGATTAGACTTAAGAGAGTCGTCCCTTTAAACGAAGACGCGTATATAATCTATACGGACTAACTTAAATACGACTATTCCGTCTAACTCTAATAACTTATAGCTCCTAATAGGTCTTTCCGTATAGGAGTTAATAATGACCCTCGATATAATATATAGACCGAGCTAAATAAACTCTAGTTTATTTTCGAAATTCCGTATAATCTTCGTATTATATAGGAGAACTTTCGACCTAATATATAGTCGTTCTCGTCGTTATCGGGACTCGTAAGTCTCTTTCTAGTACTTATTAGCCTCGTACCTTATTCTTTCCTATCTTACTACTGCCTCGCGAAGATTCTCGTTACGTAAGTCGATCTAACGTATTCGTATAGTAAGGAGATCCTCTATTATCGAGACGGAGTCCTAGTTTAGCGTCTACTACGTAGCTATCTTTAACTTAATTAGAAGAATATACTCCTCGCCGAGTATTATCTTAGCTAGAGTTATCCTAGTTATCCTCTTAGTAGTCGTCCGCTCTACCTATAGCGTAGTAGGTAATAGATAGACCTAAGACTTATTATTACCGTTCGTCGACTTTCGGAGGGCTATAATAAGTAGCCTATAGACCCTCTTAATACCCCCCTAACCCTATAAGTTATACGGAGATATCTATATTTTCCGAGTCTAGTATAAGTATAGAAGGGCTAACGTAAATTACCTATTCTTACTTCCTCTATCTATACCTATCTCTAGAGGCACCCCCTAGCGATAGATAATATATTTAAAAATAAAGTCCGTAATCTACTTTACGTTCGGAGAGCTACGGAGTATCTTCGCCTCTAACTAGCTACTTAATTCCTCTCGTATATATATAATATACTTAAAACTATCTCTCTTAGGTATTCCCGTATAGTTAATAGCCTACTAGACTCTAAGGATTTTGTTACGAATAACTATCGTATTAAGGCCCTCGTTAACGTAATTCTAATTACTCTTCTAGTAAACTTCGTACTCCCGGACCTACTTAGATATATCGATATAATAACTAACCTAGTAGTATCTCTATCGAACGAGTACTATAGTCGATTCTCGTCCCTTATAACTATATTTATTATAGAGTCTTTAAATAATATAGAAGCGCTCTTCTTTATCGTCGATAACGCGGCGGTAGGGAGAGCCTCTTTTTCCTCGCCGGAATAGTTATCTATATAATACTAGGTAGTCGAAAGCCCTTCGTCGGATACTCCCGTATTCTTTCGCGTTTTAATACCCTTTAGGTCGACGGAGTATTATTAGGTAATCCGCGATTATTCTATATTTAGTAGAGTAGTTACCCTTAAGACTCTACTATATATACCTCCTAATAGAGGATATATCTAATCCCTAATCTAAATCCTATTCCGTTAAAGAGGCGTTATTATACTCCGAGGAGGATAATAGAGAAAAGATACGAGGCCTAGAATACGTAATAGCTCTAAGATCTAACGCGACGAAGTCGTTAATATCGAAATCTAGAACGAGAGGGACGTCCTTAGAATCCGTATCCTTATATTAACGTAAGAGACTATTAGTAACTATATTCTTCTTTCCCTCGATATAACGGACTTTAAAATTCTATATCGTAATCTAGGTAAGCTAGCGAGTTACGAGAGCGCCGGTAATATCCGAGGCGATACGGTTTAACTAGTAAATAAGCGTCTTCGTATTAGTCTCGACGATAAAGCTAGCTCCCTAAAGGTATATTTTAAACTTCTTAAGAGCGTTAAGTAAGGTACGGTATTCTAGTTTAATAGTATCGTATTTCCGCTTAGCGACTAACTAGATACCGCTTATATATTAGTATAGATACCGTTTCTTATCGTATATCTATACTAACTCCGCTCCCTAACCTTTATTAGAGGAGTCTACTATAAGAATTATCTGTCCCGCTTCCTCGTTATATCTTATAGGTTTAAGAGTAGGGGGATTCGTTAATACCTTCTAGAGTAGTTATATTACTCGTTTCTACGGCTCTTCCTAACGGAACTTAGTATCCTTCTTAAAGAGGACGAATATAGGCTACGTAATTAGAGCGAAATTAGGAATCTAGATTTAGTAATAAACGTATATACCGATAAATACTCTTACCGACTTTAGTATACGAGACTTATTCTATTCTAGGATAGCAGTAACCTTAGACTCGTTAGGATAACGTCCGTTCCTATTATACTAGTAACCGACGATATAGAGGCCTTCTATATATATATTAAACTTCTTTCTAGATACTATCGCTCCCGCGCGTTTAACGTCGGCTAGAAGTACGTTAAGACCTCTAATATATTTAAGAATATTCTTACGGATCCTAGGTAGTTTACTTATTTATACTCCGTAGTCCTTCGTTAGCTTATTAAGAATATCGTTAATATAAACGTCGCTTATATATATCTGATACCGGATAATCGCCTTAGTTACTCGATAGAATTACGCGACTAAGTTCGTAGCTCCCTACGGTAGTATCGTTATTCTATATAGTCTAAAAGGGTATTAGAAAGAGGTTAGATCCTAGCTCTCTTTAGTAAGTTCGAGCTAGTTATATCTAGAGAATAAGTCCGCGAGTAAGACGTATAGATACCCTATAAAGAAGTCTACGAATTTATTAGCGGAAGGGGGAATATTTATATCCCGTATTATTACGGTATTAATGTTAGTCGTACTATTAATTAGTCTATAGCCTTTACCTTTCTTCGAGACGAGGAACTACGGGTTCCTATATAGTATATAGCTAGGTTCTAGGCGTCCTGTATCGATTCGTTCCTAAAATATCTTCCGTACTTCGTCCGTAAGAGCCTTTAGAATATTAAATAACTTAGCCTACTACGGAATATACTCGATAGTACGTATACGCTACGGAGAAGTAATCTTAGGCCGTATTCTACCGTACTCTAAGAAGTCCTACGCGAGGGAACCCTCCCTACGGTAGAGTATTTTCTTAACGAGCGTAACTTCCTTAGGGCTTAAGTCTAGGTTAATACGTATCTCTCGAAACCTCTCCTCTATAAGTTAAGTACCTCGCGCGAATAGTATATATCTCTTCTTAAGGTATATATCGAGTAGGGAGTCTACTTTTAGGCTCTTCTACTTAGCCGTCGCGATCTACCTCTAGTCGACGCGGCTACTAGGAGTACTTCTATCTTAGAGAGCGATATTCTAAGGCTATACCTTATCTACTTTTCTCTTATAGAGTATATTAGCGCTATTTCGAACGCTAGAGTCGTCGATCTAGTGAGATACGGGTATATATCTAACGATATTAATATCTAGGGCGGCCCCGGATATCGTCTAAGTCCGTTTTGTCCGGCGATTTCGTTACGAGTCTATTTTATTACCGAACGGGAATCTAACTCTCTATATTCTAAAATTATCTACTATATAGCGCCTATCCTATAAGAACTTCTCTCGAGCCTTCTCCTTCCTTATTTTGATCTAGAAGGTCGCGAGATTATAGTAAGTCGTCGTTAGCTACTCGCGATTATCGATTTCCGAGGCGGCGTCTTCCGTACTCTAAATATCGAAAAATAAACTAGCTAACCTCGCTCCTCCGGTAGAAAGTATACCTAGACTAATTACTACGGATAAGTCTCTAGGCCTTATAAATCTGTACTCTCGTTTCCTAAGTTATCGTCTAAGCTATCGTCCTTACCGTCCTTATTCTTATCCTCCTTATCTTTATCCTTCTCTACTATTAGAGTCGCCTCTACCTCTAAGGACGCCTCTCTTAAGGCCTTCGCGATTACCGTATAGTCGATCTCTACTACGGTAGCCTACTAGGTTACCGTCTTATCTCTAGGAATAGAAGTCGCGATATAGTTAACTAAGCTGTCTAGACGGTTAAGGACTTAAAGAGAAGATCTCGCGGCGAATAGCTAACTAAGTATAACGGGCTAGGCGTATTTCTAGAGGACTATAAAGAGAATATTATCGTAAGAGAAACCTACGTTAGCGAGACGGATCTATACGGTTATCTACCTAATAATAGATATACTTCTCCTATCTACGATATAAAGACTTTAGAGTACCCGCTACTATTCTAGCCCTCTAAAACTATTAATTCTAAGTCCGATACGTCGAGCGCAATTCTCGTTAATTATATTTACTTCTATACTAGTATCGATTAGACTACTTATAGATATATTTCGAAAATATACGTATATATATAGGGACTTAGTAGATATACGTCGTTTACCGTTAGCTCGGTCGATAATATTAACTACCTATATAGTAATTAAATTAATACCGATAGATATATCGGTAAGGAATCTTAGGTATTTTACGTCCCTAGAAGCTAGACTATTAAGTAATACTATATTTATTACGGGTTATTAAGCTATTCTCTTTACGGCTCGTTTAAGCCGCCTCTCTTCCTTCCGTCGTTAAGTAGCTTTAAACTTAGGCGCGACCCTTTCGACTATATCTAGGGGGAGACTCTAAAATATAAACTTTAAGAAGTAAGAAATATAGATAAGGGCCTTATTTAGAGTAAGCTAAATCCCGCTAGAAGACTATATTATCTTCTAGATTAGTCTTAGCTTATCGGACGACTTATTCTATACGGCGAGGTACTACTTATACGTCGGCCGCCTCCCCTATTTCTTCTTCTATACGGCTACGGGTTCTTTATTACGTAGAGTAGAATCTTCGTCTATTATTTCGTTATTATCCCTATTCTAAGGGCTTCCCTTAATAGCCTAGTCTATTAAGTCTCGAAACTACCTAGGAACGGTATACTTTACTTTCGTAGACTTCTTCGAGGACGGCTTTTAAACTCTATTATTCGACTTTCTAGGCGTCTTTTTCTACGAGGACCGGGTACTAGTAGTAGATACTCCTAGACTTCCGATACTAATAAAATTAGGAGGGTAAGAAGGTATCTTAATCTTCTTATCGGACTTAAGGAGATAGGAAATACTAATAGAGTTTACTTTTACTAACGAGGGCCTAAGTCCTTTCTTTACTATATCGAGAATCTATAGTAGCTAATACTGTTCCTGGCTTAGACGAAGTCCTTAGATTCTATTTCCTAGGTTATTAATAGTTCCCTAGAAAAGACCTCTCTATCCCTCTTAACGATTATAGAAACATACTCCCTAGGCGTATAGATTCTTTATATAACTATCTACGTAGAATAGTATATAGTAAGGGTCGTTATATCTAAGGTATATTCGTAGCTTCTATAAAGCCTAATTGTTTCTATTTCCGATATTATTATTACGATAGGAACTACTAGGGTTATTTACGTAGTTAGTATTACGAGGAGCGGGCTAGCTATTATAACGGGGCTACTAGATAGGTTCCTAGACGTACTATATCTAAGACTAGTACTAAGGCTACTACTAGACCTAGAGTTAGTATTTACTTAGGAAGTTCTTATTAATATATACAGTAAGGAGCGTAAACTATATCGTATCTTTCTATATAATCGCGAAAACTAGGTTATGAGTTCGGCTAATAGTCGTATATAGAATCTCTCTACTTATATTATTAATACGGAGTTTGCTAATAGCCTTAATAAGATCGGGATTTAACTTAGGAGGACCGGTAGCTTTCTTACGTCGGGTACCCTTAAAGTACTTATTACGAGTAACGACTAACTTATTGGCGATACGGCTAACTTCCTTATCCTCTTTCTTATTAATACGGAAGGTTTTAAGTTTCTTAGTAGTATAAATAACCTTCTCTACTATCTTAATAACTACGTTAATATCCTCGTATAGGTCGTCCTTATCTTCTTCGTTAAGGTTAATTACACGGTTAACCTTAGTTAGGATCGTATTAGGAAGACTACTAAGGAAGATACGTACTCCGTCTATAGCCGTACTAGTCTTACGTTAACGGATACCTAGCTAGTAGGTCTTAAACTCCTTAATAAAGCTACTCGTATTTAGAATACTACTCTCGCTCTAAATAGCGAGCTTAGTTAGGTAGGTTAAGGTCTTCTTCTTTCGTCGTTCGTCCTAGGCGCGGTACTCCTTATAGAATACTTTCTTAAGAGCTATCTAGTCCTTTTTAGACTAGCCTTTTAGATACTCGATATCGTCCTATAGGGTCTAACTATAGTTTATTAGGAGGCTATAGTACTTATACTCGTCCTCGGTAATATCGAAAAAGCTAAAACGCTTCTCTAAGTTCGAGATAAAGTTAGATACGTTCTTCCTAGTAAACGCCTTATAAGTAGGGAGGAGGAGGTTCCTAGGGTTATAGCGAATAGAACGTTTCTTAGATATACTATACTCTTCGGTAGTAGTCTACTAACGAGTTAAAGTATTACTAGGAGCCGTATTAGGAGCTCGGAAAGCTATATTCGTTATAAGGTTTAAGAAGTCCTTAATAGTAAATAGGGTTATCCCGTTCCCGCTACGAGTAGTACCGCTAGGAAGATAGGTCGCTCCGGAAGTACTTATCTTAGGAGGGGTAGTAGTATTAGGACCGGAGTTCTTTAGGGCCTCCTAGTTATAGATTAAGCTATCGGTACTCGGAATAGGAGGAGGTAGGCTTCTTAGATCCTAAATAGTAGGGTTGGTAGATATACTAGATATAGTTAGAATACTATTATAGTAATATCTTAGAGAAATAATTTTATAGAAGTATTAAGATAGATAATACTAAAATATGCGCAGGATCGTTTATATTAGTATTAGGAACTTAAGGACGGTACTTATAATAGTAGACTATAATAGTACGGATAGAGTAATGCCCGAAGTCGGTACTAACGAGCCTATCGTCGTCGCCGTATAAGTCTTCGTTCCTTAACCGGATTAGAGAAAAAATATACGTAGTTACTTAAGTAGATATTCTTCCGAAATACGTACCGCGTCGTCTATATACCGTTTAAGGTAATTACCTCGGAATAGGCGTATCCTTAACTAGGTATATCGCTATAGCCTCTTTAATCTTCGAGGCCTCGAGGACAATTATTAAGTTATTATTAATTACGCTATAGTTAGTAGGATAATAAGAGAGAGAAAATTCTATATAGCGATACCGCTATATATAGCCTTTAGCCTCGGTATCGTCGTCGTCGTCGGTATCGTCGTTAGTATCGTCGTCGGTATATCGAAAACTTAGGGTAGATCGAGATATAAAGATTCGCCGTCGTAAGAGCTCGTAGGTATATACGAATAACTAGGTAAACCGACTCCTTTCTATAATATAGACAACTAATATAAAGAACCTATTATTCTTTTAACTTACCTACTTCTCTACTAAAAATATAGTAGAGTAAGCGTGAATAATAGAGGAGAGTAGTTTTCTACTTCCGTCTTAGAATCCTATACTAGATTGTAAGATTAAGGTAAGGTAGATCGGATAAATATAATTTATATAATAGAGAAGATAAGGTAGGACAATAATAGCTATAAATCAATATATTACTATACTAGTTAGTAGGTAATTATCTAATATCTATAGGTACCGCGTCTCGTCCTTATATAGGATAAGAGAACTAGGTTATACCGGCTCGTAAATAGCCGTCCCTACTATACTAATAGTCTCCTAATAGTTAATATAGAGAGAGAGCTATTTATTTAGTACTAGTATATAGAGAGAGAACGGGTATAATATTAGACGCCGTCCTTAGACTTATTATCTAATATATCTTACTTATTAATAATACTATTATTAGTTATAAAACTATCTAGATTCCTATTATTATTATTATCTTCTTCTTCTATCTTCTCGTTATCCTCCTTATCCTTATCTTAAAGCCGACCTTAAAATATAGAGGCTAGAGTACCCTTATTATCTACTATATCTATTTTATTAAGATAATTACTATTGATATTAGTCTTCTATTTAGCTAATAGTAATATTACTAAACGTTAGAGATCTATATTACGAACTCTACTATATCTCTAAGTAGTATCTCTCTTTGAACTAAATATAAGCTCTTATACCTTATTTACTAGCGAGGCTTTAGGTAGATTAGCTCTTAATCTAGCTTTATTAATATGATATACTATCTACTAACTAGTAGGACCTAGTAAGGAACGGCTAGTTATAAGTCGATTACGTAGAATCGTGATTTCGTCTATATTAAAAAATTAGTAAGGAGAGATAAAGGGAAGGGAATCGATAGTATAAGTCCCTATAGTAATAAGGGCCTATATAAGCGTTAGAGACTATTAGTAGACTATTAGGTAAGCGGAATACTAACTAATAGTTCTTCTTTATAAAGATATTTATAGTTCTTCTTATTTTAAGTAACGAGTACTAGACTATTTACTTTAGTATTTAATAATTACGCTATATACTACTATAATCTCCTTATAAGTCTAAATATAGTTTACTAGTAGTTTAAGTAGCGAGCGATAGTAGCTTCCTAGAACTTTTTAATTTACTTATCTACTATAGGGGACTAGATTTTAGTATCGAGAAGTACGTCTAGATCTTAATTAAGGGATTCGTCGTTATCTTCGTCGTCCTCTTCGTTATTATCTTCGTTATCATCTTCGTCGTCTTCGTCGTCTTTATTATTATTAGATTTAAAGGCGATAATTTTATTAAGAGGGCGTTTAAGGATATTAGGATAGCTACTAGTAGTAATTCTAGAGGTATTAATTAGTTAGAGGACTAGTAAAAGAGTAAGGAACGTTAGTATAGATATACCTCTTATCTATAACTTCTTAAGTAGCCGCCTATAAAAGCTCCTTTTAACGCGCCTCTAGTAATTTATTAAAGCCTAATAAGTCCTTTACTTTCTTACGCGCTACTAATATTATAGTATATAGATACCGCCTAGCGTAATCTTTTATCTTTTTAAAGCCTTTAAGACCCTTACGGCGCGTAGTCTCTTTCTATATATACTTATTTATAGATCGCTACGTAACTAGTTTAGTAGGCGCTATAGTAGAGAGCGGCTAAAGTAGAGAACGGCTAATAGTCTACTAATAGTTAAGGGTGCGATTAGAAAGTAAAATACGCTAAAATTACTTTTATAGATAGGATAATATTAATTAGTAGAAGGAGTTCGTCCTAAGCGCGAAATAGTAAGTACGGGCCGATAATCGGCGCCTAAAGCGGCTTAGCGTATAGAGATTTTAACGCTAGTCTATCGCATATTAGAACGCGCCTTTACTAGTTACCTCTATAACTATTATCCTCGTATTAACTTAGCTAATTATATCTTATTAGGCCTATTAAATTATTCTTATTATTATTTATTACTATAGTATATCTTTATTTTAAATTCACGCGTACGCGTATTTAGTAATACTAGTTATAACCTTAGGCGCGTACTAAGATAACTAGCGTAATTACTACTAGTAGCTCCTAGATCGCTCGAAAGTCTTTAAAAGGTTTAACTAGTACGCCTAAGTTACGTTTAAGAAAAATAACTACTCGAAAGGCTCCTATAAAGAAACCCTACTATTATAAGCTAGGAAGTAAGTAAAATTGTTGGTATTAACCAATATCCTATAGGAATGATAGGTAGTTGACCAATAGTACCAATGAAATAAGATAAGGAAATAATAGAAGTAAGGAAATAAGGAAAGATAAAGGACTAGTCTAGTTGTTAAGTTATATAATACTTGATTCTTAATTATAAGCGGACTTGCAATCGGCTATATATATATATAACCCCTATATCTAATAAGGTAGCCAGATCTAGATAGATTAAGGTAGTATTCCACCTATAGCAATCTAGCCCTCTATGTGATTATATACTATTAAACGTAGTAGAATCTAAATACTAGCAACTCTTCTTTATAAAATATACTGCGTGAAATGAGTGTATAGATAGCCGAACTATCTTATAGGAAAGTACTCCTAAAACTAAGAAATTAAATCTATCTACTATCCTATAGTTATCCCCGTCGGTTATTAAATCAAATTTCCTCTATTAGGAATTATTCAAATAGGTTATCAAACGAACTTATATACTTCGGATACTTGAAATTTATATTGTAAGTATGTCTGTTACTAAAGGTCCGGTTATTCTATTCCTAACGGGTTACTAAGGCTGTTACTAGTATTCTTATATAATAGTAATTTAATGTATAGCTGTCATGAGCCCTATAACTTATATAAGTATAAATTATTAATTATATAACCAGATCTGGTCGCCTGATTATATATAAATTATCTAAAATCGCCTATTTTTAGCTATTTTATTGAATGTAGGTTAACACCGTTGAAGGAGTTAAATAAGTAGCTATCCTACACTTTGCTTTCTCTCTTTTATTCCCCTAAATATTAGTAAATCTTTGCTTTTGAATTAACAGCCTTTTAGTAGGAATTCTTTAACTTTTCTTTAACTTTCTTAATAGAGATTACTCCTACTCCTTTAGATTCTTAAAAACTCTCGATCTCTTTCTTTAAGGTAATTATATCTACTCGTTAAACTAATTTACTGCTAATATCTTAGTAGAAAGATAGTATTTATACTAATTAACCGTAGTAGAAACCGGGGACCCGGAGGTCGTAGTCGTAGTTTAACGCCTATAGATCCTTAACTAGTCTCTTCTAAATCGCCTTCTAACGATAGCTCTCCTCCCGCTACTCCTCCTACTATACGTAGTAATCCTCGAACTCCTAATAGGCCCCTAAGTCGTTAATTTATATCTAGGTATTAGGATATAGGTACACCTCTTTCTATATATGGTAGAGGAGTAGTTCCTAGATAAGGCCTATTTATAGGGTAGCTTAGGACTCCTCCTCCTTCTTCTAAGAGTCCTAGTACTATACGTAGGAGTAGTTCTAGCCGTAGTTCTAGTAGTAGAAACTCTAGTAGTAGAGGTCGTAGCTCTAGCGCTAGAAATACCCCGTAAGTTAGAATTCTATTAAACTAGAACCTATAAGTTGACTTAATAATAGTTCTAGACCTTCTCGTAATCCTACGTCGATAATTTCTCGTCCTATTAGTAATCCTAATTAAGTTGTACCTAGTAGATTCTAGAATTTCGAAGGAAAAACCGTCTATTTAAATAGAGATAAAGTCCTAGGTATCCGAGAGCCTACTAGACTACTTAAATTCTTTAGAGAGTTTAATTTAGCGCTAAAAAACCTAGGGAATATACGAGAACTCTATTCGCTATTCTCTCTAATAGGTTCTCGTAATAGGACTCGAAACCTCTTAACCTATACTTATTTAGATATTATTAATTGCGAAGGCGGTTAGGATAGTCCTAATTTCCCTACTTAGGAAGCTAACTAGGTTCCGGGAAAGAATATAGGTAAAGACGTTCGTTTTTCGCTAAAGATAGATCGAGATAGTACTAGAACTTATTACTAGTACTATATAGTAGTAGTCTTTAGCTAGATATCGAGAGGGGCTATTACTAATCCTCTAAATCGCACCTATACCTATTACCGTAGTGGCTATATAGTTCCTTTTAATAGTTGCCGTACTATTACTATAATTGTTACTACTATTCGTCGAATTAAGTAGAATAGTTCTTACGCTAATTGTTACTTTATAGCTCGCTTTTAGATTAAGAGTACTAGTAAGAAGTATTATAGTAATAGATCTAATAAGGTTAGGAATATAACTCCTGAACCTAAGGGGCCTATCCTAGATCTAGATCGTAATAGTTTATAGAGAGGTTAATCTTTTTCGGTATTCTAAGGCTTGCAAGTTTGTTTAATATACTTTCCTAGTTTTTACTAAATTTAGGATAGAGTTTATATATATATTGATACTATAGTAGGTATTACTAAATAAGTTTCTAATAGTTTTTAATAATTTCTAGGGATTCTTTCTTTTCTCTGTACTAAAAGCAAGCCAAAATATAAAAATAGAGTAGAACTACTTCTAAAAAATAGTCCAAATTGCGAAGTAAGTGTAGTAAGTAAACTTATAATAAATAAATATGTAAAAATATTAGGAACTTTAAATATTAACTACCTTCTTAGTAAAAGTTCCTTGAAAGTTGTAGGTATAAAAACTGATAGAATTACTAGGTATTCTAGCCTATAACTCCGTTTAGCCGCTTTACCTAGCCTTCTACTCGAATTTCGAGTTTATTTATAGATACTAACTTAGTTAAATAAGCGTTGGGTTTCGCCTTAGTAAGTATATTAGCTAGGTTATTAAGACTATTAATCCAACGGACTTCCAGAATATCCCTATTCTTATATACCTCTCTAAGAGCTATAATATTAATTATAAGTCTCTTTTCTTTTATTATTCCTAGCTTAACTAGGTATTTATATAGGCTATATAAATCTGTATAGATAATAATAGGAACTGCTAGAAAATCGACTTCCTTTAGGATCTAGGATAGAGTAGTAGCTAGTATATAGTCTTTATCTACTCTATTAGACATAGCGAGGATTTCGGAGGCGAGAACTGATCTAGTAACTCTTTTAGCTTTAGTTAAAGACTAATAGATAATATTTCCCTTAAGATTAAACTTAAAATCTTATAGGGACTTATTTCTAAGTATAATTAAGGAGCTAATTTAGCTACTTAGGTCTTTATTGTTTGCGAAAGAGCTATTAATAAAAATAAATAGCTTTACTTTATCTAGATCCAGTAGAATAAAGCTTAATCCTCGGTCTAAATTATCCTTTTACTAGATAAGGCGTTTGTTTAGAGCCTTAGTATCCTTAACTAATAGATCTTAATACTATATAGCTATAGAAAGGTCGAAAGCTACTTTAGGTTAGTATATTAATATAATATATATACCTCTTATACGTTGCTCGATATAGGATTATTTAAAGTCCTCCTAGCTAAGATTAATAGGAAATAGCTTCTCTCCCTAGTTTTTCTACTTTATAAGTAGGTTTGGCCCTCGTTTAGACAATATATAGCTATTAAAAATAAGCTGATTATTGTTGTTAAGCTCCTTAATAGGTTTTACTAGGAAGTTAGCTTTTAATCTTTCTTCCTCCTCTCTAAATTTGAAGTCCTTATTACAGAGAATTAAAGTATTATCTATTTATATACTAATAATACTAAATGCATCTTCTTTTGTAACTAGGAGGTATGGATTATAGACTAAGATAGTTATATCCAGGTTTTCTTTATAGTATTTATAGTAGGTATTAAACTAGTGTAGACCTGCTTTAGCGATACTATATAAGAGTTTAATAATTTCTATAATAGTTCTAGGTAGATAGAGGTAAATAATCTCTTTTAGTAAATCTACGTGTTGGTATTAACTAATATCCTATAGGAATAATAGGTAGTTGACCAATGGTACCAATGAAATAAGATAAGGAATAATAGAAGTAAGGAAATAAGGAAAGATAAAGGACTAGTCTAGTTATTAAGTTGTATAATACTTAATTCTTCTTAATTATAAGCGGACTTGCAATCGACTATATATATATATAACCCCTATATCTGCTAAGGTGGCTAGATCTAGATAGATTAAGGTAGTATTCCACCTATAGCAATCTAGCCCTCTATGTGATTATATACTATTGAACGTAGCTGAATCCAAATACTAGCAACTCTTCTTTATAAAATATACTACGTAAAATAAGTATATAGATAGCCGAGCTATCTTGTAGGAAAGTACTCCTAAAACTAAGAAACTAAGTCTATCTACTATCCTATATCTATCCTCGTCGGTCATCAAATCAAATTTCCTCTATTAGGAATTGTTCGGATAGGTTATTAAACGAACTTATATACTTCGGATACTTGAAATTCGTATTACAATTATGTCTGTTACTGAAGGTCGGGTTATACTATTCCTAACGGGTTACTAAGGCTGTTACCGGTATTCTTATATACTAGTAATTTAATACATAGTTGTCGTGAGCTATATAACTTATATAAGTATAAATTATTGATTGTACAACTAGATCTAGTCGCCTAATTGTATGTGAATTATCTAAAATCGCCTAGAATCGCCTACTTTTGGCCGTTTTATTAAATATAGGTTAATACCGTTAAAGTAGTTAAATAAGTAGCTATTCTATACTTTACTTTCTCTCTTTTATTCCCCCAAACATTAGTAAATCTTTGCTTTTAAATTAACAGCCTTTTAGTAGGAATCCTTTAACTTTTCTTTAACTTCCTTAACAGAGATTACTCCTGCTCCTTTAAATTCTTAAAAACTCTCGATCTCTTTCTTTAAGGTAATTAAATCTACCCGTTAAACTAACTTACTACTAATATATTAGTAGAAAGATAGTATTCATACCAATTAACCGTAGTAGAAACCGGGGACCCGGAGGTCGTAGTCGTAGTTTAACGCCTATAGATCCTTAACTAGTCTCTTCTAAATCGCCTTCTAATGATAGCTCTCCTCCCGCTACTCCTCCTACTATACGTAGTGATCCTCGAACTCCTAATAGGCCCCTAAGTCGTTAATTTATATCTAGGTATTAGGATATAGGTATACCTCTTTCTATATATGGTAGAGGAGTAGTTCCTAGATAAGGCCTATTTATAGGGTAGCTTAGGACTCCTCCTCCTTCTTCTAAGAGTCCTAGTACTATACGTAGGAGTAGTTCTGGCCGTAGTTCTAGTAGTAGAAACTCTAGTAGTAGAGGTCGTAGCTCTAGCGCTAGAAATACCCCGTAAGTTAGAATTCTATTAAACTAGAACCTATAAGTTGACTTAATAATAGTTCTAGACCTTCTCGTAATCCTACGTCGATAATTTCTCGTCCTATTAGTAATCCTAATTAAGTTGTACCTAGTAGATTCTAGAATTTCGAAGGAAAAACCGTCTATTTAAATAGAGATAAAGTCCTAGGTATCCGAGAGCCTACTAGACTACTTAAATTCTTTAGAGAGTTTAATTTAGCGCTAAAAAACCTAGGGAATATACGAGAACTCTATTCGCTATTCTCTCTAATAGGTTCTCGTAATAGGACTCGAAACCTCTTAACCTATACTTATTTAGATATTATTAATTGCGAAGGCGGTTAGGATAGTCCTAATTTCCCTACTTAGGAAGCTAACTAGGTTCTGGGAAAGAATATAGGTAAAGACGTTCGTTTTTCGCCGAAGGTAGATCGAGATAGTACTAGAACTTATTACTAGTACTATATAGTAGTAGTCTTTAGCCAGATATCGAGAGGGGCTGTTACTAATCCTCTAAATCGCACCTATACCTATTACCGTAGTGGCTATATAGTTCCTTTCAATAGTTACCGTACTATTACTACAATTATTACCACTATTCGTCGAATTAAGTAGAATAGTTCTTGCGCTAATTATTACTTTATAGCTCGCTCTTAGATTAAGAGTACTAGTAAGAAGTATTATAGTAATAGATCTAATAAGGTTAGGAATATAACTCCTAAACCTAAGGGGCCTGTCCTAGATCTAGATCGTAATAGTTTATAGAAAGGTTGATCTTTTTCGGTGTTCTAAGGCTTGTAAGTTTGTTTAATATACTTTCCTAGTTTTTACTAAATTTGGGATGGAGTTTACATATATATTGATACTATAGTAGGCATTACTAGATGAGTTTCTAATAGTTTTTAATAATTTCTAGGGATTCTTTCTTTTCTCTATACCAAAAGTAAGCTAAAATACAAAAACGGAGTAGAACTACTTCTAAAAAATAGTCTAAATTACGAAGTGAGTATAGCAAGTAAACTTATAATAAATAAATATATAAAAATATTAGGAACTTTAAATACTAACTACCTTCTTAGCAAAAGTTCCTTAAAAGTTGTAGGTATAAAAACTAATAGAATTACTAGGTATTCTAGCCTGTAACTCCTTTTAGCCGCTTTACCTAGCCTTCTACTCGAATTTCGAGTTTATTTATAGATACTAACTTAGTTAAATAAGTATTAGGTTTCGCCTTAGTAAGTATATTAGCTGGATTATTAAGACTATTAATCTAACGGACTTCTAGAATGTCCCTATTCTCATATGCCTCTCTAAGAGCTATAATATTAATTATAAGTCTCTTTTCTTTTATTATTCCTAGCTTAACTAGGTATTTATATAGGCTATATAAATCTATATAGATAATAATAGGAACTACTAGAAAATCGACTTCCTTTAGGATCTAGGATAGAGTAGTAGCTAGTATATAGCCTTTATCTACTCTATTAGATATAGCGAGGATTTCGGAGGCGAGAACTAATCTAGTAACTCTTTTAGCTTTGGTTAAGGACTAATAGATAATGTTTCCCTTAAGATTAAACTTGAAATCTTATAGGGACTTATTTCTAAGTATAATTAAGGAGCCAATTTAGCTACTTAGGTCTTTATTATTTGCGAAAGAGCCGTTAACAAAAATAAATAGCTTTACTTTATCTAGATTTAGTAGAATAAAGCTTAATCCTCGGTCTAAATTATCTCTTTACTAGATAAGGCGTTTATTCAGAGCCTTAGTATCCTCAACTAATGGATCTTAATACTATATAGCTATAGAAAGGTCGAAAGCTACTTTAGGTTAGTAGATTAATGTAATGTATATACCTCTTATACGTTGCTTAATATAGGATTATTTAAAGTCTTCCTAGCTAAGATTAATAGGAAATAGCTTCTCTCCCTGGTTTTTCTACTTTGTAAGTAGGTTTGGCCCTCGTTTAGACAATATATAGCTATTAAAAATAAGCTAATTATTGTTATTAAGCTTCTTAATAGGCTTTACTAGAAAGTTAGCTTTTAATCTTTCTTCCTCCTTTCTAAATTTGAAGTCCTTATTATAGAGAATTAAAGTATTATCTGTCTATGTACTAATAACACTAAATGTATCTCCTTTTGTAACTAGGAGGTATAGATTATAGACTAAGGTAGTCATATCCAGGTTTTCTTTATAGTATTTATAGTAGGTATTAAACTAGTGCAGACCTACTTCAGCGATACTATATAAGGGTTTAATAATTTCTATAATAGTTCTAGGTAGATAGAGGTGAATAATCTCTTTTAGTAAATTTACGAGTATTCTCCTATTTAATATCGTCTTTGATTAGGTGTATACCTGCGAAATATCTCTTAATATTAAGAGGAATCGTTTTCGTTGTTTTTTAGGTATAGATTTAGGAACTTTAAGGCGTAGAAACTCGAGAGTACGTGCGTTAAGTAAAGTTACTATAATTATAAGTATTAATCTCTAACTTGCTCTCTAAATAGTAGGCGATTAGGTTAGAATAACCTCCTTTTCTTTATTATTGAATCCTTATACTATAAGCCGTGACTTTTTATAGAGTTGATTAGTCCCTTTTCCTTTAATTTTGTAGACTATTCGAGAGTTAAAAATGCGCTTATTTATAATAGGTTTTTATATAAACTTCATTACCTCTTTACCTATTAACCCTTTAATCTTAGTTGTTGTTGAAATTTGAAATAGTAGGTTATTTAAAGAGAGTTTACCTTCTATACGTAATTAGAGATATAGTACATAGTCTAACTTCTCTTTTATAGAGAGAAATACTTCCTAGGGCTAAATAAAGTACTAGGTATACTTATCTAGATATCGCCGTCGAGATCTCGTCCTTACTATATTAATTATAACTATTCCCTATATTCTAGAAACCCTTAATTGGCTGTCAAACGGACTTGCTACTATTAGATTATTGCTTTTATTACTATTACCCATCCTAGGCTCCTAGAAGGGGAGTTACTCCTCCTCCCTAATTACCACTTCCCCCTCCTTAGAATCTAATAAAAATATATCGTTTTCGGTTACAAGTTCGTTTGATAGTCGAGTTTAATAGGGCTTTACGCTAGTAGACCGAAATACTACGTCCCTATTGTTGATTCTAACTATATAGTTATAGTTTTCGATCTTTTTCAGTATGTAGGGCCCTTTCCATTATCTAGGCTCCCTCTATACCAATACCTCTAACCTAATTAGTATAGAATATAGTGAAATTGGGGTAGGACCATTCCGTTGTAATAGAGCGGATACTACTTACTCCTTTACTTATATCTCCCTAAGCTCTTTTATTACCTTTTTAACTACAGTTACCCTTTAAAGAATTATGCGGCTAGGAGGGTAAGAACCTATGATCTTAGAGTATACCCTAAAAACGAGAAGTATAGGAATAAGTCTATTTGGTCCTACTATATCGTTGATAGCTTTTATAGTATACTAAAGGAGGGTTTTACTATTTTCTAAAGGTAACTCATTCTTGAAAATTAAGTAGCACCTTCTAAGAATAGTATAGTATCTTTTAGCTTTTCTAATACTATAATAGGCCTTAACTAGTATCTCTTTAACGTATATATTAAGAGAACTTGCCTCCTAATTAAATTTATAAGCCGTAAAATTCGTACCGGTATCAATAACAATTGTATCTAGAGGACCTAAATAGGTATTAATCTAGATCATTCGAACGCATTTCCAGACCTTATTAGTAGTTGTTCCTTTAAGAAATCTAGTAGCTTAAAATGCAGTTACTACATCTATAATATATAGTACTAGTTTTCCTTCTAAAAAGAAGATATCTATAACAATCTCTGAATTGAAAATAAGATCATCTTTTAAGCTAAATTTGAACCGTATTAGAGCCTTTATATTTATCTAGCAGAACTTATAAATTAACGTAATTAATTAAATAACGTTGGCATTAACATTATTTAATTCTACTCTAGTAAGGATTGTTAATAGACGTTGAGCCGAAGGATATCTAAAACGTCGATAAATTTACCTTAATTAACGCTCATCTAGGTCTAAAAAGAATGATTGAAGGAAGGTAAATAATGGTATATTATTAGTAGCTCGTTTCAGCTAGTAAGGGGTTGAAAATCGGGTATTTTATAGTTCCGGGGCATTATAACGGACTAACCGTTGGTTAGAACCGTTTGATGACGTAGTTAAGTAACTCGAATTAGTTATTAAACTATCTTATATATACGAGGTATCCATAATTTGCTTAAGAACTAGTAGTTTAATCTATAGATAACCGTACTTCCTAGTAATAGAAAAGTACTTATTACTCTAGACTAGTTCGTTTCGAATATTGTTAAGATAGATTCCAAGGCGATCTATATCTCTAATATATATAAGAAACGGTATATTGGCCGGTACTACGTAGAAATTAATAGATCCGAACGGTATCGGTACCGTAGTAGTTCCGAGGCTTAATATAGAACCCTTACTAAATAGAATATTATATTGTCCCGCGGTAGATTAATCTAAATTAAGTAGTAAGTAAACTTATAATACTCAGAATTGGCCTTCTCCTACTATAGAGATCCCTAATACTCCTATATTAGGTAGGATACCCTAAAACACCTAGTCCGAGTACCGATAATTAAACTAAAATATCTCTAGTATAATATATATAAGTTAGTTTGCTGGCCTTTTCGAAGTAAGGAAATATATAGTAGCATTATCGGATAGCTATTAGGCGACTATAAAGAAGCCTTCGTTGTTTTCTTCCTCCTAAAAGAGAAAATATACCTCTTCTCTAGCCAATTCATCCTATATATTGTTAGTACCTTCCTAGAAGTCAACTATAACTATATAGGCCTCAATAATCTCCTCTATAGTATAGTATGATGGTTAGGAGGCTTTAAATCGTTTAATACTAGCCTTTCGTTCTTCTAGGGTATAGTAAACGGACTAACAGCCCTATTTACTATATATATAGCATTTCTAGCCTATTTTTCTTAGCTAAAATCTTCCTCCTCTTCCTCGAGAAGATTACCCTCTATTTAGGTATTCTATTATACGTCTTATACTTCTTCCTCTACCTCTAGAAATTAAGTTTTTCTAATAAGTTCTATTAGTATAGTGCGCTTTATTGTCGTTATTTTCGTATTCTATAATTTATAAGTTAGTTTAACCATTCTCCTCGTCGAGAATAAACGCTTATTAGCTCTATTCTAATATCTAGAAGCGTACTACATGTCCTTCTACCGTAATTATTATAATAGAATTCCGTAATTAATCGTATAAGCCTTGATACGTACTTGTAGGAGTAAATAAGGTATACTAGTATTCTCGAATACCTTTATAGCCTAAGAGTAAGTGTTCGTACACTTCCGCCTAAGACTTTTCGAGGTTTCTTCGTAGTTTATTTAACTAATTAATGAATAGTTCTAGATACTCTAGAATTAACTTTCCTAGCGAACTTTAAATATAGGAGAGAAGAGTAGCATTTCTCTATTCTATTAATTATCTTTAGCGTCTTTCGGGAGTCTCGAAATACCGTAGTAGTTACTTAAAATCTTAGATCTATCTAGTAGGTCGGTTTACTATTATCTCGTTATAGTAAAAGTCTCTAGCCTTTCCTTTTAGTATCGTTAGAAATATATTGATAACCTCTTTTCCGTCGAATATTCCGTATTTTTCTATATTTTCTACGAAGATCCTAAGCTTGGTTTCGAGTACGTCGTCCTCCTCTCCGCCGTATTTTATATCGTCGGTATATAACTTGTTAAGGTCGGTTAATCTTCGTATAACTACTATTTATAGATCTTATAAGTTAGTTTAGCTATCGATAAAGTTCCGAAAAATATCTTCGAGTCTCGATCTAGGTCGTTCTGGTTGCTGTATAGGCTACTAAGATTGTTACTAGGTTAGTATTTCCTCTAGTTCTTCCTAAACTGTTAATAGTAGCACTCCATAACGCTAATTATTAATAGGTTATTTACCTTTTCGTTGAGTAATATTAGGTTGAAATCGCCTTGAGTTGCTAGACTCTAGTTATATATACTAAATCTCCTAGGTAGCAGGTTATTTTCGGTCTAGAGTTAGAGTTATAGGCGGGATCTTCGGATAACCTATAGATATAGTATCTATAAGTTCGTTTAACTAGTAAGTCGATATAATTACCGAAATACCGTTAGCTAATTATAACTCTATAGGGGTTCCTCTCTAGGTTATAGCTAGGAGAGCCTCTCCTAAAACCGATTTTAGCGCTCTTAGTCGTTCCTTATCGACTTTCTACTACGTAGTAGTATTCTAATTACGAAAGTCTTCGTAAAAGTACTCCTAGAGTTCGTTAAGTAAATTTACTAATACGTATAGGTACGCTTAGTACGCGATATAGCTATTAAGCTCTTCGTTAGTTATTATCGGACTAAGGGATAAAGATAACTTAAGATACTTCTTATTAGTAAAGAAGAGCTATCCCTTAAGTTATACTTAGGAGCTTTTCGTACTCTTAGTAGTTATAACGCTCGGGGTTGATTTCTATTACTCGTCTTCTCTAGCTATATTATAGTTTCTAGATCTTAATAATCTATAAGGATTCTCGATAGAAATTCGTTGTTCCTAGGGCTATAAGTTCGCTTAACGAAGTCGTTCGATATTGTCGATAAACGGTAGGGTCGGGGTTTATATATATAATAGTGAAAACACGATTATTAGACTATTTCAGGTAAGTATCCGTCTAAAACTTAGGAGATACAGTTGCAATCTCCTTATTTACTAGCGAAACCTTACGAATCTATAGTTAAATCAAGTCCAACCACTGATCAGTGTTAGTATCAACTAATATTCTATAGGAATAATAGGTAGTTGACCAATGGTACTAATAAAATAAGATAAGGAATAATAGAAGTAAGGAAATAAGGAAAGATAAAGGACTAGTCTAGTTATTAAGTTATATAATACTTGATTCTTCTTAATTACAAGCGGACTTGCAATCGACTATATATATATATAACCCCTATATCTGCTAAGGTAGCTAGATCTAGATAGATTAAGGTAGTATTCTACCTATAGCAATCTAGCCCTCTATATAATTATATACTATTGAACGTAGCTGAATCTAAATACTACGAGTATTCTCCTATTTAATATCGTCTTTAATTAGGTATATACCTACGAAATATCTCTTAACATTAAGAGAAATCGTTTTCGTTATTTTTTAGGTATAGATTTAGGAACTTTAAGGCGTAGAAACTCGAGAGTACGTACGTTAAGTAAAGTTACTACAATTGTAAGTATTAATCTCTAACTTACTCTCTAAATAGTAGGCGATTAGGTTAGGATAACCTCCTTTCCTTTATTATTAAATCCTTGCACTACAAGCTATAACTTTTTATAGGGTTTATTAGTCTCTTTTCCTTTAATTTCGTAGACTATTCGAGAGTTAAAAATACGCTTATTTGTGATAGGTTTCTATATAAACTTTATAACCTCTTTACCTGTTAACCCATCAATCTTAGTTATTATTAAAATTTGAAATGGTAGGTTATCTAAGGAGAGTTTGCCTTCTATACGTAATTAGAGATATAGTATATAGTCTAATTTCTCTTTTATAGAGAGAAATACTTCCTAGAGCTAAATAAAGTACTAGGTATACTTATCTAGATATCGCCGTCGAGATCTCGTCCTTACCGTATTAATTATAACTATTCCTTATATCCTAGAAACTCTTAATTGGTTGTTAAACGGACTTACTGCTATTAGATTATTGTTTTTATTACTATTGCCTATTCTAGGCTCCTAGGAGGGGAGTTACTCCTCCTCCCTAATTGCTACTTCCCTATCCTTAGAATCTAATAAAAATATATTATTTTTAGTTGTAAGTTCGTTTAATAGTTAAGTTTAATAGGGCTTTACGCTAGTAGACCGAAATACTACGTCCCTATTATTAATTCTAACTATACAGTTATAGTTTTCGATCTTTTTTAGTATATAGGGTCCTTTCTATTATCTAGGCTCCCTCTATACCAATACCTCTAACCTAATTAGTATAGAATATAGTAAAATTAGGGTAGGACTATTCCGTTGTAATAGGGCGGATACTACTTACTCCTTTACTTATATCTCCCTAAGCTCTTTTATTACCTTTTTAACTGTAGTTACTCTTCAAAGAATTGTACGGCTAGGAGGGTAAGAACCTATAATCTTAGGATATACCCTAAAAACGAGAAGTATAGGAATAAGTCTATTTAGTCCTACTATATCGTTAATAGCTTTTATAGTATACTAAAGGAGGGTTTTACTGTTTTCTAAAGGTAACTTATTCTTGAAAATTAAGTAGCACCTCCTAAGAATAGTATAGTATCTTTTAGCCTTTCTAATACTATAATAGGCCTTAACTGGTATCTCTTTAACGTATATATCAAGAGAACTTACCTCCTGATTGAATTTATAAGCCGTAAAATTCGTACCGGTATTAATAATAATTGTATCTAGAGGACCTAAATAGGTATTAATCTAGATTATTCGGACGTATTTCTAGACCTTATTAGTAGTTGTTCCTTTGAGAAATCTAGTAGCTTAAAATATAGTTACTATATCTATAATATATAGTACTAGTTTTCCTTATAAAAAGAAGATATCTATAATAATCTCTGAATTAAAAATAAGATTATCTTTTAAGCTAAATTTGAACCGTGTTAGAGCCTTTATATTTATCTAGTAGAACTTACAAATTGACGTAATTAATTAAATAACGTTAGTATTAATATTATTTAATCCTACTCTAGTAAGGATTATTAATAGACGTTAAGCTGAAGGATATCTAAAGCGTCGATAAATTTGCCTTAATTAACGTTTATCTAGGTCTAAAAAGAATGATTGAAGGAAGGTAAATAATGGTATATTATTAGTAGCTTATTTTAGCTGGTAAGGGGTTAAAAATCGGGTATTTTGTAGTTCCGGGGCATTATAACGGACTAACCGTTAGTTAGAACCGTTTAATAACGTAGCTAAGTAACTCGAATTAGTTATTAAACTATCTTATATATGCGGGATATCTATAATTTACTTAAGAACTAGTAGTTTAATCTATAGATAACCGTACTTCCTAGTAATAGGAAAGTACTTATTACCCTAGACTAGTTAGTTTCGAATATTGTTAAGATAGATTCTAAGGCGATCTATATCTCTAATATATATGAGAAACGGTATATTGGCTGGTACTACGTAGAAATTAATAGATCCGAACGGTATTGGTACCGTAGTAGTTCCGAGGCTTAATATAGAACCCTTACTAAATAGAATATTATGTTATCCCGCGGTAGATTGATCTAAATTAAGTAGTAAGTAAACTTATAATGCTCGGAATTGGCCTTCTCCTACTATAGAGATCCCTGATACTCCTATATTAGGTAGGATACCTTAAAATACCTAGTCCGAGTACCGATAATTAAACTAAAATATCTCTAGTATAATATATATAAGTTAGTTTGCTGGCCTTTTCGAAGTAAGGAAATATATAGTAGTATTATCGGATAGCTATTAGGCGACTACAAAGAAGCCTTCGTTATTTTCTTCCTCCTAAAAAAGAAAATATACCTCTTCTCTAGCTAATTTATTCTATATATTGTTAGTACCTTCCTAGAAGTTAACTATAACTATATAGGCCTCAATAATCTCTTCTATTATATAGTATAATGGTTAGGAGGCTTTAAATCGTTTAATACTAGCCCTTCGTTCTTCTAGGGTATAATAAACGGACTAATAGCCCTATTTACTATATACGTAGTATTTCTAACCTATTTTTCTTAGTTAAAATCTCCCTCCTCTTCCTCGAGAAGATTGCCCTCTATTTAGGTATCCTATTATACGTCTTATACTTCTTCCTCTACCTCTAGAAAGGGAGTTTTTCTGATAAGTTCTATTAGTATAGTACGCTTTATTCTCGTTATTTTCGTATTCTACAATTTATAAGTTAGTTTAACTATTCTCCTCGTCGAGAATAAACGCTTATTAGCTCTATTCTAATGTCTAGAAGCGTACTATATATCCTTCTACCGTAATTATTATAATAGAATTCCGTAATTGATCGTATAAGCCTTAATACGTACTTATAGGAGTAAATAAGGTATACTAGTATTCTCGAATACCTTTATAGCCTAGGAGTAAGTATTCGTATACTTCCGCCTAAGACTTTTTAAGGTTTCTTCGTAGTCTATTTAACTAATTAATAAATAGTTCTAGATACTCTAGAATTAACTTTCCTGGCGAACTTTAAATATAAGAGAGAAGAGTAGCATTTCTCTATTCTATTAATTATCTTTAGCGTCTTTCGGGAGTCTCGAAATGTCGTAGTAGTTATTTAAAACCTTAGATCTATCTAGTAGGTCGGTTTACTATTATCTTGTTATAGTAAAAGTCTCTAGCCTTTTCTTTTAGTATTATTAGAAATATATTAATAACCTCTTTTCCGTCGAATATTCCGTATTTTCCTATATTTTCTACGAAGATCCTAAGCTTAGTTTCGAGCACGTCGTCCTCCTCTCCGCCGTATTTTATATCGTCGGTATATAACTTGTTAAGGTCGGTTAATCTTCGTATAACTACTATTTATAGATCTTATAAGTTAGTTTAGCTATCGATAAAGTTCCGAAAAATATCTTCGAGTCTCGATCTGGGTCGTTCTAGTTACTATATAGGCTACTAAGATTATTACTAGGCTAGTATTTCCTCTAGTTCTTTCTAAACTATTGATAGTAGCACTCTATAACGCTAATTATTGATGGGTTATTTGCCTTTTCGTTAAGTAATATTGGGTTAAAATCGCCTTAAGTTGCTAGACTCTAGTTATATATACTGAATCTCCTAGGTAGTAGGTTATTTTCGGTCTAGAGTTAGAGTTATAGGCGGGATCTTCGGATAACCTATAGATGTAGTATCTATAAGTTCGTTTAGCTAGTAAGTCGATATAATTGCCTGAATACTATTAGCTAATTATAACTCTATAGGGGTTCCTTTCTAGGTTATAGCTAGAAGAGCCTCTCCTAAAACCGATTTTAGCGCTCTTAGTCGTTCCTTATCGACTTTCTACTACGTAGTAGTATTCTAATTACGAAAGTCCTCGTAAAAGTACTTCTAGAGTTCGTTAAGTAAATTTACTAATACGTATAGGTACGCTTAGTACGCGATATAGCTATTAAGCTCTTCGTTAGTTATTATCGGACTAAGGGATAAAGATAACTTAAGATACTTCTCATTAGTAAAGAAGAGCTATCCCTTAAGTTATACTTAGGAGCTTTTCGTACTTTTAGTAGTTATAACGCTCGGGGTTAATTTCTGTTACTCGTCTTCTCTAGCTATATTATAGTTTCTAGACCTTAATAATCTATAAGGATTCTCGATAGAAATTCGTTGTTTCTAGGGCTATAAGTTCGCTTAACGAAGTCGTTCGATATTATCGATAAACGGTAGGGTCGGGGTTTATGTATATAATAGTAAAAATACGATTATTGGACTGTTTTAGGTAAGTATCCGTCTGAAACTTAGGAGATATAGTTGTAATCTCCTTGTTTACTAGCGAAACCTTACGAATCTATAGTTGAATTAAGTCTAACTACTAATTAGTATTAGTATCAACTAATATCCTATAGGAATGATAGGTAGTTGACCAATAGTACTAATGAAATAAGATAAGGAAATAATAGAAGTAAGGAAATAAGGAAAGATAAAGGACTAGTCTAGTTATTAAGTTATATAATACTTGATTCTTAATTGTAAGCGGACTTACAATCGGCTATATATATATATAACCCCTATATCTAATAAGGTAGCCAGATCTAGATAGATTAAGGTAGTATTCCACCTATAGTAATCTAGCCCTCTATATAATTATATACCATTGAACGCAGCAGAATCCAAACAAAAATACCTATTAGTTTACTAATAGTCTATTAATCCTTACTAACGTAAATTCTAGCCGTCGTATTACGTAAGATTCGTCGCTACTAGAAGGGGACTAAACTCCTCCTACGTAAGTTACTATTTGCGAGATTAGTAAAAGAGATTACCTAGGATTTACTTATTATTAAGGATACGCGCTTTTAGAAGATAGCTATTAATATAATTTAAGAAGCGGCTAAGGCCTTCCTAGTTAGCTTATTTAGGGGTAATATTCAATATATACTTAATTATCTCTAGTCTACTAATCTAGAATAGATACTAACCTATATACTATCTATACTAAGCGAGTAACTATTTAGTCGAAGGATATATAGTTCGTAAGACGGCTTCGTTAGGGTAGGGGTAGTAGCGCGTAAATTCTAGGCTAAAAATATAACTAAATAATATATTTTTAGAGTTATATACTATAGGATAAAGTGAAGTATATATTAGGCGTAGAATATTAATAATACTAGTATTTGCCTCTCTTAACTATTAGTAGACTATTAGAATCTCCCTCTCTATCTTTCTTTATCTAAGCTAAATAAGAAACGGTGAATTTAACCTCTCTTAATAATTAGGAGACTATTAGAATCTCTCTCTTTGTCTCTCTTTATATAAACTAAATATATTATCGTAAATATAGGCTCCCTCGACTATTAGAAGACTATTAGAATATCTCCTATCGTCTTTCTTTATCTAAACTAAATATAATATCGTGAATATAGCCTCTCTCGACTATTAGGAGACTATTAGGATCTCTCCTATTATCTTTCTTTATCTAAACTAAATCCAATATCGTAAATACAGCCTCTCTCGACTATTAGGAGACTATTAGAATCTCTCTCTTCGTCTCTCCTTATATAAACTAAATATATTATCGTGAATATAGGCTCCCTCGACTATTAGAAGACTATTAGAATATCTTCTATCGTCTTTCTTTATCTAAACTAAATCTAATACTATAAATATAGCCTCTCTCGACTATTAGGAGACTATTAGAATCTCTCCCGTCGTCTTTCTTTATATAAGCTTAATAATAGATTATAAATTCGTCTGAGTATATATTCTAGTACCTTAGGTTATACTACGTAATAATTCGATATTCTTCTTATCAACTCGAACCCTAAGTATATATTTTATTAAGATTTTAACAAATATATTTAATTCCCGTAAGAATTAATATATATATACTATAACACGTTTAAATAAAATAATACTTAGTTATAAAGAAGAATAACGAGTATACTATTAATCTACGTATTTAGATATATATTATTTATCTACCTTAGGTATAGCTATATACGCTTAAATAATTTCGTATAACCCTTAGTATTATATCGGAATTAATATTTACTTAGCGTTATACGGTCGTATAAATTCTTAGAGGAAGTAGGAGGGATAATTTAGTAGAATCTAGGTCTTAAGATATAATATTTATATAGCGAGCATTACTAATAGTCTTCTAATAGTTAATATAGAGAGAGAGTTATTTATTTAGTACTAGTATATAGAGAGAGAACGGGTATAATATTAGACGCTATAGCCCGTCCCTAGACTCGCCTTTTAATATAATATTAATAGATTTATTCTTTAGTACTAGCGATATTATCCTTATCTTTACGCTCTTAACCTTATATCTACGCCTTTAATCGGAATATTTACGCTTCGTAGGTTTAAAATCTTCTAGAATACTATATATCTTACTACTCTAAAACTAGAGTAATAGAACCACCCCCTAGGACCGACTAGATTCGTAATAGTATTATTAAAGAAAGAGATTTAGTAAGTACAGGTATTACTTTATACCTAAACTTTCTAGGTTTAAATCCTTATCCCGATAGTAATCTAAATTAACCTCTCGCTACTATAATACTACTTCTTCCCGTTCTTTATAAGCCGGCTTAATAAGTTAATTATCTATAAGTTTAGACTTCGAACTACCTTATATCTTATCTTCTTAAAGCCTTTAATACCCTTACGGCGCGTAGTCTCTTTTAGTATATAGAGATTCGACGATTACTACGTAATTAGCTTAGACGGCGCTATAGATAAGGGCTAATAGTCTACTAATAGTTAAGGATATAAATAGAGGCTAAAAGACGATAGAATAGTATATACTAGGATAATATAAATAATTAGTAGAGATTCTTAGTCCTAAGCGTAAAATATTATATATAGGCCGATCTTCGGTACCTAATTTAGCTTAGCGTATAGACTTTTTACGCTAGTTAGTCGTATCCTAAGACGCGCCTCCGTAACTATTTCCTATTTAGAATATTACTATTACGCCTACTTTAATTCCGCTAATCGTATTAATTCTACCCTACTTATTCTATTCTTTTTATTAATCTTTATTATAGTATATATTTACAAGGAATTCGATCGTATACGTATTTAGTAATATTAACCTTTACTTTAGGCGGATAACCCTAAACGAGTACCTTTCTAAAAACTTATCCTAAAAGTCTTAGAGCTAGAACCGCGAAAGAAAACTAAGTAATAGCTTTTAGAAGACTAGCTTCGTATAGAGATACGTACTCGTTAAGATAAACTATATAAACGCGACCTTACGTAAAGAGCTAAAGAGAAAAGATAATTATAGAAATAACTTAGAGAATAGAAAGACGAGCCTATAAATAGCGTTAATATAGATACTAGTAATAAAGATACTAATTAAGACGGCGGCTAAGACTCTAATATACCTTAATCTAGCCCTAGCTCGTCTATACCTTTACCTCGGCCTTATATCTTTAAAGATAGATCGCCTAGTTCGTCCGTACCTCTACCTCTACCTCGTAACTTCGAAGGCCGTTCGATTTTCTCGCCTAAATCGTCTTTACTACCTCTATAACGTCTATAACCTTTACTAGTACCATTAAAATCTTTAAGTAATTTATATTCTTCGGAGAGTATAGACTCTAGTATTAAAGCCGGAATAGATATAATACCTCTACTACCTTAAAATCAACCTCCTCGTAAATAACCTCCTAAAAGAAAGACCGATCTAATAACTAGAGATATTACGATAGGCGGTAATAAGCCTAGTTATAACTTAGGATCTATAGTAAAGCGTACGGGTATCCGTCTATCCCGTAGTACTAAAGTACTAAATAGCGCTAATCGCGTAAGTACGGCCGCGTCTTATACTTAAAAGACGCCTCGTAAATAAGATAGAAAGAAAACTATAGGTCCTTAGAAGAGGGTACCCTACCGCTTTAAGCTAGAAAGTAAGTAAAATACCTAATAGTTTACTAATAGTTCTTTAATCTTTACTAACGTAAATTCTAGTCGTCGCGTTACGTAAGATTCGTCGCTACTAGAAGGGGACTAAATTACTTACTAAGTTCGGGCCGTTTACTAGACTAGTTCGCGAGATTACCTAGAACTATAAATTAGATCTACGTTTCTAGAGATCGGCCCTCGAGGCCCTATAAGAGGCTATAGAAGCCTTTATCGTTAGTCTTTTCGAAGGTAAACTTTAGTATATCTTTTATCTATCTAATATACTAATAAGTAATAGATACTAACTTATACGCTATCTACGCTAAACGTATTACTATCTAGACGAAAGATATTTAATTAGTAAGGCGGATTCGGGGAGATAGTAATAGATAGTAGGTAATATAATTAAATATTATGTTTTTAGAGTTTTATACTATAGGATAGAGGCGTTTAGTAAAACTAGTATACCTTAGTTATTAAATATAAATACTATTAGTCTTTAACTCTCTTAACTATTAGGAGACTATTAGGATCTCTTTATCGTCTTTCTTTATCTAAACTAAATATAATATCGTAAATATAGCCTCTCTCGACTATTAGTAGACTATTAGGATCTCCCTCTCTATCTTTCTTTATCTAAGCTAAATAAGAAACGGTGAATTGAACCTCTCTTAACTATTAGAAGACTATTAGAATCCCTCTCTTCGTCTTTCTTTATATAAACTAAATATAATATCGTAAATATAGCCTCTCTCGACTATTACGAGACTATTAGGATATCTCCTATCGTCTTTCTTTATCTAAACTAAATATAATATCGTAAACATAGCCTCTCTTAACTATTACGAGACTATTAGGATATCTCCTATCGTCTTTCTTTATCTAAACTAAATATAATATCGTGAATATAGCCTCTCTCGACTATTACGAGACTATTAGGATATCTTCTATTGTCTTTCTTTATCTAAACTAAATATAATATCGTGAATACAGCCTCTCTCGACTATTATAAGACTATTAGGATATCTCCTATCGTCTTTCTTTATCTAAACTAAATATAATATCGTAAATATAGCCTCTCTCGACTATTAGAAGACTATTAGGGTCTCTCCTATTATCTTTCTTTATATAAACTAAATATTAAATAGTAAATTTAACTAAATATATATCCTAATATCTAAGATTATACTATAATATAATATAATATTCTTCCTATTAACTCGAACCCTTAGAAGATATTTTATTAAGATTCGAATAAATTAATACCTTTCGTTACGTTCTTTAAGATTATAGCCTCTTAGTACTATACTAGATTTTCGTCTTATTTCGAACGAGAAAATAGGCTCTAGCCTTTATCTATTATACTATATTAGTCTACGTCCTTATCTATTAATATTCCTATACTACTATAGCTATATCGTTATCGTCGTCCGCGTCTATACCTACGCCTTATAATCTATTCCTACGAATTGGCCTTAATAAAGAAGTCTACCTTTAGGTACCCAAATATACGGACGAGTTCTAGGACTAGTTTATCGAATAAGTATAGTATAAGACCGAGTTCGACGAAACTAGTAAAGTATGTAAATCTAAAATAAAGTTCCGTAAATTTAGCGGTACTAAGTAGGCTATATACTAGATATACTTCTAGGAGGGGGCTTATCGAATAACTAGCGCCCTAAAGATCGTATACTTACGATACGATAAGGTTATAGTCTACGGGAATTACTACGATATATAGAGTCTTACGGAATATATTGATTCCGATACCTATAAAGTAATTTCTAAGAGACGAGGTTTAAAGTAGCTAACTATTAAAGAGGGCTTTAGGGTATCGGTAAGACTATTAGTAAACTATTAGGTCTTCGAAATACTAATATCTACTAGAAGTACCGTACTAAAGTAGAGATTATAGAGGCCGGCGATATTAAGATATATACTAGTAGCTTTAACTAGTAACTTATTAGGACTATCGTCTTATATAAATAGGTAATAATAGTAGTCGATAATATCGAATTCTTTCGTCTTATACGATACGTAAATCCCGAAATTACTATAATATCTTCGTCGACTATTACTAACTATATTCTTAAGCTACGAGAGGCTACTAAAAATATAATCCGTAAACGTCTCCCTCTATCGCCTTAGAAAGTCGTATACGTCTAAGATAGATAGTCTACGCCTCGCCGGGATAGCTACGTCGTAATTAAGGTATACTAGGTTCGTAATAATTAGGTACTTAAAGACGTACTAATTGGTTTCGAGCCCTATACCGGTATCTATAGCGGTACTTATCTTACTAAACTTATAATAGGGCGGCTATAGTATTTCGACCTAGTATAGAGGGTTATTACGTTTACTACGGATAACGCGTCGAATAATAAGACTATAGTATAGTCTATTAACGCGTTAATTATTAAGCTATATAAATATACGAATATTTAAAACGAGATTACGCTCTATCCCTATATCGCGTACGTAATATAGCTTAGCTATAATAGCCTTCTCTCTAATATTAAAATACGACTAATAAAGGATGAGCTTATAAGGAACTAGTTAGAGAAGGAGGAGAAAACTACTATAGTACTTATAAGGGGCGAAATTCCTATAAATACTTAAAGAGAAGTAAGTTAACCCCTAATAGTCTCCTAATAGTCCTAGAGTCCTATAGCCTACTAATACTATTCTTCGCCTAAAGCTTCTATATACTATAGCTAAAGCGCGTTAGATTACTATCTTTATTAATTCGAGCGAAGGACGCTAGCTTTCGTTCTAGAGGATTTAAGCTATATAGCTTAAGAAGTACGATACTTATTCGATAGCCTAATATCTTCGCCCGATATAGGATATTAAGACTAGGTAGGATTCTACTTTCTATATATTAGTACGTCTCCTTAAGTTAGGTAAGCCTATTATAACGTATACGAAGAAAGAATACGCGTATCTCTCTCTTAATAATAATAAATAGGGCTAAGTTAAATACCTTATTAATATCCTTTATTCTTTTATCGTATATACCGCCCTTATTAGTACGTCTAAAGAACCGACTATCTATTAGGTTTTTAAAATCTATAATCGTCTCTTTATATACCTTAAGGACGTAGAGGAGATACTAAAGAGTAAGACGCGTCGATAGAAGGTCGAGATTAGAAAGGTATACGGTAGAGTAAGGGAGAAGATTAAGGTCTACTACTCTACTATATTATATAGCTAGGTAGGTAAACTCTATAGAATAGCGATCCTTCTTAATCTACGCGTAAAACTTAGTACTTAGCTAAACCCTAAGTAGGTACTAACCGAGGATAACGAGTTCGATTAGTAGGCGTATTATTAGGAGGAGTTAAAATAGCTATATAATAGTAAATACGTAACGCGAACTCTAACTAAACGACGAAGAGCTATACCTAATAGCCTTAAGGATATAGAGATCTCCCTAGATTCTATTAAGGTATAAATAGTAATAGCTAAGGCTCTAATACCTTTACTAGTTATAGGTAGGCTAACTAACCGGATAATTAACGATAGATAGAAAGAGTTTAATAACTATTAGTCGTAGAGTAAGTCTTCTCTTACCTAATAGTTCTCTAGTAGTCTCTAACGCGTAACTAGATAAGGCGTAAATTTACCTAAAGAGACCCTTCTAGTAATAGAAGCTTATCGAGCCTCGCTTCCCTCGTATTACTATAATAGTTAAGAATATTTTCGTAATTTAGGCGGCTAGTATTAGTATTAAACGAGAGTTTAGTATTATAAGCGCTTTTAATACGGATAATAAGACGTATAGTCTAAATATTCTTACGGCCCTAATAATAAATAACTATAAATAGAGAGTACGGTAGAAGTAGAATCTCTAGGATTACTACTTAATTTATACGCGTAAGGATATAGTTATATCTAATAAGATTAAGGTAGAGCGTTAGATATCGGAGGAGGCTATTTATTATTTTATTCGCGACTTACTTAATCTCGATAATATAAGTAAGATAGAGGATATACCTAATCCTAATAACTTACTATTTAAGGGAGAGGAGATTAGAATAGAGATAGAGATAATACTTAGTAACTTTAAGTAAGATAAGAAGGGTTTATTAGGCGATAACCTCGAGATAGTTTCTTATATAGTAGATCGCGTAAAGGGTCGTACGAAAAGACGCGCTTAAAATAAGAATAATAGAGGGAAGCGTAAGGCTTATAAGTTAACGGTTCTAGGGTTACGAAGGGCTAGTAGCTTAAGCCTTTACGTAATAGTTAATCCGGAAAGCGATAGTAATAATACGGGCCCTATACCTAAACGAACTCGCTTAAAGATAGACCTACAATCGTAGTTAGTAGTAATAACTAACTTTGACTATTAGGAGACTATTAGTATTCTAGGATTATATATTTATACTACGTATATATATAGTTATAAATAATTATAAGTTAAAACTTAGTATTTCGACTCTAGATAGATTAATATTTAAAGCTTAGTATCTCTACCCTCTATTATATATATATTGTACGATATATTATAAGACTAGTATTACGTACTCCTAATCTATTTAGTTAGGTCGGGGTTTATCGGGGTAAGGGTTAGGGCGGAGTCCTCTTAGAGAGTACCCCTCTAACCTAAACTCCCTCTCTAACCCCCCCTAACCCTAAGGGGTCGGGGGATAACCCGACCCCTTAGGAACCCTAAATTTTCTTATATCTAAGACTTAATCTAAGCTATCTTTAAATACGCTCGATAAGTTACTAATTACTAGTAATATATAGTTTACGCTAATTCTATCGGGCTCTCTAATACTATAACGTTATATATTACTAACTAGACCTCTACTACGGCCGGTAATACCGTACTTACTATCCTTAGACGATTTTAGAACCCCCCTTATACTTTCGGCCTTTACCCCCTTAAAGACTCTCTTAAAGTCTTTATAGTTAGGCCCCTTATAAGACTCCTTACGCTCGGAATTACCCTTAAAATAAAAGCGTTACTTACCGTAACGTATAATACGTAGCGCGGCCTAGGCTTTACGCGATAGCGTAAATAGATAGGTAGGAGGGTCTTAGGCCGCGTAATCTAATATAAAGTCTCTAGTATACGTATATATTAGATACTAAGGGCGATAGCTATAGCTATAGTAATACGATAGCTACGGTAATCTAAGTTAATTACTATATAGTTTAAGTTTATATATTATTTAAATACGGTTAGCGTAAAAAAACTTAATACTATAGTATAAAGTATTATAAGATTAAGGCTAGAAACCTATCTCTATAGTAGAATAGTAATCTTTCGTTACTCTAGTATAGGGTCCCCAAGGGGTCGGGGGATCCCCCGACCCCTCGGGGGCAGGGGGGGTCGGGGGGGGTATTCGGGTCGGGTATAGGGGTCCCTAGGACCCCCCGCCCCGACCCTCCCCCCGATAGAACCCGCCCCGATTAATAGGGTCGGGTTCTTGGCTAAAAAACGTGACTTTTTCGTACGATTTTATTAATTACGGACGACCTATAGGTATTTTATATTATATAACCTTATAGACTTATAGAATAGGTATTTCTCTATAATTCTAGCTATTTAGATCTTAATAATACCTAGGTTAAGTATTAAAACATGTGACTTAAAAAACCCGACTTCCCCCCGATTGGCGGGTCGGGGGTAAAAGCTCCCCCCGACCCGAAAACCCGCCCCCCCCCTATTTCTACCCCCCCCCGCGGCGGGTCGGGGGGGTACCCCCAAAACCCGACCCGACCCGACCCCTTGGGGACCCTACTCTAGTAATATATCTACTTCCTTACCTTAGCTTAGTAGTATATACAATAGTAGGGTCCCTAAGGGGTTAGGGGGGGTATTCGGGTCGGGTATAGGGGTCCCTAGGACCCCCCGCCCCGACTCTAAACCCGCTAGAACCTGACCTAATTAATCGGGGCGGGTTCTTAGCTAAAAATATAACTTTTTTATATAGTTTTATTAATTACGGACGACCTATAGGTATTTTATATTATATAACCTTATAGACTTATAGAATAGGTATTTCTCTATAATTCTAGCTATTTAGATCTTAATAATACCTAGGTTAAGTATTAAAACATATAACTTAAAAAACCCGACTTCCTCCCGATTGGCGGGTCGGGGGTAAAAGCTCCCCGACCCAAAACCCGCCCCCTGTTTCTACCCCCGCGGCGGGTCGGGGGGGTACCCTTAAAACCCGACCCGACCCGACCCCTTGGGGACCCTATACGATAGGTTAATATAGCGATAAAGGTAGTACGGTTTATAAGCTAATAGTAAGCCGTATCCGAGGTAAGTCCGAGATTAGGCTTATTATAGTAGTAAAAGCACTAACTTTACGACAGATGCTCGACGGTTACCTCCCCTGTCTAGCGCCTCGGGTGTTTTTGCAGACAACCGAAGAATCTCGGGTATAGCGTTGAGGTGGCGCTGTGGCGCCTATCGGCTCAGATCTCCGAATGATTTCCCGAGGCGCGGTTGGGTATGCAGGCAGTGCAACGATCGAATTGAAATTCGGATCCGAAAAGCTGAAGTATTGACCCTTTGGGATCGTATGGTAGTGGTTAAGACGTAGTGCTGGCACGCCATTCAATCGGTGTCAGGTTGTGAAGAGAGCAGTTATCAATGGCGGATCTTTGCAGAAATACAATGTTTGTCACTGACCTTTGCAACTTGTTACCGGAAGGAAGGCTTCACACTGCCAAATAAATGGCGCTTCCCTTCACCACAGTAAGATTGTGGGCGGCAGCACGGCGCATGAGCACAAAGACTGTGACAAGAAAGAATGAGTCAACGCGGTAATTCATTGCCATTAGCCTGATTGTTGAGACCATAATCGTCGTGAAATGTGATAGTACAGCAGAGGGGAATCTATCCAGCCTTCTTGCTGTCTCAAAGCGAGTAGCGTGATAAACTAAACTGATCCAGATGCTAGCCTGAAAGATGAATCGGCCCAGATCGAAATCGAACGGTCGCAACGTCGTACTTGAAGGTGGTTGTCGTTATTTCTCTCGAGTTCTGCCAGAGCCCTCGCCGCGCTTCGCCCGCCTTTTCCGTGCCCATTTTAATGCCCCTTTCCACCTGGAGGAGGAATTGGAAGACCAACTGTACCACCTGCTTCACCCCCTCCAAAGATGGAACCCAATCCACCCAATGGATTCGAAGAACCATTCCCCCCATCACCCCCTCCAAGCCCTCCACCCCCTCCACCTGATCCTCCACCACCGCCCAGGCCAAATCCGCCGAAGAGCATTTTAAAGATGTTTGGGAAATGGAATCCTCCCTTATCGGGACATGCCATACCTGCCCCTGTTTTGATGTTGCAACAATCCGCTTTCTTTTCATGGGTTAGTGAAATTGCAGAAAATCATCATGGCAATATGATAAGAGTGGTAGTTGATCGAGTCGAACCAGAGGGAAGGGATCCTGGTGCGACCGGAACAACACAAGATGATGTGGGAACGGAATGGTTTGTGTCCAGAAGCAGGGGCGAGACCTACACATTCTTTGACTACTTTGATTTTTTTATAGGTCTCACTGCACCAATCTTGCTTGTACGCATCGGTGTTGCATCTCCCCATGTCTCCCGGGTGTTGGTGGGAGCAGCCGTCGTAACCAGTGGCAGCTCCGCCCCAGCAGCAACCTTGCGCCTTGTTGCACTGTGCTACATATTAGTGTGTGGAAGATAAAGGAGCCTTGGGATAAAACAGTGGTCTGTTTGGTTAGTGCAAGAGTGTAGGAGAGCGAGAGAAATTGTTGGACGGGCGGACTCACAGCGAGCACTGTTGGTAGGGATACAGCAAGGAGCACCACACGAAGCATATAGGAGAGGAGCATGATCGGAGCAGAAGTGAAATTGAGGTGTCGAAGAATTGTCCGGACAGGTCGATATATGTGGCGGTAGGAAAATGTGACTGGTATCCGTTGGATGTTCAAGTTTCTAGAAGGGCGATCGAACGGTGAAATGTCTTCCCTTAAGTCTTCATGACCCCAGTGTGTCGCGAAGCTTCATGAACTTCCTATTCTTGTTTAGCCACTCTTATCTAATTGGGCTATGCATATCCCAGGCTGGGAGAAGCGGTATCGTCGTCGGATTGGCTGGGAGGAATAAGGATACGATGTCCCAAAAATTCGGCGATGCCTGTTCGCGAAAAGGGCAATTGCAGGCCCGGGTGACAATTATCTGGTTTCCTATTCTGGCTTGATGAGGAAGAAATGTTATCGCTCTAGCACGGTGAAGTGCCCATCGCGGGTCCATCCCATCTTCCGGGTCAGCAGCTACACCGCGGATGCATCGTACTATGTATCTTCCGGGTCAGCAGCTAGAAATAATCCATCAGATAAGACCATTGAAATAGCAAGTATCTTTACGTGCCTGACCAAAGAAGATTTTGATGTACATATCCGGTTCAATCGAAGTGGGAAATAAGGCAATGTCTTCCGGTCTCTCGACACCTTAGGTTGCCACGGTCATCTCAACTGAGACGGATTTCGAGATCGCCATCTGATCCAGGATGTGCATCACGAGAAGATAATGAGGGGAATGCTGCAGACTTGGCCGAATGTGGTAGGCACACAGACTCATGGGTCCAAAGTTGAGGCTTGGGAATCCAGATGGCTGGCCAGCAAGATCTGGGCTTCCTAGAATCGCGTAGTAATGTGATGAGCTGATCCTTCCCATCATGGCTACATGTTAATGAGATAGCGTGTCGTGATCCCGGCGGTATGATGACCGATCAGTGGGCACGAGATGCTCTTGCTGAAGTAGCTGGGGAGTCGAAGATCAGTTAGCACCCAAGTCTCGGCCTATTCGCCAAACCCCCTTAACGGAGCATCATCTTGCCTGTTCGCAATGTTTCCCACGGATCAAGACAAGTACATCTTCTTTCTCTCGTTCCCCGTGAAGTTGTCAGAGTGTGTGTATTCATCGCTCGTTAGAAAGGGAAAGTCAAGGTGGACGGCAGGGGTACTAATTCGCCTTTCAATCCCAGCTACCGCACGTTTCAGAGTATGATCTTCATCAAGGGCTTTGCCCCAACGCGTACTGTGATTGACTACCAAGGCGAGCTTCGTCCTCCAAGCACAGGTGTAGTTGTGTTGTACGATAGCAGGGTTGACGGAGGTCGGCCGATCTTCGAACATTCTCGAATCCGCAAATCTCCGAGATTATAGATCGCCGAACAACAATTTTTATCACTACAAACAGAGATCCTAGGAACATAGCAGAGTCTGCTCAAAACTTTGGAGAATTTCGAAATTGAAATGGGGCGACTGGCTTGAAAGTTCGAACTTTCTGTGGATAGGCTATAACTCATACCTATATCAGGATGGGAAGTTCACCACGCTCAGAAGTTAGTCTATTTGGCGTTGTCCAGATTGATTTCCTTGCACCGTAGCTAAGGGACCGCTATAGAATCTTCAATACCGTTGCCTAAGATTTTTCCCTTACCACGGAACGTTCTCAAAGACACGCATGCATGTATCATATTTACGCATACGTGGCCGAGCGAACAGCTTGTTGACCTCACGACAAGTGTTCACGTAAGTTTCGGCAGCACAACATCTTCGAACTCGCTAGGAGTAATCAACCGAATGTGCAAAAGGACAGGGAAAAAATGTCTTGTTTCCGTTTTCCACAGGAGATTCTCGACAGCCTGATAGTACTCGAGTCCGGAAGATCCGTTGCCATGCCTGAACAAGTATTTGATTTGTTAGTCATTAGAATGTGGACGACTTGCCATTTCGACAGGGATTCAATGGGTCCTACAGTCTTGACCGAGAATCGGAAAAGGGCCCACTATGTACGAAGCGAGGTTCCGTACTGATCCCCCACATACTACAGAATACTGTGGTAGCCAGCAGGAAGAACCTTACTAAATCGAGCCGCCATAGTGAAGCCGGGCCCAAGTGGAACGAAAACGGGCTGTGAGAGGGAAGCGAAGTCTGGGTAAGCTGTATATGAATATTTCATTGCCATAGAGTGATCAAATGTACCGACTTTCTGTCTGCTGGCTACCACAGTATGTTGCCTGGAATATATCATAGCACAGGTCAGGCGCCGTTTGTCTCAATGTAGAATGGTGTGAGGAGAGAGACAAGGTCTGACCAGACAGACACATGGAGGGATAAAGATGCTCATATTTAGTACCATGTAAACGTTGATCCAGAGATCCGTGGACGCGGCCCGACGTCGCATCATCCAGTGCGGTTTAGCTTGCCGACGTTGAGTACCGTGGAAGATGCTGTTTCGACGCCTCTGGAAGGGAAGCCTGGCATTGTTGAAATATGTTCAATGTTTCATGAATTGGAGAATGTTTTGAAAAATGTTGTGTTTGCTGCCAAGCGAATAACGCGGATCATATTGGCCGGGTAGTTATTGCACGCGAGCTCAGGAGGAAGCTCGCATGGAATAATATCGGTACGGTGGTGGCACATGTCCGAAGTCGAGATGCTGAAGCTGACTGACTGTGTCTTGTAGGAGGATTCGGCAGCAGAAGAATGTCCAGCCTCAGCATGACTCGCATACCGTAGAACAATCGACGGCAGGCCAGAATTCTCCATACTCGTAGGAATAATAGAAACTAGCTGGACGCGTCCTTGTCATCCCTTTACATAGCCATACACACTGAAGTTCCCACGGCCACCAAACACAGCAACCTGCAACCTCCTCCCGAGCCCTCCATGTCTCCCTAGCGCCCTCAGCGCATAGTACCTCGCCCTCTCTTGCTCGGTACGACTACACTGCCAACGGCCACGTCAATCTCCTTGCCGAGATCATATTGAAAGCACATGGAGAACATCATTTATGCCGACTCGCCCCTGGCTCACTACTTGGAGGGTAAGTCCTCCACCAGTACCTCCAGACAACATTGCTGGAACATCTCCGGAACACTGGCTGCCCATGATGCTGCTGCTGGCTCAATCGCATCATGCTGCTCATGTTCTTGCCCTTCCATATCAGGGCCGTTGTGCTGCTCTCGCGCATGCTAAAAGCGCTACCAACAGGCGAAGGCAAAGCTGATGAGGCCTGGGTTCCCGCCGGTTCCGATCAATCATCCTCTCCCATACCTCCTCCGCAGTCAGACATACAAAGCGCGCAGAAGAAACGGTCCGCGCGAAAGCATTACAAACGGTTATCGATCCATACAAATGGAAGTACCGACAAGGACTATGGCTTTGCGCCGCGAGGCGTGCCGACTTTGGGCAAGGGATACAGCCACAGATTACCAAAGCCGTCTAAAGTGAGCATGCCGGACAATGGGCCCATGGCTAGAATACACGATGTCTGTTCGGTGTGTGAAGACCTTACTGCCCCTGATTGGGGCTCCTGGCGAACACAAATACTAATACGAACAGCGAGCTGTTGATACACGACTGAGCCGCGCAGATAACATCAAATTCATGGAGCACTTTCGCTACATCCTCGTTGCCTCGCAACTGTTACACGAGCAATTCGGTATCTGCAGTGGGAAACGCATGTCTTCGGCGCCGAGCCTGGGTGGGAGTGGAGCACAATTGGAAGAGTTCAGGGCGACAGCGACCAGCGTGACAGGAGCATTACTCACTTCGACAACATCATTTGCGGCCGTTTGGTTGATACATTGGTCAAGAGTCCAACCTGGGCTCAGCAGAGGAAGGGTTCTGGTGGTCATCTGCGGATTTTTACTGCTGGCGATACTGTTATATTCCTACACAAGGCGGCAGTGGTTGCACCATCTAAGGCAGAATGCCGTGGCGGCAGCGTCCACCTTCGTCACCAATCTCCAGGCGATTGATGCCTCCACCTCAGCTGGTCTTTCACTTGTGCAAGAAGTCGAACTTGTGTCACGCGGATACCGACTGAGCACACCTCTTCCACCGATAACACGGATAGAGGAGAAAGGCCCGGGACGACGATGCGCACGACTTCGTCGCACTCTCCGAAACGCCTTCGCCGAAAACCTCCCTCCTTTCCTTCGAGCTTGCGAAACTTTGCGCGACTATGTACCTCAAGACGACCTGGAAAAATACTTGGAAGTTTATGATATCACATATCAAGATATCCAAGAGGCACAGCTTTCCTTTTCAATGGACGAGTTCGAGGACAGCGACTCTCTCAAATCATTGAGGATACTACAAGCGAGGTTGGGTACATTACGGCAAGTTTTGCTGTGCTCGCTGCTCAGCCTGGAAGCTGAGGGTGGTCCGTCCGATTTTGCGAGGTGGCGAATTGCGGTTGAGGTGATGGATGCTTTGTCACGCCTGACCGGTGAGCATGCAGAGAAAATCAACCAACTTCTGGCTGCAGAGGAGACGTTCAGTTTACCGACGCCTGTCACTCCGCATCTGCGGAACAAAGATCCGGAGCGAGAGAAGTTCAGGGGTCAGATTCGCAAACTCGGAACATTGAGCACAGGGATCAGGGGTCTCCAGGCTAAACTTCAGATACTGCGAGAAGAATCAACAAAAGTGCTTGAAGAATCAAATATGGATCCTGAGTCTGGAAGAGCATCGCAATTGCAAGACCTGGCACCAGGATTGATGACACAATACGAGTCGATCGGCGTGGATCTTCGGGGTCTGATGCAAGCTTGGGAAGCTGGAAAGGCGTCGCTCGCGCTTGGACTGGATCGGAGAGAATCGCGACGCATATCGCAAGCTTCTTCAGGCCTGCGCTCGCCTGCGCCTTCACTAGGCGGCCTCACAGCCGTAGACGAAATGCTTGGGTCTCCTTCAGATGCCCTGCGAGCTCTCAATGGCGAGCTTCCGATTGGGGACAATTCCTCAGGTGGCTCAGCTTCTGGCGCTTCACCATCAATAGGATCAGCATCAGACGAAGAAGTGTTCGAGGCGATCGCGATGCCGCGACAGCGCCAGTCTCTAACTAGAGAGGAGCGATTGGCCAGGCTGAAAGAAGAAAGTGAGCGAATGACAAGCTTTAGGGAGAGAAGAGAACAAGGTTTAAATATGATGAAAGAGCTCGAGAGCGTAATACATTCCAGGACGCCCATGTTCAAGGAGGGTGGGAAGAGGAGGAGACCAGCTACCATGTTTGCTGGAGGTGAAAGGGTGAGCTCGATTTGACACAGTACCGCCTAGACTTTTTTGATCTTGATTTCTTTTGTCCATCACATGGCGCCTACGATATACCACGATGCGATATGGGTTCCGCCTAGGCTCAGGCGCTTCTTTTCTTATTCTCCACCTCGTTCTGGTCGTGGATGGGAGCAGCATGACACGCATAATCAGGCGGAACAGGACATGAGGAGTAATATTGGTGGTTTAACTCGGGTTCTTCCCATGCTAATGCCGCTTTCGTATGTACATATAGTGTCCGCGTAGTTTGGCTTGTCGAGAGAGAGCGGTCGACTTGATGTCCCGCGTGATATGGGCAATACCGGTGTACATACACACACCGTACTCATGCTGATTGCTTTGGCTTCTGCGAGTTTAGGTGTTTGGTTGGTACTGCTCTGATGTATCATCGTATATTCGACCGATACCGGTGCTGCTTCAGCGCCTACTCCTAATTTATTCTCGCCTCCCGTGATTCATCACCGCTACACCTTCTACTACCCGTCGTGCTGCCCGTGGTCAACTACGACCGGCCGCACATGTTTTCATCGTCATCCTCTGGAGTTTTCTGCTCTGTTATCGCAGAGGGTTTTTCTCTCGCAAGCGAGTTCGAATGACAGTCATAGTAGACGGTCTTATGCCCGAGTCCTCTCCATCAACCGGTATGAAGCCAGTTTCAACTATACCAGGTAGATTTCATGAATCTGTCTTGTGATAACCATGACTATATAACTCCATGCAGCATGTCGCAGGTGTTCCTCCACGCCCAACCTGCTACCTCACAACTTCCAGTGCTGATACAATCGTCCATTGCGGTAAATCCGAGAGCACTCTCCATTCCCTTTCCATACCCATCATCGTCGCCCTTTTGAGCATACCTGCTCCAAAGAGCGCAGAGAGTCAATGATGGCAGACCGCCGCCCTCTCCACCAGTCCCGAGCGCGCCATGCCCCGGAGCGGCCACCTCCAGTGTTCTACCGTGTCCAGCACGTGAACTCATTCACCTAATATGACGAAGACGATGGATTCCACACCTGGAATGAAGGCGACAGGGACTGGTCGTACTGGCTTCGAAAGCACCAAATTGAAACGCACCTGGACTGGTCAGCAATGCCACGGGAAGCAAGTCCATTCATCTCTGTCTTCGCCAATAAGAGTATGCAAAATCTAGCCGTGTACCCCGTATTTTCTGATCTGGTTGAACAGGAGATGCGGATGCTCGAATGTGGCACTATCTCATGAGGGATGATCGCCCTCAAGGATCACCTCCAGAGGTATTCATGATGGAGATTGACGGTACAGGTCTACTGTGGTAGCCGGCCAAAAGAATGTTAATTCCGACCCCTGTCTTAGCCAGTGCGCATAGCCGATTTTCTTCTATCTCTCTACGGTATCTAGTAATTTTCTCTTCGGTCTAAAAGGATTATATTCTTCTTATTCTCCGCTACTCAGGCATATAGAAATGACAATTATTCTTGCATGTTGAATGGGAGAAGACGGGGGACCTGGTGAGACCCGCCGATTAACATTCTTTTGGCCGGCTACCACAGTACGGCGGAAGACCCTGGAGATCATCCGGTCGTACTGTGGGGAAATTATACGCCTTCCTGTCTGGACGACCGGGGATGGAGAAGAAGAAGCGGCCTTTGTGTCAACGAAGGCCATGAGGGAATACCTTGGCGTCGATCCTCGGCTTGGTCAGCTGTCGGAGTGGTTTGCTCTGGATCATATTCCAATGAGTCTGATTGGAACAATCTGGCAGTAATGATTTCATCAAGTCCTTTCTATCCAAATATGGTCTAGCAGTTTTCAAAGCTCTAATGCATTCAGTCACGACACGCTACGATGTAGTATTCGCCAAGGTCTCCAATCATCCACAATGAAGCACGATGATTAGCTTTGTTCACCCGACAAATAAAGTTGATCAGGTTTGTTACCATGATGTTGCAATATCTCTAATGATAGTAGTATTATATAAGCTCTTCAATCTCTCCAATTAGCTATCCGAGCGCGTAAATCTAGCTCAGTACCTTAGCTATACTGATACGACGGCTACTTCATATCCGTACCATTTAAAATATGTAGCATAAGGTATAATAGGTAAGAAGGTCAAGTGTAACCGCATATCGCGCGTGGTTGAGTCAGGGAAGCCGACAAGGGAGTACAATCAACCTTTTCTTCCCATCATGGATAGCAAGGCCACGGGAAGCAAGGCCAATCATCCCTATCCTCGCCAACAAACGTTACAACGTCGTATGCAAGATGCAGCAGACGTGTGATTCTCATCCATGCGGTCGAACAGGGCATGCTCGCTATGCTGCAGCGCGCATGTAACAACACTACCTCGTGAGAGACACGATGCGCCCACAAGGGACACTTCCACGGAATACTACATATAGAACGTAGTACCCGGAACAGTATCCACGCCACAGATCAATCACGAGACGACATCCCGCATACACCCGTAACCTTAATCGCGGGGTTGAGATCCCTTCGATTGGAGGGATTGGGCGCCTTCCTGTTTTGGATGGCGGGGTGCATATGTACAACCTATAGTTGTATGCGGATGAGGGGACGCCAAGCCTTGGTCCTTGTGTTGATGTGACGGTGATCTGGGGGATGTCAATTTATGTATGTTGTAGCTTGGGTGTTGGTTGGGGTGAGGTGAGTTGGAGGCTTGGCTGGCTAGCTGGAGGGGTCGGGTCGGGTGGGTTGCTTTGGACTATGTTCTGAGTGGTGTGAGCGGAAGGGGATCCTTCTGGTACTGATGCGGTGTAGTGGGTTTTATGGTTACCATTGGTTGAGTTGGGGTATGTCATGATATAATTGATCTTTTTGTGCAGCCCTTTGTTGTTGCCTGCTCTTTGGAGTCCTAGGGAGTCATCTACACTGTCATGCACACTGACATCGTCAATGAGATCAGGACCATGAGGACGGGTCTTTGTTATGTCAGCATGTTCAGTCCCGACTGTCGCTCCAGCTGCCAGCAGTCTCTCATACTCCCTCTGCTCCGGCATCTTCACCGCTGATGTCCTGAAGCAAGCTTTGCGTAATTCATGGGCGCTTCGAATTTCATCCTCCAATAGTCATGTTCAATCAGGATGGGCTAACTATATTTCTCGTCGTTTAAGCTTGGTTTGCTCTGATCGACAAGCTCATGGTCGACGGCATTCCGTTGTTGTGAAAGGTTTCCTGGAGCTTGAACTAGCTCGGTTCAGGAAGGCATTGGGCTATCTCGAAGGAACGCGTGGTAAGAGTTAGGGGGAGTCATTGAATCAAGAAGTGGGTCAGCTGGGTGTGTTTCAGGGCGAAAAAGAGTTGGCGAGTTTGAGCTTGTATTGTCTCAATTGCTAGCTTGGGCTAGGTAATGGTAACTGAAAGAGTCTTCCTGTATTTCATCCAATCTTTGCCAACCACACATTGAATGCCAAATTTCCTCGCATCTTACAAGTGGAAATAGCACCTCCGGCTTACCATTTCAGAAAATGTCGATCGACATCCCTTGGACGGTCTCCAATCTCTGATTGCTCGCTAAAATCTCCTCCAATCTGACTCTGTAACACCAACGAACAAACCAAGCGCCGAGTAAACCATAGCGCATATATTTCCAAGTCCAAGCCCTCGAATTTACCTCATCGCTCCACGCCCTCAAATCGGCGGACCAGGCGTTCAAGATGGCGACTCGCCCTTCATCACCGAGGGCGAGACAGACTGATGTACCGAAAATGTAACCTGTTCAATTACCATCTGAGGAGAAGGAGTGATACACCCCGGCGATCAAGGTGTTCCAGGGGCGCCTGGTGAGTTGGGGACGTAGGATGGTGAGACGGCAGTATATGGTTGAATGGGAGAAGTAGGTCGATTAGGGGTGCTTCGCCCCGGTGGGTCCGTGAAGTATGGCGGCGAGTACTACCTAAGTGGCGACCATGTATCTTCATAGTCGGGTGGGGAGTCGTTGTCGTATTCTGGCGGTGCTGAAGTGGGTTGTGGTGATATCGATCCGTCACGATTGTCTGTTGGGGGAATTGACTGTCGAGCGTGACGACGGAATGGTAGTGATATAGAATTGTCGTGCTCTACGGGCGCGACGGGCGCGGGCTCTGGACCGGATCTACCGTCCCCAGCTTCGAACGTGTACGTGTTTGGTTGTCCCGTTGGCACTGTATGGTGGTAGGGAGTGAATGGAGCTTGGCCTGACCGGATCATCGCGGCTATCGACATCGGGAGGGCGATTCCAGCGACGTGGTCGCCTTCAGTCTGACCTGGGTCTTGGCCAATCTCGCGTCGAGCGTGAGGAGGGACCGCACGAGAGTCATTGGGATGAGGAGACGATGATCGAGAACGGTTGTGATCGTTCAGAGACACAGAGCGTTCGATGCGACGACGCTTGTAGCGACCGTCGCGTAGATCATCGTGGGAGTCTAAGTCCAAGTCCATGTCAATGTCACTCTCGTAATAGTCGTTCTCTTCGTCGTCGTCGCTATCACCCTCGCGCGGGCGCTTCCTGGTCCGAACGATAGAAGTTTGCTTGGGTATGATTGGGAGTTCAACAAGCGATGCGTAAGCTGGAGTCGACAGTGATCGTATGGCTCGTGCCTAAATTCCTATCATCAGTTTGATCCGAGAAGAGCAGAGAATCTCATCGTCATTTACTTACATTCTGGAGCTGGACATGGTCATTGGCAGCCTTGGCAGCAAGAACATGTGGCCGGATTTGTGCCTTTGTTGGAGCCCAGCAGATGATGAAGTCGATACCAGCTTTTTGGATAAGACGGGCCACCTCGTGGAACTGGTGTCCCTGAGATATTCCGCCGGGGAAAATGCCATCTGCCCTGAAATCATTTGTCAAACGATGAAAGAAATCCTCGTTGGCGTCTAGGTAAATCACGAGTTTGCGGACAAATATGCTCCTCGCCAAACGGTGATCGGCTTCGCGTAAGCCATATCTTGCGGCAGATGTGAGAGCGTGCGACTTGGTATTATCATCAAAGTTGGGACAGTTGATGGATGTGACTTCGAAATCATCGGAGGAGGTCATGGTAACGATGCCGCAGGCTGCGGAGTATGGTCGTTTATCTCTGCTGGCTTCCCATTAACAAGATTTTCCTTACAGACGCGAGCGTTTCTTCGAGGCTCAGGCGCCATACCTAGAGGAACCCTCAACCCAATACTCCAACACTTCTTGTTCATTCGGCTGCTCGAATGAGTATTGTGCGGCTTTGCCAGCAACTCTAGCGTCCATGCCTTTTTCTCGATTGACGATAAATAAGAAGTCCGTGGGCTTCCTTGCTGTACGCGCATGCGTGCGATAAGTCTGGAGCCAGGTTTGTTGCGTCAAAGGCAGAAGAGCCCAATGAGGTCCACGATCGCCAATATTGCAAATGGCCAGGTCGCCGAGAGTTGCGGCACCATCATCGCTGGAAGCTTGTTAGTTTTCCGGTTGTGAGACAATAGCTTCTGTATAGCATATGCATACCTAGAGTCCGTCATGGTGTACAAATGACTTGAAGTTGTTGTAGGTAAGCCGTCGTTGTAAGGAAAAGCGAGGGCTGCTGTTCGCGATAAATATCTGGGAACCGAGAACTATAGTGTTGCGTCGAGATGTTTAGCAATGATGTTGACATAATTTTGCTATTGATGCTCGAGATATATATAAACACAGAAGTGTCGAGCGATCCTATCCACAAGCCAAGCGTGGCCGAGATCATGGTGTTAAGGTATATGGTAATTTAAGCTTGTGACTTGTGCAGGAAGAATGTGCACACTCTGAAAGATTGCAGAAACAATGTGGTGCCGCCACCTAGGCTAAGGCATACAACACAGCTCTCATGCATATAATAAGCTGGAGTCGATGTTGAACGCAGATACCAGCACCCTCCATTGCTTGTAAGCTTCATCGCGGATTATCCAATCTCAGCGTATAAGACCAGACTGTTCTTTCACGATATGTTGCACCTTTGCGGGATTTCGAGCTGTACTGTGTAAGTGAACGAGGGATGAACTCAAGCGAGCTGCCGTTTGCGCTGTCCCGTACTCGAACCTGCCGCGAAGCGCCAAGAACCCAAAAGTGGCAAAAATAATCGCTAACTGCTGAACACCAGCAGTACCACATCAGGATGCGCCACGGCACCCCCGCGGGATAATTGACGGTAGGCTTTCGCCCGGTCATTTTTTCGGCCAAATTCAATCATATACCTGCAAAGTGTCAGCAGGTAGCCAAGGTCACTTATACCGCAACCTTACCATGGAAGTTGCCTCGTCTTTGAGTAAGACCTAACACCGCTCACCACCATATTGAGTCGTACTCTGCACATTCTACATGACCAGTTCTTTCGTACTAAGCTCGTATCATCGGCGCCCATTCAAACCAGAACCACGCCCATCTCCATACCTCGTCCAATATTGAAGCTGACTTCGCAGCTCCTCTAAAGGACTCCCAGGCCTCCCCTAGTATGCACAAGAAGCCCGTCGTGCCATTATCGAGCTAGATAGCATCACGCATCTACTATCCTTGTGCTGTAGCAAATAATCAGCAATCGATTTGCGCTCTCCGTCAGTATCTGAGTCACCGGTGCCCGATGTTACAGCAACAATGTGACCCTGAAAATAACCATGTGTTGACACCTTTCAAGGTTGTCGGATCGGCGAACAAGGTGAGACGAGAGTATAGCACCTCTTTCGTAATGTCAGAAGGCCGTTACAAGATAGGGCAAGTCTACAATGCACACTGAATCAAAAAATGATGCTTTAGGATGCCCTCCTACAAAACCTAATATATGTGTCAGTACCTATCAACATACTTGCAGACTAAGCTCAGAGTACCACATACCGGAGGAGCGTCCTGTTTGCCAATAGAATCCAATGACACCGGCGAAACCAATACATTGTGAGCAAAAGCACGATGCGTATCGCGTTCGAACCGTAAGGCTTGGCACTCTCCCTAGCCAGAAGGGCAAAAACAGAATCTCGGGTGTCCGCTTTCGCTATGGCTTAGCTAACAGCGGCGCCTGATGACCAGTAGGCCACTGGCGCCGTCATGTGTGATTCTGGCCAACCGCATGATTGAATTCGATCATATACCTATTGATTGTCAGTGCTACAGTCATGACGACGCAGCATATTGGGCTGTTCCAAACCCCAAACCAGCGATCGCTCATAGTCAGTAAGGACAACTCGCGCACAAATGCAGCGCTGTTTTACCACCATCGCCCCGAGGACCACTGGACTCACATACCACATTATTTTCAGCCACAAGCACATTTGCCACGTCAAGACGGTTCAAAGGCCAAGTGCCAAAATACCGAGTCAGGTACACCTAAAACCAAGTCAGGTACACCTAACATCACGTCAGCACAAGTGTCTAAGCAAGTAGCAAACCAACACCCACATTTACAATTTATCAACACCCATGCCCGATGATCGTCCGTACTCCATTGGCAATTCGATGCCAACAGCTCTGGCAAAGAGGTCAATTTCAGACTCTGGGTGATCGAGAAGTGAACACCAACCTGTCCGACAGCAACTCTTACAAAAGGATTCTGCTCATTTCAAACACTTACATTTTCAATGAGTTTTCCACTGTGTATCAAACATTATTTGGTGCCTCGATTGATGAGTGGAAAAAACGGTGAGTCTACTGTGGTGGAGCTTAGTGCATCTCTTTCGATGGCTGGTCTTCTCGTGATACAGGACAAAAGTTTTGAAGTACAACGGCTCGTTCAAGAATACCATTCTCACGAGGCCCGGGTCTATAGCAGATACTGTTGGAGGAAAATGAGCTGGTTTTTAAGCTGTCAAGCTGGTGAGGAAAGGTCCGAGTTACGGAGCCAACTACCGAGTGAGCTGCCCTCTCCGGGAAAACGTTAATGCCGCTATGCAACACGACAAAAACAAAGCCAGCCGCGGCTCGAACAGCTAGGCTTTGCGATGTAGATTATGAACCAACACGGGAAGTTCCGGCTCGCATGGGCGAACCTAACCGCGGAGCCAATGGCCAATTGGACATCCGTCATGTGTATGAGTGATTCATGCCTGATATTGCACCCAATTGGATTATATACCTGTAAGATATCAGCGATGTAGCTAAACCAGCAATACCAGCAACTCACCTCATTGATCTCGCTCATCTGAATACAACACCCGTTAAACTCATTTGACACTATCATCGACAGTCAGCAAGCTTCAATCACTCATAACACCCTTCTCAACTTCCAGTCGTCGCTCAGCAGGTCAGCGAACACCGGCCTTCGCTCATCAAGCACCAGGGCTAGACAGGCACAACCAACCTCACACACCATCATTCTCACAGACCATGTTCACAACTGCTTCGTCTTCATCACAAGCGGCCCGATTCATACAAGCATCTCTTTCATTGTCACCAAGCTGACTTTGCCAAGATTCTTTATTCTCACGCTCTTGAACGAAGACAGTTGCCCCAACTCCTCGGGACCTGACTCTAAGAGCCCGCTCCTCTCCTCCTAAAATTAACTTCCGCCCTCGCTCCTAGACCGTAATCAAGACAGACGCATTCCTATACCACCCAACCAGCGGATTCTCACCACTGCCACACCTCGTATCCTCCAAATAAGCCCACCTACTCAAAAAGTCTTCGTGCGTCAATACCTTGGTGAACTTGCCGGTGATGGCGCGGTACATGTCCTCCATGACGCGGAAATCCGTGGGGAAGAGGATGTCGAAGTAGCCCTGCTGGACCTGTGAAATCGTACATAAGCTCTCTGTTTGGATCAAGCGATGAAGATGGGAAAAGGACTCACGAGAGCCGTCGAAACGGCAATGGTTCTCCTCTTATACCTCGTCTGCACAACCGGCGCATTGACACCCTTGACCGCCTGCGGCAACTTATGGAAATCGCTCGACAAGATCCGATGCGCCGGGAAATAGTTGTGCAGGATATCGAAAAACTGCATCAATCGGGTGGGGATGTACTCCGGGACTGTCAGATTCGGTGCGCCGGGTAGTGCCTGTCTGATATTCCTCAGGACTTTTGGTCCACTGATTGGAGATGTATATGGCTGCCTGGCACTCAATTCGCGCACTTTGAGAAAGCGCTGAGCAACGGCGTCCAGTTGGCGGTCATAGATATCATGCATTTCGCCATTATTGTCGATGAGGACGGTCCCTTGGAGGGGTCGTTCGGTGATGGGATCGTAGCGAATGACATCGTGGGCGAAGTTGTCGAAGACTTCTAGGGCGAGGAAGAAACAGGGAGACGAGACGTAGGTGTCCCAATCAAAGATCGACCGATTGATTATCTCAACCTTGTCCAAATGCCCACGCGAAAAGACGTGCTGCTTCAATTGTTGCGCTTGGAGGCCAGCAAGGTTCGTGGAAATCTCGATGATCTTATACTTTGTCCGCTCGTAAACTTCGGGGTGGTTATCGCGGATGTGATCGAGGATGTTGAGCATCATCGTTCCGTTTCCAGCGCCCATCTCGTAGATGAGAAGATCATAATACGGATATAACGAGAGCTTATAATTTGTGACCATATAACGTGCCATTGCCTCGCCGTAGTGCGGCCGGAACAGTTCAGTTGGTGTATGCCACAGTTGCCGCGTTTCATTGACTTCCTTCTCGTCCAATTTGTCTTCGAATTCAGAATACCGGTGCCCCAATTGCTTGTAGAATTCCGGCTCGTCCTTGATATTTGGAAAGTCGAATGGTTCGCCCGGAGAGAAGATGACGGCCTGTTTCGAGAAGTAGCCATAATGAGGATTGTATAGGCTGTCTTTTGAGCGTCAGTCCTGGAAGCATGCTATCAATAGGATGTAAGAACCTTCTATGAAATCCCGCATCAACATCTTGACCCTCTTTGGCCTCTCTTTTCGATCCCTCAATTCATCCGCCGTGACCATGGGATATCTCTTGTAATCGGCCAACTTGTCATTGAAGACAATATCACTCCTCTGCTGCCATTCTGTCTGATCTGTAGGCTTGACACCATATTTCTTCTGCGATCGTCGTTCTTCACGACCCGCTATATTGCCCAGAGCTCGTCGCTGCTGGCATGGTCGTAATCGCGGAGGTCGTGTGCGCAGTCTCGAGCACGTATCGTGAGACAGTAATCGCTTGAAGATACGGCTGGCAAGGGGGGAGTCCATAGGGCCAAATATGAGGTTGTGGCCGAGCTGTCAGACGTTGAAGTTCCAGACGTGGATAGCTCCGTTTTCGGACTAGCCAGGAGAAGATCCTGAACTCCATCATAAACCAACAAACATCACGATATCCGAGAAGAAGATGCTAGACAGGTAACAAGAAACCCCAAGAGCTTGGAAAATGTTCGACGAGAACAGGGTCAAGATTTACATCGGCCTGAGTTTCACCTTGGGCATTCTATTGACTCTGGGCTTCAAAGATGTCTATCCAGATCTCGAAAGGAGGTATCGTCGGCGACGGCGAGGCACGTCGACATGGTCAGATCCGCTTGGTAGATTTCGTGAATCGTCTGAGAAAGTGATTCTACAAGACAACGAAGCGAACCCATCTCTAGCAGGAAAACCCAACCTCGAAATTCCAGCAGGGATCGAGTCTGCGATTGGGAATACACCATTATTCCGAATCAAATCGCTGTCAGACGCCACAGGCTGCGACATCCTTGCAAAAGCAGAGGTAAATATTCTCCACTCCTCCAGCATTATCAATCTCACACACGTCTTCAGTTCCTCAACGGCGCAGGCCAATCCCCCAAAGACCGCGTCGCTCTAAACATAATTCTAACAGCCGAAGCCGCCGGCCTACTGACGCCTCACTCCGGCGACACAATCTACGAAGGCACCGTCGGCTCTACCGGGATCTCTCTCGCGACGCTTTGTCGTGCGCGAGGCTACAAAGCTCATATATGCATGCCCTCAGACGTCGCCATCGAGAAATCCGACCTGCTGGAGAAGCTGGGTGCGATCGTGGAGAAAGTGCGACCGGCGCCTATTACTGATCGTAATCATTTTGTGAACTTGGCGAAGAGGAGAGCGGAGGAGCACACGAGGGACGAGAGCAGGCCAGGGAGAGGCATTTTCGCCGATCAATTCGAGAACGAGGCGAATTGGAGGGCTCACTTTGAGAGTACGTTTCCATTCATCTTTTCATTCTCACGTCATCGAAGGGTTCTCAAGATCAGTGGACTGCAACATTCTCAGCGCCTCGGTCTACAACTAAAGAAAGATGCTGGCCGGGTACCGAGAAAGGCTGACCAGATCACGAATCTATGATTACCATCAAAACTCCTTTAGTCCCTTTTCACTCCCACCAATTCCATCCTCCAGCCCTCAAATTCCATCCTCCACCCCTCTCCCCCTCACCTCCCCTTATCCAAACTAACCCCCACCCCAGCCACCGGCCCAGAACTCTACTCCCAAACGTCCCACCAAATGGACGCCCTCGTCCTCGGCGCCGGCACAGGCGGCACCATCTCCGGCCTCTCCCTCTACCTAAAGCCCCTGCTCCCCTCCCTGCACATCTGCCTCGCCGACCCTCAAGGCTCCGGTCTCTACCACAAAATCCACCACAACGTCCTCTTCTCGCCAACAGAGCGCGAAGGGACGCGTCGGCGCCACCAAACCGACACGCTCGTCGAGGGCATCGGCTGTAACCGGTTGACGGCCAATTTCGCGGCAGGGATGCAGCACGTGTCCGACGCCGTGCGTGTTTCGGATGACGAGGCGCTGGCGATGGCGAGGTGGTTGGTGGAGCGTGATGGGATTTTCGTGGGGAGTTCGAGTGCTGTGAATTGTGTTGCGGCGGTTAGGACGGCGCGGAAGTTGGGGAGGGGGAAGAGGGTTATGACGATTTTGTGCGATAGTGGGACGAGGCATTTGAGTAAGTTTTGGAGGGAGGCTGGGAGTGTGGGGGGCAAGGATGATTTGACGTTGGACGATGTGCTGGCGGGGAAGTGGAGGGGCGCTGCAACGGAGAAGGTGGAAGAGGAGAAGGAAGTTGAGAATGTGGAAGAGATGAGGGTGTCGAGTGACGAGTTGAGATTGCCAACCTACTGAGCTTTCTCTTCCTTGGACGTCTGAAGAGGTTGTACGAGGCATAGCCAAAATATGCATGGCTTGCATACTACATGGGCATCTTCGCTTTCTGAGTCGGCCATAAAAATTCAAACCAAAACCAAAATGCTGTGTCTCGTCTTTGGGAGGTTCCAACCTCATCTGGCTCCGTCACTGAAAAGCTATTCGCATCTTCCTGCCAGCCAGCACGGTCAAGCTCCAGTCTCACATCTCTGCTTCCTGGGACTGTTCTATTTCTTCTTCTGAGTCAGGAATTACAGCTTTTATAGTTCTCCTCCTCGCAGAAGATGTTCTCCTCGTTCTGAGAGCGGTAGATCTTTGTAGCGTCCCATGCGCCTCGTGAGGCGCGGGGCTAGCTTTAAGCGTAGTCACATTAACGACAGTCATGGGTCCATCGGTTGCTGGCTCTGTTGAGGGCTCTCCATTCTCGCCAGGCTCATCCTCGGACTTGGTAGCATAACTGTCAGCGCTCATGCTTTGACTGTCAGAATATCTTTGACCGCCCCCAGAAGAACGAGATTTCATTCTTCGCGTCGTCATGACAGCCTCTGGCTTATTCGTCATAGGCGAGTCTCTACGTGGCCTACCCTCTCGTTGTCCGTGACATGTCGCATTCTTTTCCTCAGGGTGCCACATCGCTGTATATTGTTCGGCCTCGGCAAGAAGCCTGCTCAAGGTCGTTCTTCGCGGCCGCTTCTTCGCGTTTTTGGGGGCAGGATCTGACATTGCTTCCGAAGAGTCTTGCTTCGGCAATCTGCTCTCCTCATCATCGGCTAACATGTTCCCGTTGCTGTCTAAAGGTTGCAGGAGCTCAACGCTAGAGTCGACTGTTGTTTTATCGAATGGCGTGGGTATGCGAGAATTCATCTTATTCTGTTGTTCTGATAATAATGCTATCGATCTCCGCCTCCTCTTATGCTCAGAAGATGCTGATCGCGTGACCAGGTCAGGATCGCTAGCTTCATCCGTTTCCCATACCTCTGATACTGCGACATATTTTCTTATTATTACAACTCTTGGTGATGGCTTTCTGGGAGGTATCGGCGATCGACATTCTGAAACGTGGCTTAATGATAGAGATGTCTCTGGACCAGTAATATTTAGTGAAGATGCTGCTGCTGGAGGACTGGCTTTCGGGGTTCTAGGCTCGGACATATTGGCACTGGATATACCAGCTGTTGGTGAAGACACGCTTCGAGTGTTGGCCTCCAGTGATGACGCTTCCGAAGCGATATCTTTCGGCGCAGCCGCCGTGGGGGTATTGTCTCTTACGGCGCTGGGCTCTAGATGTCTATCTTTCGAACTACTGATTTCTGGGGTGCTGGCTCTTGGTGAAATGGCCCTCGGTGTCGCCGCTTTTCGGACATCGGCCGTTGGCGTTGACAACTTCGGACTACTGGCTCCCTCTGGCGGTGCTTCGGGGGTCGTGGCTTTCACGCCACGAGGTGATACATGGAAACTCAATTCGTCCTCGGACGTGTCTTCATCCGGTAGAAATTGTGATATCTTCGTCAATAGCTTGGCAGGAGAGCTCTTTCTCTCAGCTATCGTTCCACTTCGAGTCCTCGGTGGTCTCAATCTCATTGATCGCTGTGGTCGTTCCGACATCGACTTGGGAAGTTTTCCGAACAAAGCTTCTTGCATTTGTGCATGTGATGTTCCCAACCCTTTTTTCAATATCGGAGAAGAACGTGAATCTCGCCGAGAGGCGCCGCTTGATTGATCCTCCTCTTGTTCGTGTGCATCTGATATGCGGCGTCGCTTCAGCGCTTGGGACTGAGGAGAAGATGTTCGAGGCTCCGGTGATTGGGTGTAAATTCGTCTGCCATTAGCAATATCATCGTAACGACGTTTGAGAGATGTTTGAGGAGCTGGCGCTGGTGGTATCTGAGGTAGGATGTTAGCGAACAAATCAGTCTTAGAGCATTCGAAGCAAAGAGAGTCCTACCTGTCTCGACTCAGGCATTGGCTGCGGTGCCTTTTGCCCTGGTAGAACCTGCCCGAGCATAGCCATCATCTGCCGTTGCAACATAGAGGTCATGGTATTAACAGCCATCTCCAGCTGCGGGAACATAGGCGCCTCAAACTTCCTCGGTTCGCCAATCGAACAGAGATCCGCTGTAGGCAAAGTGATCAATGCTGTATCCACGTTCTCGTCCTGCTCAGTCGAATGTATTTGTTCCTCTCCATCCATCGTCTCATCCTCTTCCTCTTCAGTCCCAGGAACCTACCTCTATATTAGCACCACCCATCCACATCCCTCTCACCCCAAAACTCACATTCAACCCCCTCAACTCCCTAATCTCCCCTTCCGTCAACATATCAACCCCCAACTCGTCCATTTCGTCTCCATCCTCATCCACCACCACCCCCTCTCCCTCTCCCTCTCCCTCATCCTCGGAGTCACAAAGCTCATACGCCGGATCCAATTCTCCCTCCATATCCCTCAAATGCCCATTGTCGACCACCACCTCCTCCGTCTCCAGATCAATGACATCGCCCACATCCTCGAAATCATGGCCGTAGCGCTCGATTATATCTGCGAAGCGGTTTTTGAGACGGAGGGCGTTGTGGCGGCGTTTGCGGTTGAAGTCGGCGATTTCGCGGGCGCGGGTGTGAAGTTTGAAGGACGTGTAGGCAGGTAGTACTTGCGGTTGCATTTTGGAGACATTGATAATGGAGGTGCGTCGTGGGAGATTACAGCTGTGGACGGAAGACGCGTGAAGAAGAGGAGGACGCGATTGTTTGTGAGCTGGGGGTGTTTATTTGAGCACGCTAGTGCGCTACTCCTAGACTGCTTAGAACACCAAATCTAGACAATGCAGGCGCCGGAAACACACACAAGAGGTGAGTTGGGCTTGAATGAACCGCCGACTCCCTTATGGACAAGTAAGAATACCAAATTTCTTGACTGCGAGAATTGCCATCCTGAATACAAACACCACTGCCATAACATATCTCCAGATTCTCCAATCAGATCCATGAAATTCCTGTCGTCTCTCCCTCCACCGAAGACCTCATCAAGAATGCGCCCACCGTGAACATCCAAGCCGAGAAAACACCACTCAGTCCAAGAAGACGAGCCTTTGCAAACACCAAGTTGACACCCACACTCCATCCTCACGCAGCATCTAATCCAGGGCGAGTGTACCTCCGTCTTTCCAGATACCCAAACACGCTGCTGTTCTAGAAAGAGAGCTCGCTACAAATGTATGCGCGCGCATCCGCCCCACTGTAGTGCAGATAGGAGGTGAAATAGGGTTTCGGCAATTTGCATACGTGCCCTTAGCTGAAACAAGCTCGTACCCGGTTGGCCATCAGTTGATGGAATGAGAGGTACGTTGTAGATGAACGACAGGCTTGGCGATTGAACGACACACCGGACCGGGACCGGGTGGGACTGCATTTGTTGCCACAGGACGTTGGTGTGGCTGTGTCGTTGTGGGTTGGTAAGTCCCATACATCCAGTGTCGATTTTGTGCTATTGTTCTGCCTGGACGATAGTGCGCAACCTTGGCCAGAGATTCCATGATCCGGTGGAAGATTTTACAGTAACTGTTCTCAAATCATGACAGTCGGACGGGAGGGGACGAGCGTTGCTGGCATCTATTACTAATTCATTATTTCGAGCTCCGCGCGATACGGTCACGTTGTTTCGTCCCGATTTCTCTAGTCTAGTCTGCTCTGGTCGCCTTCTGCATCGCGTCCTCCGCGCATTGTCATCACAAGGATGATTTCCCTTCGTGCCTTTCTCGTAAGCTTCGCGAGGATAGTCATATGTCGGGACACCTCGAAGCCATCGTAAGCTACAGGCTTCTTCGACATTCGCTAGTCGTCATCAAAGCTCTCATGTCTACTGTGCGATAGCTGCCGTGTAATGCGGCACTGGTGCTGTTCGTCGTCGCTTTGCAACGACCTTCAATATTCTTCAATTTGGTATGATTCCGTGCGCGTGCGCTTACATGTTCGACCCGTACTTACCAGCAAACTGGGCGTGTCCAACCGACTCACGGAGGCACCAGGTTGATGGCATTGTTCAATATCTCGACCGACTCGTAAGTGGTTGTGAAATTGACATATTCGCATCGGATGTAGCAGGTGCCATCATTTCGCTTGAGAAGAAAATTGACAGCGAGTCCTTCTGGCGTGGGAGGCAACGGCGCGACATCGATACGGTGTACTCGAGATTCCTCTGGCGGTAGTTGTCCTTCTTCTGGGATCACTCCTTCTGGTAGGTTGAGCGCTGATTCTTCTATTTCCTGTAGCTTCGTAAACAGATTGGCCACATTCTCGGAGTCGAAGACTGTCTCTCTTCGTTTTGCTGACTTCAATATCTGTATGGCGCGCCTGCGGATGTGTGGCCAACGGCACTTCCATGCCACAAGCTGAAGAAGTGGGACTGGCCCTATGCCAAAGCAAAATCTACTTGAACGCTGCGGCGGTGCGATGATACCTGGTGCTTCGAGCGTGCGTTCCGCCGAAACGATGATTTCTTCGAACATGTCTCGATATCCATCCCAAACTGATTCCGATGAATGCAGAGCCGTGACGATGCACGCCTCTACCACGTTCCCTGCGCAGGCTACCAATTGCACATCAAACAGTCGTGTGACGGAAGCGAGGAAGTGCAGGCTCCGACTTGAGATCCGTAATCTTTCCTTCCAGATATCAACAGAGTCAAGGAGATTGGCGCGAAGCAGGAGAACAGCAGGGTCCTGTACGACAGCATATCGTTGGCCTCTGCACCGCTTCCAATAGTCCTTGCTGTTCATAATGATTTGCATGAGCTCAGCCGTTGCTCCAGCGATGGTGCCAAGCGGATTGTCAGAGCCCTTTGTGTCTGGAGTCGTTGCTGGCGTCCGCGGTATTTTTTTGAAGGACGTTCCTAATATGAATGTCAACGTGTTCAGCCACCGCAGCATCGGGCGTATAATCTGGCGAGCCATTCTCATCTCGTCGTCTGTGAAGGTGGGAAGACTAGAATCTTCCCATTCTTTGATCAATCCAGTTGCACCCTCGAAATGCTTCATGGCTGTCAGATGTTCCCCACGCAGAAGATCGGTGCAGATGAAAATGATGCAAACCACTATGACAGTATAGTCACGAGTATTATTTGCAATCTGCCGATAGAGCGAGCCGATGGCCCTGTTGTAAAACTCCAGTCCAGATTGTTGTTTCTCGACCTGAAGAACCCCGTCCGTGTAGATGCTTTCGTAAAAGCTTGAAAGGCATACCAAAGCATATCTCACAGAGCAGTCATTTTCAGCCATCCGGATGACGTCTTTGCTCCAGAAGGTGCTGCATTGCCATCCAGCGAGCTCTATGGCAACCACGCGGACATAGAAATTCATGGCTCGGCTCTCCTGAGGCGGCAGTGCGAGTGACGGGAGTGAGGAGCCTGGTATCTCGGCAACGTGTGTAGCCGCTCGAGACTTGGGTGACTTCTTGTTTGTCGGGAAAACATAGCCGCCACATTCTTTGCCGGCTTTCTTGCACCTGTGACGGATGAGTGTTTGATTCTGACGGTCAGTCTTTTCTCAGCTCCAACCTTAGACATGCGGGCCTTTTCTCATCACATTTGATGTGGCGTTGCCTGGGATCGTCAGCGAATGAATGTCGTGTTCTCTCTCCATACACGCACTTGCAGGTCACGCATCCTGTCTTCAGCTTGGGAGCGCTGGACCTCTTGCGGTAGAAGGGAGAAGCAGGACTTGCCATGAAATCGAGATTCCAATGAGCATGGCAGACATAACGGTACAGCGAGGGGGCAGCAGAGTTGTAGAACCAGGTCGCGAAAATGAGAATACAGAGGCAATATATGCAGTAGATATTCAAGGGAGGCCGGCTGTTAGGGCATGCATGGTGCTTCGGGCCTACTCCGGAGTTGGAGCATGACCAGCTAGAGGTGCCAGCGTGACCGTGGCCACGATCCTTGCGCAGGCTGTCAATGTACACAGGTGCATGATATAGACAATCAAAAGCCGTGTTGCGATGGAGAGACCCGCGGGCAAGGACAATATGGCCGATAGAAGTGTGGTGTGCGGAAAAGGGTTGGTTGAACAAAGTAGAGTAGCGCACGAAAGAAAATCGGCCCGGGCCCCCCGGATTCTTCCCGAGGTCGACGCAGGGACCGCCGGTCTTTGTGCACTGGACGTCCCGAGGTTGCGCACGCCAGGCAGTGGGCACGTCGGAGTCAAATCAACAAACCATCCATGCCACCATCTACTGCCTGCAGTATCCCGACTCCGCGTATCATCCAACGGGCCAGCTGCCAGATATTCGTCTCTCACCATCTTATATTTCCTACGACAGCCACAGCGACAATCTACCCTTTGAAGGCCCGCCACCCGCCATGTACTGCCAGGAGTGCAAGACGCCACTCAGGCTCGACGGCTCTCTGCAAGACCTGAACCCTGCCGCGTTCAAACTAATCACAGGTATGATAAGAACAGACCTCTCTATAGTGGGAGCTATGGCTCATGTTCCCAGACTCTGCCGGGCCGTCCAAGTCCCAAGCACCATCACTCAACCCTCACTCTCGGCAACCCTTCTCTTCCGAGCGCCGGGAGGACTATGCCAGTCTTTCGAAGAATGCACGTTCGCCGACCTTCAAACGATCAGTTGGTTCCACGCGCCATGTCGCCGGCTCTGCAATCAAGGAAAAGGGCGTGGAGCCTAAGCAGACGCCCGACATGTCCTTCATAATGCTCACCGATTCTCAAATAATGCCCGAAGAATCACCAGCACGTTCTATGAAACCAATCCCCGCATCTTCGAAGCGCAGGAGATCTATAGCCAAGCCGAATAGCTTAGCGGGTGAAGATGATTCGTTCTCCAACCAGATGGAGACCGCGGGCCGATTGTTTGAGATATTGTCATCACATTCTGACATCGATCATCCAATCTGCGTAGAATGCACCGAACGCCTTGTTGACCAACTCCAGAAGCGCCTTGGAAACGCCGCGAGAGAGCGCGACGCATACGTTGGCTTCTTGCGGCAGGCCAACACCGACATCCCTACCGAGGAAGAGCTCGAGCAGGCCCGTTCAGAATTGCAGAAGCTCCAGAAGCAGGAAGCAGCAGCCATGATCAATCTTGAAAAACTAGAGGCACAAAAGGCCGCAATGGAGGACGAAATATTAGACCTAGACGCCCAGTCTCGTGAGCTGGATCTTGACGAGGAGCAATTCTGGGCTGAGAGGAACGACTTCTCGCAGAAGCTCACCAGTTTTCAGAACGAAAGGGATCGCATCAACAACCAATACGATCACGACTCGAAACAACTTGAACGGCTACGGCGAGCAAATGTGTATAACGACACATTCTCAATTGGCCATGACGGTTATTTTGGTACGATAAACGGTCTGCGATTAGGACGCTTGCCGGAAAAGCCCGTAGAATGGTCGGAGATCAACGCTGCTTGGGGCCATACTTGCCTCCTGCTTGCTACCGTGGCTGAAAAACTCTCTTATACATTCAAAGGCTATGAGCTGATTCCCATGGGTTCGAGCTCCAAGATCCGACAAAACAAGACTCCTCGCAACTCGGGCAACGATCCAGGTCATCCAGTAAAGCAGAAGTGGGACACCTACAAGCTATTTTCCTCTGGCGAAGCCATCTTCAACGTAGGGATTTTCCATCGTGACTTTGACTCGGCCATGATCGCATTTCTTGAGTGTCTTCGCCAACTCATCCAGCACGCCGAGCGCACGCCGATCCAACTGCCAGATGGCACGGTTGTGGAGTGTCCTCGCATCGGCTACAAAATTGAAAAGGACAGGATTGGCGATAACAGCATTAAGCTCAGCGGTCTGGGAAATCAGGAAGAGTCATGGACCAAGGCATGCAAGCTTACATTGATTTGCTGCAAATTTCTATTGGCGCATGCAAGCAATGTCAACGAGATACGTCGGCGTGGTTGAGGGGCTAACGATCAACTCACAGGCATATTCTGACAGGCAGCAAGCGTAGAGAGGATCACGGCCGATATATAGAGCGTGGAAGACCCTTGATCTTTGCAACGAGCAAGGTTGGGTTGGCATGGGCGGATTCACAAGCTTTTAATGAATCGCGCCAAGCCGTGTTGACAAACCAAAAATAAGGCGGATCACAGGAGGATCTCGGTCCTCGAAGACGCGATCGTGGAAAACCAGCTGAAGGCTGAGGTCCAAGAACGCGGTTGTGTGGATGGGCATCGAATACAATTGGTCATCTGCGCATGAGCGGTAGGTGGTCGACACGCGCCTTGTTCATTGCAGATATGTCGCAATACATTCCGTGGTGATGGCGCTCTTAAACACGATTCAGGCATTCTTTTTCCACACGTCTTAAGCTTGGACGATACGAAACATCAGGATACAGCCTTGTTGGAGGCCAGATGGATGACCGTCGTATATCTTGTCCAACCATCATACCTCCTGTTATCTAACCCAGTTTCAAGACATCGCGTCACAACAGAAAATACAGTTGTACTCGACATAGTCAGATCGAAAGATAATCACATCATCCGTCGTCACTGCCAATAATGTATCACGTGGTCATGTCTTAGCGCTTCCACCTGCAACACAGGGTGTCGCAAAACTGACTGCGCAGGGCGCTCGGGCCACTCATCTTATCTTGTTATAAACTTACATTATGCTAATTACTACGTATCTAACTTATAATAAATATAAGGTTTTTACTATATCTTCTTATACCTAGCCGGTATCTCCCTAATCCTTTTACGTATTATTATAAGCGTAATCTTATCCTATTTAGCCTATATATCTCTCTTAAACTTAGCTACTAACGACTACCTCCTACTAGCTAATCTCGCCTTTATAATATTCTAATAAGACTTAATAGGATTAAGATCGTATAACTAAGGAGGGTAAATAAGTAGGAGAAGATCTACTTCTCTTTTTATAATAGTAGATGTACTTTAAGGTAACTTAATTCCGTAAGAAGGATTACTATCCTCTTAAAGATAATAACGGCGTTAATAACGCTTCTCTAGGGCTTAGATAGCCTTAATATATTATAGGAGAATCTTCTTAGCGTAGAATACCTAGGGTCCCCAAGGGGTCGGGGGATCCCCCGACCCCTCGGGGGCAGGGGGGGTCGGGGGGGGTATTCGGGTCGGGTATAGGGGTCCCTAGGACCCCCCGCCCCGACCTAAACCCGCTAGAACCCGACCCGATTAATCGGGCGGGTTCTTAGCTAAAAACGTGACTTTTCGTATAGTTTTATTAATTACGGACGACCTATAGGTATTTTATATTATATAACCTTATAGACTTATAGAATAGGTATTTCTCTATAATTCTAGCTATTTAGATCTTAATAATACCTAGGTTAAGTATTAAAACATGTGACTTAAAAAACCCGACTTCCCCCCGATTGGCGGGTCGGGGGGAAAAGCTCCCCCCGACCCGAAAACCCGCCCCCCCCCTATTTCTACCCCCCCCACGGCGGGTCGGGGGGGTACCCCTAAAACCCGACCCGACCCGACCCCTTGGGGACCCTAAGAATACCTAGGTTATATAGTTTCCTTTTAGTATTATATCCTCTTTTAGCTATTTATCCTCCTATACCTTTATACGGCCTAGAAAGGCTTTATTAGTCTTATACTTTAACTTAATAGGCTTTCGTAGTTTACGCTATTTCTCTAAAGGCTTAATAGGATCCTTATAGAATATAAGGCTCCCTTTCTTATTATATAAGATCCTAGCGGAGATATATACGGTAACGTCTAAAATCCCGCTCTTTTCTACCTTATTTATCCCTCTCTCTTAGCCCTTAAACTATAATTTAAATTTAGGTATATTAGCGAGTTACTTTAACTAAAAATAGGTCTTATCCGTAAACTATATCTATAACTAGAAGCCTAAAACCGTCTTTTTCTCGTATTCTCTACCGTAAGTTACTTGTTTTAGGCGATTAACCTTTAAGATCTTAGTCTAGTATCGCTTTTTAAATCGCCTAGCCCCTACTATATTAGTATAACGTTATAGGGCTTTTATAGATAGCTTACCGGGTAAGGAATTAGCTTATTTCTACTAGTCTTTTTCGTATATAGGGTTATCTTAGTCCGTAAGGCGGGTAAGATCTAATATAGATACTTTAGTAGGTCTCCCTAAATTATAACTAGTATTTCTCTAGGATCTTAATACTATATTACTAATAAGATCTCGTTATTTAAGCTATAAACGTATAGTAGAAGTTAGTATATTAATTTTAGGGAGGTAAGTAATTATACCTACCCCGTCGGCTTTATCCTTATAGTTGAAGGCCCAAAAAAATCGTATTTACTTAATTATATTATACTCTCTTCTTTACGTCTTTCTCTAGGGTATTCTAGGTACTATAGTAGTAATCTTTTAAGTAATAAAGTATATATATAGGAGAAAATTAAGATAGGATGGTAGGTCCGAGCGCCCTGCGCAGTCAGTTTTGCGACACCCTGTGCAATAGGATGAGCGCTTATGTCATCAAATTGTGGGTCCCACAGTCCCGTTCCCGTTCCCGTTCTTAGCGAATCATGAACGTCTGCTATCACGCAAGAACCGCAAACCACACGAGATCGTTATTCTACCAAGCAGACACAACGAAAGCTTTTCTCATTTTTGTAAGAGTCACCGCATGGACAACAACCATGATCGCTTGCAAAGTCCGCAATCTACGGTACAGCAGATACGTAGAATTTAGATGAAGCCGGATATCAGTATGAAGGTGGGGTTATCGGATGATTGCTTGAGGATGGTGTAGTCTTGGTAATTATGGAGTGATATAGTGGGACGAGAAGTCGGAGGTCTTGATCGCATATCTGATTCCTGTTCTCTCTATCGACGTGTTTTGTATTTGATATGATTGATGAGAGGTAGGATTGGAATAATAGTCGTCTTTAGCTTCCTTATTTCTTATGAATGTTAGGATTCGTGAACTTGTAAGGCTCTTTCGACGGGATTTTATTCTCTTTAGTATCTTACTATTGATTTCACAGGAACCCAAGAAATCATGCCGAGTTGGTCTACACGACTTTTCGAAAGCGACGAAGATAGTTGCCAAGTCCGAGAAGGAAACCTCATCGGAACACAAAACACTTTTCGTGCAGGTAGCTATCTAGATTATGTCATCACAGTCAGGCTACGAGAAAGTAAAAGTCTATCGAAACCCTCCTCAGACCAGGCGCAGACTCATGATTTAACCTGCGGATCAAAGATATCACAAGGGAAACATTGCACAAAGAGCGCGGATTGCTCTACTTGATGATGATGCTTCGAGTTCGCGGTCTAGGCAATGGAGTTGATGTCAAGGGACGCAACATGCATGACTGCTCAAAACAGCGACTGAATAAGTTCGATTGTCTACGTCAAATTGCTATTTCACCCTACGGAAACCAGAGCTTGTCATCTCCTACGCATCGTACATAGTCCTTTTCCACATATCCTCATCATTTCTTACCCGGTGGTTGGTCGATCTATAAGCCTTTCAAAGATCCAGCTGGTGGTCTCTTGCCCCCCGTCTGGGTTGGTTGATAATGTAGCAGGCTTCTGATTACGCAGCTGCTTTTCCCTTTATCACTATATTATAGCTTCCTCGAGCTGTGGGTTCGGATTCTCCTTTCTATGGGCGAAGGAGGCGGATTATCTGTGCCGGTGTGACTAGAAGCGGTACTTGTTCTCTTCTGACGAATTCATGTAGGCGAGACAAAGTTCTTTCCTTCCGCGGTATCGCCCACTCAGCAGCTTATCGATCAGTCTCCCAATCCGCAGGAGTGCGGAAGTCTAGGTCCAGTGGATGCAGCTCCGGTGCAAGGCGAAGGATGGATTGGCCAGCCTTAGGCATTAAGCTCGTATTGATGGATGCTTTCAGTAACGCACGATGTTTTGCTAGATGTCCTTGTCTGGCAGCTCGGGTCGATTGTATTATTTTGCTCGATGGATCGGAAAAAACTTGTCGTAAACTTGCAAGAGGGAGAGAGAGTAGAAGATGTGACCGAGACGCAGGCTCTGAGGTGTGTCTTGCAAGAGTATCTTGGGACGATAAAATGCTGTCTGAGTAGGCACAGCTCAACCCGTAATTGCAAGGCTGATAATCTGGTCAAGGTAAGGTTGTCGAGATCCAGGGAACTCAGAAGATATGGGTGTCGCTTGTGTAGTCCGGTTCATGCAATGTCTTTTGGAGTTAGCCATGGCAGTTTTGTCGACATGTAGATCCAGTCGTCTAGCTTGACTGTGAATCCATGTCAACCTCTAAATCGATGGTGTCTTCTTGGCCGTATCGAGCACCTAAGATGTTCTCCGTTGGATTGGTCTGGTACGTCAGCTGTTTCTTACGCTATCGTCGTCTCTTGTTATCTTTTTGGTAGTTAGTCCCTCTGGTGGTCATTGCTGAGAGATTCTCTCGTCAACACTGTCGGAATGGACCTTGACCTTCTGTCCAGCGACGGAGCGCATATGGTTGAGGCAACCATCAACGAGCGTGCTATAGTAGGCCTTAACTAGTATTTCTTTCACGTATATATTAAGAGAACTTACCTCCTAATTAAATTTATAAGCCATAAAATTCGTACCGGTATTAATAATAATTATATCTAGAGGACCTAAATAGGTATTAATCCAGATTATTCGGACTTATTTCTAGACCTTATTGGTAGTTATTTCTTTAAGAAATTTAGTAGCAGATGGGCCGGAGTCTCGATTCACTAAAGACAGAAAAATTCGTTCTTCAGACGACATCAACATGCAAATCTCTGTGTTAGATTACTTCGAAAAACAATCGTGATCCACTGCCCCATCGTGCACACTACGAATTTTCCCCTCGAGTCCCGGAAGCATCTACACGACATCATCGACAACATCATCGACATCGGCAACATCAGCGACATCGGCAACATCAGCGGCGTCTGCAATTTCGAGCTCATCGACCTCAACACCATCAGCCAACCGTCCACGTGACTTTCCCTTCTTCTGGTTGGCCTTCTTGCGTCTGGCTTTATCGCAAGCGCTGTGGTCATGTCAGAACAAGTTGTTGGCCGAAGTGATTGATGGTGGTTGTGCGGAAACTTACGCGTGGTCCTTTGAGCCATTGCAACTATGACGTGTGGTTAGTAAACAAGCAGGGAGCATTTATAGAGCAGGTTTCTCAAAAACTCACGGATCTTTTTTTTTGCCACTGGGGGGTTTGCCGCCGGCTCGTTGGAGTTGCTTTTCGAATTGTTTGAGTTCGCTTGGTAGGCCGTTGGCGAGGTTCTTTGGGATGTTGTTTGGGAGGCCGTTTGTTGGTTCGTGGGGGGCGGCGAAGGCCATGGCGCTGTAGCTGTGTCAGTATATGGCTTTCTGGATTAAGGATGTGGATTGTGGTTAGCTTACCTAAGACCGGCGACGGTGATAAGGAGGGTCTTTGCGAAAAGCATCTTGTACGTATGCAAGTTTTGGGTTGCGGTGAAGGAGCGAACGACAGCACTGTGAGGAGCAAAAGATTGAGCTGCTTCACGTCTTCTTTATACACTTCCTTGAAATCACTGCAAAGGCAGTGTCCTCTGAGATCAATGAAGGGTATCATGGAGTATCCTAGGGATATTTCGAGTCATTTTGTCGTGCTAATTCACTTCGGTCCTGCCCCGTTCTGTCTGTGATGCCATATCGCGAAATCATGAGGGAAATGCACCAGTATTGATTGATGCTACATCCACTTTCGTCTTCAGTCGATCGGCCTCCCTAGATCCGATCACCCCAATGTTGCTTTTAGCCCACGGAAAGCAGAGCCCCAAAGATCGCTGCAAGGAAGTCTGCAAGGAATAATCTGCCTGTGGCAGGAGAAACTCCATGTGCATGTTATGCAGGCCTTCCATCGGGCTCTTCGAACTGATTGCCTCCAGGATGGGACGTCTGGCATGTCAATCATGATAGTGCTTGAGGCTCGGGGGCTTGAAAGCCGTGACCAGCAGGAATTCGCCAGGGGTTTAGTAACTGGACATGAAACATAGAGCCATCTGAGTGGCCAGATTTTTGGTCCTAAATAAGCCTGTGAGTACCTAGATCAGTTAGCGAGTAGATCTTGAAAAATGAAGCCCCGGTTTGAATGTCCACGGCAGGTAGCAGACATCAGTTCATACCGGAGTGGCCTCAAAACTCGAGTACTGTGCGCAGTCAAAGGCTCGTTCGCCTGGTCAACCGAATTCATCGTCCCGTAAAGGCGCGTTGGCTAGAAGTGTCAATCCTGCTTGCTCGGCTCGGAAGTCGTTTACGAAAATGGTTAATCGAGCTGACCCAGATAGGAAGTGCGCAGCGAAAAGAGTGACATGTTTGGGTTGTTGTCCAAATACGATAGCGACCTGTTCTCCCATAACTTGGCGGGGGTGGGGCATCGAGTTGATTGAGGATTGGACGCCGAAGCCGGTTCTTGATGAGGGTATGCGAGTGTTTGGGAGAAGGTGGTCGTCTTTGATTGGTCGAATCTTCATAGAAGAGACGGGGGTGGAGGAGAACGACAAACGAAAAACAGTTTCGGAGAAGTGTTGATCAACCTTCTCCACCATCGCATGTCCAGTTTACATCCGAGTCTTCGTTCTTGAAGTCACACATGACCTATCATAGAATTGTGATGGGGTCGAGATTTCCGGAAATCCTCGAGCTCACCAGGAAGGGCCAGGCACGAAGTGGCGAAGGGCCTGGCTATTCGGTGCAGAATTCAACCAAATCCGAAGCGACGTGGCACCGCTGAGCTCTCGGTAAGGTCAGATCTTGTCTCAAGTTTCAATTCGACGCGACGCACTTACGAAAATGGAGTACTATGTAAATGATGCCTGACGACATGGAAAAGGTGAGGCTGAAGGAGACTGATGGGAAGAGAAAGAGAGAATCCGAATGCAGGTGCAGGTGTTCGCGTGGTGGAGGCTCACGTGACTGAAGGTCATTGATTACATAAGATGATGGCCCGTGCCTTCGCGTCCCCGCCTACACTAAGCCCACCATTCTCATTTCCACACACAACATCATCCTGAATGCAGTTGTTGTCAGATAGTCTCGATCTAGAGCTTCCACTCATCTCGGACTCGTCGGCATGAGCTACCTTCTTATCGTTCTACTCCGCACAGTATAAGGTCAAGGCTATTCTCTCGTTCGAGCCCTAGACTTTTCCTTCTTCAATTCCGAACGTGGACTATTGACATGGCCACAACGAGTCGATCTATCTTACCAATCGAAAGGAAATAAGTGACATTGCCCGGTCTGGACCTTGCAGAAGCGAGGTGAAAGAAGCTAGCTAGTATAATTCTCGCGATAGGCAATCCATACGAAGACTGCGTTCGTACCTAATGCGAGTAAGAAATAAGCTATAGCGTAAGCCACCCGTGAATTTCTGAGAGGCAATCCTGTCATTACCGAAAAACGCCGTGACGAAATCTAGGGTAAATACGGAGAAACGGGGAAGTCTTTAAATTATATTGAGGTGATTGGATGATGGTGTGGCATAGGCGTAATCGCTCGGCTAAGAATATCCACAACAGTATAGACTCGGGTAGTGAGACGTTTGCATGGAGGCGAGCATTTTTCTGTCTGCGGTCAGCTTGAAGTTTCGAGACATGAACGACTCGATGACTACCAAAACCGTCTTAACCTTTTCGACAGGAGCGCTGGCACTTTCTGCCGCTTTCCTCTGGTCAAGCAGACATAGACTCATTAGGGAAAAAGACGTAGGTCATGCAGGCCTCGGAACGTCAAGCACTGACATTCGGTAACAGGAGGATTTCATACGTGTCTTGGAGATATGCAGCCCTCTAAAATGCGACCCCAAACGAATCAAGGCAAGACTGGATACTGGAGCCGATCACAGCGTTATTTCAAAAGATGTTGTTGATTCCCTTGGTTTGCAAGTAGTTCCATTGGAGGAAGACGATCCGAGCTCAGTCATTCTGCCCGATGAGAGTCTATTCAGCTTTCGTGGAAAGATCACAATAACCTTTCACGTTCTAGACCCAGCTGCTAGCCAAAAGTCTTTGTTCGGGTTCAACAAGTATGAATACAAGGCCACATTCTTCATTCCGGCAGATGGCGATATCGCCTCGTTTGATGCTTACATTGGTAGAGACATCATTACCAAACATCATCTACAGAGCTCCTCATTCTTCTCGAACAACGGGCATAAGTATTCATCTGGAGCGCAACCCGTGGACAAGAAAAATCAAAAACCAAAGAATGCGAAACAACAGGCAGCATGGGAATCCCAAAATAAACAAGAGCGGGTTCAGACGGCTGCAGATTACGATAGGACGATGGGGAACAACGCCCCTCGAGAACAACAGCCGTTCCAGGGACCTCCGCCTAGGGCCCAGAGTCCCCGTAGTGGTGACCAACAGCACCAACGTAGCCAATCTTCGGGGAACGATGTCTTGCAGAGTCCAACCGACGCAAGTGCAGCGCCAAGAAGTCGTTCTTCGAGCGGTCGTCGTCAAACTCCTACCAAGCCGGGAGAAGCATCAAAATCTTCTCCTGCAAGCACTAATCTACAGGTTCCGACTCTTACGGGAGAAGCGTCAGGAACCCGTCCTGCAGCCACTAACCAATAGTTCCAAACTCCGATAAAAAAGACATCAAGTGCTCATTCTCAGGACACTCGTCGACAGAATACTACTCCCCCGAGACCTCAGGCTGTAGATACCACTCCAAGAGCGACTACCCCAACGAAGCCAAGACCGAGTCCCCCTCCTGCAAATACCTCTCCAAGATCCTCTATCGCAACAAGGGTAAGATCGGGACCCGCTCTCGTGAACCCAAATCAACGCGTCTCTGATCCTACGGGAGGAGCATCAGGACCCCAACCTAGAAACACTGCTTCACAAGGACAAACTCACAGTAGAGGAAGTTCGCGGACCCTTCCTAACGCTACTCATGGTACTTTCGGTCATGGAGCTGGAGCTGGCGCTGGTGCTGGTGCTAGAGCTAGTGCTGGTGCGCGTGGACCTCGGGCACATGGTACCAACGCACGCAGGACACAAGGTGAGCGTAGGTCAAGTTCTGGTGGGTGTTGCATTGTTCTGTGATATCTACGGGTTCACTTCGCATACGTTCTTATTCCTTTGATCTGCTCTTCTTGGATGGATGGAATTCTGTTCGGTAGAGGGATTGTGTCTATGGAATGGACGGTTCTTCGACCTATTTCATGATGAAAGGGGGGATATTGTATTTCGTTTGCTTCTAATCATTTTTTCTCAATTTTCTTTTCTCGTGGGTCATCTTTGCGCTGAAATTTGTGCTTGATTCTGCGAATCATTTGCTTCGTTCATTATTTGTTCATGGTTTAGCGAGTGAGGATAAAGCGTCGCGCTAACGAATTTTGCTGGCACAGTCACTTAGCACAGACAAAGCATCACAATCAATCAGACCTCGCATACTGGTGGATCACTGGACGTGTGGACGAAGAGAACGTGGTTGGAAACCTGGCATCAGCGATATTGAGAATAGCAGGCATTGAAGACTCCCTGATGAGCGACAGGCTCAAGCTGCACCTCGTGAGGAAAAACAGTGAGGAACAACCTTTTCTTCCCTTCTCCTCTCTTCCAACTCATCGCACCCTCCTACTTCTTCAAAGCCTTCCCAGGATTCTTCTGAAACCTCTTACACCACCTAACCCACTCCTTAGCACCCTTCCTCATCGTCCTCTGCAAGTCCTCCTTGGCCATGCGAACCTCCCACTGCTCATCCTCATGATTCCGCTTGTCACCAACCGTCGTGTTCTGGCTCGGCGTCCACCCGAGCGCTTCCAGCACCATGGTTTCCGTCGGCGCCGTCTCCTCTCCCCCGTGCTTGAACAATCTCGGATCTCGCTTGTGACACTCGTAGGCGAGATAGCGGCGTAGAATCTCCAATTGTTCTGTGGGTGTGAATGTCAGTTTGAGCTTATCGTCGTCCTTGGGTTTCTTGTGTTTCTTGTGTTTCTTCTGCTTCTTGAGGTCCTCGTCATTGTCTTCGTCTCCGTCTTCGGCGTCTTTGTCTTGAGGTGTGGTATCGAGACGCTTCGTCACAGCCCTTGCTCTTTTGGCCCCCCGAATCGAACAGACGGCCCATACAGCGTCGATCTCGGAGAGACCGCCGAATGGGAACAATATGTCGATGACCAGGACTGGCGGGAAGATCAGGATAGAGATGGCCGTATCTCTATACGCCCTTTTCTTGGAGCGCGCAAGGCTGTTAACGAACTCTCTTTGAACCTCATTTGGTGTCCCGGGAAGTGACTGAGGATGATAGAAGACCAGTTCCTCCAGCCTTCCACTTCCACTTGCATTCTCGCTGGCTCCGCTGGTCGACGCACTCGATTTCTTGTCCTTCTTGTCTTTCTTAACCTTCTTATCCTTAGGAATCCGACACAAGAAATCGATATTCGAAGACGTGATCCACGCAATCCCCCGATCAACGACCCTCGCACTCGCATATCGAAGCCCCCGCCACGACTTCTTATCAACATCACTCGTCTTCGCTTTCCGCAGTTCGCCCTCCCATTTCCGTTGCACCTTATGCAACCTCCCTTCCTTCCCCTCTTCCGGTTTCGGTTCAAGTAAAGGTGGCGGCGGTGGCGTATAAATCAAGAATCGATTCGGGATAGCAATCGGATCGGCCTGCTGCGTGAATCCCTCGCGGAGATCTGGTGATGGGAAAGGGACGAGGTATGCAATCAGTTTTTGGGGGTCACGGGTGTATTGGACTGTTCGCGGGTTGTCTCCCGCACCGTTTGCTTTCCGTTTTGGGGGTGGTTCGAATTGTGGAGGGCGTGGCGGGAGGTCTGGTGGGATTTCTGGGACGGGCCGGAGGTTTGGCGGGGCGGCGGCGTAGGTTTGTGGTATATGCTCAGCAGGGGGCTCAGTCGAAGCTGGTTGGACTGGAGGTGTAGCTGTCGAAGGTCCAGCAGATGTAGGAGCTTCCTTTGTTGCGGCCATGGCTTGCGGTTTGCTCGAAGCATGGGGGTGACTCCGACATGCTGCGCCTCTTGTACATATACATATATATATTTACTTATGCTCAAGACTTGTATCTAAAATCAGGTCTGCCACGGATTTGGTGTGGAGGGCTTGCGTGTCGTTCTAGCGCGTGTCAGAGACGTCGTAAATGGCGGGCTTATTACTATGCCGCAGGTAGAAAGTCCGCCAATCGCATTTCGAGAACCATAATCTGGAAAAGCGACATGGCATCGACGCCGTGGAAGAATTACAATTGAGTGTTTGCTTTGTTCTGGGGAGATATCCGCTGCTGTGGTTCCCAGCAGAAAGAACGTCGGGACGTGGATTCGCCGTAGTAAAGCCGTGCCCGCGAAAAACTGAAATCAGACGGTAAGAGCCAATCAGAGACTATCTATAGACTGTGCATGGAGCTTTTGAGGCTGTGCAGTGACAAACGTACTGGTGTTCTTCTTGCTGGCCACAGGACCGTCGTGCCCTGTTATAAGAATACCCTGTATAGAAATATCCTCGTATCATTCCACACTACAGCTTGATCTGGAATAGCTTGTTAACAATGTAGCCTATACCTCATCTGATAGACAATTCTAGATAACCTAACCAACCCCTCTAGAATTTCAGCCAAAATTTAGCTAGTTAGGTAAATGGTAAGTTGTACACCAACCATTATTACAAGATTGCCAGTTACAAGATAACGAAGCCTCCGGGCGAATCTCGGCTAACACCTTACCTTGGTGAATATGCCGACAACTTGGACTTGCAACTATTCTCAGCGGTTGTTTACTTTTGGAACAACTTCTTTTTTTATACAACTATCCTATGCCCAAAATTATATCTATGACAGAGTACGACACTACGACTGTAGATCTTAGACGGGCGCTCTCAATCCACGGAGCGAAACATGCCGACCATTCCCTGGTCCGTGCGGAAGTTCTCCAACGCGTGTCCAAGTCGCGTCTTCTCTTATTCTTATTCTTCAAACTGGCCCTCTTTCAACATGTAATCACTATAACCATCAACATGCATCATTCAGACTCTTGATCAAGAACGATCGTCATCCGCGTTCCCGCTGAAGAGACATCTGTCTCATCAACGTGGACTCCGTCCATGAATATCTCATGTCCCGTGCCTGCTATAGACGAATAAGCGTGGTACAATCAGACTTTCACGAACCCAGAATCTCCATCGCTACTGTCGTACTCCTGCTTAAACGCGTGACGGAGCGAGTACGTCACATTGCCCAGAAATGTATATCTCCCTACAGCATGAGCACCGCCACACCTCGTGTACTACTGACGCACGACTGGGATCATTTTCGGTCACTATCATATATACTCACTGGGAAGTCTGCACGTAGAGACCAGCTGATACTCTCATACGTCGAGTTCAATTTTCGGCTGTGCTCTATTCGCATGGAGGGTTTACTCAATAGCAAGGCATGACCGAGCACTGCCTTCGTCTTTGGCCAATCGCTGAGACTCGGACGGATACTGGCATTGCGAATGGGTGGGCAACCAATCATAACCACTGCCTCTTCTTGGGGGGTTTCATGGAACGTCTTCCGCTATCGTATCATGTCAAGCAATAGCAGAATCGGAGTTGCAAAGATCGAGGCACTGTCGTTCTTATGTGCAATATCCTGCACGCGCATTATTCCGAACGCGAGGTCGATGAGCCTGGTAAGCATTGTACGAGTTTGGTTATTTGAACAGAGTAAAGGGTTCCTCGCGGGCGGCTAGATGCATTTGTGAGACTTGAGCACCAGGCAGGAGTGTCATCCGTGCTATCACGCCCAAGGTCGATCTCGACACTCTTGCTACCTAGGCCGCAGGATCTCTCTCTCTCTCTCTCTCTCTCTTCATCCATCCTTCCTTCACTTTCCATTTCCTTGCTATCCTAACTTGAAGCCTTCATTCAATTATGGCGCAAGTACCCGATGCGGTTGGCGGCTATCCAAAACTCGCGACTCATATGGGGATGTTTCCTCAAATGGCAGTATTCAAGCGGTTCGGAGATATCAGCGCACGTAATCTGCTTTACCTCCAAGCAGAGCTACTCCTGCTCCAGAAGAGACTTCTCGAAGTGGAAACGATTGATGCAAAGGTCAATGGCCGCTTTTATGCTAAGAACTTCGCGGACTTGCTTGCGGTGCGCGAAGCAAAGGAAGACCGACAGCAATGGGATCTGATTCTTGAACTTCGTGAGAAGCTCAAAGAATATGGAAAGTTAATGGCTAGTATGATATCTCACGGAAGGCCACTAACATCACGACAGAAGAAGCTCTACTACGAGCACATGCCGTGGCTGACATGGAAACGCCGGGAGCATCCGATCTCAAAGCCATACACAAATATCTATCTAGTCCGGCACTTGGGGCACAATTATTAGGCATCGATCGCAATGTATGGGGCAGATTGGACGATCCACATAACCGAGCCACGGATCTGGTCGCACTCCAAATCCGGGAAATCGGAGACCCTTTCTCGCGCATGGTCATGAAACTTGTCCATCCCTTCTATAATTACATCGGAAAACATTACAGGAAAGCTGATCCAGTTCTTGGTGTACCTGTGTTCAAGGACGAGAGTATGCGCAACTTCGCTAGATACTTTACCACTCTTTTCGCTTCCGCGATCCTCGTTGGGTCGATCAATGCGCTGTATTTTATACACTCGATGGTGGCTAGGTTGGGAGCTGTGTCGGCTTTTAACATGGCCTTCGCTCTCTGTCTCTTGTTCTTTGCGAAAGGAAGACCGATAGAGGTTTTTTCCACGGCTTCCGCGTATGATGCCCTTGCCAATAGCATGTATCTGCAGACTAATCATGATTAGATTCACGGCCGTTCAAGTTGTATTCATTGCCACCACCGATAATTCTTGCGCCAGCTCATGATAGGCCGATATCTCTTGTCATCGATGGGCTGTCACGGGCAAGCCAAAAATGAGATTCAGGCCTTTAGCGAGGATAATATGTGATTACTACGCAGGAGTCAGGCATCGTTCCGTGGATGTATAAGATTTCTTTTACTGGGCAGCAACGATGAGAGCCAACTCGAATATTTACTTTTTGACAAAGCTTTGGCTCACACATTAGCAAATGCACGTCTGAACAAGATCTGAAGGTTCCCACGTCACCGATTTCTCAATGTCAGACTTGAAAGTTTGATACTTCCGATTGTCCATGTTCTTGTATGCTTCAGTCGTTCTTCCTCGAATCTCGATTGCTACCTTATCTGAATTCATCAAAGCTGCCCACAACAGTTTGGACTGATGAACAATGCCCAGAAAAAACATTTCAGAAGTTGTCGTGACTCTTTGTGGAGATGCCAAGCAGTTTGACAGACTTACTATCGTTGGCAGCATGAACGCAATCGCGAGAGTCGTCTACAAAAGCTCGTCGGCCTCTGTCTTTTCCCCTAATCGGTATCCTTTCTGCCTTAGTTCAAAGTTGGAAAGACTTCATATTACCTCAGCTACACATGGCCGATCTGCTCTCCACCGACCGTGCGCTTTACGGTCTTTGCGGCGGACTGGTCGTCGTTTCTGGATATGCTCTTTGGGCAAGATATCAGTCCGACATTAGTGTGACCAAAGTAAGTTGTTTCTCTGATAACCGCCTGAACGTGCTATTGATGAGACGAAAATCAGGATGATTTCGAGCGTATACTTGAAATCCTGCATGGGGATCAATCCCTCGTGCGGAGGATCCAGGCCAAGATAGACACAGCCGCAGACTACAGTCTCATCTCCAAGTCCATTGCTGAGCAACTTGACCTTAGCATTCTTCCGCTCACCCAAGATGATCCAGACAGCCTGATGCTAGCGGATGATCGAACATTCCCTCTTGCCGGCAAAGTCCTCGTTCGATTCCACGGCATCAATCCTGAGGGCTTACATTTAGCCTTTAGATTTGGCAAGTATGAAAACGTCGCGACCTTTTACGTTCCCGCAGACACTGACATATCGGGCTTCGATGCCTATATTGGGTTGGACAGCATCCACAAGCTGCAACTTCACAAGCGCAACTTCTTCGCTTCTCGTGGAGGCAGCACTCAAGTTGGAGGATATGGTCAGTACAGTGCCCTTGAAAATGCCATGAACCGATATGATGAGCACGCGCAAAATTATCTGGATAACGGAGGGACTGCGCCAACAGTCCCAACCATTGTGTTTAATGGCCTTCCGGCACATTTACAACCCGGTCCGGGCCAGAGACTCAGTGCAGCGGCTCACACTTGGGCAGCGGTGCAGCGTACGGTGGCGGCAAGAGCGAAGAAGTCGAAGAGGTGGTGGAAGAAGGAAAAGAAGCAGAAAGATGGGAACGACAAGGACGACTCGTCGAGTAGCTCCGGGAAAAAGGACGGCGATGGCGGAAATGGAACTGCTGGGGGAGCCGTCGCGGTGGTCAAACAAGTGCCTTAAATCGAGTTTGCAAAATCTGGGATGCGTCAGACGGTGAAGGACTGGAGTGAATATGCCGTAGGCTCACCTTTCTAGCTTTGAATTCTAGATCTGCTGCAATAACATCCCCTTGACTCTTGCGCAAAGTAGATCGAATTGCTTGTGCCTTAGCTTCTGTAACTACAACATCACTTTATCTAATTCGCGTTATTCATCACCTGAAGCCTATCATCAAGATATACGATTGTTGAGTGATGAAAAGCTGAAACCCGGAATAGCAATCACCACTCCCACCTGCATCCCTTTTTTGTTCTCAACTTTGCGCTGCGACTCTGCAGCCCGAAATCAAAGAAGTCACGGCCGCGACACAAGCAAGTCTATATGCTGATCGCTTGTTGAGGCAAAGCGTATTTCTCGTAAAGCTCTTGTGATATGGTAAACATACTCGATCAAGAACAGCAACCCGTAGAAACGAGCGCAGGGAAATGAAACGCCTGTTCTGAAGCTGCCCGAAGCTACCAACAACTTCTTGATTTCGCATTCAAGTCGGTCTACGAAAGGACTCAAAACTGTTCTCATCGTCATTCCAGGGGGAAATACCATGTATCACATGGGTCCAACGAATGCATGAATATGCCTTTATTTCCGGTATCCCTCTTCTTCACCTTTCTGAACTTGCTTCTTTGGAGTATGAGGACGAGGATGTCCTACGTTCATTGGCTTCTTCTCTTGATGGGTGGACGGGGTTTCGGTTCTCGGTTGTGCTGACGGAGTTGTAAGCTCAATAAGATGACGATTTATAAGTCTAGAGCGGTCTTATAGACAGACCTGCGAGTAGTCTGTCCAAATTTCCTCATACGGGCTTTGCAGGAGCGGTTTTGAAGCGCAGGGACACTGGTTAAAGCTGAATTTGGAGGACAAGAAACGATTGAAATCAGTTCCATTTGCTCAATGGTTCATTATCAGATGGATTGGAAAACTACCATTCATTGCTGTGGAAACAGTTCGCGGTTTGCGTGACCAGATGGCCTTTGCCGCAGTCGTAAAAACGGCACTGATGGGTATCCTAAGCTTACTCTTTGAGCGACTTGCGAGATTAGAATCGTTACGGAATGCGAAAACTCACGAGTCTAGCTACACGCTCAACGCACGCTGACGACTATCGGCGTCTGATCCACCATGATCCACAGCTTGAACAGGTGAAACCCAAAGCAGCGAGTACCCAGGCCCAGCCAATTGGTATCTTACCACGCGATACAACACACCCAACACCATCTCACACCTCCAGCACTCTAGGTCAGCAAGCCCCCGGACTCCTCCTCAAAACACTACCATTGATATCCCTAACACTCCTCAACCCGGCAATATGCATATTGATCTCCAACTGCGCCATAATCCCGCGCATAACTTCCTTCGCCCCCGCCTTCCCATTGATCCCCATCCCAAAAGCCCACGGTCTGCCGATCAGCACCGCATTCGCACCCAGCGCCAACGCTTTGATGATATCGGCGCCTGTGCGGATGCCGCTGTCGAATAGGACTGCCATCCTGCCACCGACGGCTTCGACGATTTCGGGGAGGACTTCGAGGGAACCGGGTCCGCCGTCCATCTGGCGGCCGCCGTGGTTGGAGACGATGATGCCGTCCATGCCTGCCGCGAGGGCTTTTTGAGCGTCGGCCGGGTGTTGGATTCCTTTCAGGACGATGGGACCGGGCCAGTTTTGGCGGAGGAAGGGGAGACGGTCCCAGGTTGGGTTGGCGCTGAAGAGGGAAGGTGGAGCGCCTGGTGTTTCTGCTGCTGCTGCTTCTGCGGTTTTCATTGTAACATCTGGTGCTGCTGTGTCATTGATGGCACGGATTTGGTCGGCGTCGCCACCGTCGCCACTACCGAAGAGGGAGCCCATTGGTTTATTGTCAAAACTCAGATCTGGGACACCGAAATTCGTGGGCATGTACCCCTGATCCAAATCCGCCGGTCTCCAACCCAGCTGGAACGCGTCAAGCGTGACAACAAGAACATGGTATCCAGCCGCGTGCGCCCTCTTCAAGATCTGCGCGGTCATGGCGTCAGGCGTCTGCCAATAGAATTGATACCAGCGTTGTCCGTCCCCATTTCCCTCCGCAATCTCCTCGACAGAAGCATGAGAATTCATACTCATGATGTACGGAATCCCCAACTCTTGAGCAATCTGCGCGACGCCCGGCTCGCCGTCTGGATGAAATGTATGTTGAAAGCCTATTGGAGCCATCATGACCGGAGACGGATAAGTGCGATTGAACAATTTTACCGAGAGATCGCGAGGACCGCTGGAAACGAGCATTCGGGGCACGATTCGCCATTGTTTGAAAGCGAGACGGTTTGCTTCAAGCGTTGCGCCTTCGCCGGAGCCGCCAGCTAGAAATCCAAAGGCTTTGGCGGTCATTTTGGATTGGGCTTGTGTCTCGAGCTTATTGGGGTCAGTTGTTATGGCAGGAACCGAGCCCATGTAGCCTTTGGCGAAAATTTCTCCTTGGTAGCCGAGATATGATCGTGGTTTTGGTGGTGCATCCGCGGAAGACATTTGAATAGCTGGCTGAGCTGGTGCCAGCTGTTTGGCGACTTCTTGCGGAAGAGGTGCATCTCTGGGCAATGCAGAAGTGAAAACAATGTTGAGGCAGGCCGCCCGAAGAATCTGTCCCAACTTCATGACTGCGAAAGTTTAATGCCAGTGCTTTCCTTCTGCTGACCTTGTTGACGCGGGTGGAACGAGTGACGATTATCGAAAACCCCTCCACCGTCCAAGTTGGCACATGGCGGGATGTGTTGTCTTTCTCGAGGCTCGTCAGCGGCCAAGATTGACCTTATTTGGACAAACAATTGGTGCCCGTACCGATCGAATTTTCCTGATTAGGGCTATTACATAGCCTAACCTGGTTAGTTCAACAGAGGCTCTCCGCGCTTGATATTACAGGTACACGTACATGGTACAATTAATCTGCGGTTGATTGGCCAGCCAGATCGCGTTTCGCGAACCATTTCCGATTTAAGGCAATGCAATACCATGTGGTCGGGATCCGAGGAAATGATGCTGCTCAAGCACCGGGGTTGAGGTTAAGCATGATTTGGCCCGGTCCACCAAACCATCGTTCGAAGATCCCCGCATCTTGAAGAGAAACAACAAACCCCGAGCAGCGGATGATTTCAAGGATTGCTGCGGCTTGGTGTGTTGAGTGGTGTTCGAGAACGCTCATATGCTTTACGTCGCTGATCGAGACGCGCACGCTCCAATGTGAAGACTTAACGGAATGCCGTCTTTGCCAGCATTAACAAGATAACAAGCGGTCGCTCCTATTTCAGACGTTGAGAATAACAAAGTTTTTGGCTAGCAGCATCGAACGACCGACTTGGAAGACTGCAACTCGAAGAAGCTTTGTGCTACGCAACTAATCTTACATCTCAGCGTCACTGCGTGTTTCAAAGCAAGGACGTATCATAGTATAGGCACAATCAGCGTAGTATCCAATTGAGCTTTGAAGCTGCTACACGTTAGCTTTTGACAACCAAAATCCACAAGAACATACCTTTTTCCGACTCGTCCACTCAACTAAACACAACAGTTTTATTCCCATTCAAGAACACCCTCCCCTCACTCCACCATTTCACGGCCGCCGTCAACACCTGGCTCTCAACGTTACTTCCTTCATCCACCAAGTCTTTCGCACTGCTAGCATGATCAACCTTGGCGACCCTCTGCTCAATGATCGGTCCCTCGTCCAAATCCGCAGTGACAAAGTGCGCACTCGCACCAATGATCTTGACACCTCTGTCGAAAGCCTGATGATATGGTTTTGCGCCTTTGAAAGAGGGCAAGAAGGAGTGGTGTATGTTGATAATCTTTCCGGACATCTCAGAGCAGAGTCGTGGGGAGAGGACTTGCATGTAGCGCGCCAGCACGATGAGATCGATCTTGTGTTCCTTGACCAGATCGAGAATCTGAGATTCTTGTTGTTCTTTGGTATCCTTTGTCACGGGAAGATGTTTGAACTCGATTCCATAGCTCTTGGTCAGATGTTCGAATTCCGGGTGATTTGAGACGACGAGGGGGATATCGATCTTGAGTTGCTGCGTCTTTTGGCGGAAGACAATATCATTCAAGCAATGCCCAATCTTCGACACCATGACCAAGACTCTCGGTCTTTGATCGACAGGTCGCATTTCCAGACTGTCTGCCTTCAAATCTGCAGACAGTTCCGAAAAATCTTTGTTGACAGCACTGAGATCGTCCGAATGCCCGAAATGCACTCGCATGAAGAACTTTTGTGATACCGGATCCGAGAATTGTTGCAGGTCGAGAATAGTGAGTTCATGTTTTGCGAGTAATCCTGTGACCTGATAGATTTCTGATTAATGGCATCACTACTCCATCGTTAGGGGCAGTAGCCTACCGCATAGACAATGCCGGACTTGTCCGGGCACGTCAAAGTGAGAATATGATCTTTGGCCATTGTTGAAGCGGAACGGCAGGTTGTGGAGGAAAATCCGCGTCTAGTTGGAATGGCTTGGAGCGAGCGTCTGGTTGGAATGGCTTGGAGCAAGCGGCTGGGTGAATTGGTTTGAACCAAGCGTCTGGATGTATTCCTTTCAACCAAGCATCTATCCGAATCCCTCTGACCCAAACCTCTACTCCTCTCCCTCCAACCCAAGCATCCACCAACAGCCGAAATCCTTCCGATCCCTCCTCTCCTCCTCCCACCTTCGAACAAATCCCCAACAGCGAAAACCTCGCGTCTAGTAAAGGGCAGCCTCTTCGTCACTTGCAAAGACGACGATCTCAAGAGGAAGGAGTTCATTGATCAGTTTCGTTGATGACGGAGCGATGTGATCAGGTGTCATTTCGATCCCGTCGATGAATTTTGAGTCGGATGCTTAAAGTCACGTGAAAGGGTGATGCTACTTCTTGATGTACATGAGATAGAGGATATCAAGTTTTACAACTTTCTGTAGTGTATTTAATGGTTTATGGATATTGTGACAGCACAATGAAGCTCCTCCACTACCACGTGATCTCACAACCTCAGCCTTATCGAGGACTCAAAGAAAATCCCCCATCAGCAGAGCCCAAAAGACTAGAATCTAGGTGAATCCTAATATCTCCCCATTACTCCATCAATATCCTCGACAACTCTTATCCCCTCAAAGTGCTCCAGGCCAGATAAATCCTCCAATCAATCCTCCGATCTAGAATAACGATACTTCAAAAACGTGCCATCCACTCCACTCAAGACTAATAGGTAGGTAGGTACGCGGTCAACTAACAAAGCAATAGCACCTCCACTAGATCTAAATTAGACATAAATCCTCTGCCAGTACCAAGATACATAAACAATTCCAAACTATCAGAATCATACTCTTCAAACGTAAATCAATCGCGATATCTACCCAATTTTCTTTCTTTTTGATTCAAGCCTCAGCTATCAAGGCAACTCATCTGTCGAAGTCTTGACTTTGGTAAGGAGGAGAGAAGCTTGGATACTGCCGCTTTATTCATCAATTCCGTGGTAGGATCGAAAAAGAGGAAAATTCGCTTCAGACCACTATACGTACCCTCGTAAGTTAGAAAGGAGCAGCGCAGGGTCAAGTTCACAAATCCCACCGGCACCATAATCCGTCTCGGTCGTCGGTATCATTGAACTTATCGAAAAAAGGATGATTAAAAAACCTAAATGGTAGTAGATAACACAGGCCAAATCTCATAGCCTCCACATTTCAGAATCAAGAATCAGCCACTATTATTCGTACAAAGGATGTCCTAAAATACATCTTCGTCGGCCGTTCATCTGAATCGGAACCCTCGTGGTAGGACTTCATTACTCCTTTAACGCCAAGCTAGAAATAGTCAACCCTGCGCGTACGCATCGCCAATCACCTCATCAAGAATCGTAAAAGCCAATAGGGAGCCAGGAAGGGATAGTAGGACAGCGAGAGCGAACGCTCAATCATCGTCAAAGATCTGCAACGCATTTTGTAGGATGGTTTCGATGACCTTTGGCTGCAATCCTGCTTCGCTCATTTGCCCGGTGTGTGGTCCCATCAGGGTCGGCGCGAACACAACGGCGAGATTCGTAGGCGTCATTCTGTTGGCTTCCGAATGCTGATCTACACGATTCAAGTGCAACACCAACGCGCGTAAAGTAGCGTAGTTGGGATCTGGAAGTTCATTGATGGTAGCATGCATGCTGTCACGCCTGAGGAGATCATCTGGAATGCGTGCCGCTTCAATGAATTTCGAGTAATGCATGCTCGTCAATAACGGATCAGGTAGCTCGCGCAGAAATTGCTTCAGCAGGTTGGCCGGATTGTTGACATCGTGATAAAAGGTTTCTGGGTTGCGAAAGTCCACATTGAAGGCATTGCGATCAAATTGCGCTTTCAGTTCTTGCACTTGTAGTGAATTGCCAGACACACGGTAAATGCCTTCGTGGTCCAAGCCAAATAGATCCACAGCTTGTATGCATTGGTACACGACTAAGGGCACGGGAGACTGATCGCGGTCAAAGAGGTCATCCAAACTAAGTCCGAACACCCTGGTGTCGGGACGTCCAGATGGCACAACCGATCCCGTAGGAGGTGGCGGTCCACCATTGCCATTTGGATACGGGGCTCGTCCATATGCCCCTGAAGCAGTGGGTGCAGAATGTTGCTGGTGCTGAACAGCAGGTGCTCCATATCCTTCAGAGGGGGCTTGTTGATGCATAGAATGGTCCGAAGCAGAGTTCTCGTGGGCGTAAGAATCGAAGCTTGGCGCCGGAAGAACAGGGGGTCCTGACGCCGTGTATGACTGTGGAGGTGGAGGCTGTGCGGAGTATTGTTGCATCGGAAATTGGGAAGGAGGTTGTGCTGGCAATTGCGGCTGCCGAGGTGAAGTATCGTATGGCCCAGAATAATCACTGACTGGGGGCGCTGGCATAGGCTTAGGAGCTGGTTCCGGCTGCCTGTATGGTTGTTGAACTGCAACAGGTTGTGGCTGGGATCGTACCAGGGTCTGCGCAATGATTAGTTGTGATTGAGCAAACGAGTGTTACAATCCTTACTGGATGTTTCTTGTATTCTAGATCGACTCCTCGCCCAGGAATTTTGCCGGAGAATGATCTCACGTAGCTCGAAAAATCGCTGTCATTGTCGATTTCGGATACAAGCTCGCGCATGCTCTTTTGGGCAGGACTACTGGCATCGTTCAAAGGGCTGATCAAGAGCCCGTTGCCCAGAAGTAGACGTTCGTTGAATGTCGCGAACTTCTGCATCTGCAGAGACAAGCCTGAGTCGCACTCCTTGACAAGATCCTGGATGGCCTTGACTGCTTGCGGTCGGTATGTGGAAAGCAGTTGCTGACGCTCTTGTTGCGCATACTGAACTTTGGCTTGGTAGTCCTGGTCTGCCATTTGCAGGCGTTTCTGTAAATCTTCCTCGCGTTGTTCGGCCGTCTTTGGCCCACGTAGACCGAAGTGTCGGCCTCCACTCTTGTCGCCAGTTTTCAAAGCATCCAGGTCTTCTGCTAGGGATTCGTACTTCTGCCTGGCCTTCTCCAATTGTGCTTCTGCATCTGAGACCTTTTTCTCTGCACTGAGACCAGTTTGTTTCCAGTGCTTGCGGCCTCTTTCCATATCGAAGGCCAGCTGGTTCAGATCTTCGTGCATCTGGTGGAGGTTGAGGGCGAATTGCAGGCCATTTTCGGCCATGCGTTCGTGGAGACTATTGACGGCTTCGAACTGGCGCGAGTATGAGTCTTGTCGCGAATCAGGAGATCGAATGTCCGAAGAAGTGGCCCTGGACAGCTTGCGCAATTCTTTTGCGTGTTCGTCTTCGACATTGGAGCGCTTCTTGAGGAAGGTGGAGAAAGTCTATTGTGTGGATTGTTAGCTCTGGCGACTCGATACGATGGGATTCTCGCGTACCCGGAGTGAGGCTAGGCTTTGCTTGAGACGATTGAGAAGGGTATTGACTCCAATCTATTTGGCCAGTCAGTAGAAGGAATATCGGGGAGGGAGGCTTGTACGCACATCTGAGTATAAGACGTTGTCGACAGCTTTCTTGGTCGCGTCGTCAAGGCCCGAAGCTGCAGGCGGAGCTGTAGGCGCCGTCAAAGGAGCCGACGTCTCATAAGAGTCGCCAGTGTCATCGAAACCACCAGCATCCGGCTCGCTCCCTCCTACTACTCGTTCGGGGTCCTGCATAGTTGGAAGGAATAGGTGGGAGAGGTTTGTTCTCAGGGAACTCTTGCGGTGTTTCTTCGAGTCGCGCGCGCCGTCGTTGGGTGGCTTGACATGGACACGAATCCTGCGGGCAATCCCTCTGCCGAGAATTGCGAATCCCGTTGTGGCTTGACCTGGGATTGACATTATTATATCCGTATTGCATCTGATGGGGAGGGCAACTCGGGAGAGACGAGGGCGCGAGAAGTAATTCTTCCATTGCAAACACGGAAACATACTCACGTCTGAAGGCCTCGTGAAACTGCCCGTTCTCCTCTGGCAACAGCCTGCAAGAGCAACCCGGCCGTATTGCTGCCACTTCATCACCCAACCAAATACGAGCATCCAATCGCTTCACCAATACGAGATTGCACAAGCCGTCCAGGAGCAGTGCACCGAGTACAGCGAAGAACAATACCGACTGAGATTGTCGTCTCGCTGCGAGAGCGATAGCACCATCTTCCTCGACTCCCATCGAGCAATTGTATCACACGTTCGACCATGCCGCCAATAAACATCGCGAACACCGCGTCGTCTACAGGTCTACCAGAAGAAGTGGTGACCTGCCTGAACAATGCTCGTTTCGTGAGTTCAGAAGGACATACAACTGCCCAACGGTCTCGGTCTAACGAGTCTCTGAGCAGCTCCATCTGGCAACGTCGAACAACGATTATCCGCATGTCTCTCTCATGAAGTACACATACCTACCTTCGACTCCATTCTCGTCCACCCCCACCATCATCATGACTACGCCGCCTTCTTCGCAAAAGACCATGAACCTCGAAGTCAATCCACGAGTCTCGATATTAGTTCACGATTGGGTGTCCCATCGACCGCCGACCCTCTCAAGCTCTCCAGGCGCTGGCATCGCATCTGCAACAGACCACCACAGATCAAGCCTGGCAAGTCTACTTCTGAGTCTCAATACTGCCTCCCTGAGCCGGATCTCGGTGTCTCTGAACGGGACCGCTCGATTCCTGGAGCCAGGCACTGAGGAGGAGACGTGGTGCAAAACACAGCACAGGGAGCACAACAGATTTGGCGAGGCTTCAGAACAAGGTTCGCTAGGGGCTGGAGCAGAAGATCAAGGTGCCGGAAGCTACATTTCGGGCGAACAAGTGAAGGTCGTAGTAGTGAAGATCAAGGGCGGCAGAATATCGGACTCCAACGAGACCGTCACAGATTTCATCTTGCAGTATGAGAACAGCTCGCCCGGCAATGCAGTCGGAAATCATGTTTGAGTTTGGCAATGCTCGCTGATTCTTTTCCACTGTCGAACATATCTTCTTATGGATGCAGCCGGAGTCAATGGAGAATGATTCGATTGAACCGAGCTGCTCCTGTTACTCCCTGCCTGACTGCTCCAAAAACCGAGCTGTCTTGAGAAACCAATCATGTACACATCTCCAGCTGGCCAAAGGCCCGTCCGCCATCTGCCCTCCTACGACTACCTCGCACGCCAACTTCACGCTCGGATCATCATCATTGAGGACGAGATTCTGGTAAAATGGATCCAGAATCGCCAGAAGCTGTTCAAATCCAACTTCGAGGGATGGTCATTTGGCAATGAATGGTGCCTTCGAATTCACACTAGTTGGATGCGCCATGGTTCCAAGGCATCGTGAGCGCAGTCTATGTTTACCTTGGCCCTCACTCTCGGCCTTGAATGAAGGTGCATATTCAGGATGAGTTCCCAGTGAGAATAAGGCCGAATGTCGTCTGGTCCCACGCTACGGTCGCCATGTTTCCGAAAAGCAATCGTGCATGTCCGGAGGGAACCCAATCATGCTCATGATCACCGGATCTTGGAAAGTTGGCAGAGAATATATAAATCAGTTCCAAGATGGCGTTTGAGCCAGATTATGACGGTGCATTCGCTGGGCATTGACACTACATATTGCTTCGCAGCTTGGCCTCGGTGCAAGCACGGAGCCATTGAAGCGGAAGTGATAGCCTGCAAGTACGGCCACACGATGGGGCAATTTCATCAGGTTCATCGGATCAGGCTGCCCAAGGACGGAGGGCTCATCTGTAGCTGGAGTGAGTTCCGGTGAATGGAAAGGCTGCCTGGGAAACAATGGACCACGAGGAGGGGTAAGGAATAAGGACTAGTAATACAGGGCAGAAGAACTTGAAGCTTGGGGTACGCAACCTGGAAGTTTGACGCTTGCCAGCAGAATACCAGTGTTTCGGACTTAAATGGCGCAGTATGATGTCATGTGGCTGAAGAACTGGGGTAGCTGACGCCACAGCAAGGCTCTTCCACAAGAACAGGGAAACGGTTTCCTGCTTGTGCCCTGACAGCTTGCTGTATTGGGCAAAAGTCTGTCTACTAGTACCAAGTCCCATGGCCATTCGATGCATCCAATGCATTTGCCCTGCTCCTTGACATGACGCCACAGAGTCCAGTAATTGGGTGCTCCTCTCAGGTTCGGAGTGGAGAGGCAGGTACGGGGCGAGGCTGTGAGCTCCTGAGTTCAGCAACATTGGTCTATCGAGACACAGCAAACAGTCTATCGCTGAAAGTGATACTGGTCCATCCACCGTATACCTGAGGCCTCACTCCGCCAGCAATACATCCATGCTGATATGATAGCGTGTCTAAAAGAAATGCTAAGTCAGGCTACTGCGGGCATGTGCACGGGTCGCAGTTACCTGGAATGTAAACAATGAGCCTGCACTCTCCACAAAACAGCCTCACAGTCAGGTCACGATCCCCAGTCTGACGTAGCCAACACGAGTCACGCTTCTGGAAGACATAAAAGACTTGAACCTCAACCACTTCCTCCTCTTCTCATCAACAACCACAACAACTCACTCTCAAGCACAATCTTCACTACACACTACCACTTCACTCACACCAAACCAAACACCTCACAACCTTTAATCATCATGGAGAAAGTTAAGCAAGTCGTCGACAAGATCGTCCACCCAAAGGACCACTCTTCCACCACTGGAACTACTACCCACTCCAACACTACCGGTACACACACTGGTGCCCACACTGGTACTTCCACTGGTGTCACCAACTCGGGCCTGACTGGCAACAATCACGGCTCGTCCAACTACGGTCCACACAGCTCCAACATCGGTGAGGCAGCTATAGTCATTTGACACTTACACCAGCTAACTCTTCCCTAGCCAACTCAGTCGATCCACGTGTCGATTCAGATTTGGATGGTTCCCGTAATCTAGGAGCCGCTCAGCATGGCCCTGGTGGTGTTCACAACCAGCATAGCAGTGGTCTAACTGGCACGACCGGCTCTGGTTTGACAGGAAATAACCACAGCAGCGGCCTTACTGGCAACAACTACGGCACAACCGGCTCAGGCTTGACAGGAAACACGCATGGTTCAGCTGCTCCAGTGCATAGCTCCAATCTTGCCAACAAGGTAGACCCTCGCGTTCCAACAGGCTCCTCAAACTTGACTGGCAGCCACGGCACCACCACTGGATCAGGCCTGACTGGAACCAACCACAGTTCAGGCTTGACTGGCAACACTCACAGCTCGGGCTTGACAGGGACCAACCACAGCAGTGGCTTGACTGGTACTACCCACGGCTCTGGTTTGACTGGAACTACCCACGGCACTCACGGCTTGAGCGATGGACCCGCCCCCAACACTGCTGGAGCTCACAAGTCGGACCTCATGAACAAATTGGACCCCAGAATCGATAGCGATCGTGACGGTAGCAAGACTGTCGGTCAACCCCCAGCACCACAGTATTAGTGCGTGCATTGTGTTGGAGACACGACTGGTCGGTTTGGAGGAACAAGATTGATTACGGGGCATGAATTTGATACCAAATGTACTATAGCGATGACTACCATGATGGTATAAGATGCAACAAGCGAATGATATACTCTTTCTCGAAGCTTCTTCCAAACCTCCGCTTCAACACTGAGTTGTGATTTTGTGCTGCCCGTATGTGGGGATAGTATCACTATACAGACGGTGAACTGAATCTGTGTGTTCATTTTGAGCTCTAAGATAGTATTGCGCTTTACCGCTCTTCAATGAACTGGCATTGTTGCAATTCGAACAATATTGTTTAGACTTTCGGCTTTGACAAATTTATATATCCCCGTAGTACGAGTCTGCGTCCCCCTGTCGTCTCCAGGCCTGAGCTATGCCGGCATCTGTGGGCAGATTGAGAAGACAGGAGGATAAAGAAAGATGGACGGAGGATTCGGAATTTTGTGTTGGAACGAGCGGGAAGGAAGGGGAGGTGAGTGAGTGATGTCTGGTTGTGGATGTGATAATGGGTGAGAATGTGATAATGTGGTAATGGGTGAGGAGGGATGAGGAGGGGTGAGGAGGGATGATGGTGGAAAATACGGTGATCTGATGATCTGATTGATTTAGTTGGTTCGGGCCCGGTGTGGGAAGGCTTAGATAGTGAGGACGTCGGTCTCTGCGTAATCCGAGAGGAGGTCGGTATTGTTATTATCGATGAGGATCGAGCGAATTGGTGTGGGTGGGGATGAGGATGATGGGAGTGCGGTTCCGGAAATCTGTAAGGTGACCTGAGATATCTTTGTCAGGTCTCTCTGGGGAGGATGCTGTGTGGCTATAGGGAGGTTGGGGTTGGGATGGGAGGTAGTCCTACTGAACGCCTTTGCGGCGGTGTAGGGTCAATATTTTACGGTAGATCACAGACCGCACGCAAAATCTGCGGGAGCTTCTCAGAACGTAGCGCTAATTCACCCTACTACACCGCCGCAAAAGCGATGCTATGTTTGAGGACGGTAAGTATAGAGCGACAGGCTGTGAATATAGGAGTTCACTTTAATAAGAGAATGGTTAGATACTTTGGAGTAGAAAATATATAAAATCAAATCGCTACGCTAGTAGGATATAAAACAAGGAGTATTATTGAGATGAGAGTTGTTAATAGACTGGGTACTACTTAGTTGTCCGTCTTTTTCCGAGAACTAAGGAGTAATATCCAATAAATTATCGTTGTAGACTTATTATAATTAGATTTATTAGCTATATTTACTAGAAAAGAGAGACGGATTTGAACATTATCTTTTATTATAAGTCTAAAGTTATTAGACTTTATTAGCCAATAATGGAAGACCTTGTATATAAAATAGAGGAGTAAATAAAGAGATTAAGTCTCTGCGTTTTATGTTTCTTTTATAATTACTAGGCTCTATTAAAGTCCTAGCTAGGGGTAAAGATTTAGTATGTCTACTATAGAAGGATAACCCCGAGGAATCGAGGATAGGACCTATCTCCTATTACTCTTTTTACCGTATCTCCTAATCTGTATATTTATCACCTCGGCGTTCACTCTTATAATCACAGTTTCGTGCTGTTCACATAACGGCATTGAGAGGCCTGGCCGTAGTATAAATTATCTCTGAATAGAGGTCGAGTAGATCCCAAGGCTTATTCAGGCTTCTCATCCCGTGAGCATCGGAGTCGTGGTCTAGAGTCATCTTGCTCGGTGCGGAATTCCAAGTGGCATATCCGGAGCTCATATCCTGCTGTTGCGGTGTCGTATTTTCGGGTTTCCCTTGGCTGTAGTGTTTCCAGGCTATGAAAGCCAGTGCTGCGAGAAGAATCGCGCCGCCGATTCCTCCACCGATACCGCCACCTAGCGCGGCTGCGTTGTGGGAGGACCCCGATGTGCTTGAAGCGGGTGTGCTGGAGCTGGGGGTAGAACCGGATGTGGTGGCCCATAGTGTTTGGGAGGCGGTACTTGACATTGTGTTGGAAGTGGTGGACGTTCTCACAGCTCTTGTGAGGTTGATGTAGTGCGAAGTAAAGATATACCAGCTTTTTGGGTTGTTCTCGTCCCACGTCGTGGTCGCGTCGTACATCATGAAAAAAGAAGACGGGCTGACCTTGATCCAGGTTGAATACCGGATCCAATACGCCATCCCAGGTGTACTTCTTTGCGGTTATACGATCTGTTGCTTTGGTTAGACCCAGAAAACCATCTGCGCAGAAGAGAGAGATAACTTGCCGTTGATTGTCTGGGATTCCAAGGGGCCACTACTCTGCCTGAACAACTCCAATCTGAGACCGCTGGTAAAGTTTGTGACCCAAGATATTTCCAGGTCCTCGCCGATGGTATATACCGGATTCGCCTTGAAAACGTCCGGGTTGTCGGCGACATTGGTGCCGCCTTCGGGAGGGTTGATGAAGTAATTGTTGCTATCGCGAGGACCTCCCTGGCCTGAGACCAGCAAGATTGGGTTTGCGAAAAGGCCGAGTAGACAGCAGAGACGATAGGTAGAGGAGACCATTGCTTGAACAAGGCTCACTTCGGAGGGAAGAGTTTGGGGACGCTTAAGGGATGGGTAAAGGATGAGCAATAGCAATGGCCCGGAATACTGCAAATTGGATGTATGATAATCAGGGCTCTGCCAGGCGAGCGTGAGGAGGATCGCAAGGTTATAAATTCCATAACTTACAACGGAAAGTATGGCGGGCTAAATTGTGTGGCCACAGACCTGTGGTCTCGAGAAAAAGAAAAAACAGTAGGAAGGTAAAGAGAAAGCGATGGATAGGTATCGGGCGATACACGTATCACCGCAAACGTGCATAAGTTTTGGAATGCTTCGGGCCAACGCCGAGAGAAGAGCCTGAGATGCGATCTCATTCTCCCTAGGAAAATGATGAGCTCTTCGGAGCTGAGGATGTACCTTGATGTAGCCGACCATACAAAACGCCATTCTACATCGTCAACGAGCTCCCCGTGCGTGAGCAAAGGAGAATATGATGAGCAGCAGGAGCCTTGGAGGTCTCAGTCTGGCGAGAGAATTCTCGGTGCCTGGGCCGGACGTGAGGCTGGGGAACCTTTCTGCAGCTATTAGCCGTATGCAGTTTCTTACTGGTATGGAGTAGACGAAAGATGGGCGAGGTAAGCGAGAGGCCACCGGGACTAAGATAGCACCACTATGAATAACGTCCATTCCCCCCTCAACCATCACGGATTCCTACTGAGTCGCAATCTTCTGTACCTGCCAACCATCTCCTTTTCCAATTGTAGAAGAGGGTACTAGAACGACCACATTCCTGGCGTATTCCATTTTGGTGTGGGAGGATGGCAAGTCGGCACGCGGGCTTGGCGTGATATGGTAGTGGTGGTGGTGGAAGATTGGCGCTCGATTTTGTTCCAGGCGACCGCGACGTGCATTGGATGATTGGAATGGTTGTGGTAAATAGACCTTAGGGATCAATTGGAGTGGCCCATGGGTGCCGATGTACATCTAGCGCAAGCCGCAGCATAGGGGGCGTCGCCAGTCTTCGTGGCAGAGCCGCAGGAGGAGCTTTATCGGCCCGCTTCCTTCGCTCCAGATTCTGAGGAGTTCCTGTTTTCGTTACAGCCTCATAGCTACCTTCCTTTCTCAATTGATGCTTATCAGCGCGTTCTATCCAAATAGCCAAGTTGTTTGCGCTCGAAGCGAATGCTCTTGATCGAACAATGCTTCAGCTTTCCAACGTCCCAAGCAGGTATATCATAAAGACTGGAGCGATATTAGCCCTCATCATCTTATTCTTGTCCTCGTGCCTCCTCTTACTTGCGCCTTCACTTCCACATCGCCCTCTTGGCCTGCCGAGTCCTCGAGATTATGCTGCGAATTCCACTCTCGGCGTAGGTTTCTTCATCGCAACCAGCCAATTGAGTGGATGTAACACTGACTTACTCGCTTCCTAGCTCGAGAAAGTTATTGCAGTCTCGCGCGGGCCAGGCTAGCGAATCCGTGGTCTTAAGCCTGCAGCTGCCTACACAGAGTTGGACATTACCACCCCAACCCAACCTTACATCTCGAAGAAGTGGCCGAGGTGTTCGAGCAGCTTAGGACCGAATTCGACACGAAACCCCCGAAGCATGGGTCCACCATCGCCTGGCTCGCACATTTCGACATTCTCAAGTATGTGATCATGTCGGGCTTCTCATCAGCTCTCATCGTCGAGGACGATGTCGATTGGGACTTCAGATTGAAGGCGCAACTTCAACTGGTGTCCGACCAAATACGCAACCTCACAAATCCGTCCGGGGCCGACCAGAGTCCGTACGGGACCGCATGGGATGTCCTTTGGATCGGCCACCGGGGCGACCGCCCAGAGTCTCCTGCCGCCTACGCGCAGTATCTCGACGATTCGCACGTCTTGACGCACAACTATAACGGCTGGTCAAAAAGTAGCTTGATTCAATTCATCCCGGAGGGGCTTCGCCGCATCCAACAGACCGTTCAGCCCGTCTGCACCTTTGGGTACGCCGTTACGTCCGCAGGAGCGCAAATAATTCTCACAATTTTGAGCGCTGGCAAGGACGAAGCCTATGATGTCGCACTGCAGCACCTGTGTGGGAAGCAGGAGCTGCGCTGCTACAGTGTTATTCCGGAGCTCATGTACCACTATCAGCCCCTTGAATCATCCGAATATGTCAGCGAAACCAACGAGCTGAGTGGAGGAGGGGCGTCAGCCAGTGATGATGTGTTAGAGAAGACGATGGGTGAGACGAGGAATATTGTAGAAAGCGCGCAGTGCAGGGTCCTTTTCCACTCGACATGTTTGGCGAGTGGATCCTTAACATCTTGGTACCCGAACCAGAGATAGAGTGGAGGAACTGATCTTAATACATGACTCTACATACACAAGTTAGTTTGTAATCATGCTGGAGACTGTCATTCGCGACACCACAAAACAGAGCGTGGTAACAAATGTCAACAATGCCATTTTTGTTGTCGCCATCTCTGCTGATTCTGCTTTGATTTAGAGTTTGGACGACGTATTCGTTGAGATCGGTGGACAGTGAGCGCTCCCGCTTCCTTGATCTGACCGATTGCCAATTCAATCCAACATACTTACCGAGAAAATCTATCTCGAGCTCGTGCACATTGCCTGCAGAGTCATACTATTATGGCTCGACACATCTTCCCTATGCAACCACGGGATCACGTACCTGAATGTACGCCGCCCTTAGGCTCTGGGGATTGTGAATTGTCGCTGCTTGGTCACTTTGTCTTGCAGAAGTCATGCGCTTGACTACTGATAACGCGTTGGTTGACCTTAGAAACCTATCACAATCGGCCATCTCCCAATTCAGCACCGGTCAGATCCAAATCGAAGGTTTTATCGTCGGCGCGTCTTGATCATTACCCTCGCTCTCGCCTGATGGAGTTTCAACAGGAACAAGTAATTCGTAAGCAGGAAATTTCCCTCGAGAAGAGAGTTTGGATCATTACTCTCCGGAAGCGCTGCCTCTGGCGCGCATTGGGCTGAGTTGTCTGCTTGTAGGGGATCTCGCCAACTGCGCAGTCCGCCAACTCTGTCGAGCAAACTTGTCCGCAAAGGCGTCTCATCCTCAGAATTGGCTTCGGAGTCATCGTCGGAGCCGTCTTCCCCGATGACAAAGGGCTCATCTGATGTACGTTAAAGATGAAGTCATACCGGTCATATAGTGGTAAGTACTTACCTGGACTACGACCTTTCAAGGCCAGAAAGCCTTCATCCTCTTCTCTCGTGTTGATGGTAGTTGGAGAGCGGCTGCCATTATCATCACCCTCGCCCTCGTCCCGTACAATACCATTTCTTCTGCTGTCATTTTGGGCTGCATCGACATCATCGATATCGCGAGCATTTGCGGGCGACAGCTGATATTCTGGTGGTTGCAAGTCTAGCTCTAGCCTGTTAGTATCAAGCCCAGTCACGTTGTCATCAACCTCGGTGTCGCATACATTGGTCAACGGGAATGAGAGGAATCGTCAATACTGGGTTTGCGTGATAAGTTCGAAGTGTTCAGGTTTGAACTTTCCAGAACTGCTAGCGGCGGGTAGATCACCGTAGCGCTGCGCTACAGCTAGCGCTATGCTTTAAATAGATGCGACGGGACTCGGGAGCCCCCACGGCCCCCTCGTTTCCTACCCGAGCCCGAGCCTCCATCTCCACTTCTCCCCCTTCGTCCCGTCCAGGTTCTCGTCAAACACCCATTATCTCGATACTCACCTTTTGGAACCTTGTCTACAGTACAGGCTGGTCATAGTCATCGACTGAACACGCGCACGCGCACGCGCACTGCCATTGAGGTTGTCTAGGATCATCTTCGAACGAGAGTCCGGAGGCTGTGCTTTGATGAGTTTGAGTCGCTGTTCCACTGCCAATGCCGCCAGCATGACTCTGCAGGAGCCCGTTCAAGGCGTTCTGAACGTGTATTCCATTGGTCAGCATGCTCCGGAGTATGACATTCACAACACAGCTATTTTCGGTGGCTTATTAGGGGTCTAGATGGAATGCATATGTAACCTAAGTTGCGTCCTCTACCAGTTCCTAGATCCTCAGGCCTCCTTGAGATAATCACTTCCCCTAAAGACCATGGCAAACTATTCGAGTGTCCCAACGGCCATGCCCCAATGGGTGAGTAAATCCCTGGCTTCAGCATGGGAGACAGATCCCTTTTCGAGAGCTTTCAAATCAACGTCGGATTCGCCAAGACCTGAGCGATTTGAGAAGGATGAATTGGTGGCCGGTGAACTGATCACAGTGCTAATGATATCATATAGGAGGGAAACAGAGTCGATGGCCACACCCTAATTCCCGGCCAGTCTCGGACAGAATACAAGACACCGAGCTACGAAATGTTCGAATCAGTATCAGCCAATGAGTCTTCCCAAGACCAAGGATCGAAAGACTATTCTTCGTTAGCGACTTCGCGTTGGGCGCCGGGATTTTGGCCACGGCTTCCTATCATCGCTATCCTCTCTTTGTTTTTTGCTACGGCAGCTGCGGTAGTGATGACCGTCGTGGTCGCAAGATCTCATGGGCAGATTGCCAATTGGACTGTCTCACCCGCTGTTCTTCTTGCCATTTCTGCTGCACTTGCCAATCTTCTCATGCGATATGCCCTGAGCGAGGGCGTCACTCTATCTTTTTACACAAAAGCTCTTGCACCAGGCACCAAACTTGAAGACTTGCACCACATTTGGGCTTCAGGAAGTTACTTCCTCGCCGCGCTGTCGTCTGGCCGGGCCTTCAATCTGGTAGCCTTGGCTTGTATCGCGGTGTCCCTTACTCCTATCAACGGACCTCTACTACAAAGAGCTTCAACGGTAACCTCGGCTATACGTTCATCGTCGGTCGATCTCAAAATCCCATTGGCCCAGCAGGTTCCCTACGGCTACACTGGCATGATCACGTCTCGTTCCAGCTCTGCGAGCATTCTTACGACAGACTTCACCTCTGTTGTATTCGGCTTCAACAACAACATCCCCCAAAATATCACAAACAGTGGCTGTGCAGGTCGCTGTTCAGGTACCGTCAAAGCTGTTGGTGAGTAGGCCCAGCGAAACGTTTCGGTCGTTCAATGGCTGGGACTATGTTGGATTTTTACGACTAATGAACTGACCAACGCGACTGGTAGGCTACGCCATCGACTGCACCTCTTCTGCCCTGCCTTTTGATCTCTCGTACGAGGCCTTAAGCGCTCAAGTCGAAGGCGGCGGACGCGGCAATCTCGTTGGTCCAAATCTGTTTGCCACCATGTTTGCTCTATTCGAAGACTACAATAACAATTCAACTCAAATCAACTATACTGCATCCTGGAAAGATGAAAAGGGTTGTCGAGGGAGTGTGCAGCAAAGAAGATGCACGCTCGTTCCTGCCCTCCTGGAACAGCATATCGTGCTCGATAATGATACAATCTTATTAGACCCTGCATTCGATTACACCTCGGACAAAGTAAACTCCCTGATCCAGACAGCAACCAACTTCGGATCAGGTGCGAGGAATTCCACGCATGGTGGTATGGCGCTCTACCTGGATTCAAAGTTCAATTCCTCGGTGACAACAAATAGGTACGCGTCTTCTATCGGAATCACCAGTAATGTTGAACTCCAATTTACCTTAACCTTTCACTTGCTGGAAGCTCGTTGCTATCGATGTTAGACTCGATGAGTTGAATTCGTGAAGTGTCGTGATGCGCAAACCTGGTCGACATTCCGTCTGGGAAGGAATGCAAATTGGCTGACTCACGATGTAGGGATGGTATATACGGTCTGCAGTTGTTTCCCAAAGGTGTCTCACAGCTCGATTACATGCGGTCTTCTGCTGGAGCACAGGGCGATCCAAATTGCACTGTCACTTGGGCTGATCCGACCATCGATATGCTGGCTGCCGCAAGGGAATTGGCCTTCCGTTTAGCTCTCAAGGCAGCTGACCCAAAGGACCCAGCCACAGTGAGTCTAAAACCAGTTTCCAACAGACCAGTCATCGGAGCTATTGACCGTTCAAGCACGCTCTGCTGCCTAGCATCACAGTTCTTGACTCGGCACTGGAACCATGACTAACCTTGCCATCAGTTTCAACCCCTCATAAACGCAATTCAACAACAAAATGTCCTCATCTATCAATCGAAATTTCTCTACCTAGGCCTAGCCTTACTCTTTACCCTTGCGTCCGTTTTGTCCATTTTGCCAACACTGTACGGATGGTGGCGACTAGGCAGACACGTATCCATGAGTCCACTTGAAACAGCGAAGGCATTCGGAGCACCTAGACTCGACGGAGCAAACTCGAATGCTGAGGTGAAATCACTTTTGAGAGCTATCGGCCCGATGCATGTCCAGTACGGTGCTATTGGTTCAAGATTGGTGGTTGGGCATCCGGATGAAGTTACTGCTCCGAGTAAGGGTGCTGGCTTTCGGTGATGGAGTCCAAGATTAAAATATCGCCAATGTGTTTTGATCCATGCTGAATTTCGCCATATGCAAAGGTATAAATACAGGTATACCAGCCACTCTGCCGCCTTCTGACAATTGTCAAGCAGTCATATTCTTTGGCAAGGAGGAGTGTTTCCACACGCTTATGGTCGCTGTGTGTGTTTCTCAGTAGTAGAAGAACTACGTGTTAGCGTCAAGAAAATGCTGTCGAAGCCTAGGAATTTCTTCCACTAACATGGGCAAAGTGGCTCGTCATACACGTCAACAAAAAAACAATCGCCCATCATGCAGGACTCGCACTCAGAAACCGGCCATCAACATCGCTCTGATCCAGGTGACTGTTGATTTATTTCATGATGCTATCCAGGATTTCCCATTTCCTCAACTGCCTCCAAGCCTCATTCCAATCCCGACCTGCTGTCTCTTCCTCATCATCTTCTTGCTGACTCGCCGTTCTATCCACGAAATCAACATAGTCACGGATCGGAGGTATCCACTCCAAGCTCTCAAACTCATCTCTCCCCATCCTGTTCATCGCCTGCTTCTCCGCCTCCTCGTTCTGAGATTTCGCAGCCTCATCCGCCAAAACATGCGGCAACACTCTTCCCTTCTTCGGACAACGGTATATACAAATCTCAATCGCCGCTTCCCGACAGAGGTCCACAATACGGAATAATTCTTTCCACACCCATTCAAGACTGTCAGAGTAATAGATAGTCTTGATCCGCCACAGAAGGCCTAATGGATCCAGATAAACGACGATCTCGCGGACGAAAACACCCTTTCTGAAGCGGCGAGTTGCTTCTTCAAGGCCTATCCGAAGCGCGCGGATGAGGGTGAGGAGTTCAGCGTCAAAAGCGCCGGAGATGAGACGCATATGATGACTGATATGGACTCGACAGTATAACCCATCTTTCCGCCTGAACACGATAGCACCGGCAGCACTCCGGGGAATCCGTTTATGGAAGGAGCCATCCGTCCAGTAGAGGAGGCTTTGTGCTTGGTCGGGCGCTTTACTCTTGTCCAGGGCCTTGTCGGTCGCTTCTTTATCGCTTTTGGCGCCGAAGACTTTGATGGAGAGTTGTTGATAACTTGCTCTGTCTTGTTCTCGTTCGGCGTTTGTGACGCGGAATTTGAGGATCCAATCTCGCTGGGATTGGGGCAGGAGGTTTAGGATGGTGTCTGTTATGTTGCAGATTATATATTGGGATTCTGCAACTGTGTAGTGCACTAGAGCGTGTGTTACTGGTGCACAAATGAGAACATTGCGTGGAAATCACTACCTTCGCCTTCGCTCTCGATAGAAGGGTGTCGAAAGGTGGTGCACGGGGAAGCACTTCGCAGCCTATCATTCACGCCGGGTTTCTCTATTCCCGTGGTCAGCTATGCGTACAAGGAGAATCTCTAGAAGACGATGAACACACCTGCTTGAGACCCATCGACCGAAGCCTGTCGTGAGGAACCACTTTGGGATGGGGTACCGAGACTTGCTTTGCGAAAAGGTCAGTGCCTACATGCAACCACACCAAGCTGGAATTGACATACGACTTTCTTCCCGCTCGCGGCAGTGGGCAGAGATCTGGAACACCGACACTTCTGGGGTTTGGTTGTCGACTAGAGGCAGAAGTCAGCAACAACAACAACAACAAAACAGGCCATGCTGTAAGTACCATGTTATATATTCAAAAGAAAAATTGATAATATGAAAGATAGACGGAGGACGAGGAAGAGACGGCTAGATATACGCGAGCAACCACCAGGTTTGATGCCTTCCTGCTTGTCCAGACCTCCACAAAGACAGTATCAAACGATAAGCGCAAAACTACAATTGTAGAACAAAACCACGAAGTCAAACTCACCGGTGCTCGAATCTTCCGCAGACCAGTCCATCGTATCGTAATTGCTCATTGTCGCGAGATAAAGGAAGAGCTTTCTTTCAAAGGTATGGTTTGGAATTGAAGAACTTTGCAATTCTTTGAGCGAAAATTCCGACTCGTGGTTGGCGCAGTGTTGTCTCTCAGATAACTCGAGAAAAATAAGTGGGTCATTGTTGGGAGGGAGGAGGCTGGAAGCACGGATAGCTCCTAACAGACTTGGGATCGAAGGTGTTGTCAACACTGCGGAAGTCAGGTCCAAGTTCACGGTGGGTACCTAAGACGTCTAGCCGTGCTTTCGAGCCACAAACATTGCAGCGGTACATGATGTTGTAGAAGATGCACATGAGAAAAAATGGTCTGAGAACATTAGGTCAGTGCAGGATGCTGTCGTGATTGCGAGGCTGATGCTACAAGTCGTCAGCTCTTATCAAAGCCTGTGCCCGTGCTCTCGTCAACTGGAGAGACGATCAATCTCATATCATGATCTCAAAAGGGCAGCAGATCAAGCTACGAAAGCATGTCGAAAACCGAAATCGTCCATCCCTCCCTTTGAACAACCTCACTCACAAACTTCCATTTCTCCTCACAAGGCTGTGTCGCTCCATCCTCTCCTTTTCCTCCACACTCTTCTTTCCGATCAATAATCGGCCCATCATCCCCTCCATCCTTCCCATCAGCCAACTTCAGAAAAGAAAACCCTCCCATTTCCCGCATCCCTCCTCTCCTCAACACTTCCTCCCTGTCCCCATCACCCTCCCGATCCCAGTCTCGTTTTACACTAACACCCATCAGCACAAAACTTACCCAAGTCCTCCTGGGAGGAGATCACTTAGCTCACAGTATTGGCACAGGAGGTAGGGTCGCATTTCGGTACACCAAAACATGAGCCGCCGGCACATCTCGTTCCCTGAGGGCCAGGTTCGCGGCGGGCGATTTCGTCTATAACGACTGGCAGGTTTGAAGCGTTGCTCATTTCTGAGAGGAGGAGGAGGAGGAGGGGTGTGGTGTGGTGAGGGTGGTGACTTTCATTTTGGATACTGTAAGAAGAGATAGGAGTTTGACTGGTTTATGGGAGAGTGGGAAATTTTGAGAAAGAGAGATCGGTTGATATGTTGGAGAGTGTAGTTGAAAGAGGGGGTTTCTAGTTTATTGCACCACCTCAACTCTCTCTCTCGGAGATCTTCGGTGGTGCGGACAGCCAAGTGGTGTGAATTTCAGGTAAATATCGTGTTGTCAAGGCAGAAGGCTGAACGTGCGGCACACTCAGAGGATTAGCCAAATCTCGATCTATTGGAATAGCAGGGATCTGAACTCTCTGCATCGCACGAAAGGGGGAACACTAAGGTAAATACTTGAACTCGTGGAAGTAACAATAACGCATTGACTACAGTCATCATCCATTTCATTTCGTAAGTGTATTTTCTTGAAGCTCAACCAACGCCAAACAAACAAACAGCGAAATGATTGTAGGTGGTCGGAAAACAATTGCACTCATTCACAATCCCCAAAACATTGCAAGACCATCCTCATTTCGTACGTCCTTCTTCACCTTTTCCTTACCATCTCCTTCTCTCCCCCGACTCTCTACCCATCCGCGCAGTCGGCTGGATCACTGCTTTCACACTCTTGTCTCTATTCCCGGACCCTCCATGCATCATCGCAACCCTCTGGATCATGTTCACAATCCTGTCTTTTCTCCCGGATCCTCCATGACCCCCCGCATGCGGATGGATCCTGTTCACAATCCAGTCTTTTCTCCCGGATCCTCCATGACCCCCCGCATGCGGATGGATCCTGTTCACAATCCAGTCTTTTCTCCCGGATCCTCCATGACCCCCCGCATGCGGATGGATCCTGTTCACAATCCTGTCTTTTCTCCCGGATCCTCCATGACCCCCCGCATGCGGATGGATCCTGTTCACAATCCAGTCTTTTCTCCCGGATCCTCCATGACCCCCCGCATGCGGATGGATCCTGTTCACAATCCTGTCTTTTCTCCCGGATCCTCCATGACCCCCCGCATGCGGATGGATCCTGTTCACAATCCAGTCTTTTCTCCCGGATCCTCCATGACCCCCCGCATGCGGATGGATCCTGTCCACAATCCAGTCTTTTTTCCTGGGTTCAAACACACGTCAGTATCAAGAGCTGTAAATATGCTTAGGGCATTTGATTAGCTTACGATGTCGGAGTTGGAAGTGTCGGTGTAGCTGGGAACAGGTCTAGCTTCTCGGGCTACGATTCCGTCCGCGACGGCAGGCAGAGCTAGGGCGCTGACGTTTGCGGCGAGAAGGAGGGAAGCGAGGATTGTAGCTTTCATTTTGATATTGGAAAGGGCGATGTGATCGATTGGTGGAGATGAAAGGGTTTGTAAGAGGAGATAGGGTTTGGTTGATGGGTAACAGAGTGGACCAGTTGAGAAATTGGTTGATGTATGAGAGGGCGGACGACAGAGAGGAGATCCACGGCTTATTGCAACTCTTTAACATCTCCCGGAGTCTCCGGTAGCGCGGATATCCGAGTCTAGTTTGATCACTTCGCAATAACAAACCTTGGATTTATCTGCAAGTGACAGCTTTCACAGGGTGGGAAAACATGGATTCAGACAAGGCTTATTCGGTCCAATTCCTCGCAACCAATTAACTCTTGTTGCCAAGAGCGGTTGAAACCTTGTCGATGCTGTACGTGACATAAAATGGCAATTGATACATGGATTTTGTTGAGCTTCGCCGGAGGCTCCTCGCTCAAGTCATTGGAGACTCAACATGCACTATACTTGGCCGATTCTTTGGGTAGCCATCGAGACAGATGTTGGATTGATTGTGGAAGCTCCGAAGCTTGGGATGCCGAAATGGATGCAATTGTGTACTATCTCGCCTCATGCATGCTTCTTCACATCAACCTCCATAACCTCTTCACTTTAACCCCCGTGGTTCCAACCCCCGGAGCTCCAGTTAGCAGCACAATTGCAGCGACCACCGGAACACACTCCTCCAAGGTTAGACCCTGACGCTTTGCACTAGTACACCATTAGCATAAGACTTGTGCGTATTGTTAGGGAAGTTCAGTGGCTTACGCCTTGATTGCAGGTGTCGGAGTTGCAATTATTGTTGCCCCAGTATCCTTGTCGGGCGACAAGTCGGTTCGCAGCAGCTGGTAGGCTCAAAGCGCTGGTGCTCGCGATGAGAAGAATGAGGGGAGTGAGGATGGTGACTTTCATTTTGGTGCTGTGTAGAGAGACGAAGACTGACTGAAATCGGTTAATGTGTGTATTGTGACTGGAATCATTTAATGTGTGTATTGGAATGCAGAACTGGAAGAGAGGAAGGAGATCAGTTGGTGCTTTATGTCTCTCGGATTTCCTCCGTAGCGTGGGTAGCCATGCTTAAGTTTCAGGTAAATGTCGCGATATTATTAGCGCGCTGGGGACACAATACGAAGAAGTATGGGTATCCGGAATACTATGGAAGCCAGCGGAAAGAATGTTAGCATGGTTATCTCTCCACAGCAATATGATCTTCATATATAGCTTATACGTAGACTCCGATTGGCTCTCATAGCCTATTATCAGCTTCACTTGGGTCCGGCTTTATTACGGCGGATTGACATGCTAACATTCTTTCCGCCAGATACCACAGTACGTAGTATTCCTTCTGTAGCCAGTACAAGGTTAGTATGTCGATCACTTTCTGGTAATAGAAAACTTTCGTCTTCAGCTTCCATGAGGAAGGAAGTCCACCTCCGCTGTACGATATATTCTGGTACGAACCCCACTTCTAATTGCGTTTGATCAAATTTCCGCTCTCGCGGCTGGCTAGAAAGAAGCCAACGCTTCTCTGACAAGCACCAACATCTCACAATAGAGTTTCGAGGGGAACGTACTGATTCATTTCGATTTGTTCGATCGTTCCGAGCTTCTGCTTTAGATAGGTCTACGTTGTGATAAGATTGCTGGATGGACGGAATAGGGCATTGATAGACGCTCAGTGTCGTTTGTCTGCCGGCAAGTTCCATTTATTGGGCAAGCTTTGGAAGATGAAAAATGTGATTGAACACTGTCTCGTCGCGAATGCCCTTCTTCATCACCTAATCTTGGCGGCTTCGTCCCCTGTCCCGACTTCGGTCTTATGCAGTTGCATCGACCACTGGAACATACTCCTCCGCGCACATAACCTTGGGCCACGCACCAACAAGTATTAGCATAGGTGTGAGATTTGAGCGATATTTGATGAAAAGATTCAAGATTGAGCAATCGACTGTCTCAAACATGTGACCTGAGACGAGATGAGATGACCACAGTCTTGCAATAGGGCTCATACGTTTCCACAAGGACTTTCATTAACTTACGCCGAGAGCACATTGATCGGAGTCGCAGCTTCGGGCTACGATTCGATGCGCAGTAGCTGGGAGGCTCGAAGCGCTCATATTCGTGATGAGAAGAACGAGCGGAGTGAGGATTGTGACTCTCATTTTGATGTTGTATGGAGAGGAGTAGATTGATTGAAGTTGTATGGAGAGGTATAGGTTGATTGATTGTTAGCACAGAGGAGGACTTAGGGTCAAGGTCTCCAATCATCGGGCGCCAAGACCGTCGATGTCATCGGTTCGATGGACATCGGACTTCATTGTGGTAATTTCGAGCCGATGACCATTTTTTAGAGCTTCATTCATCCGATGTCATCGCGTCATCGTGGATGACGGGGATGACGTGGCCCGTGCCGTGGCCCGTGCCTAGAGAAAAGTCACGTGCTAAGAGTGGCTAAGGTACTGCGCCACGATCTCAAGTCACGTACTTCACGCTACGTATATCACGTGTAACGTCTTGGCGCTCTATCAGCCAATAGGAGAGCTAAAAAAGCTTATATAATATCACTATCATTATAGTTATCTCGATGTCATTGTGATAACCATATTTAGCTTCATTCATCGGATGAATGAAGTCAGGGATCCCACGTCATCGGAAGTTTAAAAGCTTCATCGGCCGATGATTGGAGACCTTGCTTAGGGTCTGTTCATTAGCCAAAAACATAACCAAATATGCTTGATCATAGAGGGTTTGTTTATTACACAATCTCCGAATACAGAAATACCGTAATATATCGTGAACTGTTCATTACAATATAGCCATATTACTCGGTCCCCTATAGCCAAGCCGTTTCAGGGCTATACACGGCTAAATATATCCTGTAAATAACTTCTATGGCATATTCTAAAGATGCTGCTCGAGGGTCGAAACTAAGTGTAGATTCGAGAATCTGCGATAGCCTTCGCCCTTCACGTTAATCTCGCGATGGTTATCGGCTTGGTATTGAGTTTAACCACTACCACCACCACCACCACTACCACCACCACCACCACCATCACCACCATCACCACCATCATTCAGTAGCTAGAGAAGCTTTACGAGAGTATTTTCGTTTAGCTAGTATTCTACGGGAGATCTGAATACACTGAAATGAACAGTAGGATTGTAAACCTGATAAATATGACAGAGACCCCTGTAATCGGTTTACAACGGTACCCCTGCCTGTCAAAAACCTCATATTCTGAATGTGCCAGATTTGAAATGAACACGCCCTTAAAAGGTTGTTGTATGTTGAGCAAGGTTGGACTTGCAAGAGGTAGTGGGATCAGTTACATGCGAGGACCCATGTTGAGTGATTTTCGGCTAACATTTATTCGCCTTGTAGCCATAGTACTTGCGTTGAGGCCATAATTAGTCCTGGTCTCAGTATACCCGCACCGGATCCTCGGTTCTTCCCTTCAAAGTTCATGTGAAACCTGTGGCGTTTGGAGAAAATGGACGATATCGAGTGCAAAGTGCAAACGCACGCGGACTACGTTTCCAGCAGGTACAGTCCCTGCCGTTGAATTGCGATGTTCCCTCCTGATCTGACGTCGAATGATATGTATATGTTGGTCGGAGCTCCATATTGGGAAGGTTTTCATCATTGAGACTGAATTAGGCTCTGAGTACGATTCTAGTCCAGAATGTAAGTATTCGTTGGCTCAAGAGCATCTGGCTGCCTGCCTCGGCTTCCTGGCATCACGGTCTCCCCATAGCCATTTGTCGAGGTCTTGATTGTTGTTCAAGTACGGATTTAATTCGAGACGAGACAATCGTTATGAACTCCGGTCGATGCAAGCCTGGTGGTGAGGATTTTATAGACTACCACCCCTTAGGACGGATTTGATGTTGTTGATGATGATGAGAATGATGTTGTGTTGATGAAAAGAACCAAGGGCGACGGGACGAAGATATGTGGCTCTGTCGAGCGACATCGGTCGGTATTCACAACTCCACCATTTCTTCGCCCCGAACCCCCTTCCATCTAATCCTCATTGTCCGGCCGTCATGATGACCAGAGAAGAGGTTGAAGGCTGAATGAAGTAGTGGAAGCGCGACGCGTCCCGCGTCGAGGCTAAGGCCGCTTGCATCACGTCCATGACGCTCTCGCTCGTCCCGACCTCCCGATGTCTACAACTACTACGCATTCTGCACTCTAGAAAGTCCATACTCTTTCCTTCACTGCGGGTATCATCGGGCTTGCGACAGTGGTGAGAAGTTCAAGTCGACAGAAGAGACGGAGCTGTATCTCATCCATTCATTCGCCCTCTACGAACTAGTAATTACACCATGGGATCTCGGCATGAACACACCCCGTTGCTTCGAGATGGCGAGGAAGGCGATGATCGCGAGGTAAGCCGAAGGAATTGAGAATCGAAAGAGAGTATTTACAATAGGAGCAGATTCTGAGGCTCACCGACGATGATTCTGAGAATCCCCGATCATGGCCTCGCTGGCGGAAACTTGCAAATGTTGCTGTTATAGCATTCATGGCTGGTAGTGTACACATATCCAGCCATCAAATTCTCACCTCAGCTTACGTCTAACCAGTTTTGTGTCCATTGGCATCTTCAATGTTCACTCCTGGCATACGCCAGATCGCTGAAGATCTCAAAGTCACAGAGGAAGCAGTCATTGGAGCTACCACAGGCTTTGTTATCTTTTTGGGCATTGGACCGCTTATCCTCGCACCTCTCAGCGAGACCTTTGGGCGCAGAAAGTTATACATCATCTGCTTCTCCATTTTCACCTTGCTACAGATTCCCACAGCTCTGAGTCCTAATATTGCTACGCTAATTGCTCTTCGCACCCTTTCCGGTTTCTTCGGAAGCGTTGGCATCGCGAATGGTGGTGGAACGCTGAGTGACATGTTTGAGCCTGGGGAGAGGGCTGGTGTGTTTGGCTGGTATCTTCTCGGACCGTTGCTCGGACCTACTCTTGGGCCTCTCTTTGGCGGCATCATCGTGCAGCGAATGAGTTGGCGCTGGATTTTTTGGGTGCTCACTATAGTATGTGGCGTAAACACGCTCGCAGGCTACTTCCTGCTACGCGAAACTTACGGTCCAGTCCTCCTCGCTTGGCGCAAGAAAGATTACGAGAGCGACTCGGAAAACAATAGTGAAGGAACGAAATACCGCTTCGAAGGCGAGGATCCGCGACCTCTCAGTCAAAAGCTCAGACAGTCTTTCAAGCGACCGCTCAAGATTCTAGTTCAGCCTATCGTCTTTACGATGTCCGTCTACCAGGCTTTAATCTTTGGCACCACCTACAGCATCTACACGAACATGCAGCCGATTTACTCGGGGGAGTATGGATTCAACACCGAGCAAGTCGGGCTCATGTATCTCGGGCCCGGCGTCGGCTTTTTAGTTGCAGTCTGGTTCCTGGTTCCTCGAATCGACACAATCTACAACAATCTGTCCAAAAAGTACGGAGCTAGGAAGCCTGAGTTTCGTCTTCCTTTGGCCAATATTGGCGCTCTGTTCATCCCGATCTCCTTGTTTTGGTAAGTCTTTCAGATCAGGAGGAGCGAGCGCATAGCGTGGACTGACACTGAATTGTAGGTTCGCATGGACCGTCGAATATTGCATAGCGTGGCCGTGGACCGTTGCGGCAACTTTTTTCTACGGCATTGGTCAAGTGATGATTCTGAACACCGTCCAAAATTACTACATCGATTCCTTTGAGAAATACGCGGCAAGCGCAATTGCTGCGGGCGCTCTCTTCCGATCTATATTCGGGGGCATAGTGCCCCTGCTGGCTCCAGGACTATTCGATAAGCTGGGCTACGGATGGGGCATCTCACTCTTTGGATTCTTGAGTGTGATACTTGCTCCCGCTCCGATTCTGTTCTGGACATTTGGTCAGAGGATTCGGGAAAAATTTACCGTGGATCTATAGTTCGGCTTGATACCATGAGTTGCATAAAATATGATATTCTTCCCATGCAAGACCAGCAAGTCCAAACAGCGTTATAAGGATTGATCGAGAGGGGAGAAAATCTGCCCACGCATCCACTAAACTGAAATCCCAATCAAGCTCACCTCACAATTACGTCCAGCATCACGTGACTACGAAACGCTGACTTCATTTAGACATCTATCGACTCATCACCCAACAGCCGAAAACCACACCATCGGATCCAGCTCAGGTCATCTAGACAATCTCAAAGTCCAGACTCCTCTTTCCTTCTTCAGAACCATGATCGACTCCTTACATCGCGTTTGCGATGGTGTGAGGTCAATTACCGCTGCGTTCTGAGAAGTTCCCGCAGTTTTAGCGTGCGGTCTAAGCCCTACTGCAAAATATTTCCCCCACACTGCCGCAAAAGCGATGATATCGGGCAGTTTGCAATTCCATTCGCTGAGAATTTCGCAGCTTCTACGACTCAGGCAGCGCGAGATTCTTCGGAGAGTATCTCAGAGTTCCTTTATGATGAGCTGTTTTTCTGTGATATGGTAGACTGCAGGAAGCGGCTCGGAGCATCTGAAGAGGCTGGCTGTTGTCGTAGGTGAGTTGTCTCGGATGCTATGTCGTGACTTGGTAGCGGATATGTCACGCGACTTCTGGAGTTTCGGTGCTGGTCCTTTTGGCCTAGTTGCAGGTAAGATATCCAATGGCAACCTCCCATGGACCGAAGCTGACTTTATTGGAAAGCTGGGACAAAAATGATCAGAAGCGATGGGCTCCTTTATCACTATTCTCTAGCCTCCGAGGATTTGCAGTCTGATGATGAGTACGATGTGTGTCCCAAGCTCGATAACAATGCTTATCCATATTTTCATAATGTCTAACCATTCGCGCCTGATCCTCATGAGCTACACATAATGGGTAAAAGCTTTTCGCAGATGATCCTGGCTTAACGCTTTCCTCAAAGCGCATCACGGCAACAATTTTACTTCTCCCAAAGATCTCGCAGAGAAGTCAGCCACACGAGAGAGTATTTCTATACCCACGCCTCCCAACACCAACACCACCATCACCAATTCAAAGCCTCGCCCCATCAACGCCCTCAAAAACAACTTCCAAAATATCCACATCCCTACACTTCGCATCCTTAAACGTCCTCTTAATCCTAAATCCCTCACTCCCCAGCAACTCGCTCCACTGCCTCAGACTCCTCTCCTTGCCGCCCATGGTCATCATACTGATATCCCTGAGCAAGAGCAGCGGATCCGGCTTCTCGTCGTGGATCAACGTGTCGCAGATGAGCAGTTTGGAAGTGGGGCACATGGACGGGGCGAGGTTGCGCAGGATGGTCTTGCATTCTTCCTCGGGCCAGTCGTGGAAGATGCGTTTGAAGAAGTAGTTGGAACCTGTCGGTGTCAATCGATCGCACCATTCCGCAACAAAAGAACAGAGGGTTGGATGAAAATGAAAGGGGACAAACAAACCTTTAATCGGCTGCACCTCGCTGAAGAAATCATATCCCATCAACCCCGTCTTCTCCTTATCGACAAGCACGCCCCCATCCAACACCCGCTGCAAATCCTGCAAAACAACCTTCCCTTCCAATTCAGGCCTCTGCCTACAAATCTCCACGAGCGAATGGCCCTTGCCCCCACCCACATCAACAAGCACAACACCCTCCGCATTCCCAACCAACTCGCCAAACGGATACAACCCTAACAAGCCACCCATCGTCAACCTCGCCTCGCTCCTCATCGCCTCGTTGAAGACCGCAAGCTCAGCGGGCCGCTGCTCCAAGATCTCGAAGAAGCCTTGCGAGGAGGTACCGTGGGCGTGGCTGAAGACCGTATTCGTGGAGTGTTGGGGCGATCGGAAACCGTGCTTCGTGTAAAAAGATGGGATGGCGGCGAAGGCGCTGCGGTGGAGGGTGTCGAAACAGAATTTCGAACCTGCGATGCCCGGGCTTGTGGTGAGGACGCGGGAGGTGAAGGCGTGAGCGTACTGCGGGTTTTCCTTCGGATCGTTGGCGGTGTATTGTTGCTTGATGAAATCAAAGGAAGCCAACAAGCGTGCGATCCTGAGCGTGAATTCTTCGGTTGCGTTTGTCGCTTTGGCGAGGTCGGCGAGGGATATGTAGGAGTTGTCTTTGGGGAGAGACGTGTATAATCCCATTTCTATGGCTATGCGCGAGGCGAAATTGAGGTTTAGGCGGAAAGTTAGGTCGGCGATGATTTCCGTGGGATTTTTTACTAATTTGGAGAAGGTATTTGAAGTATTTTGAATAGCTTCCAAAGCGGTCGAGCGGCTGCTGTCTGTTCCTGCATTTTCATATTGTGTTATGGCTTGTTGTATTGCGTTGCAGGATTCTTTGAGCGATGAGATTGAGGGCGAGAAGTCTGGAATGACAAGAGGCGGTCGAGTGGTAGGGGACATGTTTGTCGATGTGTAAGGCTGAAATGTTGCGAGCGGAGAGGATGCGCGGTAGAGCTGTAGCGAGCCTTGAATGCATATACATATGCGCCTGTCGAGTCCCCCTTGTACAGTCCAATGTTTTCCTGCTTAGAAGTCAAGGCTTTACGGAATCATTTGTTGAGGGGCGGGCAGGGACGATATGGAGGTGGCGACAATATACCGATAGAGTTGTGGGAGACAGAATGCTGTACGAGGCCGAAAGCTTGATTGGTTCGGCTAGATCCGACGTACCGAGCCCTAACCACCTCCCTCAACGTCGGAGTCCGGCCTTGTAGGGCTTGAATTGATTGTCTGCATGATGGGACCTCATTCTGGTTGAAAAGTCTGTACAGCTAGACATTGATTTGTAACGTTAAGAGTCAAGATTCCTCGGTCTGATGGTTACTTCAGCCAGCTGTTACAATCTCGATACTTGACACAGCAGGGTTGACCAGCATGTTGAGCAGCTGTCGTACAGCTGATTGACAACCTTGATCGTGGCCAATGATCGCTGGACTTGATCATCAGAGCTAAAGAAAGCGGGCATGCTTGAAGGCTGCGATAGCCATTCGTTTGATTATTCGGTGCGATACTTCTCATTCTTTTCGAATCAAGAAAGCTTTGAGATTATTGTCCAACAGGACGTCGAATATTAACTCTCAAGGTTGCTTCCAGCAGGAAACGTTACTTCCTCTGACTCCATCTCACGTTCGATGCCTGGAGGTAAGCAAGTCAAGTATACCCGGACAGGATTCTGCAGGGAATCTGGTTTTATTTTCTATCTTGATAAATTTGAGCTTGATAGAGATAGGCTTTGAATTTCCTTTGATAGTGGAGAGATCAAGAATGAAGAGACACACTGGATTCCATATGACGATGCTCGTCTGGCGACCAGTCCTGTGAGTCGGGCATGAAGGTGGATAGGAAGTCGTGGGCATCATTTTTTTAGAATCTCGGGGTACAGGCGAGCACCGTGCGAAGGATGAAGGCGTGGTGTGAGTAGTGAATCTCGCGGGTCTCGAGACGAACCTGTCAGCCAGCCGCATAGATGTTGTGAGACACACTCCGTGGAGGTTCGGGCCTGGGACACTGCGGACCTTCTTCGATGAGGATGAAGCGTTTGATTGAACAGACTGGTTCAATTTGGCCGGTTTCCCATCGATACAGGCTGGCATGAACATGTCGCTGCGATGGAAGTGGCTTGAAATACTGCGAAAGCAGTTTCGACGTCCAGCTGGCGGTGCCAAACATGTGAGCGGGATATCAAATTTATCTAGGATCGAAGTTGAACCGAACTTTGGGGTCGACATATTGGAAATTGCCAAGTTTTGCCAGTGGATGAACAGGACATTGAAGAGATTCATGACTTCGTTTGGGGCTTTTGCAGTCTTGGAGTTTGGAGGAAATGAGTCGTTGTAGGCAGATCGTCCAATTCTACCAATGTTTGTATCTCACAGTGTCAGTGCAACTTGCGAAAATACTGCTCGAAGGCGTAAAGTCTGCTGTCGGTGTCAGGACTCTTGTGATGCAGAAAGGATATCACAGTAGTTACCATATCAATTTTGCGACAGCGACGTGCATGGTCGAAAATGGCCAGGAAACCACCTGGCTAACGCACCAGCGACCCTTCAGCTTCGGTACTACACTATCAATCTGTCAGCTCAACAAATGGTCGCAGATTTGTAGCAATCTTAAGCTTGAGTGTCGCTAAGGAAAGTGTGACCCTGGTGACTAATCTCGAGTTGATTACCTTGGTGAAGGAAATATCAAGCCTCATCTTTGGCCAATTACCACATCGGCGCCTCCTCCCTCACACTCCTACAATGGTCTAGTCGTCGAGGATGTCTCATCCTCTGGTCTTCCACTTGGGGGAGTCTAAAAATTGTATTCGCGACAGCATCATGTCGATTGCAGGTTGTCCACTATTCGAAGCATTGCCGCCCTCAAATCTACGCCTTTGGTGCTTCGACGGCACCGCGCACACCACCCTTGCCACCGACTTCTCTTGCGATGATGCTGACGGCGAGGTCTGGTCGGACATCAATCTGCACCTCAACTTTGCCACCCTTCTTGACACCCTTGACGGCCAACTCAGCAATGGTCTTGCCAACCTGCCAGACCTTCTCCCTTTTCTCTTCCTCTTCCTCATCACCGTCGTCACTGTCATCCGAATCATCGGAGTCCTTCTTATCACCATTCGTAGCTGATTTCTCAACTTTAGAGACTTTAATGTGATGGCTAGCCTCTGTGATCTTGACGATGAAGTCACCGCCTGCGGGTGGAACGCCAATAATTGCTGTTTTTCGTACTGGGACAGGCGTATGTGCCTGCACCAAAGGTACAAATCTCCCTTTGTCTGCCTCGTCGGAGACTGTGAGGACACCTAGAGCGACCTCGAGATGTGGTGTAGCTGTGACGACCGGTTCACAGCTCTCACGAATGGTATCAATTTCGAAGTCGGCGATAAGACTGGCCTGAATGGCGGCACCTCGAGACGGCAGTTCCGATGGGTTGATGGCGTCAGACTTCGTGGCCGGAGCCCAGACAGTGCTCTCTGGGAACGCGCTCTTCATATTGTTAGCGATTTTTGGCGTATGCGACATTCCACCAGCGAGGATGATGTCGGTAACCTCTAGAGGATCCAATTCGGCCTTAGCGACGGTTTGCTGGACAAGTCGAAGAACCGCATTGAAAAGGGGTCCGCTCAAGAGCTCGTACCGCACTCTGTTGATTGTGCACGTGAAATCGATGCCGCCAGATAATGACTCGACGCTGAATGACGCGGAGTTACCCAAGCTCAAGGCCTTTTTCACGGCCTCGGATTCCAGTCTCAGCTTTGCAGTGGCTCGCTCATTCTTCATCGGGCTGCCAACATCCTTGTTCTTCTTGAGGAATTCCTTGGAGAAGTAATCCATGAGTTTCTCATCGAACTTCGTACCGTTGACATCAAAGTCGTGGGACGTAGCAAGGACGGTGTAGATGCCTCCTCTTGATGCCACGACCGCAATATCAGATCTGATCCCACCTAAGTCTGCCACCACAATGATTTTGTCCGAGGTGATTGCGCCAGGTCGTGCATCATAAGCCAAGACAGCCGCGACTGGCTCGCTGATAAATTGTAAAATCTCGAGGTCGGCTGCGGCCGCGGCTTTGCTGAGAGCTTCCTTCTGTGCTGGACCGAAGTTGGTGGGCACGGTAACAACGGCAGAATCGACCTTCTTTCCGAGGAAATCAGAAGCAGAATCCTTGAGTTTCCGCAGGTGACGTGTAGTAATCTCGGAGACGGAAACGGTGGAAGGCTCCTCCGCCTCGCTGTCATGTATCGAGAAGGCAATAGTTCCGTTGTGTTCTATCGGGTGGGCAGAGTTATGGCAAGGAGTAGGATCGATCGACTTGAACCTAAGAGCAGTATTGTTAGGGAATGTACGAATTTCTGCGTGGGACCTCAGTAGTGAAGCCATCGAATCAATAACGCTGCACGACAAACCCAAAGTCGTGGACCTGGGTTGGTCCAACACCGATATGAATAAATCTCTGGACTTTGCAGGAAACAGATTGTCACAAATCTAGCAGCTTCCGTCTCGTTTGAGCCACGATAGAAGATATCTCGCCAACCACTCGATGGCCGTATTTTGGCAGCAAGTTTGTGACACTTCCAGAATTCAACGTCCGAGTCGAAAATACTCACTCTTGTCCTAAGAAGTCCCTCCAGAAGGCGACCGTGTTTTTCGAATTACGAACAATCTGTGCCTTTGCTTGTGTACCCTGGAACTCTTCTCCGTTGACGTAGGATAATATACTGGGGATTTGACGATCTGTGGCGGACGATCAGCAGCACTCTCTTCTCTGGTCCTTCAAGCTCCACATACCGCCCTCCTCGTTGGCGATAACCTCAGCTTTTCCCTCAGCATTCGTGTATGCGATAGAACTGTAAGAGTTGCCGAAGGAGATGCCGATGGCAACCCGCTCGGGTGCCTCTTCCACGCTCATTTTGGTTGCGTTGATGGCAGTATCGAAACGAAAAGATTCGTGTGTAGTTTAGAGGAATAGCGGCAGTCTTGGTGTATGGGAATGTTGTCTGGCTGATCTCGAATCGCACTTTTCGACTTTGCGGCGATCGTCAGAATATTTCTAGCCGCGTTAGACGCCCGCCTAAGCGCGACGACGACTATATTTTGTCCTTCTCCCCTGAGTCCCTCACCTTCAATCAAGACCAAGAAATGGTCGACTATGCCTCGCTTGACATCGATATCGCTGAGTTCACAGCATTTCCAATCTATTCTCCGGCAGATACTGTTTGGCAACGTGCCTAATAGATTCACCGAACATGTACCTCGATTAGCTTCAATCACTCATCTTGCGGGTAGCTTTAATTTCTTTGGTTTGCCCATCTCTCTTTTCTGCTTGCGTTTCTTGGTTAAATCAGAAGGTACAAGAATTGCGTTACTGGCAGTTTGTGTCTGAGATTTTGTATCTCTCACCATGTCAAGAGAGCTTTTACTTCGGTTTCAAACAGCACGCTTTCAAGATCCGTCCGCGTCCGCGATGACAACTTGTCAATCATCGTGCGCGTGGTGAAGGTGAATCCAGTGGCCGTGGCTGCATTCTTGGAAGCTTCGAAGATTCCCCATCTAGTAACCAGGACCGCCTAAGTTATCATGGGGGGAAGGACACTGAGGAGAAATAAGATTGGTTATGGCGTCCCTTTACCAAAGGTTGTCTGCCAGATTGTGAATTGGAACTATTGTCAAGGTCTTGCCCCATCGCATGTGCAAGCTTTGAAAGTTCATGGCGTCACAAATGGCTTTTCACTGAACAGATGTTTCTCCACGAACACAAGAAGCAAGAAGTGTTCTCCTTTTCGTTTGAATTAAGCCAAGGATACAAGGGGTGATTATGGTTTGCATGCGAGACCAAGAAGACAGGATCCACCATCAACATCAATTCACACGAGAGTTCCACCAGGATGCCAATCTTTCAGCTCGAGTCCAGCTTAGACGATCCTCACTTGCTTCCGCCGAGACGCTTCCTCTCGATGCATTTGGTGTCTTTGTTGTCCTCCCCAACAGGAAAGCAACAATACGGTCTGTCCCATCAGTCAGCACCAGTCATAGATGAAGCAAGGAAGAAAAGAAAGTACTAACCCATGATCATACTTCTGTTTCGGACATAGCTGTCCTCGCAAGTGTTGTTGATTCCGATGAAAATTCTTTGAGGTGACTCTGAAGTCAACGACTGTACATGTGTTAGCTGAGTGAGCTAGAGCACAGAGATGAATGTGTCGCCTGTACTTGGGAGACAGCTGTCAGAGTCCACAACTTCATTGTCACTGCTATGCTCGCAGCAGGATATTCTGCCCTTCATTGTCTCCTGGCAAAAGGTTCTCTCGACGTCTGAGAATGGGACCTCGTCGTCGGCTGCGGCAGTGCCGAGGAGGCAGAAGAGGGTTGCGGCGAGGACGGCAGAGAGTTTCATGGTGGGCGATTGAGCTTGATCTCGTGTGATTGGACTGAATGAGGTAGAGAGAGTGGAAGATGAAAGTCAGAAAAGCACCGTGCGAGAAACGATCAAGGCGGATGAGATGAGATATTCGAAGTACTGCTGCTGAGCAAGACTGTTGATGTGGAAAGTTTATTGTTGTTGTGATGGAGAGAGGCGGGCGGTCTCGAGATATAAACAAGGTCAATGGCATCGTCCCTGACACTTGCCATTACCTGGTATTGAATCCGTAGCAAGAAAGCGTCAAGCAGAACCAAGGCTAACAAGATATGGAAGGATCGCCTCACGAAGAGAAGGAACATCTTGAATTGATGTTACGAGGACACAGAATCGACATGCATCAACGTTATGGCACCGAAAGCGAGCTCGGAATGTAGGCATGTAAAGAGCTTGCGGCAGCCCCTGCCTTCCTATTGTCGAAGGTAGGCGGCATCATCAGATCGATAGCAAGAAGTCTGCAGGAGCTTTCAGCACCGAGATTGTGGGAAGTTGAATGAGAGGCGTATGAAACTCAATATCACAAGAGTCTGCTTCGGCGTGTTCGTCAAAGTGAGTTAGCTTGCCGTTTGGAATGCTCGATCTCAAAAGCGAGATCAATTTATGGTCGCGTGAAGGCACGCACAATGCGTCACTTGGCTCTTCATCTCAATGTTGTTTTAGCAGCGCGAGAGAATTTTCAAGATCCAATCGGAATGATCAGTAATTTTCTCTTATGCCCTAAACTTCTCCGCTATGAAAATCGTCGCTCTTTTCCGTGTGGTTCGCCTGTCATGCATCGCGGACGGCGTGGTTCAGAATTCATGAGACGGACATGGACTCGAGGCGCCCTTGAGGACCCGGTGCCAGTAAGTTCAAAGGGTCTCATTTTGTGGGGTTGCGTGAGGGGGGTTCATCATCCTCTCGTTAGGACGCCTGTTTCTCTTGATCATGGGAAGGGATACCAATCTGGGACTGAAGGTTTCATGGGAAAGTATCTTTGACGTGATGTCGAGGCGCGAGTCGCCAAGTCAGTTGAAAATGGAGTGTGCTGTGGATGAGGGGAAGATCGATAGGGAGATTGTCGCTTGATTTGAGAGAATGAGAACGTTCAGAAATAGGACAATGGGTCCGGGACAAAGGTCCAGCTCATTATGGGTCGTTCTTGTATTCAAAAAACTTGCAGCTTAGTGGCATTGACGATTGACCACAATGTCAGAAGAAGGAATCCTGAAACCTGCCAATTTCAACAGCAAGCCCACTATGCCAAATACCTTATCCTACCTCTTTCCGACTCGGAAATAATGTGCTATCAAGAGGGCAAGTCTCTTTGGTGAATTGATTTACATTAGGCTGGACTCAAGAGAAGAGCAAATCAACAAGCACGCTATGTAGCCTCAAGCCAGCAAGGCGGTTAGAATGAAAATCGTCAGAGGTCAATCTTCGATAGGGCTCGATCCCAAGCCAGCTTTCGAATTGATCGCTCAACTGATTCGCTCAAAGGGTTCGCCTGGAGACGTGCGTTGTATTCGTCGTCTGTCCCCCAGCGAGAGCAGACCTTCGCCTTCGCTCCTATATGATTGAGGTACGAGATTGACACTGTGGCTGCAGATAGCTTGAATGTTGGTTTAAAGCCAGCTGCCATGAAGGTGATCGTGGATCTTTCTTCTCGAAATCCGAACCTTCATGATCAAGAAGAACCAAAGCCGTCAGAGCTGCGAGAAGGGCGGTGATGATGCAGGATTGTTGATCAGCTGTTGTTCAAGTAGAACTTGAATGGTTTTGTTTGATTCATTCCGGGCCTTTGCCAGTCGAGGCTCCAGATGCTTTAGCCATATCTACACCCTCTTCAGAGTGTACAGTGCTCAAAAGAAGCTGCTGAACTTTCACTGTACCACTGTAATTCAAGACAAATTGGGGTTGCAGTAAGAAATGAAGAGGTGTCGAAGATGTAGATGGGCTCATAGATGTCCTTGGCTTAGGACCAGCACGACACACTCTTGGTCCCTCTTTCCAAAGAATGCCAACTATTAGACAGATCTTTTTGCAGTCATTATTGTCGAAAATGATGGAGTTTGTTTGGTGGTAAGAGACAGAAAATGTCTGTCTGGGTCTGGTCCCGTCAGCACGGAGCGCGGAGCACGGAGCTTCTCCGAGATTATGTCATCCTTTCAAAAGAAAACCCCATTTCAGCTTCCCCTTTTCGTCCATCACTCTCACGACTCTCACACACTGCATTCCTTCTCTTGACAGTTTCTAACTTCTTATCACAACTGTCGCGTCCTATGGTTCAGTCGACATCGTTGAGATGGAGATCCCAATCTAAAGCTTCCCTGTCTGGACAACTGCATTGTCGCGATCCGTCACGCGAACTCGGCGTTTCACGCGCTTGACGCACCTTTCCAAGTTATTTGCACTCCTCGATCTCATTCTCGGCTCTTTCTCTAGCGGTAGCTCAAGCGTGGCAATCGGGATTCCTCGAACTTTGCTGTCTTTCAGTGGTGCGCAGGGCAAGAATTAGCACACAAGAGCCCATGGAAGTGCAAGCCTTGGTAGGTGTTATGAGTCGGCCGAAGTATCACACATCCAGGATGAGCACCCTAGCTATCGTCGGCAGTTCTCGCCTTCAGCAAGGCGCATTTTGCCACTATCTTCCCTCCCTCGTCGGCTGAGATGTCCACGATGTAGGCACTCAGTAGATTTCCCACCCGCTTCTACAAAGGCTGTCAGAGCAGCCTTTCTGTGCCGTTCACCACGTATGCAAATCAAAGCAAAGAGCGGGTGTTTTGGTCCAATTCGGTTACCGGACCTGCACGGCATTCGGCTCTCCGAGATCGCTTCGGGCGATAACTTAAACTAGGTAAAATTTACTAGCTCGATGATAAGCACCAGGTATGTCTTCCATCGGGCGTATAAGCTGAAGCACAATGTCGGACATGAGTCTCTGACTGAGATCTGATACCATTCATCTCCATCCACTGCTAGTGCAACACCATTCTTGGCAGTCTCCATTGAAGAACAACCCTAATACATCTTATTCAAAACTAACATGGCTAAAAAGGATGTACCGAATGCCAAAACTCCGATCACAACTACCATCACCAACGAACACAATTATGGAACATGGCCAAGCTCTGAGCCTGAATCATGCGAGACATCCCCTCCAAGCGAGCTTAGTATTCTAGTCGCCTCGTCTTCTCCCTTGGTCATTGGCATCACACTTCAATTTTCACAAGTGGCTATTGCCTTGCTCTTTGTCGGTCGGCTGGGCAAAGACGAACTTGCTGCTACCAGTTTGGCGTGCTTGACCGCGAACGTCACGGGATGGGCCGTGTTGCAGGGGCTGTCGAGCGCGCTGGACACGCTCTGCCCGCAAGCCTTTGGTGCGGGCTTGAAAAAGGTTGTGGGCTTGCATGTGCAGAGGATGGCAGTGATGTTGATCTGCGTGAGCTTCGCTGTTGGCTGCTTTTGGTAAGCTGGTTTTCTTGTTATTTCTGTTCGGTCGTTTGGACAAGTCCTGGAAGGTGGTTGAAGATAGATCCGAGAGGCAAGTAAACAAATTTCTTGGTGACAAGAATTGCCACAACAGCCAATGAACTGCAGCGGTCTAACACAGCGGCCAGGTACAATTCATTCAGCTTTCAGCGGCTTTTGATTCCCAACGACGACATCTGCAGGCTATCCAGAGACTTCTTGAGGATCCTGCTTCTAGGATGCCCTGGATATGCTTGTTTCGAATGCGGAAAGCGCCTGCTCCAAGCCCAGGGCCACTTCTCCGCTGGCCTTTACACAATGCTCTTTTGCATCCCACTTCATGTCTTCCTTACCTGGTACTCCGTCCTTCACCTTGGACTTGGCATGAAAGGTGCTGCAATCTCCATGGCCGTTGTCCACACCCTCTTACCTTTCGGTCTCGTCATCTACTCGAAAATCTTCACCTCGGGCGAATGTTGGCCCAAAATCACAAAACACACGTTCGAAAACTGGATGCCTATGATCAAACTCGCCATCCCGAGTCTTGCCATGCTAGAGGTGGAGTGTATCGGATTTGAAATCCTCACTCTTCTAGCCGGACAAATGGGCACAGCAGAACTCTGCGCCCAAACGCTGCTCGTTACATTCTGCGGCTTCATCTACAAGATTCCCTATTCGCTTGCGATAGCAGCCTCTACCCAGATCGCCGAACGCATTGGCGAAGGATCACATCAAAAAGCAAAAGAGACTGCCAAACTAGCCATTTCTCTTGCGGTGGGATTCGGCAGCGTCCTAATTGTCTTGCTGTTGCTCTTTCGGAACAAGATCCCATACCTTTTCACCAACGATCCCTCCGTTGTGGTTCTCATGTTCAGCGTTGTCCCGATGATTGCCGTCTTCCAGCTCGCCGATGCCATTGTCGGTGTCACCAATGGCATCATTCGTGGGATTGGGAAACAGTACATCGGTGCCTGGATACAAACTTTGGGATACTATGTTGTTGGATTGCCATGTAGTATCGGCACAGCTTTCGGGCTGGGCTGGAAGCTGAACGGACTTTGGGCAGGTATATCGGTGGCCATGCTGTTGATTTGCTGTTTGGAGGGCACGTACATGTATTTCCTGGACTGGACTGGTTTGGTCGAGGACGCGAAGGAGAGGAACGATGCAGAAAGAGATGTTTGAATCTGGTTTTGACGAAACATCCTGTGGCGTTTTCCCTGGCGTTCGGAGGCAGGCTGACCCCAATTGGACTTTGGTGATATTTTACACGTCTCATTTGAAGACAAGACGTTGGATCTTCTTATAGAGAGTCTCTGGTGTATGTTCGTGGGAGGGAAGGGGAATGATGATGACTCGGAGCATGATTTTGACATGGCAACGAAGATATCAGAGTTGTCCCAAAAAAATTAGCCAAAAGAGGAAATATTTGTGTGGATCATGCTTTCCGGGTGGCAATCGGGACGATGCTATTGTTGGGAAAGATTGGTTGTCGCAAAAGACATTGAATATCCCTACAGCTGCTTTTCCAATCTATACCTTTCGAATAGCGATGGGGATATCACTGTCAAAATTTGGCCATTAAGCTAGAAGTTGGATTGACCTATACATGGCTACTTGACGCATGCTTCGGGCATTGTGTCTGCGTTAATGCTGTGTCGTTGGAAAGAGCTGACTGAAAGAAACGACAATAGATTGCCCTGTTGCTGTTTCTTTGCTTGGAGGTTTTCGGTTTGGACTTCTAACTCATACTTCGGTTATTTTCGGTGACTGGTAGACTCTTCCTCGTCTACTTTGTAGTTTCGGCTGGCGCTTAGCGGGATGGACTGGGAATGGCGTTTAGATCCATGGGAAGAGCTTGGCCGAGAGAAGGGGGATTGGATGTCTTTTTCGGCGGTCGCTCAGTGAATATTCGTAGCGTTGGGTTCGGGATCACGTTAAATCGGAGTCTGATCACTCATGAGATCTGGTACGCTCTGCCCCATCTATTCCGTTCATACTGGGGTTCACTCCATCCATCAAGACAGACGGGCCAATAACTTCCGGAGTACTGTCCCCGATGAACACAAATAGGGCGACATTTTATATTCAATAGTGTGGAGCAAGATCCCAGGATTTTACAAATATCGAATATCTATGTTTGTTGACAAGTGGATCTGGACGCGATACCTGACCGCACGCGACTCGTCACTTCCACATTCGAATATCCGTAGCCTGTCTGCTCTTTATCTACAAACCATCAACTTTCTGCCACGATATACCCCTTTACTGGCACAAAATCCACGATGCCTACCCTTTGGGGGTACCTCAGGTACCTCATCACGCCTGGTATAGTGTGAGTCGATATAAGAGCGCAGGATTTGCAGCCATGGTAATCGTTCTAGTGAGCCGAGATCTCCAGAGTTGGCCGCCGTGCAAGATGTCGCGACTGAAGAGATCGTTTCTGAGTCCTTTGTCGCCGAAACCTCAACTATCTCAACTATTCAACGTGAGTACTCTCTTCCCATCTCAAACCACGCTTGAGCACTTTCCATTTTCCAAAGTGTGCCAAAAGTCCGTTGAGTATATCGCAACTGATCTGTTTCACAGCCAGCGAAGCCTATGACGACGATCCCCAAGATTATCTCAACATATGCCATCTCTCAGATTTCTGGTACTCCCGATTAACAAGCGAGCACCGCAAATGGCTTAGCGATTTCAAGTACTTCAAACGAGAACGCCATCTCAACGCCCCAGGTTGGTTACCAGCCAACATCCATTACAACCACCACCAAAACACCGCAATCGCAAACGCATGGTCCGAACACCGAAGTGAAGGTTCGCACTCCAAAGACCTTCCATCGACCCCAAAAGATGCTAATACAGACATCGCAGGCCCAATCTGGACACCCTGGAAACTCGTCTACTGGACCGACGGCTCCTTCGTCGCCAGCTACCCTCGCTCAGCAACCGGCGGCATCATCCACGAAAACAGCCACGGACAACTCATCGCCAGAGCCGTAAGTTTCGACCCGAACCTCGTCTGCGGCCCCTTCGACTGCGAACTACTCAGCGCTACGCACGGCATGCAAATGGGCCTCGACGTAGCCCGCGACCGGATCCTCAACGGCGATTACGACTTCATCCGCGAAATCGTCATTTACCTCGATTGTCAACGCTTGCTGGAATGGTTCTACGAGAACAGGTTTTCGCCGCTGCTCGGCGGGTATTTGAAAGAAATGTTTTATTGGGCGGATAAGGTCGAGGATGCGGGAATTAAGTTGAGTTTGATATGGGTGCCGAAGAGGGGTCAGGTGGAACCGCATGTTTTTGCGGATCGGGTGGCTAAGGATCAGAGGTATGAGGCTTGGGAGGAGGCAAGGAGGCTTTATGGGTGGAGGTTTGTTGTGGATGATTTGTTGAATTTGCCGTTGGTGCCGATGAGGGAGTATGTGGTGCAGCAGAGGGTTTGTCAACGCGAGCAGCCGGAGCGTCCGTGTAAGAGGCAGAGGCGCAGATGATTGTGTGGAGACTGATCTAGGTGAAGATCCATGTCTCGGATTTCTTGGTCGTTGCCATTCTCGGGATTGCTGGAAAAATAGCAATGTCGATTTTAAGCTTAACTCTTTCCATCAGTATTCACTCTGTCGTATAAGGTTGCGGACAGATCACTTACTGGGATTGGTCTTGCTGAGGTACAGCCAAGTCACAATGGCATCCATGGATCAAGATATTCTCTATGTACGCGGTAAATACCAGCTTGAGATCTCCTAACAGATCCCTCAATCCCAACCCAAAATCAAAACCACTAATTAATTCACACCTCAAAAGCCACAGCCTCCCTCATTGAGTCCATAAGACTCCCATCACAGCCCAAGCCAGACCGACGTTCCAAGCTTTTCGAGTTCGGAATATTATCGGATACTTTTGGCCAAGAACACGGAGTCAAACGTTCCGAGCTGAGCTTACACGTTCGTATCAAAGGGTTACCTTTGCCGAGCCCAGGAAAGGGGAAGGATTGGAACAAATCATGTCATGGATAATTGTAAGATTATCTTACCACTAGCCATATCCCTGCCCTACCAAGTTCAACAATCATATCTTAGCCTCGCGGTTCACAACGAAGCGACGCGAAGTTCAAGAACCTAGCCCCCTACCATACAGACCCAAGGCCAGACAAAAAGCGCGTTCAACCGATATCCAGCGCCATGCATATCCGCCGTCTTAACATCTCATAAGAAAGAATCGGCAAGCGAAAGTCCATAAAAGCCTTGACAATACGCCTTCCACCCAGCACCATATGCATCTGATGCAACCAGTCTAGAAATGGTACAATGTCAGCTTCGACATCATCAAACTATGCACAAATTCCCGAATCGCCGAGTCTACCTCTCACCGAGCGCCTTCTCCTTTCCTTTATTCGAACAGGCGAAGATATTGACGTGCGTATCTCCCATGGCACTCGTCGCAATCATCATCCTATGTGGATGGAACGCCGTGCAGCTGATCGGGCTACCACGTCCAGGGTTCAAGAATCCGGAGTACGGCTCCACGACGTTGAGCAGCCCTCGATTCAGTGCTGTCGGATGACCGAAACCATGATTTCCAGCAGCAGGGGTGGAAAGGTTCGAGGCGTTGAATGTTGTGTTGGTAGAGTTGAGAGCACTGAGACCGCCGGCGGTTGTCGGAGGGGTTCCCTGCATCATGGAGAAGATCTTGACGACATGGCGATCAGTGCCCACGGCGAAGACAGGCGCATGCTCGTGGACGCTCAGGGTACGAAGTGTATCCTTGGTCGCGCGGACTGTTCGAATTGCACGATCCCATCGCATATCCCACATCTTGACCTCCCCGTTGCGGCATGCTGAGACGAGTTCCCGCTGTCCACCACGTTGTAGGTGCACATTTGTGACCCATGATTTGTGTTCCTTCCATACCCGCACCATGGCCGTCTGAGCTTTCTGTCGTTGGTCATAGAGTCGAAGTGCGCCGTCGCCGAAACCTGCAATGAACAAATGGCCCTCGACTTGATCTGAGGTGAGCGAAGTGATCGGTGAGCCAGACCGGGCGTTGATGTCGGCAGTGCAGATTTCAGTACCAGCGTTCCAGACTCGGATGTTGCGAACATCTCCAGCGACAAGAATAAGACCTCGAGATTGTTGCCAATCAAAAACAAGACCTGCATTTTTGGTAGAAGGTTCGAGATCCGTCAACGCGCGGAAAGCAGTCACCAGCTCAACTTGTTTCTGACTCTCGTAATTGCGAAACAGTTTAATAACTCCATCGGATGAGCCAGTCATGAGCAAAGCCTGGTCATCTTCGTTTATCAGACGAACCTCAGTGATCTTGCTGCGTGCTGGGTTGCCGTTGGAGAAGCGACTTAGCTTAGTCTGCTTTTTCCAGTCCCAAACAGCGACACCATCACGATCGTCACTGACGATGAGATGATCCTCAAACTGATGAAAGCACATCTTGACGGGCTGCGTGCTATTGTTGAAAAAACCCTTAGCTCGATCCCAAGGATGAGTGCCGGCATGATCTTTTTGGGGCTGCGTCTTGTCAATGATGCCGTCGTTACGGTTGCGCCGCCAAAGACGTTCATTGTAGTCTCTACTACCAGGCTCGTCTGCTTCTGAAGGTTTCATCTGCGGCTCCCGAAAGTACTCTACACACCAAGAGAAGAAGACTGATTTCAGCGGAAGGACCATCGGTGAGTCCTTTACCTCACGAGGCTTGAAATATTTAGGAAGCGGGGTCTTAAGGAAGGACTGCACGCCCTGTCCGTGATTCCTTTGGTCTTGAGAATCCGGAGGCTGGTTCCAGTCGCCACCACGCGGAGGTAGGGTCATCCTGCCGGCGCCCGGACTGCGAGGACTGTTCTCTTGACTGGCTACAACGGGAGTGCCAAATGCCAAATTTTTGAGCGAGGCAGCTACGCTCGCAGTGCGTTTCAGGCTTGCAGTGATATAGCCTTCCCTGCTAGGTGTAGGCGGAGTGGGAGGCTGGGAGGGAAGTGGTGTTTGATGACCATGATTGACTTCCATATGAGATCCGCGCGATGAAGTTTGGCCTTGTTGAGCAGCCTGAATCGCGTCCATCATCGGATGACAGAACGGGGCAAGCTGAGATTGCAGGAGTGCCGCCAAGACGACATCAACGACAATGGATGCATTCTGTGCGATCTCAGGATGTGGATCCACAGACATCATGAGAATTTGCTTCCACATGGAGGAAAAAACGCTGTTGGATGAAACTCCTCCAGACTCATTCACACTGGTGGCGGCCGATCGGGTCCTTTTCATCATTACCAAATCAGTCGCTTTCTCAGAGACATCGTCAAAAGGAGCCTTGTTGAGGTGGGAATATTCCTCGGCCAGCTCTTCATATGCCGTAGCGATGAACCTATTCTGGTAACGGTGTACGAAAGTGGAGAAGAAAACGAGAAGCTCCTTACGAACCATCGCGTTGCCGTCTGAAGCCATGACGAGAACCATGGTAGCGATAGATTCCTCAATTTGGGCGACTTGAGGTGTGAGATCAGGAATGCCGAGGAATGTCGTGAGTGCATGAAGCATAGCCGTGCGGACTTCTGCAACGGGATCGACAACAAGTTCGCAAAGTTTCTGATGGGCTGAACATCGGATGCCCACCCACTTTGCTTCAGAATAGTTTAACCACAACATGCTGATGCACAGACAAGACCATTGTCGAAGGAGGGGGTTTTGGAGATCGTTCAAATGACTTAGACAGCTCTCAATGAGCTCCTGGCTCAGACAAACATTCTGACCTTGATGATAGTCTTTGCAGAACATGGCTATGATAAATGCACACATGGCTCGGTGCTCGCTCACATTGCCGACCGGGACACCTATTAATACTGAGTCAGTGAAAGGTTCCGTGCAGGGACTGCACTCTTTCGAAAGCTACCATATAGTACAGATTCAGAAGAAATGGTTGCCCTTGGAAAGTAGTAATGAGATTTGTAGCATACCTGCAGTTGGGTTGATTATTGAAGTGAAGTATTGGTAGCCATTGTCTTTGAGAAGGTCCCCTTGACAAGAGTGATCGACAGCGAGAATACGAGCCCAGATGAAGACCATGACTGGTTTCAGCTCCATTGCCTGTGATTGCAGCAACTTGAGGACGTACGGGAATATGCCTATGCTCAGAGCGAGATTGACTGCCCAAGGACCAAGATCGAGGAACTTGCTCAACAGGATTAGCGCTCGCAATCGATGAACTTGGCTGAGTAAGACCTGAAGCACAACCGGAAGCTGCTCGGGATTCTTTTGTTCTATGGCGCCTTGCGTCAAGTAGACTTCAAAGGCTGTGAGTTGCTCGGCGAAGAAGTTAGAGTGTTGATACTCGTATTGTTTCTCTCCACGTTCGGCGGCCAAAAGGTCGGGCAATTGGGAGAGAATCATTTCAACGGCCAGGTCCCAACTTCGCCATAGTGGATGATCATGCGTTTGTGGGATTGGAGGATAGCATTGCGGATGGCAGTGATACACTCTCATGACGCGCTGAGCAAGGAGAAAGTTTCGGAACAAAGCAGCAACCATCAAGTCTTGACGAAACAGTTTCTTGAACAGCGGTCGTTCTAGCGAGCTCCATGCGATGGTATCGGTAATGGCAGTAAAAATCCAATTTAGCTCTCCAATTGGCGTTCGTCGCTCGGAGACTCGACCCGGTATGTTCGCGGCGTCTGCGGTTGTGATGGATGATGGCAAAGGATTTTGTAAGATGAAAAACCGAACTGCCATCTCAATGGGCGTGGTGAGGCATGATGTAAATATGTCCGCAGGTAATTCGGGATTCGTTGGCAGATTCTCCTTGTCTCTGCAAGCTGCTAGGTGCACACAATCCGTGAAGTCCATAGTCTCAGCCGCCGGATCACGTCGTAGAATTTCGCGATTCTCAAGCTCGTGCTTCTCTGCAAATTTGAGGAAATTTTGGATGATCAAGCCAGAGTCTGAACAGTCCCAGACAAACAGGCTTGGTGCGCCAACCCAGGTCTGCAAATCGTAGAGGGATATGGGAATGTATTGGGTGTATGTGCGATTGAACACCCAGATCTCGCCGGAGGTGGTTGGCTTTGGCACGCCATGTCCATTGTAATGGAACAATACACGCTCATTACGTGCATTTCGTCTCAAGGTTGTGGCATAACGCCGAGTTTCGTCGACCGTCGGATCCAAAGATAGCTTATACCGCGTGCGCATGCTTAGTTGTTCATACTGTGTTTGCAGCTGCTTCCCGATTTGGTTGACAGGTGTATTGGTGGTGCCAGTCCCACTGCCGGGGGTCGTAGGGTCTACCCAGCACTCCAGTCGGGCGCAAGGATTTGTCTTGATGACATCTGGAGGGTCGACACCAATATTGAGACAAAGGGCGAGTACTGCAGATACTGTCTTTAGGCGATCACGCATGCGCCATTCTTGAAGCGGGAAGGACAGGCTATCAGCCTTGGGGTTGCCCCCAGTTTCATGCTTCTTATCTGTGAAGTACATGAAATAGTTCTGCAGTTGAAGTCAGCATCCCGTCCAGCCATCCTCTGCTGCTTGCATGTACCGAGTTGAGAAGATTGTTGTATTCCTCCGACTCCAACTGAGTCTCGAAGCCATGTCTGATGCCCCATTCTGCGTCTGCTGAAGTTTTGCTCTCATCATCGCCGTGGATCAACTCTTCTCTCCTTGGTCCAAAGTCGCTCTTTGCGCGCAACAGCATGCCAGGTCGAGATGTCACCGTTGCCGGTGAGGCATTTCTTGATGTGCGTCTGCTCTCTTGTTCTTGAGCAACAAAGTTCGTCGAGCTACGATGTATATGGGCAAGGCCGTTTGGAGGTGCTTCTACTCGCAGAATCGTTCTGGAGCGCGATCTGTCTTCGGAGGGGGTATCTGAGAGGTCGCCTGTGTCTGGCTCGGTGAGGCTGTCGAGCACAGGTTGGGGACCTTTCGGTCGCAGGGCGATACTCGTCATGTTGCACGCAGCATCTCTGGCGGGCTCTGAGGTGAATATGATGCGCTATTCGACTCAAGGATTCACGTGTAGAGGGTTGTTCGGTGTTTAGTGGTGTCCCTAGTCTGGCTGGACGGATTAGAGCTCATGGAGTAAGAGTGTTTACGCAAAGGAGCTCTCGCCCGGGCGGGTGCGTTGATATTGCTGGAGAATTCTGGGTCACGAAGGACAAGCGGAGCAAGTATTAAGTTTATAGCATTGGCCGATAAAAGACTCGGTTATTGCGCGACACCATCGTAATACCTAGTAGAGAATGCTTCGAAGTCGCGATCGGAGCCTCAGGTTGTGCATATGGCCGCATCTGTATGGTACGGCTACTACGAAGGCGGAAATCCCGAAGAGCCGGAACCGACATTGAAGAACTCAGATCCCTCGAATCGCGACGATCTGATTTCTGCTGTGAAGTTCAATTGAGCTCTTAAGTAAATAGCCTCCCGTCCGTTCTCTTACTTCATTCAGCAACGTCCAGTTATGAAGTCCAAGTTCTCCGTCTATCGTAGTGGCAAAAGGTCGTCCAGCGGCCAGATGCAGCTGAACAACATAGAAATCTGATTGCTCACAGTTTCGTAGCAGAACGGACTTATGTCAGGAGGAATTCCGTCAGCCTTTTCAAGCAGTCTCACTCGCCCCTCTCACTTCGAGCCATCTGCTGCTGCTGAACACCAATCAATTCTATCCGTGGTTGCTGGAGAACACTTCTGTATTTTCGTCATATTCCACGGCAGGGAATTGACCGGCCTTTTTTTCCATATATGGAACTGGACTTTGACTAGAATCGACCTACCTAGTCTTACAATATCGACAATACTTTTGATATGACTGGAAATCGTTTTACTGCCTTTCAATCAAACAATCGCCCACGACGATAGACAAGAGAGAATGTAATATTAAATTGAGACGCTCACATCGACGTTCCACACTAGGGATCAATACTCATTTCCCCCATGCTATCAGGGAAGTGGTTGCCATCCTCCTTTTGTCGAGAGCGATATCGAACTGAAAGTTATGTATCAATTTTTGTCCTCAGATACACCAGAATACATTTGAGCAAATTTCAATCAGCCATCACAAGCTCATTAGCAGTTTTTTCGTCAACGACTCAACATCTCTGTCGTCCCACGTACTCAATCTATCTTGAAATGGCGCCAACGGACATGCCCAGTCATTGCTGGAAGTGAGCCTGTCGTAGCTGTAGTACTTGATAGCAAAGTCGAAGTCATCAGCAACAGCCCAGATTCCAACATCGTCATTGTTTTTATTAATACCTTGCGCGTAAAACCCTTGCTCAATCAGAAAGTACATTTTCTCCACCACCTCGCCATTGTCAAAACTGACAGGATTGGTACCAGGAATCCAGGAGTCCAGGACTTGCATCCAAAAGAGAATCGCCATGGTCAGCATTTTCTTGCCTCCCACTGGCCATGAATTTGTCCCCTTCACTTGTGCTGTTGCGCAAATGATAGGCCATTGCAGTAATGTAAATCATTTCGTCGACATGTGCTAGAAAGGGTACCTAGATATTCGTGTGATTAGATTGGCGGAGAAGCAGCGATTTCCTTGTCGGTTCCTGCATGTAAGCTTGCCGGTCAATTTCGATATCCAGAAGACAGGCATCGGCACACGCAGCAGTAGCAAACCGAACGTGGTGCCAACGACAGCAGACGACCTGACGGATCTACCCAACGAGGTACGGATACGGGGCATTCAGCAAACTAAATCTAGCGACCGTGGTGTGATAGGTCTGAATATCCACCAATGCCGAGTGTGCAGATTGGCGCCTCATTCTTGCTTGGACCTTCGCACCAGGGGGGAAAGGTCCAACGAACCTTGTCATGGTGGTTGGTAACAGATATACAAACTGCACAATTCCATGGGTTCGCTCGTCTTGTCCTCGGACGTGCACCATACCACACGGGTCCTGTTGATTGCTGTTACTGCTGTCACTTTTGTCACTTTTGACACCTGGAGTACGGTATACGGCCTTCTCGTAGTTGACTGTGGCTGGGGCAGACTTTCTTCTCTCCAACGCCTCTCAGCCATCCAGCTTTGAAACACCCGTGAACTCCCCTTTCTACCTAGGTAGAACAACTGCCTCTGTCACGTCCGGCCACCTCCTACCGCCCCTAATCCAAAGGCACCGCGCCTGGCCTCTGATTCAAACACACTCCACGTCGCCAAACTCTCTCGACCCTTCATCTCGCGTCGTCAATGCACCATCAACGATCCGCAGTCCATCTCCACCACAAACTGTCCCGAGTCTGACCGTCCACCGCATCCAATTCTCTCCAACGCTGCGCTTGGATGAGCTGCCTCTGAAGCACCACCGCACGAGCTGTCGTTGCTGAAACAACCCTCGACACCATGTCCTTCTTCGGCATAGGAAAGTCGAAAAAGAATCAGAACAGCTCTCTGCCGACTGCGACGCGTGATGTCGCTTCTTCACACGGCGACCCACGAACCAACACCGCAAATGGCCTCAATGGCCCCAGGCAAGGCATTGAGCGGACTGGCACCCTCCCTACATCGCAATCTGCAGGTCCCAGCGCGAATCCCTCTCTCGAGTCAATGCGAGGGACAGACACGACTGCGCCAGAATCAGGGAAGGGTATGCGACAACGAGCAGAGTCGGACCTCAGTGTAAGTCCAGTGTCCTGTCCATGGGCGGTTTCACGACAAAATGCGCGTCTGAAAATATCTACAAGAGCTTGGTCAAGTACGAAACATAAACAAAACTAACATGTTCTCAGGGTTCCCGAAGCAATTCAGTGAGAATGGGCATTCCTTTACCGCAAGCTTCACAACCTTTGATACAAGCACCAAATCTAGGACTGCAAGGTCTTCAACAACCGCCGGGAGATTCGCCTTATCCATGGTCACAACGCCGGCTGAACTTCACCAACAACGTTTCGCCCTTTCCTCGATATGGTGCCGCAGTCAATGCCATGGCCTCGAAAGAGGGTTGGGTGTATATGATGGGCGGATTGGTCAACAGTCAAATGGTCAAAGGTGATCTCTGGATGTTGGAGGTTGGCAACGGCAGCATGGCTTGTTATCCAGTAAACACTACATCCGAAGGTCCAGGCCCTCGAGTCGGACACGCAAGTTTGCTAGTTGGGAACGCATTCATAGTTTTTGGTGGAGACACCAAGCTGGAAGATGGCGATGTGCTGGATGATACTCTGTACCTTCTTAATACTGGTGAGTTGACCGACATCCTGTTTTTGATGACACAAATTAAGCTGACAAGCCTCAGCGACAAAACAATGGTCCCGCGCATCCCCCGCTGGCCCTCGACCTGCTGGTCGATACGGACACACTCTGAACATACTCGGATCCAAGATTTACATTTTCGGTGGTCAAGTAGAAGGATACTTTTTCAACGACCTAGTAGCGTTTGATCTCAATTCTCTTCAAATGGCTGGCAATCGCTGGGAAGTCATGATACCCAACGGTGGAGATGGCACTGGCCCTGTTCCAAAACCTCGAACGAACCACAGCATCGTGACATGGCAGGATAAACTGTATCTGTAGGTCCGCTCAGCCATGCTACATGGAACTTACGCTAATGCGCACAGATTTGGTGGTACTGACGGATCACAATGGTTCAACGACGTGTGGACATACGACCCTCGCACAAACTCTTGGTCTGAGCTTGATTGTATTGGATACATTCCAGCACCACGGGAAGGCCATGCTGCAGCTCTGGTAAATGACACCATGTACATCTTTGGTGGCCGCATCCAAGACGGAACCGATCTTGGAGATTTGGCCGCCTTCAGAATATCATCACGCCGATGGTACATGTTTCAGAATATGGGCATGTCCCCATCGCCGCGATCTGGACACAGCATGACCGCTGTGGGAAGTCACATTGTTGTACTTGCAGGCGAACCAAGCTCTGCGCCTCGAGATCCAACCGAGCTCAGCTGGTCATACATTCTTGATACCAAGAAGATTCGATATCCTCCTAGCGATTCCATGCCACAAGGCGCGCTACCACTGAGGAAATTTAGCAATGATCAAAGCAGGATACCACAAAAAAGCAGCAATCCCATAACGAATCCACAAAATTATTCTCGAGGACTCGACCGAGCGATCGAACCTGCTCCCGCGAATGGCGCCATGGGTTCAAGTCAATCCAGATTGCCGCGCAACACAGGCTCCGGGCCGCCTCCACAGCAGCAAGCTCCACAGCCCAGGGCGAATGGAATTGGTTCGGCGCCGGCGGCCCGAAGTCGGACTCCCACAGGAGCAGATGGGCCAACAGAGTCTGGGAGGGTTACACAACACGACAGATCCAATTTGACGTCTCCTGTGTCGCGAGAACAGATCTCGAACGAACAGCAGGGTTCGAATGGCAACTCGTCGATAGGCCAATCTGCAGGTACATCTGTTTCGGCTTCTGCCATGACCTCAAGAAGCGGAAGCGTCAGTGCAGCCTCGCGAAGTGGTTCAAGACAGCAGCGACAGCAGCCGTCTGTGGACAGTTCTGGACGCTTGACGCCCCGTCAATCCGATGATCTTCAACGGAGATCAAGCAAACTCATAGACAGTGGAGTTGGCTCATCGCCGGCGCTGAGCCAGCAAAATGACGAACTGATGAGGGAGCTCGAAGCCGCAAAAAGTCGCAATGCTTGGTACGCCTCTGAGCTTGCACTTGCCAGGAAGTCTGGATACCAGCCAGCGTCTCCTGGAAACCCGCTCCTCGACCAACAAGCGGCGGATGTCTTTGGCGACGATGACCGACCTTTAATCGAAGCGCTGCTCCGGATGAAGGCAGAGCTTTCACGTGTCCAAGGCTCCATTGACTCTCAGTCCGAATCAACAGCTAGCCGTATCGCCGAAATAGAGAAGCAACGTGACGCTGCTATCAGTGAAGCAGTCTACGCGAAGGCTAAGCTCGCGGCCCACGGTGGTGGAAGCCAGGCTGGAACACCTCAACCTGACTCAACCAGAGTTGTAAGTCCGGATCTTGATCGCGCAAATGAGATGAGCAAGCGACTTGCGGTTGCGCTCACAGCCCAGAACGAAATGAACGTGCGCATGGAACATACTGTTGCTGAGCTGGAGTCGGAACGCAAGGCTCGTGCGTTGGCTGAGGAGACCGCAGAAGCTGCGCAACAGCGTGTGTCCGAGCTGGATATGTACAAGCAAAGAACAGCTTCCGAATTAGAGACCTTGCGTGCGGAGTTGCACGAAGCTCAACGACTTGCTCGGGAAGAAGCCGCCAAGAGCGCCCAGGCCCTCTCTTCATCGCGGGCTCTGGAATTGGACAAGATCGAGCTTTCAACGAAGCATGCAAGAATTCTCGACGAGAGTAAAAATCACACCAACGTTCTGCAAACCTTGCGCGACGCTGTCACTGCTTCGTCGGAGAAGGCGGATCTTCTCGAGCGCAAGCTAGAGGAAGAGAAATCGAACCGCACCGCGGCTGAACAAAAGCTAGCCCAGCTGAAGAGCGAACACGACAACCGGATTGCGGAGCTGGAAACCACGACGAGATCACTGCGCGACGCCGAAGAACTGGCAGACAAGCATGCAGCGGAAGCGAGGGCCCACCGAGCAGCAGTGATGTCTGGATTTGGCGCTATTAATGATCGAAGCCTCGATGATGAACCGAGGCATAACGAGCGTGTGAGCATGTTGCAGGAACAGCTTGACGCTGCAATTGTCATGGCTCGCAAGAACCAAGAAGCAGCAGACTCGGCCGGCGACAGGTTGCGCAGCGCTGAAGAACGCATTGCTGGTCTCGAGGCTTATCAAGAACAGACGACTCGTGAAAGCCTAGGCCTTCGCAAGCAGTTACAAACTGCTACGAAGGAAGTGCAGGCCGCCCATGCTGAGCGAGCAACCATGCAACAGCAGCTGGAGCGCAACATGCTTGAAGGCAATGCCCTTGAGGTGCAACTCAAGACGCTCAAGAATCTCCTCGAGGAACGAGGCATCAATGCTGCTGATGTACGGAGGTCGCGAGCGCTAGAGAGTCCGAGTTCCCGTTATGGAACACCTGAGATGAACAGGGTACGTGAACTCGAGCGACAGCTCGATGAAAGTCTCAAGGCTCATGACGAGCAACGCGCGCAGTTTGAACAGCGCGAACAAGAAGTCAGTCGTGAATGGGAAGAGAAACTGGTGGCCCTTGACAATGACCATCAAGGCGCGGTCAAGTATGTGCGTGGTATGGAAAAGATGCTTACCAAGCTCAAGCAAGAGCTTTCGCGTACCAAGGCTGAGAAGTCTGAGCTGGAGCGCGAAGTTTCTCGATCAAGATCTGCCACGGCTAATCGTGACACCGAGGAGGCTGCAGGGTGGCACGCTGAGCGAGAGTCTCTAAAATCAGAGATGGCACAAGCCCAGCTGAGTCTCAAGTCCACCATGACAGCCCTGGAGGAGCAGATCACTTCACTCAAGAACGAATTGGCACAGGCGGAGAAAGACCGTGAGGCTATGCACACTCAGGCCTCACAATCGCAGTCAGCACATGAGGCACAAATGAACCAATTCGCCGAGCGCGCCCGCGCAGACCTGGATGCACTGAGACATGAGAATGAACTTCTCGAACGCCGAGCGGAACAAGCAGAGAGCAAGGTGCAATCTTTCCTGGACCAGTTTGAGTCAAGTGTCGACAACTATCGCCGACTAAGTCGGCAACCTTTGCAGGGACCCAACGGTGTGAGAGGTCACAAGCAGATTCGCGCAATGTCAGGAGACTCGGTTTACAGTACCATCACCGACCCTGACGCGGGAGATTACGCCGAAAGCAACGCTTCTGGCGAAATTACACCATCCGCGCCCTCGTTCCCCACTGCTGGTATCGCAGGCGATGATTCTCCAAGCCAGTCAAGACACTCTCGCGACCGATCGTCGATGGCATTGGACTCACTGGCGAATGAGTTGGACACTCTCCGGAGTCAGTGGCAAGAGACGAACAAGAAGAACTACCGGCTCAGCGACAAGTCCGAGTATGATCGAAGCCCTTCGACACCTAGCAATTTTGCGCATGGACTGAACACTCCCGACTCGATCACGGGTGTAGAGGGGTCGTGGAGGAAAGCCGGTGCTGGACCGAGCACAGATGGGGAGGAAAACTCAGCGCCAGGCGTTGGAAAGAGCGAGAGTCTTGGTGTGAGTGGTGCGACGTCGATTGACGCGCATGCGGCGGCGGAGTCGTCGTGAGTGTCGGGCTTGTTTATTGTGTCTTTTTGATTCCCCGATGGTGAGCGACTCCTGGTAGTAGTTGACTTTTCTTTTCCTTTCTTTTTGTCTTCTTCTTTTCTGGCAGTGCATCAGGCATGTGTGGTTCGATTCCATTGTAGAAGGAAAGAGGGGGTCTTCGTTTCTTCAATGATATGACATTAGCACACAGACACGACTGTATAACTTTTAGTTCAGCAGGAGGAGGAGGAGGCTTGTTGGTGGCACTCGGCTCGGCGGTATCATCGTCATGAAAGACACTGCATTACGGGATGCGGCTGTCTTGTGGATGGGATGATCTGAATGGGATCGACCTTTTTCTCTTGCTTCTTTTGGGGGACATCGATACCATGGTTGTGTTTTTCCCACGGGTATCGATCCATTTCCCATTTTTCCTTTTCTTTTCCGTTCTTTCTTCCCTCGTTGTACGAGTAAAACTTCCCCTGATTGGCGGCAATTGTTATTATCTCTGGAGGGCGAAAATGAGAAGGAATGGATGGGGTCTTCTGCGGACGACACACGATGGGATGTTTTATTTGTAATCAATTTTACATATTTGACCGGCCGAGCTTTTTTCACTGTGCTGTGGTGCCTTTACGTGCAATTTGAGTTTTTGTGTTCCTAAAGTACTAGCTTTTTGGTGGCACTTGATATGGGATGGGCTTGTGTAGGTGGTTCACCAATCACTACCTACTACTTACTAGTACGCTACGCTAGCATTGACGCTGTGGATATGTTACGGAGGCCGCTTCCTGTGAAGGGGCTGGCATCGCTGGGTCTGTCTCTTTTGAAGGTGTCTCGAGATTGTGGGTTGGTGATGCTGGGAATGCCCCGTGGTACCGCGAAGGTACCCTTCAGGAAACACTGTTTTTAGAACGGCTGGTGCTTTACTACGATATGGTGTAGAGTCATTTCTGTGATGGAATAGAGCATTTAATGGTGTTGAGATCCGTCGTAAGGCTTCGCGTGCGTCGGTGTCGGGAGTAAAGCACTACGACTAGTTTGGAGCGATCTTGGAGCCCGCTTACTCCTACGACTCCTAATTGGATGAGACAGCCGCGCTTCTACTCGTTTCCAAATCATACAACACCCTCCGTGAGTTCCTCAGGTTTACACGACATGAGGTTGAGACCGAGACGGTCCAACCTAGGGCAAAGGGGCAGGTCAGGGCTCCAGCCCGATGTCAAATCAGCACCTCAGATATATGCCTGGACAATCCCTCTGCCCTCATTGATTCATGCCTCCACGCTCTGATGCATCCAATCTCGGCATGTCTGCTTGGAAGCCCACGAAGAGCCCAGTTCGCCTATCAGCAGCACAGGATGGCCACAGTGACACGACAACACGTCGCCACATATTGAGTAGAGCCTCGATGGGAATGGAAGCGCGGGTACGTCTTCACACCATTCACCCTCAAGGTAGGATTAGGATCCATCTATACCGTCTGAATCGAACTTGGGCCCTTCTATCGTGAGCTTCTTCCTGTCGCTGCATTTGCGAAACCGACGTCCCTGGGTTTGTGCTGTCTAGGGCCAGGACTATTTCTGTACACCTTCCTTCCTCTGCCTCGGGTTTCCCTATGCTGTAAGACTTCGCCTGGCGAACATCCATTACTGCTCACCCTTTGTCAGCGAATAGCATTGCACGTTACACAGTTTCCCCTCGTGTTCACAGGATGCTGGCCTGATCGGTTTCGACAGGAGTGAGCATACGGGTTCCTCTCTCGTTCTTGCCAGAGTTGCTGTTCTTCACCACACGGCACTCTTTCACCTTCATACGAAGTGGCTGCCGACTCGGTCTTTCACACACGACTCGCGCCACCACGCGCAGCACCAGTTGCACCATGCAATTCCTCTCCAATCCGCTGGCAAGGCACGCTGTCTCTCTCAAGTCGCTCACCTCGCAGCCGGTGACGCGCTTCGTCCTCGCTGGCACCCTATTCCTGTCCCTCCTCCTCCTGTTCTGGTCGTCACAGTCGCCGCAACATGGATCGTTCGGTAGACCTCATCTCCCACCTTCGCACGGTCGTCCTCCTGGGAGTCCTGCACTCTTTCCAGGTTCTCAACACGGATCGGCCTCACACATCGGCGAGCCGTCAAGTACAGACCTGCGCAACTGGAAGAAACCAGCGGGCATGAAGATAATAGGGCTAGTCTTCTACGGACGCAGACAATTCGTCGAGGTGCTCGATTGCTACCTGCAGAGAAACCTGGTCAGGAACGGTGGTGTCATGGACGAGGTGTTCTTTGTGGTGAATACAGATAATCACGCCGATTTGGAGTATCTGGATAAGATTGTCAATGCAACGGAGGGTTATAAGAAACATGTGCAAGAGAAGGAGGGCCTAAAGGGGTGGACTGCGCAGTGGGAGGTTGTAGAGAGGGGCAATATCTATATTAAGATTGATGGTGAGTTGTGTTCCGTGAGTGAACTTATATGGCATGAGATTTAAAATCTCTGGCATTGGGATCGAGAAAATCGACCTTGGGTGCGGTCAGCTTTTGAGGCTCCGTTTCCCAGAAATCGTCTAGGATTCTCATGGCCTTGACCTGGTGAATCCACTTAAGTCGGTCCGAAGACCGTGGAAGCATGCAACCTCTATGCTACATGACTTTACAGAGCGGAGCTTGATAAAGCTAACAGTCGTGCATAGACGATGTTGTTTATTTCGAGGACGACGCCATTGCCTCGATCGCAAAACGTATGATCGAAAACCCTCACTACTTCGCCGTCTCAGCCAACAGCGTCAACAACCCAGCCTTGTCATGGCTACACTATGGCCTAGGCGTGTACGAGCCATACCTTCCAGTAAGCAGGACCTCAGCAGGCGATGGCTCACATCCATTAATCTTGCGATCATAGGAAACCTCACGCCCACCCCCTGAGCAATCGCAACAAAATGGGTGGCGCGCATCGCAACTCCCTGAATGGACTGGACCGCCGTTAGAAGAATTCTTGGACGAATCTATATGGAATGACACGACCCCTTCGCCATTCCCTGGCCACCGCTGGCTACCAGTCAATACAACGAAAATCGATATCACGGAGACACCTGCAGGACGCCTGACTTACGACTCGCACGGTCCGGGTTGGAGGGACTGGAGAATCGCTGCCCAAACGCATTACTCTTTCCTCCAGCATCTGGAGGAAGACGCGGTGTGGAGATACAAGTTCAATCTCTGGGACTACCAGTATTATCGCGTCAGCGTCAATTTCATCGGCTTCTGGGGCGATGACATTGTCGATGCCTTCCCATTCCCAATCCAGGATGACGAGGAGTACTTAACAATGCGGAGACCGAAGGAGCTGGGGAGACGTGAGTGATGAATTCCTCTGAAGAACGAGGATGACTAATGATCGATAGATGTCGTGCTAGATGGTACCGTCGTGTCTGTCCATTTCGCCTTCTCCGTCCAGCGGCGCGGCCCAGATGAAGAACACACCCCGGGCGGAGGTCTTTACCACACCGATCTGTTGAAGCGATACAAAGCCTACGCCGAGGAAATGGTTTGCCCATTCCCACAAAGCGGACGTGCTAAGGGTATGAAGGGAAGTTTCTGGAAATCGTGAAAAAAAAAACTGGCAGGAAAATAATGATTGAGCACGTTTTATGACAATGACAAAGAAAAAAGTATGGTTAGCGGCATTTAGAAAGGGGGGACTTGTGGGGTACCTATGCAGCATCTTCGACGCGATCTTGGACAGAGCGGGGGCGTCATGCACGCTTTACAAGCACAGTCTCATGATGGCCAGTCTATATGGGTCGGCGTTTTGGGGGTTTTGTAAGGGATATGTTTCGGACGTGGAGAGTAGAACTTCTAGATTGGGGTTTTGTGATATGCTGGATTTGGTGTCGGTAAAGGAGAGACGAGAGGCGACGAGGTGATGACAGGTGATGAGAGTGAGATATACCCATATGGTTTGCGTAATGTTGACCTGATTGATCTGTTTTAGTTGTTTATCTCTCGTGCTTTGCTTTTTCTTGGTCGTTGGTGATACCCCGGGCCATGAATATTACTGCATCGAACTATTAAAGCGGACCTGGAGTGAAACACACTGTGGCTAATCATCTCAGAGTATGTATGTACAATGAAGTATAGCTCTGTAGCATGATCAGTAAGTAGGATTCGAGATCGAGGTTATCCATAGATGATCGCTCGATTGTGTGCCTGCACCATTCACGTGCCTCCCCAGGCTAGTCTCTCTTGAGTGCTTCAGCACCTTCAGTTACACCCATGACAACAACGCGCCGCTCTCACAAAAACACCCTGTCTTTGCATCAACTTGGCTAAAATCCTTAATGGATGCTACAGCCTCGCATCAAACCCGGACCATCATAAAGGCTTGTGTCACAGACATTCCAGGGGACGTGCTCAAACGACCTTTCACTCTCGGAGAGCTCTTCTGCAGCAAAATCCTGAATCGACAACTCAACACTCGGATTCCGAAGGCGGACTTCGACGCTGTTCACATACCCGGAGGATACGACTCCCCAGACCCATTACGACGGTGGTTCATCTATGATCTGAACGTGGTGGAAGAGATGGGCAAGGACAAAACTTGGAACGATACCGCATTTCGTTTACCAAGCCCATGTCGTCCGGGGTGATTGGTAAGCTTATCAACCACCTCCCTTTCAGCTTTCAGCTACATCTAATGTTCATCAGGGTTTTCAACGAGCGTGAAATCTGGGCTGATGCCGCTAGGAATTATTGCGCAATGTTCACGTGGGGTGGGAGGACGGAGCAAGAAATGGCTAGGAAGCTACGTGGTGCCAACGAGGTGGAAGCGGCTTTATGAATCAATTTTTCTTTCTTCTTCATGGCGTTTCTGGCGGCGTCTCCCCCCCTGCATGCAGGACACTTCTGCTCGGGACACATGTCGGACGTCTCGCAATGTGTTTGAGTACGAGACCGTCAGGATTGCCGTCGCTCTTGTGGGAGTCGCTGCATTGGAAAATGGCGTTGACGTCTTGACAGGGCATCTGGTATCAGTCAGTCCATATACCACAATTTCGAGGGAGTGGGATCGGGGGCTTACTGTTCAGTAGAAAGTTGGAGCTTCTTCTGTCCAAGGTTGGGGGCAACTTTGACGCTCAATCACGGCGCCTAGTCTGCGATGAGGAAAGGATGACGTTGTCTACAGTGGTTACTGAGGACTTGATTCGGGCAGTTTGATGACGGTAGAGGATGATGGTTATAGAAGCCAGGACATCATGGTGGTGAATATGTGGGCTTATATGGAAATGCGTGGGCAACCTTTGAGGTAGAGTGTCGCCTAATCTACAGGTGCAAGTACTGACTATGTGCTGTCAATTGCCAAGCAACACTAGCGATTTATCCTTATCGCAGGAGATGTACGGATTGGTCTAAGATCCGGATAGGGTGGACGTCCTACGTGCATGGGTAGCTTAGCTTGTCACTTCAACATGGTCTTCGATGGAAGCTAACCGCGTGCGTAGGCAAATTGGAGTATGCATCAAAGCGCCTATATATATCACAAACTCACATACCTCCCAATCCCGATTCTACAAGAGTCTATCCTCCGATTTTCCCTGGCGAGCCTACTAGTCCTACTATCCGTTACTAGATCCTCGGATGCACCTAGGCCACCGCACCAAATTACTCAGGTCAATCATCGCGCCAATAGATATATCAGACCACTCCATCCAATCCCAGTACGACCGACCAACTCCCTAGCGTTAGGAAAAAGGCGAAACCATCTCTCCCCTAGGTACTCGAGAAAAACGAATATATAATCGTACCCCTCCTCCCTCGCCACCTTCCGACGGCCCGTTCATACCTACCGAGCGGTAAACTATCATCCATTTCCCGCGACCTTAAAATACAGCCTAACTAACTAACTAACAAGGCCTACTAGCACAGCGGTGTCATTAATTGAGGCTCGCCAAGCCTGACCAACAAGTTGGAGCCCCGCATGACGCCTCATAGTATTCCTCACACGAACGTGTGTAATAGTGCAACTGGAGTGTCAATTTAAAGGAGAGGATATTTCTGCTATGAATTAGACAAAGAGATGGTTGTTATTACGGCTATCTACATATACCAAAATGTGGCTATGAGGCTGCGGCGCGGGCCTTGGCGAGCCTCAATTGATGAGACCACTGTGCTAGCCTACTACTAAACACTCCCTTCTACCTACCTACCTACCTACCTACCCACCTTCTACAATATACCCACGACCTCCACCACTCACACCCCCCATCAAAACCCCCGCCCCCCTTTTCCATACGAACCCATTCATCTAGTCTAGTATCCAATCCAGCCTCCCTCTCACTTCAACATCTCCGTACGTAAGATGTTAGCACTCCGTTATTCGGGAACCAAAGGATTTCCCGTCCGGCAGGTCAGAAAAACTTCGAGCTGGGTGGGGGCTTTGGCGTTCGACTGACTGGGTTGGTTTCGTCTGCGGGCTGAGATTTGTTCGGGTTTTGGTCGGTCGGGTGGGGGAGATACCTAGTGTTGAATCCGGGGTTTGTTGTCGTGGAGGGAGGTGAGGTAATGGGCTAATTAATAGGGGGCTCTTTCTTTCGAGGTTAAAAGGTCGGGTTTCTCGTACTGTGCTCTGCTCGTAGTTGCGGAGAGGAGCTCGAGGTGTTTACTGTGAGTGATACTATCAAAATGATTCATTGATTTTCCTCTGTTGATGGGATCGTGCCATTGACGGTATTCTACAGAGCGCCTATCACGCAGAAATCATCATTCAGCATTCTTCTCACCTGCACAATCTGTAAATGCCAATACCAGGATACTCTATAATTCCATCGCCCCTAAGCCACCAACCATCCATTCATCTATCCATCCACTCATCCATCGCACATCCCATCTCTCCAAGTCCACTCAACTCCGCCATACATATCCCCACCACCATCCTCACCATCCCCATCGCACCCCCCCTCCCTCACGGAAACTGCACCCTACTCCACCCCAACGCCCTCGTAACAAATGGATAAACCCTCACCGCCCTCCCCCTCCCCATCCCCATCCCCACCCTCAACAAAGGCACCAAAGCATGCACAAGCTCATGCCTCACCACCTGCCAATCATTCAACAGAAGCCCCGTGCCCACATCCCGCACAAGCTCGTGAACAAACAGAATCTGCAGATCAACCAGCTTCGGCATCGAGTGCACGAAAGCGACGATATCGGCGCGGACGCGGGCGTGATCGACGTCGTTTGTCAGACGGCCGAAATCGATGGTTAGTTTGAGACGGGTGAGTTCGGCGCGGGGGATGGTGGTTGATGGCCAGGTCGGTAGGAGGTGTAGTGTGGTTACGGGGATGGTGAGGGCGTGGATCATGTATTTACGGGCGGCGCCGCTGTATTCTGAGGTGATTTGGTGGTTGTTGAGGAGGACGAAGGGGTGGGGTTTTAGGACGGTGGTGATTGTGTTTGTGATTTGCTGCTCGATTTGGGTTTCGGTTGACGTCGCGGTTGTTGGAGCTGCCTTGTTCTGATATGTTGGAGCTGGTGGGAGGGATGATGGATTGGTGATGGCTGGGTGCTGGTAGATCAGACCGTTCACGGTTTGGCAGTCGCTGAGGTATGCCTCGTAGATGAGCTGACGCATTTCGGCCGGTAGTTTGAGGAATTCTTGTTCTGGGATGATGTCCATGGCCGTTGGGTAATGGCGTTTGGGTGTATCCTTCTCTGGCTTTTGCTGGCCGTCCTTCGTGGTGCGTGAATCTCCTTCGATCATCTGGACGTCTGACAACATAGAGATCGAGGCCCCATCAGCCATCTGGATATCTTCCATAACATCCCCATCCGCCGCGGTCTCCTCAACATCCATCTTCTGCCTCTTACTCGCTGGCTCATCGGCCGAGACGCGAATACCGTGCTTCTCAAGTTTCTGCAAAAAAGTATCCATCTTCAAATTCCGCTCTCAAGACTCCTTCGGTTGTTCTCGAAATCAATCTTCGTGACTGCAGTGTGCCGGCCGTTGGAGAAAAGCTGGTTGAGGTGATTTTTATCCAATTGTGTCATTCGGGAGTGAAGTTGATAGTGAGGAAGTAGCGGAAAGAAAAAATCGAGGAAGGCGCCATTCTTATATACTGCGGGTGGTCAAAGCGATAACGGTGTTGGTAGGTATTCGTGGTGCTATTGTCAAAGCGACCTTATTGTGTTCAAAGCGACGAAACGTAATGGAGGTCCGGGTCACGACAATCCTGTTCCGGATAGTTATTGTCACCTGACAAGCTTCTGGTCAAAATCATTTGCAACAGCACTTACGTCCTGCCCAGTGATTGTAATTGCCACAAATCCATCAACGGCGAATATGAACCTCCCAAGGCTGATGACCCGCCCCGGCCCTCCGCACACCTGCCATTCACACATGAAAAACTCTAAAGCTCGGAATTGCGATTATGGCTTAGGTGCGGATCAGCCTTAACCACTCTACATCATCCTTCGAATCCTCCTTACCACCATCCATCTATCCCCCGGCACCTCCAAGCCCCAACCAAGCAACCAAACAGCCAACGCCAGAAAACCACCCACCAAAAAATCTAGCAAACCCATCGCAACAAATCTCAGCAAAAGAAACCTAAAACTTCAATTACGGCTTCCACATGATTTCACCAGCGTAGTGGACAAGTGGGAAGTGACTCTTTACTCAACACGCGCATTGCGGTCGGAGGACTGGATTTCGTAGTGTATAAGATACATCGAAACCCAGATGGAATAAAAGTGCTGATTTGTCTATCTCTTTTTCTTCCTCTGGTGATGTGTCTGCTTCATTTTCTCCTTCTGGTGATAGTGCGGTTGATGGTAGTTTTTGAGTTCACGGAATAGATGGGATGATGTCGTCGAAAAGATGGATGTGGAAGATAATTGAGAGGGCGGTTATGTTAGACGTTGGGTTCGAAAAGGGTCAGTGATATTGAGGTGTGCGCTTCAAAAGCGCGGTGGTATGGAATGGGTTGTGTATGGTAACTTGGCTAGTCAACGAGGTCCAGTCAAATCTCAGACGAAGTGTTGGTTGATGGGTGGTGAAGAGTTCGGGTCTAATTAGCCCAATGCCATTTGATGCGACGTCAAAATTCGCAAGATACATTGGATCGCTTTTGCACCGTGAATTTCCCCTGCGAATGTCTCAGAACAAACATCTACTCAGTTCTCCCAGTCGGATTGATTCCACTCATCCTCTGTATTCGACGCTCTGCTTCTCGACCGCCCCATCAATACTTCCCTTATCCTCTCCACTCTTCTCCCTCTCTGCAAGACTACCTCTAAATCTCCTCTGCGCTTCCCTCGCCGCCTGTGGACTAATACTTGAATTCCTCCTCACTTCCTCCTCTTCTTCCTCGGCATATCTTGCTGGTCGCTTCGAGGAGATGGCATCCTTGTCGCGGAAGACAAGGATGTTCTGGTTCTCAGTGAAGTAGTGATCGAGGTCTTCAAGTGTCCTGCCTGCTGTCTCAGGGTAGAGGAAGTAGACGATGGGAACAAAAGAGGCGTTGAAGACGGTCCAGATGATGTAGAATCTCCAGTGTAGAGTGTCGATGCCTATCGGGGTGATTTCAACCACTGTCGCATATTAGCAATTCGTCAAGATACACTAGGAATGATGATGGATACCCATAAAGTTGAATATCCAATTTGTGGCGGTCCCCAAGGCAGCGCCTTTTGTGCGCATACTTAAAGAATTGATTTCGGTCGGGTAGAGCCAAGGTACACCTTGCCAGCCTATGCCGAAGAAAACATAGTACAGGAAGAAGAATGCGATTGATGCCTCGGCCACTTTTTCGGCTCCAGCATAACCGGGCTTCTCGTTATAGTAGAGCAAGATGGTAATGATGAGGTAGCAGAAGAATTGTCCTGCTGCTGCATACATCATCATTTTGCGACGGCCCCATCGCTCGACATTAGGAATGCCGATCAAACTGAACAGCAAATAGGAGACCGAATTGCATGCTGCAAGAAGCCGCGCCATGCTTTCTGTTTGACCGACCGAGTTGATGAGAACGGTGGGCAGATAGTAAGAAGTCACGTTGATGCCTGCAAGCTGCTGCATGGCTTGCGTTCCCATTCCTAGCAGTAGTCGACGAACGGTGCAAGTGCCGCCAGCATTCTCGGTGCGTCCTCTGATGATATCTCGCCAGCGTACTGCGTGCTCCTTTTCGTAGTTGGCGGCCCACTGGATCTCCTTGGATTGGGTAATGATATATGCATCGTCCACGGACCTTCCCTCGAGATCTGCCAGGATTTGTTCAGCTTCATCAATGCGCCCTTTAGCAATGAGCCATCTAGACGGAGTGCTTTGTTAGCGTGGGCCGTGAAGATCAGCAATTGAGGTGTCCTACCTGGGTGATTCAGGTAGCCATGGGACGGTCGCAAACAAAATGAAGATGAAGATGAATTGAAATGCAAGAGGGAATCGCCAAGTGATACCACCGGAAAGAAAGGAGAATCCATAGGTCATCCAGTTCGAGAGTGAAAAGCCAGCAATGTTCATAATCATTTCGATGATAATAAGCTTGCCTCGCCAACTCGCCTTGGATGTTTCTCCTTGCCAGACAGGGGCTGTTGCAGTATTGAGACCATTCCCTATGCCAGCAACGATTCTTTCTAACATCAGCTGCGTGTTCGATCGTAATATCACTGATCAACTTACCGGCCAACTACCATCTGAGGTACTCCAAAGGCACTGATCTGGAGAATGGCACCAATGGACATGGTCAAGGTACCAAGAAGAATGGTGTTCTTTCGACCGAGTGGATCGCCGACCACAAATGCTAGGATAGCTCCAAAAAAGCATCCGATGTCGTAAATAGCAGTGACTGTCCCAAGGAGACTGCTGTTATTGCGAAGATTCATCACATCGAGATAGTCTCCTGTCACCACCACGCCACCGAAGACACTATGATCATATCCGAACAAAGTCATGTCTGTGGGCGTAGTGAGCTTCAATTCGAAGGATGATTTCCGTTGAAGCCAGTATCTTACCAGTGGCACACGCGACTACCGCCGACTGTCAGCACGATCTAAAGATTTGCACCACCTGGCAGCACTCACCTGTCACCCAAAAGGTGAGCCAGCCGCCTCTCAACCCAAAGTAAGGCCGCATTGTGCAATATCTCTATCGTAGGTTAGGATGTCAACTCAAGAGCGCTGGTACTGCTCGAAGCTCGATGGAAATCTCTGCCATGTCGAGCTTCGCTAGGACTATAAGTATAAGCACGACCAAGTGATCATCGTTCACGGAACAAGCACACGACCTCATTGCTTGGTTAGCGACTACTGTGTAAAGGCCGTCATGCGTAAGAAACTGTGGCACGGATTGGTGCTCGAGCTGGGGTTAAGCGATTCACCTGGGTACCTCCCCTATCACGTCCCAATCAGCGCCATCTATACCTACGAGGGGCCGTTCAGGTTGTGGGCATGACGATCAGGATGCATTACCTTGTGGCGCCAATGCAGATGTAGATCGCTTTCTGGGGAAGGCCCGGCATCTAACCAATGACTTTGGCGCAATTGATGGGAATCACGGCGCGTTGCCTTGCGCGATTCAGAAAATCTTTGATGTCGGGATTTCTCGATGCCTGATCTCTGGACATGATCAACGTGCTGATCGGGCCGTTTTGCGCCCCATGTGGCCTTGCTCGAGGTGCTGAAGTCGTGTCGAATGGTTGGAAATAGGCGTAACAGCCGGATGAGAAGTCGGAAGTTCAAGTAGTGCTTACTTAGTAACGGAACGGATAGATATCACGTTTCAGACTCCGTTCATAGTGATCGAAGATCAATTCGACTTTCCAAGAGACATGTCGGAGGATCTTCCACAGATACTTGATCGAGTCGACTGACAGAAGGATGAGGGGGACAACTCCGCATGATGCGCCCTACATGCAGATGCTTCGCTTCTGAGCATCCTTCGTTGCCGTCCAATCGGGATGGCATGGGGTATCGCCAGGAAAGAAACAGGATTGACGAAGTATCATACCGCGGTGGGTACAGTGCAAATGCAGGTGATGGTGTAGGAGCGGGGACAGATGGCCGCAAACGTCGAGTGCAAATATTCGCCAAGAGTCCAGTTTTTATTGCCTTTGAAGAACAACTACTGGATTTACTGGCGACTCCTACAGCTGGATGTACACAGGAATCAATGTTTCTCGCGAGTTATTTCTTGATGTTCGATGGATATTGGCCGATACCGAACTGCCCAGGTGATCTTGACCGATTCTACATTCCACCATAATTTGGTTCTTGGGTAGAAGTACCGCATACCTTAATGTTCATCTAGAAACAACCCAACATGTTCATAGAACGTCAATCTCCATTTTCATCCTCACCTGTTCCAGCTCCAAATACTGCGATTGCCGTCAACGAAGAAACAACCACAAACGACATCTTTGACGATGTCTTCTCTGCCTCCCCACCACGTTCCTCACGGCTCACACTAGACTCAGAAACGAACTCCGATATTCTCACAGAATCACTGAACAGCGTACATTTACAAGAAAGATCAGACATACCGAGATTGCAATCACAACACTCAACCGCGGGATATAGAGAGGGCATTCAAAGTAGCAAAGGATCTTTTATGCAAGAAGGTTTCGATGAAGGATACATGCTCGGAGCAGAGCTGGGCATGAGAGGAGGTTGGATCATCGGCGTGCTGGAAGGTGTTGCGCGAGGTGGACAGGGTGTAGATCGAGTCAGGATCATGTTGAACGAGGCGAGGCAAGAGCTTAGTATCAAGGGTTTATACGCGCCCGAATATTTTGGACAGGATGGAATATGGACATACGATGTTGGAGAGAAAGTAGAGGACCAAAAGGAGGAAGAGCTGGATTTCAGGAAGGTTGCGGCTGCGCATCCGCTTATTGAGAAGTGGATGGGCGTTGTTGAGACCTTGGCAAAGGATGCTCGCCTTGATCTCGAGACACTGAAGGACAAGGACGGAGAGGCAGGAAATTGAAAATCTGGAAGACGATCTGGCGAAAATTTCCTCCCAGCCTCTGGAATCTCGGATGCGGCTCATGCAGAGACTTCTCGTACCATGTCCGGTCACTGGTCAGCGCATCAAATCCTTGGACCGCGCCTCCCTATCGTTCAGTAGTAATAAGAGCCTGATCTCGGATGACAAGCGGCCAAAGTCGATACAGCTTCCTGTTGGACGAGGCTGTGAACGAATGAATGCGATGCAATACCGTGCCCTGTCTCGCGACTTTCTGAAACATGGACGAGATTCAAGAGAACAGGTTTGCGAGAGGAAGCGACAAACGTCATCGTTAAAATGACTGATCATGAAATCGCACGAACGATGCTTTGCTCGGACCTGATCTAGCGGATCTTGAACAACGTGGTTGAGCTACCAATAATCACTGTTGCCTTCCAAGTGATGAGTTGGGTCCATCATTGTAACAACTGATCTTTTGACCACCTAGACCGGCAAGGGTGTTCTATGGCTTCTACTCTTTTGGACATGTTAGCAAGACTTGATCTGCGCTCGCTGGCACTTGCACTAGGGAAACCTGAATTCTCATCACGTGCCCTTTCAGCCTAACGTTGTCAGCCTGGAGCTACCCTGTCATTGTCCAAGATGTGAACGTGTGTTGATATACTTCCTCTGTTGCCAGAGTGGAGGTGTTCTACCATTGCTAGAACGCTGCTATTAGTGTTTATCCACAATGACAGATGGCGCTAATGTCAGGCATATTCAACACATCACCATGAATAGTCACAATGGAATAGGTAATTCGGACGCCACCTCCCGTTCTTTCATAAACACTCAATCCTTTGCGTTCGGCTCTTCCTCTTTTAACTATCACTTGCGAGTCCACATCCACAAATTCGTCTAAGATGTCCTCCCGTCACCTCGTCATGCTTCTGCTTCTACTGTCAGCAGTGCTGTCCGCCGCTTTCTCCTTCAAGCCGCTATCTCTGGGAGACCGCAGATCTACCATCATCTCTTCTATCACCAATCTCTTCGCGGTTGCTACCACCGAAAACTTTGTTCCATCATCCACGGTCGATAACCTTCCAGAGACTGTACTGCTCTACGATCCTCCGGCTGAAAGAACTTGGTCAGGGCTGGCCATGTTCGAATCAACGCCTCTCCCTACCATCACCATCGTCTACAATCCCAGGTCCACTCCTACTGACATCACCTCCGCGGCTATTTGCGAGCAAGTACCTCCTCCAAGCCTAAGCCCGCGATCCACCAAAGAAACGACGTGCGCAGTAATTGTGATCGTCATTATCCTCTTTGCACTCTGGCGCTGCTGTTGTTTTCGTCGGAAAGAGAAAGAATCGAAAGGCACTCAAACACCACGCTGTGTAACAGATGACAATCATCAAAATGCTCGTCACAACAATCGCAAAGGCAGTCCTCTCAACAATCTCCCAAACGGACGCCACGGAACAAACGTACGGAATCTGAATAGCAATAACATCCCCAAAATCACCAAAAACATCACTGTCATCTGCAACCACGAGGACTTGTTAAACCGGTTAGCGGATTTCGAGCGAGAAAAGCGAGAGGAGAAGCACGCACGACGCTGCCTGGCTAAGTATGGAGAGGAGCTCGTCGCAGAAGACTTGTCTAAGGATGCCCTACTCCGTATCGTGCTAGATGAACGCGCGAAGCACGCTCAAGAAGTCAACCTACTGCAAGGAGATGCTGCTGGCCTCCGCCGACGACTGGAGGTTGCGGACACGCGACCTACTTCACCTCAGAAGGATGGCGAATCTCAAGAAATCGCCAACCTCAAAGAGCAGATCAAAGAGATTCAAGTTGAGCATACTCGCAAGATGACTGACCACACATCTGAGTTGAACGGCTGTCGAAAAGAGATCCAAGACTTGGGCGGCGAGCTCTCCAGATTCAGAGGCGCCAATTCAACTCAAGAGGCGAATACTGCGCACAATCAGCAACATGTTATAGAACTCCAGCAAGAGGTGACTCAAATCATTATGGCCTTGCTCTGGATCAATCGATACAGTGGATATCAGCTGGTTCCAGAGCTGAAGAAACTCTTGCCCAATCTACCACTGGATCAATTCGCTACTGCTCCTATCAATAATGACGCCCAATTTCCGCGCTTTAGATGGGTGCTCCACAACTCTTTACCCGACTACACTTTTAATTGTCCTTGTTCTGGTTCCTCGGGTAGTCTCCAGGATAACTTGCGAGACCAACTCTCGTCGATTCACCCTGGTCCAAGCAATGTCTTGCCGAATTATGGTCCCTCATATGGTGTGAATGCCGGTCATAACACGCCACAGCCCGTGTATGGCTCGACTGGTTATACCATGCCGATCAGTCAGCCTCAAAATTACACTTGGGATGGCACCTCTCAGGGCATTTCTCCTGCATTGCAGAATGCTGCGGCTGGACTCTCTCAAGCTCTCTCTTCTCCGACTGAACAGACCCTAGGAGCAAGCACCGCTCACCTTCCCACTCCTTCACGCCCCTTGTTTCCACCCCTCAATCCACTTCCTCAACCTACCACTTCGACACAGTCTACATTCCCACCCATCACTGGACTCGAAAACAGTTCCTCTAAAACTGTATTCCCCGCAATCACCGGTCTCGACAACCTTTCCACGGACTCCGACAAGACGGCACCTCAATCCCTCCAGTGGACCCAACCTGATAATAAACCGAGTAAGGATGATCTGAAGCCGTTAGCTCGCTATCGTCGTCGCTAGTAACTGACATCTTCTACAGGAGATCTCAATCCTTCTATCTCGAGCGCACCGAAGCCAGCATCACCATGGGCGAATCCGACATTCGGTGGTTCCGCGCCTGCAGGCAAGAAACGATTGCGCGATGCATCGCCTCTATCGGATGAACGTGATCCTTTGGTACGATCCTCCAAGTTCCAGGATGAAGATGAATATACAACTAACCTCCAACCCAGAAATCCCAACGAACCTCCTCCAATCCGCCAGCGCCAACCTTCGGCTCACTATTCCCGCGTCAACAAGCAGTGAATCCACAAGGATCCCCATCCGTCCCCGCTTTCGGCGCTCCCCTCTCCTTCACCAACTCCGGTAATTACAGTTTTCCCACTCCCCATCCCACATCTCCACATCCCCCTTCTCCGTACCCCCACACATCCACCCCGCTAACCTAATTCCAGGCACAGGCACCAAACCATCCTTCCCACCCATAACCGGCCTCGCTGCAGACCCCGACGACAGTTTCACCAGCTTCAAAGGCGCCGCACTCGTCCCCGAACCCGTATGTTTCCCTGCCGGTGGGACAGCTGGGTTGGGGAAGCGGACGTTTCCGCAGCAATCTGCTGAGAAGGCGGCGAATTCGGGGTTTACTGTGGGTGGGTATTTGACGCCGGAGCAGATTGAGATGATGAAGAGGTAGGTAGTGGGAGGAGGCGATGATGGGGGTTAGTGGTTAGCTGAGAGAGGGTGGAGGGTTTTTTTTGTTACTTTGTGTTGTATGATTTTGAATGGGCTGTGGGGAATGAGGGAAGGAGAGGGACTCGGGAAGTTTGGTACTGGGTGTTGGATAAATTTGAAGGGGTGATGGGTATTAGAGGAGGAGAGGGAAAATAGATGGGGTGGTTATGGGATCTCGTAATGGTGTCTACTTCGATGCTGCAGTTCCTTCTCTCTCTTCCTAGCTTCGCAGCCCTCCCAATCCATCTCCGAGCGCAAGTCCGTATAAGTCGTCATTTCCAAGAACAAAACGAACAGACTGGGAATTGTTAATGTGGCGGGTACGATAGGAAAGCCTGGATCATCCTGAGGTGTGCTGTCAACGTGAACAATTTCCAACTGCAACTCTAAAGTCATCTATCACACCACAACGCTGACATATCTACTGATCACTGCACTATTTCTAACTAGAAAACAAATGCTTGCATGAAAATGACAAGCTTTTTTTGTATTGTACTTGTCGCACCTATTGTTTTGAAGTAGACATGGAGGTAGATTTCCGAGAAAATAACGTGAATATCCTAGGAGCCGACGGGTGTCGCGGTGAGGCTACTGTAGTTGTAGTCGCTCTGAGACGCTCTACACGCGAGATGATTATCGGAGAACAAGCATTTCTCTGACAACAGGGAAGATTGCTGAAGAGGTTCCCCACGGAACCAAACATGTTCCAAATTTGGTGTAGCAGATCCCATGGCAAACAGCCACCAATCATAACGCAGATAAATCAAAGGATGAGCTTTTGCGGTGCAGGTGGCGGATGTATTCTCCGGCGATAACGGAGACGGCCAATTTTTAGTTCGACTACCAGGATTTCCGTGATTTCGCCATCGATATCGCGCGACCACAAGTCCACCAAGAATAAGAAGTGTCCACTCTGTACTAATAAAATGTCTGTCTCTCGCCCTCGCCCTTTTCCATCAGTGCTGCGCTCTATAGTGACTCTACCGTCCTCTGCGTCCTCAAAGCCTGGGTGATTGTATCTTTTTGGACTTGTATCCGGCCGCCTTAGCGAAGGTCACTGTTATCTGATCAACGCGATGCATCCCTCTTTACTGACAGCCGTCGACTCGACGAATCATGTGCACCTCATCATCGGATCCAATCCTCTGGCTGGCGCTCGCTGCGCGCGATCCCTCGAGGTCGGAGCCATTCCGAAACTCATCGCGCCGGAAGACGCCATCGTACATTACGGCCTCACGAAACGGATAGAAGAAGGGAAAGTGGAATGGAAGAAAGCGGAGTTCGAAGATGGGGATTTGACGACGCTGGGTAGGGAAGAGGTGGGCAATGTGGTGGACGCCGTCTTTGTCACATTGCGGAGAGGAGATGCTAGGAGTACGTACGAATATTAACCAGATAAGGGATCAAAATTGATGTTTGAGTAGGCACGCATATTTCCAATCTCTGCAGACGTCTGCGAATCCCCGTCAATGTGGCCGACGCCCCTGGCCTCTGTACCTTTACTCTCCTCTCCACGCACACAGATGGACCACTTCAGATCGGTGTCACAACGTCCGGAAAGGGCTGCAAGTTGTCTGCACGGATAAAACGCGAGATCATCTCTTCTTTACCGTCAGATCTAGGAACAGGGGTATCACGAATGGGCGCGTTACGGAAGAGGCTGTACGAAGAAGACTCCTCCGCCACTCACGCCGCGCTCGACGAGTTGGACGTGGAGGACGAGGATACAGTGGGCCAATCCGCGTCCTTCAACAAGCTGGTCACGCCTGAAGATTTGGAGGCTGCCAGGAACAGACGCATGCGCTGGCTGAGCCAGATATGTGAGTACTGGCCCCTGAAACGTCTCTGCAGCATCACCGACGACGACGTCTCCTCCATCCTCGCCAGCTACAAAACAGCCTCATCGGAATCCACATTGCCAACCCCCGCCACACTAGACGCCCGCCTTCTCAAGAAGAGGAACAACATCATCCTCGCCGGATCCGGACCCGGATCCCCCGAGCTTTTGACGGCGGCCACGCTGAGCGCCATCAAACTCGCCGATGTCATCCTAGCCGATAAGCTCGTCCCAAGCGCCGTCCTGGACCTGATCCCCAGACGGACCACAGTGCACATCGCGCGCAAATTCCCCGGAAACGCCGAAGCGGCCCAAAACGAACTCCTCGAACTCGGTCTCGCGGGGCTGAAGGCGGGGAAGACGGTGCTGAGATTGAAGCAAGGGGATCCTTATCTTTTCGGCAGAGGCGGGGAGGAAGTGCTCTGGTTCCGAGAAAAGGGGTGGGAGGCCATTGTCTTGCCCGGTGTCACCAGCGCTCTCTCCGCTCCCTTGTTCGCGGGCATACCAGTCACCCAACGAGCCGTGTCCGATCAGGTCCTGATATGCACCGGAACGGGACGAAAGGGCCAACCATGCGCACCGCCAGAATATGTGGAAACGAGGACCGTGGTACTCTTGATGGCCTTGCACCGTCTCGAATCGCTGGTCGAGAGTTTGATCGTGAAAAGCGACGATCCCAAGACCGGGATGTGGCCCAAGAACACACCCGTCGCCATCGTCGAGAGGGCATCCTGCCGCGATCAGAGGGTGATAAGGTCGTCGTTGGAGCATATCTGCCTCGCGGTCGAGGAATTGGGATCTAGACCCCCTGGTCTTTTGATCCTCGGTAAGGCGTGTGCTGTTCTTCACGACACGGCTGATCGGTGGACGGTGGAAGAGGGGTTTTCGGGTATGGATTTTTTGAGGGAGATGAGTGTTGGTGAGGAGATTTTGGATGGGAGTGGTGGGGTTGAGGGGGTTGTGGCTACGTTGTAGGAGATTGGATTGGGGTAGAATAGAGCAGACAGTTCATGAATCTACTATGCTCGATCGTTGAACAAGCAGGTTTTCGTCAGATTTCGCTGGTTGGCAAATCAGAGCGTGGATACAGTATAAACAAGTCATGATGAAGAACATTAAGAGCACGGATCGCACGCATCAGGAATCGACCGCTTATCAGCATATGTAGCAGGACACGTCTCGCCATGGCATGCATCTAAGAAGGGCCTGTTTTCTCGATTCGATGGCCGAAGTATTACTCCACCTCACCCCACTTAGATGCGAAGCACAGCACACATCCCAAACATCTCATTTCCTTTTCATTTTTATTTTATTTAATTTTATTCATTTTCTATTTTCTTCGCATCGAAATTCCACATCCTACGGTATCTTCGTCTTGGCCCATTTCGCCGCCGCGCTCGTATCGGAGACGGTATAAGCGAGATGCGCGGGCGTTATTATAAACACTAGAAGTAAGAGAAAAGATGGGTGGTTAGTATTTGCTGCTGCTGCTTTTTTTTCTGTTTTTTTTTTTGGTGGAAGGATGTTTGGTTCCACGTTGAAGAGGTGGATGGAAGGATGGATGGATGGAAGGATGTTTGTTTCCGCCGAAAAGATGGAGGGATGGAAGGATGGAAGATGGAAGGATGTTTTGAAAAGACTCACTAGAATCACAGACGAAATCGCCCGTCGCGCAGTAGACTTTTGTCCTGTCCTTGGGCAGGGAGTACCACGATCCGGTTAGGTAAAGGGGGTCGCCGAAGGTGATGGCTGCCTGGTGGTTTGATTGATCGTTAGCATTCACATCTCATATATGAACGTACAACAGACACCGAACATCCACAACCCCCTCCCTTTACCACCCCAAAAAACCACCACCAAACCACCACCAAACCACCACCAAACCCCCCTCAACTCTCAAAAAAAAAACCCAAGAAAGAGACCAACTCACCCCCAACCTCGCCGCCTTCTCCCCCAACCCCTTCAACGTCCCATGCACCTGCTCCGCGCCCTGCGAATACCCGGCCAAAATAATCTTCGTCTCAGCGCACTTATCCATGATCGTTTTGGTATGCTTGAGCATATTGGCGACGCCGTCTCCCTGCATCATGGCGCCCGTGACGGCGCCCATGAAGCCGGCGCCGTAGTCGACGCCCTGCACTGCGACGTTGGTGGTGCCGTAGATGCTGCGGAGTTGTTTTGCGAGGGAGGGGCCGACTGTTATGCCCATGTTGCCTGGGTTTGGGTTAGTGAGTTGGGGGTGAGTGGTGGGAGGGTTTTTTGGGGAGTGGTGAGTTTTTATGGGAAGGGATGGTTGGTGGCGATGGTGGTTGGTGGTTGATCGAATGGGACATACCTGTTTCCGTCGTCCCGCGCGCGAAGATCAAAGCAACCTTTTTGCAAGGACCCGATGCTTGGGATTCGCTCTGGGCGGCTGTTGGTTTTGTAAAGGAGAGGATGAGGATGAGGATAAGTATGAGGGAGGAGGGAAAGAGCGAGGAAGAGGGAGGGAATGAGTGCAGCATTTTCTTTTGCTGGTAAGTACATTCAATGAATGAATGAGAGTATGTGTGTATGTGTGTATGTAGGTATGTGTATGTATTTGTGTGTAAGTATTTGTGTATGTACAGCGCCAACGAACAAACGACTGTGATGGAGCTCTGAATAGGAACCCAGACGCTGGGAATGGGAGTATTGCTATTATGCAGCACACACACACACACACGCGCGCGCGCATATGCGGGAACCGTGGTGCCTTGATTTGCTTTTCCTCTCTCACGTGTCGAGTCGGTCGGTGGTACCTAGGGCCATCTCTCTCCTTCTTCCCTCCCTCCATTTGCCTTTGTGTGAGTGGCCATTGCGATCCGGAAACATCGTCTTAACACTTTTTTCGCGGTACAGGTATAGTTCGTCACTGACTAGCCCTCCCTCGAGGTACAACTATAGTTCGTCACTTGTGCTAGCTCAAAAGTATTATGGCGAATCACGGAGGCCTGTGCCGGGAGTCCACGCGAGACGTGCGGTTGTGTATGTAGCTGTGATTCGCGAGCCTCGTTATGCACGGTGTACCCGGGACTGATCACCAAAGATGTGTGGGGACACACACGGGCTGCGAAGATTAATACGTCCGTACCGTTCTCGCGGGTGATCTGGTGGGGTAAATAGACATCGACGTCGACGTCCAACTGGAGTCTGGAATATGGGACCAGTGTGCTGAGTCGGGTGGAAGTCAATGGCGAATAGAAAAGCGATATGTAGGAATAGCCCTAGTGGGTCCTGACGGGGAGACTCGTGCCGAAGGTGACAGCCTTCCATTGCGTTGTCTTCCATTGCGTTTCGAAACGCCGAGCGCGAGGGCTTGGATCTCCTGTTGGCGCGCAGGGAACGAGTACGAGTTACAGATTCCATGGAGGGACCAATGGGAGCATAAGGACCAATGGGAGAAGGGAGGTGCGTGCCCTATATCAATGAGGAGGGAAATTTTCTCCTGTGTAGGCTGGAAAATGGAGAGGTCTGGGTCTTGGTCTTGGGATGGGGATGGAGATGATGAGAGGATATCGAATTGCGGGGGCTGGGAATGGTGCAGGTGCAGTGGAAGCCCAGTCGGCTTTGTGAGATTCGTTGCGCTGATATCGGGTTTGGGATCGTGGGAAATGGAATAGAGGGTGAGTGAGTGAGGCGTTGATGAAATGATTGTGGATGGAGTGAGTAAGGTACGAGAGTGCTAGCAGGTGATTGGTGAGTGAGATAATTTTTCTCCTGTCGTGCAGGTGGAGAACCGAAGAAAAATTGTTTGAAAACCTCGCACTGCAGTGTATGCGATCGTATATCTCGCCGACTATGGTGGAGGTAAGAAACGACAACGAGAGTTTCCAAACGATTTCCACTTTGAAAACAGTCCGGGCAAGCGACCTGAGGAACGACGATCAAAGATTGGCGCGTTTCTGCAGGCAGAAGATTCTTCTCCGACAAAGGACAAAGCCTACGAAAAGATGTTTGTATCGAATGGTTCTCATCTTTCGAGAAAAAAGGGGGGAACAAGCTTCTCATTCTTCCATGATCGATACGCCTGTCTCTGAAGGCAGAGAGTGCATGGGCATCTAATTGACGCGCAGATGCTCCAGACGGCAATCCACGCCAGGAGGATGTGCATGAATCCCACCGAAGCGATCTTCAGCTAGGATAAGGCAAGTAGACACAAAGCTCAAGGATTACCTGGGCAAGATGCAGATTCGCAGGAATACCGTAGTAAATTGCAAGAAGTGGTAGCCATCTACCGCCAACGAGCATACTCGGACATGATTCCTTCGCAGGTTGCGTATGTCCTCTGGGAGACAAATCACAGATGTCCTTGATGCCTCAATCTTCCTCGTTCTGGCCCATGACAATATCCAACGCACTCCTGCCGATTGCCACACTTCTTTCAAGCGCATTCAATTTCGCCATGGCGGCCATCAGATTGGGATCTTGACTCTCCACCCTCACCTTCTCCTTGACTTTGACTTGTTGGTCCTTGTATGTGAAGATCTGATCTGTCTCGTCATGGACCGGGAATCGCGATGCGCCCAAAGCAGAAGCTAGACGGTTGCCGAAGCTGAATGCAGAGAAGTCGGATTGAGAGGGCTGTGAAGGTTCCAGCGTTCGAATCTCGAGGAGGAGACTTGCATCGACGATGCACAGGTGGAAGGCTAGATTCGCGGGAAGAGCTGGTTCAAATGTCTTTCCTTTCAATTAGACCTACTCGTATATAATCAGCGATAGCACATACCTCAGCTTCGACAGGATGCTGCCACCACGGCATCTGCTTTTCTGGAGCACCCTTCAAGGCAGCTTTCGCTTCTGAGAGGTTGACATCCAGCAACCTCATTTGTCCGGAGATGAAATGCGGGTCCTTGGAATCGCCAGCCCAAGTGCTGGCGTCCACGACATCGAGACAGGCATTTATGAGCGTGCGCGCAGCAGTCAATTGGTCCAAGACCAAGGTCGGGGCTTGAGGCGCGGAAGATATGATCAGAGGATAACTTGTGTGGCCCTTGGCCGGTGGTAGTGTAGCTAGGCGCAGTTGGATATTCTGACGCAACGCTGAGATCAGGACTCGCAGATGCGATGGAGTGGTTGTTCAGAACATACGCCTTTGACTATGCGGGTCCCAACACGCGTGATAAATCCTTTGAGCTGTTCAGACCGATGCGAGGATACCACGAGGGTAGAGCCCTGTTCGGTTGGAGCGAGCAGAGACGACACTTCTTCGAGACCAGCTTTGAGGTCCTTCAGAGTATCTTGCAAGGCGGCGAGAAGCCATTCAAGCTCATTGGCCTGTATCTACCGTTACCTTTGATGCATTTGCACAGAATGCACAGTCCATACCAGTGACTTGGTCTCCTCGTCAGCCAATTGCTGTGCAGCGATGGGCGGCCAGATGGCGGTGGCCATGGTGGGCAGGCCTGACTGGAAGTTGCTGCTAGACGGGCGAATGGAGCTACGTCGTCGGGAAACTGGAGAGCTACTTGCGGAATCCGGATGTCAGCGGAAAGGGTCACGGGGTGTGTACTGACTACTGTACCAAGATCGAATTCCAGCAGGTTTCCAGGTCTGCGTGGGAGCTCGAGTCAGATTGCCGAGAGCTTTGACTGTCACTGAGGCCAAGAGGAGGTGTGAGCTTCATGGCAACGAAACATCGGACAACTCTTGTGCGCGTGGAATAGAGAAGCATTGATTGAAACAGATTGCCCATATCTGCTGGAGTATAGGCTGATGACTATCGTGAAGGTCACCACGTCTTTCCCGTCTGCTCTTCTTCTGACCTAAATCCCTCTCGAAGCTGGCGTTGTTGCCGTCTTCTACTAAAGGCTTCTAGCGACCTTCTTGTTGGCGTGTATGACGATCCATTGCAAGACGTGCGTCATACGACGTCGACCACCAAACTTGGGCCTCTTCCTCTGGCTATATGAAGTGCTGTGTCTCTGCTCCTCCTCGCCGGAATACCTGTACACATAATATACCCTAATCATAATCAATCTTTGCGCGTCAAAACCTTCCTCTGCAGCCCTTGGCCGTTCCAGGTTCCCTCTTCTCTTGACATAATACCCCGGCAGCCATCCCTGCGCGCATCGAGACTACAACAATGGCAGCCCGTAAGATCTCCTTCTGCACAACAATAACAACAACGAACTTCTCCGCTCACCATTTCTAGGCCCGATACTAGGACTCATAGCCTTGCTCCTCACCGCCGGCGGAATCGTCTTGCAATTCCTGACCATCCTCTCCGGAGCTGTGTCCGGCACGCCCGAAAACGAAGTCTACTTCCTCCAGTCGACCACGAATGGCATTCCGAATGCGCGGAACCCGACGCGATGGACCTTCTTCGCCATCACAGGTGTAGATGGGAATGGCCACAACGCAAACTACGGAAGCGTTGTACCAGCCTTGCCCTTTGATCCTCCACGCAACTTTGGCACTCAAAACGGCATTCCGAGTTCGTTCATTGGGTAAGCTCTTTGCCGCACAATCGACTGTGACATACTAACGTGCTCTCCAGAACGAACTACTACTTCTACATGTCGCGTTTCATGTTCGCCTTCTACTTGATCGCTCTTTTCTTCGCCGTGATCGCCTTCTTCACCGGCATGCTCGCCCTCTGCACCCGTCTGGGCGCCTACCTGTCTTCGCTGACTACTGCCATTGCATTCTTCTTCCAAGCATTGACAGCAGCATTAATGACGTAAGCCATCGCTACCCGTACATGCAAGTATCAAAGCTAACCAAGCCAGTGCATGGACGGTCAAAGGTCGCAACCGCTTCCAAGACGCCGGACAGGACGCTCACCTCGGTGTCAAAGCCTACGGCTTCACATGGGGCGCTTTCGCCTGCTTCTTCCTCGCCACCATCACCTTCTGCCTCGGCGGTTCTGCAGGTCGTGAGAGACGTAGCGGCGGATTAGGACGCAAGGGAAGCAAGCGTTCCCGCGGTTCATTCCACAGCGAACGCGGCGGTGTCAAGGATGACTACGCTTAAGCTTTACACATGCGTAAATTCCCTCCATCGATTCTAGGATATGCATACACGTATCATTTTCCGTCTCTCACGTAAATAATGCCTTGACGTTTTAGCATACTACCCATGAAGCGTTCCGGGGAGCATTTGTAATGTAGCACATACCAATACGCAATTCGCAAGTGAATGCAACGATTCATATCTTTCACCTTCATTCTCTCGCGATCTTCACGATGCCCATAAATCCGTGTCACGTGTTTCTTTGGACATATCCTTAGTTTGCATCAACAAATCATACACCCATCGCTACAACATTCAGCCTTTCCAAACCATAAGCATCTCAGATTTCAAGGTAGCACGCGTACAAAAAATACAATATAGCAGGCCTCAAGCAGCAGCGTCCCTCAAATCCTCAATACTCACCAAAAACAGCCGACTTCACAAATAAACTCAAATCTTCCACCAATTTTCAGTAAATATCATAAATCCAACGATAAATCAGATTCTCAGGGGGGTATTCTCCGGGGATCTATCCATCCATCTATCTAGCCTTTTTTTCCCCCTTCAAATAGAAAGAGCCCAGCCCAGCCCAGCCGTAGGTATGCAAACACCGCCGCGCAAACATCGATACGGATACTTACCTAACTTCCAAGATTAGTTCAGTTCGGTTCGGTAGTGAGGAAAAGTCCCGTCGCTTCCATAACCCCGAGAGTAGTAGTACTGCTGCTGCTGCTGTGTTTGTTTGTTTGTTACGTGGACGTGGGACGTGGTACGTGGGCCGTGAGTAAGGTAGTAGAGATGGGGGAATAAAGTAGCTAAACCGTGATATAACTCTCAACGCCGTAACTACAGGCTTTATAAGCATTTTTGAACTGTCATGAACCGTTGTTTTACGGTTTCCCTACTTAACCCAGGCCCAGGTACTGTAGGTAGGTAGGGAAGCTTGCGGTTTTGGAAAGTCCGTATCCAGAATTCTATATATGGCAGCGATGAGTACTATGTCCTACTACTAATACCCTCTCAAAACGATACTCTCACGTACTTCTACTACCTACTAGTAAGGTGGTAAAACAGTAAAACAACATACAAAATACCTCCCATCACCTACACCAACTTCCATCTCCGGGCACATGACATAACAATTGGAAAAAAACCCTATCCAACAAATCCCATCCAAAACAATCCTACAACGAACCAGCCATGGAACCCAAACCCAAACCCAGACTCACTGCATCCACTGCACTCACAACTCACAACCACCCCCGGGGGTGTCTCAAAAAAAAAAAAAAAAAAAAACCTCAAAGAAAAGAAGAAAATCCGAAAAAAAGAAAGGGGAAAAATGAGGGGGAAAAGGAATTATAAGAAAGGGAGGATAGATGGTTGGGACACACTGCATTACCATATACTTCATTTTCATCTACCTACCTACCTACCTAACAGAAAAGAGTATTCGCCTTGGAATCATATATCCCATCCCATCCATCCATCCACACATCGGACTTCACACCTAGGTACCTACCACATTTACCTACCTACCTACTACAGCAATCCATACATCTTTCCGTTCATCCATCTGCCTTGAAGTCAATGCAAATACAACCTCATCCAAAAAAATATAGTGATGCCATCCGAAAAGTGCTGTGCGTTGTCCTTCCCTAATCGATACCATTCTTTAATTTCCCGCGGCGGGGGATACAGAAGCAGACTACGCCACACACACACACACTGAAAAGGAGATCGATCATAACCGTCATGGGATACTGATGCAAATATCTGGGTCTAGGCGTCCTTCCTCCTCCCTCTTCAATCGATCAATGGACGCGCGAAAGATATGTTGGTCCCGCCCCTCAACGACTACTATTCCCGCGACTCGCCCCGTCCCTTTCCATTCCTCTCCTCTCACACAATGGAAGATGCCTCGTGGCACCGTCGTGTCTGAAAGCAGCGCGTCAAATTCGTGACGACTAAAGAGGAGTCTCACGCTCTTGTGAATCCGTTCGCCCGCGCCCGTCGCTATGCTGAATAAAATGATAATCGAGGAATAAATAAAATAGAGAAGAGAAATGCATGCTATATCCTCAAGCAGGAGATATTCACAAATACTTCAGGCGCACAAGGAGCGCACTGCGATCACACCCGCCGAAGCAAGGCAACCAGTGTCACTGGGAATGGGACGATCTTTTGCGCCCTCGGTCACCAGGCTGGTGGTAGTCGTTGCCCGGCTGCCACTGCTCAGGTTCGAAGTCTGGGTTGTTGAAGTGCGCAGTGTTGTAATGTGAGCTTCTCAGCAAGTTAGTAAAACAGAATCCTTCATGAACGAATGACGAGTACATACTTGCGGAAGATTGCAGTCTGACACAGAGATGGATGCGGTGCACTCGGCGCGATATTGGTCTCGTACTCCCAGACGGAGGGTCGGAAAGGCCCACCACGGTCTATGGGGGGATGGTGCGCAGGATGATGCGGGATGCCCAGTGTAGTGACTGCAGGGGGCGTTATCGGGACAGCTTGGGGGGTGAACTCGGGCGCATGGACCACTGGGGCTGCATAACTCGGAGTAGGTGCTGCGCGCGGCGACTCGACTTGCAACGTTGTCGGAGCGGAAGCAAAGTCGTACTGCTGGAAACCCGACCAGCTTACGGTTGAGGGAGTGTAGAACGATCCTCCCGGAAGCTCAATTCCCATGTCGAACGGGATCTTCTGATGAATCGGCTCGGTAGAGTGATAGTGAAGCGCGACCAAGATATCTTGCTGCTGCACTGGCACTGGCTTTGACGGAAAGTCTTCTGGCTTGTAAAGAATGTCGTAATGACCCCTGGCGCAAGAGATTAGCAAGGTTCGACGGCAAAAGCTCTCTACATACGGTCGGTATAGCAGCCTGAAGGTGACAGGGCTAGGTTGTGCCGCTCCAGCAGTGCACTCGGGCGCAAACTGATAAAGATTTGGAGTGATGCCCTCAGTGCGATCGAGATACAGAACCTCAACAGCAATGCCGGCAGGTTTGACCAGCACATCGATGAGTGCGCTCATTCCCACATGCTCGATCTCACAAACTGCCGGCTCAATGTGCGACTGACAGTAGCTTCGCAGTGGCTGGTCAATGAACGGCTCAAAATTCTGTGGATACTTTTGCATCCAGGCGCTCGTGAGTAGCTGTACAATGGTTAGTCGTAGGACAGCAGTTTCCGGAACGTGGGGACATGCCTTGAGATATGTGATGATGCTCATCGAGCCATGCATATCGTTGAACGTTTCCAGCAGCACTGCAGAGCCATTCCCGGCATTTGATGTCTTGCGCAGGAGTTCGATCGTGTCTTCCATGAAGTCCTCGTACAAGTTCTCGTCGAACCCAGCATCGTTCAGGATATTGCATAGTGACTTGAGTCGCGCCTCTTCTTCAAGGAATTTGTGGGGATCTCCGATGCGGATCAGAGTTTCGAAGTAACTGAATGCGACAGCTGCTCCATTGTCAGCGACTGGCACCAAAGAACACAGGAACTGGAGGGATCAAACCTCGCCAGCCGCAATGGCCATCGCCTCGACAAGTGCGATATTGGGTGTACACTTGCGGAAGGTTCTGTACCGATCGAGTCAGTTGCAAGTCTGGTGCGGGGTGGCGGCGCTTGGATCAAACATACGGCAGTCTTTGCTTGATAGACCGGATCGGCATTGGCATATTCAGTGGTGATGGCACTGCTCGGGAGAAGCTCGCTGACGAGAGGGCCCTGATGGAAAGTCAGTATACAAGGGCAGAGAGTCAGGCACGGCTATCTTCGGTGGGTAGGGTAGGAAGCGAAAGCAAAGCTGCGTGGGAGTATGGATCGGGCGCGACTTGCATTGGCCTCTGGCTCCCACTTGTTGGAGAGCTCCTGCAGACGGGCGAGATCCGGATCAGACGACTGCTCAAAGGAGCCCATCCTTAGGGAGCTCGAATGGACGAAGGCGTCGTGGTGAAGGTGGGAGTGGGAGTGGGAGAGCGTATCTTGGTTCTGGTTCGGGTTCGGGTAGGCTTGATGATGGTGGGAGTTGGGGTGCCCAGTGTGGGTACACTCGACGACGGGTAGACCCGCCGGCCTGAACGGTAGTGCCCTCCGAGTCTGGGCGACCCCACCAAAGTCGGCGGAAGTCTCGCCGCCACTGGCAGTGAATTGTCCTTGCGTGGGGTGGGCCCGCTGCGTGTGCTGTTGCTGATGGACCGACGAGACGCCGTGAAGAGCGTAGCTGTGCAGCGGCAGAAAGGAGCTGCTCATGAATGCTGGCTGCACGTTCATCTTCGACATGTGCGGCTGGCTCGTCTCCTGCAATTCCTGGTCCCCGTGTTCTTTGTTCAATGTCTTCCAATGCCCTGTCTGACTTGCGCGATGGGCGATTGTGGATGGTGGATGGTGGATGATCGGGCACAGTATAACCAGCAGTGGAGTCGCGCCGGGGAGTGATGGACTGCTGATCAGAGCAAGCAGAGAGGAGGATGGAGGAGAGCAGGCGACGGGATGCTATGGCAGTTTGCAATCGAGGAGCACAGCAGCGACTTAGCAACGAGACAGGCAAGCAAGCAAGCAACGAGCAGCGAGTGGGCAGCGCAGCAAGTTTCAGGTCACCTTCGGAGCGTCCATCGAACAGCCAGATGACAGACGTGATGCTCAAAGACTTTAGTATATATGCAGACTCGTCCACCATTTTGGCTTTGTGTCACGGTTCTGATGGGCAATATATCTGGGCGACCTTGCCGGTCCCCGTTGACGACGACGCTTGGGGCTCTCCCCTTAATGAAGCCAGCAGCCAGGCACAGGGCTGCTCTGCAATACACGCCCTCGCAACTGCTGAGCCTGTGGTCGTACTGTCCAGACTGCCTGCGCTGGATATCGACCCGTTGACTCCTGGCAGACACGCCTCCTGCACATCCAGTCAAGTGCGTGGAACCACGCGAGACGTATCTCGCGGCGTACAAAGGACTGGCTGGCCCTCTTCATCACTTGCGATTTCAAATATCGGAGGCCAAAGGCAAAAGGCGGATTGCAGCAAAATACCGATGATGCGCTAGAGTACATCATGTCGCACCCAGATGCCCGGAGCGGGCCAGGCTATCGAGCTTCCGGAAAATGTGATAGATCGAGGACAATGACAAAAACCTCAAGCTTTGAGGATCCCAAGACCCCGGAACATGCAGCCTCCGCCCGCTTGATTCGCTCCTCGCGCCGACGTTGTGCAAAGCCCATGCGCCAAGCCGAAGACGAGGAAAAGTCTGAAGACCGATACCGTCCAACGACGACGAACCATCTTCGACGCGTGTGGTTTCTTCACAGCTCTGCTATATGTGGCTTGTCTTGTGTCCGGGCTTGGCAGCTGCCGATCTGTGTTCTTCGATTATGCGCAAAACTTGGTGACTGTCAAAGAAACAAAGGCGAGCTCCGCAAGCCAATCGAGACAGCCAAACAGCCTCATCTTCGGCGCATATCGCTACTTCCAGTAACAAAGCGATCAGAATTTCAGAACGAGTAGCACCAGGAAGTGGTGATATTACCTTGTTCTGCTGCATTCAGCGGTAGGTCTCAACTATTTCAGTAGTATTAGCTGCCATCAAAATTTGCACCCGTCGGACCGGCAAGGGCTGCTTTGATCTCCAATCACGAGACCAGTCCCTCCAGATCGACTGGCGGCGCATGGGTGCGGCGTGCAGCGGTTGATGCGCATCATCCCCTCAAACCACCACTTGGCTGCTTTCCCGACTGTCCCTTGCCCTTTGCGCCACCTCTCAGTCTGCCACCGGTCCCATTAGAAGATTTCCCCGGCAGCAATGGCGCGCCTAAGCTCCCGTGAGCTTGAGGCAGATATCCTGATCCTTCCTCAGATCTGAAGCCTTCCCCGTCGTGGAGTACGGTTTGCCAAAGAGCGCCAATCGACTGGCTCCACTCGCGAATCGCCTTGACCCGATCCATATCTGTGCTGCTTTCAACCTCCACGGTCCCGGCTTCCTGGTCCATCTTTCCGTGCAACTTCTTATCCACGATTAGAAATCCAAGGATGTCCTGGACCTCGGAAAGAGTGATCTTGAGCTGCTTTGAGATGAATGACAAAGTGAAGCGCGTGTATGGTGCAACAAGCTTCAAGACGGCTTTCGTCCGCATGTTGCGTGTCACCTCATCGATGTTTTCGGCGATGAATGGATCTTCGAGAAGGTCCTTGTTGGTCTGCAAGATCTTCTCATATCCGTGGATATCGTCCCTCTGGTAAGCGTCCACAAGATCCGTCATGGCCGAGATTCGCGAGTCGTTTTTGTACGGCTTGGTCTCCTGGGAATCGAAGGGGTTGATATCCGATCCCATAAGCATGGTCGTTAGGACGAGGTACTTCAGGACTTGGATGCGCTGCAGGGAGCCAGCCTCGTCGTAGCTTCGGAAGCTTTCGAAGAAGTCACTCTGTGCCTCCTTCCAGTTTTCTGAGGTATATTTGGTTAGCACGAGGCTCCGTTCCAGCAGGAAATCATTCTAAGGCTACCTTCGCTCATGTGCATCTTGCCACCACATTCCCGGATGATGCCCATTATCTTTGGGTGAGAAACGGCGGACTTGACACGCAATGCCTGCTGATACAAAGCCTGTGACCGTGTTAGCTTCGCTTACCCAGATTCATCGTTTCGGAAACCACGCTGACCTTCAATCGCTTATTGTTCCGTGTCTCGGCATACATTTGAATTTCCAACGCATAGACTTCGATTGACGATGTGCCTTTGCTCGGATCCTCAGTTCCGTCTTCTTTCTGACATGCTCTGTGGAGCTCTCTCAGTTTGTCCGCAAGCAACCGATAATTCTTCTGCGCGAACCACAGCCTAGCGAGCTTGATATTCGTCTTAAGCCACAACCGCTCGTTGTTGGTGCTGTGGAAGGATTCGAGTGTAAGCGCATAGAACTTTTCGATGCAGAAATTGGCCGCTTCGTCGTCAGCATTCTTTTCGATAAAGTCCAACATATTGTTGATCGATTTCTCGGAGTGGTTTCGCGTGACTGCAGACTTGACGTAGGTGAGGAGCTCGCGGTAATGTTCCACGGCCTACGCCATGATTAGCTTTCTCGAGGAGGGTGGGAAGCCAGGGCAAACTGACGGAATCGTAGCGTTTGAGCTTGAATTCAAGCTTGATTGCTTGCTTCAGACCTTTGAAACCCCTCGGCGAAGTCAGTGATGCTGGCACCTAAGACAATACTGGGATCCGCCATACCATTCCGCCTTCTCTGGCTCTAGGGCGGGCACTCCAAGAAACTCATCCACCGCCTCCTCCGGGTTGTCTGCCTTCATCTGTTTCGCATTGTAGTATTTGTTCTCGATATCGACATCTCCTCCTTCCTGCTCTTCATCGTCGTCCTCGTAATCGAAGTCGTAGCTGGAAGATTTAGTGAACCTTTCCCTCCACAAATGCCATGGACCTTACTCTTCCTGGTCAGAATCCTGCATAAAATCATCGTCGTCAGACATGCTTGCGGTGGCAGGTGGTATAAATGAGTTGGATAGTGAGCCCGCCTAGTACAGTCAGGTGCAGGAGAGTGGGAGGAGAAGGTCGCGAGACTTTAGTAGTTGTGGTGTTGCAGTATTGAATGCGGCCTACAGATAGTACAGAAGCGGAAAGTGGATCGCCGCTGCTGCCACGTGACGACAGCCTCGTTCCATGTAGGAGCGAGGTAACATCCTATCTGTGCTCAGGTACTCGTAGTCCACTGGAAGAATGGGCGAGACCGGAATGATCCCAAGAGCTGGTTACTGAACGACTGGCCAGCTTGTTCAATTTCAAGATAGAGGTTGGACGTCGAAGTCTTGTAGATCTTACCTTCTAGCATCGAAGCAGCGAGGCTCTGAAATGAGACCGCATCCGCGATTGAATCTCCGACTCTCTCCCGAGAGATAAACCCATGATGCATGGATACAAGTCATAAGACTCACGTTCGGCCAACCACCGTAGGTCCTCTAATATGCGACGTAGGCCCCTGAGAACTTCCGTCTTGTGCAATTTTTCGTGAAATACGACCATGTGCCCCCACGAGTTTGCTGCCCCGTCCAATCATCCACGATATTATTCTACCACAGCATCATTCCGAAAATCACTAATGAGGATTAACTGCCACACTCAAACAATCGCAAAGCCTGCGACCCTATATCGATTGTTAACGGCTACAAGGGTCCGCAAAATCCACCTTCCAAGCTCGACTTTCTGCTGACCCAATTCTGCCTGGCCATCAGATAGATGTGACTCTCTCACCCTCTGTTGAATTTATCCAAAACATGTAATCTTGCGGCTGTGCAGGTAGATATTATATCTTTGCCGGAGTACCAAGCTAATCAAACCATGAAATTACGCTGATCAAGGTGATCTCGGAACATCGGATCTCGTGTTGACAATCAAAATTTAGAACCATGTTTGAGTCGCTCGAAAATTGCGTACTATCATGTAAGTAGATGAAGTCGTTGCGAACGCCACCAACCTTGCAGTCCACGTTCTATTACGGCAGTGGAGGTACCGGCTGGGACAACCAGCCCTACCTATACATAGACCTCCCGACTTCTCCAACCACATTTCACAACCATCCTCTCACCAACACCTCCAGCCTCTAATCTAGTCCAATCCTGTCCTTTTGGGATATCCTCCTATCGTCTAATACACGACACTGCATCGCCCAATTGTTCCCAGGCCCGAGCACATCCTACTCGCCCCGTACAGCTCTCCGCTGCTCCGCTCCCTCGTTCCACATAATCCCTGTATTTCTATTGTCATCGCGCCATTATGCCGCCTTGTGGAGGTTCGAAGTCCGTCTCGCGAAAATTGGTGCTACTGTATGTTGGTCTGAGTTGGTGGCTAGATGGCAGACTGATGAGTGCAATCCACTAGTGGTGACGGAGCTTGTGGCAAGACGTCTCTTCTGAACGTCTTCACAAGAGGGTATGTAGATCATTAAGAAGCGTCAGTCCTCAATGCTAACGGCCTGACCGCGCAGCTATTTTCCAACCGTCTAGTAAGTCTCGAGTCCACCCTCTGGCGTATCCGCGACCTTCCTAACAATTTGCTCAGTGAACCGACTGTTTTTGGTATGTCATCTCTTCCCCACGGAACTCCGATCATGTGCTAATGGTACTACCACAGAAAACTATGTACATGGTACGGCTCAAATGATCTCTTCCCCAAAATCGGCGCTGTTCAACTCACGAATCAGACATCTTCATCGACAACACCCATGTAGAACTTTCGCTTTGGGACACGGCAGGCCAGGAGGAATTCGACCGGCTGCGTTCCCTCTCCTACGATAACACCCATGCCATAATGCTCTGCTTCAGCGTATGTGGCCTCTTCGCCTTTCCAGATGAAGACTTTCTGGTTTTCACAAGCATTATCTAACACCTGCTGCAGGTGGACTCGGCCGATTCACTTGAGAACATCGAGACGAAATGGAAACAAGAAATCGAGGAAAATTGCCCGGGTGTCAAATTAGTACTCGTGGCCTTGAAGTGCGACCTGCGCGAGAGACACAATGAAGACGAGGATACGGCCGAGGCAGAAAGAGAACCTAAAAGGTCCATGATTGAGTACAAGCAAGGGTTGAACGTCGCGCAAAAGATAAAGGCTCTGCGATACCTAGGTATGAGAGACTGGCAAAGGCGATTGCTAGAATGCTGACTTGTCCAAACAGAGTGCTCGGCCATGAAAAATCGAGGCGTTAACGAAGCTTTCACGGAAGCTGCTCGTGTAGCATTAAGTGTGAAGAATCCGGGAGATACATCTAGGCCCTCGTGCGTCGTTCAGTAATCTGTGCGAAGGGCATCAAGCTCTCAGAACATCCGCTCCTGTCCGCATGTTGGAAACAAGTTATGTGCTAAAATCTGATAATGTAGATTCTGGCATGTCGCGAGGAGGTTTTCGTCAGTTTGAGGTTTGGCTTTGGACACAATTTTTGGGTACACACTTTCTCCGGGGTCTTGCTGTTTGGAAAGGAGCGACGGGGTTTGGAGTTCATCTTTGCATACCTGCGGGCCTTAAGCCTCAGTCTACGCAAATCACGGGCTGGATGTAAGAGATCGGTTCTTGGATCGGAACGGCGAGGGATCAGTAAAAAGCCCTGGTGGTTAGCTGTTTTGATCAATTCAGTATAACACTGCTGTTTTTGTGTGAACAACATTTGTCCAGTTTTCGTGTCATCCACAAATAAGAACAAGCCATATCTGGTGTCGTTGTATACGTCGATGCCGTTGGTCTAGAGTTATCTCTTATCCACATGAGTAACTGGACCGGACCATCCTGGCCAGTTCTGGAAGTCTAGGAGGCAGGTGGGCTTCAGAAAACGGTACTTTGGGCCCGCCAAAGGCTAAGGTGATGGGGCTTACTGAGGCATGATTGTCATGCCATTAAATCCAAGGTTTTGATCTGAGACTGTCCCCGCTGGTTCTCAAAAGATGTGCATATTCTGATAGGCGGTATAGCCTCAAGCGTCAGCTGTTTGGTTCTCAATTGTATTATCGTCAAAGACAGGAGGAGCCTGATGTGGATGAGATTACGGATCTGCCATCTTGAATTAGTAGCCGCATTTGAGAAGAAGTATTGCTGGTGGCAAGGAATAAAGACCGTGGATGAAATCGTTTTTTTGCATCGAGAATCAAAGGTAATGTGGAATCATGATTGATCCTGCACGTCTAACAGACCACATCCAACAGAAGACATGAAAAACTGGTGATCATCAATACTTCGCTTGCACAGAAGGATGGGCAAATTGACGAATTTGACTTTGAGCTTTCATTTTCACTGTGTGAACCATCCACAAAGACCATTCGCCGAATGCTGAGGCCCCATACATCGCAAAGGACGCATACGACCAGATGCAAGCCCGTAAATCAAATTTCCCACATACAACCTCCAAACACGCATCCCACATTCAAATGTACGTCTCGTACGCAACAGGAACGATGCTCTCTGGGTAGTTGTCCTTCATGCTCACAGTCGTAGCCTCCCTTGGCATCAAAGGTTGACGCTTGAGGTTGATCCTTGTACCATCCGCCTTCGCCTGCTTCTTCTTCTCCGCGTTCGTCTTGACACGGGCGAGGAATTCGTCTCTGGATCGGGATTTCTTGACGTGCTCGATGCGGACGTTGACGCGTTTCTCCATGTATCGGTTTCCGACCTGCTTGTAGAGGATGACGCCGACTGCCGATTTGGTGACGTTGTAGACGACACCGGTCTTTCCGTGGTAGACTTTGTGTGGCATGCCCTTCTGAATTGCACCGTTGCAGACTACGTCCACAATGTCGCCGACCCTGGAGATTGTCAGTCTTCTTTGTCCTTCTCTCTTTTTCGAGCCAGGAAGTCGTACTTGTATTGTCTGAGGTAGACGGAGGTGGCAATGGCGCCTCGCTGCTTGAAGCCGCGCGAGAAAGCATATCGGGTTCCCGATCGGAGACTGCGTTTGTTAGTCGTCGTGGGAGGTTGAAATTGAGAATTGGTATGTGTACCCTCCTGAATGACCCATTGTGTCCGAATTTGTGGCTGCGCAGATATTAGAGAGGAGGTATCGCGCAGCAGGTGACGGGGCTGCCTACGTTTGGCGGGTTTATGTTCGTCGAATGGATTTTAGTATGGTGGTGCGTCCCGATTCCAGAATAATCACGCTAAGCCCAGCATATCTTATCGATGCACGTGACTCGCAGTTATGCTTACTAAGTGGCAGTAACGGCACACCTGCAAAATTACTCCAAGTCATTTTCGATCAAGCAACACAAATCGACAACCATGGCACCACGGGCATACGTAGGCAATTTCATTCCCCACTGCGCGATGCTCTCTCTCTAACAGTCCTGCAGTCAAAGACCTACAAGGTCCCCAGACGTCCATTCGAGGCTGCTCGTCTGTATGTTCATTCTCATCCACTGTGCCAGAGCTTGCTCTGCTCATGATGTTGAATCCTTGGGGCTGATGGATTTTCCTATCTAGGGACTCGGAATTGAAGACCGTCGGCGAATTTGGCCTGCGCAACAAGCGCGAGGTGTGGCGTGTTATGCTCACCCTCTCCAAGATTCGTCGTGCTGCCCGGTGAGTATCTCCTGTCTCCCCAATTGCTGCGCTCCCGATATTCGTGGGCTGCTTCTAACACCGTATGCGCTCACAGTCAACTTCTCACCCTCGACGAGAAGGACCCCAAGCGACTCTTCGAAGGCAATGCGCTCATTCGCCGTCTCGTCCGTGTCGGTGTGCTCGATGAATCCCGCATGAAGCTCGATTACGTCTTGGCCCTTAAGGTCGATGACTTCTTGGAGCGTCGCCTGCAGACCTGTGTTTACAAGCTCGGTCTTGCAAAGTCCATCCACCACGCTCGTGTCCTGATCAAGCAGAGACATATCCGGTATGTTGGCATGCGACTCTTTCACAAACAAGGGCGGAGATTGATATATGCATAGTGTCGGGAAGCAGATCGTCAACGTCCCGTCCTTCATCGTCCGTCTCGACTCCCAAAAGCACATCGACTTCGCGCTTACCTCGCCATTTGGTGGTGGACGTCCAGGTCGTGTCCGAAGAAAGAAGGCCAAGGCGGCGGAGAAGAAGGATGACGCAGAGGAGGAAGAGGAGGAGTAAAGGGTTACAGTCGATCTTGATCTGGATAAAGCTGTCTTCTCTCAACGGTCGGAGCACGGCGTTGCATTACAGTTCCTGCCTGAGACAGCTCAAAACATGATTGCCCATCACGATGACGGGTGTCTTGAGGCACAACGAAGAAAATTGACTCTTTCAATCGTATCCGAATATCTAAGGTTTTCCAAGTTGATGGACATGAGAACGTGAACTGTGATATGAGCACGGTTTCCCCGCCCTCTGTTCATCCTCGTTCCAATACTAGTACCACTCGAATCTCTCGCCTTGCCCTCACCACGCGTTTCTGCATTTGATCTCCTCGCGGCTCAGAGCTGAACAAAGTCCACAATGCCTGCACATAGCAGACTTCTCAATCCAGCAAGCAAATTTAAAAGATAAACCCCCAAACAAAGCTTCCCATCATAACCACTTTAAACCAACGAACTCCACCATTCCCACTATCCCTATCCCTTCCATTTCCACTTCTCAATAGCCAATAATCCCCTACACTGTTGTCCTCCATGTTAGAGTCAATATCAGAATTCTCTAGAGATAACCACCAAAAATTCCAAACCTATCCATTTTACGTTCAACCGTCAACAGATCCTACATTCCCTCAACACCGAGACAAACAAACAGAAAATCTGGACCGGCTTTTACGGAGCGTATGCAGTGTCGTGTCAGTGGAAAGACACCACCGAAAAGACACAGCCGGGAAAGCGTTGTTCTCGGGAACTGTGATGATAAATATGTGTCTACTGCGACGGAGCCACCACGTCATTGGTCACGGTCCATCTTGAGATATATTGCATTGGGCATGCTGGGAATTGGAGGATGAAGTGGGCGCAAGGTGCTGTTGCGAGGGGTGCAAAAGATGTAGGTAGCTTCGAGGATTAATGGGATTTTTTTTTTTGATCGTCTGTTTGATTTAGGTAGCTATAGGCGTCACGACACCTCCGTTCCCTCAGTTTCAGAAACTCAATTTTCATTCTCGGGGGACAAAGGTGTCTCATCTTCTCTCTGTCTGACGAAAAGTCGACCATTCTCCGTGAAAATCTGAAGACCGTCATGCCACATCCACAATCCGGACTATCCCTTACCAACGTCCTGACGATCCGCTTCCAAGCCATCCATAGCATCTGCCTGCGCAACATCGTAGTCCGGGAAATCAACTTCACCCCGTCCCTCCTCCGGCGCCCGAATGATCAAAACATCATCCTGGCCAACCTTCTGTCCCTCCTCGACATTATTACTACCCAAACTTCTCCTAGTCGACGAGCTCGAAGCCGAGCCCCTCTTGGTACGCGCAGCATCAGGTCTTTGCGGCAAAGGAGGCGGAGGCGGCAATGAATCCGGTGAGTCGGGCGATGTCGTTCGCGGTTCTGCGGGTGGGACGATAGGTTTGCCCGACTTATCTATTATGGATGGGATAGTCACGGGTTTGCGCCTTGTCAGGCTGCCTAGTGCTGCTGTCCAACCTGCCTTTGACCCGGAACTTGAGGCGTGCGGTATTGGTGTGCCGTGCGGATGCCCGCGGCCGATGGGGTTTGAGGGACTGCCGAGACCGGCGGATACCACCGTTGATGGAGTTATGACAGTCTTACTATTATTAGTGAGGCTTTGGGTGGATTCGAGCGGTGTATCATTCGAAGGGCTGTCGGAAGCGGCGTTGGTCTTGATAGCCTGATGTTTTGCGACCAGATCGAAACCCCATTTCCGCGCAGCTGCTGTGGCAGACGCAGCATTAGCTACTAGACTTTGTTTTTTTGTCGATTCCACAGGCGTATTTGTAAACGAGTTGCCAGTCAAGCGCTCTGCCAATTCTTTTTCTAGCACTTCCCGACTTGAGTTCAAAGGATGTGTTGCGATATCAGATGAAGTTGGCGCCTCATAGGAATGTTCCAATCCATCTGGTGAGCTGTTGGTGGACGCGAATGTGCTCCGTCTTTTCGAAGGCTTCAAGTCTGAAGCTGAGGGAGATCCAATGGGTGATTCCACAGGGGAAGAGTTTTGCGAACGCGAATATATGTCTTTAATCATACTTGCGGCGTCTTGGCTTGCTGGATGGCTTTCTCGGTGTGCCTGAACATCCAAGCTGACCGCAGGAGATGCGGCATTGGCGAATGACTTCGATCGCATACTCTTTGGCTTTACCAGGCCTGATGAATCGTCAAGACCGGAGGATATACCCACTGCGCTGGAGCTCGAAGGGATTAGCTTCTTGTTGGAGCCTGCGCCAGTCCCACGGCGTCCTATCAGCGTCGGGGTGCTGGCGCTCTTTGCTGCCGCTATAGTCGCAGCATCCAAAGCCATCGGGGTGTCTGTCGCCTCTGACTGGGGCTGTGAAGTGTTTGTTGCATCTTCTGGAGGGTTTGTATCGTGCGGGCGCGGTTCCAGCCATATCCCACCCCGAGTAGGACGACGTAAAGTATCGCTGAATGGGATGTCGTCCCAGTTTGGGACGACCAAAGTATCGGCAACAACTTCTCGGATCTTGCTTTCTATTGCACGTAAAATGAAATTGTACGTGATCTGCCGTGAGCTGACAATTGGTTCGACTGATAGGTCGAGCTTGGGCATGGTTTCGAATGAAATCCAGATGCGATTGCTAGGTGGAGGCTTCACGCGTATGAGGAGATGACCTTCAAGCTGCTTACATATGCCAGATAGCAAAATATTGATCCTCCTCGGTTTGAAGCGCTGGCCAAGGTCTACTATCGCAATTGCTGCGATTTCGAGTCTGAAGCCACCATTATATTTCACGTCTGTCTCGATGGTCAGGTCGCCATCAACTGTCAATTCGCGTAATTTTGGATTCGTGAAGATCGGAGCACTATCGCCCATATCTGGAATGAGCTATTAGCACACGTTCAGCGATGCATGTGATGTAGTTGTCCACAAAAAAGCTGAAAAGCCCAACAGAAATGCAAACATGCCGAGCTAGAAAAGGTTGTTGAGGTTCACGAGGAATAGGATGAAACGCTGGGTCAAAACGCCATCAGTCTGCTCTAAGTTGGCTTACCAATGTTGTTGACACTAATGGCTTCGATGAAGGAAGGCTTGGGCACTCGTGTAATCTTCTTGGTAATCTTCGTGTGAATCAGCTCCTGGAGTTCGCGCGTCTTGTACAACGACAGGAAAAGCCGCCCGATCAAGGCGTTGATCCATCTTGTCTGCAGATTCTCGCCAGAAGCATGAAGTTGCTGGACCAGTTTGATAATGTGGTCGGTTTCGAAGTGTAACACCTCGGGAGATCTCCGCATGGCGCCGGAGACGTGGTCCTGATTTTGCAGCAGAGCACGATAGAAGTCTTCTTTTTCAGAGCAATTATCCGAGAAGAGACAAAAGGGCTTGGAATCCTCAATGGGCACTTCTCGATCCTGGCGACGCTTCAATCTGATGCAGTTTCGCTTCACAAAAAGATCCCCTTCCAATACCTCTTCTCCACCAGCATATATGTCGATGTCATAGAGGGCCAGTGATATGACATGCCGAACATCAAGCTGTTCGGCGTCATCGTAAAGCATGAGATGTCCAAGTCTGGACATGGGTTAGGGACGATCTGCTGGCAGATGATATGTAACGCACCTCAAGACGACGTAAAAGACATTACGAGCCTTTTTGGTAGCTTGCCTGTTTCCACTAACTTGTTCTATGGACGGCCCTGGAGCCTTGTTCCTGTCGAAGATGCTCCTGTACATGCTCTGGTACACACTCGGACTTTCTACAGCGACCACCTCTCCTGCTGGAGTCGTGCGCTCGGGGGGCTTTCCATTAAGACCTCCCGGAACGAACTCACGACACACTGCGAAATATCCTGCCGCAACATCCTTCTCCTGTGAGCTGGACCGAATTCCTGGAGGTAGCGATGCCAAATCCTTCTCCGAGAGGGCCCTCCTCACCTCGTCGGTGTGTAGCTGCAGCTTTTCAGCCTTATTCTCTGGCGGAGACTGGGCATCGCGTGTCGGAAAGGTATAGTAGGCGTGGACGAGAACGAGAAGCACGACGAGAGGGATGAAGGTCAGTCCGCCGACGAGGTAGATGGTGAGGAAAGCGGTGAAAGTCACCATGACTGTGGAATTATGGATATCATGGAGACACGGGGCATTGTGGGCGGATATCTGGACCTGGGTTGCTTCCGTTGTCTGCTATTATTGTCACGCTGGACGCGATGTGATATGCCGCCGTGGGAGTTTGTTGATAGAATAGATGCAGGCTAGATATCTGGTTGGCTCGCTGCCCGAACCATGACGTCCCCCGCAACAACCACGTTTCCTCAATCATCATCATTCATCAGCATTTCCTCCGAGTCCTTCATGTGCCAACTGACTTGGCAGGGTCTTGCGCCTATCGAGAAGCATCTTGAGGCCTCGCTTGTTGCTTAGAGTCTCGAATCATGTTCGTCGCATGATGGGGATGGGGGCTGTAGATCGAGCACGAAATCCGTTGCACTGACATAGTCAAAAAAGGATATCCTATCTGATCTCAGCTTCAATTCTTCAGTGCAGGTTCATCGAATCAGCATTCTAGCAACAAGAGGAACACATCCCATCACACCATGATTTCCAGTCTCGTGGAGTAATAAATCTGGGAGGCTCAGGCTACTAATGGGATTGTGATCTGAGGCTCTGAAGTCCTCCGCATCAAAGCTCAGGTCTTCCTGACACCAAAAGCCATCGCCTTTTCCTTGCGAATGGCGGCTTATGAGACCATAACGAGGAGTTCTGTCCGAAGTGGTCTATTCGTGAATTCTTCAAACTCGTCCGTAGCAAATAACATTTTCCACTTCAAAGACAGTATTACTTTAGGCTCGGATTCAGGTCACATAACCACCGGCTTGAGATTTGCAGGGCAGCATACGGACAGATTCGCAAGCTTCATCAGAAACGTGCTACACAAGATTTGACGATGCCAAGATGCAGAAACTTATTTCTTTCACCATGGCTATTTTCCTAAAGACTTCCACTGCTTCCCGAGTAAGACGACGCTTGCATCATGCCAAGATCATTAGATTTGCTTGTCGGATTGGCACATACACATGCCCACGGAATTAAGGCAACGCATGTCTACATTGCCAGAATACCAACGAGCGTGATTTTGAGCAGCAGAAATTGAATTTCGCCGCTTGAAGAGCGAACATGAATTCAACAATCGAATGTGCCGCTACCCTACTCATTGCCACGAGGCTGACCTGAAGAACAAAATGTTGTTCCATGCAATTTTTGCGATGCTTCTTGATTGTTTGATACCGTCTATCAAGTTCCAAGCTAGACTGGTCTTCCCCGTTGGAAGAAAGACGCGGACCGGCTTGGTTGTGAAGGACAACTTTGAAGCTAAAATTGATGAAATTGAACTTGTAATTGATCCTGGCAAAGGGGCAAACTGTAGCAGATGTAGGCCAGAAGTGTCCAAATGCCTCGTCTCAGGCTATAGATCAACCCGATTCATCCCGAATCATAGCTGCAAAGGCCTTCAAGCCCAGGTTCAGTTGCCATCTGGCCAGCCTACGCGAAACGAAAGTCGCGATGATTTCGGCGATTTCCCAGTGCGGTTCCGAGTATTGTAAGTCGGCGGTTATCTTCGTAGAACAAAAGAATGAATATCGAGTTCTGAAAATTGGGAAAATAGTCGTTAGCAGATAGTTGCAAGCAGTCCGTCTTTAGCAAGAAAGGATCAATGAAAAGGCATTGGAATTCTCTTTGTATCCTGAAGGATCTAAGCCTCGGATTCGGGCACAAGGAGAAAGCCAGTCTTTAGATGCGACATAAAGCCAAAAGACATTACCGATCTCTACCTACCGGTCTGCTTTATAGTTGTCATGTAGGTATGCTCTGAAGTAATCCGTATCGGGGCTCCGCAATGTGGGGAGACAGGGGAAGTGGCAGGCTAAAAATAGTATAACTGCCAAGTTCCGTCCAAACGCAAATTCAACGTCCATCCTTCGATCATTTATGTCACGAACGTCCTTACATATCCTGTCAATTCATGTCCAGGAATGCTTCATTCTGGATCGTTCTTGATACCGCTGTATGTCCGCTCATCAAAACTGATGGACTCGGCGAGCTCTGTTGCGAGCAGGATGGCGTGCACTACCACGCCTGCACACCTGGCATCATATGAGATGGGCCAGCTTCATCGATAGAGCAAGTGCAAGGAAAAGGTTTATTCGGAACGCTCATACAAGTCAATGATCTTGATTGACAAGGCCGTTCTGGACTACATTCCCGCATGCAAGACATGCAAACCAATGCGCCACATTCTGCTTTCCTTGCCGCATTCTTTGCCATGCAACTCCGATCATAGGGCTTTTCCCTCCTTTGCTGCCTTTTCCTTGACGACAGCTACTAGCATCCTTTCTGCTTCCTCGTCGTTGAGATCGCCAAGGAGTTTCTTGCTCTTGAACAAGTTGAGGAGACGATTACGCTTAGAAGTGACTGCGTTTTTATGTCAGCAAGGCACATCGACCACAGTATCACATACTCACACCAAGTGGCAACCACAGCGCTAGAGCTTTCTGTTGTGCGGGCCAGGAATTCAATCTCCGCAAGATTGGGATTTGGCTGGATTTCGAAGAACGAGCTAAAGACGGTGACGGCCCATACGGAGAGTTCACTGTCAACCATCGCGACGAGTTCAAGAGCTTGGCTGGCCTCGTGGGTGTTTCTATCGTACGGTTAGTTTGAGATTTTCCTTTGAAATGATCACGTCACCCTTACTCGGCAAGAAACTCCCGAATCGCTTTTTCTTTCACTGCCTGGTCCAGACTCTCTTCATCAGAGTTCTCGGTGGCTCTATGGATATCTTTGGAAAATGCCAACATCGCACGAGATAGCGCCGTCTCTGCAAAGAGGAACTCAGCCAAGATCTGAAGACGACCGCACCGAAGCTCTTGTCCATCGTTCGGGAACTCGACCTGATTTTGCATGACCTCGCTCATATCGAGACCTGACGTTGCTGTTTCAGCGTCGGCAGCATGGCCACAGATTTGTTGAAGGAGCTGGACAACTTGCTCGTCCTTTCTTATCCGCTCGGCTTTAGCCCCGTGTTTGCCATTCGATGGAGGCTGACCGAAGTTTGGGTAAACCATTTGGAGTAAAGTTGATCGATCACTTCGATCGCGTCTGCTCGCTTCTATGTGAAGAACTTGGATCGCTGATACTTGAGTTGGATGAAGTGGAGGTGCTTTGAAGGAAATCTGCACCGTCATGTTAGAGAGAGTCTGTACTGTTGCAGAATAATCGACTGACCAACACACGGACAGACAAGCTCCTGCGACTCTGATTGAATCTCAACAAAGGCGCCGAGTGTCAAGCAGAGGATACTTCGCTGTGCTAGGGAATTTCACTCGGAGTCGCTGGTCAGTTCTAGGAAGGCAGCGGAGCCTCTTGCCATCTCACCTACGTGTCCTAAAAGTGGTCCAAGTCGAAGTCACATCTCCCAGTGAGGGCCGCGACTGGTGAGTGTGGCCTGAGTGTCGATTTGCTCTGTCCAATCAAAGATGTCTGTCACAAGAAGGTAATGGAATCTTCTCAGAGTAATTCAGGAGGCGGGTGTAGTGTGAGCACTGACCGTGTGTAGGTGACCCAGGAGCCACGAAGAGTGGAGATCACTGAGCAAATACGCCACTAAGACCGCGGTTTAGACGTACCCTTTTCCTTAACAACTCACTTTAGACGCGCGGAGGCGACTGAAGTGAAAAGTCGATGCCCTGGCAACACCGTCGAGCGAAAACCTGAAACATATAATTCACTAGCGCCAAAAGATATTTTGCATTTATATCGACTTTTCCGTGAGACATTCTTCTTCCATTCCTTCACCAACATTCCTCCGTCAAATCGATCACAACATTCCATTCAACATTCCTCATTCCTACACACTCGCACTTAACAAATCAATCGTAATTCTCAAGCACAATGGACCCCACCTTCATCTTCAACGCTACCAACATGCTCGTATCGTTGACACCAGACCAGCTCGACTCGTTCACTTCGATCCTCCACGACGTCCAAGCTAGCAAAGCCAAGAACCCAGACTCCCGACACATCCGGACTGGAATTCGCAAGAAGTACAAAAACTCTGCAGTCAATCGTTCGAAGTCCGCAAAGCCCAAGGTCCAGCCCGCTGGGATCACACTTGCCGCCAAGCGACCTCTCAACTCTTGGATTGCATTCCGCTCCTACTACTCAACAATCTTCACATCTTTCCAGCAGAAGGATATCTCAGGATTCCTCACTCGCATGTGGTCCAATGATCCTTTCCAAGCCAAATGGTCCATCATTGCGAAAGCGTACTCCGTCATCCGTGACATGGTTGGAAAGGCCAATGCGCCTTTGGACAAGTTCTTGCAAATCGTCTGCCCTCTCATCAATATCATCGAACCGGTCAATTATTTGGACACCATGGGATGGTGGATGCCTGCAGGCCAGCATATGGAGCTGAGCCGCCGCTTCACCCCAAACATCACCTTGTTCCCAACGGATGTGCTCACAACCACCTTGTCCGTGGACGACGTTGTCAACCACTGCAGTAGCCTGGGCTACCACAACTCTCAACCAACAGGTAAGTTCTCAGCACTCATTTCTTCACTCCCTAATGGCCGCCCACTGACTATCTTAATTAGTCGCGCCTACCAATGGCGCTATGATGATGGCTGCTCAGCCCACAGACGGCTTGGAATTCTACTTCAACCCTGATCTCACAGCTTCAGACGTTGATCAATCTCAAGTTGTTCTTAATGACCAGTCTCTCGGCTCTTTGGGTCCTGAGGTGGACTTGGGTCCTGCGGCAGAGATGGCACTCAACGAAATGATACTCGAGGAGTCCCAAGACCGCTATCCGTTCAACGACCAATTCGAGCCAGTAGACTACGCTGTTGAGGAGGCCGGTCTCTTCTTCGAGCCCAATGGCGCAAACCGTTTCGACAGCTTCGACATGACCTCCATCAATTTTTCCGGCGCAGACCTTTCTTCGTTCCCGTTCTAGGTATTTCCGTGACCTTCACCCCTTCATCACGCGTTACTGACTCTACTCTAGAGTTGTCGTCCGCGACAGTAGGAGTCATCGTAGGTCATTGTGTTTCCTCGGATGTTCACTATCGTCATCGGAATTCAGAGCCAGGTATCACAGATCGTCGCATTCTCTTGAGCGATCATCATCGTCTTTGGGGAGGTGGAGGAAGGCAGCATGGGTCAACACATCCCTTGAATGCTCGCCATAATGTTCGGAGGAGGAGAGAGGCAGCAGAGGTCATTGTGTTCTTTGGGCGTTCATGGCTGTCTGCGACGACAGCAGCAGCTTCACTTGTAAAGATACCCGTAGATAGTCTTCCGAAAGCCGATGGAGCTTATATATAGTTCGTTATGAATCAAAGTTTGTCAAGATGCGCTGCAGGTCAATCGAGATGTTCTTGCTATAGCTGAGCGGTGCTTTGTTCTTCAAGTGTTTGTGTTCACTCTACACTTGGTTTTACTATTGCCTTTTGATGGTGCTATTGGGTCCTGACATTGCATGCATGTCTAAACTCCAAGCAACCTGTTATTCGCAGTATCGCTCGTCCAATCTGAGCATGCGAGAACCTCAACCATGAAGAAGAACCAAAGTTTCTCATCAATCCTCTGCATACACAAAGATGCCTTCTATGTGCGCACTCGACAACCCCAGTATCACCAGCACCAAGCATATCCAGACCACCAACCTACTTATCATCCTGCTCAACCTCACCAGCGCTCGAGCCCAGTCCACGCTTCCAATCCTTCACATCGGCAATGAGGAAATTGCTGTCCTGCACTCTGTGTCCCTCAAACCTGCCCAAAATCTTGTTTGCCAAGGAGAAGTCGCCATCATCGAACTCGCTGAGATCGCGGCGGAGCTGGGGTAGTGTCAGTGTTCAAGTAGTAGGTAGGAAGAAGAGGGAGGAGGTTGTTTACCGGTGTGAAGGGGGGGTTGCGCATTCTTCTCTGTTCCCCAAAAATGTTAGTCTGTGTAATTAGGTGTGTGATGTGGGATCGAGACTTTACCAATTCCGCGGTCCTGAGATCGCCGTTCTTCGTCAGACCTATTCTCGGATCATTCGCTATGCTTCGAAGGCCCTAGTAAAATCAGTAATCACAAAAGGCAAGACGCGTGATAGCACCAAACATACAGATTTGAAGCGCGAGGGACCCGGTCTATTCTATTCCCTATCAGTTAGAGAGCCCACAACTTCCGCAAAAGAGTGACTCACAGCATCAAGAAAAGCATAAATCTCCTTAACCTCCTCCTCCCACTTCAACAAAAGCCTCATACCGCCATTGGGAATAACCTGATGGCTGACGACGCTCGGATGCTCGACGCGTGTTTCGGGCCAACCGGGCGCCTCGGGATGGAGAAACTGCTGCCACGGTTGCGCCATCAGTTCCTGAGTGTAATCCGGTCGGTTGACGCGGTAATTCTCCTTTTTACGCTCTTTGGCCATTTCTTCGACGGTCTCTTCACGGGCTCTGTGTAGTCTTATCACTTCCATGATTTGATGGCATTTTTGATCCACTGCTGAGAAGAAAGCGTCGTGGGATTGAGCGTTGGAGATTTGGTGGGGACCTTCGCGTAGCTCGGCGATCCATGGTTGGATGCGCGTGAGCATTTTGATGGCTAGGTCGCGTTTCACTTCTTCGAAATCGAAAGTGTAGTGCTCTAGGAGTATGGTGAGGACTTGTAAGATTTTAGATTGGTATAGCTGGACTTCGTCGGCTGGGACTATGCGCTCTGGGGGCGGAGAGCCTGTTCATTTGTTAGGTTGAGAGGTTTTGGAGCATTGTGAGTGAAGCTTACCGTCAACTGTCATCTTTTCGCCTTCTTCCATGGTGTCGATGTTTGTTGAGCAAGATAATGGGGGAGAGGAAAGAGGAGAGAGAATCTTGGAGCGCGACAAAGAATGTTCATCTTTCTTTAACGCGTCATGCATCGGGATATTTCTCAGACAATCACATCACGTTCTTGCAAGGAGAGCCAATAACACACTGACAAGCGCGGCAGTTCTCACAGTCTGGATTGTCGTAACCTGAAATCGATCTCTGACTTGAGTTCGATCATATATGATGGGTCGGACCTAGCACTATGAGTCTATGACACAGAAATAGCTAAGAAGTGCCCAAGGCTAAACATTAATAGGATACATTACAACCTCCAGTATTGGTGTCATGAGCTATTCCAGTCACTGGCCCAGATAAATGTCCGACACCTCCATTCTGTACCTTTCTCTTTCGTGCCACTCTCACCAACTGGTCTGTACACAAAAGTCAGCAAAAGAAATTGAGTTCTTTGCACCTGCCCAGAGAAGCCGGCTATGGTTCTTCATTCTCCTTGGACGCGACAGGCATGAGACAAGATGAAGGAAGATTGTCGAGGCAGTTCAGGGAGAAGAAAAGGGGCATGATAAAAAGAGTCACCTACCTTGCGCATAACCAAAAACTCCTGCCACTATTGAATCCCTTCTTTTTCGTCTGGAACAGAGTGCACGGCTCATCATGTTCCTCACACCTGGGCGGCTTCTTCTTCGTGAAAAGCTTGGTCCATTCTTCTTTGGCGACGATAGGATCATGGACGTCCGATCCAGGAGAAGTGGCGTGTCTCGATTCATCTTGCACATCTGCTAATTCGAGAACCTCACTTTTGGTGGTGGAAAATGCTGGACGCTCGGCCTGAAGGTTTGGGGATGGAGATAAAATAGATGATGCCCGGTCGTGGGACGTCGCGACATTAGGTGATTGAGATAGCGGTGACGGCGGATGTGTTGGGGTTGTAACTTCTTCTTGCTGCGGATATGTATTAGAAGGCTCTTCACATTTCAGAGGCTGTGGCTTCTTTTGAAAGAACCCTTGAAGAGTCCGCTGGCCTTTCTGCAAGCTTGACGACGAGGCTGTGGAATTTCCTTTAGTTTTCTTGATTGCTGGTCCTGTAGTTGCGGACCCAGAAATCTTTCTCTTTATTGAAGTAGGAGCTTGATAATTGCCTGTCGATGACCAATGTTGAACTGATTCCTTTCTGGGAGATGGTGCTGTGGTGGACGCGCTCTGTGTACCATTTGCGTCCGCAGCAGGCTGCGACTGCAAAGACTGGGAGTTATTGGAAGCATGTCGTTTAAACATGTCTTTGATACTCCTTCTTTTATCAAATTCTGGCATCAGTCTGGCGGAGAATGCAGGCAAGTCCCTGGCACTGTGATCTCGCATGCGACGGCCATTAGTGAACATGGTCGGAGGGTTCGTGATGTCGTGAATATGAACGTCTGCGTCGTTCCAAGGTACAGTGTCTTTAATTACAGCATATACGGGACAATGATCCGACCCCTTCACTGTGTCAGTCTGGATCTAGCAATATAACGAAAGTCTCACCATCAACCCTTCCTGAATATTTGCCTCAGAAATCCAACTCTTCATGGAAATGCTGCAGAGAACGTAGTCGATTCTAGATCCATGATTGCCGGGTCTCGCATTGATCTTCTGCTCCCAATGAGTGTACATTCCCTTCCGCTGTCCGTGCAACTCTCGACAAGTGTCCCACAGAATTGGCCTCTCTCTACCCTCGTCCCTCGGACCAAAGACCTCGCCGCCTTCGAGAAGCTGGTTGAAGATGCGTCGATTCGGGGTAGAGACGTACTGTTCATGGCTCAGTCCCGCTTTCTTTCGATCATCCTCGGCGCCTGCGCAGTCTAGCTCGCTCCGAGAGACGTTGAGATCGCCAGTCAAAATGACTTGTTTCCCCATTTTCTCTAAATTACGAATTCTCGCGTCTAAAGCAGTGAGGAAGGCGAGCCGAAAGTCATCCCTGAGCCCGTTGCTGTTGGCAGGACTGTAGACGCCAAAGAGAACAAAGGCGGGAAATTCCAAAACGACGCAACGTCCCTCGGCATCCAAGGCAGCTAGATCGACGTCAAGATCTCCCATTTGAGATAAAGAGGGATAACCGCCAATTGAATCTTCGGCCGACATTTCCCGATACGGGGTGGTAGAATCAGGTGGGCACAAAACACCAAGTAGGCCTTCTTCAGCCTTTATTGGCGCACAGCTGCTTTGTCGTGTGAATATACCGACACCGGAGTATCCTAGGGTTGATGAGCATGGAACACTGAGACGGGGACAAGTACCAACCCTTTTTGTGCTTGGGAAGGCTGAAGTAGCAATCCCATCCTGGAATAAGAACCATGTCATCAGTCAGATCCTTCCGCTGTATCTTGAGCTCTTGCATGATGACGATGTCTGCCCGAAGCGTGTCGAACATGAACGTGAAGGTTCTGTTCTCGCGCCATGGCTGATAGCCAAAGGGGTTCCGAATGCCATTGACGTTCCAGGTGGTGATTCGGAGGCCCATTTCGAGCGCATCGATGAAAAGTTGGTGTTGATTGTCACATCTGGCGAATATAAAATTCGTTGGGGATGGACATCTTTAGCAGCGAGTGCCAAAGGTTCGTATCCGACTGTATCCTTATGATGACTTGATAGCTTGTCGTTCATCTCAAGCCATCAACACGTGACCTTGGTTCTAACGGTTGGCTTCCGCAGTGGTGATCTTACGACACAGCCAATCTTTCTTCTACCACGACCACGACGAGCTCCGAAATCTTCACAACAATCCCAAAGATGCTTCCTCAGCGTGCCCTCCTACGCTCCGCCCAGCGCCTCTCCCACCGGACACCGCTCCGCCTGCCAAAGCGCTACTCTTCGACCCAACACAGCTTCACTGGTGCCGAGGACAACGCTTTCAACAGAGAGCGTGCAGCCGTCAAGCAGCACGCTGCTGAATCTTCCGGTGCGCATAAACCCACAGAGACCGCTTCCACGAAACATTGTACTGACAAGTCCTAGATCTCTGGCGAAAGCTCTCTCTCTAGTACGTATCCGAAACCCACCGAACCTTATCCAATCTCCCACGCCTACAATAGCACACCCCCAGATAAAACCGCAGAGATTCTAACACCCACAGTGTCGCAATTCCCTGCCTCATAATCGCATCAGCCAATGCCTACACCCTCTGGAACGAACACTGGGAGCATGAGGCTCACCGTCCACCACCAGAGGAGCGCCCTCAGTACGAGTACATGAACATTCGCAACAAGCTCTATCCATGGGGCGATGGTCATAAGGTATTTGGCATCCCTCATATTTCGCCGGAAGATTGCGCTAATGGAGCTTTTAGACTCTGTTTTGGAATGACAAGGTCAACTATCGTAAGGAGGAATAGGAATGGAAATACGTTCCCTCTACATTCCAACAGTGCACTGGCTGGTGCGAGATTTCAGGGACAAGTGATGTATTCTTCCTGTTTGAGGCACTTTGTACATAAATCACATGCGTCGATAGAGGAGTCAAGTTTAAGACTTTCTTATGTCCTACCACTTCTTGCTCGGATGACAGACCATGTTGGTGTGGCTCACCATAATAGTGCTGCTTTGCAATATACCGTGCTCACCAACAGTGTTCAGCCTACAAAGGGAGAAATATTTCATGGACGGTCCTGCTGCAGCTATCTTCCTCACGAAAAGGTCTTCCAGACTGCCCGTATCCCAAGTGTCAGCTGACTCTTGATCCAGCAAGCAATCAGAATAAGATCTAGAACGTTTCTTCTCTCCAGCATTATCAGTAGTGATACATTTTCGACCTGGATCGGTGCACATCCATACTAAGAAAAACAACCATTTCCGCAACCAGCTGGACGCAGGCTGCCGCCACATCCCAAACTGCTTCCAAAGATGACGGCATCGGGATACCGAGTTGACAAGTATACACGATGAATTTAAATCCTTGCTTACGTATAAACCTTGTCTGTCGAAGGTAACCAATAAATGCTTGGTTTCCTCAGACTCTATCGTTCTCTGACCGCATGTTCCGATATGCTCGGGTGTTTGGCGAATACAGAGAGATATTGTCAGAAGAGACAGAAAGCTGAAATATATTAGCCATGGGCTTCATGACTTGAGACCCATCGATTCATGTGATTCTGAGCATCAAGTATCAATCCCATCTTCGCCTCCTTCCACAATCTCTGTTTGGTAAAAATCGAGATACTTGGTCGCCCAATCCTCCGCGAGTTTGCTGTCCCCTCTCAAGCGGGCGATGGTTGCTTTTTTTGCTAAAAGGGAGAGCGAAGAACGTGTGTCTGAGATTTTGTGGAAGTCTGGTATTTGGTATCAGCACATGAGGTCTTGCTCGGAGCATCAGGGAAAAAGTTGGCTTTGACTTGGGGCTAGGAGCTCGAGGGGAAAGACTTACAGTGACCAGCGCGATCGACATAGTGTTCCGATTTCGAGATGAGTGAAGTTCGAGTCCGTGGGTCGGACGTCGCACCAGCGAGTCCCATACAAGCATCTGCCTGCCAAGAGTACAGCTGGGCTGAGAGAGCTGTGTCGCCGCCACCTAGAGCCTGGAATTGTTTAGCACGTCCCTACTTGTCGCCGCTCCTTCAACAGCAACAAGATGCTTCAAACTTACCTGCGGTATCACAGAGTCGAGTAGTCGCCTTGCCATGTTGAACTCGCCCATGGAGCCCAGAACAGTGGCCAGCACGCCGACACCTTCCCACAGCATCGGGCAAAGCTTACACCGCATCGCAATGGCAACTGCCCTCATTGCCAGCGTGAACCCCCTTCCAGCTCTCCCTGTTTCGACGAATAGCCTTGCTTTGAGGGTGAGACATTGCACGAAATGATAGATGTCAGATCCTCCGGTATGGCTCTTCAGCTCGGTCAATTTTTGGGAAATGAGGGTGAAAGCAGTAGCGTAGTTGGAGAGCCGGATGTGATAGTCAACCGCCAAGAGAAACAATTGGAACTCCAAGTCTGGCTCTGAAGAGGCCCCAGTCTTGAGCTGTTCGAGAATGTTAGATGCAGCTGTCAAATTGTTCCTGATCGGACATATCAGTAATGAGATTGCACACGGGGTCCCATGATGGACAAAGTATACCTCCGAAGGACCCGCTTCAACTTGAGTAAGCCCGCATAGCTGAGTGTGTATTGTTCAAGTTTGAGGGTGCGATACAGACTTGGGTCTATGCTGGATAATTTGGACGCTGCTTGTTTGTACTGTCCCATTTGCATGGCCTAATTCGGGTTAGCGTAGGATTGAGTAGGAGGGCCTCAAGGTCTCACAGCGTATGCCCTTCGACATAGAGAGCGGACAATATCATCTACAGGTGAGTTGATAGCGTGGCAGTCGAGCAGTATCTCACAATAAGTGTCTGCAAGGTGATTGAGGCCTTTCAATTCTTAGCGATTAAGTCGGAATGTCTTTGAACATCATCATACCAAGTCGCCCATACACAGATGACTGCATGAGAAGCTGTGTCCCGTGGTTGCTCTGGATGTTGTGGGCTATGTTGAGATGCGCCGATTGATAGAGATACTCGAGTGCTTGTGGAATCCCTTCTCCCTTCATGGACATTAGCAGAATCATAGAAGCGGGAAGCCTGGCGAGAGTACCGAAGACAGTAGCAATTTGGTTTCGCTTAGCAATGTGGAGCTGTATAAGTTCCACATCTTGGTCTCCTTGGCCTTATTCTTGAGAAATTCCAGGTTTTCACTTTCTGAACTCAGCATACCAACATAGCCAGCGCGTCTCATCTCTTTTGGATAAGCCTTGCTGAGATGGTTCAACCAACTGAGGCTGAAATTGAGACAGCTGACATCCTGGTTCTCTCGTGCGGTTGCAATCGTTTCGTTCATAGCGGCGATTGCTTCACTGAAACATCCGAAATCGGCTTGAAGGATTGCCATGTGCAGCAGAGCATACTGATAATAACTCTTGTCTCTTGTGTGCGTTGTATAGTCGAAGTAACGGTGAAGATTCTCAAAGGCACTGGAGTAGTCGCCTGCTCTCCATGCATCGAAGAAACTGCACAGGCAGGTCAGCTATCGCAACGAGAGCAATTGAGAAATTTGCATCTACCGCACGAAGTGAGCCAAGCTCGGCATCGTTGCTATCTGACCCATGAGATCACGAAATCTGACCTTCATGTCCTCTGGCATCCGATTCCCAAGCTCTGTGAATTATTAGCAAAAAGTTTGGATGGCTGTGGAGAACACTGCACCCACTTTGGAGTCTATCAAGTTGGAACTGAAGCATAGCTTCGATATCCTCTGTGCTGAATTCTGCATCCTCCAACTGGTTCGGGTCAAGCGATCCATAACAAGCCTGTAAAAGATCACTCTTGTTTTCGATACTGAGTTCCGAGATGCCGGTATCTAATGATAATCGAGGTGCAGAGGGATTCTTCTTCCTCCAGGAGGCTTCCGTAGGCGCTCGGAACTTGAGGAAAGCGGTCCAAAGACTGACGGCATCGTGAAATTGAATGCGGGTGAACTCCAATCGAGCTCGGCGGAGGAACACCCCTAGAGGAGATACACGAGAGAGAGCTACGTGGCCATCTGGCAGCGAATTCGCTTTGCTGGCATCAACTCCATGAGGAGGAACAAGGTATCCATCGAGGTCGTTGAAGAATTGGTGAAGGGCGTGCAAGCAATCGATGGACCAAAGCGTTTTGAGGAACTGGTCAAGAAGTGTTCGACCTGGCTGGTTTGATTGATGATGTTTTAGCAAGTTCTCCAAGTCAGCTACGGTGAGGTCTGAATTGATGGTTGCAACCGGGCTAGTCGAAGCTGATGCAGTTGTCGAAGGAATCAGGCGGGTGACGATAAAAGAGAGCACTGGTATGATAGCCTGATTAGGGACTACCGAGTCGCAGTAAAGTGACACGAGGACCAGCAAGCTGATTTTCGAAGGTGTAAGATATCGACTCATGGTGAGTGCAGCTCCGCCGTGTTGCTTTCCGAGACTCCAATCTCGAGCTGAGAGAAACGAAATTCCTTTCAAGCCACATTGGCGTGTTCGCAGCGAATTTTTTCTATGTCATTCTTCGAACTTTGACGAGACTTTCTCGATTTTTGCTTGGAATGTTAGGACGGGTCGCGGTGGAGAAGACGCGTCCGAGTTGATATTGGGCGGCCTCCAAACTCAAGGGATCAATGCACCGGTCACATGAAACTTGGACAACAGTGTAGCTTCAAATCATCCAAATTTTTATACTAAAGGCAGCATTTATGCCATTATGTACAAGTGGGGGCCATTGCTTCTTTGCTGTTGATTCTTATGAATCAGAGCACTTGTTTTGTTGCATACACTTCTGCCTCCTACTCAATTGGAATTGAAATGAGCAAATGAACTGAAACAGAATGTATACTGATCATGATTGCATCTTCTCTGCATCGTGAGCTTTTGAATGCGATACGCTCGTCATATTTCGTCTCAATAGAATATCATTCACAATCATATAAAGCTGAATAGACGGACTGAAAAGTGAGACAGATGGTCGAAGGCGAGGTCATATCAATATTTTCTCTGGCTCCTCCTTCTTCTCTTCTTTGGATCTTGCTTCCTCCATGGCGCTGGCCTCTTTCTGTGCGGCTGCGATCTCTCCCTTCTCGCTTTGTGTCAGCCACTCATCATCCTGAGCATTCGTGGCCCATATTCGCTCTATTCGCAAGCTATACGGCTTGGGTATCCTGTCAATCAAACTGATTCCTACGCTCTTCACCTTCTCCCTCAACATCTCAGACTGCGGCTCTACGACCTGTCCGTGGTTCGTCCGTACGAATTCGTTGAAAGGGATGACCACAGTCTCCCACTCCCCTGGTTTCTTCGAGAACAAGCGGTGCTGGTGAAGATCGGTGGGTACGATGGAGTCCGTCTGGATATTTACAAAGTATTTTCTACTGTCGGATTTGATTCGCAAGGCCAGAAAAGTGTACGGGTCAATGTCCCACAGTGACTTTCCCCAAATCGTCCTTCCTTTATCCAGCGTCCTCCAACCTGCATAGCCTGTTCTGACGACTTCTGGATTGTTTCGTGGTAGCTCAATTGAAATGTCACCGTGAAAATGTGCATGGGCAGGCTCTGATGCCGTTCCTGGAACAAAGTCTAGCTCTGCTTTCGACATGCCTCCCATATCAGCGTCGGACATGGTCTTGCATAGTGTGACTGAGTTGGGCTCTGAGAAGGTGATGAGAGGAAATGGGCGTTTCTGCATTCGAACGGTATCGAATCTTATGGCTGTGCAATTGTTAGCTAGATTCAAGAGAGCAGGCGGCAACAGGTCTGGTACCTATCAGAGAGACGCGCTTGAATTCATCCAGACTTCGTTTCCAGAAGCCTGGAGGAGCCATCAATCTTCTCGTGCACTGCATTGCGGAACGTCTGGCGGAGGATGCGGCGATTATGGCGAGGTTGGCATTGTACTTCAACAGGAAGATACAAAAGTGAACTGCCTAATTAGGGTTTCTAGGACGTGGAACACAGTGTCTAGCGAGATTCTAGACTTTGGTGGAGGTTCAATTCTTGTCGCGTCTCCTTCGAAGTAGAGCCGTATCCTTGGATGCCGTCATCTAACGGTCTTCGAGAAATTATTTCGAAGACCAAAGCTGCCACAACTCCCCCAATATTCCATTTTATTACAAACGTCCAGCATTCATGCTGCTGAAATAGTTACTCAATTCGCTGTCCTCCTCCACTGACGCTACATCAATTGATACCCCCATTGCACATCCCATACTGGATCGCCTCCCACCTGCACACTTTGATGTCCTTTCCTTCGTCCACTACAGACCCCCACCAGCTGTCCAATCGTTCAGCGAACCTCACCAAGACCACATTATCGCAGTCGCGGGAGAGTGGAGATGTGCTGCCGGTGGGGAGTGGCAATGCGCCCGAGGTCGCAGCTGTGCACGCATCGCCGTTCGCGAAATCATGGGCACATTTTTTTGCCGGAGGGTACAGTCGCTGAATTGGAGAATGCTCAAAGTCCAACTTCTGACACTTTACGCAGCCTGGGTGGCATGGTCTCGTCGACCCTCACAGCACCTCTCGATCTCATAAAAACGCGGTTACAATCCGATTTCTATCAACACCAAATCGAAGCCTGGCGAGCGCAGAAAGGCATCCATCCATCCTCCCTCTCAGTCACCCGAGCCTCTCTTCTCCATATTCGAGAGACTTTCCAAGTTCTCCTCGCCATTCCCCGGGTCGAAGGCGGACGAGCTTTATTCAAAGGACTAGGACCTAATCTCGTGGGTGTGGTACCTGCTCGCGCCATCAATTTCTACACATACGGCAATGGCAAGAAGGTGATAAGTAAGCACTTCAACAACGGTCAAGAGGCGGCGTGGGTACATCTTTCCGCCGCCGTCTGCGCAGGAATCGTCACTGGAACGGCGACGAACCCGATCTGGTTGATCAAGACACGGCTACAACTGGACAAATCTCATGCAAAAGATGGATCGCGCCGGCAGTACAAGAACGCGCTGGACTGCGCCATGCAGACCGTGCAAAAAGAAGGGATCCGGGGCCTCTACCGGGGGTTGAGTGCAAGTTACCTCGGTGTCTCCGAGAGTACCATGCAATGGGTCCTTTACGAGCAAGGGAAGAAACGATTGGCAGCCAGAGAAGCCGATCTATCTGCATCTGGAAGAACGAGGACAACTTGGGATACCATCGTGGGCTACACGGGGAACATGTTCGCCGCTGGAGGAGCCAAATTCTTCGCTGCAATTGCAACATACCCCCACGAAGTAAGCATTTTGATATCAATTCAACGAATCAACAACGCTGACACGGTCCTCGCAGGTCGTAAGAACCCGCCTACGCCAAAACCCAGCAGATGGCGGTCCACCGAAATACAAGGGTCTGGTCCAATGTTTCCGGCTCATCTTTCGAGAAGAAGGGTTGGCAGGTCTGTACGGCGGCCTCGTACCGCACATGATGCGCGTGGTCCCCAACGCTGCCATCATGTTCGGCACGTACGAGGCTGTGCTGAAGCTCATGGGCGAGAAACCGAATTGATGGACACGTCACCGAGATCCAGCTGACGACCTCCATCACATTTATGTTTCAGATTTTTTATATCGCATTACACGTCGGCGCGTTGGGTTGGGATGAGGTAGGAGTTACAGATGGGTTGTGAATGCTTCCATTCTTCCGCTGGACCAGGCGTGATGACAATGAAGATGACCCATGGATACGGCACCACTCTACTTCGAGCTGTACATTTCGTCTTGTATTCTACACACTTGTACGACCACCAAAAATACTATCCCAGTCATTGCTGGGCTGGGACGGCTGTCTGATAGTATCAGTGAAGTGGCTGGTTCGATCACGCCGGAGAGAAAGTTCGCGCAACCGGAGTGTCAATCTTTCAACTTGGACGATGTAATGGGATATCGTGTACACGGTCTAAATCTGTGTTCGCTTACTCTGAACATGCTTCTTTTCAAAATGAACAGTATGCTCGTCCATCACGGCTTCGATTTCTGAGCGAAAGAAAAAAAATGGAAGTACACCAATCTCACCACCTCTCCTTCAACCGGCACCAAACGTCACCTCAAAAGGCCATTCATGTTCAACCCATTAGAAAGTTCCAGGTTCTGGAAAACCACACCTTACAAGAAGCCGCGTTCTCGTTGTTTGCCAGCTCATTTAGGACTTGCCGCAATGTCCTATCGCTTGTTATGCCGTTTGAAATCATGGTAGGTCCGTCCAACACGTCGCCACAAGCTCGGTTCGGGACTGCAGAGAAAAAAATAATTAACGCAAATCGTGAGTATTCCGTAGAGAAACGAAGCTGGAGAAGGTCAAAGGGTATCGCTGGAAAGTCGTGGTGAATTATGTAGATACAGAAATCCTTCGTCAATTCCCCTCACCACGAGTTCTTGTCCCAATTCGGATCTGAGCGTCGTTAGCCGATATCTTCTCTCTCACGCACGAACAAAAGGTGGCTTACCCTGCACGAAACTTGCCATCACCTTACTGCCCGTCTGCAACAACGGATGACTCGCCACGATTCTCAAAAACTGCTGTAAACCCTCCCGCCGATGCTCGATCACATCGTCGCTGAAGCGATTCGTAAACACTTTTCCCGGGAGAGGCGGTATCGTAACTCTCGCGCTTTCTCGCTCCAGCGAATCGCGGAAGTTCTCGAAATCGGAGTACCGTCGACGGACGGAGGATTGTTTGAGTTTGAAGGCGGGGATGTTGGTTATGACGTAGATTTCGTAGTCTGTGTACATGTTGCGGCCGTGGCCGTGGGTTCGGGGGTCGCGGACCTGGTTGGTGAGGTTAGTGGGATCTTGGGGGATCTTTTGAGGGTGCGAGTTTGGTGGGATGAGAATTGGTGAGAGAACGCTCCTTGAGGGAAGTGCGTAGACGTACCTCGATCTCCAGCACGTTTTCAGGTGGGCCGTATATCTCTTCGTAACTCTGCTGGCGTGCTTCTGGTAGAGCCATGTTTGCGAGGTGAGGGTTATCTTTCAGCTTCGCCGTACGGGCTGTATCTTCCGGTGGTGGGGGATTCATGGCTTCCTAACGCAGACGTTTGGTGTTCAAGATTTAATTCGTGATGTCGGCTTCGTATGCAGTGATTGTATCAGTGGATGTGAATTAGAAGTACTAGCTGTCTTCTGTTCTGGTCGGGTGCTTTTGAAAAGCTTGTGTGAGTCGACGTCGATTGTCTTGAGCCTCTGCCTCCCGTCTGCCCCACTTCGCTGCCCCCTACCCTGTTTGAATGATGACATACGGCACGTGCAGGCGCGAACGGAGCTGTCTTCGCGAGTACTTCGCATCTACTAGTACTCTTACTGTCCACTGCTACCACCAAAGAGTAACTCCCAAATCAAAACAGCCCAATGACATCTCAGCTGCCTGGTATCCCGAAGCTCGTATTCACCGTCCTAGAACCAATTTCCCTGTAAGTCCTCGCCCATAATCCAAAACTCCGTCTCCGCTAAACCCAATCCTCAGCCTTGCCGGCTTCATCGCGCCAATCCTAAATCCGCAATTCTTCATCGCCTCCCAATTACCATTCCCGTATCCACTAGCCGCAGACGCGACCTCGATACTCCTCGCTCAGCAACTGGGCAACGCCTATCTCCTTCTCGGCCTGCTGGGCTTATTCATCTTGAACACCACGACTGAAATAAAGGTTGTGAGAGTCTATCTTTGGGCGTTGTGGCTGGGCGATATTGGACATGTGGGTTTGACGCTGTTTGCTATGGGCTGGCGGGGGACTGTGGATGTTGGGAGTTGGAATGCTGTTGTGTGGGGCAATATTGGTGTCACTGCAGCTTTGTTTTTGACGAGATCGCTGTATTTTGTGGGGTTTTTTGGGAGTGGGACGCGGAGAGTAGATATGGAGGCGAAGAAGAGGTAGTAAAGTTTCCAATGAGAAGACTTATAGGATTAAACTGCGCAGAGGTTCGATTCAAACACGGATTGCACAGAGATGAGCTCACCTGCGAGATACTTCAATTGTCCATTCGGTTGGTCAAGGACAGCATTTCCAGAAAAAATTACGTGGGTATTGAAGAGCATCATAATGGCGGTTCCGCCACGTAGACTCGCTAATGGTAAGTTTGGGGAATAATATTGATCTTTTTGCACACGGAGTCTTCGTTTGATGTTCATTTTTGTCAATGGAAGATGGAAAAAACTACATTGAGAACAAGATTTATAGCGCAGTACTGATCTAGCATACTCCACGTGTTTCTGCGCTATCGCTTTCGGTATAGAGTCTCAATGTGATTCATCTGCTGTCAGGATTCCGCTGATCAGATTAAAAGTCCATCTGATTAATCCAAATATTCTCTACTTGTACTCTTCAATCACGCTCCTCGGTTCCTTGTACACGCCCAAAGGCTTATACTCAACATCACGGTAGCCAAAAGCGCTAGGTCCCCCAATATCCAATCCATACTGCGTCTCAGTCCATCGCGGCGAACAAGTGATCCCCAGCACAACGACTTTGTATCCGTACTTGAACTCGGGAACGCCCAACGCACGTCCAGACGACGCATCAAGGATGATGATCAGATCCGGTACGGAGGCGATGATGATACCCCTCCCTCCAGGATTGGAATGGCCATCCGGAATGTGCTCGGCGAAGATATTTTCGTTCTTGAAAGGAATGCGCATCTGGCCTCCTTGTGCGAGAGCGGGTGTTTGGTTCGTTGAAGTTTCGAGATCGCTTTCGGAGAGGGAGGAGATGTGGACAGTACCCCATGAATGGCCTTTGTATAATTTTCGTTCCACCTCTGTGATCTTACCTCTGAAGAGGACTTTGGCACTTGTTGGCCCACCAGCCTCCTCGATGATGGATTCTGCGACTGTGGATATACAATTTGATGCTTCTGCGATGGCGATACAGCGACCGATGCGCCATGCGAGGGAGACGGTATTGAGCACACCATACTTGGACACTCTATCGGGGGTGGTTGGTTTTGCGGCCATGCCGACGCGACTGCCCATTTCTGCGCAGCTGGCTCGGAGCGCCCGATCGACGATTTCGTCGTCTTTTGCTTTGGTCATGATGATGGTGTTTCCATCGCCGGAATCGATGGAGCACGGAACCAAGTCTCTGGGACAGTGGACTGCGAGAGTGGTTTGCCAGTAGGTAGGATAGGCTCGGCCCATCCAGTCCCCGTCAATGACTGGTTTGTCGAAGAATCGTGAACATCCTACCAGAAATGGTTCGAGGCCGTTTGCGCCACCAATCTCGAGGCCCATGACTGCATCGAATGAGGCGTGGCCGAGGTAATCCATCAATGCTTCGAACGCCTGGATCGTCTCTGTAGCCTGCAATCGCTCGACTGATACAGCCGGCGATCCCATATGACCACCCCAGTAAACTTTTGCGCCTGGTTTCAAGGAGGTATGATCAATAACACGCATCTTGTGGCCCTGACGAATGACATTCCGCAACTGAATAAAGGAGGCCGCAGGACTTCCCCCTCCTGCGCAGCCGAGGACATAGCAGCCATCTGCCAAATATGAGAGATCTGTCTCTGAAATATTCCACGATGCAATCCCGTCTGATGCTGTCGTGATGTCGGGTCTGTACGTCCTAGGATCAACTCGAGGCGCAGCTTGGACTTTGGGTGCCCGATCTTTCTCGGTGTGGTCATCTTCTCCTTCGTCTTGTGCCGAGCTGTCCGCTGCATCCTCCGTTGTAGCATGGAATGTGGTGTCGAGGTCGCCAACAGCTTTCACAATTGTGCGAACACGGTTCGTTACGTAGGTCAGCGGAATGGCCTCCACCTCTGCAATCTGGACCGTGCTTTTGAGGGCGCCTGCGGCCACGGCACGTTCGATAGCCATTGTCTTAGCATATTGAACAGCTTGTGGAACCGTTTGGTCTGTAGTATCTTGAACAATGTCGACCGTGCCTCCCACTTGTGATATTGCAGCACCCACCGCGTTTGCCACGTCGTGATATGGCGGCCGAACAATCTTGGATGCCCCACTGAGACCAGTTTGCGGGACAAGGATTGAGCCGCCACCAACAGATAGCACAGTAAGAGGATCTGGCGAAGTTTTGATGACATCGATGGCATCCTCCAACAACTTCCGGATTCGATGTTTAGCAGCCGCGACGAATTCTGAAGAGAGATGTTGGACCAAGCCGGTATCACCAACAGAGGCATCTGACGCTGCAACAGCGATATCAGTCGCAGTGCAAGTCTGGCCACCAAAAACTAGCGCATCGCGAGTGAGATAGTGACCAACGGAGTCGGGACCCACGAGAACTCTGCCATCATCTTGCCGCACGATGGAACCGCCTCCGAGTCCGATCGAATGTAAGAAGGGCATTGAGTAATTTACTCTTACCCCAGCCACAGTCACGTAGGCAGACGCTTGCCGAGGCAGTCCAGATGGAAGAAGCATGCCGATATCAGCCGTGGTGCCCCCGACATCGATCACAATGGCCGAACTGCTACCCAGCTTGTGATTTGAAAGGTAAGCAGCTCCTCGCATAGAGTTTGTAGCACCAGAGGAGAACGTCTTAATTGGCATTTTCGCAGCTGCCTCGGAGTCCAGTAAAGTGCCATCATTTTGAGTCAAAAACAGGGGACAAGTGAGCGAAAGGGACTTCATTGCCTTCTTGAAGCTTCGCACCACCGTCTTGCCATAATGAAGAATGGAGGCGTTGAGTATACTCGCGTTTTCGCGCTCAATGAAACCAATATTAGCAATCTCGTGAGAGCAAACAATGTTGACGCCTGGCAGCTCTCTCGAGACGATGTCACGGACTTTGTTCTCTTGCTGAAAGATCTCGTCGATGGGAGAATAGACGCCAGCAATGACAACAGCTGTCAAACCACGCTCTTTGATGATCTTGCATTCGCGGATGACTTGTTCTTCGTTGATGGGCGCTTCTTCGGAGCCATCAATATGTAAACCTCCATCGATATAGCCTACATATCCATTGATTATGGAGGTGAGACCATCAGGAAATTCTGAGAAGGGTGGCACTTCTCGGAGGAAGGATTTCGACAGTCGAATGACAGCTACCCGTTTTAGGCGACGAGCGTCTTGTTCCACGACAGCATTGATGAAGTGGGTTGTTCCAATCACCACTGCTGAGATGTCTTCCAGCTGAGCTTCCGAAGCATTGAGAACATCTTGAACAGCTGCTGTGATACCACTGGTGACGTCCGGGGTCGTTGCTGCTTTGTGATGCGCTATCACTCCTCTATTCTCTTGATCTTGGGCAGCGATATCGACAGCCACGGCATCAGTATTCGTCCCTAAGAAGGTCAGTCAGCTTTATCACCAACCTCTTCTCCTACTAACCTCCAACGTCAACACCAATCCGAATCCGAGGTTTTGCAGAAGCCATGATCGCGTCGCTTTGGTTTTATCATGAACTGAGCAATCAGATCAGTAATCAAGTTTTTATCGTAGCGAGTCAACACCTCGGCTCTTGATCTTTCACGCATCTTTGTTGACCCATCGCGTCCAATTCGGGTTGTGACTATGAATAGACGTGGCCGTCGCCTTCGGTCGCAGCATGGTACGCTCAAGTCCGTTATCAAGAGGGCCACTTTGCTGGACGCGGAAAACAAGCCGAAGCAGATCCGAGAGTTGGGTTTCAGGATGCCGCCTCCGCATTTCTGGAGACGATCGTCGCTATTCATTCTTGTTGTTGCGATTAGGTCGCGCCACTATAAGCGGTACGGTAGTAGTACGTAGTATCTTATCCACAGCCGCACGTGCTGCCTGACAGTGCCCCCCTTTCACAATCTCAAACTCCTCCACGATTCCCTGTCAAGTATTTACCAGGAAACGCACGCTCGAGCCTGGCTCGTTTCTCGTTGCACAATACCTAGCCTTGTTCTGTACCTGAATCGTCGATGGCCCCGCGGCAAGAGGAATTCATGAAAGTGTGTTACACTAAGATTCGCTCTTGGACAACGACAGCCCAATCTCCCGGCAGCTGCAATAGTAATCACATTGGTATTCATAAGAACGAGCTTCTCGAGTTACGGCTCTTCCCGCTGCATTCGCTCGCATCGATCACCTGGCAGAATGCCACATCGGTGTGTAGCGATCGATCTCTCGATTTAGGGGATTTGGGTCAATACGAACCATTACATCGTCGAATCAGAGGAATTGCTAGCAGCTAATGCGAATTACACTCATGAGCTGGTTGCGCGTAGGATCATCCCAGACCTGGTCCCTATCAAGAAATGCCACCGACCTGTCAAATCTTCTCCCACGGGCGTATTCCATGATTTCAGGCTCTCAGCCTTAATCCTCCTCATCCTCGCAAGGACGGTATACTAGAGAATTATCGTTCCATATATCTACCACTACACTCGACCGTCATATTGACAATCGTTGATCTGAATCATGCTGCACGAAACAATTTTGCATTCGGACAATATCAGAGCTCTCGCTTTTGCACCGGCGACACTCAGCTAAATTGCGGTAGATCATAGATCGCAGGCCAATTTTGCGTGCACTTATCAGGAGGTAGCGCTAATTTGCAATGCACTGGTACCAGTTATGCCAGCGCAGAAGTCATGATCATCGGAAAGATGTGCTCCGTCAAAACCATTTCAGATGACCTCCAGTACGACAGTCAGCACCCGAGGCGTGAAGACGCAAGTCTACCGTCTCCAGTCGGGTAGATTACACCCCGGCAGTGTATTTATTTGAAGGGTCTATGCGTGCTGTCAAACATTTCAAAGACACAGACGACTACTCCAATAGCGTAGGCACGATCTGCTGTACGAATATTTCGGAGAAAGGGTCTGCAATGAGCAATTCAATCATCATTTCGTCCTATGTTGAGAAGCTTGGAGAATCACAGCCCACTGGGTGCCGCTCGCTTGAACACACCCATAGTGCATGATAGAGCTGCGAAGGGGTACCTCCAACTTCCATCTGCCCCTGATTCAAGTCGCCTACTAAACCTTACAGACCGTGCTGCTGGTCTACACTCTGGTACACAAAATGTTCGTATCTGAGGGCGACACAGCCATCCTATTCTCGCGTGGTACAGCTGTCGACGTTGCTTTGGCAGCCTTGAGTTTCCGCGTGCCAGACGTGTGTCTTGGATGGTAGGAGTGTGATAGGAGTTTTGAACTTCATATTCTTGAGATGTGACAGCCGGGCTTAGTAGAAGTAGTGTTAGGATGGGAGATAGGTGATGCGAACGTTCAACGCTTACTGTTACTCTTATCACTCGTTAGTGGCCCAGGCTATTTTTGTCATCGACGTCGGTATTCAGTCCGTACCCCACAGTACTCTAACCGAGCGACTGGGAATGCAAAACGCAGGTACACCCTGCAACATCTGTTTATCTTATCAGTTCGTCTTCGGTAACCGTTCACGTGCTTGATAGCTTATCCATTGGGTTTGGACTCGGCCGGACTCTCTATCTGGGCTGGGATTGCGCGGTGCCAGTAATGATAATGCAATCTCGGAGGCAATGAGGGAAGTAATCTGACTTCGAGATAGTAATTGAGTCTGGCTTTCTTTTGGTGTACATAGCTGATTGCGCGGATTGTGAAGAGCTTGGGTTTGAAGAGACCATATAGACAGATCGCGGGTCATCTTTGATAGCGGTCGACGATCGCGTTGAACGTTGACAGTGTCAGCTCGAAATTTGGATATCTCTCAGGCGATACTACCCAACGATTTCTTGATCATCGAGCCGATTCTACAATATCGGGAGTTCAAGGCTTGGAGTTCGACAATGAGACTGAGGCGCCCCAACCTTCGCGTCTCTAATGGCGATGAGAAAGAATCATCGGTCTGGATCAATGCGGATATTCGTCCTTTACCACCCTCGCGACGCCTGTGGACAAAGACGACATACATATCTTTCTGGGCGATCAATCAAGTAAGCAAATACCAGTCATCGCTATCTTCCCGTCCATCCAAACATCTCTCCTTCCGTGCAAATCGCTAACGCAATTCTGGTAGATATGCATCTCAAACTGGCAACAAGGTTCTTCCCTCGTCTCCAACGGTCTCAGCGTCTGGCAAACCATGATCTCCATCATCCTCGGTAAATGCATCATCGCCGCCGTCGCCATTCTAAACGGCTACGTGGGCGCGGAATGGCACATTGGATTCCCCGTCGTCAGTCGCATGGTTTGGGGTGTCTACGGCGCTTATCTGCAGGTCGTCCAGCGCGTCGTATTGAGTCTGGTCTGGTTTTCCGTGCAGAGTTGGACGGGTGGACTTTGCGTGGGAAATATTCTGAGCGCTTTGAGCCCGGGGTTCCAGAATATGCAGAATCGGTTTCCCGAGGGGGCGCACATGACGACGAGGCAGTTTGTGGGGTGGGTGCTTTTTAATGTGTTGATGATTCCATTGCTTTATGTCAGGCCGGAGAGGGTGCAGAGGATTTTGATGGCGATGAATATTGTGTCGGCGGTTACGATGGCTTGTATCATGATTTATGAGCTCTCAAATGCCGGAGGAGGGGGCCCTTTGTTGAGCGCGCCAGCCAAACCGATGAGTTCTACGGATCTGGGGTGGAAGATTGTGCAGGGAGTTACGACGACGATTGGGGGTATTGCTGTTGGATTGTCCAATCAGATGGATTATTGCCGGTTTTCGAGGAGGCCTGGAGATCAGGTGTTTGGACAGTGGTTCAGTATCCTCCTATTCGGATCCATTTTCCCCCTCTTTGGGTGTCTGACGAGCTCGGCAACGCAAAAGAATTACGGAGAGGCGATCTGGAATCCTCCTCTGGTGGTGCAAGCATGGCTGGACACAGACTACAACGCCAAATCCAGAGCCGGCGCATTCTTCGCCGGCATCGGTCTCGTCATCTGTCAAATCGCCATCAACTCCGTCGACAACGCATACTCAACCGGCATGGATCTAGCAGGCCTCCTTCCACGCTACATCAACATCCGACGAGGCGCGTACATCGGACTCATCCTCAGCATCGCAATGTGTCCCTGGGAACTCCTTTCCTCAGCGGCAACCTTCATCAGCGTCCTCTCCGCTTACAGCGTTTTCCTCGGTCCGCTCATCGGGATCCATATCTGCGATTACTGGATTATCCGTCAGCGACGCATCAAACTCTCTGATCTCTACCATGCCCGTCCGGACGGCTTCTTCCATTACTGGCACGGCATCAATCCGCGCGCTTTCATTGCTTGGGTGTGTGGGTTTGCGAGTCAACTTCCTGGATTCGCGAATGCGATTAATAAGAACATTGTTGTGCCGGTAGGGTGCGTAAGATTGTACTATCTGGCTTTCTTGGTGGGGTTTGCGATTAGTTTCTGTGTATTTTTTGGGCTGTGTAAGGTGTGGCCTCCTAGGGGTGTCGGAGAGATTGATGATGGGGATGTTTTTGGGACGTTCAGTTCGGAGGAGGTTATGAGGATGGGCATTGCGCCGAGGGAGGGTTTTCTCGTGGGAGAGGTTGGCGAGAGCGGGAAGGATAGAGATAGGGTTGAGGCGAAGGCTATGGATTTTTGAGAGGGTGGTGGTGTGATGACGGTGATGAGATTGTGCATTTAATGAACTTTACACTGTATGAATTAGAGATGCGGTTTTTTTATCAAATGCTAGACCGATAGAGTGAGATTGTGAAGATCTTCAGTGATCTCTAGTTTATGGAGACATTCAGGAATGTGGCGCCTTCGAAAACGTTTCCGAATTGCTACGCAGATCTCGAGAGAGCAGAAAAACAGGCCCAGTCGCTGCGACGAATTAAGTTGACAGCTTGTCGAGCGTTCACTGACCAGAACCATGGTCGGTGAATAGGATCTCTTCACTCAGATGAGCTGAAGAACGGACACGCATTGGAGACCCATGTTTGAAAGAGGAATAATTGGAACTTTCCCAAACTCGCAAGGCTCTTGGGTTGAGAGGGAAACACCAAATCCCCTTTCCCATTATCCACCTCGCACGAGGAGGCGTCAACACCAACGATCAACCGAGCATATCCCCATTCCAAAAAAGGCGACATGGGCACGTAGATGTATGTTGACCTCCAAAAAGGACCAAAGCGACCACAGAATCAAGTTGCTTCGATGAGTAAAGGGTCATGTCATTCAATCTCCGTTGTACTAAAATAGGGACAGACCATGGATGTTCCGATCCACGAAGGAAAGGGGGTCGGTCCCAGAGTGTTATCAACGGGGTTGTCGTGAGCTGGAGGGTGGTGGTGCATAGGGAGGGTAAAGTTGAGCTTGGTTTCGTGTCGAATGGATGGAATCCTGGCGGACATGGCTCTAGGAGATGCAGCTGTTGCCTTGATCACTAGAGATGATCGTCGTGATCCCTAGAGATGATTGTCTTGATCAGAGGTCTCGTGAAGAAGATGTCTTCACAGGGATTGGGCAAGAGAAAGACTCCTGCAATTACAGGAGATGGTGATAAGATTGCTATCCTGTTGATGACTGGATCTGACAGTGATGATGTCCTGATGAAAAATATGTAGGAGAAAAAATCTGGCAGAGAGAGGAGGTTATATATAGTGGAGAAAGTAGCGGCTTACTCTGGACGCGTTGATTGGATGCACGATACGCCAAACACGCTCCTCATCTCGGGCAGTTGGTGATGGCCGGGAGAGAAATCCACATTATACACGCAAGAAAAATCCAACGGGTCTTCAAGTTATTCGGCTGGGAGTGTCGTACCGTCTGCCAATTTCTCTTCTCCATGCTCGATACACATCCTATCTTTCTCTTGTAAACGTTTCTCTTGAGCCTTTCTAAGAGCTATCCCACGCGCCTCACTTCTTCTATACACTCGCACTACTCACCATAGACACGCTCACGAACCTTACGATCCCTCCGAAAGCCTTGAAGAATCGACGTACAGTCTCTCGCCTTGTGCTAGAAACTCTTATACCAGGCGTCTATCTATTGGAACGCGTCAAGAACCTGCTCCTGCCGGCAAAACGCGTCCTATGCACCTATACATTAGCTGTTACACCAGCCAACGCACTTCTTCACGTCGGGCAGAAACTCTGCCAGTACACCACTGAGAGGAAAAGTTATCTCAAGCTCAGCTCAAGCAAATACTCCAGATCTGGTTGTCATATATCTACTGTCCTTGCCTTCAATCAAACGCGCTTGAAGCGAAACCCGAGGTCGTTTGCTCCTCGCCGCACGCCTGCCACCTCCACGAACACGTACTCGGCAGACGACAACTTCCACGCAATCTTGAGCTTCCCAATTGTCCTATCCTTTTCGCCGTTATGGCGCTCAACGATGCGACGCTCGCGAGCACCACAATGTCAGCACTTCAGGATCTGAGCCCTCGGAGCTCCCCAAGCGCCCCCTCTTCCCAATCAACACCTCCAACCAGCCTAGGCGATGTCAATAGCGAGATTGACGCATCCAAGGAAGACCGCGAAGCACGAGAAGCCGAATCTATTCGACGTCGCAGCGGCAGATCTCGACCCTCTATCGCCACATATAATGATAACGTTCTTTCTGGAAATACAGTCCGAACACGACATGCCTTCCTTAGGACATACGAAGCTGAGGCCGAATCTTCTAGCCGATCTTTCTCTGGTTCCACACTGGTGGAGGACAAGCTTGAGATACCCAAAGGTTCCAAATTACTGAAGCAGCTTCGCATTGACGCAAATTGGGCCCCTGCAGACGAAAAGACTGCCCAGTACCTGAAAGGACATGCCGATGGAGACGATTCCGAAGACGACAGGCCTGTTGTGTATAGCGTGTGGTCCAATGGAAAGCTGGTGACGGAAACGGCCAAAGCTACGAAGGAAAAGATATCGGAGCGGAAAGAGAGCAAGCGCGCGCAAAAAGAGGAGAGTGCAAACGACAGGATTCGGCGGTTGTTTCCAAATCTCAAGATCCAAGGAACAGGCGGCAATAAGGAAGAGTCGAAGCTGGTAGAGACACCAGTGGAAATATTGAGACCGACTCAGACCGCCAGATCTGCACAATCCACACAGACAGTGAGAGCTGCTCAGAAACCCGCAAAATTGGCATCAGTGGAGGAACCAAAAGCAAAACTCGAGGCACCGAAACCGAAAGGCAGAAAAAAGTATCTTTCACAGGGTCTCTATGTAGGCCAGCATCGCAAATTCGATCCCAAACTCTCAGAGACGAAGAACCGGAAACGACTGCAGGAATTAGGCATACCGGAAGAGAACCGGGCTCTTCCTTTGCCTATGTTTTTAGGAGAGGAAATGCTCAAGCAAGACGAGGATTACAAGTTGCCATTTGAGATTCTTAATCCATTGCCCTACGAAGAGCATCCCCGGGATTGGAACAGACTCAATAGAAGTAAGCTCTCTGTTGATATCGACGCATGGCTCGGACTAATCTTAATCAGACCGCTTCATTGGTGAGGCCAGCTCGGCATGGAAGAAGTCGAATTTCAATAACTACGATTATTCTCCCTGTGGATGCCGAGGCATATGTGATGACCATTGCCTGAACAGAGGAATGAAATACGAATGTAACGACAATATCTGTGGAATTGGCCCAAGTTGCGGCAATCGACCATTTGCAGAGCTAGCTTTCCGTGCCAGATGCAAGAATTGGCACAGGAAGCAAGACGGCGAAAAGTACGAAGCCAACCTTTGGGGCGAAGGCGTGGAAGTGATGAAGACGGGGGAACGGGGCCATGGTGTGCGAGCTATGCGATCCTTTGAGCCTCATCAGATCATTGTCGAATATTGTGGCGAGATCATCACCCAGGATGAGAGTGACAGACGGATGAATCACGATTACAAGGGAAAGAACGTAAGCTCTTCTTCCCATTTCCGAACTGAGACGGTAGTAGAGGATCTAACGTGTGTAGGACTACTATCTTATGTTTTTCAAAGACAGCCTCATCATCGATGCCACGAGAGGCTCCATTTGCCGGTTCGTGAATCATTCCTGCGAGCCGAATTGCTATGTCGAAATGTGGACCGTCAACGGCGAGCCACGTATGGGTCTTTTTGCTGGCGAAGACGGCATCTTTACGGGTGAGGAACTCACATACGACTACAACTTTGAGTAAGCCTACCAATGATCTGAAATATTTTACATCACTGATTGATTTTATAGAGTATATTCCGAAGATAATGTGCAAGTCTGTCTCTGTGGCTCAGAAAATTGCCGTGGCATTCTAGGACCAACGACTCTCCAGCAAAAGAAGAAGTCCAGAGCTTCGAGGACCATGGATACTGTGAAAGCCGCAGTGAAAGGTGTCAAGAGAAAGGCGAAGGAGATGATTGGCCTCGAAGCGGATTCAGAGTCCGACTCTGATGAGGAGAGCTCGCGTCCGAAGCGTCGACGAATTGCGAATGCCCGGACCATGCTGGGTAAGGCTGGCAGACAGATCTCGAATGTCTCATCTGGTTCAGAGCCAGCGGTCCAGCCGATGTCCGAGGCGGAACTTGCTGTGCAAAAGCAGTCTCGAGAAGAACGCGCGATGAAGCGATCGGCGTCACTAATCGCACTCAACTCGCGCGTAGCAGAAGGCAGGGTCACCAAAAAACGGAGCTCGAGAGCGTCATTCCACATTTCCGACAAGGCTAAAGCGACTAAGACATCGACTCGTCGTAGTATATCTGCGCTACGTGAACCCTCATCATCGCCCTCGGACGACGAAATTGCGCCTTCCACATCAGCTCGGGCCAGCCCCCGAGCTAGAGCTTCCAAATCCCGGATTCTCGACCTCCCAGCCGATATTTTGAAACGAGGTGAAAACCTCTTCAAAGCCGCCATGGGCTCTTTTGTCGCTGGAGATATTTCCTCCACGACCGCTCCTAGTCGCACAAATACCATTGCGCTCGGGTCAGGATCGGGAATGCGACAAGCCAAACTATCTTTTGCCAGCACGGGGTCTCTAGTCCTGAAATCCTCACCTGGGAAGCCCACGTCTGTCACGGAAAAAGAGGAAGAATTTTCATTGAAGGGACCGAAGATTTCAAAGACAGGAAGTAGTTCGGCTAGGATGAGTACGGCTGCACGGGCGAGGAAGGCCGTCAATGTTGCTAAGCATGGTATTCTGGCGGAGGCGGGTGTCAAAAAGAGTGTCAGGCGGGTCAGCGGTGCTTAATTGGCACTTTCGCACATTGGTCAGAAGGCTTGGTTGATGTTTGAATGAAGGAGGATGAGCGCATTGGTTGCAACGCTTTCAGCAATGTCATTGAGACGGGTCTTCAAGGATTTCCGAAGATCAATTATGGAGGACCGGATTTATTGGTTATCGGCATTTTCGTTATGGATGCATGGATAGCGCTGGATGGCATAGCGCGTGCTTTCTGATAACATCTCTGTTGGGTACTTCCTAGGGCGATTGATGGATGCATTTTATAATTTTGGTAATTTGAGGTAGTCTTGATATGCTTTTGGGTGCAGCAGTATTCGTTATGGTGGAAGAGAATTAGGCAGTAGTGTACATAGGGTATACTGGTAGGTACTTCTGCTGATTGCTCACGTTGGGAGCGAGGTATAGGAATTTTATTCCATCAATGATACCTGGTGTGTATTGTGCAGCTAATGATTTCCTTGTTTTAATTGCTGACTAGTATTTCTTATTTCTATAGCCTATTATTATGTGTGAAATGTGTGGGGCTAAAGACGTTGTTGGACAGGAATCACGGGATGTTACTAGCGCGACGTCAAGATTCGGCATGCTGATACGCAGTCGTCTTCGTATCATCACCTTCTAAGCATGCTGAAAGAAAGCGTCCATTTCTGGAGGCCAAATACCATTTCACTTGTCAAAGAAATCGCTGCTAACTTCTTGCATAACCACAGAGCCTTTCCTGGTATATCCGAACGCCAATCCTTGATCAAATTCAAATCAAACCGTGAAAGAGGTAACAAACTCTTCCTTATACTTCGCCTTGGTGTGAGCTACTTCCTCTCCTTTGTAATAGACCGAGAACTGAATCGCAGCGCCACCAAGTAGTACACGAAGCTCAAACTTGGGCGATGTGAATTTGGTGCCGTTGGCTCCCTTCTGACTTCGTTCGGCGTACAATTTCGCGTGCTCGATCTCCCAACTCACAGAGCAGAGCGGCTTTACGCCTGTGTGAATGCATGTGAGCAAGAGCATTGTTTCTGAACTTCTGGGAATCTACTTACTCGTTCCTTTGCCGGCCGGAGGCTCGTCATCTGCGCAGTAGAGAAGCTCGACACCTGAAGTCTCTGCGCCGCCTTTCATGACAGATCGAAAACCGACGCGGCCGAGTATCCCGCAACATGGAACCGATATCAGTCGATTCTCTTCGATGCGATCACCCTGGTCGAGAACATGAGTCACTATCATGAATGAGTGAGGACAGGTCTCACCTTTTTGATGACCCAATTCATTTGGTTCGTCGCTCGAATGACCCCATCCATACCAACCACGCGATCTTCGATACGATGGATGCTCGGGTCGAAAATCACGTTCCAACAGTGACCATAGCTGTATCGAGCCAGCCTTGAGGCGACAGTTTTGCTCGCGCCAGCATCTCGACGAGTGGAATTTTCCAGACCCCACAAGGTAGCACCGCGGCAGATCGACGACCACCTATCATGTTTAGCCAAGAGCAGAAATCCAGTTCCAGAAGACACTTACGCTCCATTCACCTGCAATACTTGGATATTCTGACTCTTGTTGGACAGCTTTAATCGATTATGTAGGTACTTGTTAGCACCAAATCCGCCGACTAGAAGAATTGCCTGCTAAAGGTCAGATGTCTATCAAAGCACCTGTCGAGCGACTCGCCTTCACGTCCACGTCGTTGTCTTTCGACTCCTCGACTTGCTTGTCCACAAGATGGGAGATCTTGTTAATGACGATGTCGAAAATCGTTTTGACAGAGTTCCTGCGTCTTATTAGCTGATCCTTGTTAAGGTAAGGATCTCAGAATCTCACGCTTTCAATGTGATGGTGTCATCATCAATGCCTTCTGCCAAGTCATCGTCTACGCCCTGTAGATCCACTGAGTAGTCCTTGTTGTCACCAGCGTACGATCTCTTGACAGCTGCCTCAAACTCCCTCATCATCTTTTGCTTGGATTTATCTTTTAGTCCTGCATATTGATGCTCTCCCACAACCATTCTGATATGTCTTTCAAAGGCTTGATCGAGGAACACAGAGCCACAAAGATCGCCTTCGTGAGATCAGCGTTGCGCATGGCGTTTCTAAAAATAACTTACCATCACCGACTGCACATTCTTCGATTCGGAGTGGATCGACTCCTGATACTTTGTAGCTTATGAGATCCTAGGCTTTGTGTAAGTTTCTGATGCTCACGAAGCACTATTGATGGACTTACAACAGTACCTCCACCAGCATCGCATACGACGAAAGCATCGCCTGTCTGCCCATGGAATCAGCAAGAAATGAGATTTTCTTATCTCAAGCCTACCTTCAAGTTTGCGTCATCCTCGTCATTCCTGTCTTTGAGGACTGCCAGTGCGGCGGCTTCAGGTTCCGTGACGAGATGAATTTCGCCAGGTATACCAGCCATCTCCGCGACTCGCTTTGTGCGATCTCTTGCTGCAGGAGTCCAGATCGCAGGCACTGTGAGAACGATCTTGAGCAGGTACAGCGACTCCCATCCGTCACCCTTGACGCGGCTGATGTCTTCTTTCGTGTAGCTCCATATCATTCGTAAATAGTCGGAAGCAACATCCTCGGGAGTCTTGTGCAGATTGTCAATCTGCTTTCTAGAAGTTATCGCTTCCCTGGTCCGCGCATACGAGTGCTTTGGATCGAGTAATAGCTTGAACCATCGCAGCCCCCGTCCGACTGGCGGAACATTGTATCCAAAGCTGTGCGGCAGACCATTCTCATAGGAGATGGCTGTGGGCACTTTTTCCGAGTTGGCGACGGGGTTGACAGGATCGGGCCAGTCATTAATGAGCCTCACGGTTTTTGTTCCCGCGTTGACGGCCCAGGAAACACCCGAGTAGCTGGATCAAGTCAGAACTCCTCTTGCGGAAATTGGACAAAACCAGTAGTGATACTCACGTCGTTCCGAAGTCAATGCCGACAACAATTTCTGAGGCCATGGTGAACAGTAAGAGATCTGCACGACTGTCACAATTAATTGAGAATTGCTCGATCGTCCTGGGCTGGGGAAAATAAGGTAGAAGCGCGATCGAAATCTATCGAGGCTCGCGATTCGGATGCCTCCCGATTTTACTCTCTCATCGAATTACGGTACAAAATATGCAGCAATTCCATCCCATGACTCTGAGCCGACCTTAGGGGTATTTGCTTCTTTCTCATACAGATCGGCGCTGATGCCAGTGGCTGACAAGGCTTTGATACTCTATTCGACAGCCTACAGATCTGGGGCCGAGTGCTTGACACCATTATCGGCCGCAGCCGGGTCGAAAAATCTCACGGTCTGGTCGGAAGGGTTGCAGAATTAAGGCGGCACAGTCACTTCGCCACACTGAATTCTTGAGAAAGAGAGAGAGACGGGAGGTCTCGAATGCCTATTATTAGGGCCAGATGTGCAGACGGTCTGGCATCTGGCACCCCTGGCCGAACTGTTGCAAGCTCTGGTGGCTGATTTCCCCGCTATTCTTGGTGCTTCTTATTTCGCCCGGTCAAAGTAGCGATAGCGACTATTTTCGATTTTGTTGGAGCCTCCGCATAAGTGGTTCGATCAGGCTGAGTTCCGCGTCCGCTGCACGGACTATCGATGCATGCACATTCGCCAAAGACCACAAGTCTGCAGGGTTCAATCAGGCTGGATTTGGCCCTAATGCTGGGGGGCCACCTTCAAGGCCATGCAAAGAATCGACTGCTTGGTTGACCATCCTTAGGTTTTGCCACTTATCTATTCTTCGTGGTCTTTGACTCTGGACAGATACCATAGGGACTATAGACAGCCTTTACAATTTCACCACTTTCTTTCTGCGCGTCCCTATCAAATCACAAGCTCACACTATTCATATCTCAAGCGACATTGCTCCGCAACCATGGCCAGTCGACAGCACGAAAATGAAGGCCTCAGCATGATGGTAATCATGGGAACGACAGGTGCTGGCAAGAGCTATTTCATTAATCAGCTTGCTGGAAGGAAATTGGTAGAGGAAGGCGATCGACTTGCTTCTTGTGAGCTAGAGGATTGTTTAAATCATGGTTAAATCCTGACTTGCGATAGGCACACAGGCTTGCCAACTGATTCCCGTGCAAATCGGTCACAGCAAAGTCCTGCTCGTCGACACACCAGGCTTCGACGACACGAAGAGGACCGACGCAGAGATTCTTGATGAAATCGCCCGTATCCTGGCTGCGCAGTACCAGCTTGGTGTTCAACTCAAAGGAGTTATCTATATTCACCGGATAATCGATGTGCGCTACAGTGGTTCGGCTGCAAAGACGTTTGAAGTGTTCAAGAAGATCTGCGGCGACGACGCCTTGAAGAACGTTTTGCTAGTCACATCGAGATGGGCAGACGTAGATCCAGTCTTGGGAGCGGATCGAGAACGTCAGTTGAAGGAAGAAATGTGGTCTTACATGATCGAACGAGGATCGAATATGAGCAGGTTCCATGGCGACCGTGACTCGGCTGTGAGTCTAATCAGTCAACTACTCTGCAAGGACCCGGTTGTCCTCGAGTTGCAATCAGAGTTGGTCGACAGGGGAAAGCGTCTCGATCAGACAGCTGCCGGGGGCTATGTTAGCGACAACATCGCCGAACTCAAGAAGAAGTACGAGGAAGACCTCGGATCTCTTCAGCGCATGAAGGAGGAGCTCCGAGAGAGCGATCGGGCAATGAAACGTCGGAACCAAAAAGATCTGGACAACGAGATGGCCAAATTGAAAAGATTACAGGAGGAGCAGGCCAGTCTGCAGAGACCTGTGGGGACCGAAGTACGCGAGGAAATCAACAACGCTCGTCAGCAGAAATCCGGGCTCGGGAAGGTGTTCCCGTTTCTTCCGGCTGCGATCTCGTTGCTGGCAATGTTTATGGGAATTCCTCCAGGTGTGACCGAGCTTGTTACTTCTTGGTTTACCGATGCCGGCGTGGATGCTGGGTCAATTGGCGATTTGTTCGCATTTTGAGGACTACATAGTGGCCCCGTTGATTCATCATTGTCCGATGACTTTGTCGCAACCTCATCACTCTTGTTGTGATTTTTATATCGAGTCATTTTCTTACCCGAAGCCAGAAGGCACGAGGTTTAACGTTATGGTACCAGTGTACTTCAATATAATAAAGATCTCTGTGCTTTCGGCGAGACTCGGCACCTGATTGGTACGATGTAGTGGATCACACCAACCTCGTACGTTGCTTTACAGCTTGTGAATGCCGGCATAAGATTGAAGCGATATAAGTTTGGTGTGGGTCGACGATAATCTTTCCTCAAATATCAGCCACCAAGTGGGCGTAGACATGGACCATGCATCGTGTTCACCGAGTCGTGGTGTCAGCCTCAGGAGTCGGGCTATTCTAGGCTAGCCGGTGCCCCATAATAACTTGACGTGTGTATAGTCAGCGAATTTGATTGGCTGTATTCAGCCGCAGAGCCTCAAGCTGAAAACTCTTGGTGTGGAACGGCACGACAGTCATGCTTGAAGACTATTCAGTGCACCTATGATGGCGCCTTGCTTTATCTCAGATCATCAGATGATAAGTCTTACCGAAGCTGCAGGGCGCGTCAGGTGCATCGAGGACCAACATGGCGCATACTGTTGGGGGCTGCGAGAGGGGAAGGCTTAGACGAAGGATTTGGACTCTTCATGCTTAAGCATGGCTGATGCACCCTCCAAAATTGCGCGTACAGCCTTTCGTGTAAGAAAGTGGCCTGGACTGGTCTTCCCGCTTTAGAATCGAGTCGGACACTTGCATATCAGGACGGCACGATATCGTCGACGGATCCGCATGAATGAAAGACAAAATCATCTCAGATGCCAGAACGTCGCATTTCCGTATTCGAATGCCGATCCGTAAAAAGAAACACGACGAGTACCGACTGGGAAAGAGGATGTCTAAAATGAATGGCCAGCCAGATCGAATGCCTCCAAATTCAAATCCGATAAGTAGGTACGAAGTGAATTGGAATGGACTGTGGTCTCTAAGACTGATCTTACCTCCAGCTGTGAAAAATGCAGGACCCATTTATGCCTCCAGTCTAGGAGGCAATGATGCAGTTGCACGAGTTTCACTTGAAAGCGATGATGACAGACCTCCTGTCCCTCCCAAGTCGCAGAATATGGATCTTGTCAACAACACGCCTGGAGCATATCCTGCTGAAAAGCGAGGTCGTATTTCGATGCTGGATCCAGGAGAAGCACCAGGAAGCGCAAGACTGGCTGGCTCCCAGGGATCACTAGCCCAACAAGTCTCGCGATCTCAGAATTACGTAGCTCGTAAATCCGTTCCGAGCAGCCGGCGGGACCCTCATCTACCACATGACTATTCGCCCACATCCTCCGGCACAAAAAATAGCTTCAAGGTAAGTTAACAGCGAATTCCAAGTGTTCGTTGACTAATTTTCGGGAAGCATCTCTTGAACAACAATGCATACAATGAATCAAAACAAGAAAGATACAAGCGAGAGCGGAACGAATACAAAAGCCATGCAGACGAGATTAAGAGCATGTTATCGGAAAGAAACAGCAGGATTCGTGATTTGATGTCAGACCTGGCAGCGAAAGAAGACGAGCTGCAACGAGAAAGGCAGGTCGCCAACCACATACACAAAACACTAGACCAAAAGGAGCTTTTCCTCGGTCGCCAAATTACCGACGAGGAAATCAAGAACCAATTCGAGAGCCTGAACGGATCGATCAAGACGTGGTCCCAGAACTTCACAGGCGCGAAGAATGTGGCGATTCCGCTCGATGAGGAAATGGCGCTTCAGTGTTTCCACGTTGCGCCATCCTATTTACCCGATGATGTGGAAGGGTTCAACGATGCCGTCGCTGGCGTCAAGAAGAAAAGACGATTGTTCGTCAGAGGCTTCGCAAGCTACCAGATGAGCCTCCTTTTCCGTACCTTGGACGCAGATACAAAATACCACGCTGCGAAATCGGACTCTTGGCTCGACTATGAGACAGCGGTGAAGTTTGCCGACATCGAAGCTAGATTGTATTCTGCCGGTAAGGCTCTTTCGTAATATCGTTGGTTCCTGTAGATTGACAAGTCGATGTAGCTACCACGGATGCACTACAACGCAAATTCCATAATTGGCGCGCATTGACCGCCGAACTCCTCTCGATGCAAGAGGGCCAGGGCAGCTCCACCGAAAGAGCACAAAAGAGCTTGAGAAAAATGGCGAACCAGGTAATTACGGTTTTCCAGTCTTGGGCCGTCGACCGTGGGGTTCTGCAAGAGCTGGAGGATACGTTGTACATGATTTACTGCGAAGCCGTCGATTTCTCGCAGGTGCTCCGCCAGCAGCGCGCCTCCTGGTCGGTCAAATTTCCGCAGAGAAGAATTGTTCCCGGCCAACCCGATATTGGCGGACTTGGTTTCGAACCCCACTACATGCGCGATGAAAAGGATCGCGAAGAAGGGAGGGAGAGGAAAGATTTGCTTCAGCAAGCTGTGGAGCTCGTTATCACCCCGGCATTGAATAAGCGTGGGACTGCGAATGGAGATCAGCTTGATGTCGAATGTACTTTCACGAAGGCTTCGGTGCTCATGTACGTCGACGAGACCGACGAGGAGTTGAATTGATGGAAACTTGGGCACTGAATATGTTAGGTCTCTTTGGATAGCCACGTAAGCCTATCTGAGCTACAACAGTAGCGACCATCAAAAACAAACTCCATTTGAGATCCCATCATTTTGTACGAGAGGTAGTATGCTCACCCAGACGCGTCACTCTTGCTCATACCCCTCCAGTCGGTGATGACAACATCTAAAGTCAGACCTCCATGACCAGACCAGCATAGATACGCTCCATTTGGAGCTCCATGAAAATTGTACGAGAAGTAGTTTCCTCACCCAAACGCGTCGCTCTTGCCCGTACCTCCCCAGTCGGTGATGACAACATCTGGAATTTGACCTCCGTGACCACCCAACTTTTATAAATGACCAAGTTTGGTTTTTTTCCTGACCCAAATGAACGTTGACGGAAATTCAGGCCCAGATGCCTCGCCTCGATATTCATCGGTGGCGGCGACGAGGAGCGTGAACAACGTGAGCGACGTGTGCTCGATGTAGTTCAACAAAGAGGTCGTCTAACCCAACTTAAATCCCCAAGTAACTTTCGGAAACTCTTTGCCTTCAAGTACAGTCTCCGAACGTTTCTCGCCTGACGGGGTGTAAACCACATGTCGAGCAGGCATCATCGGCAACTTCTCGAGCTTTCTGAACTCGGTTTCAGACAGGCTGTTTTTTGCAGAAATCTACGTTCTCGTTAGCACGAATTCGGTTGAAGACTTTTCAAGCTTGAATCTTGGACGGCCCGTACGACCTTCGGCACCTTGGTAGCTCACTCGGGACTCCAGAGCGGTTTATGCAGATTCAAAATAAGGATACGCAGAGATACTTTGCTTACCTTTCCCATCATTTGTTGTTCTGCAACTAGTCGATCAGCAATGACGTGGGGCATGATCTTTGCCTCTTTAGGTACCCAATCGATCTCGAGCTCGATTCCAGCGTATTCGATCTGACCAGCTACCGCCCATAGTTGCTTGATGGACAATAGAGACGAGTCCGAGCGACGCATGTCCTTAAGGACCTTCAGCCAATGCAAGGGGTCCAAGTATGCAACGATCTTGTGGACAAACACCTTGATCAGGAGACTGGCATTGGCTTTCCGTAAAGCAACACGAAGACCGACCACTAGTGCCCTAATTTCGGCAAGCTCAGAATTGCAACCTTTAACATTTGTGCTGAACGCATAGCCCTCGTAATCTTGGTTTGGAAGCAAGAAGACGACACTGCCTGCAGTGTTGCGTGGTTGTCCATCCCTACAATATCATAAGCCTTGCTAGTTCAATGCGAGACACGTGTAAACACACTGTGACGCACGCAGCGCTGCACTTACCAGAAGCCTCCATCAGACCAGACTATGAGCCTTGTTTCATCAAATGGCAGTTGAGCGTCGTCCCTTGCTTGCCGACATGCTCCCTCGCAAGCGTAACTAGTCAGAAGCGTACTGGCGGGGAAGCATCTTGGGCTCAAGTGCTGCTTCTCCTTTTGTTTGACACGACGAAACCAATTCGATCCTGCTCTTTGGGGGGCAGGGCGAAAAATGCCTCGCCCACAATATTGCAGACTGGTAATGTTGCAAGAGGAATGAGCTCCGTGATATCGAGAGTAACGCTAAAGTCGTCTTAGTTCTCGATACTCTATCGTGAATCGGCGTTCAGAACAATTGAGTCATACCTGACGGAATCAACCAGTGGGTGCGTTTCGAGCTTGGGAGACTTCGGAAGTTCCGCTGGCGAGTCTACACTCTTTACCGCCGCCAATTTCTCTTGGTCGGAATTAGAAATGGTGGGCGTGGATAGGCTACCCAAAAATTAGCATGGTAGTAGTCCATCATCGATCGAAAGGACATTGAATATTGGAGATAACCCTAGCGCGACGACAGGATGTTGACGACATGGTCGCGATGTCTGCACTAAGTTGACAAGTCCGACTGACGTGTCAAAGTTTCGGCTCAGTCTTACCTTGTAAGGTTGCTTGTGAGCAGAGGAGGGACCGGATTCGCGTCCTTTCCGACCCCGGAGACTTTCTGCAAATCCTTGACGAATCTCTTCACGACATCCATACAACTCTCCCACATTCCGGTCTTTTTGTGATTCACGTCGTCGATAATCTTGTCCACAGCTTCAGCGAGCTGTTTCGCAACTTCGACGTCTTTGTTGGCTTCCTGCGCGTCCTTCTCCGCCTCTTCAGCCATTCTCTTGGCAGCTTCCGCCATCTTCATCGCCTCCTCCGCTCTTAACTTTTTGCTTTCTGCGACTTGTTTCGCAGTTCTCACGAGGGTCCCAAAAGCTACGGCTTCCTCGTGTCTGCAGCATGTCAGTACATCTTCTCCGCGACTTCACGACCGGTGGGCTTTTGAGCTTACCGCGGCTTGCCACGCTGGCTGATAGGTCGCTCTGTCCCATCCATACTGGAAGTTGTTGTAGTCGTGAAGAGTGAACAAGTTACAAGATTGAAGAACATCGACCTCGACTTGGTCACCCGACCTTTCCTAAAAGTGGGGCGCAGTGTTATGCGAAATAATAACAAGCTCAACGCCGATCGCCAGATCTGACCAAGACTATGACCCGCCTGTCTCTTAACGAGCAGATAGTCTTGCCAGCAGCATATTAGTATCAGCAAGAGCTTCGAGAAGGGCAGCTTCTGTCAATGCTACCCGGCACGCACTCTAAGCTCATTAGAGAGGGGGCATCGAAGGTTAAGCAATAGAGAGAAATGAACCGGGAGCTCACGAGTACCACAGCCACCTTTGAAATGCCATAGTCACTTCCTCTGAACATCGTACTCATCCTACCACCGTCACATAGGCCAGCAAGTATTTCTGTAGACTAAAACCACACGGAGGTTCGATGCAACTGCCTGTTCCATTTCACTAAGAAATTGTTGGATGTCTGAGGTGGAGATTGATGAAATTACGGCTTACAAATTCCACAACCATCTCCCAAGTATCATGCCCATTCACTTATGTTCCACTCCCATTTACTCAGCCATATGGCTGACAACCGACATCGATGCTATGTTCCACACTTTCCTTGATTGAGTCAGGACAACCTTTGTGCAACCCGTCGAACCATTAATAGATTGGAAGTCTAGGAGCATGGTCTGCAAAGCTCGAGTGGAGAAAAATGCGGGAAAATTTCATATTGAGGAATCGGAGAGGTATTGAAAGTGAAATCTGAAAAAGATGATGCCGAAAAGTAGGTCGAGACGTTGAAGCTGTAGGATTAGGTATCATTGGGGACACAATTGGAAAGAAATCACGAACCACTCCACAATTTTTCAGCATGCAAAGGCATCGAAAGCCAGTGTGGTCATTACACCCTCAGCCTAGCTGTGGCTCATAAGCTGCCGGACCCCGCGTGTTGTCTCGCCACATACACATAGCACAGAGGCGGGAAACTTCACCCGGAGGCCAATGCTCTATGCCCGTATGAAGCAGTGCGGTGCAGCTTTCTGTGATCGTTCATGAGTCGGCAAGGAGTGTCTGGTGGCTTTTCGGTCGATTGATCGATGATAGGACGTGCTCAATTATGTTCGTAATGAGGAAGTCATTCGTTTCGTCGTCAACTGAACCCGTGGTGATTAAGATGCTTCTTCTGATTTGAGGGACGTCGCACTCATAATCTAGTTGAACATGACCTTTTCTTCTCTTTCGCTCCTTACGCCAAATCATATCGTCATTTACCTGGATAGCGCGATATCGTCGATCCTGTCAAGAGAGTTAGTGCTTGTGTCACCATCAGATGCGAGAAATGAATCACCTTAAAATCATTTTCACAGTCTCCGCTGCCAGCTCGATGGCACTTGTGCTAACCAACAGAGGTTGCAATACGTTCTCTTCCCGCATGTCGCCCTTCACGCCTCCTGACTTGATGCTGATTCCAGCGTTCTTCTCTCCACCTGCGTGTCTACTCCTCAATTCTGTGACCACGCGGATGCTGTTAAGACCGGCGTTCTCAGCAAGCGTGGTTGGTATGACTTCCAATGCGTCGGCGAATGCCTTCCAGCAAATGCTTTCTGTTCCCGTTAGCGCTCTCGCCTGGATGGCCAATTGATGAGCGATTTCAATCTCAGCGGCTCCTCCACCAGCTAAGAGAGCCTTCTTCTTAACCAGACAGCGGATGACACACTGCGCGTCATGGAGAGATCGTTCCGCTTCGTCGAGAATGAGAGGATTGGCACCACGGCACACAATGGAGACGGTCTGTTGTGCGGATTTGACGCCAGTCACCCGGACGATTCGTGCACCGCTGGATTGTGATTCTTCGATGAGGTCCGCGGTACCGAGCTTGTCCTCTGTGAATGAGTCGATGTCGGCAATCGGTTTGCAGCCGGTGCTCTACGTCCACAGGTTAGATTTATCAAGCTGACAGAGAATTGGAACATACCTTGCAGATGAACTCAACTTCGTCACGCTCAATGTCCTTGATCGCAAGTATGCCTAGTTTCGCTAAGAAATGCAAACTCAAGTCATTTACAGCATCGCGTAATATCGATTTCTGAATGAAGAGAACATTGCACTTCGCCTTTTTGATTTTCTTTACCATGTTGAGAAGATACGTCCGTTCCTCCTTCAGGATCTTGTCCATTTGTCTGTAGTCGTTCACGACAATCTGATTCTCCATATCTGGCTTAGGAGGGCTGAGGCAGAATTGTATCAACCCTATTCTCGCTTTTTCTATTCTTGTTGGTCCACCACCACTCTTAATGACTTGTTGCGACATGACCAAGCCATCCACCATCTCGCTCTCCTCGAGTGTTCCACCTGGCTTCTTCAAAATCCGGATGTTGTTCAAGTCCACGTTTTCGGCGGTCTTTGGGTCGATAATTTTGAGAACTGAATCCACGGCCATCAGAGCGAGCTTTGGTTCTTGCGACACGATCTTGGAGGACAGGGATGTGGAAGCGGCCTTGAGAAGGGTGGGTCGGTCAGTGATAGAGATTGGGACGGACATCTCGTGTAAAATTTCAACAGCTGCAGCAGCTGCCCGCTGGAAAGCCTCCGAGATGACTGTAGGATGGATGCCTTTGTCCAACAACTTGTTCGCAGCTCCCAACAAGCTTCCAGCCACCACGACGACTGACGTGGTACCATCTCCTGCCTCAATATCTTGAGCATTCGCTAGGTCGACCAGCATCTTTGCGGCTGGATGTAAGACAGACATATGCCTAAGCATGGTGTTACCATCGTTTGTGATTATCGTCTCTCCTCTTCCGGTTTGTATCATTTTGTCCATACCACGGGGACCGAGAGATGTTCTGATGGCATCGGCGACAGCTCTTGCGGCTTGAATGTTAGCCGTCCGCACAGCTTGTGGCTTCTCCTTGTCCTAATGTTTGTTAGCATTTCTGGATGTGGGGTGAATTGAGGGGCACAAACTTTGAAGGCGGCATTTGAAGAATTGTAGCCTGGGGCGGCTGCGGTAGCCATGATGATATCGGTGGACCTGAGGTAATACTACACGCGTAATTGGTGGTTTGCGTGGTGCTCGGTGTTTTGGGTATTCGAAAGCTCGCGTTCTCCAAATTTCTGAGGCCTGAGCTTGGACCTCTCCTGTTCTACATGCTAAACATTCAGTTGTCACGAACATTACATCGACTCCATAACATAAACACAATGAAAAAAGGGTTCGGCACGCGGAGGGTCGTCAAAAAGATTGGCCAAGAAGATGAAGAGGAATCAAGCAATAGTCCGGGCACTTCGGGCGCAGAAGGTTTGTACTCCCCTCCGTCTTGCATTACCTTGCTCTAACAATGAGGATAATAGATCGCTGATGCGCCCTTACAGAAAAACCGAAGCGACCGGTCATATCTAAGTCGAAGAAGAAATCGAAACTACGTCTATCCTTCGGTCCTGGCGAAGTGAACCCAGATGCGGCCTCCGACGACGACGCAGAATCAGCTGTATTCACGCCGAAGAAGTCTAATCTCAGCCGGATAGCTAGCGCAAAGACTGCCGAGAGGAAGACACTACGCCCGGCATTCTCTTCAGAAGACCTGGCCTTCCGCGCTGGAAATGCTGGGGACAGACCGTCCTATAGCAAAGACTACCTAGCACAACTTAAACAATCAACGCCTTCCACGCCCAAATCGCACCTTAGCGAAGATGATTTTTCAAAGAAGGAGCTGGACATTGCTTCGAAGTTCGGGCCTCTCACAACCCTTGGCGCACACAAGTCTGCCATCCCTTCTGCAACAGAGATCAAGGAGAAGAAGGAGAGACGAGCCCGGCTAGCTAAGGAGCAAGAATACATATCCATGCATCCCTCGGACAGTGAAGAAGAGCGGCTCGATCTCATCATGCAACCCAAAGAAAAATACCCGGAGACGCGGCTGGTGAGAGAAGATGAGGATGTTCTCGAAGGCTTTGATGACTTTGTGGAAGACGGCAGGATCGCATTGGGCCGCAAGGCAGAACGCGAAGAAAAGAGGAAAAAGAGAGAAGAAATGGAAGCCATGATTCTGGAAGCCGAAGGGGCAGGATCCGCCGGCTCGAATGCTTCGGGAGACGAATCAGAAGTTGAGAGGAATGAAGCGTACGAGGCCGCGCAAACGAGAGCAGGCACGTATGGTTCAAAAAAAGAAGACGATGATGGTATCAAGAGGCCAAAGACTCCACCCAGGGTCACAGCTGTACCCGAGCTGGGAGCTGTGCTGGTGAAATTGAGGCAGGGATTGGCGGAGATGGAACAAGCCAAATTCGCCAAGATCCGCAAGCTCGAGGAATTGAGACTGGAGAAGAAGGGCATCAACGAGCAGGAGGTGTGGATACAAGGCCAGCTCAAGGAGACGGGCGAGCGATACGAAAAGTTGCGCATTGAAGCTGAGGCCGCGGGTGCGTCTGCGAATGGTGAGAGCCTAGAACCAGAGAGGGGCCTAGATAGCTTAGGCACAACTCCTTTGGCCACTCCGGCAGATACGACGCCTGCTGCCCATCCAGGTGAAGTCAGTGATGACGAGGAAGAGAATCCAGGCTTTGTGGGTTTCAGTATGTAGGCTTTGGGAATAAAGTGAAGTTATCAATCGACTTCGAGATATTTCTGGGATTCCCGTGCAGAAAACATCTTGAATCCCACGCGTTGCGATAAGTAATGACTAGGCCTTTTCTATTGTACCTCTTAAGCTCGAACATTAACCTCTTCTGATAGTGTCGCGCTTCCAATAGATAATTTTATGGGATTCTTCGTAAGTTGCATTCCCTTCCCTCATTGTTCCAGATATCCCGACCTCATTTGTGCACTCAGACGTGCCTGGCGCTGGCCTTGGCGATATCTCACGGACATTGTATTGTATCCATGTCATTTATATTCCGTGTCTAGCATTCAGCAATGCGCCGATAATCGCAGTATCCGCTGGATCAAATGTCACTGTGAAAACAGTCATGACTCTTTGACCTAATCTCTGCTACGAGGGTTTGTTGTCAGAATCTGACTGTATGTATGCTTCCAACGCTGCTTATAATCTGGTATAGCTGAAAAGTGTTCTGACCTCCAAGCTTATATACACAACAATACTTAATCAACTAATCGTGGACGACCTCCCCAGTTGCCAATTGAAAAGAAAGCTAAGGTCATCTGGGAATTTAAATAGAGTCGATCCTGGGATAATGTTGTCATTTCCATTCCCCATTCCCTCAGCTTCCGACCTTGCTATGTCCTTCATGTCATCCTATCCATTCCCCTCATCTTGTTCTGCGGGAGCGCCTCCGATCTAACCTAATTAATGCTCCCTCGCGAAGCATTCTTTACTGTCAAAGCTATGGATGGTGCTCAGCAGGCCATCTTCGCAAAATATTGAAGAGATTAGGCACCTATTAGCTCCTTGGAACATTGCTGTGCATGATTGTGGGAGATGAGTCGGGGCGAAGCCTTTCGGCCCGACCCTCTCGGCCCGTTTTCGGGGTGGGCCCTATCAAGAAGACGCGACTTCGCGGTGACTCCGCCAACCGTGCCTTTCACTCGTCAACAAACCTGATCAAGAATCTTGCAATAATCCATCAAGCTTGCATAAACTATCACGGCCAATACCTCTACGACAAAAGATTACTGGAAGCCGATAAAAGGGATGTCAGCCGCCACGATAAGAAGATGCAGTCGCCAAATTTGAAATGCGGAGCTAGTAACCTATTGCTGGCAACTACCTTAGCCAACAAACAGGGCGAAGCTCGCAGCCATGTGCCAAACAATAAGACGGCCTCCCGCAGTCCATACCAAGAATAGCACGCTAATGAGCTCATAGATCATAGTTCTCATTATCTTCCGGGATGGGCAAATGCAACATTAGCATTAGTATGTTCTCGGAGCCTCATCAGAGCTGCATTGTCAAATTCCCAACGTGAGCCAGGTACAAGCCGCCTTTTCACTTCTCGTTTTCACCTGGTCTTCTTTCTGGATACATTACTAACATTTCTGACCCGTCGCTACACATTCTAAGCACAATCATCCAGGCTATAAATTTCTTCCCCCCGATTCTGAGCGAGTAATTCTCACATTGGCCTCGAATTCGTCATTTGGATTCCGAGGAAGACTCAAGCATGACTTTCAAACTTTCCCACAGTGTCCAACTTGTTACCTTGATACTTTACCATGGTCAGTCATATGGTGGCCATCTGACGACTCTTTGTATTAAGATCTTTGCAGTTACTTTGGGAAACTCCACGACCTCAACTTCTAGGTCACCGACCAAAACATTCACAACTACATCTACAACTCTTGCTGATGCTAAGACTACTAGTGTACTTGGAGGATCAAACTGCGCTGCGAATTGTACTCTCACTTACTATGAGTTCGGGAAGATGTCCTGGGCTCCTATAAAGCTATCAACAACTTACACTCATACCGTGATACTCGTTGTCGATGAAGAGCATCACACGACCAGAACGAGCACCGAATTGGTCGCTATCCCCCCTTCTGTTAACACGCACAACCTTTTGCCAACAAATTCAGCTGGCACCGTTATCGCAAGTCTTGGAGGCGGCACTTTTCTGTAAGCCTTGTTCATCTTTCTTTCTTCCAACACCCAAAGAGTATCCGAACCCCTCTCATTGATGGAGCCTTGGTCAACCTGTCATCGAGAAAGTGCCACGCTAATTTCATCCCTAGGACTTACCCAACCAATACCATCTTCTATCCTACAGACGTCAATGCTGGTGGGACGTACAGTACATCGGATCGGTGTGTCACCTTGCCTGCCAAGATCACTTGGCCTTCGAGCGCTTTGTCGAGCTTGACACAAGATGAAGCTACCTTCCCGACAGGAGAGACTGATCGTTTTGGGATCCTATATACTCTTAAAAACATTGGGACATTTTATCCTTCTGCGTTTCTCGAAGCTCAGACGAGAGCTGGAATTATTCCTAGTCAGTGCAAATCGGTCGCTGTCGCTCCGGCAACTGCTGTCCAAGGAGTACTTGTGTTGACCTCGACTTCCATCTCCACGATCCAGAATACGAAGACCAGCGACCAGACCTCGAAGACCACTGCGAACCCCATCAAGCAGACTACAACCTCAAGCGTGTTAGTACCGACACAGTCCAATTCTGTGAAGTCAACGACAAGCGTGCCGCCACCAACGAGTCCGGTGCCAACGTCACCACTGTCCACAAAATCGACGGCTTTAAAATCACAGCCCAGAACATCCGGCACTACAACTCAGCCATTGGTCTCACCGCCACTCGGTACAAGCGTGCGAACCGGAACATCAATTATGACCACCCAAGCTTCAACAACTGGAAATACTGCCACAGCAGTGGCCACTCCATTAGCAACGTCTACATCTCGCAGCATGCCGGCAAGTCCAGACAGTTCGATAATTGTCGGCAGTATGCCATCAAGCTTGGCTTCTTTCACTGTCTTATCAAGTACAGGATTGGACGTGGGAGATTACATCATGAGTGGACTCGGTGGTTTACCGACATTGAGTTTGTCGTCTGGAATAGCTTCAGGTCCGGCGCCGAGTACACTGTTCAGCACCGCAAGTCTATTATCAAGCTCATCTTCGACTACAGCGTCGAACTCGATATCCTTTTCACTGTCGACGCCATCGCCAACATTAGCATCAAATCCTTCGCCTGCACAAGTTACGACCAGTTCTGCGGGAAACATCAATAGAACAATGAAAGGTTTGGTCGTTGCTTCTGGAGTACTGTTGATACTTGTGCTCTATGCATAACTGCATCAACAGGTACATGAACCTCAATGTAATGCTGATGGTATAAATGTAATTCTAATGTTTTCTCTTATATAACTTGGAAACGATCTTCGAGTCCACTCCAGTAGGTCCGACTGGAGCTTTGCTTGGCTGCTTTTTATTCTCCAGCGCAGGGGCTACAAAGAGACGATGGATTGATCCAGCCAAGGTAGGTAGGGTGGGTCGAAGTCTGATACTCAGTCAGCTTACACATTGGTAGGTACAGTCCACTCTCATGCACAGCCATTTACTCATATCCACGGAAGTCGAATGGATGGAGACAACGATCAAATTGATCGTGTAAAATGATATGAAGAAGTATGTGAACTGGCTGAATTGACCCGGGATTGCAGGTCTGATCATCGGCCAACTATCATTTTCGTATTTGCGCACTTATTGCTAAGGTTTCAATCTGGTCTTTGAATGACGGGAGGCAATAGGTCGCAGAAAATGTTGTTGTTCTACAAGATATCGTCGGTGATCAAATCTTTCCGTGCAGGGATCGCACAGACACACTTTCCGATTCGAGAGCGCGGTGAAGCTAGTACTGATTCAATCGAAGAAGAAAGAGCGATGGATTGATCCAAGGACTGTGAGCTACTCGCTGTTATCAGCGCGTAGAGATGCCGAGGCTTCCCTGCGGCTATGGCAACTACTAGTACTTCAGTTGTCAAGCGCTATTCTCTGGTCACATTTTAGTGAAATGAAATTTCCAGGAACTTATCGTCACTGATATTGTGTCTAATGATAGTTCAGTAAATACTGCCTTCTTGGATCCTGCTGATGGGATTGAAGCTCATCCAGGGACGCATGGAATTGGAGACGTCCGATCAATCCATTGATTTGGATTGCTAAGCATAGATATTCTTCCATGACCTGTGCGCCTTCTTCCCGCGATACCACGACGCTGAAAAGCAGCTACTAGATGATCCTGAGTTGCCATGCTCAAACCCCTATGCTCTTCACACCAGCCCCCGCTCCACTCTCCGCCTTCTTCCGAACTGCGTCCCTTATCTCTTTTTCCTCCTCGTCTTTCAATTCGTTTTGATGATGGCGATAGACCAAAAGCCAACTAAGAGGCGCAAGCCAACAGATAAAAACGTGTCTCTTAGTCAATGGTTCTTTCTGCCTCCAGTATTGAAACACAAGGACCTCGGCGCAAGCTCGTAATTTCGTCATAGGCTTCTGATGATATTCGCGCTTGGAGTTTGGCTGTCCTGTTCGAGTTGCTTTGCTGAGTCTCCTTGGTGGGGCGTTTGGTTGGGTTCGAAGGGGAGGTAGGAAATTTCTTGTCTTTTGATGACTTGGTGGTCGTGAGCGGGAGGAGAAGTTGGTAGTGCGGGATGCGAGAAATGGTGGAGACGATATCGTTGGTAGCTTCGATGTCGGAAGCGAGGAATTTAGAGTCGAGCGACATGCGCGTGGGGACTGCAAGCCTATCTTAGACAAAGACATCGTGGCTGATTTTGAAGTGATATTGGTCTTGGTGTGCCAAATGAGAATCGCATCGATCAGTGAGTTGTATATCGATGCTTTTATTCTAGTTGGTAATTCGCTTGGTACCGAATAACGCCCCCTTGAGCAAGATTATAATTTCTTCATTGAATCCATGGTACCCCAAGTTGACTGCACCATAAGTAAACGATCACGTTAGCCAAAAAACCGATCAGAATAAAACGGCCTTGAAATTGGACACGAGTGAATCTCCAGTTCATCGCGACCATAGTCCTTACGAATAGAGCCTCTGTGTTCAAGTTAATAGCAAGCCTACGTCTGTTAAGCCAAACCATAGTCGTTATCTAGAAAAAGCTGAAAACGTAGTCGTGGTGTAGAAACGAAAAACAGTCGTCGCCGATCAAACCCGATCGGCAACGAGCGGCGACCGAAACCCTCACCTCCGGCCGCATCCCTGTCACCTCAAAGACATCATTACAAAGCCTCCGAAACTTTTAGAATCAGCCCATAGCTACTCCACCACATCACCACAAGACACCACTCCACTCTAGATACACAATGAATTGGTTCCGCTCATGTACCTCCCTTCCCCCCTTCCTCCCAAAATCTTCTTTCTAACCGATAAAAGCACCAACAGCAACCACAGCACAAACGCCGCAAAACGCCGGCGCAGAAGTAAAACCGAGAGGCGATGCGGCTGCTGCTGTCAAGGTACAACCTACAATTTCCTCCCTCCCTCCGTCCCTCTCTCCACATACCAATCCTGCTCGGAGGTCAAGTCAAGCGCCATCGCTGATTATATATTGTTACAGCCCTGCTGCGTATGCAAAGACGAGAAAACCGCCCGAGACGAATGCATGCTCTTCTCCCGCTCGGAGAACCCGCAGGAAGAGTGTCAGAGTATGGTTGAGAGGTATAAATTGTGTATGAGGGGGTTTGGGTTTGAGACGCATTAGCGCGCGGTTTTTTCGTGCTGGAAGAGGAGGGAGATAAGGTGGTTTTGTGAGGGTTGAGGGGGAAGAGAGGGAGGGATGATATGTGTATGAGTATGGAGGCATTGCAGGCGCATTCTTGCATTTTCAGGGTATAGATCATTGGCATGATTAGATGGAGATGTGTATGTACGTTGAATCGAAGATCGATTGGATAGATGTATGATACACGCCTCGAAATGCTATATTACAGATTTCCCCTCCTACATATTTCCTTTCCACCCGGGTATATCGCAAATCATATCAATACAAATGTGTTGCAAACTCAAGTTTTCTTGACCTTTTCGTACATACTTTTTCTGCCACTTCGAGAATATAATCCCCACAAACACCAGAGATAGCAGATTCCGAAACCAGCAGCGCCAATAAGAACATTCGCGACAACCCAGAGATCAGGCTTGTCTTTTGGCGGCGCCACGAATGCCTCCGCAAAATGCCACGCAACCATGGCAGCATAGAATCCAAAATGTAGAAGCTTGCTGATTATGTTTAGACCGCCCTTCTCACTCCCATATGCCGAGAGAGATGTTGGAGGAAGCCCAAGAAGGTAGGCCCAGAGAAGTGTGAGTACAAAATAAGGAACACGTAGTTCATCCCTTTTCAACAGCGGGAACATTGTCCATGATGCAAGGATATTTGCGAAGCCAACCCAGGCACGGATGGACGATGTGAGGCCTCTGTGCCCAGCGAGGAGGAGTGTCATTGGTAGTAGTGGCAGCAACACATTCTTCTCGTGCACTTGGTAAGAGCATAAGAAGAAGGCCCATGCTACTGTTGCGAAACCCCATGGTAGTAACTCTTTCTTCGGTCTGAATGCGAGGATCAAGCAGGGTGGGAGAATCGCGGTGGAAGTTGCAAGAAGGGCGGCGCGTTGGACAAGCGTGCTTGGATACACGTGGAGTTTGTGAAAGGTATGCAGAGCGCACCAGAGATTGGCTACTTTGTCTTCGAAGAGGCCGCGAGCAAAGGGAAAGATGCGGTGGATGGCTTGGGTAAGTTGGAGGAGGACTGGGTAGTACCATGCCTTTCCGTCAAGAGGAAAATTCTGGAGCAGAGCATTGAGGAGAGGAGGAGTCTCGACCATGCCGACTGTCACGCCATTTCGGGCGTCATTCAGCGCTCCCAATACAAGTGGTGCGAACAGAAGAGCGAATGCGACGAGAGTGCAGATGGCTATCCTGATGAGACGAGGGATGTTGATACTTGGACGCATGCAACTTCCGAGCATATATGCAAAGACTGCTGGGGCATAGAAAAGTGCCATTTGCTTGAAACCCAAACAGCAAACGAAATCAAAGCATGCCAATCCGTATTTTCCTTTGATCAAGTTGGCCATACATGCAGTCGCAAACCCAAGCATGACGGTATTGTATTGGAAATGTCCATGGTCAATGAGAATGGCCGCAGGTTGCATGAGGATAGCAACAAGTGCGATATATCCTTCCCAGTGATTCACTCCTTGTAGCTGTGTGAACCGGCGGACGAAGACGACCGTGGCCGGGATGGAAACGAGGTATTCGGACGCGAGAACGGTAGCTCGCATGTAGACCTTGAGAAGATGATCTTCGTTTCCGCGTGATGAGAACAAGGCGAACCATGAGGGATTGATAAGAGCACCGCTACATATGTTAGCTAGGTAAAGCCATGTGCCATCAGAAATAAACTTGCATCTTCCCAAGCACCCAGCTATGGTATGCAGTCAGGGGAGGATAATCCAGACCCCACCACTGAAGATCATAGAAGTACCATCGTGATATGGGCAGGTGCGTGGTAATCTCCATCCAGTGTCTTTGAGCTTCAAAGTCGCCATGCATCGGTGGTTTTTGGAATCCTATGTAAATTGTTAGTGAAAGAAGTGAATCATATCTTCGGCAGCACATGCCAGAGTAACCCCAATAGCCTGTCGCCCATCTGAACAGACCGACAACCATCAGGATACATGGAAGAACAATCCATGCTGAGACTGAGCCCTTTGCTGGCCAAAGGAAAGCTACCAGGGGAAATGCTTGAGCTTTCGTTGCTCCAGTCGCCTCGACTGAAGAGCTACTTTGGATGGATCCAGAATAGTCATCGAGCTTCCGCCGTCTACGAGGCTTCCTTGACGTGTGCGGCGACGACATCATTGGATTTCCGAGTACTCGTGCTCGAATTGGATTCAGGTTGTCCTCGAGCTCAGATGAAGATCACGTGACTGACCGAAGACCCTGAAAATCGAAAAGTGGGGTCGAAAGAGCGGTATTCTAAATTAGCGTGCGAGATGGATTTTTTTTCTCGGGCGCATAAAGTCCAGCTTCTTCCCAGACTCCTTCCTTCAACATCAACCACTTCAGACTTCTACTCAACAATCTTCAATCTTCGTTATAGAGGGTCATTCATACTCGGGCAACCACAAGAGCTTCATCACAGCTCAGCATTACAGAGGGTACAGTTCTAAACACATATACTTGAGGGGTTCGTCACTGTCGGCTTTTTCCATTCCTTGGTAGCATATTCTGCGCACTGCTCTGGCTAGCAGTCGCGACAGTAGATCAAGTGGGCTTGAGGGTATCCTGAGGGCATATTGTCTTACACCTAGTCCTCGGCGCTTTGTGGGAACACATGCCTTGGACGTCAGTCAATTCTTGTGGGGCTTGTGGGCTTTGGCTCTGAGTGTACTAGAGAATCTGAGGGTTTTGCACATCGCATCGGATCGAACGAGAGTTGCGCAGACGGCTTCACGTCGTCTGCGCTTCACTCAGCGAGGCACGTCTTTTTCAAGATGACATTGCCACACCTTACCACCGCCATTTGCCTCGACGCATTTGAGCTGTTCATGCCCACTCCTCGACAGTTTAGATGTCCTTCAGCATACTAACTTTTGAACAGAACTTCGTCAAGATGGGGAAAACCAAAGAAATGAAGAAGGAGAAGAAGTCCAGCAAAGCCGACTCGGTCAAGTCCGGTCGCGTCACCAAGCCAGCTGCGCCAGCCGTCAAGGCCGCCGCTGCTCCAGTCAAGGCTTCCAAGAAGGCCAAGAAATCAAAGAAGGTGAAGGAGCCAACACCTGAACCAAGCTCATCATCCGAGCCAGAGGAAGACTCTTCCGACAGCGAGTCGAGCGAATCCGAATCTGAGGCCGAAATCGCTGTCGCTGCATCAAAGAAGAAAGGCGCAAATGGCATCAAAAAGGCCGCCACTCCATCCAGCGACGATGACAGCGACTCGTCCGACTCCGAGGCCGAGGCTCCAAAAGCTGCTGCACCAAAGGCCAACGGCGCCGCAAAGAAAGTCGTCGCCGCTCCAGCTGCTGAGTCTGACGATGCTTCTGATAGCAGCAGCGACTCTGACTCTGAGGACGATAAGCCTGCTGTCAAGTCCGCCAATGGCGTAGTCAAGAAGGAGGTGAGAACACATGACGTCTGCATCAATTGCGCTTAACTAACGTATTTCCAGGCTGCCTCCTCCGACTCCGACTCTGACTCCGATTCCGACTCCGATTCTGGCGACGACGGTTCTGACTCTTCCGACGCTTCAGAGTCGGAGGAAACAAAGGCTGCTCCTGTGCCACAAAGCAAGAAGCGCAAGGCATTGGACGAGTCCCCATTTGCCGCGAAGAAGGCAAAGTCCGAGGGAGCCGCCCTTGGTGCTGAAGCTCCCGTTGCCAATCTCTTTGTCGGTAACTTGTCATGGAATGTGGACGAGGCAATGCTCCAGGCCGAGTTCGAGGAGTTCGGCGAATGCAGTGCTCGTGTTGTCACCGATCGCGATTCTGGTCGCTCCAAGGGATTTGGATACGTCGAATTCACCAACGCCGACGATGCTGCCAAGGCTCACGCTGCTAAGCAAAATGCATCCCTTGATGGCCGCCAGCTCAACGTTGATTTCAGCACACCCCGCCCACCAAAGAACAACGACTCCAATGGCTTTGCAGCTGCCCGTGCTGGCAAGTTCGGTGACCAGCGCAGCGCCCCATCCAAGACCCTCTTCCTTGGAAACGTCTCGTTCGAAGCCAACAACGAAATCGTTATGGAAACCTTCCAACCATACGGCACCATCAGCCGTGTCTCCCTCCCAACTGATCGTGAGAGTGGAAACTTGAAGGGCTTTGGCTACGTCGACTTCGACACTGTCGAGGAGGCCACTGCTGCTCTCGAAGCTTGCAATGGTATTGACATTGCCGGTCGTCGCATTCGTATTGATTTCGCCGGCGCTCGTCCAGACAACGGTGGAGACCGCGGTGGACGCGGCGGTGGATTCGGCGGACGTGGCGGCGGACGCGGCGGCGGACGTGGTCGTGGTGGTGACCGTGGTGGCTTCGGCGGCCGAGGCGGTGGACGAGGGGGTCGCGGTGGGTTTAATAGCTCGACCAACCGCGGTGGCTTCGGCGACTTCAAAGGACAGAAGAAGACCTTCGATTGAATCGTCGGCTCTTCCTCGTCGTTCGATGACACCATTGGATACATGCGATGAGAGCTTTGGCTTTGCATTATCACGATCGATGGACAAATCGCTGGCAAGATCTTACTTCCTCCGCTGGATGAGGTTTCGGTCGGCGCTGAAAAGTTTGTGGGCTTAGTGGGTTGGCGTTGGCTCGTGTCTTCGACTTTTCGTTGTTGATTTGGTTTCGGTTCGTACTTGCTATTCAAGACGTATACACAGAGCGTCGGGCTAAGACGCTCGCCATGTGTACTACTTCTCTGTAGGTGTTGTAGGTATCTCCCATCCTGTATTCTCCAACGCTTCACGGCGTAGGACCTGCTATGGTAAGACTTTTCACGCACAATGTTGCTTTGATAATGAAAACATGTTCTATGACGTTGTTCCTTCTTGTTCTGAATTTTGATCCGATTTTTGATGGTGCCCGTGATCATGCTGCTTGATACTGGGTGCAAAGCCAATCATTCATGCTAGGTCATTTCAGGCATGCAGTTTCGCAAGGCCTTGGGAAGTCTGATGTTGCCACGAAGGTGGCCTGATCTTTTGTCCCATTAAGCTTCTCGGGGCTGGAGTTTCAAATGTTTGCTTCACCTCCATGCGATCGGGACCCTCGTCAACACTAAGCGGAGAGATCTCGAGGTCGAAGGTCGCGGTCTTCCGACTACCTGCATAGGACTTCATCTTCACAGCGACCACATTTTCATCGATGCGAAGTCGAGCGTATTTGAAGGCTTTTCTTTCGTCTTGAATCAATGTTGCTCACAGGTCGTGAATTATTCTTCACTTTTTTCTTAAGGAAAAATTGATCTTAGTTTTCAATGACGCTCTACACCGTGCATCGCCACTCTACGGAGGTACCGGGCCAGAATATCTGTGAGATGGTGCTCATCCATCAACCATCAGGCGTATATCTCAGAATTAAACTTCTCTTTACGGTCATTGCCGAGAGCAAAGATATGGGTATCTAACATGACCAAAAAAAATTCCAGCCTCGCTTCAAACATTCAAATGTGACGCCTTTCCCTTATCCCCTTCAACCATCTTTCACCCATTATTCATCATCCAACTTCTATCTCACTGATACTGCTTCACACTCTCCCTCTTCCTACTCCTAAAACACCCAGCACAACCCAGAATACTGCAGACAAACATAAGTCCCGTAGCCGCCCACGTCAATCCCAAGAACCCATTCCCCCGATCCGCGCTAACACCGATCTCTTCTCCATATTTATCAATGATGGAATCGCCCTTGACAGCTAGAGTGGTGGTAATGGCACTTGCAATCCCGAAGGTAAGGAACGCCATTACCGCCGTGAAGATCTCGATACAAGCGGACAGACGACCGCCGGAGAACATCCAAAATGCCGCAGTGAGGATCGTGAGGAAGGCGAAGACGATACCGACGCAGTAAAGCACAAACGCGACTTTCATAGCGATCCGAAGCGCCTTGACGCCTTTTTCTATATCAGCCGGCCAATTCAAGTCATCCAACGTAATCGAGACGCCCGACTCGTTCAACGATTTCTGGAGCGCGGCGGTGGGATCGAAGGCGTACATTGCCGTTTGATTGGAGCAGGCTGTGACATTTTTGTGGATCGCTGAGGCTTTGACGGTGGCGTTGGGGACGGCTTGGGGCGTGTAGGTGCCGTAGCAGTAATCGAGGAGGTGGGCCGAGTAGAAATCTTTTAGGCCTAGGTCTTTTGCGAGGGAGGAGGCGATGTTGTTTAAGTCGGATTGGAGGGTCTTTGGGGTGTTAGTTTATGTTTACGGTATGGATTGGGTAGAGTGTGCGGATGGGCTTACGTTGACTAGGGGGTCTGTGAGGTTGTGGAATAATGCGCTCAGAGGGTTGCTGGACGACGAGGATGACGTCGTGTTGATTAGGTTTTGGCCGATACGGGAGGTATTGAGCTAGTAGGATAATTAGTATGGTGGCTTCGTAATTGTTAATGCGTGGCAGACTTACAGTGAGGATCGAATAGCTCTCCAAGAAATCTGGCTTGGAACCTGCGAACAGACATAAGAAACCCAAGATCAGGGCGCCAATCGAGAGCAGGATAGGAACGATGGGTAAGAGCCGCATCTTCAGTGAGAGATCTCGATGTTGACTAAGTGAAGGTTTGCTCTGCTCAAGTTGATGTGAAGATAGGAAAATAGGTAGAAGCTGAGGTTATCGACGGCAAGGAAGATATAGCAAACACGAACGCGTCACACAACAAAGACAAGTCCAGGTTACACAAAGCCAGCAAGCAGGCCTGTCAGAGAAGTCCAGAAGGGAAAATCCTGCTTGCATTCATACATCCCTACAGCTTGCGTGGTTTGCGCCCACAATACTTCCCCAGCCACACTTGCTCAGGGGGTCCTTGATCTACATACCGCTGTTGTTTGCGGACTGGGTGTCGCCATGGCCAGGGAGGCGCGCAATACAGCGGCTGGTCAAACAGGGTTTTGGGGTATCACCGTGGTGTTGCAAAGAAGGGATTGGATGCAAGGGTGAGGATGAAGTACGAAGTGGGTTGGAGGAAAAATTTAGGCGCCGCGGTGACGTATTCTTATGCCACGAGATCTCCAGTGGAGATCTCGCGTGGTGGCTGTGCGTATCGTGGCTGGAGAGACGCGTACCTTCGTTTTTGCATTTTACTAATTTTTCTTCCATCACAATGCTTTTCAAAGGCTTGACGCGGTGGAGTCTGCGGTAATTGAGGAGAGTCTCTGTTAGTGGGAGATTTTGACGCGGGCAATTGGTCACTATAGACAACTTACCTATATACAGTACTATAACTTACGCACGTAATAAACTCTAAGAATTTTAAGAATATAAGAATATTATCAATCTTATCGTCTGGGAAAGATTTAAAATTATTTAATCGTTATTAGGTATAACAATGCTGCGATACAAATAAAAAATTCTCTTGCCTAATTGCCCGCGTTAAAGCTCACCCTGAGAAAACTCTGTAGGGTATCGGCTACGATGATAGCAGCTGTCAAGAATTACCTTAGGTAGCTTCATTTTTATGAAACCAATGACAGCTCTATTCTTACGACGTCGCTTTTGCGCCGCCGATATGTCAATTTTTTGCGGTCGATCAGAGACGGCCCGCCGAACTCGCGTGAATATTCCAGAACGGGACGTCAAACTACACGTTGCCGGCGAAAAAACGACGTCGCTGTTCACCATTTTATTTAACCATGATATATTTCCTTTACAGCTGTAATGTAAAACTTCATGCCATATTTGCTGACAATGAGATACCATCATTTCTAGTTCCTCAATAAGTTGGGAGTTTTGAACCGAAAGATACCCAGTTTGTTGTCCATCGTGTCTTCATCAACGTACCACGACCTGATAAACCTGATGAGTCGGGAGAAAGCGTGGAAAGTTTTCTCTGGGCTAGTATCCATCACTGTCGTGGAAAGAGCCGTAGGGAAGACCGAATGAACCGTTGGTCCATTACCTGTGGCAAAGTGAGGATCCGAGATAAAAGAAGGAAAGCGACAGTAACCATCGGACCTGGATCTCATCACAAATTAAAGCAGTACCAGGAGTATAAGCACTTGTTCTAAACATGGAGCCTCAAAATCTCCAAGATAAGACCTTATCTCCACAGTCTCTGCTCGACGGAGGCATCCGGACATTGTAAGATGATCGAACAAATGGCGCTCAAGTGCTGGCAGCAAACGCGGTCCAGATACTTCGAAGCATTATCGCGGCTTGCCCGCCAATGGAGGCAACGGATTTTTGGCAAGAGATTCGAGTCTTTGCTTATCGACTGTCTATTAGCCGTCCAAGCATGGGCTCTGCCATAGCCAGCGCCCTGACACAGGCCTTAAAATCCATTGAAGACGGTTGCGTCAAGAGCTTTGGGAAGGACTGGATTCATATTAGTCACGATGCCGCGGTGGATCCGCAACATCTGAAAGATTTGGCGATGAAGTCCCTTGACGAATTTTTGGGCAATCAATCGCGTATTGCGCAGCAACTGGGCGAAGAATTTTCGAAATACCTGAAGAAAATTTTTGCGCATCTTAACCGCCCACTGCGGATCTTGACCCTTTCATTTTCGTCGTCTCTGAAAGGATGTTTGCTACAGGCATTCTGCCAGGTCGAAGGTTTGAAAATCGAACTATGTATCCTCGAGTCGAGGCCTCGCTGCGAGGGAGCCTCATTCGGTGTCCATCTCCTTCAAAGCCTCGGCTCAGAACGATGGACAGGTAATTCTGTCGATGATATCCGCACACCAAATCTAAAAGTCATCATCGGTCCAGACTCTCATATATGCAAGTTTGCGCTCGATGTCGACATCGTGCTTCTGGGCTCTGATCGGATATCAGAAAGTGGAGATGTAAGCAACAAAATGGGCAGCCTGGCTGCGGTTCTCTGCGCGAAACAGATTTCTCCCGCGGTGAAAGTAGTGGCTCTGAGTGTTAGCGATAAAATTGCGAAGCCAGGAGGTATGAACGAGCATGTAGTGGAGAACAATGATATAGAAGAAGTGGTCCAGGGCTGGGATGATGAAGCAAAGAAATCATATCTCGAAATGGACTCCGAGAATCTGGTGGTTGAGAATGTGTACTTTGAGTGGGTGCCAGCAAGGTTTGTAGACGTTCATGTTACCGAGAGGGGCGTTCTGGATCCAACAAAGATTCAAGAGATATCGAGAGAGAAAGAGAAGCTTGAAAAGGAAACATTTGATGAGGATGTCGTTGCACGTGCTCAGAACAAGTAAGATTTATTTTGATGATGATCTCATTCCCAGCAATGGGTTAATTGTCTATATCACTTCGATATAACTAAGTCCTAACAACTCTGGCAATATGTGTAAGATCAGAATACTAGCGGCAGAGACTTGGAATCTGTTTACTTCGGAAAGAAAGAGCTATTTCACATTGAGGATTGGAAAAGCAAGAGAGCTGTACACTGGACATGTCATCGAAGTCGAAGCTAATGACTTTCCGGTTGGTTTCGTCCCTCGAAATCACATTCCCTGGTTCAAGCTGCGGACAAGATTGTATGCTTTCAAACGCTTTGTGCCGGAGTAATCAACAGCTCCTATTAAGCTTTCTTGTAAGGCTGTTACTTCGGCATCTCTAATACGACCTTCTCGTCGACGCTAAAATTCAATCGAAAGAGTTCCAATTTGAGGTCGATAAAGAGGTTGCGAAGTGGAAATGGTCCTGACTCTCGAGCGCAACGCGCATGGAGATGAAATTTATCGAGACAAATTTGAACATTGAATCTTAGCGAGAATATACTGAAACATTCACTTCAAACTAAATCAAAGCTTCGAATCTCCACTCCAGCCACTTTCAGTCTGTCGGATGTAAGGTAAGGGTTACGAAACGATGTGCCGATCCAGACTTGTGAAGTGCTCTCGCCTTCCTTGACAAATTTTGCTTCTCTAGGATCTTGATGACGTACCTCCCCAGTCACACTATCAATCCACCTCAAATACCATTTGCCATTTTCTCGATCCAGATACCTCTCTTTCCGCAAGCTCTCAGGCAAGACTCCAAGAATCAGCTCTCCATCCATGATGCCATCCATGTAACATTCTCCAACCACTAGATAACGTGCTTCCGTAGTCTTGCGCAAAACAAAGGGCACTGCACAACCAAGAATCACACAAACAATGTCACCAGCTCTTGCTGCTTTTGGTGCCCATCCCATTGTGCCATCTTCTGTTGTGAAGAAACATCGGCCACGACCATAGTTATTGACGCCGTTGAGGGAAATTCTATCAAAAGATTTTTTGTATTTGCCTTTAGTGCTTAATATCTCCAGCACGGTCTTTCTGCTACTCTGCCACGTCGGAAAATACTCTGCACTGGGTTGACGCTCACGGAAGTCTCCACCACCGAGAGTGCGGCAGAAAGAATCGATCAAGATACTGCCACCCTTGTCCATTTCATCGAGCACACTATTGGGAACAGATTGGTATATTTCTGAGCATGTATGTGCGGAGTACTCGCGCTCCTGATAGACTCTCGTGGATTCCAGCACTCCTCCAACAATTCCTTCCACTCTTAGAACACCATTCCCAAGGTATTGCGCATTCGCATGAGCATACGCATCACTCTCCACGAATCCAAAAAACCGCGTACTGATTGACCAATTCGGTGTCCAACTTGGCAGATCCCCTCGCTCGTCCGACAGCTCACAGCACCGCAAAATGTCCAGCCGTTTGTGATAATCGAGCAATGCAAGGACAAGTTGAATTTTTACTTCTCGCACAGATTGATCGTAATTTGGTTTTAGTCCGATATCACCTTCGCTTTCTTGAATAAGACCGAGATTGGCGTAGACTTTGTCTCGAGGGTCGGAGCATTTGGAGGGTCCTGCGTTGCGAAGCATTCTCCATGTTGCAGTAGATGATTTGTAATTCGCCATGAGATATATATGTTGACAACGGGCGAAGAATTGCGTCGATTCCTCTGATGATAATTGGTCCATGGAATTGCTTGGTTTTGCATGTAACAAGTAGATACTGTTTCGAAAATCGTCCCACAAAATAGTCGTTGTGCCACATGAGACAACCACAGTTTTTTGAGCTAAAACGATCTCTTGACGCACCCACAGTCTCTCGAACCAAACTCTGCCCAGAAGACTGTAGAGTGCGCGCCAGTCTCTTGCTGACAATGACAAAACGGCATTGCAATCTGCCCAATGCGGCTCATCTGCACCATCCAAACTCGGCTTTATAGCAAGCGCGTCCCAATCAACCTCCACCTTGGAAGCTAGGAACTCTATAAGCTTCATAGCGTGCGTGCTATCGTCCGCTTCAGGTCCCAACCAAACCACCACTCGATTTGCTCTCTTGTAGATTTGCCCCATTTTCTGGACCTGAGACCCACGCTCTTCCAAATTTGACTGGTCGATACAGATTGCATCGATCCACAGCAACCGAGGCTTAGTCTCGTAACGAAGATGAAGAAGTGCGTCGTAGAGATTTCTTGTCACGGATAGAGTCTTTGCTGGGTCGAGACCGACACTTATCAAACCGGTATCTGAAAGGTCTCCCCAAGTGTAGCTGAGAGCCTCGTAAAAAGGGAGTTGATGCGGCGAGAAGATACCAATCTCAATCTGTATGGCGGCGGATTTGGGACCAGGATGAAGCTTGAGAAATCGAAATTGGTCGACGTGTTCGTCTATCGGATCGTATTTGTAGGTCGGCAGGGCAGGTGTAATTTGGGCTCCGGGTGATACCTGTGCTTGAAGAGCTTGTGGTGGGATTCGCTGCAATTGAGATGATTGCGATTTCTCGCGATTAGATCGTCGAAGGCGGGTTTTGGTCACACGAGATTCCATGGTGTAGGAAAATTTCGTCTCCCAAGCTCAACAGCGAGATCTAGGATTTGCGAGCGGGGCAGCTGAACCTTTATTTAGGCGAGATTCTCAAGACTCAGCCTCACTCCATGCAGTAGTGTTCCTTCGTTTGTGTAGACGCGATGTCCCCCAGCCTCTACTGTATGCAGTGTGGCTCTTCGGCATGCGAATTCATTCGTTGAAATTACGCCCTCCTGCCGCTAAGACGCCAACACACTGCAGGTGTGTTACATGAACCAAGGATTTTTTATCGTCGTCTGTATTCTTCTTGAATCACGGTCCGGGCATCAGAGAAGCGATACGGGATACTACGATTCTGGCATCTAGATTATGACCTTCAAGATCTCGAGGGACAAACATGTTTTGGGGCTTCTACTCACAGTACCTGCTGAGCACGGCAAGCAGGGCTGTACCCACCAATAGCATGCCTGCTTTAGCCTTGTCTATTAAGAGGCTAATGCAAGACCCAGGTTGAATTTCATCTTGGCGTAAGCCGTTGCCTAACTCTCACCACAGCCTCGTTCTGCCCATCAAACCAACAAGCTTCCTGCGACGAGATCCCAGTATCCGCGATCGTGAACAAGAACAGGAATAAATGCTCCACGATCTCTCCCCAGCAATAGACCTTGACCAAACCCAAGTGATCGGGCTCGGGAATTCGCTTACACCAGGTGGAGATCCCGGCCTGTCTGAGCCCAATCTGATTGGTCAAAACCTTCCAAAAAGACAATTGAAGCCTCGGAGACCACGATTTCGTCTCAATTGCCCAATGTCCTATCTCGAACTTTGAAATCGGACGACTGATGGTCGCATTACGTGTCCACCGTTTGCGTAACTCTGCTTTCGCATAAAAACTAGCTATTATCGGTGTCACGAATGTGACTGGACCGTCCAGCCCCACAGGAGCCTTGGGAGAAAACACCTCCACCGGCAGGCCATTAATTTCTTGGAGCAACTTCTCCAGCCTTTTGTCCAGTTTGCCGCCAGTAGGAATAGATGGTGGTGGAACTATGACGATTTTAGGTGCAGGCATTGTCATAAAACCATTTAGTAGCTTTTCAGGGTTTCCATTGCAATCAGGGATCACCGATTCTTGTGGCTCCTTCGAGCTCCTTCGAGATATGTCTAGAAAGGTTAGCTTATGCATGTATGTGGGCTACTTTCCTTGCATTTGCAAGGTAAATAGGTCGTACCAATTTTGTCAGGCTTTCGGCTTTGGGTAATCTGGCGGTCTCGTATTTCCGGTATAGCGTCTTCATGATAGGATGATAGAGAGCCATTCCTTCGAGATTTGAAGTCACTTTCCTCTACGGGCAAGCGAATGAGAGTCTGATGAGCCATCTTCCGCTTCGTCGTCCCGTCAATCATCCTATTTTTCTCAACCGAGATTGAACTTCTTCTACTGTTCGTTCGCTCTATAGAGATTTCGTGGCCCTCCATTTCAGACACATGACATGCATGGAAAATATTAGTGCCGTGGTCTGGTTCGTTTGTATCGACGCCATTGTCACGCGTATCTTTCACAAGAGAGCCACGACTAGGTGAGTTCACAGACACGGCTTCTAGTGATAGCTTGCCCCGAACTCCTTTCAACGCGACATACGCTTCTGTCAGCGCAGGATCAGAACTGTTCATTAGGGCGCGTTCGAAGATCGGCGACTGTATCTCTCCGTCACTGCAGTTTACACTACTTGGCTCAAATGGTAGTGATGCGTCTGGTGTTTGTTGTCGAGATGAATCCGAACCCTGCTGTGCTGGAGCAATTAGTCTGTCCCGAAATGGCGCTCTCGATTTCCCAGCTGTGGGAGATTCATTGCGGCCGGGTGACATATGGGAGATTTCCAAAATTCCCTCGGTGCGGAGGCCGAGCAGAAGAGCGGCTGCGTCGTTGTTATCCGCGGTGTAGTATGCTGTGCTGAAACCCTGTCTGAGTTTCGGTGGCGTGGCTGGGTAGAGAGACAAATTCATCCCGTTCTTTTTTTGTCCGGAATTCTGGATCGAATCTGATTTACTTAATCCGTACGAATCTGGGAGCAGAGACGATATCTGGTCCAAGGCAGAAAAAGATGTGGTAAGGGCGAGGGAGTGGGGCGAATGATTTGACGGCGGATAATCTGGGTCTTGAAGATCATCACGTCCAGAGAAGAATGGCTCCAAGATTGCTTCTGCCGTGCGTGGTCTCTTTGCTGGTCGATGCTCGGTCAATGATAAAGTAGTTCCATCGTAAAACGAGTTGGTGATTGTGGAGATCTGGGAGTTTAAGACACCGATCGCCTGTTGTGTATCCAAAATGACTTGAGTCTCACATTGACGAGAGACTTGGTTTGACGAGTCCGGCTCAGTCATACTGAAGCTATCAAGACCGTAAGTTTCCAGAGGAGCTCCTTGGATGTCCTGGACCTTTTCCTCCTTTAAAACATGGTACCTGGGATGACGAAAGATAGCGGCTGCCTTTCTGCCATCTCTCTCGTCCAGAAAGAGCTTTCTTGATGGCTTGAAATCTCTGTAAGCAAGAGCTTCGTCCCGGTAGAGGTCATCTCCTCGCTTCGTCGTCGGCGCTGAAATATGTACCAGTATCTCGTATGGCATGATTCTCCGCGCTGTTCGATCGTATGAAGCGAGAGATATGCATGTTCGGGTGATATGCTGAGAGTGATGGCTATATATGGTGTTACATAGGTGTCTCGATGAAGTGCCCCTATCGAACACCGATGAGAACAAAAAGCTTGCGGATGGGCCCTGAAGATGAGATGACAAGGTAAGAAATTTGAGTTTGCTTTATCCAGAATATCAGGCTGGGATGGTAGCAACTCCAAAGTTGTTTGTTCAGCGCTTCAAGAATCGTCTCGCGTGGAGGCAACGACGAAATGCTTGGTCACGTGATATCTTGAAACACTTACTCACAATGTATCGACAGAAGGGAAAAATTTGCAAGTTGGGAGCGGAGGGTGTCCCAATCTTTATATCCAGGATCTTGAATCGGGGGGCTATAAATATTTTGGTTGACATTCATGCGTAAGTATTATAGCCATATCGCAGCAGAAATACCCGGCATCCTAAGCCCTTCAAATATCACAACCACACTCCAATGCTGATAAGCTCCCAAACTCGAGAAAACTTTTTTTCTTCCAGATCAGGGAGCTAAATATGGTTTTCGCCAAATGATTTGAGGGAATTTCGAATAAACGGCATGAGCCTTTCTTTCTACCCGGCTGAGCAAGGACGAAGAGTAGGATTAATCCCTCGAACTCCAGTGCGTCTATCACATGAAAGCGACTCAATAACAAAGTGTTGTAACACAGCTGGATGTTACCATTACCCGCCATTGATATCCACCCCCAGACGGTTTGCTACCAATGCTACAGAAGGTTTCCCCTCAACAATTGAAGAGCAAACATCGTATCCATTGATCAACAACCCACTCAAACTTTCGCCGCCCTCATATCTAAGAGTCAATCTCGCCGTCTTTTGGTTGCAGTATTCAGACCAATCATGGAGGGACCAGCACAACACACGAAACCAACTCGAGAAGAACAAAAGAGTAACTTGTTGAAAGACGAAGAAGAATTGCTACTAAGAACCGAGCTCATCGACCGAGACATCGCTCAAGTTCAAGTCGAGTTAAACAAGATCCATGCAGCCCACTATGCAATACCTCGAGCCCCATTCTCACCAGAGAAACCAAAGATTGCGCAAGACAGCATCATAATGGGAGCTGTAAGAGTCAGGATCAGTGAAGAAGAAAATCGCGATGATCAATACCATACCAGTCAGACCAGCCAGTATAAAGACATTCGAGATGAGATTTTGGAGACTACGCGGGAAATTGACAGAGATATCGCTGCGGCGGATAAAGGGAAGGAAAATGTTGCTGCTACAACTCCTCCGACTTTGGAGCAGCCGGTTACTAAAGGACAGCTGCGAACAGATGAAGGGATTCATGCCGCAAACATTCTTGTCACGATAAAGCGGGATGGTTTGATGCGAAGGAAGAGGGAATTTGAAGATGGCTTGCGTCTTACCCGAAATAAATTGAAATACCTGGAAGAGAACTTGGAGAGCGGGTCGTATGGGGTGAGAAAGTTCAGAGAAACAGGATTGGAGGAAGACACCGAGTCTCGCCAATCATAAATCGGCGCCATAGTACTTTTTGACACCATTGCCCCGTTCAAAACTAAAGCCCTTGTGCTGAACCCTTTTTTCAAAGGTCAATCTCGATGAAGTCCTGGCGTGACTATTCAAGGTCGCTAGGAATGTATCAATTTCGATTCCGACTTAGTTAAAGCAGGCGCAAGACTACTCACTGAGTTCTTGAAGATCAGAGACATAGAAATCCATGCAAAAACGTGTCGAGCTTATACAGCCCTTCTTTGACTGGGTCATGGCTTGGGTGTGATTTAAGTGGATTGGTGATTACCGACCGTGGTCACAACCTCTCCCTGAGCGAGGGTGAACTATCTTGAAATTTCTAATATCTCCTCTGTCCCATGAACTTTTATAACATATCGAACTGAGAGGAGACCGCGTTAAAAGAAGTGGAAGCTGAACAGCATTGCTGACCCGGCACGATTGATAGGAAGAACCGCGGCTCAGAGCTTGACAGTGTTTATTTTGCTGTTATTGCTTATGAAGACTTATGTGTCAGTCCAATAGGAGCTAAACACATGGTTGATGATATTTGTGTAGATTTCAAGTGGACTGAAGTTGAGCTTGTAAAAATAGCTTGTGGCAACGATGAGAGCTGCGTAGATCGCAGAACGAACCTCTAGTAATAAGCAGTTCTGAGAACGCACGTGCACGAACTTTTTGTCTCGAATGCGCCCACTATCAATTTCATTAACGACAACGGCCTCGATATCTCACTTCACGTAATGGCACCAATATCTCTCCTCGATCTCGTGTCGGCTCTTCCCTCCAACGATGGATGGGGACCCTCTCCCTCCACGGAGACTACCCTTGATGGCGTACCATACGCTCCATATTCCAAGGCCGACAAATTAGGGCGTATGGCAGACTGGACTGAAGGAAAAGACCGCGAACGTGGTGGTAGACAGCAGTATGGTGGCAGGAATTACAGAGGTAGGGCTTTCTCTATTCCACTTCATAGCCAGTATTAACCATCATCCTAAGATCAGCAAGTATACGGTGCAGGACAACAGAACAACCCATTTGGTATCATAGCCGCAGAGGAGGAGGCCACATTCTCCGTCGTCGATAACACGCGAACGACTGCCCGAGGACGTGGATTTGGAAGAGGTGGAGGAATCGTCCGAGGACGGGGACAGCGAGGTGCACAAAATCAACGTGGTGGCCGTGGCACTTTCCAGAGAGTTGGAGGTGGAAGAGGCGGACAGCAAGGCGGATATGACAACAGAGGAGGCCGCAGTAACCGTGGTGGAAGACGCTTCGGTTACAGGGACGACAAGCCACAGCGGAACCGCGATGCGTCAATTCAAGTTAAGCCAGATTGGGGTCTGTTGGAAGAGATTGACTTTTCTCGTCTCATGAAGTTGAGCCTGGACACTCCAGACGGCGACGATATCGACAGCTACGGATTCCTTTACTACTACGACCGCGCATACGACAAGAACCCTGGTGCTAAGACTTCGGAGCGTAAGTTGAATGTGCTGGAGCGGGCAGCATACAACGTGACAACTTCCAGCGACCCGATTATCCAAGAACTCGCCGACAAGGACGAGGGCACCATTTTCGCAACAGATAACATTCTTTCCATGCTCATGTGCGCGCCGAGAAGTGTCTACTCATGGGATTTGGTTATCACGAAGCACAATGGTAAGGTCTTCATCGATAAGCGCGAAGGATCATCACTCGATATGGTGACTGTCAACGAGAACGCTGCGGACGCGCCTCTCGAAGTCTCGGAAGGAAATAAGGATAATATCAACAACCCAGGCGCGCTGATGATTGAGGCTACACACATCAACCACGTCTTCCCGATCCAAGTTGTCACAGAGTCAGACAACCCTGCAGCACGAAAAGATATGCCAAACGAGCACCCATTCTACAATGCACAAGAAGAGACGGACCCACCTGCATCAAAGGCTTACAAATACCGACGGTTTGACTTGTCCTTAGCACAAGATGAGGATCCGTTACATCTCGTGGTGCGGACAGAACTAGATGCAGTCGTCAACAACGCCGTTACTGGCGAGGAGCAACATTTGGTGATCAAAGCGCTTAACGAGTTCGACAATAAGGCACAAGGAAGCGGTGGTGCTCTCGACTGGAGGACGAAACTTTTGTCCGGACGTGGTGCTGTTGTCGCTACTGAGATGAAGAACAACAGCTGCAAATTGGCTCGATGGACGATACAGAGTATCTTGGCCAAGGCGGATATAATGAAGCTCGGGTATGCTTATTCCGTCACGGTATCAAGAGCAGTCACTAATCTTTGACAGTTTTGTCTCCCGTGTCAACCCGCGGTCTCCGAATGACCACGTCGTGCTTGGTGTCTTGGGCTATAAGCCCCGCGATTTTGCCGCGCAGATGAACCTCAATATCGCCAACGGATGGGGTATTGTCCGCACGATTATCGATATGGTCCTCAAGATGGACGATGGAAAATATGTTCTCGTGAAGGATCCTAACAAGAACGTCTTACGTCTCTACCAGGTTCCAGTAGATACATTCGAGGATGATGGCGAGGGTGCTGCCCATGCCAACGAGGCTGCAGACGACGATGAGTGAACGGTGTTCCGAGTAGTGGATAGTTAAAAAGAAGTCGCCCAGCGGCATTGGTGTTAGTCACGAAGCAGACGACCTATTAGACGACATGACTTATGGCGGAAGGTTCTGTAAGTATATGGGACCACGGGAGATTAGGAATCATTTTCGAGACTCGCTGAGCGGTGGAATTTGTAGCTTCGCCAAAACGGAGCGATGCATCACATGAACAACATCTTCCATCATTCATTCATCCCTCGGGTTCCCAATCGCTCGACACCACTCGGGCATAAGTTTGCTTCGATCGCAAAAGGGCGCGAATAAAGACGATTGTGATGCTCTAGCTTCAGATGAAATCAGTTCTTGTGATCTTTCTTGCTAAATGAAGATAGTTGACGTAAAAGCACGTTCTAGATGAAAATAGTTCTGCGAGTCATATTTTAGTAGTATCTTATCTTTGACGTCAAAAGAAACTCCACGTCTCTTACAAAGAACTAGGATAACAATTGAAGCTACTAGCAAGAACCAACGCGACTTGGAACGCGAAGTCCTCCATTGCGCCGGAAATCCCAACTCCACACCAAGATACAGCCCGCGTTACGATCAAAACAGAGGGACGCTTTACCATTGGTAGCTTAGACCATAATCGCGCGATTGACACTTCTCTGAGGATTGCGCCGTTCATAATGAAAAGAGCTTCGCGATGCGATTCGGATCCAGTTCGGGTTGGTGGCACAGGAATGAAGTCACCCCTACTACCTTCCATATAATCTCAAATCGATTGATTCTGCGTTGCATCGCAGGAAGACTCGATAATGAGAATCCTGCTCAACTTTAGAATGTAAAGTGTGGAAGCGCGTGAACACTTGTTTGTTCTGCTTGAACTGTCAAAGATATGCTTAGATTAGAGAAGTGTTCCTATGATTCTGCATTATGTCTTTCTGTTTTCTTAATTCAGACTTTGGTAAAGACATTTATCTGATGCTCTAGGACTGGCAACAATTTGCAATATCTTCATATACACGGATATGCGCCTTACCATTCAGCCCGCTGAGACTCTACTTACACGATTAAGCTCCCTAAAAAAAATTAGGGATTGCCTTTTCTTAAAAAAAAAAATTCACGACATTTGTGTTTCGGCGAAATCTGGACAAACTGCCATCCGAGATAGGTCAGTAATTACAAGTCGTGTATAGCTTTCAAAATCTGGTACTGTACCTGGATTTACTGAGCATACCATAATGATTGCCTTCTATCGTCGATGGCAATGCAAACACCGGAACTACCTCTTGAATTAGATACACATGGTGATGAATACCTGGCAGATTTTGCTTCGGAACCGCCAGACAAGTATTGTGACCGTTGTCCAGCTGAACAGGATCAGTATCTAAGGCATCTCCATTTTTGAGTACTCAGAAAGGCAGATTGAGGAACGCGATCCTGATCACAGGCCGTAAGCTGTTGGATGGAGATGAGGATGCAAGGCACGGCGGTTTGCCAAAAGCTACTGGCAACTTTTCATGTCATAGAATTTTATTATCTACTTTCATCGAAGAAGTAAGGCTTGCGGCATGGAAGTAGAGTGAGCCGTGTGTAATACATCGTCCCCATCTCATCAAAAAATCGAGGTTGACAGTTGTAGACGGCTCAGCAAAATTAGTGAACGACGTGAGTCTTTCTTCAATGGAGTAAATTGAGGTGCGGAAAGGTGATTTTTCGAAACGCCGTTTATGCTTCGAAGGCGGACCGATATCTCATCATACTCCGCCGGGTTATTTTTAGCAATGCGCATCTTGACATGCTGTATGACATGTGCATTTCCAGATCAATATCGACAAGTTACTGGCGATTCTGAAATCAGGAATGCCAGATATGCATCGAAATCCATGCGAAGTAGGATGTGTGGTGCATACTAATGTGTACGTAGGTATCGTACCTAGTGTAGGCTTACCAAGCTTGCTGGGGCGACTCAGGTTGTCCCAAGTTCCAGAATCTCAGCCTCCGCAGCTGCCTCTGTAGCGGCCGATATGGCCAAAATACTACAAACATTCCCAGATAGACTCCTCTCGAGCAAACAGAAACAGTTGTAGCATACGGAACGTCCAGTTCTTCTCCAACTTCCGTTCATCCCACTGCGTAAAGTGGAAATCGGGAACCGTGCCGAGCGCATTTACTTTTAGCGCCACATCTCTCACCACTCCAGAATCACCATGTTACCGGAGCAAAACGACAATCTCTCGCCCAAATCCAGCCTACCGCCCAATATACCGCCTGCTACTATCCAACATGTCGACTATGAGATCCCGAATTCCCAGAGCGCGTCCTCCAAAGTATCTCCACCTCCAGTTCGGCGGCCTAGCTTCGAGCAGGTCTGTTTACTGACTGCCTTTACACATGCCTATACTTACATTCTCTCAGCTCGACTCCACAGAAGTTGCGAACGCCATGGGAATTGCCGAGAAACTCAAGAAGATGAAGCCTTTCAGTCCTCCCAGACCGCAGAAAAAGAAGGAAGGAAAAATACCAACACCACCGCCTCCGAAACCGGCCGTATATATCCCTCGTCCCCCTCCAGAGCCCTTCACGGACAAATCAAACCCGGATGGTATAGCCTTGAGGTCTACCGCAAGTTTGCTACAGATGCAAGCTGCAAAGGCGAGGCAGGATCTACACGAGCTTGAGCAACTGAGGGCACTGGCAACCCAGGATCCCGTCGCATTCACACAAGAGCTCGTTGCTGGACGAGTGAAGACGCAGGCACACACTGGAGGTATTCTTGGTCCCACCCTGGGCTCAATGGAGTCTCTCTTTAAACAGGGCGAGGCGTCGAAAGAGGTCAAAAGCAAGGGAGAACAGACCACTCAAGACACTGCAGACACTGCAGGATCACAGGACACTCCGTCATCAGCTCCAATTTCAAGCACTTCTTCCAGATTCCCACAAATTCCAGCACCTCAGAACATCGTTCGAGTGCCTCCGATCAACTGGGCGAAATATGGAGTGGTTGGAGATGCGCTAGATCGGTTACACGAGGACCAGCGTACGAATCCCACTCCTAGTCAGCCTGAGATGCTTCCTACCAGAGACGCTCAGCCTACGCAACCAGTCATGGAGCAATACCAGTATAGCGCAGAAAAGGCGCCAGCCTATCAAGTGGCGGCGCCGTACAACCCTTTGAAGGACACGCCGCAATCGGCCGTAGGCAGAGGGTCTAACAAGATTTAAATATCAATTCAACTTACACTTTGCTGACAGTGTCTTCAAATGTTTTACGGCCCATTGCCAAAAGACCAGACCATGTAGCGCGAGAAGGTGTTTGTACTAACAGGATGTAGTATCGAGGCTAGCTTTACGGCTCGCCGATTCCAATGTATGGCTGCCAATTCGTGGTCGAGGTCGCTGAATATTTGGCGATCTGAAAGTGGAAGATTGCTAGAAATTTATCGATATCAATTTTGACTTGAAAGCATTTCGCATGAAGATGAGGTAAGCTACATATAGAGCTTTTGCGGTAGCTCAGAGACCGTCCGCTAAATTCGCGTGAATATTTCAGAACGGGACCCCAACTTACACTTCACCGGCGCAAAAGCGATGAGTAGTACTTTTCTCTAGATCACTATTGCATTTCACTCAGACTGGAAGGAGTATTGGAATTAAACATATACGACAATTCGCGACGCGGAATTCTCGCTTTGTAGCTTCGCTGAGAGTTGCGAGTATAATGACATTGCTGGTATTCTGAGTACGTATGCTAGTCTCAGCTTTCATGGCTGTGATATGGCGTGGAAGACAAGCTGGTAAGATACTTTATTGGTCATGAGTATCTTCTTACTAAGGTCCAGATGCTCACTATTTCGACTCTAGGCCATTCCTGGGACGAGGCTTGGCTGCTAAGACAGCTGTGATTTTCATGATACTGGCACCTTTCCGTTTCTGAACTATGATTGAGACATTCGCGCTCGGGTGTAGCTCAGATCTGGGCAAAGGATCTTACTTTAATTCAGGATGAACGACTTGTTGGCTACTCTCGAAGAAGTATCTGACTGGGCCCTTGAAGAGATGCTGAAGATGCATCCTCGATACATGATCGAAGTCCACCAAAACTCGTCGCAGATTCTGTTCTTATATTGCTCGCTCGGACATGGCTGTGCTAGTCGTCTTTCTATGAAATCCGATGAGGTGGTCGCTTATCTCCAGAATAGCAACTCAAGCAGATGCATCTAAGTTGCGGTATATCACAGCCCGCACGCCAGATCTGCGTGAACTTCTCAGAACGCAGTGCTAATTTACACGACACCTGGTGCAAAACCGATGAGAAATGATGTTTCGTCCAGTTTTCGATCAACGGGATGTGCATGAGAAAGGAAGGTTGTCTCAATACATCAGATGATCCTTTTCATACCAGCAACTGACTGCAGTGAGGTTAGCCTATCTCACCGCCCTCCTACCATAAGAAATCTAGCTATCGTTCAACCCATCCTTCATACAGCCCTTTTCTCGAAGGGCCCTCTATATCTCCTCTTTCCAATATTCCAATCAGAAACCTCCAGCATCGAAGCTCCCCAAGCGCGGCCAAGCGAACATATTCAGCCAACTCCCAAAAGCCGCTTCAACATGGGCCTCGCTACATTTCCAATAGGGACATGAAGATAGAGGGGATTTATTCAAGTATTTTGATTCGATCCCTTTCGGAAAAAAAGAATCGATAGGTTGAGAGGTTATTTGCCGATTGGCTGGTGTTGTGAGGATCGGGTCTGTTGTTCCTGAGTTTGGGGAAGGAAGAAGTGGTTTTGTGTGGCGCTGGCTGAATGGATGTTGGAGAAATAATTAGAGATGATGAATGAAGCCGATACTCCGTGGAAACGTGAAGACTAGTTTACCACCTAACAAGAAACCTTCATGATAACTCACCCAAAAACCAACGAACAACAAGAACCGCATATTACCGGTGAGTGATAGCCGGGGATATCCTGGGGATTTGTGAATGTTTGTTTTGAAGTACGTGGTTTGCAATTTCCTGGATAGCTGATTGAGGGATTTTGACTTTGTTATTTGTTGCGGGAGGACGGAATTTCGTGCGTAGGGAGGATGAGTGGACTGGTTTTGATTCGTTTGGGTTGGTGGGAAGGGAACTGGGAGAGGGGAGAGGAATAGTGAAGGGGGTCCAAGTCATGTTCGACTTCTGGAAATCACAGCCACGTTTACGCGACGCTTTTTTTTCAAACATGATCAGAATCGAGGATAGTTCTGTTAGACATATTGAATACTATTATGTGAATGTAAAGACATAGCGGGCTCGCCAAAAAATTGTGACGCTCTTCCAGTCTTCTCCGTCTGCGCCTATGCGAAGCTCAGTCCTTGTGACCTGCTCTAAAATATTCTGCTTCAGCAGTAAAGCGTACTCCAGAGCCACTCATATCCTCATCAAACATCATGGCAATCATTTTCATACAACTCATCATCGTAATCGTGAAAACATGAGAGCGTCCAAGAATGCTCTGCCCAATCATCATTGTTCATACAAGTCGTGTCCATCCGCATCTCATTCCTCTTCCAGCTGTTTCAAAAGTTGCTACTTCGCAGCCTTCTTCGAAGCTTTAGTCTTGCGGACACCGAATTGTTGCAACAGAGAGCTAGCAGCCTTACCCGGCGTCTGAGGTGCCTCTTCATCGTCTTCTTCATCGTCTTCATCACCGTTGGCGTGACTGTCCTTCTTTGGTGGAGTGTCCTCGGGCGCCTGGCCAGGTGGAATCGCATTTCGAGATTTGGTTGCTGCATGGAAGCCTTTACCGCCCAGGAAGTCTTTGCCTCGTAGATAACCTGGGATCCTGGAAGCGCGGAATGGACGACGCGTGTGGGTGAACGAGGGAGGTGGCATTGAGTTCACTGCTGAGGGCTGTTGGCGAGGGACGCGCTTACGCTTCTTTTCTTCTGGGGCAGGCAACTTCTCGAAGTCGGAGGCCGTGTAGCGCTTGCGTGGGCGCTCTGCTGATATGTTAGGGATGGCGATCTCTTAAATTCATTTGGGAGGAGATTACTGACCTTTATCGACGTTGACGTCGCTGGAGAGCATCGCACTCTTCTTCTTACGTGCGAACTCTTCAAGGGTACCCGGCTTTCCTTTCAGCTGCCAAGTCTCGCGCCAGAGCGTCTTGTCTACGTCGGTCACGGGCATGGGCTCGGCCAGCTGAGTGGTGCCTTCCGTGATGGGAGAAAGTTGAAGTGCCAGGTCTTCTAGAGGGACCGCCGAGTGGCGGCGGGCGCGCTTTGGACGCTGCGCGAGATTCTCGTCATGAGCTTCTGAGCTCGCAGCAAGGAATGATCCCGGTGCCATGTGAAATGGGCCGCCGTACTTGTTGAACCCAGCAGTGTCAGGCATCATGGTGTTACCACTGCCCGGTGTAGCCGCGCGGTAGCCTGTCAGCTTCATCGGGGTGACGAAGCTTGGAGGTGGCATGGCACGTTCCGGCGTGGCTTGAAAGAACGGAGCACGGCTAGAACTGTCAGGCAGCTGGACATTGGTGATTGTCATAGACATATCATGGTCAGCTGGCGACTCCTTGGACTCGATGGCAGATTCCGGATCGATGAGCATCGCGTGATCCTCGTCTACCACTCTTCAGTTAGTTGCCCGTTGGTTCATTGTGGGCTTGACAGTGACAAACCTTCGAATCGGTCAGTCGGCTGGGTAGAGACCTTTGGTGACGCGGCCGCACTGTCTAGGAAATCTGTGTGGTACACGCGCAGACCATCTTGTGCCGCGACCTGGAGCTGGAGACTTCGGAAATTATCGTGAATAGTGCTGATCAAGTTAGTAAATCGTCGAAAGCAGTAGGCAAAGTGGAGTAAAAGCACGGGACGGTACTACAAACTTAAGAAAGATAGGAAAAGAGGGAGCAGGGAGGGAAATAGGCCAGAAGCTTAGAGTAATAATTTATTACCCGCGTTGCTTATAACTCACCTCACGGTAGCTGTAAGCTCCTCTTTCTCCCTGCTTAGGACCGCGATGTGTTCTTTCATCTTCCCAATCTGTTCCTGCATGGCTTGGATAGCGGAGAGCTGTTCAAAGACGTCGTCTAAACGATTGTCGATCTGTTCCTTCATGGTAGCTTGCTGCGATGTAGTCTGATCATGTGCGGCCTTCAAGCTTTCCACAGCGAATCGCGTCTCATCGCCCTGTGTTCGGGGTGTGAATGTCTCCGTTAAATGTTTGGCCAGCGCGGTTGCGTCTGAAGGGGGAGGATTCGCCATCTTCAGGGATAGCCAAGTTTGGTGTTGTGTGTGATGGGAGTAGTGAAAATGACAGACCACGACGATACTTATAGGCAGCAGGCTTTGGCCACTTCCTTATTTTGGATCTGGGACGCGATCGTGTTGTGGACGTTTGCTGTTGTTTACATTACGCGTAAGTAGTGGTCAGGTCCAAGTGAGGCGGCCATGTGAACTTTAAGTGAGGACACGGACGAAAGTTGAATTTGAGGAGAGCAGATCATGTTAAACGGCAGTGATGCTAATTGAGAGAAGAAAAAGCCCTTCACTTTCAGTCGTGTGACCGAGTAGAGCCAGTTTTGAGCTGATGTTGTACAAGAACCGCCTACTTACGCCACGTCGTCGACCTGCAGATGGTATGGTTCGTACACTGTGTAGGTCCCTTTCTTCATTGCTGATCGCCATCATTGTCGGAACTTCTTCGCCTCAATCATACACGTAATTTCATTCCTTCGTCCTCCGGGCCAAACTTGGATATCTATAATCCGCCGGCAACACAATAGGCCGCCTTCTCGCCTTTGCGAATGCCTCCATCACCTCTGCCTGAGAATCCGTTCTTATGGTCGTTCCGATTGACATGAAAAAGCTGCCCCATCAATCAGTGTATGCTAATTGCCTGGTCTCATGTCCAAAGTGCGTACCCAAACGTGGCAGCCGAACCTGCCATATATTGTCCCAATGTCCGGATCATGCCGTTTGGCCCCGGGCCAAACCGTACAATATTTGTTGCGCCAAAAATGAAGCCAATGATAAGACCGACAGCTGTGGCGATGTGTCAGAGGGAGATTCACGGGGGTCGTTGTGGAAAGTCGAGCGTACATCCGCCCATCATGGCGCCCATCTTGACTGCAGACAATTGTTAGCCAGTGTTCAATTTGAGTCTCAATTGCAAGGAGTACGTTTGTCAAAGGTGGAAGGGCCGGTGGCGCCTCCATGGGCGGTGGAAGGGACTGGAGGCATCTTGATACGACGTGATTGGGGTTGTCTGTCGGCACTACCTACTATGAAAAGAAGCTATGGCTGCGGCTGCGGGCAGACGGGAGGTCTTGGGGTAATGGTCACGTGTATCCACCATCCTCAGTTCTGAACGGCATGCTGGCTGAGCATTTGGGAGAAGAATAGTTGCGGCTTTGATCAGGTTCCCATTGTGTTTCCCTCCATCTGATATCAAACCTCCACGGCTGCAGTGGTGCTCTATACCTACGGCCTAAGGGTTCAGTTGTTGCCGCCAAAAAGTGTGGATTCATTGGCATTAGGCTTTGCGGATTAAGCGACAACATCGCTTCACCTCCTCAATTACCACCACCACTGCCACTCCCACCTCCGAGCCCTATACACACCTCTCACGCCCGTCAACGAATCCCACACGTCTCGACGCCTCTCCTCCCATCCCATTTGCACCCAAAAACACGTCCTGGACGCTCCCCTGAACCCGAGTGACGTGCCGCGAACGGATCAGCTAGCACACGACACACACATTGCCCACAGCCCGTAGGCCTGACGGGCCATACTCAAACTTCGTCCCTCATCTCTATGAGCGTAGTCCGAGATCAACATCTGCCCTACCTGTTGTCGTTGTTGCTGCATCGCGAGCTCCTGTCGCCGACGCCAAGTCTTCGTGAGGCGAAGAAGCAAAGGCAGGTTCATTGGGCGAAACAGGAACGATAGAGACAATTTCGACCCAGACACATCTCCACCCAGTAATCACAGATGACGGCCGTCGCTCCTCCTCATAATCTATGGCGTGGCTTTAATGGACCTACCAACGGCCTGACCAACATGAGTGCCGACGACGTCTCTCGAGCGCCCATGCCTCGCAAGAGCGCCCAACGATCAAACTCGTCGACCTCACTGAATTCGGTATCCTCTTCGACTTCCTCCTCGTCCACACTCTCTGCTGCCTCGACCCAGCACAATGCTGTCAATGGAGTGAACGGCGTGAACGGGACCAATGGTGTAAACGGTGCACAGGCCAATGACTGGGCCTCACAACGGAAACGGACTACTCGTGGGTTATGGCCAACGCCCAAATCTGAACCTATTGCAGGCATATCCACTGCTAGACCGCAGTCGGTTTCGAGCGCGTCGTCAGGGCCTTCCGCTTCCTCGGCGATATCAGCTCTTCACAATCCGCCCAACATGAGTGGCCAGTCTGCTCTACAGCAGCAGAATGGCGTCGCCAGACCGCAACAGCAACAGCATGAGAATACCGCTGTCCTTTATCTCACGCCTATGAATGGCACTTTTGAGCGAAAAACTATCAATGTCCCTTTTTATCCTGACGTCCTCCGGATAGGTCGACAAACAAACAACAAAACCACTCCAACTCCACTAAACGGATACTTTGACTCAAAAGTCTTGTCTCGTCAACACGCTGAGATTTGGGCCGATCGCAGCGGTAAAGTCTGGATCCGAGATGTCAAATCATCCAACGGCACATTCGTTAACGGGCAACGATTGTCGCAAGAAAATAAGGACTCGGATCCTCACGAGCTGAGGGAGCAAGATATGTTGGAGCTCGGCATCGATATTGTTAGTGAAGACCAGAAAACTGTCGTCCATCATAAGGTTGCGGCCCGTGTGGAGTATGCTGGGTTCTACGGGTCAAACAACGCTCTGGACCTGAACTTCGGTGATTTGGATCAGTCTGCGAACTCGAACCTGATAAATCAATCGCTGGGACAACCCCTTGGTCAGATGCGAAGGACTCCAAGTCAATCTTCACTCAATAGCACCGGACGAATGAGTGTTGCGAGTGCTGCTTCAAGCATGAGCAACATGCAACAACGGCAACAGCATTTCTGGTTGACCCCTGTCAACATGGACAAAATTATCCAAAAACTTAACGTGAGTACATGCCCGCACACTGTTTGAACTAGACTGATGATCATAGGCCGAATTCAAAGCCGCAAAGCAACAATCTCAAGACCTCCAACGGACCGCCCAATACATCGACTCAATGCTGTCTGCTGAACAACCGTCAGCCAAGAAAGAGTCTGCACAGAAACCGTCATCGATAGACAAAGGCAAGGGACTGTCTTCAATGAAGGACAATTTAAAAACCCGGTTTTCAGAACCACCTGCACCTCCACCACAGGCGCCACTTCCTGAAAAGCCCGACATAGGATCCCAGCGCACTGTCGCTGGCAACAACATAGCCTCATCCCCCATCTCTTTTGGCAGGAGCGACACTGAAAAGCCAAAGATAGGGTCAAGCTCTCCTGTGCGCCCAGCCTCTTTCACAAGCTCCGAAGTCCCAGCGACAGCATCCCAGATTGCCAATCTTGTTGACGCTCTTACCAAAGCAAAACACGAAGTAGAGGTTCAGAGCATGCGGTTAAGAGAAGTAGAAGATGCCCTGGTCCAAGAGCGAGTGAAGCGAGAAGACGCCGAGGAGAAAGCAAAACGTCTTGAGAAGGAAAAGGATCGGAGTTCGCTAGATGCTCACCACTTGCAGCCTCCGCCATCGCCAGCGACGGAAGAAAGCAGTACGCCAATCGAGGATGAAAGCCAGGAAGATAAGCTGGAGAAACTGGAACAAACAAAGAATGAAAAATTGCAGGAGAGGTTGGACGCTCTTCTTGCCGAATTCAATGGATTCAAATCCATGGCGGAACAGTGGAGGCAAGACAAGCTGCTAGCAGAAAAAGAACGTGACCAGGAGCGGAAGGAGAGGAAGAGCCTTGCTGAGCTTGTTGAACAGATGCGATCTCAGGAGGCTGAGCGCGCGGAACAAGAGAAGAAAAGTGAGGCCAAGCGTGAGAGGCGGCGATCCAGATCTGCTGCCGCTTCTAATGGAAGCGCGACCAAGGCTGCCGATGGTACTGAAGAAAGTGTATCGAAAGATTCAAAGAATGGCGACAAGACCAATGTCTCTGGGTCAAAGGATGTTGAGTCCAATGGTCATCCGGTTGTCCATCAGGCCCATGCGCAAGGATCAGATCAGTCGGATACACAAGAACTTGTGCGCAGGAGCAAGTACATGACTCACACGGCACCAGTCCTCTCTGCCTTCAGCGTCGTGGTCCTGGGCATGGCGATCATGGCTCTGGTCAACAATATGCAGCGTGGAGAGTCCATAAAGCCTTGAGAAATCGCAATTTTGATAAATTGCCTGAGCTTCGGCTGCTAGCTTGAGACTGCTGCAGCTTATGGTTCAGAGACAGGGCTTATGCTGGGCCAGAGAAGAGAGCATGTGTCATCTCTCCGAGATTACCGTCAGAGCCGGACTTCTCGTAAAGTGTGCTGATGATCGGTTGACCATAAGAGCATCTGTCCCTCCGAGAGAAATAGTTGGTCAGACTCGGGCGGCACAGACGATTTTGGATATCACATTGTTCAGCTTGTGTGAAATCTGTCCTGGAAAGAGGCAGGGATTGCGCGACAGAGGCCACCGAACACGACACTCAGGGGTGGGTTGACGAGAAAGCTACTCTGGGGCCTTGTCATCCTAGGATCGTATTGGTCTGCTTTTACCTTTACTTCTTATACATATGACCTTTCTTCTTTTCTGTTGCGACCGACGAACATGTGTCCGGTGTCACCTTCCCAGATAACTTCTAGTTTTCCTTTGTTCTTTGTGTGTTAATAGCGGGACAGCGACGACGACGACGACGACGTGGTTTCGATTCACTCGCTATCTAGAAGGGAATGAGCTGATGACGGATAAGATACCCACTCGCTATTACATTACCTTTTTTTTTTCCTTTCACCTTTTGGGCAATTTTTTGGTATGGAGACGTGCGATTTCTGTTTTGGCCTGGGCATGGATTCGAGCTGGACCGTCTGTCGTGGTTCCAGCGAGAAAGCGCATATTTGCATGAGTCTGGTGTATGGAGCTGTCGAATTTGTTTTCCTTGGAATCTGACTGCGGAGGAACGGACAGGGGGATTGGGCGGAGTTTCATGGAGTTTTGTGAGCGCTCTCGATGTTGTTGTCGATGTTGTTCTTCTGTCTCCTTGTGTGGGAACGAGTGTATATATGAGGCTCAATGTTATGATTTTAACTTCCACTTTTGCAATGGCGCATGATTCTTTTAGCAGCTGCTATGTGGAGGATCGCTTTTGATTGCCGTTGCTATCGGCCTGCTGCTGATTGTCAATGTCAGAATCCATGCAAAACATCGTTTCGACAGCCACCAATGAGGTTATACTAATTTCGACTTTGGCTTCATTTATCACTGTCCATCAAACTCAACGTCAAAGAAGAAACGTATCATTCTTCCCCTCCATTTACGTACTCTTCTTGCGATTCTCACATAATTTGTAGTAGCGAGGATTATTACTTCCCTTCTCATCATCATTGTCTGATATGTAATTATAGGCAGAAATACGATACCATTTACCTAAACTATCTAGTTACGCGTTGATCTATATGCACATCTATCTCTCCACAGTTGTAGTACTGGATCATCGAATTCATCACCATCGTCAAGTCAGTGAAGAAGAACCAAGTACCTAGAGGATTGAGCTTACTTAGTCCGTATCTAGTACATCTTCAATCTTCCATACTAGTACCTCAAAACCGCTACTGATCTTTTTTTTTTTTTTTTGCGCGAATTGTATGTTGGTCTTAATGTTGTTGGAGATTTGACGGCATCTAATTTTCCAACTGCCAGTGCTAGGAATTTATTTATAGGCTGACTTACCCCTTGTGATGAGGTCTTGTCTATTGTGATTATTAATCGGTCTAAACAACACCAATGATGGTTGATGACACAAACTTGTGTTGGAAATATAGCTTTTTTTTCCAATTGCTAGAAATCGGGGATGTCGATGTCTAATTGGATTGGATTGGATTGGATTGGGTAAGTAGTGGATTGATGGAACCTGATAAATCCTAACGGAGTCGATAATTCACGATCAGAGAAATAGTTTGGGAATGTCGGGGGATATTTGGAAGCAATACCCAACCCTCGTTGTATGTACTCTTGAGTCGAGTCATTGAAGTCATTCATTCGTTCGTTCATTACATAAGCCAAAAAAAAGACTCGGTCGTTACTAAAGGTTCCGGGTATCAAACAATACGAAGCTCCACACATGCAGGAAAAGGACAACATCCACTGCCTATTCCACCTTTTCACTTATCAACAATTTAGACTCCACCACGCGTGAGCCAATGATTCCGCCGTTGTGGGTATAGCTGAAAGAAAATTCGCGGCTGAGGAATAAGGTAGCGGAGAGCTGGGTTTTTTAAACGCTGGGGTGGACCTGCATGTTTGGGTCGTGTTTGCCGCTGTGAGATTTCCGCGAACGCCAGACGTGGAGAGCGGCCATGATTGTCGTCGCTGCGAAGAGGAGCCTAACCAAATATTAGTCATCAAAACCTCTTGCCCAGTTCCTCTTCAAAGGGATCGAACTCACCACTCAAACGCCCCAAAAACAACAGCAGCCTGACTAGACCGACACGGCGAGCCACTCCGACAATCCCAATCCGTAAGCAAAACCGCAAAAGCGATAAACCCCGCAAACCAAAACAGCATAGTTATAAACTCGGCAGCCAGGATCCCGTATTTGTGAGCGGCGGTGGGGAAGCGCGCCGGTGCGACGATGAGGTAGGCGACGGCGAGGATGGTCCACACGCTCACGAATAGGAAGAAGTTTGCTTCGGTGGGTGACCAGGTGCCGTAGGGACCGTTCCATTCGGAGACGACGTAGGCCATGAGACCCAGGACGAGGATGGCGAGGAGGGCTTGCGCGATGCGCAGGGGGAGGGTGTAGTTGAATGCCATGCTCGCTGTGGATGTGGTGAGGAGTGAGGCTGTCGGATGGGCGCGTGAGGATGTTTCTATATGGTGTAGAAGTACCTAGTAGAGCTGTTTGCAGTGATTAAGTACTAGCAGGAGGAGGTTTTGTTTGCAGGGAGGGGGAGGGAAGGTGTTGACAAGGCCCCGAGGAAAGGGTTTAGTACCTGGAGATATCAAGGGCATGGCGAGCCCTTGCCCTGTCTTGTCTGTATGACGCAAATCATCGTTCAGCAATTGACCTTCACCTTGGCCAGTTCGCGTTTCGACGGTCATCCATGTGGTCGCAAGGTCGTGGGCCGTTTGCTCGACGCGCGCTCAGTGGCTATGCAGGATGACGGGTGCAAACATCATCCTTGCTGCGCCGAGACGTCTGCTGACAGGGACAAATGTCCCACTAGATGGAGGCGCAGGTGGATTTATTGGACCGGTTTCCTCGGAGTTGGGGATTGAACGATTGATTTCAAGTTTGGGATTGTTACCAAGACTGCACAAGTGTTGGTGGTTGGGGATTCGCTTGGGGGATGTCGAACGCTTGATGACGTGGCTTTCCTCTCCTTGGTCTTTTCCAGCTCTGCTCTCCCAGTTCGCATCAACTCGCTTCATTTTACTGCACGGGTTAGGTCGAGATTGGTTAATTGCTCATGATCCAGTCATGCTTTACAGGACCGACTTGAATTTCGACGACTTACATGATCTCTCTCCTCGGCTCCTTCAGCTTGAGACTTTAAATTACGGATCAAAGTTTAATCACTGATGAACCTTTTCGCGGACGGCAGCCGCAAATCAAATTGGGCTTGTAAAGAACTTGTGTGCGGCCTGTGAATGGCTGGACACATCCTCGGAGCATTTCCGAAAGCGGTGACTTGCCCTGTACTGGACGATCCCTGCCGATATGTCGATTGCCGCCGCCAAAATCTCCGATGCCATCGCAATTGTGAAGAGGACTGCACTAGAAAGAAGGATGAATGGATTAGGTTGCTTTTTGGGCCTGTTTTTTGCGCTTGCTATTAGCTCATACTAAATCATCATCTTCACTTCCTTCATCGAATCGCCGTGCTTGTTGCTCCGTACTGATCACACCATTCTTTTCCCGCTCTTCAGGAAATACTCCTACCCGACTGTCCGCGTCTATGAGAAGTGATTCCTTCGCGCTTGCTGTCCGGGCGCGCTGGACCTCGTACAATTCAGAATCCCTGGAGGATGTCACGTCCTTGCCCAGTACCTCCTGTGTGCTGGATTCGGGTCCAGTCTTGGTGTTGTGGAGGCTGTGCGAGACGCGCGAGATAGATTGCCGGATTGTGCTCAAATTGACGAATTTGCTGAAAAAGGGACGCAAGGTTGCAAGCGAGCATGCAAGAATGCCAGATCCGACCTCGACGATGCATATTATGGTGAGGGGTTTGATGGTTTCTGAACTGTTCTCAGTAGAGCTCCCTCATGTGCACTAGGATACGCGCTTACTATAGAATCCGATTGACTTGGGATGGAGAATTCCGTGAATGTAGACAAATCGAACGATAGAGCTGATGCAGCCCCTGGAAACTTGTTAGAAGCGCATCTCAAAGCGAGTTCGTACAAGTCTTACGTAGTTGCCAGTGTCAATATCAATCCGACGGTCCACTTCTGCACCTTTGCCATATTTGCCTTCCACAACAAAGGGATCGGGAGCACTGCAAGAACGATATCTGTCAAAGTATTGACAGTATTCTGTCCATAGGCTACGAATGCTATTGACCACGTTGGGGCGCATTTATCCAGTATAATCTTTCTGGCAAAATCATTGGGGGCGCCGCACATGAATATCATGTAAAAGATCTCGGTCAGATTGGCAACAGTTGCGGCCACCACGACCACATAAACGATGCGCCGCTGGCCTGGGGAAGTAATGATTCGTAGGAAGAATGCGCCGAGACTGAGCTTCAATGTGATCATTGCAAATGCGTATTGAGTTGCGCCGGCGATGAACCACTGGACAACCTGTAAGCAATATCAAGATTATGGGAGCAAGATCCTATGCTTACACCTGTCACCACATCAAGGACCTCCAAGGCAGGACTGATACCTGGGACCAAGTGGACGATGACCATCTGTATCGCACAATATACCGTGAAGAAGATCTGGGGTAATACATTAGCACCGTCAGCTTGGCACCAGAGGATGAGAGCGTACCTGCGTTAAAAACACAAACCAGTCGTCATATCCAATACTGTGAAGTAAATGGCTGCGAACGTAGAACCGCAGGCCAATGACGATCCAAGTGAAGACGAGGAAGATAGCTGCGATTACTACCTCCGTGTACGCAAGCTTCGCATTCTCTTCCAGCTCTTTAGCTGAGAAGGATGAATCCATGGTCAGAGCAAAGGAGACCCTCCCAGCAAGGGCATCAATCTGGTTGTTGCGATGCTATCTGGTATCGATACCTCGGCTTTTGAGGACAAGACAAGACACAAAAATGGCCAGGAGTCGTGAACTCAGGCCATACATATCAATACGACAGCCATGTGTTCAAGCGAGCAGAGAGGTGCATCTTAGATGATATCGGATGGGCTCTCTGGATAGAGGAAGCCTGCGGGCAACGGAACCAAGCAACAGAACTACATTGGAAGATCAGCATTGGAGGCGTTCTGCACTTTCGCCATTGGGGATAGCGAGAGTGATGTGAAGAATTGGAGAGCGCAACTCCCGAGAGGAGTAAGCCAATAGTGTTATGGTCAAGGAGCGAGTTCCCCTCTGACAGCAGCGCACAGATGGATGAGAAATGCTCGGCGGACCCTGACAAGACCGACAGCACTATAGTCTGTATAGTTTGTAGTGGTTGACGTGCAGCTAGAGTGAGTGACTGCAGGGGCTCGAATCGTGATTGGTGTGCTTTGCTGAGGACGACCGAACGCATCGCCACTCGGACCGATATTGTACATACTTGAATCGACAGTTGCTACCAAGGTTCGCGATTGAGGTTGTCATGAACTGGCGAGGGAGAGATCTGTCGAGGTTGGTCTGGCAGTGGATGATCGACATTGGCATTGCTCCGGATTTCCGCGTCCTTCCAGTCAGTCACCGCGGAGGACATGCTGCCAAATGATCAAGGCGAAGATATTGTGTCCGGAGGCTGACTTCGAATGTGGAACTCTGTCATCACCACTGGCTTCCCCTCAGGAGATTTTGAGGGACGGCTTTCTCATGACAGCCCCCTTTCCACCGGTGGAGAAGAAGGAGCAGAATCAGAACGGGATCAAGTGAAGGCTATACCCGTGATTTCCCGTAAATCGTTGCGGGAGGCGGGAGGCATTCTCGTGAAGGATTTGTATCGATATCGGTCCGAATTTTCTTCTTTGGTGTGCCCAACTCTCGATCTGAAACATCTCACGTGCATTGCATCGTCCTCTCTGCTGATCCTGAAACAACACTACCTACTTCTATGATGTTGCTCTTCGAAGAAAGAACGTCAATGATGCAACTCTAGTACACTCTTCGACGCAATTCCTTGGACTTTGTGACAGCTCTCCAGCTGGGCCCTTGACACAATACATTACGCACGACCATATCGATTTCTAATTGGCAGTGTTCACCCATCGAATCACCAATCCCAACACTACCATACCCCCTCCTCCCTTCTCCCCGCCTCCTCCCTCCAAATCTCTTACCTCACGGTGGGATCGGGTTCTTCCAGTCCCGCCCATACTTTGGATCAAAGCAAGACGGCTGCATACCATATCGATCGCAATGTTTGCCCATTTCGTATATACCAATGAGCCCATCATCAACATTCAGTGTTTTTTTCGCATAACAATAGCAGTCTATCTTCATGTAAGCAATGGCCACGGATCCAGACGACAACAGAGAGGGGTTAATGGAGAGGAGTGGGAGGACTCACCCCGACATGGCCAAGGCGCGCCGTCCTTTTCATCCCAGAACTGGTTCGACAGTTCCCAGGCTGTGGATTCATGAGGAATTATGGGCCATGGCAGGGATGTAAAATCTCTACTTCCTCGCACGAAAGGGGGACTAGAGATACATCATCGAACAATAATATAATATATTACCCTTAGAATATCTATTATTATTTTATACTCTTTTATTTCAATCGATTGATAAGTATAATTAATACTAATTAGTAGTTATAAGGCGACCGTAGATTAACAAGATCTAAACTTAGTCTACCGTATATAGCTTACCTAGAAGCTTCGTACGATAGGCTATATACTATTCTAAGAGTATCTATAAGGATTAGACTTCTATACGATAGAATATCTATCTAGAAGGTCGACGCTATATCCGCTACCTTAGCCGGACTCGACGAATTAAGGAGGAGGATAAAGAGATCGAGATCCGGAGCTTCCCCCTTAAAACCTTAACTATTAATCCGCACGATAACTATAATCTTTACCGCTAGAGGTTTTCTCTTAAGAGGAATAAGATATATATACGTACGATCTACTAAAAACTAGAGAGATTACGGTATAGCTAGGTATTATATACTAGTATATTAGTAGGTATATCGATAGGAAGATATAGTTTAATCCTCTTAATCCTTTTATATATTCCGAACTAATCTAGATTAGGATATATTTCGTACGATAACTATACGAAATTAAGAGTAACGGATATATAGGAAGGATACTTATCGATATATTTAAGGAAGTCTTTAGAGGCTAGAAGGAAGAGTATTTTAAAAAGATCCTAGCTAATCTTCTTCTAAAAGTATTCTAAGCGTACGAAGATAGATATACTCTCGTACGAGAGAGTAACGAAATAGCTATAAGAAGAATAGTATACCTTCTTTATAATCTAGTATCCTTAACTAGGATAAGTAGCGTTATAAGTCCTAAAGTAGAACTAAGCTTAAGTATAAGAAGTATTCCGAGCGTAGGATAATTACCTCGTACGGTTCTAATTAGGATAGCTTTAGTAATACTAGTAAGGCAAGCCCCGTACGATAAATAGAAAGAGAGACGTCTATATAGCGCTTAACTAGGGACTACTTACTAAAGTCTAAGTATATCCTAACTATAAGTTATCGTATAATAGCCTATCTAACCTCTCTAACCTATTCTATAACTATCCCTAGTAAATCGACAGCTGGAGGCCCTTAGTAGGCTAGAAGAGAGTATAGAACTCTAATAATAAGCTTCTCCTTAGGATAAGAACCAGAAATATTATCGCACGATATAGGAATAGTAAGAATATAAGAGATATCCTCCTAGAGAACTATACTAATAGCTTTAAGGAACCCTCGTACGGAACTAATAAGCTACTTAACTATAGGGAGAGACCTAAGCTCGGGTATAATACCTACCTTACTATAAAACCTACTATTCCTAAGATATAGGGTACTACCTATACTAACCCTAGAGAGAGGAGAGGTAGCAAGTCTATACCGTACGAAACCAACTAGTATAGTAGATATCCTAGCCCTAGAGAGAGGAGAGGTAGTAGACTTATACCGTACGGAACTAGCTAATCTAGTAACCACCCTATTAACCCTAGAATAACTAGGGATACTATATATACTAACCCTAGATATAGAACCTACCTCTATATAACTAGAGGCAATATAGTAACTATATTTAGTAAGGGTATAATCCCTAACTAATATAGAAACTAAATAGCGCCCCGTACGGATTAAACTTAAAGAATTAATTAATTATTACAAGAAATCTACTCCCTATAATAACGGTTTCGTACGAACTAATAGGAGTTCCTAATAAGCCCTATAATATCAGAACTATTACGACATTTTCTAAGGTATAGAAGAAGGAAAGGAACTTTACTAGAGAGCCGTACGATATCTTCTAGGAGAAGGTTAAGATTTTTATAGTAACCTACAAGAGATTCTTAATTTTTAAACTATATTACTATACGGTATTTCCTAATATTCTTTCTAGTCGTACGGAAGAATTTTATATTAACTATATTAATAGAGAAGCACTATAGAGCGAAATTTATACCGCTATAGACTAGAAATTTAATATAGTATAGAATTTTGCGAAATACTATATAGACTAGACTATAGTAACCTAGTCTCGTACGAAGGTAGAAAATACTAAGAAATTACTCCTAGATATCCTAGAACTCCTAATTAATAAGCTCTAAAAGATATAGAGGGTGCTAGGCCTAGGATATACTAGAGATATTTACCTCCGTACGGCAGTAGTAGCAGCCTATAAGGGAGTTAAGGAACTAGAACTAGCTTTTCTAAGAGTCTCTTATTTATACGAAGAACTTTTTATAGAATTAAGAGTAGTAATCTAGATCTACTAAGATAGGAAGGGATCTAGATTATATCTAGTAGAAGAGAACTAGAGGGAGGATCCCTATACGTTCTTTAATAAAAGGAAGTTTATTAAGAATAGGAAAAGTAGATTTAGGAATTCTAGCCCCTCGTACGGAGGGAAGAAATAGCCGTTAAAATAAGGCTAATAACTATAGTAGAAAAGAAGGAAGCTATTCTCTCCTAGGCCTTTCGCACGATCCTTAAAAGATAATATATACTAGGTATATAGAAAGTTAGATTATAGAAGCTAGAAATATACCTAGAAGGAGAAGAACCGGACTAAGTAGTAATTCTTCTAGTTAGTAGAAGAAGCTAAGATAGAAATTCTAATAGAATCTAAACTTACTTAGTATCTTATTTCGTACGAAGGAATAGAAGAGTAATTTATAGCGTACGGAGAACAGGATTTAGAAATAGAGGATAGGAATCAGATTATCTAATTCCTTATAGATATCGCTTTTCTTTACCGTACGACGGGAGAAGATATCTATAGCTAAGAAGAACTAGAGATAACAGCTTAATAATTCACCCTATAAAGCTACTATATAACCTAGTACTAAGGTAAGCTTTAGGATACTAGTACCGTACGAGTATTAATAGTTAGAAAGAAGTAGATAGAAGTATATCTACGAGAATTCCCTCGTACGAAAGTTAATTAGATACTAGGATTAGTAAATATTACCTTTAGAGATAGTAAGGTAACTAGTATAATTAGGATAATAGAAATAGAGAATCCTCTCGGGCGAATTACCTACTATATCCTAGAGAAAGATACCCTATTCTTATTTAGCTTAGAAGATATAGATAGGTTAAAATACTTCTTTAATAATATTAAGAATGTTATCGTACGATACGAGATAGGATAAAGATATCTAGTCGTACGGAAATAGGGATATACTTTCTTTAATATCTTACTAAAGAAAAGGGTATTTCTTATAGAACCTAAGCTAAGAAGGATCTATAAGCGGTTTAGATATCCTCGTACGGAAAGGCTTTATAAGCTTCTTTAGTAAGTAGGTTATAATAATATCCCGGAGTCCGTTTTAAAGAAGATCTAGAAGTTCTACTATTAATACTAGTCGTACGACCTAAGTCTAAGGAGATTTAAATTTTTAATTAAGGATAATTACTACTTTAATTATAAAATCATTATTAATATAATAGACCTAGATAGTCGTACGGTACTCTATATTATTAATATAGTAATATCTTTCTAAGCGGTAACTTTTCTAAAATCTATATCCGTACGAGATATATAGGACGCCCTCTATAGGTATTAGATCTATACGTACTAAGGACTACCAGATTTTATTATCTATAATCTAGGAACTAACTTTACTTCTAAAGAATTCCGAAGTTCTACTAAGGTTATTAGTAGTTCGTACGAAGAGATGCTAGTAGAAGCTTACTATACTATAGAAAAGATTAAAAGGTAATATAGACTACTAAGGAGAGTATATAATATGATTTCAAACGAGATTAGTAACCGTACGGATAAAGAAACCAGGTTATAGATAGTAATTAAGGCCCTAAATAATATAGCTAGGCTAAATAGAATTATTCCTATACTCCTAGTCTTTAGTATATATCCTAGGATTAACTAAGATTCTCTACTATCTCCTAATATTATCGCACGAGGGATTGCTATTAAGAAAGTAATAAAAGCTTTACGATCTATCCGTACGAAAGTAGAAATTAGCTGTACGATTAATATAAGAAATAGACCTATCTAATATAGAGTTCTCTCTCTTCTACTTAGATCTAAGGTTATAGTATAGAGAGAAAAGAAAGGATAGAAGGGACTATTCGAAATTAAGGTAATTAAAGGAAATAATATAATCCTAGATCTCCCTAGTAGGCTAATAAAGTTTCGTACGATATTAGTTAAACTATACTTTAAGGATAGGAACTAAGATAAAGAGGCCTATCCCTAGCAAGAAGACTCGTACGAAGGAGATAGTAGTAAGGAGGAAGATAGAGATCTAGGAGAAGGACTAAGAGATCCTATCCCCCCTAAAGCTTCTATACGATAAAGCGGGAGGAGAAATTAAGGACGATTACCTACGAGGTACGAAATATTTATAGCCTTCCTTTCTAAGAAGGAAATAGATAATTTTAAGCTCGCCGTACGACTACGATAGAAGGGAAGAATTAAGACCCTAGGCCCTCTATATAGGTTATTAGACTAGATAGAGCTAAATAACCTTACTACTACGGATATTATTAAGATTATCTAATACTATAAAGCAATTTATAGTAAAGAAGAGTTCTTTAGATCTTATTTCGTACGAGAGATTAAAGGAAAAACTATAGAGCCGTACGAGAAATCACGGCTAGTCGTATAAGGTTTTAGAGATTAAGGAAAGTAGGAACTTCTTATCTAATCTCTAACTATCTAGAGAATAAGCTAAAGACTAATTATCGCGTTAGGCCCTTCCCTAATCCTAATATTTAACGTACGAGGAGAGTTAAGAGATATTACCTAGGTATATACCTAAGTAAAGGATTTATTAAAAAGGAAGATCTTCGTACGATTACTAAAGAAATTAGTTAATCTATATCCTAAAGGCACGGTAATCTAGATTAAGAGACTATTATATAGGCTTACGGAGGTAGGTCTATACTAGTTTAAGATATACTATAACTACTATATCTAAAACCTAGGGATAAAAATCTCTTCGTACGATCTATATCTTCTTTTTATAACTTTAGGACTAAAGGAATTTAGAATTATAGGGCTATAGACTAATAATACCTTTAGTTTTATTACCGAAGCCTTCTCCGTATAGGAAGAAGAGGAGCTTAATAAAGCTTCTTTCCGTATAAAAGGAAAAATAATACTTTCTAAAGACTAGCTAATTAAATTTAATAGAGGGAAGATTAAGCTAGAAGGAAAGGATATTATCCTTACCTAAAAAGACTAGCTAGATCGTTTAGAATTAATTAACCCCCGTACGATAGATACTTAATAGAAATATATTAAGTAACGAGTAAGAGGAGTATATATAGCTTTAGTTTATTAACCTAAAGCTACGTACGACCTATCTATTATAGCTTAATCTATAAACCTAGACGAGAAGGATATTAAGACTCTTAACGCTAGAATCTAGTAGCAGATAGATAATAAGAATAGAGGCTTAAGGTTTATTCCTCTAAGCTTCGTACGAACGAAACTATTTATATTTATAGATAGTTCTTTTATAAACAATAAAGATCTCTCTTCCTAGCTTAGATTTCTTATTATTCTAGCTAATAAAACTACTCGTACGGAAACCAGCTTTAAAATCTAGGGTAATATTATATATTAGATATTAACTAAATATAAAAGAGTAACGAGAAGCGTCCTAGGGAGCGAGCTTTACGGGATATCGAGTAGTTTTAATAATATAATTATATTAAGTACTACGCTTTCCTAAATTACTTCTTACTTAGGACTCGTACGAGTACCTTTAATCGTTTACTTAGATTCGAAATCGTTATACGACTACCTCGTTAAGCTAGGAATAACGGTTAAGAAAAGACTAATAATCGATATTATAGCTATAAGGGAATCGTACGAAAACCGCGAGATCTCGGAGATCCGACGTATCTCTAGAAAAGATAATCTAGTAGATACCTTTACGAAAGGAATTCTAAACGGTAAACTCGAAAGGCTAATTTTAATAAATAAGATTACTATCTAGATAGAGACTTTTATTAAAAGATCTAAGTAATAACTAGCCGTTCGTACGATAAAGGGGAGAAGGGAGTTTATTTTCTTTTATCGGATTATTATTTATTTTATTTTATTTATTCGTACGATAGTTTTTAAAGTAAGCTTTTTTAAACTTAAAGAGCTACCAGAGGTTATTTTAAATTTTTCTTTTATTATATCGGGAATAAAGGCGGGAATTATATAAGGCAAATTTTAAAGTAAATTATTCTTTAAATTAGGTTCCTAGGACTAGCTAAAGCTCGTACGAGTACCTACGTCGCTATTCCTAATAATTAATACCGCCCTAGGTATACCGTACGCTAGATTCCGATTCTAAATAAACTCTAGATCTTACCGCACGAACCTCTACTTATACCTAAATATAATACTTACACTAAAGAGCGTGCGAGTTATAGATATAGATACCGTACGTATAACCGAGAAGAGTAGTATAGGCTCGACTATTAAAGTTACCAGCCGGAAGGTTCTTATACTCCGTAAACTTAGTACCGGGCTTCTAATAGTAGCCGTATATATAGTCTTAATAAACGACACCGCGCGACTAGACTAGAAGAGCTAGGAAATACCCTTTACGACGGAACTACTTAGCTATCTAGTATATCGGATTAAAGTTCTAGAGGGTAGTACTAGAAGGGAGTAATATAGTAACGTTAACGGAAGAGAGCGAAAGAATAGTAGCCTTATTATCCTATCGTACGATATTAACTTTATACTCGTACGAAGGATTTAAAATAAGAAAACTTATATTAGTAGCGAAGTAGCCTATAAAAGTACGGTAGTTAGGCTAGCCGGTAGGGACGACGATAGCGATACGGCTAGTAGCCTAATTAACCTAGTAGACGATCTAACTAACTAGGGTCTAGAGAGTAACTTAGGTAGCTATTATTCTTCGTACGATAAGTTAGTAGAAGTTTTAAATTAGATTTAGATAATCGTACGAGAACTTAGAGAGAAGGGAGGAGAAAAGTTAAAGTTAGATTTAAAGTTAAGGCTAAAGAGAAGGCTAAATTTACTAGAGAAGACCTAGTTAAGGTCTTAGTAGTAGTAGTAGTAGTAGGGTAACTTAAGAAGAAGAAGGAGAGAGAGAGAGAGAGGAAGTCTATTCTTTTAAGGATAAGAAGAGTAGAGCTATATTAAGAGTTAAACCTATATTATATATACTATTATAGGTTCGCACGGTTAGAGTTATCTAGATCTATAAATAACCTCTTATAATTAGTTTAACCGTACGGTTAAAGTAGTTAAATAAGAAGAATACTATTTAGATAATAGTATTAGACCCTAACCCGCACGAAACCCTATTTAATATAACTAGTTAAAGGAAGAGAGATTAGAGAAGGAAGCTAGTAGAAACTATTAGTATTATTATTAATAGTATTATAGGCTATTATAGTATTTTAACCCACTATATAATAGTAATAGATAGAAGAAGATAGAGGACCGTATAGTATAATAAGATTATACTACTATACTTATTTAGTAAGAGATAGAAAAGAGGAATTATTTAAATATAGTATTACCGTACGAAAATACGATACTATACGATAAAGTATTACTATAAAAGAAAAGACTCCTAGTATAGATTTATAAGGAATTATAGGCTATAGTAGGGATATAAAATCTCTACTTCCTCGCACGAAAGAGGGACTAGAGATATATCATCGAACAATAATACAATACATTACCCTTAGAATATCTGTTATTATTTCATACTCTTTCATTTCAATCGATTGACAAGTGCAATCAACACAGGCACTCAGTGGTATTAGTACATAGGCGACCTCTGCCGTTCCAACTGTGGTGGACTCGTGCCTTACCTGTAGGAAACTTCAGCCTTGCGCTTTGACGCTACGATCGAGGATCCTGGGGAGATGAGAAGAGCCCCATTCGTATCAATACGAGTCCCGATCACGATTAAGCGTGCTTGGGCCTCATTATTATTCAACTCTGTTGTGATCTCCACGAGACTGTCGTGCTGATCAAGGTGCCCGTAGATCTCCTGGAGCGCTAGCATACTGCACAGCGTCTCGACATCATCCCTTGGCAGTATTCTCTTCCTGATTCTCAGAGCGTGATTCAGGTGGTCTGCCGCTCCCTGGTAATGCTGCTTATCGAGAAGCTTTATCCCTTCACTGTGGAGATTCAGAGCATGTCTGATCATTCCAGAAGCCATCAGCCTCCCACGTGTGGGATAGAATAGCATAAAGCGGTATGTTGGAATCGAAGAACTCCTCAAGCCTCAAGGTACCCGTGTTGATGAGGTGCATGCTTTTCTCGGAAGCAAAACCAGTTGTTGATGAGAAATGGTACGCACCCATCAGTGGTGACAGCCACGCGTCATGCATTGCATGCCACCACATCCCAAAAGCCACGCATGGCGATCCTGGGCTGGTGAGGACTTGAAACATGCTCAAACTCGTTGCTAGGAGGTAATTGAACACCGGCGAAGTCTTTCTATCAAGTTTAGCCATTGGTAAACATGCCTAAGATTCGTCTGAGGATGATTGACTGATGTCCGTCAGTTTTGAGCAGCAGCATGACAGTACATCTTGACTCTCTGAAAGATCATGCCGTAAGTAATAGCTGCCACAGAGCCACGAACAGCACATTCTTTACAGGATAGGTGCCGCAGGCAGTAGATAGGGAGGTGCAGATTGAGACGGCAGACAGCCATTAGACACCATGTTGAGTTATAAACTACTCGGATATTGTCAAATCTGAAAATTATGTTCATGTAAACGCAGTGTTGGTGTTTGAAGGTTTGTTCCGTTCTGTCTCGAGATCTTCGTCGCGTATCTCCCCACCTTTAACACGCACCGATGACGGAATCATTGAACACAACTCACAATCATCCAATCGAGCATGGGATGATATCTTTGTGAGGTCCATTGCTTTGGACAGCTTCAATCTCCAGTAAACTTCCTCGTCCACAATATCAACATGGCTTCAGCAACGAGAAAAGAGCTCCTAGCGAAGGTCCACAAGATGGTACCGCCCATGCTGGAGAGCTTTCACAAAGGTAAATATCGAGCATTTCCCATCTTCATAGCACGTATTTCGATTGTTGATCCTCGTCCTACAGGTCAATTGGGCAGAGTAGCAGTCATCGGAGGTAGCGAGGACTACACAGGCGCACCATACTTCTCCGCCATGGCTTCCGCAAAACTAGGTGCAGATATGGTACTCGATCCACCTATCTTCTCCAACAGTTCAGATCTAATACCTAGTCCAGAGCCACGTAATCTGCGAACCGGGCGCCGGCGCCGTCATCAAAACCTACTCCCCAAACCTAATGGTGCACCCCTACATGCGCCAATCCAAAAACATGTCCTCGAACGAATCCCTCGACTCCGTCGCCGACGAGGTGACAGCCATGCTATCGAGACTGCACGTCGTGGTCATAGGACCCGGTCTCGGACGCGACAAGACGATGCAAGACACATGCGCGCGCGTGATCCAGGAAGCCAGGAAACAGAACATCCCATTTGTGCTTGACGCCGATGGACTATATCTAGCGCAGACGCGGCCGGAGCTGGTGGATGGGTGTAAAGAGTGTATCCTCACGCCCAACGTGGTTGAGTTTGGCAGGTTGGCGAAGAGTAAGGGGATCGATGTGAATGAGGGAGATCCGAAGGAGCTGTGTTCTAAACTTGCAAAGGCGTTTGGTGGTGTCACGATTATACAGAAGGGACCGAAGGATTATATCTCGAATGGAGAGTTCACGTACGCGAGCGATGGTGAGGGCGGGTTGAAGAGGAGTGGTGGACAGGGCGATACGTTGACGGGCTCGATTGGCACGTTGTTGGCGTGGAGAAAGGCGTATCTGGATCGAATCTGGGATCATGAGAATGATCTCAGCGCTTCGGAACTATTGGCTTTGGCGGCGTTTGGAGGCAGTGCTATCACAAGAGAATGCTCGAGGCTGGCTTTCAAGGATAAAGGGAGGAGTTTACAGGCTGCGGATCTGACGGAATTTGTGCATACGGCATTTCTCAACGTTGTTGGCGAAAAGACAAAGCTATAGGGTAGTTGGATTGCATAAGAATGTGGCCATAGATGCCAGCGAACCACAGCACACTCGGAAATGGGAACTGCGTATGTCGAATATCGTACACTTTAGGTCGAAATCCCCTTACCGGAATGATATTGAGTAACGACGAGGAAGATATTGGGAAATGACTAGAAAAAGATGAGGAAAAAACAAGGAAAAGTCGGCACGAGAAGCTGGGAAGGAATCTCCCCTGGAAGGTTTATTACCTACGTCATGCTACACTCCGACACCATTCGCATCAAACCAAACACGGACCCTCCACATCTGCTCCCGATATCAAGCTCGTCGTCTGATTATCCTTACCGAAAGCCAACAGGCTCCCATTTGGATTATATGTTGGCCAACCCAAGTCCAAGAGACTAGAGGGATCCGTCGCAAAGGCCAGATGGAGATCTATGTGATTCAGTTAATCAATGAGCAACTAAGAGACAGTGATGAGGGAGTCGAACCTTGCATGCGATGTCCCAACGCGATTTCCAATTCACTCGATTTTCCACGAGAGGGTGAGGGCACTTCGAAGAGAACGGGGAGTTCGGCTTTTTCTGATCAGTATAATATCCAACTTTTCTTGATCTCTGTTTTTGGTGCTTACAAGAATGGTAAGCACCTTCCCATGGGAGAGGCGAGATGTTGGTGAAGTTACCCATGTAGTAGTATGGGTAGGTCGTGAGGTTCTGCGCGGAACGGTATCTGATCCGGAGTTATTCAGGAATTCTGCTGCTCAGAGTCCTGGATATGGACTCACGATCTGGTTTTTACGGTGGAGCAGAGGAATTGAGTCGTGATGGCCTGGATTGCCGCCGCGGGTGGGCCGCTTGGTGTGTATGGTCTTGCTAGAGATGCGCCTTCGTTCGCATTTGTGCCGATGATGGCGGGCTGATTGGTATCAGATAGTGATCAGCCCACGAAGAAGAGAGAGCTCTTCGTGAAATCACGTACCTTTGTCAGTTTCACTGCGTTCGCTCGAGCGGCTGGATCAGTGAAGAAAGTGATATCATCCTGCACCGGGACGAAAGATATCGAAGGGACCGTCCCATTATCCTGATAGCCTTTCAAGAAGCTTTCGATTCGCGCAAAGGGAATATCCCTGACGCAATCCAGCTCGGCGGTACCCGACGAGTTCTTACACCCTAAGCTCTCAGCAACGAATGTGAAGTTATTCCTGGCCTTGTCTTTACTGAAGGTCGGAAGCCAGGCTGTTCCGGAATGCATGATATAACCTGTCACGCTAGAATCGTTGGGATAGGCGAGATTGTATGCATCCACGCCCACGGCTCCCGCTGATTGCCCAAACAAAGTGATTCGAGACGGATCGCCGCCGAAACCTGCGATGTTGGATTCCACCCACTGGACCCTGGAAAATGAGTTAGATGCAAGGAGATCATGTATAAGTGAAAGGGGACACGCACGCCATTCTCTGGTCGAGGAATCCCAGGTTGACTGAGCTCGAATTGATGCCACGTGCATTAGGAAATCCGAATATATTTAAGCGGTAACTGAGAAGGTTAGGAGGCAAATATAGGGAGCCAAGAACAAGTTGAGCGACAAACTTGATTGAGACAGCAATATGCTTCTGACTTCGCTCAACCCATCGATGAGGTTGATGATAGGCAACATGAGTGCCTCCAACAATAAATTGTCCCCCATGGAAGAATATAATCACAGGGAGTCTTTCGGGCGTCCCAGTGCTCGGAAGCACATATTTTGAACTATTTGATGATAGCGTCTCCTGAGCTTCAAGTGTGGGTAATGGGGTCCAAATATTCAGTGTCAGACATTCCTCCGCCGTCGGGCCTTCGATGTAATATTCTGGTTGGGCGACAGAAAAGAAGGTCGGAACAGAAGTGTTGTATTGAGGGCATGATGGACTGAACTTAGTTGCATTCAAAATGCTGGCGCTTGGTGATTTGGCAACTGGCGCTGAGAACCGCAGCTTGCCTACTGGATCTTCTGCATAGGGGATACCGAGGAATTGGACGACATGCGGAGTTGATGTTGAATTGATAAAACCGGATACTTCGCCGGACGTTGTTCTGATGTTGAAATGGTTATGCCGGGCGTTGGAAACTCGGATATGGAGAAGAAAGACGAGAACTGTGACCAAGTCACGCAGACAGCCTCTTGCCATGACGAAAGGGGAATGAAAGGAATGAAGGCATCTTCAAGACCATGATAGATTCCTGAATAAATGCATGGAGGGTGAGGGGTGCTCCGCAGCGGCACTCCACTACGGACGCGAACCATGGCGGCCTCGGGATTTCCGAACGATCACTAGCGAGTCTCAATACAGCAAGCGAGAAATTTCCCCGCGAAAAGACGGCCGAGATGCAGACGAGTTCATACAGAGTGAAGGCGAAGGTTGAAGGTGAAGTTGAGTTCTTTGGTTGTGGGGGTGAGGACCAGATTTTCTCAACGCCATTTGCTCCAATCAGGCAAAAATAGGGCCGAAACGTTAACAACATCCACATCTCGACCATCATCGCATTCACATCCCCATGTCCACTCACATTCTCCGTACTCCGACATCAAAGCTGGCTGCCGTGACACCCTGAAGACTGGTACATATGTGCACAATCAAATTGGAAGAGATCGACACGCCCTCGCACTCCTCTGCACCTCAATGGGAGTACGATATAGAGCCGGAAGACTAAAGACTAACGAAGCACTGTGAGAGCCATTGCCCCGGCTGAGGAAGCTGGCCTAAGAACCTCAGAGTTGGCGACCCAGGCTTTCCCGGACTTCAAGGCCGCAATCTGCTCTTGAGTACATGTCTGTTGCATTTGCCAGATGTTGCAACGGCCGCGTGGAGAGTCAGGCAGCTTGTTTTTGATGTCTTTGCTTGATTGAGAACCTTTCGAAGAGTACGCAGAAGCCAATACTCGGCCTGTCGCTACATCAGTGCCGAACATCGAACGCATGAAAATGGCGTAGACGGTCTCTGGCTGGTAGGCTCCCACTACAGCAAGTCAGTCGATGGCAAGTGGCAACAGGACCAGACACATACCAGCATGACCAGCATCATACACTCTCGAGAATGAAAAGTTTCCACGCTGCCGTACAACACCACCAGTATATGCAGCACTCGTTACGATCTTCTCATAGCCACTGGCTTTGAACTTGTCTGCATCCGCCCACACGAGGTCAATGGCCAAGTCTTCGGCTCCCATCCCTTCATATGATTAATCAAGGATCTTTATTTGGTCACCACTTGCTTACAATTGCATCTAGAATCACGATCGCCATACACCATAGCAACTTTCACCCCACCGTTCAGCAGTCTCTCCAAGTGCGATTTATCCTGGCGAACTGGATCACCAGTAGCAAAAAAGTTCATCGCAACGACGTTGGGCGTATAGGTGAAATTCAAAGGCACGCCAAGGGCTTGCTGGATCGCTGCTTCGTTGAAGTAGCCCAAAGCGTTGTACCCTGGTTGAGGGTCCGGCACGAGGTGTGCAATATCGTAAGAGCTTCTCTATTTGTCGTCAGATTCCTCAGCCACCGGCAGCAGAGGTACTCACATTAGCATGCAATTCCGGGATCATAGTCAGTGGCTGGCAGATCCCGACAGCATTATGGCAAGCTTTGTCGACAGCATCATTGTTTCCAAATCCGAAAGGATCGAACTTGGAGGCAGCGTCGCGACAGTGAAGCGTCAGTTCTTTGCATCCACCCGGCCCCGAAAAAGCCTGCATGGCAAGCTTGTAGCCCGTCTCCGAGAGCATCGAAAGGTTATAGGTGTTGTTGTAAGCATAGTCAATAGAGCCTTTACCTTGCTCAACTATATCGACGCAGGCATTCGTAAGTCCTAGGTTGTCAGGAACAATCTTTTTCGCCTCATTGCTTGGGATCGTGCCATTAACGATCTTCTCGTTTTGGGAGAAGCAGTAGGACAGAAATGACGTTGCCGTGTAGCCACCATACTGACACATGTATTAGTTCTGCCAGGATCAAACAAGTGATGGGGCTTACAGAATTCGTCCAGACACTGATCTTGTCTATACTAGGATGATGTGGGAACTCGATCGTCCACAACTGTACAGCGTTCCACAAGGTCCTCACGTTCGTATCCGTCGTGTTCGCTGTCTTCAGCGGATCTTGTGCAGGTAGCCGTCCTGGGATATGCGTTGCATTTGGCGTGAATCCATCCTCCTTTTGCAGTCCAAGATAAATATCTTGAGTCGTCAAATCCAGCACTCCATCAACAATTTCGCTATACGAGAAACCTGCGTCGACAGGAGCATCCAAATACAACATATTCGCATAGTTGTTGAACGACCACTCATTCAACGTTGTGGTTCTCATATCATCATTCACATAGCAAGGACCATTCTCTTGAGTGGCGCCGTAGAGTGCCGACTGTCCTGGACCACCTCCAAGCCATACCACCAACGGTGCAATTACGCTGCTGTTGGCTGCTGTCTTGGTTTTGGAGGAGCTATTGCCGGATGGCAGACGCTGATTCCGGGCTGGGAAATACCAGTAGAATATGCTTACATTGTAGGACGAGGTAGAGGACAGAGATGATCTGGCTGTTTGGAGGCTAGGAAGATTGATGTAGCCGCTATAGGAGGTTATGTTGGGAGTCGTTTCGCAAATGTGTGTCTTTGGAGAGGTTAGTTGTGGGCACGATTGGGTTAGACGATTTTAGAATTCTCGAGATCCTTCGAGATGTTTGAGGATACTATTTCCTGGGTTCAGGACTAATCAGACCCCAAGTATATTCGAGGATCCTTGATGCCGATCTTGGAATCTTGTTCGGGAAAGAACTACGTACCTCCTTATACGACACGCTCAATCCAGGATCCAGTTTGGAGCGAACAACGGTAACATTTTCTGGCTTAGGAGGAAGATATGATGGCAACGCACACAAAATGACATTGAAAAGCGACACCCATAGACCAAGCCGAGGAAAGAGGTGCATGATGACTGTTTACACTTTGAAAAAATCAATGAGAGTTATTAAACAAATGGCCGACGCAAAGCTTGAAAGAAAAGGAGAAACGAGAGAAAATTCTTTTCAACTTGGGCTGGATATTCGAGGATTTCAAAGAATCGAGTACTCGAGGCGCTGCGAAATAGTAGTGACATTTTGTAATTGTCCACATTCCTCTTATTGACACCAGAAAGCGGTAGGAGCATTATTCCGGATTGTTCTACCTTGATAGAAACAGGTCAACAGAGGAGAGTATATTGCTGGATCCAGGGATCATTGCACGTGTGGGAGATTCTTGTGAGGAAATATCAACTGGTAACCTACAAATCGGCATGAAGTTTTCGAAGTTACAGCCTGATCGACTCTGAGCGTGTTTGACCAATGAGAGTGCTTTGGATGTCGGGCTAGGCTCAGTTGAGAAAATATCAGCTTTCGAGAAGTTTGGCCGGGAGATCATGGCTTGATCAAAATAATCTTGACCGAATTTCACTCATGTCGTTCGAAACCAGTCTTGCAGGACTGATTCGAGTGATTTGAGGATGATAGCCTTGAAGTCCTGCTCGCTAGGTGAAGAAATCTTGTTACAGAATACCCATACAGTGATCGATTATAGACCAGTCGCATGCCCGAGGAAGCACACTGAAAGCTCTTAATAAAATAACGTCTTAACTTCTGCCATGGTGAAAATGACTGAGTGTGATTTACATCGTGACTTCGCAGCCTTGAGCAGGGGCCACTTGAATACTTCCGGCGAGCTCTCAGTTGCATTTATCTAGACCATCATGTCAACAGCACCCACAATGAAGCTTTGGAGCACCATACAACACCATCCAACAACATAAAGATCGGTTCAGAATTTCCTCTCCACCACCAACATGTCTGAAAAGCAGCTCCATCACGCGCTTCTCAAGCCGGCAGTGCTCCAAATGCTCCGCGCTGCTGGTTTCCAAGGGACGAGGCCTGCGGTGGCCGATACCCTCACCGAGATCACTGCGCGATACATTATGCTCCTTGCTAGTCAGGCAATGACATTCGCACACCTGAACCACGGCGACCCCATACCGGACATTACAGACACCAGAATGGCACTTGTGAATTGCGCGCTCCTGCAACCCAGTCAGACAGCAAGCGAAGAGATGTGGAAGGAATTGTTGAGACAGCCCATTGATGAGATCCCGGAAGGGAGTGTGCTTAGGAAGAAGGAAGCGGAGAAAAGAGACGAAGAGGATACCCACGAGATCAAAGCTTTCATCAACTGGTTCGATGGCCCGGTCTACAAAGAGCAGATGAGAATTGCAGGGTTGGTGAAAGAGAACGTCTCGGCAGAGGCGGTCGCGGAGGGCATGGAGGTAGCCAAACATGTCGACTACTTCACGGCGATGAAACAAAAGCACAGCAAGACTGGTGAGATGTCACGATTTCAAGGCACCGTGCTGGGGAAGGAGCCCGAAGCCCGACAAATCAAGATTGAAGGACCACCTGGACTGCCGGAGTCGATTGGACAATGGCATGAGATTGTCAGACAGCGATCACGGAAGCTCGCTGCTATCCAGCAGGGAAATGCATATGTTGTTGCATCGTCCACTGAGACACCCGACGCAACTATGACTGGATGAAGACGCGATGAACTTGTCTCGCTTCTGCACCCCTCTCGCGCTATCATATTTTACGGATTTTGATACCTCCAGACATCGTCCACCAAGCCCAGCAACGTGGCTGTGTCGCATATGGATCTGCAGATTTTGGCGACCGCGACGGGAAGATCGTAATCGCGGTATCAGCGGCGGAGATACAGACCACCATCAGTTCGTGGCTTCAATCTTGGAGGAATCATGTTCGACACGGCACGACACTGCAGGCATGCAGACTCTGTAAAGCACGCGTCTTACGCGAACATGGTCGGATCTTCCACATTCTGCACTCCAGGAACGAACCTCACACAGGTGTGCAGCCCTACCAGAGCCAACAACGCTATCATAAATCGCCGTCGAAACTTCCGTCTCGACCGTGGATGTAACTTGAAAAAAGGCACATACACGACCAGCAGCCCACATCTTATCTCAAATCCGCCTATATGACCACCTGAAAAGGCTGCGCAGTAACCACAAGTTGCGCAGTTCTCATGCGTCGTCAATCCTCTTGCTGCTTGAATTATGCAGCTGGCTGAGGTGGTGAAAATTTCAATTGGTTTGATCTGAGCGATGGTATATTTCCCTTCCATGAAACTCGAGTGTTTGTCCTATCAGTAATTATTTTGGCCAAGTCACGCGCCAACGTACCAGGAGCGCAGCGACTGCGAACATCGGAGAGGTATCCTTTACGTCATACCATCTAGCATGGATTCGATGACCCTCATGCCAATCTTTCAAGCCTCGCATCAAGCAAACAATTTCAACCCAATTCCAACCGCACACAAAGTTATCTCTCAGTCACACACCATCACAATGTCTGCCCAACCACCAAACGATCAAGCCTACAATACAGCAGGCAACCAAGTCGACAAACAACCAGCCGAAAATTCCCAATCCTCGATGAACAAAGCCTCGGCCAATGCCAGCAACGTCGACCAGAAGATCCCGCAAAAGCAATCGCAAGGCATAGAGGACGCCACACCGTCCTCGCTCGGTCGCGGCATCCATGGCGCGCCACCGGGTGAAGAAGCAAAGGGACTTTCGGCAGAGGATGTAGGCAGGAATCAAGAGTTGGACGCCGAGCAGATGGCCGCGCCGGGCGAGGGTAAAGTCGCAAGCGCGGTGGACAGCAAGCCAGGTGCCTCTGGCGCGGAGCCGGGCATGGAGACGGATTTGGACAGGAAGAAGGCTGAGCAGGCTCCGCTGAGAGAGGGCGTCAAGGAGGAGAGAGAGAAGAATATCGATGTTGGGGGTATACTTGGACAGAGGAGTGCACCTGCTGATCCTACGACTTGAAAGGGGAATCATTTGGGGGAGGGCAATATTGGAACGCGACAGGTTTGAAGACGCCTCTCCTGAATCTCGTTCACACGCGAGATACGTCAATACGAGCACGGCTTGTTCTTCATTCCTTCCTCAGCTTCATGTACAATACAACTATTTCAATTGCATACAGACAATATGCCACAATCAAAACGCCCACAAAACTCATGGTCAACTCAACTCAACCCGCCCCGACAAGCCTCCTCTCAACCCTCTTATCCCTCCCACCTTTGCCACCCTTCTTCTCCCTCTTATCCCCATTCCCCTCCCCATCCCTACTAAAAACCACAGCCCGATGCCCTCTCTCCTCCAACCCAGCACCCTCAGATCTATGCCCTTCCTCCCAGCATTGAAGACAGTACAGATCGCCCTCGCAACCCAGACAGCGCAACGCGGCGTCGTCGGTGCAGATTGTGCACCAGGTTTCTATTTCTGCGTTGGTGTATTGTGCGGGCTTCTCTTTAGAGGTGGTGAGGGATTTGGTGAGAGGGTTGGAATGGACTTTGGGGTTTGAGGAGGGGTTTGTTTTTGGAGTGGGTGGGAGGGAGAGGGTTGAGGGGGGTTTTAGGGCGTGTAGGCGGGCGGTTAGGGGGTCGGTTTTTGAGGAATCGGAGGGGGTGGTTGTGGTTGTGGTTGTGGGTGGAGGGAGGGGTGTTGGGGCTGTGGAGGGTGGTGAGGGGATTTGGTCGAGGGGGTTTGTTTTCGTGGAGGATTGAGGTTGAGATGGTGTTTTTGGATTCGTTCCGTCGTCGTCGTCGTCGTCGTGGTTGTTATTGGGATCTGGAGGTTTGCTAACTGCCGGCGTCGTTTCAGTATCGTCGTATTCGTTGTGTTCTCGAGGATTCGATGGAGCTTCTCCTTCGTCCTCGCTATCCGGTATACCCTGCTGCCGCCGTATCTCAATATCAGCCATAACCTGCTGAATATATTCCTCCGCTGCTTCTTCATCTCCATAATCACCACTTCCTATATCCTCAGTCCCCGCTCCCCCTTCCTCTTGCCCTGAAGCCTCCTCCACCTTCCCCTTCTCCAAAGCCACCCTAGCCTCATCCAACAATTTCTCAACACCCCCCTCCTCTAGTTCCCCTCCCTCACCATTCCACCCCTCCCCCTCTATGACCTCAAGCTCCTTCAATAGCGCATCTAAATCAATATCCCCTTCCCCCTCCTCATTCTCCACACTCCCACTCTCCACCCCCTCAATCCCTATCCCCACATCCCCCTCTCCACTCCCCCTCCCGGCTCCCTCACCCCGTTCCATCGCCACCGTCCCCCCCGACGCCAGCCGCCGAAACCTGGCCTCGATATCCACATCCCTCGATCGCGGGGTTATAGCAGGATGTAACACCCGTCTCGTCTTCGCTTCAGACGGTATAGAGGTATTGTCCGTTCTTTTGAGAGCGTTGAGGCGTGAGAGGAGGTCTGAGAAATCGTTTTCGTCGGACATTGTAGGGGTGTCTATTTTATTTCGCGGTGGGAGAGGGGCGTGGAGGGGGTGGAGCGGCGGGTGGTGGGTGAAGGGGAGGCTCGGGAGCGAGGTTCAGATCATTCTAAGGAAACTGCGTGAGTCCGGTTTGGTAGTGGTGGAAGGATAGGAGGCTTTGAGACGATGGGACAGTCGTGGTATACATTCGGGGTTTCGAAGTCTGGGGCGGGATGATCTGAGCGGATGATCTGCAGCCGTTTCCGTGTGAGGCCGCCGCGTGAAGCTGGGGCTAGGGTATATGCGGCGAGGGCTATTAGAGGAGGCCTGAGGTCTTTTCTCGCCCGCTTTAAGATGCACGATTGAGCTCATTAACAGCTGTCTCCTACTCCAGGATCGCGAAAGGGGCATTTCTCGCAATCGTACATTCTGGCGATGCCCGAATTCTCGAGTATGGCATGATGACGAACTGTCGGTAAGACATCTTCGTAAAGAAAAATCCCAAATTACCATCCCAACCCCACCATATCTACTCCGAGCTCAATTCAAGCTTCCTTAACAAATACACAGCCACAGCTCAATAACGCCCAGATCGGCTTTCACCCTCTATACATCAAAAACCCATACCAAGCAAGCACCACATAGACAACCCTGATAACGCTCCACTGCAGCTCCGCATAGAAGAGTTTAATGCCTTTCAACCTCGTCCGCTTATCGAAGTACACCTCCTCCTTCTCCAAGTCCCTGTCATCCCTGTCTGGATAGTATCCGGCGTGAGAGACAAGCGGTACACCGTACGGATTCGCGGCCCGTGTGTGCTGGGGATGCGCGGGTGGTGGTAGTCCGTACCCATGAAGTGGGGATATATTCCGCTCTTTCTTGATTGGGTTTCTGGATGCCAGAGTATGTCCTTTGTGATCCAGGTAGGAAACTTGATTCGGGCCGTCGTCGCTGGATGTGCCCGAACTCGAGCACTTCTCTTTGTCCGCGCCGTTGGCGGTGGGTAATATTGGACTGTCCGGACCAGCAAAATGTGATTTCTGAGGATTCGTCGCCATGTGTCCTGCTCTCAGCAACAGACAAGACAGCGTGAAAACGAGTAGGATGATGTATCTGATGAAAATGCCTAGTTGATCCGGCATGAGGCAAAGACGATGCTGTAACGTCCCTTCAGTAGAGGTATAGATAGATTTGCCACTGGCGTCGATGGGATTGTACAGACTCAGCACTGAGAATGCTGGTTTTCGAACGCCCATAGCCCATGATAATGATTTTGTCGTGACTTCTTTAATGCCACCGCCACCTGAAGGGTAACGCCTGTGAACGACTTCGCAGTAATCGTGGTCGTCGCCCGAGAAAGCGTACTGAACATCGCCTATCTTGGTGGTGATGTCTTTTGTCAAGTCCGCCGATATGACGTTCTGGTATTGATATCCCCGGGATATGGAAAGGGCGTTTCGATCGTCCTTTTCCATCGGTGTGCCATCCGCATTTTTCGATGGAGGCCATTGTTCTCGTAGTGGGCCACAGGGAGTTCCTGCGTCTCTGTAAAGCGGTACGTGCGACAGGAGAACAGTCGGCAGAGACAAGTTGTCCAGTAGCTTCGCAGGTGGGAGTGTAGCAGTTTTCAATTGATCCATCTCAACGGCCTTATGTTCATAACGACTCTTCACATCCGCAAATTGGCGCCCAAACTGGTATCCAATATCCCTCGTGATCGCTTTCTTCCTCGTCTCTTGCACATTATCCAGGAACTCCATTGTAGGCCCCCAGATATCCTCGTTGGTCCTCCCATGATCCGGATCTTTCGCACTGACGGAGACCGCATCAATCGAGACAAAGGTGTGATTTCCCACCACGTCAACCCGATTGCCCTCGCCAAAGTAAGCATGGAACCTATTCCTCACAGGCTTATGCACGCCCTCCCCGAACCCGAGATCGTGATTTCCAGGCATGGTCGATATGATCTTCCTCCTCATAATTTGGCCTGTCCTTGGTTCCACCCCAATTCGCGTGAATGTCTCGAAGAAGATCCTGCTGAATCGCTTGTACTCCTTCACCCAGAACGCTTCTCCATATCTCTTGAAGTTTTTGTCGGGGTTATCCCAGGTTTCCCCACCACGAACACTCCATTCTCTGCCTCCATCGAACAAATCTCCCAAAAAGATGGTGGTATCAGGGTACAATCTCTCCTGCATCAGCCTATAAACTCTTCCCAGATACACATCCGTGTACCATATTGTAATTGAAGAGAGTGGCCAAGGTCGTCCGGGATAGGTATGAGGGTCAACGAGTTGAGGGTCCGCGACGAAAGCGACATGGTGAGGTTGTGCTCCTGGAGGCTGCCAATCCAATTAGTCTGCCATCTCTACCATTACCCATCGATCCGCGAGCAGATAGAAAGGACGCATACCCAAGATTCCCAACGTCTCCAATCACACTCCTCAATCGCATTCTCGAACACCGTCCTCTCTCCCCAGTAAATCACATAAACCCACAGCAGAATAAGTACATTCCCCAGACTGAATATCCTCTTCACCAGACTCTTTCTGGGGGCATTGTTCCCAGCCACAGTACCCCTCTGCCTCGTCCACAGCCCCTTCACGCTCGCGAGCGCCCAGTTGAAAGCCAGCAAAGCTTGACCGATTAATCCCTGTGGTTCGCGGAAGTTGTTTCGGGTTGATCGCGATTCATCGTAGGCATAGCTCATGGTTTGTTCTGCGTGTGTGTAGCGATCATTTTCTCCAGGCGCGAGTTTGGAGGGTGTTTGTGAAGGTGATCGTGTAACTACGGGACTACAGTGTGGGTCTGCGGGATGCGGGATGGTCTCCCAACGACGCCAAGGTACGCGCGGCGAGGATATGGGGAGTGACACAGGGATTATGACGGCGACGGCCCACCGACCACTCCACGCGTTAATTGGTCTCATTAGATCATGACCATGTCGTTCGAGATGCTTGGAGAATTGGTGTAGCAAAGGCGCTCTTGGACGTGTTATATAGATATTATCCAATCAGAATATTCCTGCCACAGCTGCCTCTCGTCCGCGGTCAATCACAGATTTTCAGTGAAGTCAATGCGTAAGTGCCATAATTAACTTAGGGTTTCTACTATGCTATTATTAGAATTTGAGCTTCCACGTTCTACAACTCGTCAGAGATCCGTGGAACTGAGCGAGATCCTCGGTGAATCGTGGATAAATCCATCGGCTGCTCGTTTCCCGCTTTCAGTCCGGCATCTCACCGTGGTTGAATTTATACAAGCCTTTCTATATCGGCTGGATAAGGCTGAGACGAATTAAGAGCATGACTGGAAATTTATGTGCACTCATAAATCCCATATATGGTTTGAGCGACCCCAGGCCTCACAATGAGCAGAGTTTCTACCCTCGCAATTCACTGTCCATACGTCCCAATCTATGATATCTCTCACGACACTCATCCAATCTCGTTTCTCGTAACAATCGTCCACAAGGCTTTCCAACTCAGAAAGCCCTATACAGCTCCACACTCACACCTTTAGTCTTCCTGCCCATTTTCTCCGCATTTGCCTTCAACAGCGTCTCGGCCATACTCCAATGCTTCATCTCCTTGTCAGCAGGATAATAGCCCGGACAGAATTGAACCTCAATTCTTTCCATGAAGGGAAAGGCCCCATCGGTGAACCAAATCTCCAGATCAGAGGCACCGATCCGGTCATCAAATCCATCTGCTCCAACATCCAAAATCTTCAGCCTCTTCAAGGGATGTGTCAATGTGTAAGGCAAGATTGCGGGTGACTCGTCCAGGGCGAATCCATCAGAGACGTAAGTGTGAGAGATAGTCAGAGAGTCGAGATCAGGGCAGATCAGTAAGACCTCGTCGAGTGCGCTTGGCAGTCGTGATGGGAATCTCGTCATGTCCGTGATACTAAGATGTCTGAGATGCGGCCCCGCGCGCGTGAGCAAGATCTTCACACTGTGGAGATCAAGAGCACAATGCTGAATTGCCAGGTTCGTGAGTAGAGGCGGTAAATTGGTGGGTCTTCCATCCTGCGGATTCACATCATTCCACATCAAGGCATACAAGTCTCCAGACAACCTCAAATTCGTCAGCCTCGGTGGCCATTCCATTCGAACAGAGGTGTTTGGACTGGAGTGTTTGCCAGCAGACCTAGGCCAGGCGAGCGTGTGCAAATCCTTCAGATTTCGCAGAGTGTTGGAAAGTTCTTTGTACGTCATGGCTTCAGAAACAAGACTGAGATCCAGGTCTCTCAAAGCCGTGCATTTGGAAAGCGCAGCCAGGCAGTTGATTCCAAAATTGGCTTGCGGTGCAACATAAGTATGTAGCTGTGCCTTTGTCCGTCCTAAAAGCCGAGCCGTGGTTGATTTTGACCCTTGGTGAACAAGCGCGCTCATATTCAGTTCGTGAACCAGACCCGCGAGATCCGATTTGCGTACGTGGACATTGAGGGACGGACATATTGTTTTCACAAACTTCTCAAAGTTGTTGCCGTAGAGAAAGGGTCGATTATAGAGCCGCGCGATCGCGATATTGTACCATTGCCATGACACCAAACAGGCTGCATGGAGTGTTTTCTGGGAAAGCCTCCATTCGCGTCTATCTTTCGGATCGGCAGGTAGAAATTCGATGATCTGAAGGACAACTTCGTCTGGTAGGAAAATTGGTTCGGCTCGCCTTGATGATGTAGTGCTCGATGATGATGTGAAACTTCCCGTCGGAGATGATGGTCGGGATGGAAAGGATAGTGAACTAGTCCGAGCTACCAAGGTTTCGATACTCATGCCTAGCTTACGAAGATTCAAGCGTCGTACGGCAATGTTGTTCTTCAGTGGCGAATGTACGAAGAAAGATCAATGATTGAATGAAGTAGTCACGTGTCGCAAACAGAAAGATGGCTTCAATTGAATCGAGATAAATCATCTACCGAAGTTTTCGTAATCCATATTCACTATTGCCATATGTTCGTCTTGACTGTCTTGATAGAAAAGCTATATACAATTAAGCATCGGCATCTCATAATCGGCAGAAATGATGATATTTTCCCCTGGATCAAGATTTCTACTAGTAACCTTCAGGCCAATATTGATGGATTTCCGGCAAGATTTCCCACAGAACTTGCTAGAAATTTATCGATATCGATCCCATTTCGAGGGAGTTAAAGCCACCTCAGAATTCCGGTAAGGGACAATGAACCGACAAAAGTGTTGTGCTCTGTTGTCTTTCATGATGGATCGACCCCAGATTGGTCCAAAATATCATTATCCGCTAAGGACTGGTCCGTCGTACTGATGCGCGGATCAATTGTGTAATCTAACTAGACCCGAAATCTGCTCCTGAACCACTCCATGTGCCATTCAAAACCACAATCTCCTCTCCAATTTCTCCCAGAATCTGTCTCCTTCCTCTCTCGGCCCCTTCAGTTTTTCCTCCACAATCCCCTCCTCATCGACGTACATGTCCAAGTCAAAGATATCGCCAGTTTCTGACCCTAACATGAAGCTCGCCCTGATATTGACTCCTCGCTGTCCGTCATCATGTCTTCTTTGCCGAGCCTCGCGCGACAAGTGGGGCGCCAAAATGTCGTGGACCCCACCTGCCAGAGCTCGCGGTGTGTAGAGAGTCTGTAGGGCGTATTGCCAAGGATTTTGACCGGGATAGGGACCAGGCATAGGGGATGGATTTGCAACACTCTCCACATTCTGATGTATGGCTGGGACTGTGCCCACACTATGGTTATGCTCACTAACGCTTTGTGGTTGATCTGCCGAGCCTGTGGCGATGGATTGGGCTTGCTGAACAGATCCATCATCAAATGTTAGATCTTGTTCAATAATCGAATCATCCAACTCCTCTACATCAGTCATCTCTTGATCATTTGGCTCTTCTTGATCTATGGCACCAACAGGATCGGCCGCGCCTGCGGCTGTTATATTTGTTTCTCCCTCAGCGTCGGCAATGTAATTTCCACCAGCAAGAGCAGCGACCGATGCATTCCCCATTCCAGCTTGATGGCCTTGATTGACAAGCGTGCCGGACTCACTTGTCGAGAATGCTGTGGCTTGTGAATTAGGGACCAAGGCTAAAGCTGTGGAAGAACTGTTGCGCTGATCTAACCAGTAGTTTATGACCTCAGTCTCTCGCCAGTCTCCCTCAAAGAATGTCATGAGCCAAAAGCTGATGATAATTGTGCGGAGGTTGTGAAAGTGCCGCAAATGATGGAATAGTCCTGACGTAATTGGTAGAGGCTTGTGACAGACGGGACTGCCATTGTAGCCGCAGAACTTGAGCTCAGTTATGGTAGAAGCATGGTGCATAGCAATCGAGTACATTATAGGTGGACTATTCGACCAGCCGTATTCGGGGATGAACTTGAAATTGGATGGAACCTCAGGCATGCTCGATTGCACGGCCGCGCTTAAAGCATCTGTATCTTCTGCTTCTAAGATGCCCGTGAATTGTATGTTTCCCTCGTCGATTTCTTGCAGGTCGTGGCCGTCAGCTCCCCATGTGTTTCCAACGGGGAAGGTCGTGCCGATCATCACGAGCTTTTCCAATGGAGACGAATGAACTGCGCGTATCAATTCTCGCTTCTCGTCCCTTGGTATGCCACCCTCGATTTTCAGGTGCTTAAGTCTGGTCATGCGCGCAGCAAAGTCACTGATAAAGAGGCGCCGCTGCGCTCGAAGGACTCTATTCTTTAAGCCACCGAATGCCATATCGGTTTGAGGTTCACCACTCTTCATGTAGTAGGAATCCACCCTTAATGAGATGAGCGTGCGGCCTAGGTTTTCGATCACAGCTTCTACCCGCTTGCGATCAGCATCAGACTTGGCGCGATCCAAAGAAAAGAAGCGATCAATTGGCCACGCGAGCGACTGTAACTTTGGGTGTCTCTCCATGAAGCGAAGCATGTTGATCGAACTCACACTTCGGTGTGTACGGGCCAGTCCAATTATCTCACTTGTTGCAGGAGGTTCAAGGAGGAAGATCTCCGGTATAAGTCGGGTTTGGTCAGTAGCAGCATTGCGAAGCTGGAAAGCTCTTAGGTGAGGGAAGGCGAGATGGGAGAGTCCATCAAAGAGGTCAGCTTGACACTCGAAGTCGTTCCGACCGGACGCGGTAGAAGATACCCAATCCAGAGTGAGACATCTTAGCGAGTCGTAAGAGGGATGTAGCAGCTCGATAGGTTTGAGCATACTGCAAGATCTCGTGCTCCAGGAATGAGCCGGTCTCTCCGAAAGCTGATGCCGACAATAAGCATTAGCCTCGGGGACATTTTCGTAAACTCTATCGTTCAGAAAACGAAGTGCATTGTGATTGACTGAGTCCAGCCGCTGCGCAGACACCTCAAAAGGGATGCGGATCTGATCATCCTCCTCTGCAAGATCTACAGTTGTTTCGTAGAAGCCGCCCACACCGTTTAGTAGCGATCTAGTCACTCCAGCACGGGAGAGAGAGTATATTGCTTCTGGATCGATCATGTGCAGTCTTCTCAATCGTATACTCTCAAGCTCACCGAGGGCGTTTATGGGAAAACCTGAATACGAGCAGCTCTCAAGCCAAAGTCGTTTAACAGAAGGCCGGCGCCGAGGACAGAAGAACTCTGACAAGAGAACTGTTGTCAAGTTATAATGTCCATTAATAACGCGCAAGGTTCGGACGTTCTCCATATTCTCAACTGCCCATCTCGCAAGTTGCAGTGTGCGCCAGTCGCTCGAAAGAGTTTGCCCATTGAAAGAGACAATCGGCAACTCCTGAAATATGGAGGGAGGAGGGAGGTGGCACTTGTGCGTAAGCGTAAGAACTTTTGAGGCAATCGTCTTGTTTCTGTGGCAAGACTTTAGCTCCTGCGGTTGTAATGGAAATGCAGTGCTACAGACAGCGAAAATCAACTTGTGAGGATGCTCTTACGCGTAGCTAGGGAGTGAAATTCTAAACATGGGAGATAACCATTTGATGTCGTGCCGACGGTCATGGGGACATAATCCAGCATTTCTCGATCCTTTCACAGTCATCGTCCGCTGTTATAGATCCGCCCCATCATGCCAATCGAGCTAGGGATCTCATGCTATAACTTACCTTGCTAAGACCAGCAGTTTTCGGACAATTGGAGAATCGTCGTGCTCATCCTGACCTTCCATGGGATCATAGTCAGCACCAGCTTCATCGACCCAGCCTTCGGCCAAGGCTGCAGGATCCCTCCATGGCTTCACTTCGTCTGGGACTTGATACCTGGACCGGCAATCGATAAGCTTCACATCGCGCCAAATAAGACCAATAGCAGCATGCCAGGCGCTCCAATTGACCAGAGAGAATGCCTTTACACCACGAAGATCAAGCAGTTCCAGTGTTTGTTGTTGCAATTCAGCCGGGAGGTGCCAGAAATCCTTTTCCGTCCCCATTGCGCGAATGCTTCGTCTTTATCCACTATAGCTATCCTCCTCGTTTCTTACGAACAATGCCCGGCCGAACGAGTTTTCGAGCGCGATCGCGGAGAGGTGGCATGCTATGTGCGGCAGGAAGCCATGAAAGCGGTTAAAAGCGGCGAGCGGTAGAGACTTGAGGTTGCTTGTTTGTTGTTTGCTTGCCCGCCATTGTTTTTGGTGGGCACGGAATGCCGGTCCGATGGATTTCTTGCATCTGGGTCCACGTGACTCGAACTGGACATACTTGCATCTATAATCTTATTGTAAGCAATATGCATGGTGTTTGTCTCACAGTCCGCTCTTACGCATTAAAGGTCCCCTCGGTGCAGCTCATTGAAGCTGGTTCAACCTTTGATATGCTGTGCAACCCTCGTGACCTGCAGCCCTTCGAGCCCTTCAAACCCCTCTACGCGCTCGAACAATTCCCCCTTTTTCATTCCACACCAACAATAACACACAGCAGCTTTTGGTCCCATCAGGATCACGAGCCGAATAATGTGCCTTATGCTCGCGGAACGACAAAAACCCAAGCCACGCCGGCTGTCTCAATCTTAAGGTTATGCGATGGAGACCAACAGAATGTCTGCGACCGTTCTTAGGGCGTCGCGAAGTCATCTCTCCAATCAATTTCTAACGAATCACGTTCAGAGACAACAACCCAAGTCATGATTCGAGACGAGTCCTACTCTCACCATCTGTGGTCGAATCGCTGCTGGAGTATATGTCCCTCACGCATCTCTTTGTGACCTTCCTTGCTTTGCGTCGATAGTCGAGAGACTCTTTTGATTTCCTAAGTGTACATGCATTCGTTCCTTCTCATGCCCTTCGTCAACCACGGTCTTTTCTGAATCATCTTTGTCCTAATCCTTTCTTCAACTACCCGTAAAATTGCGGTTTTTTTTCTTTCGAGACACTTTTATCATATCATAGGAAGGCGTGATGCGTCTCCTAGATCATGGCCGTCTTTCGTCAGCCTCATTTTCTTCCCTTCTCACCATGATACTTTCGACGACAATCATGTCGTGCTTTGGACGAGCGGAAGGCCAAGCTCCTCCGTCAGTCTCCGGAGCCTCGAATGCCCCATCCAATGTGCCTAACTTTGTCATCAAGTACGGTATGAGCAGAGGTCTCCCTTGCCGGGCTGAGCAACGCTAACAGTCGTGACCACAGCTCCCCTTGTATATCTCCATCCACAGGAACCATACATGCCTTCAGATATAAAAGCACAAGTCAGCAACACGACACCCAAGCTAGAATTTGCAGATCTTGCTGGCGTCCCATCACCACTTGATCTCGACAATCTGGACGAGTTGAACAACTTTGGAGACAAGGGGTCAAATATCTACCTAACTTCGAATGAGGATGTGTCTCAAATCCCTCAATGGATCAAGGGAGTGAAACCTAACGCCGACGGGAAGACTGAAGGTGCAAAGAGCTGCGCCGTGATAGTGGTCGACAAGGGTAATGGAACCGTCGACGCCTTTTACATGTATTTTCACGCATTCAACTACGGTGGCATAGTCTTGGAAAAGAATTTAGGAAATCATGTCGGTGACTGGTAAGGTTTTTTCCGTCATCCTTCGTAGTCCTTCGCTCCCCCGATTCTCCTTGCTAAACAATCCACCGCTAATAATCCGTCTGGTAGGGAACATAATATGATTCGCTTCCAGGATGGTGTGCCAACAGCAGTCTGGTACTCTCAACACGCCTCCGGTCAGTCCTTCAAATTCTCGGGCCTCCAGAAAGATGCCTCCGGTTTTCGGCCAATCGCGTTCTCAGGCAACGGTTCTCACGCAGTATACGCCACGGAAGGTCTCCACAACCACGACCTTCCCGATACTCATCTACCATGGCCCGGCTTTGTCAATGATTACACTGACACTGGCCCCCTTTGGGACCCGATCCAATCAGCATACTGGTACAACTGGTCGCCCCCCGCCCCTCCCCCATCTGGTTCAACATTTCCCCCGAAAAGAGATGTAGCAAATCTGGGATATCTGAATGCGTATGACGCGGACACGAGTCCAATCGCTTGGTTCTACTTCAAAGGTAGATGGGGCGACTTCAGACCTAAGAAAGATGATCCCAGACAAGATGATTTGTTGGGGCTGGCTTGGAAGTATGATTCCGGTCCGACAGGCCCGGCATTCAAGAACATGCAGAGACAGAATGTTTGGCCTGGTGGAAATGGGAAATTGCTTGGTAAAGCTGTTCCTCGGTCCACTTTGTAGTCTTGCAGATGTAGTGGCGGTGATGGAGTGGCTTTGGAGTTGTTGGATATGAAACTCATCATGATAAGACCACGATATTAGAATGTAACGATAGGAACTGTTAGAGTAGAGATGATGAACACACTTGTAACTTCATGGTCTCGAGAAGACTATTTGACGATGTCCCAAATGATTAATTACATCGCTTGGAGGGCAACCGCAAAATGCTACCCAGCACTAGAATAATCGGCTACACTCATCTTCACCAATTCACTAGAGAGAAAAGTGAGTGTATTTAAGTTCTAAAACGTCTGACTGTGAGCTGCACTCTCAAATGATACTCGATGCTCACACTAAAACTGGACTAATCATGTAGTTGGTGAACTTGGAGGGTCACAGGGTATATCTAAACTGTTATCATCATACGAAGAACTTAAAAAAAAGAGTGATATGACTCGCAAGAGGAATAGAACCCTACGCGGGACTCGAACCCGCAGCCTCGAGATACCAAGACTCCTTGTTATAGAGGTGATAGAAGTCTCGCCTGCGCGAGATTAGCATGAGCAGGCGTGAGAATTGGAAGAGGTGATAACATACGCGCTACCATTGCGCCAGCAGGGCGGTCATGACCGAGAAAATCACCGTCCTTTGTATAGATTCAGCGGTGGAGAAGGATGTTCCCGGTATTTCGGTAGTGCGTGGCTTTGGCGGGGTCGGCTCGGGGGCTTCTCGGAAGCGTCCACGTGCATGGATGGCTTTTTTTCTATATGGAAATAAGAACGTGAAAAACTGTGAAATTGTGAGGTGCAGATTTCGATTGCATGAGGTCATGAATTCTTTGCGATCTGAAGATGGAAGTTTGAGGTGTGGACCGGAATGGTAGAGTAAGTTTGAAACATAATTACCAAGGAATGTGCCATCTCATGCAGGCAAGACTGAAAGCGTATGACCGTGAGAGATCAGATATCATTTGCTACCAGTCCTGGAATGTGAGAGGGCTTACTCTATGCACGTTGTGCATGCTGAAAGCCATCATGAGATTGAAGTGTCCGAGCTACAAATGTATATTAGCATCATTGCATATGTGCCAACCGTCAGACTGAGTTTCGCATCAGGCTGTAATTTATTACTGTCTGCCTCTCTGTATAGTCGTCGCTGCGGACGAACGGGTGAATGACAACAAGACATGGATTACTGATGGCTGACAAACGGACTTCCTACCTCTCTGAAACGCTGAGTTGCGCTCACCTGGGTGCATCACACCCGAGAGCAAGTATCGGCGATGTTTTCTGGTAGGTTGTACTCCTGTTCTGAGTCTGCGAGCCCTTGATGGTCTTCCAGAGATCGATCGGATGGATGATCGATATCAATGAAGCGGTGTGCCCGGGAAGTGCACGGTATCGCCTGAAACGTCATAGATTGTTGTCAGTGCATCTATCCAGCTGTCATTAAAGGCCTGCTGTAATCATCGACTTCTTCACCTTTCTCCCAGTCATCTCTTCTTATCAACCTTGTCAATCGTTCGGCTATCTCGTGGTTGTCTCAGGTGTCCCGGCAACATCCGGTCTCTTGAATCAGACGCGTATTGAGCTTCTCCATGTGATGATCATCACGGACTCGAGAGTGACTTGCCAAATTGGACCAGGCAGATGTGCAGCCTTGTTTAGGATCTCGGGTGTCAGTCCGCGTCTGATAGGCCAATCGGGCCGTCAACCACTTCCAAGGACCCATGGAAACAACTCATTACTGTGGTAGGAGCAAACACTGGGGCCGCAGGACCAACCATGGTACTATAGTAGATCCGATCGGGCTCTTGCATTGTTGACGTGTCAGGGACATATAAAACGATATGTCCGCCCTTCTCTCACAACCTACGACATGTAGCCTGCTGCCTGACCTTTCTACCCCTCAGACAACGACCAACAGCTCTTGACTTAACCACGACGTCGGCCTGGACCATCTACAGCATTACTTATGCTTTCGAACTGGTCTCCTCGCTCTTTCTGGTCCTCGAGTCTGCGTTCAAGGCACTGAACACGCGTCCAGCATCGGAGGCTGTTTCGTGTTTTGCTTATCCTCCCGCCCGGTTCTGCATCATTCCACAGGCGCCGCTACTGGCTGACTTGCGGCACATTGCGGATGGATCAACGGCGCCACCAAAAGGGCTGAAGGGTCTTTAAAGGGCGAGCTGCCCGCCCTCAAGGCTTCGGCCCGCATCGTCAACGCATCGCAGCTCCCACGATGGTTGTTGTATCATCTAGTATCGCCCCGGACGTACTCTTTACTATGGATTCTTCGAAAAATCCGCTGAGCCTCAGTATGGCGCGCTTTACCCAATCAGGGAGCGGTGACAGGCCGACTACTAGTCCGCCGCTGCTGAGGCCCTCCCTCCGTATCTTTCCCTCGTCACTGGGCGATGCAAAGAGGTTGCTCACTCGCGCACCTTGAAAGTCTGAACCTGACATATCGGGCGTAACTTTTTTGTCGCCTTGTATCTCTCCACAGGAGCTTCTTCCTTACCATTACTTACTTTGGAATTGCTCTTACCACCATTCCTTTCCGCAGAATCTGCTTACAGTTCTTACAAGCTCACTGACGAGCAGACCAGCAGACCAGCAGACGAGCCCACCAGTATTGCTGGATATATACGCTTCTAGTCTAAACTAACACGCTCTTCGCCCTACCACCTTCAGCGACGCTCCCATATTTGCCTACTTCCTCTCTACCGCTTTCAAACCATGTCCTACTTCAACAACAATCACTTCGCAACTGGCACCAACGGCATGACCACTCCACCATGCGAGCTTTGCGGATTCACTTTCTGCCAGTGTAACCAGGTGAGCCGCCTGTTATGCTGCGTCTGACACCGTACTGATCCTGATTTAGGATTACGATAATTTCTTCCAAGAGAGAACTAGTATGGGTGCCTACATGGCACCCTCGACTCCTACATATCGTTCCTCCCCATATCCTCCACCACAGCAACTGGAGTATCCCTACATAAGATGCTCCCCGCAAGGTGCGGGGACGTTCCCACATTACAATGGACCAGAGTCGCTACAACTTGGCCCTGGTCACGACGGTCGAGTTCACGACTCGACCGTTGTCACTACTTTCGCAGCAGGCCCATACGCCTATGGGTTGAACGACGAGCATGAAGCCCGAATGGTCCAGATGCTTGACGCTTTCAACCACTCCTTCATTCGAGCTAATGATCATCTCCCTGCAACAAACGAGGAAGTCGTCGATCCGCAGGACGACTTTCTTCTCGACGGCACGATCGAGCCCGGCAAGCTTTCTTTGCCGGTGGTGGTAGAGAAAGTTCCATGCCCAACATGTGGTCGCCTTTTGAAAGACCAAAATAGTGTGAGGTTGGTGGCACACTGTTGCAATTCCATATCTACAAAGCTAATCTATGACCAGGCGCCACATCGCTCGCCAGCACAATCCTGTGCCGCATTTTGACTGCGAAGAATTTGGCTGTACTTACAGCACCCCAAAAAGAGCTGATCTAGGCCGCCATGCTCGCGCGAAACACCCCCATGAATTCGACCCTCGGCCCTACAAGTGCTCCATCTGTGGAACTGGCAACAATCGTCAGGATAATCTCAGACGCCACGAGAGCACCTGCTTGCAAAAAGCATTGAAGCGTGATGCATTGGAATCGTTCCCCGAGATCTGACGTTGTCACCAGTTGGCCGCAACTGTGGTCAACACCTCTCACTTCTTTTCGCCTCTGGCCTCCTTACTTCTTCTTTGTGGGCGTTTGCTTTCCCAAGTCATGGATTACGGTGTAATGAAAATGCGAAAAAGATTGGACAAAACGCCGCAACGCTTGACATTTCAACTTTTGCTACATATCCCCTTTGTCTGACAGGGTGGCGTGTTGGATACCCGAGTTAGGTCGTCGCAGATTATTCCTTTGGGTGTGGCATTTCGCATCCCACTCTTCATGTTACGATTTTTGATACCACACTTGCGAAATGTATACACAGGTGTTGAGCAAGCCAGCGCATGGGCACATGCTCCAGCATTACAAGCGCAGCATTGCAAGGGATGGGACGATTTTGTTTTGATCGTTCATATTTTGTTACTTCACACATTCTGGCTTTGTTTGTACAGTAATCAAAAGAGACGCCTACATAGATAGACTCCATAGTGTTGGGTATATAAATTTTATTCTGATACCACATCTCCCACCTCAGCTACTAGGCTCCCTTCTTGCCTATTCAAACATCGGCACTATATATTGTACATTTCTGGTCTCTATATGTCCGCAGCGGGACCTCGGTCCTTTTTTCAAAGTTCATGTGGCCTTTGGAGTGAAATCAACGATACCTATTCCTCACGAGTCGCTCATACCAACGTATAAACTACAACCCCGCATGATACATTCCAATCGTACGTAGTACAGCATCCATCCTCAATTCAAGTGCCCTTGCATTCCAAGGCTACCATCAAAAGCTACTTTGGTCCTATGTAAGACACTCGCGTTTCTCTTTTCAGCTCCCACTATCTTTTCTGCCTTCCCTATTACAGACGTTACTAAGATCGCGCCACTACAATCCCAACCATCGCAGAAATTAAAACGAAAACCCTCGTCCTCATACCTTTCCTCTTCTTCGGTCATACACACTCGCGGAAGCCGTCGCCTGTTGCAAAGTGACAGGCGATACGATCGTCGGAGACTCGGGTTATACAAAGCCGTGCTGTGCCCCGAAGGACTTATGCCGAAGTCAACTACCAACTAGACTTGCAAAGGGGCCCCTACCCAAACCCAAATCTTGCTGTACAGGTTCGGGAACAAGGACAGGACAGGCTATAAGGTGTGCCCGGTTGGGCTGCTCTCGTGGGTTTCCCATGTTCCGAACCATTTTAGTGATTGGAAGGAGTTCTTTGATGAGGTGGACGGTTAGAGACGCTGTTGGGAGAGCTGTGGCAGGAATTCACTGAGACAGAAGGAATGCAACTACTACTACCTTGTTCCCACCACGAACCTTACCACCTTAATCTGATCTCCCAATGCACCTCCTCCTCCCTTCTCATTTCACAGCCTAAGAAAAACAATCAATGCCCTCATGTCTTGCACAATCTTCCTGACGCTGTCCAGCTCATTTTTACAATTCTCTTCGCAAGTCATCAACAATAGTGCAATGCTATCTCTGAGTGGTATACCTGTGTGGTACACCCACGATTGATCGATACTGGTTGACTTTCTCTTTTATTACTTCTCAGATGCTGCAATCGGGATAGCAATGCCCATATGTGTCGCCATAGATACGGGTGGAAAGCAAGTCCTCTTGCTCCCTCTTCCTCTGATGAAGCATAGCATAAAAACCTACAGCACACCGGAATCCGAGTTATTCCTTGATGACAATGCAACCATACCTTGAAAATGCAGCACAGAAGAAAGGCATAGAAACAACAAAACACGAATAGTACAACACAAGAACAAGAAACGACCTGCATCGAATGCAGTTCAAATCACTCCGCGTATCCACTCGTCTTTCTTCCTTTCCTATCTTGTCCAAACTCAATGGCAGTCCTGCCTTTGAGCTTCTTCATCACGTCTTCAGATGGAGGGTTGGCAGCAATGAACTCCCGCCGCACTCTCTCCGCCTCTCTATCCCATGTGTCGACAGCTTCCTTGTAACTTGCCAACGCCGTGAATGAAGACTCTCTCGCCTCTTGGCTCTTATCGACATAAGGCTTCTTGAGATCCTCCCTCAAATTTCGCCAATCGGCCCCGAGAGCAATGCGAATGTCGTTCCGCGAGGTCTTTGCGTTGGGATCGCCCGTCAATGCCACTTTCTGTTTATCGCATCTAGCTTTGACGTTGTACCATTCGTCGTTCTGGTAGAGGAGGTATGGATTGACGATTGGCTTGTCAGGTTTCATCGGTCTGTCGCTGAGACTGGAGAGGATGGCGCCGATGATGCGTGCTTCATATTCTTCCAGTTCGTCCTGCAATCTTGATTCGGCATTTGGGTCTGGAGGTGGTAATACAGGCTCCCAAACATCGACGTAGCCGCGCTTGCGCTTGATGCCCGCAACGTTTGTGTCGCTTGGTCCAGCGGCTGCGACGGCGGTGTCAGTGGCAGCGGTACCAGGCGGAACTTCGCTAGGAATGGCGTGATCTTTTTCAAGAACGTCGATATCTGTGAGAGGCGAACTACCCGAGCGAGCAGCCTGCTCTACCTTTGCTTTGTGGCTGCTTGCTCCAACCAGCGGAGTGGGAACTTTGATGGAACCAATGAGTGAGTCCATGACTTCAGAGGCAGCACGAAGGCCGGATAAGTATGCACCATGCACCGTTGCCGGGTGTGTTCCGCAGGTCGCCTCTCCAGCGAAATGGATGGGACCAACCGGCTGAGCCATGACATCGTAGTCGCCTGTTTGCGTTTGCGGACCGACATACGAGTAACTGCCACGAGCGAAAGGGTCTTGTTTCCATCTTGTTACGATGACCTCCGACGGTCTTGGGATCTCGGTTGGCGAAAAGATCTTTGCCAGACGTCCGGTGACCTCAGCAATAAGGCTCTCGTTATCGGTCTCCTCCACCGAGTATGCCGCTGTCCCAGCCATGAGCGCAATCAGCATTGGCCGGCCACTTGTCTGTATGCAATTCCAGAAGAGGTAGAAGCGGCCGCGACATTCGGAATAAGACTTTTGATTCTGTTTGTCATGCTCAGCGTCATTGAGCAGGCCGAACATATCACGGTCCTCTTCCCAGAAAGCCTTATCGTAAACGAGGACGACCTAGTCAAGTATATTAGCGCTGACATAGAATCTGCACCGGAACTGGCCCACCTTGTTGAGCAGACCGAAGCCCATGCGCTTGATGCATGATGTTTTCCAGTCCGGTAGCGGCGGCACAAATTTGATAGAGCCCTCTTTGAGCACACCAAGAGATGAAGTAAGGACGACTTCGTCGGCTTCAAACTTCTCGCCGTTATGACACTCCACAATCGCTGGCGGATCTGACGTCGAGCTACCATATTTGATGGATTTGATGGCGTGATTGAATCGGACATCAAGTTGTTGCGGATACTGCCACAAACCGCGAGGTACCTGGGTGTAGCCGCCGACGACCTCACAATGCTCGCCCTCAAACTCGTTTCCAATATCTTGATCCCAACCACCAAGACTTAATTGATTGACATTCGCTGCATTCGCATACTCCAGATTGGCATGATGCCAATTCATCAACCTCAGATCTTGGGAAGTCAGACCAAGCATTTCTTGATACTGCCTGATGCCTTCGTCCATGGTCTCGCCCAGTGTAGGATGTTGGGACGTTTGTGTGATGGATAATAGGTCCAGGGTTTCTGTCAGAGGTATATCCTGTGGAACGTTCCAGCCAATGATTTTCGCTGCTTCTGCTGCTGGTCTGTTCGCGGCTGAGCCGGCAAGTTGGTACTGTCGCCCTCCGACTTTATCGAGGCCAACGGCGGAGTTTTCCGGGGCCGACGTGTTCGTTGATATGGGGTTGCCATCTCTCACCGTCACTTCCACACCAGCATCCTCTAGTGAAGAAATGAGTTCGGCGGTGTTGCTGATGATGTCTTTAGGATCCTCCCCTCGTATGATCAGATCCCTTTCACCCTCCACAGTGCGCACTGTTGGCAACTTATTCCGGTAGACAGCAGCTCGCTCCAGAACGTCGTTCCAGAGTCGCTCCACCATGACATCTCTCCGCTTGTCGACTGTTCGGCCATCAAAATCATAAAGCACAGAATTGTCCTTCAATGCGTAGTATCGCAGGCCCAATTGTCCACGTATTATCGCATTCATGGGATTGCCATGCTCGAAGCCTGTCACAATTTGTGCGCCCATTTCTGCTGTGCTTCGAAGTCCTGGAGGAAGAGTCCCGTCTGCCTGCTTCTTCAGCGGATGAGAATAGACTCGTCCGCCTACTCGGTTTCGACCTTCTAGCACGATAATCCTCGGCGTGCGTTCTCCGCTATCGGTAAACTGCTCTCCCAGCTGCGCAATGAGACCCTCGAGTTGTCTTGCACATCCCAGTCCAGACATGCCGGCTCCCACAACCAGAATTGTTTTTCGGCGGCCACCCTTGGCTAATGATCGAGGAATCGGACGGGCGGTATTTGTGAGCTCGACGCAGCCGAAGTTGATATAGCCATTCCGCATCAGCCATTCATAAGTGATTTGAGAAAGAGCAAAATAGCGGGGGTCTTTGACGCAACCTGCTGCCTCTTGCCTCGTTATGCCGGCGAGAGGATTCCTGTGCCACAAACGAAGTATAGCGTTTCGAATGTTGAGATATGTGGTCACCTGTGAACGAGTGATATGCTCTCTAAGCAGTCTATACTCCCCTGGATGTAAAGCATATGGATTCAGTCGTGACGAATATGCAGCCACTATCCCTTGACGTGCAAATTCCATCCAAGAGAGGTGCGCGGGTATTGATGTCCTGGCACGAAAGTCGTCGCTGGCCTTTTTAGGTGTGTCAGACGATATACGACGGTGGGTTTTGGACTCATCAGAATCATCAAGACCATTTGATTTCCTTTCACCTTGATCGTTAGCGAGTGTGTTTTGCGAATTGTTCAAGTCTTACTCACCGCTTGGCTCTTGGACCACTGGCATGCTTAATTGGTGTATTCTTAGAGGATGTAAGCGCAGACGACGAGACTCCCTGTAATGATTGCGGATGTATCTTTTTCACTCCTTTAGGGCCTTTCGAGACATTGATTGATGAAGCTGGATGGACCTCCCCATTCGTTGTTGCATCATGTCCCTCATCCGTACCTTCTCGTATATCATTTGATACTGATGCCGACGCAAAGCCATTTCCGTTTGTGCTCACATGACTGCCCTCATGCTCTGATGGATCCAGACCATCACCGAATCGAATTGAGGACGGCCTCGAATCGTCATATGGGTCATATATGCCGATATGGTAGTCGAAGGTATCGACCTTTTGGGTCGAAAGATCGAATTTTGTTGGCTCAGAGTCAGGAGTCAACAGCGATGGACCCAGCAAGTCATCTTGACCCGAGTACAGAAATGTTGGATTCAGGTGGTTATCGCCTTCCAGGCGGAAGTCCATGTCCATGGGGGGAGCAGTGCCGAGCGTAGGTAGAACGTGACAAAGGAGAGGCAATTCCGAGTATGAAGAGGCTACTCCATAATCCCAGCCATAATGCAGCGGGGAGAGGGACCAATCAGGAGAGCAAGGAGAAGAAGATGACGGGAATATTTGTTCTTGGTCTGCGGAGTCTGGGAGGTCGAGGAAATGATGGCTTCGTGGGGAGATAGAACCGCCTTAGTAGTACTCGGCTTGCGGTAGGATTAGCGGGCTTCATACTGGACATCGAACTTCTCGACCACCGCTCCCCGCCGCCTTCACTATATCTAGTAGAGTATCTGCAAAACGGGCTTATCAACGGCTTTACTCATGTTCTCCTACACTTTTCTACCCTAGAATTCCCTGCAAAATTCTCTCTTCGCTTCTGCGCCTCAATCGCGCATTCAACAGTTGGCTTGGCATTCCTCCTGGCTTGAAGACGTCCGACGTCGATGCATGAACAACACAGCACCTCAAATGCCTTCACCAACTCCGAAAGCTTCGCTTCTCATTAAAATCTCATGAATCGTCTCTCTTTCGGCCTCTCCAGTTCTCTATAACGCGACAAAATGGCTGCTGCGCGGAAATATGCGGGACTTCCAGACCTTGTAATGTCTACCATATATCACTTGTATAATCAGAAACGATGCTAACATGTCCAAGGATTTAGCTCCAGATATCTACGAAACTCCCGATTTAGCAGACGACGTTTCTACACTTCAAGTTAGTTGGCATACGGACCCGTGGTCGTGGCGGTACGTGGGACACATGATATTGAACATATTACAGGCAAACTCCGTCCGGTCACCCTCTTCCAACTCTGCGTACGATGACCCGATACCCAATGATGACTCTGAAGAAGTGTCTGGAATTGTGCGGCAACACCTGCGACCGACAGATGCACGAACCCGCTTCGGGCCTGCCAGAGTTGATGCGCGAAACGTTGATTTCTCTGAAAGTCTCAATGGTGCGAAACGATACTACAGAACGTCAACGCAGCGACGACGGCGAAGATCATATGATGGCGAGGGTGATCAATTTGGCGACTTTAGCGACGAGGAAGACGAGAGTATTGATCGAAAGCTCGCTCGTCTAAAACGTGAGCTTGAAGAGGTCAAATTGGACTTGGAAGAGAGCGAATTCCAGAAGCAGAATCAGACAGAAGAGTTTTCCACCGATAAAGTCGGAGAAGACGCATCGGATATCATCGAAAATGTGCACAAATTGAGCAGTGCTCTCGATGCTGTCTACATTACTCGGCATGGAACAAGTAAAGGACCAGACGACGATTTAGCAAGAACGATTGCCAGATTCGATAAGGTTTCATCGATCCCACAACCCCAGCATCAAGCTCCAGCAGCAAATTCATTGCCATTGACTTCGTTGGAACACCAAACACAACTGATTCAAGCCTTCTCGAAGTCAGCTGAACTAGACGCCAGACTAGACTCTCTTGAACGTTCTCTAGGCCTGAGTGGCGCTAATTTCCCCGAGTCTAGCCTTGGCTCGATCAGACCAATCATTCCGACTCTCGATACGCTGGACCGCCAATTCCAGATCGTTTGCAATTCTGCCGCTACCATAGAGGCCGCCCAAAGCAAAGCGAGACGATTACTGGATGATGCAGATCGATTGCAAAGGCTCAAGGACGACGAGCAGTCATTTCCGCCATCTTCTGCTGGCTTGCCACCAACGACCAGGCCATCATCGACTTACTCAGAAGATCCAGAACGGGTGTCCAAGATCAATGCCCTCTACGGCACTTTGCCCACAATCGACTCGCTAGCACCCACACTACCCGTCGTGTTGGATAGACTTCGAACCTTGCATTTCCTCCACACAAGCGCGGCGTCAGCCAGCACGACTCTTGACGACATGGAAAAGAGACAGGCAGAACAGAAGGCAGAAATTGAGCAATGGCGCGAAGCCCTCGACAATGTTGAAAAGAACCTCAAGACTGGCGAGTCCGGGCTCAAAGAGAATGTGAAGAACATTAGCGGATGGATCAAGGAGCTCGAGGCAAGAGTGGAAAAACTTGATTGAATTGTTCTGCGAATATCATCGGTATGGCGGGCCTGTCTGAATAGTACAATCTGATTTTGGTCAATGCATATAGATACCCATTCATGCGCGTTGAATAAATTCAGTCTTGGGCCCATAGCCATTAAAGTCCAAACATTCAGGATAGCTAGCAATCTTTGTCTAGTCATTCTCATGCAATTTGACAGACAATCTTGTAGCCGTGGACGGTCTATTGATCTCGGCTCCGTTCTAGAGTCGTGTAGCATCATGACATCTCGCGAAGTCTGGAGTAGCTGGAGAGACACTAACGACGCAGGTGCTTTCGGCTTTCGAAACCACATTTCATACCCTCGAGCAATTCCTGGGAGTTGCGGTACATCGTTCATGATGGTGGCAGACAAAGCAATACGTTCTACCATGCTGTGACTAAATGGCTCTCTCTCTCACTCTCTCTGTGCAATTGGTGATGGATGGAAGAGGTTTCTGGAGAGGAGCGCAGACCATAATCCTAATCTCAATGGTGCTCCGCTTATATGGCAGCTCGAAAGCAGAAGTACAAGATTATTGAACATAACCAGAGAAATCCCCCGCGCCGCCACCTCTCATTTCTTAGCCCTCCTTCTTACCTAGGTACTCTTTTCATCGCCCGCCTTCCGTGATTTTCCTTGCCTCTTTGTTCCTTATTCGGTACACACGTCGCAATACAGATGCACAACAGCAAATCATCACTCTTTCTGACCACGACGCTTCACTACTCACCCGGCCTCGAATCCTTGCCTAAGAGATCACTCCCACTATCGCCGCCGAGGAGAAAATGAAGATGGAAACCATGCCTCCGTCACTAAAGGCTGGGCTTTGCGATGCCTGGTGGACGTCACTATGGAAGAGGCACAGAGGGTGGTGCGAAATTCTGCGGAATGGAGAAATTCACCAGTGAAGAGTCCATCCGTTGATTGACTCACGGTAGCCTTGAAGTGGACTGAGATCACAGGTGATGTGAGGTATTATGCTGAGAAGACGTGGGGGATTCAGTGTGAGGAGGCATGTCAGGCAGACGGATGATGTTTGGGGCGGGAGGGGAGGTTCGTGTTACGCTTCTAAGAGGATTTGGAAAGTTGATGCGAAGGTATCTAGTCAGGTGAGATGGGAGGCGGGTAATTGGCGGCACGATTGCTACGAACCATACTTGGAATGCTTGCAGCTGTTGCCGAGGTATCTCATTTCGTGATGGATTGGGTCCATTTTGACTTGATTTCGGTCTTTATAGCGCCTTGACTGCATTGATCACCGTGATTGTCCAAGACTGGACAAGCTGGAAGATGGGGGTTGCTTCAATTGAAGAGGAACCCAGTGTTGCAAGACCTCGACACTTTGCGATTACGAATATATGTGGCGGGTCAGTTCGACTTTTGTACACGATCATGTCATCTCATGTCATTATCTTTGCATTTCCGAAGCTAGATCAGCCTGTTCTCACCAGCTCAGAAACAAGTCGCGCAGAGAGTAATATCATATCTTGCGGTTCAACGTGATCCACTGCGGTTGAGCATGATTCACAGCCTTGCCACTGCTTATGGCCCATGTGCGTTTTCGGACGATGTCCACGTATCCAAGCATCTCTTGATCGGTGGCAGTGCTGTACTCCATTGGGATATACAAAGACTAGAAGTGATGCACGCGATGTCTTCATCCTACTGAGCGTTCATCAGGCGGCATCATATCATCTTCGAAGCAAAATCTCTTGATTGTAAGCCTTCATGGTAGCAAAGCTGGAGGCTGGGAATAGCTACCTATAATCCGTCGTTGCCACGACTCTAAATGCGCCTTTCGCTGTCCCACCTATGAAAATTTCCAGCCGACCGACCGCAATGTCCAATGTTCGCCAGGCCACGATTTCGGTTCTTGGAGCTTGCGTTTGCCCGGTTGAATTCAAGAATCTTCTGTCGCATTTTAAGAACTCAGGTTCCAGTGCTTTATTGCATGATCTCGTTTCCTCTTTCTCTCCGTGCGTCTGGTGCGCCGATCCTCTCAAGAGCTTCGAGCATGACAACTGAGTTGCCGCGGATGACGACCATGCCTATTCTGACCTTCTCTCCATTCGATTTTTCCTCGACCGCATCGTCGAGAACGATATTCAGAAACACCTTTTATGTAAGGTTAGTCTTGGCACTTGACATTAGAATCGCGTGAGGGCGTACATCGTATCCACGGAGAACTCCAATGACCTTGCGGCTGCCGTTGAGCTGGACGAACAGTCTCTTGTCGAGGTACTGAGAGGTGTTAGCCTGTGTGTGGTGGGTGAGAACCTTGCGAAAATACCTTTTTCAGTTCTGGCTGAGCTTGAGGCATGGTGGGTCAAGCGAGGAGCGGCAGCTGTGGGATTCGTACGGCGGACGTGTTACGGTGGTTGTTGTCGAGTGCTTCGTCGTCGCGGAGTAGATTTTGGCTGCGGTGAAGATGGACGGAATGGCTCCAAGCGTGCTGACTAACCATTAGGTTCCTCAATGCGGACTTGTATACTCCATTCAACATCAACAAGCGCTACAACAAAACGAATAAAGGTCACTCTCGCATAAACACCATCGCCACGCTCAGATCAAAGTCCGCATCCCGTCCATCTCACGTCTTACCCGCCGTAGTACCCCGACTCCACTGAGTATCAACACCGCGTAGACCACGATGCCTTCAGCCACGGGCTCCAACTGGGAGAAGTACCAGAAGAAGTTCGCCGACGACGAGGTAGAAGAGAAGAAAATCACGCCGCTCTCGGATGAGTAGGTCATCGTAGCTGTAACCCGGTATATTCACGGCTAATTCGCTTCAGAGACATTCAAGTGTTGAAGACTTATGGCGCTGCGCCTTACGCTGCTGAGCTGAAGAAACTCGAGAAGGAGATAAAGGACAAGCAGACGAGCGTCAATGAGAAGATCGGTAGAGTCTCTGGTTCATCTCAGATGGCATCAAGCTGATTACGTTGCAGGCGTTAAAGAGTCAGACACCGGGCTAGCACCGCCGCATCTATGGGATATCGCTGCAGACAGACAACGGATGCAAGAAGAACAGCCATTACAAGTCGCGAGGTGTACCAAGATCATCCAGGATGAAAAAGACGCCGAGAAGAGTAAATATGTCATCAACGTCAAGCAGATTGCCAAATTCGTCGTCAACCTGGGTGAGCGAGTGAGTCCGACCGACATCGAGGAGGGGATGAGAGTAGGGTATGCATTTGTTCTATCGAATCTCCAGCTGGAATAATCTAACATCATCCAGTGTCGACAGAAACAAGTACCAGATCCTTCTCCCACTACCTCCCAAGATCGACCCTTCCGTTACCATGATGACTGTGGAGGACAAGCCAGACGTAACATATGGCGATGTCGGTGGATGCAAAGAGCAGATTGAAAAACTACGAGAAGTCGTGGAAATGCCCCTACTATCGCCTGAACGATTTGTAAACCTTGGTATTGACCCTCCGAAGGGAGCCCTTCTCTATGGACCACCCGGAACCGGAAAGACTCTTTGCGCTCGAGCCGTCGCCAATAGAACAGATGCCACATTTATAAGAGTTATTGGATCCGAGCTTGTGCAGAAGTACGTTGGGGAAGGTGCCCGCATGGTTCGTGAGCTCTTCGAGATGGCGCGGACAAAGAAGGCCTGCATCATCTTCTTCGACGAAATCGATGCTATTGGTGGTGCACGTTTTGACGATGGTGCTGGAGGAGATAACGAAGTCCAACGAACTATGTTGGAACTCATTACGCAATTGGACGGTTTCGACTCGCGCGGAAACATCAAGGTCATGTTCGCCACCAACAGGCCGTCCACCCTCGACCCCGCCCTTATGCGTCCCGGGCGTATTGACCGAAAGATCGAATTCTCCCTTCCCGATATGGAGGGTCGCGCCTCTATTCTCCGGATCCACGCGAAGTCCATGTCCGTTGAGCGCGACATCCGATGGGAACTTATTTCGCGTCTGTGCCCCAATTCGACTGGTGCTGAATTGCGATCTGTGGCCACGGAAGCGGGCATGTTTGCCATTCGAGCGAGGAGGAAGGTTGCGACCGAGAAGGATTTCCTGGCTGCAGTGGATAAAGTCATCAAGGGTAACTTGAAGTTCAATTCCACTGCTACGTATATGCAATACAATTAGACGGCCATGGGTTGATGGGATTTGCACTGGAGCTCGGCGCAGAGGACACACATGGTCTAATCTTCTCATTGAGCTAATAAACTGGGCAAGCGGGATGTTTCGATGTACTACTAGCTACCTAGTGAGGACGGGAAGGATGCGAGATGGGAACTGTACTCTACATAGACTATCGAAGAATCGACCTGAGCCCTTACGTCCGCTTCTCATGTCAATATGTTTTGTTGAGAAGTTGCGAAATAAGCGCCCGCTTATGCTCTCATCTCGACCATCACAGGTGAGGGAGGTGACATCCATCAAAGAACCCCGGGTGTCGTGGCTCCGCGACCCTCAATCCTCTTTTCCAGCGTCTATATCTCGAAAAATTCGAGTGAAACGCGGATATGACTTAGTTGGAGGAATCTGTTCCGGGAAAACCCCAAGTACGCGAAATCCGGAAGGAAAGTTGATCCACTATCATTATCAACCATCAATCAAAAGAAATTCCGTGATGCGATCAAACACCAACTTCCGAAAAAATCCTGATATTGAAGCGACAAGTAAGAAAAAGCACTAAAAACGGGCATTCATTTTTTGAGCGGTGGTCCGATCAAGGACGACGCTTGCTTGTTGGTAGTACAGGTACGAAAAAGCAGATGGAAAAAGGTAAAACGCCATCGCCCAAGCCCGCTAGAGCGGATACCAACAACGCCCATGAGAGACTTTCAGTCTTGGAACAGAACAGAACAGAGAGAAGAAGAAGAAGATGCCGCACAGTTACTCCTTTTGCTTGCTTCAACGCTCCGTCATCGTCCCGAATATGATGCCCAGGTCCACAACCCTATTTGTTCCATGCCCAGAAAATGAAGTCTAGTACAGCGGGTCCAAGTATTTCTCTTATGCTTTTTCCCAGTCCAATCCCAGGTTCCCTTACATTATGTGCTTGTGTGCATTCACTTGGCAAAATGCAGATCGTAGTTCAACCATTTCCTGGCGTTGACTCCCTGGACGGAAAGACCAGGCGTACCGTAGGTGAATGGAGCAAAGAAGTAGAAGCTCCAAAGAATGGCGCTGAAGATGACTGCCGTTGCTGCCCAGGCAGCGTACAAGTTCTGTGAGGCGAGCCTTTGACGGACGGGTTGTGGCTTGTTGAGTTTGGTCTTTGGATTCGAGTTCGTCTGGATTTCCTCTTCGGAAAGAGGCTCGACATTGAAGATGAATTCAACGAGCGCGCCAGTAACCAGAGCGGATGCGAGATGGGCAGGAAGGTAATGATGGAGGAAGAGTTGACGTCCCATGATGAAAAAGGGAATATAATGGGCGGCCCAGGTAAGGAAGAAGAAACCTGTCGAGTTGTAGAGACGGACGCGGGTACCTAGTACATTGTTAGTGTTTGACGACATGTGGTAAGATCAAACTTACGTCGATCGAGAGCGTCCATGCCACGACGGAGAGCGAGCTGATCAGCACCAATGATACCAGCAAAGACGGCCAAAAGAGAACCAGCCAGCCACCAGCCAATAGGATTGCCCAGGAAGTAAATCTGTTGGCGGGTGTCGTTCTCGGTCCAGAAAGAAACACCGCGGAGCAGGAACGGCCAGCTGATAGGCTGACTGGCATATGGATGGGAGCTCGTCAAAGCGTTGTTGTGGAAGAACATGGCGCGCTGCAACTCAAAGTATTTCTTCAAGAATGGCACGCGCTTGACTTCCTTCTTCTCCTTCTGGAGGCGAGGACTGTCCGCTGGCAGGCCTGCGATCTCCTCGACATACCAAACGTTACTGGCTTGGACGACGTTCTTGTTGCCGTTGATCTCAGCTTGCTTGTATGCCCAATCTGGGAGTGGAGAAGTGTGTGTCCACATGGCGACCTTTGTAGGGACATGAACAAGCTTGAAGTGCGAAGCCATGGTCTGGAAGTTCTGACCGGGCTTTCCATTCTCGATCTTGATCTCGAAGAGCGTTTCATTGAATCGATTGCCGTTCGCGACATCCATAGGGACTGCGGTGAACTCCTGGTTGGTTGGGAAATATGGTGAGGCTACATCGTGGGTCAAGAGCATGTGGTCGGTAATCAAATGTCGGAGTCGGACGAAGTCACCATTCTTGACCGGACCTTTTTTATCCGCAGATGGTGGGAGGACCTGCCAATGGTTGTTGGTATCGTTGTGTGGATACCCAGTGACCTGTTGACCCTGACTGGAGATACGGCCGTCGTCATAGCGTAGTGGATATCTGTCGACGTGAGAATGGAGATAGACACGGGTCTCCCTGTGCTTCATGGTGATGTAGTCGCCGTATTCAATGCCAACGGATTGCGAGGTCATGATGTTGTCGGCGAGAGTAGCTTGGAATTCTGGAGTCATGAAGTCGTCGCCTGGGCCAGATCTGGTCAGAATGGCAAAATGGACTTGGAACCAGAATAAGTAGAGCAGGAATGGAATGATGATCAACCCAGTCACGCGCGCTCCGAGGTGTTTGCCGAATTCTGGAAGGCTGAGCTGTCCCTGGCGGCGGTTGACGTCGAGAAGGTCCCACAAGTCGAAGCATACTGGCACACCTATGGAAAAAAAGGTAAAGACACCAACGTACTTGGTGCTAATGACGCAGCTCAAGCAGACACCAGTAAGGAGTAGCCACTTCCACCATTTCCGAGAGAATGGAAGGTGCCTGAGCTTGTAGAAGCGGACGTAGCACAAGATGCTCAATGCCATGAACCAGATCAAAGTCGCGTCCAACAGGATGAGTCGAGTTTGACCAATGTGTGCGTTATCGAAGAGTACCAGTCCAGTGGCAGTAAGAGTCGCGGGCAGCGAGTAGCCTGACTCCCACATTATCCAGAAGACAGTTGGTACGGTGAGAGCGCCCATGGTGGCGGGCATGGCCCTGTACGCGACATAGGGAACCCTGTTGGTAATGTACGAATCGCCAATGTTCTCGAACAGAAACTCGCCCTTGTATCCGACCAGCCATCCAGCGAAAGCGAAGAGAAGTTTGCCAAAGGGAGGATGGACGTCGAAGAAGTAGGTACGTTGGAGATAGTAGGATGCGAACTATGGGGATGTTTAGCCTTGACTAGGTATGCACTCGTATAGAAGACGGCATCTCACCTTTCCGAAATGGACCTCATCGAAGACGACTTGGTTTGGATGTCTTATGCCGTAGAATCGTGTGAGGAATGCTACAATGGTAACCACCACCAGGGCAACTTTGAAGTCCCAATCCGAGGCGGGCTTTTTCGAAGCCTGAGCCGCTATTGCATCCATGAGGGTATCTCCATCACTGTCGCTCAGTTTGTCGACGCCGTGACTCGTCGCAGCAGCTCTCGACTTCTTGGGGCCGCGCGACCGCACTGATGCTTGCGGAGAGGACATGGTGGGAATGAGCGAGGGTTGTTTGTGACCACTGTGAGAGTATGGTGGTGCATTAGCAGACGGACATTGACTGTCGACCCCGAGGCGTTGGCTTACAGGTCACGGTCCTTTTGGTGGATGTCTTCTTCTCGTTCCCTCCTGCTTGTGGGATGGAACTTTCAACTGCAGGTGGAATTTGGTAGACGTGGAGCTCCCCTTTCTTGTCAACCTGGACCCCTATTCAGCCTCCTCCGACTCGTGTCGAGCCATGGGCAGGCGGGACGGCGACGGCGACGGCAGCGGGGAGAAGTCAGCACTGAGGGACGGGTAGCCGTGGGCAAAGGTGCAATGGGGCAATACCAAAATACCACGGCCTGATATGATCCCCAATCACGCAAGTCTATCGCCCTTGGCATGGTTTGCGCCTGTTTGATCATCCTCGATGCCTACTCATGTACCAGGCAGCAATCGAAAGTACATGACTAGGGACTTCGCTTCGGGGCTCTTGGCTATATTACCACTATAACATTGCCTCCGAACAGATCCATTTCCTTCGACATCACCAACCACTCAGAGCCTGACCTATCCCAACACACTGTTGCAACCTGAAGTCCATCACAATCCACCGCCCAAACCTCGCGACTCCTTTCCGAATATATCGGAGCGCCATGAGGGGAGAAATCGTTTTCGCTCCCGAGCCAGAACTGGACACGGAGGTAGATACAGCACAGCATTGCAGCCCACCATTCTCCAATATCGCGTGCTCTGCCCTCATTATAGACTATAATCCAGGTCTGACCCATCCTTTGGATTAAAGCAAATGGAATCTTTGTGATCAGATTGGGCGTAATCTTTGCATAAATTGTGCATCTCCTTGCCGCCAATCTTCTTGTCTGGGTTTCCTGTAGTGATGTTCACAACATACGCGTAGCATTCTATCCAGGTAGGCAGTGGTAAGAAGATCAAAGAGGAGAACAAACTTACGTTCACACTCATAAGGACTCGGAGCGCCATGCTGTTCCTTTGTCCAGGACTTTCGTGACATGCGCCAAGCTTTGTCTTGGCGTTCTGCCTCATCGTTCACGTTTAGTGTTGACCGTTCGTTGACCGTTCGTCACAGACGCCCTTGTGAGCACAGCAGCACATTTTCCAGGCCTTTGCAGATACAGAAACGATGACTGTAAGGAAGGCGAGAGTGCTGGAGAGTTTTTTTAGTAAATATAAATGGTGGTGATTGATAGACGGTGATTAATGAACGATAATGATAGGCGATGATTGATAGATGGTGATGGTCAATAGGTAATGATCGATGATAGCTAATGGTTGTTGGTAGAAAGTTACAACTGAGAAGTCCGCATTCTGCTCATAGTCTTATACAGCTAGAGCCAGTATCTAGTCTCAAGTACTCCCTGCTAGTTACATGAAAAGATCTTGTGTTTTCTCGCATTTAGCGTGGTACAAACATGAATGGGGATGTTGGGCGTGCGGATTCCCACCAGGCAGGCCCAAGATTGAACATTCAACTTCGAGTCTCTTAAATGCAACAACTGTGATATACGCTTTACCTGCTGCTTTCAGCGTTAAGGTCCTTAAACAATAAGGCACAGGCAATCTGACCCGGTTTTAGATGAGAATGTCTCCCAGGTCCATTCTTCAACACATTGTCTCTCGGCTTGGTGAGCACGCACGCACGGTTCTTTGCTGCATCGACTACATGTTACGTGTACGTGATAGACATACTAGGCTACTTCGAGTAGCTGCTATTCCGTACAAATATGATTGTACCAACAACAGAACGGATTCTCAGTACATAACTCATGATTGGCCGTATCACAGTACTGTATTACGCGGCCAAACATAGTAAACACCTTCCCGTTGTAGGTCGTCTTACGGAGTTGCTACCGCGGATCCACTCTATGAAGTCTGTTTGGCCAGATACGCAGTAGTAAGCACTCCTTCCTATCGAGTGGTGAAGATCACCAGCGCCGACTTGCGACCAGAAGTGAGCGTGTTGATTGCCTTCTCCAATTGATTGGTAAAGTATGAAATAATAGCAAGTAATGGAATGATGAGAACTATTTCATTCGGTCGGTCTCGCGATTTTGGGCTACCGAGTAACGTGAGCCAGAGTTTGGGCACGCTGAGACCAAGGCTTGCTGCTTGATTTGTGCATAGCTGTCAATGATTACATTACAAGCTCATCAAGAGCCTCCCTTTCCAGAAGCAGGATAAAGAGCAGCAATGGTACCTGCGTGACTAGGGGATCCGCCTCAGCTGTCCCCTAGAACAGTCCCATTTCTCTCGACAACATCATCACCAACTTGGGTATACCATCAATGTCAAAGCAATATGAAATATCCTACAACTGAGGTTTCTCGCCACCCGTGGACCAATCTCCCGAATCCTGTGCGAACACACGCAAATCGGGAGAAGGTGTTGTCGTAATCGTGGCTCCTGAGCTCGGAGAAGAGGCCAAGGGAGGTGGGCGCCGCACGCAAAACCTCAGTACGTTCCACCAGACGTTCCTCATCAACCCGTACACCATCCTCGCTTCCTACCAGATTCCCTCGTGCAAGTCATTCCCTAGGAGGAACTCGGTAATGAGGGTCAGTGAAGTACTCCGTCCTACATGTTCTGTCGTCCATGGAACGAGATCTCGCTTTCCCAGGAGGGCACGGTGGAGAGTCGGGGTCTGGTATTTTATTCCAGCATTTGCAGTTATTACCCAATTTACCGAATTTATCGCAGTACTCGCTGAACTCCTTGACGCCGATCTTTCCATCATTTTTCCTTTCCTTCGAGGTGGGGGGCCACTTGGTGTTTTTTTCGCGGATCCAGACGTCTGTCCAAATTAGCACATTTACGAAGACGAAAAAGCGGCCACCGGGTAAGCGGACTTACACTCCGTCTGTTTCCAAGGAGCGCCATCGTACATCGCCCACACAATCTGAGAAACTTCCCACTGTAGTCCGAGATCTTTCACCTTGGCGACTACGGCATTGGTTGAATCCGGATCGCATTGTTCTGGTTTTGTTCGGGTACAGCAGCAATAATCGTACGGACCCTTTCCGGAGACGGCGGCGATGGCTATGAAGAAGGCGGCAACTGAAGAGACTTTCATGGCGGATATTGATGAAAATGATGAGTGCGATTGTGATGGAAGCGGGATTGGAAGTGGTCGCAAACAACACTCTTTTTCCAGCGTTTACTGGTAGCCTACTTATACCATGGGAGCCGGCATTCTGCTCGCGTTTTTGCATGTATATAATTAGAAAACTGTCAATAGGTTACTGTTGATGTCGGAGATCTCACCGTCTGGACACCTTTCGTCTATCAATCCTATGGAGGCAGGGAGGTAGGGCCCCTAGTTGCCCCGTAATTACCACTGAATGATGGACCTGCCGTATTAGTTGGTACTTGGTAGAAAGAATATTAGTACGTCGATCCGCAATAGTGAAGCCGTACCCACGTGAGAATTAGAACAGGCCATTATATTATCACAGGGTACTTTGTTCCTCCTCCGGATAATTCCTTCGAGACCTTGACTGGCAGATCGAGGAAAGTGCGGAAGCCTAGGTGAATAGATTAAAGGTCAAACCACGGACAGGGCGTTCCCGCGGATTTTGGGAAATACGCGCAGCTACCCCTCCTACCTCAGGATGATCACTGTGACCTAAGGCCCGTCTATTTCTCTCTATGTAGAGGAAAGATTCTCTGCAAGATTGCGGAATTCGCGGGCAGGGGAGGTACTCGTGTCGTCACCACTACTCTATAGTACGAGGAGAACCTAGCAACACTAAGGTATCTATGGAGGTGTAGGTGCAGGTGTGGAATCACGCTGAACAAACGTTGTGGTAAATCTATCTGAGCATGACTGTAAGCACGTGAAGGTCTCGACAACTATCGACGTAGCTTGTACGCACAAGGTGCAAATCGCGTGTTCCCCTTGGGCCTTTCTTCAGCTTTTCGTCATAATTTTCGTCAACGTCTCTCATCCAAGATCTATGATACTTGCCTGGTAGGAGGCAGTACATGGCATGTTATTGCTGTGAGGCAACCACTATACTAACGTTTTTTTGGCCGGATGCCACGGCATAGGGAGATCGCAAGCACGTGGAGCTAATTACAGCCAGCCAGATTCCACGGACGAGATGTGTGGTCTAATGATGATGAGTAGACACAGCGAGATTGAGAACATCACTTGCCAAGGCTATGCACGCCAATTTCCTATCACGTCGTAGTATGGTCTGAACCATCAAGACAACATCGATGCTTAAGTCCTACACCTAAAATTACTGGATCGTACCTCGATCTACGCCGTCAAGACTCTACAATCTCTTGGATAAAATTACGATATTCTCACTCTGTCGCCTCATCTTCATCAAACCCCGATGAAAGCGAGTCACCATTTCCGGGAACACGATACTGGCTGGGTAGATCTATTGGTCTTCATGTTCATCCAGGCGTTCCATGTTTTCTTCTACCTAATCAATCAGTAGTAGACTCAAAGGTATCGATAAAAGCACTGGCCGCGAAATCGGAGGGAACATTCCGTAGAACTTGACAAGGGCTAGATTACCTTGAGATTAGATTCAACACTAAAAGCTGCTTGTCCATAGGTAGATCTCCGGCTTTCTTAACGAAGAAGAGACCGGTGCTCCGGGGCGTAGACCAGGATTGAAGGTGAGCTTTAAAATTACCTTGACTTTTCACCTTCCCAATGCGATATATGATCCGGAGAACATCCGTTGGAGCCCGTAAAGATGACCTCCCCGGCTGGGATACCCCTACATCGGCTACACCGTCAGAATCGATGCCCATACCATGTGTAGAATCGAATATAATTGAGATAAGAAACTCCCGGTTCACGGACTGCGGGACGTCGAACCACTTACATTGCTCATTTCGACGCGCGCAGGGAAAGATTGCTACGATGAGTTTGTGACGCGCATCGAGTGGTACGCTCATATCAGTTTATACAAGCAGGCCGGGAGACAGCATCTCAATGCATATCGCAGCTCGCGGCGGACAAAGAATTCTGTTCGACGATGGACGATGACGATCTCACGGACTTCGCGGCGGATGCGGACGCGCCCGCCGCCCACCGACCACAGATTGTCAGCTCGACGATTCACCGATGTGCGTACGAAACTTGCGATCTTGAAGAGGAGCAAAACTCGGTATCACTGCAATGCTTGATCCTGCTGTTACTGAGCTCATTAGAACAAAGTCGATCCTGCTCGAAGCGGAATACTCCTTATGCTTTTGGCATTAAGTTTGTATTCAGCACGTTCCGTCCTTACTATTACGAATCTCAGATTGCCCACGGACGCTTAGAGGCCGCCTCTCACATGTCCGCTGAGTCTTCGGTCCATTCTTTGAGCTACCTCGGGATCTGCTACGCCGAAATGGAAGATCGATCTAGCAGCCTAGCTAGGCATTGTACTGATGCCGGAGCTGCCTTGATCGGTCTTACTGACAATTCGGAAGGTGTGAGGCTACGACTCAGAGAACGAATTGCATCCGTTTCTTTTCCTGCAAATAAACCCATCGATGTCGGATATCTCAGAATATCAGCGAGCGACTTGCAGATGTCATGTCTAAATGGATTGGTTCGAAACTGGTCGAGTATCCAGGAGACTACAAGCTGTGCAAGCTTCGCGTCGACTCGTCTGGCGTATTTGATCTAGAAAAGGTCGATGCGCTCTCGATCACGAAGGATGTCTCGATGCCTAGGTAAAATACCACCTCGGAATTTACGCCTCCCATTATCTCACTTCCACATCAAACCTTCATACCGCCAACTCGTGGTTCAGACCCGGATGCAGGAACTGTAATACCTCAGCCTACGACCGCGAACATAGCGCCTGAACCTGCTTCTCTGCCTTCTACTAGGAGGTATGGATTCTTCCTAGTTAGATCTAGCATCGAGGCAGATAATGGGCTTTTTTGAGACGGAGATAGAGATGAGTAGGAAGAGGAAGCGGGAGGGATGATGGAGGCGGACCTGAAGCTATCGTCTTCGAGGACGGAGCTGGTGTTGTTGAAGTGGTTGTCATGAAAGGTGAGGATAAGGGGAGGATGGTTGAAACATAGATAGATTGAGATGGCAGCATCAAATCATGGTATCATTATATTTCGTAGATGAAGGTTCAGTAATACATGGCAAAATTTTCGAGACTTTTTTTCATAAAATTGCGGTCGGATTGTGTGAGTGTCATTCTGAGACTATGGTGCCATCTAGGGATGAGATATGGCTTTTATGTAAGACGAGAGAATTCTCTCATATCTATATGTTTTATAGAAGAAGCTGGTCAGTATCTTCTATAATAATATAAAATGGACGAAATAATTTTTCTAAAAGTAAGGGTAGGAGAGGATGATATCAAATGTGGAAATATAGGGAGTTGAACGTAGATATATGGGCAGATGTAGTCTTCTGAAAAGTAATAACACTATTAGGATAAAAGAGGCGATGGCGAGAAGATAGATAGAAATTGTAAGAGGGGTATAGAACTAAATATCGAGCTTCCCTATCTTACATACGACGATAGACGTTGAGTTGAGGAAGTAGAACGGCATTATAGGACTAGATTAAACTTTACGTGTAAAGCTACACAGCATAATGTTGCAGACGAGAAGGCGAAGCTTAGTTGCAATTTTTTTTTCATTTTATAGGCTCCTTTAAATAACATATCTACTTCATTCATCCTCGGGCACCAGCCGCCTAGACTTTAGTAGGTCAATTGGAAAGCTTTCCTCATCGAACCACCGTTTAAACAAGAGATTGCCCCGGAAGTGTTGACCCTCTGGCTTAAGAGCTTGAGCCAAACGCCACCCAAAACCCGAGAGTAACCACAATTGACTCTCTCTAAACCATTTTTTGAGTGCAGCCCGCATGATCCGATCATAAAGACACTCTATCGAAACAGAATAATCTGCTTCCAATAGCAGTCCATGCGGAGTCTTTAGCTCATATTCCTTGTCCACGAGACCTAGAAGTCCGAACACATGATCTCTGGGCTCTGCACACTTGCTATCGCTGAATCTGATAACGAGATCTATCAAGTCCGTAGACTTGCCAGACTTCCGACTCCTTTCACGTAATTCTCTTTGTTTGAGAACTGTCCCGTGGCTATTAAGTTTTACGCCCCAGACACGAATAACCTCCAGATAATACTTCAGCTCTCTCAGAAGCACATGGCGTGTCCCACATGCCAACACGACGTCTGGAGCTAGCACGAATTCCTGGATAATCCAAATTCGTTGCCAATATTTGCAATCCCGCAAAGATTCGACTGCTTGCTTTTCAGGTGTATCAAAAGGGTACACATAGTCCTTTGTCGTCCTCAAAGAGAGAATAGAATCGAAGGCGAGATCGCTGTCGTCGCTAGGTGGTCCTAACCATGCCATGACGAAGGCAGCACCAGCGAAAATTTCCCCCATCATATTGACTTGATGATTGCGTTCGAGTAGATTCTCCTGATTTATGCATAGAGCATCGATCCAAAAGAACTGCCAATATCGAGGATTGAGCATATATGTCTCGCGTTCTTCAGGTGTCCAGTCTCACGAGGCTGTATCCAAGTAGGGTACCAGCTCTCCTCCCACTTCCATCTTTCGTGCCAGAATCATGTTCAGAGCCAGGTGAAGATTGTTGCGAACCTCGAAATCCTCACCGTCGAGGATGATGTTTCGTGAGTTCCTCGTTTTCGGGCACGGCATCCAGTCCTCCGGGGACGAGTCCCACGTGTACGAGAGTGCAATGAATGGCGGGCAACTGTCGAAAGCGTAGTTGTGCAGTTGGCCGTGAATGGGTCCGTTCGTCTCTCTGTGGATGCTTATGAGCCTGATACTGTTGTTCGTGCGGTCTAATGATCGATAGATATGACGACGGTCATCTAGTGGCTGCGATTTCGTATGGAGACAAGACACAGGCGAGGACATCGAGGACTCATCATGGCTGATGATTGCTTTTGTGGCCGGCATGGTATCGCGGCTGACTCTTCGTCTTTTGTCGGTAGAGCCGTGGCTCAGTCTCGCCCGCTTTCTCTTGTGTGAATATTCTTCCCCCATGGGACCGAGTTGCTAATCGTGATAAAGAAGTCGATGACAGGAAGATAACCGAGAATAGAATCGACGCACATTTAAATTGGGGGCTCATCGAAGGGAGGACGAGTTGCAAGCGGGAGAGTCCAGAGTCTCATTATCTGCAAGTCTCTCCAGCACAGCCTCCACCAACGAGGCGGGGTAACTGTGCCTTTCTAAGTGAACGAGCGGCCATTGGATCTGAAATGGCGCTTATCGTCCCAAGGCGGACTTCAAGGAATGAAAGAGTGAAGGAATGATTGTGTGTTTGCGCATGGGGGACGAGGTTTGAAGACCCATATTTCTTTCTCTCACCGTACCTACAGGGATTCGCGTCGCGTCCATATACCTCTGTCATTTTACCACTCGGTAGCACTGCAAACCGTCTCAAAATTTTGATGGAGTCAATAGTCGGAGCAGGGTAGGAATTCTGTACCAAGTGTTCCTTTCAAGATAAAAATGAAATAAGATTGATGCTTCACACTTCCCACGCGGCCAGATTAGAAACACATGCACGGACTATTATCGACTACCTACCTACTGTGACTGTCTCCTGAGGGACTGAACCTCTTGATTCCATCAGAACATTATCAATTTCCATCCATGGAACACGAAAAATGTTACGTCTTCACAGGAGAACGATCGAACAAGCGAAGGCGCATCGAGCCATCCGGTCTTGATTCTTCATGGCCACTGCGAGAAAAGATATACCGCCAACTGTGGAATGAGCAACAGGAGCACATCGACAGAGTCCTGGAAAATGCAAACAGAGTCACCCTAGACGAACTGACCGGCTTCACGCAGACCGCCAAAAAAGAGAGACTGGACCAAAGATTACCATGTGGCTTGATTCTCGCGGGGCCGAGCATTGCCGCGCATACGACTTTATTCGAGCAACTGTCTGAAAGAATTACCGATGAAGCGTCGACGATATTTGTGTTGGTTACATCGAGTGACGCGCCGAATCTGAAGACCGTTCTCAAGGCCATCATCAAGAGTGCTACGGCACGAAAGAGCCTGGATGATGACGAAATGGATCTGGTTTCTGCGTCAAGAAAGGGGCCGAAACTGCTCAACTACGATTTGCAATTACTTCACAATTGGGTTAGCGAAAATGATGTTGAACAGGTCGTCGTATCTTTTCGAGATATCGAGGCATTTGATAGCCATGTGCTTTCCGAGACGATCGAACAATTGGGGTATGATTGCTCAATGACAACCGATTTAGATGTTACTGACATCTATCAGCATCTGGTCGGATCGAATACCGTTCGTTCTGTTCTTCGGAGTCGCGACTTCAGTCGAGAACTTGCAAGATAGACTTTCTCAATCCTCAATCCGCTACCTGGATGGCCGCCAATTCGACGTTGTACAAGCAGACGACATTCTAGAGGACATCTTCTTCGCCACCACTGGAAGCAAGACCGCACCGCTTAGACTCGGTGCTCAGCTCAGTCACATGCTTCTTGAGCGCCATCGAGAACACCTTCAAAGCGTCCAAGATTTTGCCGCCGCATTACAATATGCATACATGGCGCATTTTTACGCAAATCCACTCAGTGTATTCCTGTCAGAATCACTACAACCTGGTGACATCTCAAAGAACCACTTTGAAGCACTCCGTAATGTCCCATCGTTCCAGGACTACATCGAAACCGCACTGGAACATAAGGAGAAGACCGCTCGAGTTCGAAATCTTTTGATTTCCGACAAAGCCCTTTTCGATTTTACCACGGGTGTCTTGACAGAAACCCAAGCTGCAATACGTGGATTGGGAACCGCCGTCATGGTTGTGACAGAATGCCAATCCCAGATTTTCAAAACCTCCGCATCGCCGCCGTCAGAACTCTTCATCAAAGCCCTCGCCGGCCAACTCGCCGACTCTCCAACAGTGCGAGAACTGCTATTGAGCATCCAGCGCACGCCGTCAGATGTCCTTCACAACATCCTATCAACAATTTCCTCCTGTCTCTCTGACTCGGACGCCACTACTCTTCAATCCCTTCAAGAGAATCTCGACGCGCTCTTGAGCAGAGACGGCGGGACAGACCAGCCCTTGAGAAGCGAACACGACCTTCGTAAAGACACAGTTCGCACAACAGTGGTGGCCCAAAAGGTCCAACTGAGCCGCCATAAATCCCATTTATCCGAGAAAGACGCCGCATACTCCAAAATCATCTCCGAATTCCATGATTGGCTGAAGACGTATCTCGAAGAAACCCTCATCGATCCTGAAACACTGACTTTCCACGAACTCGTTCTTTATGAACCGCGAGTGCCGCATCGTGCTGCCTTCACTCCTAAGACCCGCTTCTCCGTCGAAAGAGCGCTGTTCGCTCCGCACGACTATCTTAATTGTTCTTGCTGCGCGCAGGCGGGCGATGAACAGGACGGAGAGGTACATATCTTTATCCTCCGGATCATGTCGAGTATGGCTGATTTTAAGCTAGGCATCTCTAGCGCCAACGCAGCCAGCAACCTCGCTCCTGTACCGCCTCTACCTCGAGTCTGGTGCGCTGATTAGTGTTGCGGATTTATGGAGCGCGTTTAGTGCTATTGTTGGAGATGAGGAGGATGGGGATGAGAAAGAAGTGATGTAAGTACACATCGAAATTGCTTGAGAGGAAGAAGTGTGTGCTAACAATCACGACTAGGCCGCTCTTCGAACGCGCGCTCGCCGAATTAAAGTATCTCGGTCTCATCAAGGGAACAAGAAAGAAGACGGACCATGTCGCGAAAGCTGCTTGGAGGGGATTATGATTTGAGTCGACACTTTTTCCATATACATACACCAATCCCCTTCTCGCCCTTTCATTTCAAAAACGCTTATTTCATATTTGATGTACAAATCTTCTCTTTTCTCATCCCATCCCTACCCACATTCACCATCCCACCACTCCTCCCACCACTCCTCCCACCCCGCCTCCCATACCAACACCACCCCTCACCCCCTCGGCCTAACATCACAAACAGCCCCACAAACCCCACACCTCCTCGCCTCCCCATCCCCCTCAAAAGCCTCCACGGCACTCTTAATCTGCGTCCCCAAATCCTCACAATAAAAACTCTTCTCATGCACCAACGCCCTACACTCCTGACAATACCACCGCAACCTATCCACCGACCCCTGAGGTCGCGGCTGCTCAATCACGATTCCGACGGTGTCGGCGTAGCGGACGGGGTTGTGCGGTGTGTTGGGCGGGAGGAGGTACATGTCCCCCTCGTTTATGGGTATGTCGATGAAGGCGCCTGTGGTTGGGTGGATGGTTTTTAGGAGCATGGGGCCTTTGTATTGGTAGAAGTATTCCGGGGTTGTGTTTATGTGGTAGTCGGTGCGGGCGTTGGGGCCGCCTACGATCTGGGGGGTTTTTGTGAGAGGGGGTTTGGAAGGTGGAAGGCGTGGGTGTGGTGGAGGGATATGGTGGAGGAAGTGGGTGGATAGGTGCTTACCATTACTGTCATGTGTTCATTTGTTACGCAGTAGTTGTTTACTGGTGGTTGGAGGAGGTGGGAGTTTTGTTCTAACCTGGAGAGGTGGTTAGCTTTATTGATTTGGTTTGTGTGACATGAGAAGATCGTATGGCTTGTAGTTGTGAAAGGACTGGCTGGAAACAATCGTCTTGTCAAGAATTGAATTCCTTTCTCATCTCATGTTGCATCCTTCCAGCAAATGTTTTGCAGGTCCCTCAAATCCAGGAAAATCATGATCTATGGATAATGAGGATGGTAGGACATACCACATGGACGTTCTAAAGCTCAGATACTTCAGACTCTCCGTGCAGTATGTGGTATTCCTCTTCAGTAATCAAAGACGTTGATTCCTAGATAATTTGGAGAAGTGCCAGTAATGATTGTTTCGCATTGTCTGCATTGCCTGCTATTTTACGGGCATATATATAATTGGCAATGTCGATATCGATATAGTTCAAAATACTCACCATTTTGGGATATTGATTGGAGCCTGCATGACTCTTCGGCGCGGGGTGGTTGAGAATCTTGAGATGCTGCTTAGACGTGGTAAAGCTTGAGGGATTTTCCGGAGCATGAATATGTATGGAGAATATGAATGAGATCTTGTGTAGAAGATGAAGGTGATTCTCTCAATTGATAAGCGAGTCGGAAGTCTCGAAATTTTAGATAGATTTGTAAGACGTACGATCAAGTGTTGCTGTCAACGGTAAACGAAGATGACTACACGGATAGACGGAGATTACTAAGTGCCGGTAATATATGTCTGGATATAAATCTTCGAGTCCTGGGGCAAATGCTGCGATTGTCTGGTTCATACGAAATGATAGCCATAGAACTAACCCCAATCGGCGCCTGCGACTCCCGAGCGGCGGCAGGCGCGACAGCGGCAAATCAGATCACGAGTGGGGCCGTAACAGCTGTAGTATCATGTAGCATCATATAGGCCAGCTAACAACTTGCTCAAACAGACTCACGCCAAGATAGCCAGACACTTATATCTTCTACGAGAACAGGATCACAAATACTTCCTACTGCCCCCCTCCCAACCGATACAACAATGCAGCACAGCATGATGGACCACTCGGGCATGGATCACAGCCATATGGATCACGGCAACATGGGCCACGGCGACATGAACATGCACAGGTGCAGCATGAATGTACGCTGCCAACCCACTCCCGCCTCGACCACTGCCAATGCTCCTATCCTGTGTCCAAAGAGCCGCCTATACTAACAATCGCGTCGACTTAGATGCTCTTCACCTGGTCCACTCAAGATCTATGCATTGTCTTCCGCGGCTGGCACGTACACGACACCTTCTCCCTCATCTGGACCCTCCTCGCCATCGTCGCCCTCACTGCCGGCTACGAAGGCGTTCGCGAACTTTCCCGCAGATATGAGATGGAGACGTTAATAAGACTGGAGGGCACGCCTCGTAAGTCTCATTCTCACTCTACAATACAACGCCTCCTGGATGAGCGGGAAGGTGCGGCTGTGAGGCAGTCAGGCGGCGAAGGCGCGGATGATTTCGCGAAGGAGTTTTTCATTTGTCTCAACGATGTTGTCTCAACGAAGATCCTCCGCTGATTCCAAGCCCTGCCCCTAGAAGGCTCCCTGAATGAATGTAGCTCATTACTCTGGCCAGGGAGTTCAAGAGCTCAAGTCGAGCGGCATAGCAAGTTCTACAAGGCATTCTTGTATGCTGTGCAGGTCTTTTACTCCTTCTTCATCATGTAAGTGCGAACCTTCCTGAAAGCATAGACGCCTTGGTCATGGATGTTGACCGTCCAAATAGGTTGCTCTTCATGACGTACAATGGTTGGGTCATGTTGGCTGTCGCTGTTGGTGCCTTCGTTGGATTCATGGCTTTCGGACAGGGCTCGAGCACAAAGACTGTGGCGTGTCATTGAAGGACGGCATTTTGCTGAAGAGGAGGGTATACCATATCGTCGAGAGATGATAACATTGGACATGTTTCATCAAGCGACGAGCGTTGCAGGCCATGCAATTAGGCGAATGGCGTTGTATATTTTTGGACGCGAGAACCGTTGGACAACGTAGCATTTCCATATGAGCAAGCGCACTATTCGGACAGAACTGCGTCTGGTTGAGTTCTCCACCAGTGGAAGCATTCGTACCCAAGAATACGGTTTACAACCCTTTTAGAACGCCTCGTTAGCAATGCCATGTCAGATTGTACAGGAACTCATCCTTGCTTCCCTGATGTTCTAGGTCAGTTGGGGTTTTCAATGGTCAAGAGCTGAGCCGGGCATTAAAGAGACCACATACCTGCTCCTCACATCCAGTCCGCTTTGCAGGTTTCCTACAATGACACCCACGTCGAGAACTGGACGGTTCGAGCATAATGGGCCACTTCCATTCACCAGTGTGATTCCGGTTTGTTCAGTAACAAGTTGGTGGGAGAATATAGCCACTGTATTAACTGCGACTCATTCAGCCTGACCTCGATGAAGTGCGGCCCGGGTTTGACAAGGTGAGTTTCTGGGAAGCTGAGGTGGTGACCAGAACATAGCTCCGCTATGTTTTTCTTTTTTTGGCAGAGACAACACTTGAAGGGGATTCAATTCTGCTAAAGTCCGGGTTGGTCAGAGTGGGGATCTGGTTGTGGTTGGTCAAGAAACTTGGATGAAGATGAGGACGGAAGGAGGAAAATCAAGAGGAGGATGAGTACGGTGTGGGAGACTCCAAGGTATTACCCTACCGATCTCGATAATCTCTTGGCCATCTCGAATCTTAGACTTCCCAAGCCAACATCATCACGGCTGCTCATTTGCAGAGTCCTAACTCGCAGCAGCATTGTTAGACCTCGACCAGTTACCCATCTGACCCTTTCTCGCAGAGCCTACGCGTGATCTAGGCAACCGTCGCTAGCGTCTCCCATATCAGACCATATCCGACCATCACAGTGTTTGTGTAACCATAGCCGGTGGGCGAGAGTGAAGCAGATATGTATGCGTTGCCATAGCAGATGAGCTTCACTTCCAACCTGGGTAGGTAAATACCAAGACTCGTCCAACCAACCTGTCTCGAGGACTATTTAAACCCCTCCCACAGCGAGCATCTCCAGCAAGTCAGCAAGCAACCACAAACAACAACTCCCACCACAAAATATCAACCAACCCACTAACCCATCCAATCATCCAATCAGTAAGCTGACCACCCCCCTACCTCCCTCCCTCCCAACCCACTAACCCCCCGCAGCCCACCAACCCTCCCTCACCAACAACCACCAAAAATGGCCCCTACAACCTCCACAGGCCCCAAACAATACGACGAAACCGTCGTCATCGCGCTCATCATGGCCCTGAAAGCCAAAGGCGGTACCCTCGCCGATCCACTGAAGGACATGACCGCTCTCGACGGCAACCGCTCTCAGTCCGGATTCGAACACTCCCTGCGCGCTGTTAATAGGTTGGCGACCGTGCTTAATGAGAAAAAGGCGAGGGGGGAGGGGTTGGGGCCGGGGGATGTTGGGGGTGCTGGGGCTGGGGGAGCGGGAGGAGGTGTTGGGGCGAGCCCGAGGAAGAGGGGAGGTGGTAAGTCTTGTTTGCGGTTCTTTTTTTCGCGTTTTGGTGGTGGGAGGGTGAGGGTGGAGATTTTGTTTGTTGGAGTGGACTGTGCTAATTCGGGATTGTAGGAGCTGCGGGTAGTGCTTCGTCGACTCCTAAGCGTGTTCGTGGTGGTAAGGCTAAGGAGGAGGAGAAGACGGTCAAGGATGAGGAGGAGTGATTTTGAGGGGATGAGGGATGTGCCTTTTGTTTTTGAGAGAGTTTGAGGTCATGGAGGAGGAATTTGTTCAAGGACTTGGGCGAGTTTGAGAGGATTACTATCTTACTATTGGCAGCGAGCTCATATGCTACGGGAGGTACCATGAGAGGGCGACTTCCTGCCTGTCTCTCCATCGACGGACTTGGGACGGGTATAGGCGATATGACTACTTTCGCCTGCAATAAATGGGTGGGTGGGCTGGTCTCAGAGGCACTGAGGTTTCTGAGAATATCAAATTTCAATTTTTCACATGAGGTTGGAAGCCACTTGAGACTGTTTCCAAAATCTTCACTTGTTCGTAATGCTGCGATTACCTCGATGACCGAGAATATCGTGCCGTATCGCCATCCCATCTCTTTCTTGCTGAATCTTTCCTGGCGTGAAGTCCTCGATCCCGTTGATAATTGGTCGCGTCCCATTATCAGGGGGAGCGCATAGACATAAATAACGCAAGCAAATATCCTAGTTCGAGATCATTTCATCCACCATCCTTTAGCATCCATCCCATAGCACTGAGGTCGCGGAGTCAGTGTACACCACAGGCTGGTTAACCAATTATTTGCTCCCTCCAGCCGTCTCTATCCACGTATCCTCTTTTAATAAACTCGTTCACTTTGATACCAGTTGTTACCCATAAGTGTGTAGCTTAATGCGATCCAGCGGCGGATCGCAACAGCCCGTGAACGAAGAGCACGGAAAAAAGTTGAGGGCGAGAGTGGGAGAGGGAAAGGGAAATTTCTTATCATAGGTTTTGGGGGAGGATGATTGGTTTGAGTTGAGCAGTTGGAGAGGGACCTGAGATTCCTTGAGGTGGATTTGTTTGGGTTGTTCATAGCCTTGATCGCCACTGCGGGTTGAGTGTTTGATTGTCAAGACGTGTATTCTTCTGGCACTGCATTGATCTAGTTTTATTCATGACTGTTGGTAAGATGAGTCGTGTCGAAGTGTAGGAAGTGGAAGTGGAGAGCCTAGCTCGATTACTGATCTGATGTCTTTGCGAATTGGACTACTTCACTCTCTCTATCACTGAGACTATGGCGGGTTGAGATTATGCAGTCTAATGATACTAGTGTCTTTCAGCTCCAAATGACATCGAACGTTATAGTATAAATTGTATCGACAAAGAAGATCTAAGCATTGTACATCACACTCAGTGCTGTCGAACGGTCGCGCGCGGTCAAGAAATTACCCAAAAAGCATAGAGAATGGCTCAGAGATTTTTACGTCTTGTCATCCTGTTTACTTGCTCCCCATGAATGGCGTGGGGAAGACTATGCCAACTATTGAACAGGCCGTAGATCTCCCCAATCCTGGGTAGGCCACCCTGGAGCGCTGCCAGTGTTCAGAGGTGCGGATGTGCCAGATGTGCCAAGCGTCCCACCGTTGCCACAGCTTCTGTTGAGGTCATCAGCATTTGGTCCGGGGAATCTCATCTGAGGAAGACTTACGCAGGTCGTCGTGCTGGGTCAGGACGATCGCACCAGCTAGACTGTCCTTGCTTGTCGGTACCATCCCCCTTCGGCGCCGTGATAGGACGGGGGTTATTCGCAGGGCGAGGCTGGAATGCGTTGGCAGGGCGAGGATTAGTTGGAGCTGGAACTCCGTTCGACTGGCCTGGGCGAGGTTGAGTGGGAATTGGTTGACTCGAGACAGGTTGGTTTTGGTTCGGATATGGCTGGTTTGTGTAAGGTTGGTTGGGATATGGCTGGGGCTGGCTGGCAAAGGGATTATTGTTTTCGGAGCCCTTTGGCTTTCCCCTAGCGGGTTGTGGAGCAACTGGACGAGGAGACGGATGTTGTGATGGCACCTCTGCTTCTTCATCGTCATCGCAATCGCTGGGATCGCATTAGCCAGCGTCCGAGCATATGGTTTGGGAAGCTTACTGTCCAAGAAGTTCTTCATACCAGGAACATGCCCCAGTTGGAGCGGCCTCAACGGCAACACCGTTCTCGAGTGGCGCAGCCGCAGCGAAGGCACTGGAAATGTATCAATAATGCGTGATGTGAGATCAAATTGATCGATTTACCTGAGGCCCAGGACGCTAATTAGTACAGTCTTTGAAAAGAACATACTGAGAAGCTGATGGAGACTGGCATGTGAAGATGTTTGCTGTCTCTAAAGCAAGGAAAAAAAAACGCGGTTCGAGAGAAGGCTGAGAGTTGAGGGTGAGTGGAAATAATCGGCCGTCAAGCTCGGACGCGAATCAGGGCGATTCACAGGTCTTGTACTAAGCATTTTGGCCCTCATATTACGCTACTCGTAGCGATATGAAGGACGAACTCGTCAATCCCATCTAGCAACGTAATCTAACCTCGAAACTCATCTATTACGATGCGAAATTTCCCTTGTCATATCTACTCGCCATGACTAAACAGACAAGTCTTTGACGTGGGCGTGCCTGAAGATCTCTATTTCTATTGAACTATGAGAGCTTCTTCTGTGCACCGACGGAGAAAAGAAGTCATTGTGAATGGAGACACTTTGTGGAAAGTATCTGTTCGGATGGGACAGACCGTCAGACGGACAGGACTGTCGTAAATAAATGGTTGCCACGTGCACAGCTTGTTGTACAGAGGCTGAGCACAAATCGGGAAGGCTTTCGACAAGGCCGATTGGTAAAGTTGGCGAACCGCTTCATTCCTGAACGAGGAATTAATCGCGATAGACTATGGAACTGCGCATGTTAACACCTCAAACAGTAACCTGCCGGGCTCCGAAGAAGTCCAAGACTTATGCGCCGAGGCTGCTCAAAGGCTATCAGATAGCGTAGATAATGAAAGACGTTGAGGAGAGGTTGTCAAATCCAGCTCTTCCACAGTCCGAAATAAAAAGTGATGTGAGTGCTATGGTGAGGAACAGCACCGTATCTGTGTAGAACACAGCCCAGGTTGATTGGAGTATTTGCTCCCAAGGCCTTCGAGGTAAAACGATGTAAGTAACATACTAGATGTCCAAGCTATCTTCTCACAGTGGAAGAAATTGACGAGAGGTTTGACAGGACAAAGGTGCAGTGAGAATGAGACATGGAGGAGGAGATTTCTCGTGGAACTTGAACTTGAACACTCGGACGGGTCATTTATCCCCGGCTTACGTGATCAGACAGCACGACCCAGTGATCCGCGACACCGCGTCCTTGTCACTATCAAGTATCAACGCCTTGCTACACAAAAACCACGGACTTGCAACTGGTCGGCAGCAGCCTCAATTTGTTCATCATCTCACAGGCCTAGGTTCAAGCCCGTGCTCGCATCCAGGAACCGGCCATTAATCTCAGGCCGCAAGCCTTTTTCAAATGCAGGCGCCGACGCTCTAATCATCTCAAGCTCTCATTCTTGTGCACAAGCACCAGTTCTGAGGGTGAATATCGCAAACGTCCGTTTGTGTCACAGATACAAGCAGTGACAAACATGATAGACTTACGCAGTCTTTGGAACATTGCACCTTGGCGCTCTTTTTTGAGCTTCATGCTATTGGAACCGGTACGACTACAGTTGGAAGCATATAATGCCCAGGAACGGTAGCGCCGACATCTACGACTCCTCTTGAAATGATGCCTAGCAACAGTTCGAAAGCTTCCTGTTCGCCTGCTTGGATATCAAGACCCTGAAGCTCGCCCACATCTGCAGGAAGACAGATTGAAACCCGAATTATGGATTGAGCTGAAATCCCAGCGCTATCTCCGAATTTCTCGAACAAATCAACGACAGATGAACAGAAACCCAATTTCACTCGAGAGACTTGTTGTCCTTTGCCACGCACGCGGATTAGGAACATGGTCTCGTATACTTGAGCAACAGAAGCCTCATCGAAATGCTGAAAACTTCCATTGTTTCGCGCCGCTGTTGTGATCATGGCCAAGAACGCTGAATTTGGAGATACATGACGTCTTGGAGTGCCCTCGAGGTGCTCCTCGGATTGTGTCTTGGGCTGCGAAGTAGCAGTTCTGGCAAAGTCTTCGTACGGAACACAATTTTGCGGGTTTCGGTCACACTGTATCTGTCAACATCTGTCTAATCAGTTGCTACTCCGATGGCAACCCACGATGATCTTCTGCCTAGAACATCGCAAGCAGCCTCGGTATCGGAGTTTGACAATCAATGTCCTTGAAGCGTCGTCAATGGCTTGCGTTTCACTAGGCCTTTCTGGCTCGGGCGTGTTGCTCATACTTGGTGAGTACTCGCTTGTGTCATTTCTCGCCCCGTTGTTAGGCAATACTGTTTGGATGGAGATTAGACATGAACAAAATTAAATGGTCGTGGAGAAGACCTCACCGCTATCTGGAGAAGCAGCATGCTTCACTCTCTTCCTTGGGCTGGCCTGCTTCGGCCCATAGACTTGTCGTTTCAGTCCATTCTTGGCTTGAGAGAGGACATTTTTCTCTCGATACTCGAACATATCAATTGTTTGAGCCCGGATACTGTCAAGCATCAGCATGTGGATCAGAAACGATCTCTTCACATACAACTCTTGGTCCACTGGCTTGTCCCATTGTAAGTCTTTTGGAAAGTCTGGGAAAGATTGTGCTTCGACTAGACTGCTGCGATCAGCACCCCATATCAATGGCCCATTTTCATCAAGCAATTCAAGAGTGCGGGCCAGAGCAGCATCTCTACTGATAGCCCGGTCACAGAATGTGCCAAAGATCCGTTGCGTTTGCCAGTAGAACGATTTTGCAATTTTGCTTTCGGGAGGAAATTTAGGTCGGCCGGCCTTGGTCCCTACTGTCCTCAAGCCCAGGCGTTCTAGTATATCGTAGATGCGTTTTGGTTTATTCAGCGTTCTGTTTCCAACTTCAGACATTGCTTTCCGTTCGAAAAGAACATTGGGATAAAGTGAGAATGATTACCTCTCCGAAGGCAAAAGAGCGTGGGAATGGATACAAACCTAAACACTGCGCGTAGGCTATTCGTCTCACCTCCGACTAACCGATAAGAAGGTAAAGACCCACCAATCTCACAGGGATGCGAAATTCGCGTGCGGGACCTGTCTCAATCTTGGCGGCGTAGTCAAGCAAACGATCTATCAACAAAGACGACAAGGATTAAGCGCTGCAAGGATTTTGATCCTTCGAAGCCAAAACCCGCTTTTTTAGGCTACAACTCCTGATATTCTCTCCTTTTTTTTCCATATTAATAATAGACAGCTTTATTGTCTATAAGGAGACGAGAGATTGATTGAAGTAGAGGAGGTATAGAATTTTGCACGCTACGAATAGTCTCGAAAACCAATATCTGAGCCCATTTACGGATTGATCCAAATTATATCAACACATTAACATAAATTTAGAAATACCCGTGCGTGCAGGAAGGCAAGAGGTTCGCAATGCGGATCAAACGGCTTCAATGTCGGCGAACGGCATGAATAGTTCAAGCAGGCTTGAAACGAGTCATTGGCAAGTGGGGAGCATGTTACAGTCTTCGTTCCCTGGGCCAATCAATGGTTCAACATCCTATCAGGATGTACGGAAGTTAGGAAAAGCAAAATACATGAGAGGCTGGAAAGCAAATTGGTCCACCGGTATTTCGGCGGCTATTACTGGGTTCGTTTGTCTCTCTCCTATCTCACTTCAACTACCATCTCCTTATAAGAACTCTTCTACAACTCGTTCTATCTGTCTATGTCTAGCTGTTATAGCAGTTGTTTTGGTTTCGGCCAAAGCTATATTTTGCTATATCCTAACTATGGGTCAATGTGCCTTACACTAGGCCTGTACCAGGCAGGTGGAGAAAGCAATGCTCGATAAGTACAACATATGGCTCGGTCAAAGGTGCGATGATACCTCAAGAAGAATCGAATCAATCCCTTTCAACAAAGTTCCCTCAAGAGATCGACTCCAGCGTTCTATCGAGGACGAAGGCTTGGTATATTGTCACGACTGTGTAAAAGCTGGTGTCCTAAACCCTGCACTTTTTTGTCTTAGGCATGAACAAGACGACTATTCTAAGGTAAGTCCGCTTGGCCTCAGCCCAAATCTCGATATTTACTGAGAAGTGGGACAGATTCGCGTTTTGGACTTTCAAGACAAAGTGCACCGCTATTTTGTGATCCCAGCAACGATTGACAAGGTTGCCGATGACGGCAAGACACTGTTTGGTCTTCTCATGAATAATGGCCAGATATGCGAAAGGTTTTTGCTCTTCGCAACCGTCACACCGCGTAAGTTCTGGTCTTTCAGTTACATTCGAAACATTGCTGATTTTGAAAGTAAATTCGGATACACTACAATTTCCGATCTCGAGTTTTGATCCCACGTTAATGTCTTTTCCCATTCCAGAGTCTGATAGATTTGCCAATCTGCCTCAAACAGGATCTTCCAACTGTCCTCAAAGGCCCCTGAGCCCTGCCGGTGAATTGCCGCCTAGCCATCATATAGCTGCGGAAGGCCGATGCTTTGAGTGCGTGAATGGCAGCACATGCTCCACGGGCTGTACATGCCATGGCTCGTGTGTGCGGACTGCTACTATGCTTGCTTGGCCTGGAACCTGCTGTACAGCGCCACCGATAACGATCTCTGCTCCCGTACAAAACAATGCTCCCTCTGGAACAAGTACAGCATCTGTGACCCCCGTAGCTAACATACAATGCTCCACAGTTGACAAGGAAGCGGAGCCGATGGAACGTGTTATGGTGATGTGCTCTAAGAAGCCAGCTTTAAAGAGTCTTGTCGCTGGGAAAACAGAGGGCTGGCCTGTTTCGTTGTCATTGTTGTCTCCCTCGTCCACAGTCTCTAGCTTATCAATGGACAAGCTTGTTCACAAACCGGCACACTCTTTACCCACCAGCTCTGAGCCGTCAAGCCAGAGAGCTTTGTCTCCAACACGCGGATACAGACATCCACCACGAAAGGATATCTATGATGGGCCGGACGACGAAGATGATATCCATGAGACCAAGTTGTTCTTGGACGCAGCTGATGAAGTCCTAGAACAGACAACTACGGCTCCAGACGTCATAAATCTCCCTCTATCACGGATAGAACGAGAGGCGACGCCTTACCATGGCTCTGATGCATCTCTACATTCCGAGTCCGAGTCAGAACAAGAGCTGGGCTCTCCAATGCGACTTCGATCACGATCAAGACGTCAGAACCCTTACACCCTAAATTCGTCGCAAGCACAGCGCAACCAGGGTTTAGAAGGAGGACTTGTTTCAGATCTAGAGGGCATACGAACACCAGAAGAGCAACCAGTACTGTTATTCCCTATCATGCGGACTGCGGGATTGGAGTACTTCTGTCCCGAGGTCGACTGTCACAGACACTCCAGCGGTGGACAATATGGCTGGAAGAAACCGCGTTACCTGGTCAATCATCTGCGACGCAAGCACCCAGAAATACACGAGAACGTGTATGAGGTTCAGTCGCTAGATGATTACATGCATCGCACCGAGGCGTCACAAATAAGCACTTCTGCTATCAACGCAGATCATTTCCATGGAAGCGATCCGCCGACGTTGACAAATCATGGCGCAATGGAACAAGCAATACCCACGGACCAATCAGCACCAATATGGCAAAATTACCAAGAATCTTCGTATCCTGGCGAAGAAGCATTGATTGGATTATTGTATAAGCAAAATTCCAGCGGCGAGTCAGGGTATTTCTGCCCGTTGGAGGAGTGTAGTGGACAAGACGGGTATCCCGAGTCGAAGCCATGGCAGGACATCAGTTCTTTGAAACACCATCTCGCAAAAGACCATTACGGAATCCCGATCGAGAGCTCGCCATCAAATTTACAGTATGAGAGTACTTCTGATACCATCAAGCCCGCCGAGCCGCAGAGTTTAGATGTTTCAGAGAACGCTTACGCATCAGCCAACTTGTCAACAAGCGCCACTACCATTATTAACGAATCCATTTCTAATAACAACATTATCGTTTTGACTACCACGCCAGATAATTCGAGTGTTTTCGTCCAAGGTGCAGCAACCGAGGCTAGACACGAGGAGACGAACGAGGTGCAACCAACAGCCACAATAATAAACACGATCGCAACAACGAGAGAAGGAGAAGTTGCCCTTGAGAAACCACAGTCAGACGACGAGCTGGCAGCGGACATTGAGAGAAGACACAGAGAATTACTGGAGAGAGTGAAAGCTGCCAAGGTTTATTGCATACTCCCCCTACTCTCAATGAATCATGACTAACGCGAAGAATAGAAAGCAGACGAGGAGGCCGAAGCCGCAGAGCAATTAAGAGCACTGAAGCAAAAACAACGTGCAGAAGAACACGCGAAACACCTCGCAAACAACGAGCTAAAGAAGAAAGAAGAGCGCGATAAACTCGCTAGACTACTTACTCAAGATAGATTAGCGAAGATGCAAATGATTTCGAAAATGGAAGCCGATCTTGCGAGGAGGGATGAGCTACGATGTATTGCGAAGGCAGAGAGGGAGCGAGCTGAGAAAGAAGCGGAGGAAAAGATGAAACGGGAGCGCGAGGATGATGAGAGGGAGGTACAGGAAGTGAAGCGGCGGAGACTGGATAAAGAACGGCAGATAGAACGAGAAGCGGTGGAAGCGGCGGCGTTCTTGACGCAAGAAGGTGGTGTATGAATAACGGGATGATGCATTGGGGATATAAAGTCCGAAAGGAGACGTGTCATTGTATACGCATTATCATTCATAATCATAATCTGCATAAGCCCAAAAGCACTATTCCCCATCGCTCCCGCCGTAAATCCCAATCTCCCGTAATTCACTGGCAAGTAGCAGTACCAGCAAGTACATACTTCACCGGCCTCTTAACACCATCCCTCTCAATAGCATCGAGCAAGGTACCCACCATATCGGTATAAGCCTTCTGATCCCCGTGCTTGATCTGTATAACATAATTCGACAATTGGGCAACGTTGCTTGGAACAAGGATGGATAGATGCGTGACGATGCACCCGAGCTGGCGAGATACACGGATGAAGAACATGTTGACGTCTCGATACAAACCCAGATCCATGGTGATGATGTTGTCCCACGCGTCGCCGGCGCGGACGTGAAGGATCGTGCTTGCTAGGCGGCCCATGGCCCATGCGTCCTCGGGTCCAAATTCCCATGTCTTACCCTGCTGAGCGGCATTGCTCCAGTCGTGGCTGATGTCGCCTTTGGTGAGACTTTGCTCGTGTGTTTGTTGAGGAGTGTTTTTCGAATTGGGGGGAACTGCCGAGGCATCTTTCCCCGGATAGTAACTGCCCGCTGGCTGATTCGAATTTCCGGTAGGGTCCGAGCCAAGCGGTGGAGAGGCCGTCCGAACACGACCTTCCGGGAGCCACACAGCCTGTTTGCTTGGAGTCAAGACAGCTGGTTGCTTAGGGTGATTTATAGCAGCAAAAGAAGGCACGGGCCCTTGCTTTCGGTACTGCTCGATCGGCCGTGGTTCTCGCTCCGACATTTGTTGTGAGACTTGTTCATGACTCCCTTGCCTCGGAGGCAAATTTGCACTCGATTCGAGTGCTGTTGTCTCTGCCAGAGCGTTTCGTTCGGTATGTTCACATTCGACCTGCTCATTTAGACAATCGTAAGACCGGACACAGCAATATGGGCGTACCCTGTTGCACTACTGGAGTCAGCCAAAGTGAGCCCCCCTCTCTTATGCGTTCACTTACCGGAACATCATCGCGATTCGGCCTGTCGCACCCATTATATCCAAGTCTCACGATCAATGAATATGGCGATCGTCTTTTTCGCTTCCGTCGCAGCGATGTCCTTCCACCAATAGGAGCATTTCGAGGCACCCTGAGGGCGTAAGGAATTTGCACGTCATCGCCGAAGTCGCTCTCATCAGTGAGCTCGCCATATTCACTCGTGTCGTCGCTGCTGGTGACATCATTTGCAGCGAGGTCGACTGTAAAGTAGTCAGTAGCCACGTATATATGCTTCTCTGTCGAATGTACAGACCATGGTCACGTTGTGGAAGCAGGTATGTTGGATATTTGCGCTTCGGCGAGTTTCCCGTAGTGTTTCCTGGTTTCCTTGCATTAAGATCCCTTTTCTTGAGCCGGTCTTCGAATAAGGCGAGTGCTTGATCTTGAATACTGTTTTCGGTCAGAAAAGGTTAAACTGTAGATGCGTTGGTACGGCAATGTCCCTGATCCTGATGCCATAGAGACAGCTATACTTGCTGAATTCACCATTTTCGGATCGTTATCGGCAATATTCTTTCGATACAGTGTCGTAAACTGCGCAGAGACTACTGACACCAATGTTGATGAGGATATTGACAGGCGCCGAGAAGTCCGGTCGATTTCGAGAATATGGAAGGGCATAGAACGTAAAGGAAGATTCGTACAATTGTTGGACCTCCACTCCTTCATCCCAGTATAAGTCTCTGGTATACTCCGGATAGTCATAATAGGGATAGGACACGACGTTAGACCGATCTGCGCCCCAAATACGAGGACCGTACTGCTCTACGAGATTGTAGATCTTCCGGCGGGCTGATGGTTCGTCAATCGCCATCCGACGAAAGTTGTCGAAGACGATAAACATTTCATCCCAAAACTCTTTGGCGAGCTGAGCCTCTGCTGTAAAAGATGGCCTTGCCACGGCTGGAGGCGTATACTTGAGGCCTAATCGATGGATGACACCATAGGTGGTGCCGGGCGGCTTCAACTTGATCGCGTCGTGACTCATGACTAAGGAGGACAGGGGATTGGTGAAATGTTCTAATGGAGGCAACTGGAGGTGCTGGTTCTGGAAAGGAGGTCAACGGGTCCTATATCAGTGTAGGAAGTGCGCGCTGAATGAACTTACGAATCTGATTCGACCAATCGGTAATGGAAAATGAAAATGGATGATCCACGGCACAGGGCACGGATCGTCGGGGAGATTTGATAGGCACTAGGGCCCGAAATATAGGGGGCGAATTCTGGTATTCCTACGGGCCCGCTAGGAGTATAGCCAAACGACTACGCAAGCCTCTGTCGTGCGTTGATGGACCGATCGCATAGCCGTACTAGAATCCGCAAGACTCCTAGGAGATAGCAAGACTCGTCCTGCCTACCATTTCTCGCATGCGCTGGCAGTCTGGGAGTGTCCGAAGGTCGTTTCCAACGAGGAGTCTAGGGAATTGCTTGTGCCCGCCTAACCCCCGAAGGATCGAATGCGCTAGAGGAAACGGCGTCCTTGTCCTTGTCTATCGGCGCCGATCGACGGACATGGTAGATGCTTGTGAGACGGATGCGACCTGTCTTCTGCCGCTTCCCAGCCGCAAGTCCTACTTTCGCAAACTGCATCTCTCCATCCTCACCAGACGCCGTAAGTATCACTGCTCTCTCCGCGCGATGAAACGCGTTTGAACGCTTTGGTCATACATGAACGCGGAATCCACGAACTCGCGCGTCGACTTGTCTAACACAATCAATCCGACCGTTATGGGACAGGCTCAGTCCGGCCAGAACCCATCGTTCAAGTCAGAAATGGGTCTTGCAAAGTGCTTCCACAAAAGTGGTAGCGCTGAAGCAGATGTGCCCCTCCTCGATGGGAACAATGTCTGGATGGGAGAGGAGCTGGCCCAGCCGCAGGACGAAAAAGTACCACCTATCAAGTTGGGTGCTTTTGAACAATCTTTTGACGAGCCCATATACGGCAATCAGCTATTTTACTGCGAGGGTTGCTGCGATGGTGGCTCTCTGGGATCTTGGACCGGAGGCTATGTCACCCGGTCTGTTACCAAGGACGACCAAAAGGTATGCGGAGACATCGGGGTCGGAGACAAATACTAAGAAGGCACTAGATTAGATTCGTGGACGCGCAGTGTGATGGGAAGCATCATACATTTGCTATCCAGATGCTGCATTGCCGCCAGGACACTAAGAATGTGCGATTTGGGTTCGTGAACAAAGATGGTTCTGTCCACCCCGACTTTCGCCTACTGACTGCAGGCCCCCTACCTAGTAAGTTTTAACTTCCGAGACTAGTTCATGCATGCGAATAGATTGTTCGTTCGTACGATTGATTGCATCGAGCCGACATCAATGGCTATAGTTTTCGACAGATTCTGTTTCCAGATCGCAAGATTCAAGACCGGCCGGACACGACTAGGGTTCGAATATGTCTTGAGTGCTGCTGAGAAACCTGCAAACTGTCAAATGCTTGGCTTTTGTACATATTGCAGATACTCGTCGTTAACTTGCCGATAGTCATTTTTCCTGCCCAAGGCTCCGAGAAGCTTGTACTGCGACCTTCAAGCGCGTCTGCAGTGTCAGAAAAAGAGCGGAAGGCTCAAGGACTACGAGATTCTCTTCCGACCACCGAGCTTGATACAAAGCTCAGGGATATCGACAAGTTGTCACGCAAACAAGACGATCATTTCGCGCGTCAGCAGTCTTTGGGTCTCCCTGTCACAACTTCAATTATAGACACTATCGAACCGGCAGGCGTTACAGCCCGCGCAGAGGGAATCGAGGAGCTTTCTGTCAGGCATCCCATAGTCTCGTCAGTACCTAACACTCCAACGAGAATCCCGCCTTTTCAAAATCGAACCCCAATCACAAGAAATGGAGATGATGATCGCCGTGGCATATCGCCCTCACAAATCCAGCCTCTAAGACATGGAAACGCACGGGGTTTGCCGTCGTATATTCCAGCAGATCATCCTAGGTCTATCTCCCATTTTGATCAGTCATTCCAACAGAAGTCTCACGCCATCGCTCAGGCGTCTATCGCACTCACGAAGACAGCCCCAGCGCCGCTCGGCTCCCATCTTAATGGGAAGAACAATGTAGCGGATCGCCCAATCTGGTACCAAAATGATGCGCATGGCACTGACATGGGGGAGAACATGGTCTTCGGAGACACTCCGTTACGTATATATCCTATCGGACTACCAGCACTTAGTCGGCCCGCGTGGTTCTGCCCGGATCCAAGCTGCAACCGGCACTTCAATGCTCGCCGAGCAGGATCCGAACCGTTTCAAAATGCAAGCGCCTTACGAGAACATGCCATCATCGCCCATCCGCCTAAACCTCTTCCATCCAGCTCAAGTCTTCCTCCTCCTCCTCGAACCATTAGGTCCCACGAGGTCGAATCTGACGTTCTCCGAGATGGCTTTACCACAGCCGAGTCGGCCCGTGTAGGACCAACCTCGGCTAGACGCACAGCAACAAGACCTTCTCCCGGGCTCGTTCCTGCAAAAGCTATCCCTCCTGTGATAGCACCACGAGACACAGAAACTCCCTTGACATCGCTCACTTCCAATGCGCGCCTTCGTGAGGAAACAGACTCTTTGCTTGGGTCTGATGACGACGAGAACTCCGATGATGCCGCGGCTTCCAGCCCGAACTTCAATGTGCCCAAGAATGTTTCACCAACAGCTGCAGCTTACCTCTCACCTTATGCTACCATGCCGAATTCTGCTAGTCCAGTTAATTCTGCCCCTCGTTTGTTTGCGGAACCTGTGCAAAGCTATTCGATGAACAATATGCCTCGGCGAAAGTCACGGCATAATTGGCAAAGCAGAGCGGGGGGGAGGGCGTGCTCATCGTGTAAAGCAAGAAAGGCCAAATGTGGCAAGGAAAGACCCGCTTGTAGCTTTTGTGCCAAGAAAGGTTTACCATGCGATTATCCCGGAGAAGGGGAGACGACCAGTAATTCCTACGATAGTCCGTCCGAGCCAGACCATCGTGCCGCTCCTCACCCCGCGTATTCCAATATCGGCTTACAGGAACGAGGTGGTGAGAGGGCTGTCAGGAATGATCATGATCATGATGACGACGATGAAGAAAAGCTTTTGGCAGAGATAGAAGCTATGGAGGTACCGTTATCTCTCAGTAAACACGCTACGAACCATATATACTAACAACACCTATAGAAAGAAGAAATGTTAAAGCAGCAGCAACGACGCAGCGAAGAAGAAGAATTCACGAGGATAGCGGAGGAGAAACGAAAAAGACTAGCCGAGGAAGCCAATCGTGCCGAGTACGAGAAGGAGAGGGTGAAGAGGGAATCAGTTCAGAGACTCAAAGCCGAGAAATTGAGACGGAAGGCGGCGATAGCGGAGGCCGAGCGTGAGTATGAAGCCAAACGTGAGGCCCAGAAACGCAAGTACGAAGAAGAGCATGACGAGTTGCTGCGGAAGAAGCAGAAGGCCGATGAGGAGCGGCAACAGTACGAGCGGCGGTCTGCAGGGATTTGATGAGATACCCATTCGTATCTGAGATCTTAAGTGGCTGCGCTGCCTTGAGCCCCGTTATGAGCTTAGTATTGAATGTGTTGTCGAAGACTATCCTTCACAGATTTTGCGTGGCTCTGAACTTTGAATAAACGATCATTCATCGAGTTAGATTCTCCACAAACCTGATTGCTACTAGTCATGGACCTTGACCAAATCTTGTGACCAGAAAATGCTGGGTTTTGCGGATTCAGTTTCACGATAGGAGTCTTTTTGGAGACGTAAATGCATCCGAAATTTCTAGAATCAACTATGGGGCCTTGAACCTGTAGCACCGAGACTTTGCACGACAAGCTTCGGATCGCGATATGCTTAGTAAGCGGAATCCCTGCCCGGGCCGCATCGTGTGAACCTTCACGCTCTTGCTTAATAAAAAGTCGGTGCTCGTCAAGATGGCGGTATGTATGAACTCTGCCGTCAGAGAGCGAACTCGGTGATTATGCCGTCCGTCCCGTCATATGATTTGTAGCCTCTTGTTAACTAGTAGCTCTAGAGACTCAAGGGGGGGACGGCGCGCGCGCGCGATGACGTAATCATCAGAGACGTAGAAGAGACCACCGTTCGAATTGACTGAAAGAAGATACCGCAAGAAGGCGTTTGGAAAAAGAAAATACGGCTCGAATCGCTATAGTAGAAGAGAGGCGAGGCGAGCAGCTCCAGAGGCGGAACGAGAGGAGTAGAAGTGGCGGGAGAAAAGGAAAAATGAGAGAGCGCGGAAATGGAAAAGAGCTAACGAATCCCCCGGGGAACCTATGGAAGAGTAGGGATTCCAATCTCTTTGAATCTCCTTGGACATGCTGTGAAACCGGCTTGTTGTCCGCTCGCGAAATGTTGCTTTTCACGCTGATAGTCTTGAACGTGGGTGTTTGTATCTTACGAGCTTACCGATCGTGGCGATACTTCACATAGTAGTCAGATACTTTCTTACATCTATCGGTCTTGTTGTCCTTGCGCTTAGTGCTGCTTGTTACATATCTCCTTTTTGGCATAGGCTACATTTCTGAAGTCGTTCTTGTGCTCAAGTCTTGATGCCAAGTGTTCATGCCACAGCCATGTAATAGTCATGACTATCCTGCTCGAAATCCCTGCTGTGCCGCTAATGTGTTCATCAGTCAATGTTTCAGGAGTTCGAAGGATGATCCAGCATGTTGGACAAGATAGCCTGAGCCTGCTAAGACGAAACCATGTTCCATTTCGTTTTAGGTAAGGGCACGATTTCTAAGGATTTGAATAGAAATTTCTCATTAACTGACATTAGCACGAGGCTCTAGGATCAGTGGATGGGCAAATGTTCATATTGAGCTGGACAGACTACGCTGCGAGTCGAAAGGCTGAATGGACGACTAGTAGTAGTATGGAAGAAGGACAGTGATGCTACTATGGTTGTAAGGACGACAAGAAGTCCCCATGGACAGGGACTACCGAGCACAGGAGATACAGTGCTACAATACTATGATCTAGGCGGATAGGGACCATTCGGTGTTGTGGCGTCAAGCTGCATCACTAAGCGAGCCGTTCCGTAAGACCCTGAAGGGTTGGATCTGGAGCAGGATGGGCAATTAGGAGAATTATGATAAGGCACAGGTATCTAGGAAAGTATCAAGTGTCTTGATGCGAGATCTTGGAGCTATAATTTTGGAGCTATAATTTTGGAGCTTATAGACAAGAGCTGAGACAATCATACATAGGAGGGATCTATATGAGGTTTGGGCGTGTTGCGGTGATACCAAAGGTCAGTTTTGTACACGACAATAATAGAATGGCAGATCAATCGTTAATAACACATTCAAGTTGTCATCATGAAAGTGTTCTCGTGACTTCCAGAGGACACCGGTCACGCGTCGTCGATTCCTTCTACGCGTATGTGGGAATGGTAATCTTCTTCAACACTCCACTTCAGCCCACCTCATCGCATTGAACCTCACCAAAATCCTTCTCTCACTTACAACCCCCGTCACCCGGCATCTGTATGCCCATCCAGCACAATGGAAGAAATTGACAAAGAAGACCTTGGAAAGCTCCAGGATGAAGCTGAAAAAGTACGCGCTCGAATGAGAACCAAGCAGAACAACAGAATGAAGACTCTAGCAACTCTTGTTAGCGAACTTCCAATGGGACACCCCGACCTAGTTCTATTTCGACAAGATTGGATGACAGAGCGCGCCGTCGACATCGCAGACTTAAAACAGATCGAGAACATGCAGGTAAGCCACTACTATCGTTTTCCATTCCTGGATCATCGGGAGTTATCAGCTTACCACAAACCTACTAGGACTTCTTGACAGGATTGAATTCAACTGCCGCTGCAAGTACAGCCATCACCTCTGGCGGTATTCGATCAATGAAACAGCCGTCAACTGAAGTGGTGCCTCCAGATACTGAAACGGGATTGTCTACCGATAGTGATGCCCCGTTAATGGTAACATCATTGAGGCGTCGTGCACCACCCTCGGCCACTCCACAGATGGTCCAAGGTTCCCAGCTTGACTCCACCTTCACCGACAGTTCACTACCACTACCGCCACCGTCACTGAAGATGGCAGGTCGAGAAGCCGAGCGGTTCGAAGAGTGCCCTGTAATCGTACGACATGCTCAACTTGGGTGGCTTGAGCTTCAATGCAATGTTTGTGGGGGGAATTCGCAGGAAATGGATGGCAAATACCTCCTGGGTATGGCTGGAATGGGTCGTCACCTTGCTCACAGGCACTCGAAGATCCCGACTGGAACCCGCCGTTTCGGCACTGACTATATCCTGGGCAAATGTGCGCGAAGATTAACATCGGCGGAGGTCGATGCTTACAGGAAAGCTGTGAAGGAAGGCAGAGACCCAATCGTCAAGCGTCCATGTTGTGCTGGCGATGACGAAGTCACCACAGACTATTCTGCATCTGGAGCTGGAGCTTCTGAAGCGAAGCCGTCTCGACACAACCGATCGCTAAAGCGCTCCAGGAATGATGCACTTATAGTGGATATTCCCTCCGACTTGTCGACGCCGACCCTGCCATCCAAGCGTCTCAGGCATGGCACTTCTGAAGGCGGTGCCGGACTTGTCAGAGAGCGCGCCGCACGCAGAAATACTATTCCTCAACACGCGATCGATCGAGGCAACATAGGCGTAATAGCATTGCCGATCAAGATCGCGTCCGAGCTATCGTGTCCTGCAGTTTGCCATCATCCAACCAAAGGGCCTTTTATACTCATCTGTCCATTCTGCAAAGGTAATGCTTTCCTATCCTCGCAATCGACCACATCAGAATTTCTTGGCCCTCAGACGCTCTTTGGCCATATCCGCCAAGCTCATATTGGTGCCCTCGAAGGGCACAATGGTACTGGGGAGCCAATGCATTTGTCGGCATTTCAAAACGAATACGTGGCCTCAAATTGCGTCGATCGATGGCTTACCGCCGAAGAGTACAAGTCCATCATGAGAGCAACCGCTTCCGGATCCCGCTACAGCCCAATCAAGAGAAACCCCGTCAAGGCTGTCGTTGATGACCATGAGACCAAATTCCCAACCCTGTGCTTCGAGCATTTTCCATCCGTCATCCTCCGAGAGGACCTAAGGTGGGTTGACCTACGCTGTCCCCATTGCAGCGCGAACACGATTGGCAGTGGCAGGAAATACTTTCAAGGCATCAAGGGCTTCATGCGCCACATTACAACAAGTCATGGTTTGAGCCCGCCAGATCCCAGCACGTCATGGAAATGGCTTTTAGATCAATGTTCAGAGTGGTCCACTCAGCCCGAGGTTGATCTTGAGAAGCTGGAGTCTGGTCTCCACGTCATCCCGGCAGTACCTCCAGTTATCAAAGAGCTTATCGTCAAGCTGAAATTGCCAAGCTCTTTTTACAAGTAAGTTTCGAAGATCTTGGAATCAAAATTAGGAACTTACGTGCCTCAGGAACCCCGATGAGCGTAAAATGGTGCAGCGGATGCAGGCCGTTCTTCCGCTAGAATCTAAGGCCAAGCTCTTAGCAGTATTAAAAGCCAATAACGGCAATTTTGATAATGCGATCGATCAGCTTTTGGGAGCAATCGAGGAGTCCGATGACTCAGTGATTGGCGACACTACGGACTCTGAGCCTCACCGGAAATCGTTAAACACTGCAATGCTCGGCTTGTTGTCTTTGGAGGAGCAGACTAGCGTCATGCGGATGCGCCGCATATTCCCCTCGAAGTCTGTCGAAAATTGCCTGTCAACATTAAGAGCCGCTGGTGGGAATGCTGACCAGGCATTGGATCATCTTATGAAAGAGCTGGAGAAGCGCAGCACCTCTCTCTTCACGTTTGACGCCGTGCCGACTCCAGCATCCGTTATACCCAATGCTCGAGCACAAGCAACCACTAGCTACACGCCTCCAACGCCAACCACTTTCACTTCCGGTAAGGAAGCTGGATCGGGACTTGAGATTACTATCAAGACAGTCTGCCCCTGCTCAGTGAGTGGCCACGAATGCAAACTTGACAACACTTGTGGTAGGGCTATAGTTTGCCGTGTACGTCCGCTTCTTCTTTATTCCCCTTCTGGAATGTTGATCTGACAAACCAATAGAACCCAAACTGCAGAGATAAGTCATGCCAGGACTATCATGGAATCATGCCCACTTGTCAAGCGTGCTTGAAACTTGATGTCGATCTTCATGAGTTGATTGAACATCAGAAAAGCTGCATGTACGGTCATGACCAAATTGAGGACAGGTTGGCGATTGCAGACGATCATCAATGCTATCATCATTGATTTACGGTTTTATATGGACAGATGGGAGTTGGTTCGATCGGACGATAATGATGGCAGTATATGTCGAAATCAAAACCACTGATGTATTACAGGAAAGGTATGCCACAGGAGTGGTCATGAAATGTATCGTAGGATCGAGATAGGTCTCCAAGGCCGTAGTTTTACGTAGTATGACATCGCTCCTCTCGTCGAAATGTACTCCATGGCTGTCCAACAGCGTGTCATTGAGCAATTTGCGAAGTAAACCAAGTATTTCGCTCGCTCTCAGACGCGCAGCAGGTCGATTGATGCCATATCTCTTCCTGCCCTTCTATGTACTCAACGTAAGGCTGATCGCTTGAGTTGCGAACGCAAGTATCCTTATGCTGCCAGAATCGAGTCGTGTATCTTTGGCCAAGAGTCTCGGACTACGTAGGTATTCGGAGAGGAGTACTAGATCGGCATCAAGTAGTGAGATACAAGGGACGTTGGTATGTCGTAGCGAATGGGTATAAGTAGAGAACGGCCCTATGCATATGTGAGTCGCTTTGTTACTGTAAAGTGCGGAGATATTGCTCAGGAAATCGGATATCGGATATACTTACTATAGCTGAGGGTACATTAAACGAGTCACGGAAGAATGAGCGCACGCCTCTTGGTCATGGTAGCTGTCGCCTGTCAATGACGAGATAGAGAGTTCTGAATACGAGTATCTTATGATCGGGACAGAGATGTCGTGCGGTAGAGTATAGCACAAACGCGCGGATAACTCAGTATTGGTCCGAGCTCTCTTGTACTTGGGACGACTCGCAATGATAATCTGCCACGTGCATACATCAACCTCCTTTAGCCAACCTTTTCTTCATCTCCATCTTCGCCATGAACGTCTCGGCCCAGGATAGCAGCGATAGAGAAAGGAAAAGCCGGCTCGATAAAACTGGCGGAAGACAGTCGGAGGAGGACTGGGTGCTTCGATTACCTCGCTGTCTGCTCTTTGGGTATTTCTAGCGAAATAACTTGAATTGGCGCTCTCGGATCAGCCGTCCCGAAATCGAGGCTTCAGTTGTCCAGAATGGGTACGCTGGCAGCTGGAGATAAGGCATCCTGGTTCAACATCTCGATTCCTGAGGCCAGCTCTTTGCGCTCCTCTACACACTACAGGTCGAGCTTCGTTCACGAGGATGACAGTATTCACAGATACTCACATAGAGTCCGGCATTGAACACAGTTTCGCGGACCATGGGCACAATGCGATAGGATTGTAGAGGAAGTACAAAACACGTCGAGAAATTTGTTGTTACTGTAAGTACGCCGACCCTATTCTTGTCCTGTCCCATTTCCTGCTCGCCGTTGGGCAAAACGCTATTGTCCTTCATTTCGATTTCCCTTATGTAGCAACTCCAATCCTGCCGAATTTACGCTTTTTGCTTTGGTCCATGCTGAGCTTTTCAAAGGTCCCCCGCCGCCGCGCTAACGCTACATGCTTCGCATCTTGTTTAACGATGGTCTGCCCCGCGAGCACTCCACGAAGCCGAGCTTTGTCACGTTCCATGTCCTCGATCTTCCGCTCCGGGTCTTCGATTTTCTGTTTCAGAATTAAGAAGAAATCCAATCATCTTTCCCCAGCATCGTATCTACGAGGATACGACAGACCCATCATCTTTTCTGCCACTTGAAATTCCGGTATTCCACTTCCTCGTCAGCTTTGCGTTTACGATCCTGCACGGCTTCTCGGAGCTCGTCCTGCTTCTTAATCAACATCTTCCTGAAAAGGTCCCTTATGGTCTCGTGGTCATTCTGCAGCCTCTGAATTTCCGCCCGAGCACTTTTGAGAGCATCATCCTTCTCCTGCACCAATTTCTGATTCTCTTCTTGAAAACGCCGAAAGTCATCTTTCCGATGGACGATCTCCTGCTTTAATTGGGCGTTCTCATCTTCAACGATCGATATTTTACAGCGCTCATCTATTTTAAGAGCTTCTTGCTGCATCTGCGTGTGAGCTGTTGGAGGATGTAGCTCGGATGGGGGGTGGCTGCAAACCTTCAGCAAGATTTCTGTTTCATCATATTTTTCCAACAACTTCTGGACCTCCTTAACAGGACTTTTGCCTCCACCTATCTCTTCAACTTGGCTGGAACGGGCAATCGGCGGGTGTTCGAAGCTGGGACTTCTTGGACGAGGGACTGGTGATCAAGTCAGTCTGTGCAATCCGTAATAGGCTCGTATCTTTATCGAACCGGGCAAACTGGTGGTCAGAGGCTTAGTGGCAAGGCCTTGTAACCGACTTGCCTCGGCCTCCTCATCACGAGACGAAACTGGTGAATGAGAATGCCTCGCTTGTGTCTCAGAATCAGATTGCCGGAGATTCTCAGCATTAGAATGGTGGTTAGGCTTTGGGAGTTTGCCACTGCCACTGCTGGAATTCGCTGGCGGTCTGGCGGAAGTAGCTTGCTGCGTTGACTCTGCGCTTGAAGTTTTATTGTTCACAGCCGTGAAGCCACTCTTGCTGAGAGGAGGTGTGAAAGTGCCAACTTTAGACGCAGCGATGGACGTGGATTTCTTCGCCTTGTCGCCAGTATAAGTACATTGCTTTTTGGAAGCCTTGCATTTTTTGCATGACGCGGAAGCAGTTTCTTTCTCGCACTGCTAAGATTCAGCTTCAGGAATCAAGGATCACATAGGACATTTGCTACCTTGGAGTGAGCTTTCTGACATGCATCGCATGGAAGCGTTTTTGAGGATGGAGTGCCCATGACTTCAACTTCATAGGTTGATGAGGTAAGGCAGCTTTTGGAAAATCGAAGTCCTCAAGGCGTACGGGAACCAATCACTGATATGATGGATCGCAGACAGAAGGGGCACCGAGGACGCTGCAGACAGCCTGTTTTTGTGGCACGTCTCGAGCTACCTGTGCTCGGAAGTGCACTGGAGAGTTTTAGCTTTCCGAGCCGTGTTCCCAGGCGATCACAAATTTGTTGACTTTCAATCCTTGTCACGGCCTAAGAGGAGGTCGTGTCCGGTGCATCTGAGCACGACGCGAATTCAGGGGGCGTGATCTTTTTTCACCTATTCCGAAGGTCACCAAGACACAGAGTCTCCCGGAGTAGTAGTAGCAGTAGTAGTGATTTTCGTCTGGCGGAGACATGGCCAAAGGCCGTGTTTCCTGAGAGCTCCCAGAGGCTACGGAGACGTACTAAGCTATATATAATGAGGGGATAGAGATAGTAAGAAAGTATTTCAAGCAAGTGCGGTCGTGTCATATTGACAGCGCGTTATACGATCCTACCCCCGCTAGTGGGGGCCCAGGTATTCCGTCCGTGTTCGAGGCCACTCCTTGGGCCGAGTTTCATTGCCGTGGACGGCTGGAAGATTGGCATACGTACCAGTAAGCAAACGCTCGTGATTCGTGGCCTGTGGAAGGCGGGTTTCGAGGGCATAGCCCGTGACAGAAGAAAGAGAGAGGCTGGCCGCCCGGACCCTATCCGATTGGGTAATTATCAACTTGATACGCCTTTGGCTCACATTCCTTGTTTCTTGAGGAGCGGCAATTGAATATTTGCCGATCACAAGTCTTCAGCCTGAGCATTATAGCGCCTTGCTAGCTTGTACGCCGCTTATCCGCTAAATAGGACCGTCGACCGTTCAATCAGGCTACTTAAACTCGGGCGGAAAGGAAGTCATGAATCCGGAGGGGAGACACGAAAGGACCGAACTTCTTGTAATCCGTCAAATCCACTTGTCCCTTCTGTAGCTCGCTGGATAGGACGGAGGCCGAGTAGCGTACAGGGGAACCACGGCACTGTAGTCGCGGAAAATAGGGAGAGCAGTATAGCTATAATGATATGTACGTCAGGATTCGGCTTAAGAAGTGGCATAATAGTAAGCGTATAGAAGGACCTATTTGCAAGAATTATCCGGGAGGAACTCTCAACTTTTTACTCTAGAATGGCCGACTATAAGAACGGCTGGTAGGGAAGTATTTGCTTTTAACAGGGAGACTTTACGTAATATACTTAAGTTGCGTTTATTCTACAACGCTCCATTAGCCATCTATATCTCTCTCATTTCCTTGGAAGAGAAATCCTAGCTTGCCTACTTCTCTCGCTACTAGCAGCCGCTGCCGGTTAGCAAAATCAAGTACGTAATAAAGGACCGTATAACGAAGAGTAGCTATAGGAAGATTCGCGTAATCAAATTTCTCAATCTATATCACTACTCCCACGATTGCCTACTACATCTCACTTTCTTCGCTCAGTAGGCGTAGATCTGAGAACGCTTGTTCATTAGTGTGTACTAAATATCTATAGTACAGAAAACGCGCGGTATCTACCAAGCCCGTAGTAGGGAGACGAATCTATTTTCGGACAGAGTAGCGGGCGCTTGGATCTTTTGGACCATTATAGGCTTTATAGCCCGGGGAGTCGCGTAGGCGGTGGTAGTCTTGCCGCCGAGGAATTATGAGGCTATGCATGGCGTCGGAGCGTGTTCGGATGCTTGGGACGTACGTAGAGGGACGGCGGGCCGGCTATTCGCCCTGTGTCCGCTTTTCCTATAGGAAAGACGGAGGGAAAGCAGGGGGTTAGGGAACAATATATCGGGCGCTACGAGGGACAAGGCGGGACGGGGGAGGACGCCAATGTCAGAGGGCTGGTTGTACGCAGGTATACGCAGTATAGTCTTTACCAGTCGATCGGGAATCAGGTGAGCGTCGGGGCGCTAGGCGTTCTCATGCTACTTATAGGCCACGACTCATTACGACGAAGGAAATCCCCGGTGCAGTAGTAGATACGAGGTGAGACGATCGCATTGAAGTAGGACGCCTCTCCTATCTATCCAGGCGTCTACTCTACTTAACTTGCCCATCGCGCCGCTTCATAATCCATGCTTAGATCATACCCGCGCGTCCTATTCGCTTCTCTACTTCTTCGCCATAGCCGCCTCGATCTTGTCGAGTTCATGCGGCGAGGGCAGTGACGTCGGTCCGAAGGACATCGGTAATAGCTACGGGCATAGTCAGCGGCTGCTACGACATCCCTATCCTCCCGCCGTACGTACCTCTTCGAGCGTCTTGATCAAGAACCCGCCCTCCCGGTCGTACATAATGATAGGCGTCTGCGGTTCGCAGAACTCGCGTATAAACTGTCTGCACATGCCACACGGACTCGCGGGGCTTCCAGGCGCAGAGTTCGTCGCGACGGCTATAGCCTTGAGGTCGCCATACTTCAGGCCCTGTACGACGGCCGTACCCAAGGCCACGCGCTCGGCGCAAGTGCCGACGGGGTAGGCAGCGTTCTCGACGTTGGCACCGATGATAATGTCGGAGCGCGGGTTCTTAGGGAGGAGGGCACATCCGACCTTGAAGTGGGAGTATGGGCCTTCATGGTACGTATTAGCCCTGCGTGTATAGAACGGTTGATAGCGGTACGATACGTCGGAAGCTTACAGTACGCCCGCTCTTTAGCCTCAGTACATCGCTGGCCTAGTGTTCGGATCTCCTGGGCGGTGAGACCGTGTACGAGACCTTCATCTGTATTAATTGTCGGCGTTGACATGGTGAGAGAGGGAGGGACGGGGTTGGCGGCGTCGCTCTGTGAGGGGCTGGGCTGCTCCGATGTCGGCTATATTGGGTTACGCGACCCAACACTCGACTTATACACGCGCGTGGCTATCATCCACATGTCTTACTATAGTGTATCTGTTCCTCCATATCGGAGAGCTCGGGATCCATCATCTTCTTGTCCAGTCTGAAGGGCATCGAAGCTGGTATACGAGGCCTCGATTATAGCGCTAGAGCTTTTGCAATACGCCTGGAACTAGCTACTGCATGCGAGCCCAAAGCTTGGAGTTTTCCGGCCGCAATTGTAGCCTTCACGATCGTGAGTGTTCATATTTTCTCGTCCTAGATACGTCTTCCGGCCACGATATCTTCAAGAACACTGAAGCTGCCTCACTACGGACGTGGCGGGGATGCTCAGGGAGACCGGGACGTCCATGTACTGTGTAGATACATCGGGTCAGCCTTGTATGGAGGTAGAAGGTTGACTCGCTTCTACCCTGGTATTCGCTCATCGATGCCGTCCTAACAGTACATCAGGAGAAGAGGAAGAAGCATATGCAGAGTACGCTACTATAGTTCACGAACTGGAGTGGAGAGGGACGACGCCGATCATTTCTGATATTGTGTCTAACGGCCACCGGCTAAGGTCAATTCCCACATCTGTCGTCGTGCAGAACCGTTGTACGGAATACCTCATCGTTCGTTATACATACCTATATATACATAGAGCGTATCATCTCCGACGTCGCTAGGCGTTGCCCGGGCGAACAGTTGACTTTCTCCGAGACATTTGCTGACCAAAACCACAACCTATTCAAAATGGCATCCCAGTTCCTTGCAGACTGGGCGTCCGGCCTTCAGTACTCAGAGATCCCCGGACCTGTGATCAAAGCCGCAGTCAAGTCGTTTTACAATTGGTACGGCTGCGCCATCGCGGGGAGCGACCACGAAGCTGTTCACATCACCGTAAAAGCATTGTCACCATTCTTCGGTAAAGAGACATCCTCTTTGCTCGGCCTGGGGTCCAAGGCAGACGCGCAACACGCGGCGCTCATCAATGGGATATCATCTCACGTTCATGACTACGATGACACACATCTAGAGACCATCATCCACCCTACCGCACCTGTAGCCTCGGCCGCATTCGCATATGCAAACTACAAAGGTGAAGTGTCAGGTAAAGACTTGATCCTCGCCGTCGTCGCAGGTGTCGAGGCTGAATGCAAGCTTGGTCTTGCGGTATGGCCCACGCACTACGACGTCGGATGGCACATCACATCCACCGTCGGTGCCATCGGCGCTGCAGTCGCTGTGGGTAAACTCGCAAAATTGGGTCCGGAACAGATGCAAAACGCGATAGGAGTGGCGGCCACGCAGGTCACAGGTCTTCGTGAGATGTTCGGAACACACACGAAAGCGTTCCACGCCGGCAGAGCAGCCCAGAATGGTCTACTTGCTGCACTCATGGCCGGAGAAGGATTCACGAGCTCGCCAACATCTTTGGATGGTAAGCGAGGTTGGGTCAACGTGGTCAGCTCAAGGAACAGAGTCGATGAGCTGTTTGCCACGCTGGGAAAGGAGTGGGAGACTGAGAAGAACTCTTTCAAACCATTTCCATGTGGTATTGTTATCCACCCTGTCATCGATGCATGCATTCATCTAGGCGAAAGGATCAAAGAGAAATTAAAGAGCGTGGACGACATCGAAAGCGTGCAGTTGGACGTGCACAGACTGGTCCTGGAGCTGACGGGAAAGAAAGAGCCACGAGACGGGCTCGAAGGAAAATTCAGTGTGTATCACGGCGCTGCGATCGGTCTGCTGCTCGGCAAGGCATCGCCCGCTGAGTATGAAGACAGTATCGTGCAAGATCCGAGGGTCGTCCATTTACGCGACAAGGTCGAGGCTACAGTGAAGGATATCCCGACAGAGTCCTGCCGTGCCCACGTCAAGATGGTGGACGGAGAAACCTTCGAAATGGAAATCGAGAACACGATCGGCAGCATCCGCAACCCCATGACCGACGACCAGCTTACCGCGAAGTTTCTTGATCAGGCGTCAAAAGTCGTCGGGGAGGAGAATGCCACCAGGGCGAGCAATCTCCTGTGGACTTTAGACGTCATTTCCGAGATTCCTGACTCCTTCGAAGGAGCAACATAGTTGAACGCCGTCGTCCTCCTCGGCTTTTTGTATACTCCTTCCCGATTCTTCGGCCTCTGCGACTGCGCCGTCAGAATTATCTCTTCGACCACACCACTGCCCCTACACCCCTATCCGGCAAGGCTTACACGAGCAAATCAATAGCCCGTTTCATCACGATTGAAGGAGAAAATGCACTTGTGTCATATTCGTCGCCTTGGAGACACTCTTTCAAGCGAGCCTCTCGCTATCAGCATCAGCGAGCGGCGGCCAAAACAATATTATCTAGAGTCTATGAGGACGTTTCCACTCTATCTGTTCTCAAAGGAACAATAGGGAAATCTATAGTCGTTTGAAGCAGTAGTCTCTGGCAAACCGGCCGTCAACCACCAACACATCGATCCGGAAGAGTTGACGTAGTGCCGAACGTTGAGAACCGACTCATCGCGTCGGTTCGGAAAGAGATCCAGCTCGAGCCGCTTGAAGAGAAATTTGCGGATCAGAGGTACACCCGCTCGGGAGGACGTCGGGCATCATGGAGGAGGTTTTGCTTGAGACGGTTAAGCACAGTCATGACAAAGCTGGTGTATCATGTGAATTTTGCTCATGTGCTGAGGCACGCTCGTCGCCTAAGGAAGGTAGATTTCAAAGGTGTATATGTCCGTCCAGAGCGACGCTGGTCCATGAGGGCTCTGTAGAGGGGAATGATTGTCGGCGCGTAGCGTCAAGCAATATGCTTAGCAATGAAAGCCAATACCTACACTGAACCGGCCGATTGGGTCTTCGTCCGCTACTTGCTAGCGAGGTTGCTTATGACCATATAGCGATCAAAGCCGAATTCTTGAATTCTTCGCTGGTAATTGTGTTCCTTGCGCCACAAAGCACGTATCTGTCCTGTCGTCGTAAAGAAGAAATGGTACACGAGTCTACACGCGATAAAGGGGAAATTATGTCCATAACAATCAAGGAAGATGCATGAAATTATATCGCAAATCGTTTTACATGCCGATAAACATAATTATAGACACGGCTAACAATACAAAGCTTGAGATTTCTTACGATGAAAGGCAATAAGACAATTTTTAGAGAGAATGAATAATATAGTAGGGGATATATTCGCTATAACAAGAAACGTAATGGCTTGACCGGGATTGTAAGGCCAAGCTCGACGAATTAAGGATAGCCTCTAGCGTACAGCTGATAGCGCGGAAGGTAGGACAAATAGATCATAAATCCGTTCTGGTCCAGCGAAGAGTGTCGGTCGTCTTCCATAACAGTACGTCATTATACGATGCTATGAGGCGAAACTCGGATCTGTAAGGATCCCATTTACTATCGCTAGTCAACGAGCTCAACAGATTTTCAACGAGTCGCAAGGGATGGCAAATTTCTAGTATATAGCAAGAAAGATGTATAACGAATCCCTTATTCTCAAAGACATTAACTTGGTGAGTACGTTTAGTTTTTTTATAAGCGTACTATTTGGTCCTTTGAGCCGGAAGCCGGAAGCCTCGTAAGTAAGCTTTTAAATTAGTAAGTCTGTAAGTCTGCTTACATGGAGATAGTAAGCGTGACGCTGCCACTTGTAGCAGGAACTGATTATAGCTTTCTGAGGCAGCTACTTACAAGACAATTCCCGGTGACTCCTAGATCCTACGGGCGGGGTACATTCATTACAACCTGCATGCAAAACGGTGCGAAGTTGATCAAGGGTGTCCAGACGCAAACAACAGTGGTTTTGGCAGAAATAACAGTCAAAACTACTGTATTTACGAGGTGCGGTAATCGTAGTAGTAAAGCGCATAGTAGCGACTCCCTCGCGGCTCTGTCGGTCAAGACAATTCAGTCTAATCCTCGCCTGCATACCTGGGCGATATCATATACTCGTTCGTGTCAGCTTTGGGCAACTGTAGATTGGGAAACAATTTGCTCGTTTCTCTGGTAGATACGGGATCGAGGGTTGTATGGTTGTTACGTGACGAATGAATCCGTTATACGAAGAGTTCGGGGAAGTCCCTAATGGTTGGGGGAGACGCAGTGACCTTTTCCTAGGAAGTACGGAAAACATACCGAAAAAGGCAGAGGCGACAACAGTACTAAATCTCTCTGGGACTACGAAATCTTGGGAATTCCATTCGGCCTTGCATGATATCCTTATGCTTGCACCGACCGGGTATATACTCACAGGGTCATCTACCATAAAGCCAGTCAGCGCGGAAACCTCCGTAGCACAATGTCTTGGTCATGACGGACGGTATTTTTATTTTTATCCATTTCTGAATTGTCGCATCGATGCGTTTTGCTGCGGCTAGCTACGGTGGGTTTAGATGCTCGAAGCTCATCATTCTCAATTCGATGAGAGACTTTGCTATGTGTTATCGTGTATGCCTTTCGCCAATAACGGGAAGTGATCATGAATGAGTTGATAGATGATATCCAACGCGTAGAAGAAACTAGCTTTCATTTTAAGCTGATCGAAGGGGGATGATCAAAACGCTACATGCTGCTTCACATGGGCACTGTCAACGGATTCATAGTCCTAGTTCGCGTCAATATCTATTTTCCATTGACCCTGAAGAAAAGTAGACTTACGTCGCGCCGCCATCGACGACCAAGTTCGCGCCGGTGACATAACTGCTAAATCCCGAGGCCAAGAAACCTGCGACTCGTCCAATCTCAGCCGGTAGACCTGCTCTCTCAAGACCAATCTGCAGTTTCTGCATTTTGTCTGATTGCAAATCCGAGGGTGGCAGCTGGTCGCTCATACCCCTCATGTCGAATCCTTGCAGACTGACGCCTACGTCAATCTGCCCAGGCGAGATGCAGTTGATTCGAATGCCAGTTCCTTTCAAAGTCGCCACGCCAGCTCTTACTACGCCCAGTGCGGCATGGGAGGTCATTGTAAAGGCAGGTCCCCAGCAGCCACCATACGTGCTTGCTACGCTCGATACCACGATTATGCTTCCGTATTTGACATCCTTGGGCGATGCGTTAGGATAATTGCCTTTTGGCGTGGTCTTGGTGAATGCAGCTGGTGCGTATTTGAGTGCGAGGAACGGCACCATCGAGTTTGCCTCGAAGCATCTCTGAAGGTCGGCTGGGGAGGTATCTGCAATTGACGGTGGTCCGAGAAGTCCTGAGGACGTCACCCAAACATCGAGTCTAAGCGTCAGTTAGCTGGCTCCGTCTTTTCAGCTGCCGACACAAGATGACACACCGGCCCCACTGGTTCAAGATATCATCGACAAGCTGCAATGTCTCCTCTTCACTCGAGTACTTGTACGGATAGCCAATGACCTTGGTGCTTGGAAATTGCTTGTTGATCTCCTCAGCCAGTCCTGAGAAGTCCTCGCTGGAGTTGTCGGTACATGCTACATGATGATATCAGTGGTTTGTCCGGCAGTTCGATGACATTCCATCGTACCATATACACAAGCTGCTCCGTGAGCTAGAAGAATGTCAGTCCAGTCAAAATTTCAATTGGGACATTGCTCACCAGCCAATTCCTGCACAATTGCCTTTCCAATAGGCTGAGCGGCTCCTGTCACGATACATACAAACCCATACTAATCGTGTAATCAGCAAGAGCTCCAATGAACATGAAGTGTACGCCCTACGAGTTTTCCATCCGTTCGATACGGCGAGAAGTGTTCTGAATCCATACCCGTCTCGTTTGGATTGTTCGGATCGAGTTTGGAACCCATTCGTTAGCTACCTATACTTCAGGACGAGCGACTAGTTGTGGACTGGGCAATGATAACGAGAACTTGGCAATTGCTGTGTCTAGTAGTGAAAGCTGCATCTTGAAGGAGATCGGCTGATACCGATGTATGCTAGTGGTGAAAAGGACCTCCGAGGAGAAAGCCATGCATAAGAGACGATTGCGGTTGGTTGTGGCACGCGCGGGAGTAGCCGCTTATTTCGTCGTATGGAGGGGTCCCCGGTTGAGGAGATTTGCAGCAGATCGTGGGGTAGGCAAATCAACCACTAGCAATTGTTCATCATACATACACCACCTCCACATACTATTTTTTCTTCGTGATACTACCTGTAGAGGCCTTTGTATACAAACCTTTGATCTCTTCTTCGAGCCAGACCCCGCTCATCAAGCTGTTAAATGTCGGGAAGGATACCCAATCATGTTGTACAATCCTCCACTTCGATATAAGCAATCCAACGAGACCCGAATATGAGGCGTGATCTTGCAGAGGGGCACGGATCTCACCTCTTCGATCTATGACAATAAGCTGTTCGATTTTCGCAAGCAACTGCACAACTTTTTATGTATACAACAAGCCTGTGTGGCACGACCTTGCTGGTTATGGATTGATCAGCTCTGCTCCAACCAGGGAAGTATAGCAGAGCATTATCAGCAAGCCTCCATAAGAGCTCAAATCTACCAGGAAGCAAGAGGAGTTCTGATCTGGGTAGAGTGGGGGTCGCAAGTGAGTGCGCGTACCAAAATACAAAATTCCTCCCGGACGGCGAGGCGACAAGAAAATTGTTCTTCGCCCAATCTAAGGGCTGGAAAGCCACAAAATTGATATCATGGTGGGAATATATCATAATAAACATATAGGGCCTCGTACAGTTACCATACTGGTCTTACATCTGGATTATCCAGGAAACCGTCCTGGGACGAGATGTCACAGCATTTTGGGAACACCATTCGATCTCATGGCAGGATTTGGATGAAACAACAAAGATGCTCTCAAAGCCGATCGACAGCTTGGAAAGAGGGCCATTTCCATGATTACATTCACTCATAAAGGACAGTCTCACTAGGATTGTTATTGCTTCGTTTCATGTCCCACGAGTGTTCAAGCTCCCGCGTTAAAATCTACAGTCTGCTTGCAGTGGATCTAGAAACGATTGCCCTGCTAGCCGCCTGAAACATCTCATTGATAGCTCCTTGATAGCCACCTGGATAAACCCTGGATGACCACTTGAATCATACCCACCAGGCTGAAAAGCCAGGCGAAGTCTTACGGTCAACCCATAGCTGGTCGTGGCCGCCTGTATTCAGCAGCTCGAGGTGTTCTCTCCACGTTTCACCATCCTGTTGGTCTTCGTCGCATTCTCTGAGGCCAAAGTCCAGTACTAGATCCTTTAAAGCTGACCCCAGAACAACAAGTGTGTTCACCGATGACGACGGTGTTCTTCGAGCGGAATACCGCTATCTATGAATTGACCTGCTCGGCGACTTGCGGCATCATGGATGGCTTTGGACACAGCGGAGAATGCAAAGTCAGAGCCGAAAGGGGCGGCGTCTATTGGAGCGGCGAGGGTCATTGTGTTGGAGTGGGTTACTATCTAGTTCTCTTCTGGTAAAGTTTGGGAATTCTTCGCCCGACAAGGGTGAGAGAGGGTTGCGAGCAGTAGCATATTTCGGGTGCGAGTGAAGACCCATGTAGTCGAGTTGATTGTTTGCTTGAAAACCTGTCGTTCTGATGCTAGAAAACAAGAAGCGCGACCAGCTCTTTCCAGGCCTCTTACACGCGGCGAACAGTCATGATGCTGAGTACGCTCTCATTGCTGTCGTTCGGCAGTGGCTACTTTTGACATCATTAGTCGACAGATCTCGTTTCACAAATTGTGATCTGGCGGTTCCTTTCATCTTGTCTAGGATGCTTGATTGACACCACTTATTCGAAACATTGTGGTTCGAGATGGCTTAAACACCCCACGAATCCGGCCGTCGTTTATTGTTAGCTTCCTCATACCCCTTTCAGAGGCAACTTGAGGTCTGCGTGAAATTACTGGTTGACGTCTGTTTATATCGAGAGCACCGATCTGGGTGGTAGGGGTCATCTTCGGCCATCACACCCTTTTCAATACACAGCTCATGGAGATGTTGCGGAGGTGGCCGCTCTTTCTGAACGCCAAAGAGCGAAGTTTGACGCAGGCAATCATATTATCGTAGCTAAGCTTTCAGCACAAGAAAGCATATATTGGACGCGGGAATTGAGGATCGGTCAGATAGGATCTCGTAATTGCGACTAAAAGATACTTATCCTGCTCGTCGATTTCGATGCTCGGCGTACTTGAGAACAGAAGAAGACAGGAGGGACCTCTATGCGTTCTGGTCTTCGACCTGGCTGAAAGATGCGGTGGTTCCAGCAAAACCTTATATATAGCCATCATTACAAAAGACTGCAAAATTCAGGTATATGGCAGCAAGATCAACGCATATAGCTGGAAAAGACCTGTGGAGATGACAGACAAAACACAGCCGCAGCTGTCAACGCGTCCCAGGTCCCAGATTTCCAAGCTCTTTATAGTGACGAGTCCAGACGGAAGCAGGTCCCGACAAGGCTGAATCTTGGAGAAGTGAAAAAAGTGTTCTTCATCACTTCTGTTCGCGATGGTCGCACACATCAAGGGCGATGGCTCTCTTGGAGAGAAGGTAATAGCAAGGAGACAGGAGGCTCAGAGGGTCGAGGTTTACTATAGTCGTGACAGGCAGAAGCGTGATCGCGCGAATTCTGCCTGGTACTGCCTGGACATGAGCGGCCAAGCGCCGACCACGCAGGGGCTTTCAACTTCCTTGCTGCTACGGCCAGCCACACACCTCCTACGGTGATAAAAGGTCAGGAATAACACTCAAGTCTTCTAGCCAACATCGTAAAGGAACCCTCGCTGAATTGTATCTAACTCGCAGCGTCCAAGCTCATTTCACCCAACATTTCTCACTCGCCATCTCTTGCACACTCGACTCGCCCACATCCCCGAATGGGTCCCACACACATCTTACTCGACGACAACTTCGCTTTAGGGAAGAGGAGGAGAGAAGACAGCGAGAATGGAGCTGCTGCCCTTTCCCGTGCCTTGTGTGTAATATCCTGCAACTTGCCTTAAGCCCAGCTGATCCCTTCCATCAGATCCCGTGTCGGCAAAGCTCCTATGACCATCAAGACTGGCGCGCTGCCACACGATCAACCTGGGAACAGTCTCCCCTCTCCTCCGCTCGATCACGAAGACCATGAACAATTTTATTGCATGTCTTGTCAATGGCACTATACGCCACCGTCAGCAAAGATCCGACGTGAGAGCGTACCAGTGAAGAGGGCGGATGTGTCAGCTTCCATACCACTACCTACAATATCACATCGACCAAGCCAACTGGCGGCATGCTGCTGTTGTTCCTCGAAGCCGATGCGAAAGACCGATCTGGACCGTTACAGCGACTGTCAGTTGTGCAAAAAGAGAACTTGCACTGTGTGTATACGGACATGTCATGGGAGCTGTGGAGACCGGAAGATATGCAGGAAGTGTAGCGTGGAACAGGGAGAAGAGTGCGATTCGTTTTGCTTGGAATGTGTAAATAAGGAGGAGGATCACGAAATGGACGGTTAATGGCATCTTCTCGGACACGCATACTGCTTTCTGCTTATTTTCATTCCATATTATGCATAGCGGCATTTTCGTTAGCGACTCTTTCGTCGCTCAGCGCGATACCCAGGCGGGATTGATGAGTTTCGTGAGCTTGCATTCGCGGTTTTTGGACAAGTTGGAACGAGTCTATGTCAATTTCTGGACATCAGACGCCTTATTCATGGCGAGGATAGTCATGAGTTACTAATGTAATGCTTTGGAAATGCTGCAGTGCTAGCCTAATTTTCTCCTCAGCTCTTCGCTGCTTCTCCACATTATCGCAAATTAAGCAGACACCTCAAAGCGGACCATGGACAAAAAGCCGATAGTGTCACGATATTTGGCGTGCCTCGCGTCTAGGTAAGTAGTACTACTAGTAGCAACTGGTTAGATGGTAACGCGACGCGAACCCCTGCAAAGCTCAGGGTCTGGACAGTGCTGATCTTTCTCTTCTCTTTAACCACACCACACCTCAATTATCTTACAACTATATCTTACAATCCATCAAAACATCGTGTAGTCTAGCTTGCTCTTTGCATATGAGCCGATAGTTGTTTTCGCAGTGTTAGTCCGTCCGCAGGTGGCTTGCAGCGGAGTGAAAAGGGTAACGAAGTTTGCAAACAACATCGCTTCTCAACAGAATGGACATGAATCCGATTTAATTCATTCCTGATTTCTGATGAATCGGTCTACAGTATATTAGCTGTGTGGCAAGTAATTCTCTCATAGGAATCCCTCTCCGCCATCGCTCAGACAGCATCGATATACCGACAATCAATATATTCATTCTTCTGGGGACAATAGGAAACTTTGCAAATAGAATATTGACTCGTCGACCCAGTCTAGCTAACACCCGTCTATCGCAAACAAGCTCAACGCGCAAATACAATTCATGGACGCCTCCGCTCTGTCTGCGTCAACGGGTCAGGTTTCAACCCTTCTAAAGAAGACACCAAGATTCTGGAAGAGGGCAGCCAACCAAACATGAGGTTGAGCCACAACGGACAAGGCGCTTTCGAGACATGCGGAAACCATCTCTGCGTAGATTGTACCGTCCTACCAAACAGTTTCTACCTAGAAGCACAAAGGACGCTGTCGGGGTTGACGTTGTAAGATCCTCCGCAGTACCCGTGGTAATTGATACATGTCTTTTTCGATACGAAATGTTGGAAACTGACGGGTTCTCGGAGGATGGGCAAGGATGAGATACCGGCAAAGGGGAGAAAGGAGATAGACAGTGCAGTGATATCATGAGGGAAATGACAGCGAGCCATATTGTTGGTACATTTCCTGGTGACGGGGACAGGGCAGGTAGAAGTAGAGAGGTCGATATTGCCGTATAAACTACGGAAAAGAGCAGGTCAAATATAGATAGTAACACCACTTTGGTATAAACGGTCGTCAGGAGGGCGGAATCTTTTCGAGTGTACTTGGTTTACGTCGCCACATGAGTAAGAGAAGCCTCGTTGAATCCTTAGAACAATCAAGATGCTATGTCGGCCTCTTACTTTGTGATCTCAAGATGAAGGCTTGCTACTTTGTTGACTTACTCTAACCAGCGGCCCTACTTATGGTGTTGAGCTCCTAATAAAGTACTCGGTCTGACACGCTCCCAAGCTCGTGAACCCAGCGTGAGGTATCACAAGAATAACAACACGGCGAAATGTATGAGATGAATAGTGGGCAACAGAGAAGGGACAGAAGGGGAGATGTGGTCGTGATGAGACATGCGAGGCATTCAGAACAGCAATCACATGGAAAATTATTTACATTTTACAGCTCATCCTTCCACCTCTCGCTATCTCCCTCAGCGGTCTTCCTACTCCTTTCACCCTCATCGCTCATCGCCGTCTTCATTTCCTCTTTACTAGCCTTAGGCGCGTCTGTAACCATTGCCTTCGCCGCCGCCGCCTCTTCTCCCTCCATCCTCAACCTCGCATACCCCTCATCACGCAACTCCTTAGCTTGTCTTTCCACCTCTTCCTTATTGGGCAAGGGGTGCTTCTCAAACCACTCAAGCGCGAGCTTGGTGGCATCAAAGTGCACGTCTCCTGGAGGATATGCCTCATGTCCATTGACCTTCATCTTGGCTTCCGCTTTCAGATCTAAACGAGGCCAGCCGTACCCAACGTCTCGCAATGCATAATGTAGAAGTGTAAGCGTAGAGATATCTCTCAGATCCGGGTCTTTCTTACCCATCTCTTTACCGTCATCGCCATGGCAGCGGTAGGCTACTCGAACAGCACCGCCTCCGAATTCAACGCCCTCGCTCATCCCTCCATGCTCAAGTTTCGAGATGTACGTCGCGTTCGAGAACGAAGCTGCCTTCGGATCCCCCACCTTCTCACCGCAGACTTGACGCGCTTTCCATAGATCCAGCCATCCGACTGGACCTAGCCCTTGTACCTCTCCCTCGACACCAGGAGGCCAGTATCCCCATCTCGTGTCCCTATTCCCATGTATTTCCATCAAAGGTATGGGTCTCCTCCCAGGGTTACAATTCTTCTCAGCCCACGGCGAAGACGGCGCTTGGTCATTGTAGAAAGCCGCCGATATAGCTGCAAAGGAGGCAACTTGAGTGGACAGTGTGGGATGGCAGGCGAGGAGGGAAAGCATACCTCCACCAGTCCCTATTCCCGTGGCGTGAACCCTTCTCTTGTCTATACAGTAGGAATCGGTGAGGTGTTTGAGGAGATTGGAAGTCCATTGGGAATCAGTATTGGGAGGGAAGGAGGAGCCTTTGGGTTTAGGGAATTTGGCGTCGGAGAGCCAGCCGCTCTGTCTGAAAAATCAGTATTACATCCTCGGATTTTGGGAAGATGGGAGGGAGGTCGTACGCCAGGTAGAGAAGATAGATATACCACCACGGCGTCCTTGTTCACGCTTTCATCACTCAACGCCGTGACTTCAACCATATTTTGCAATGTGACATCTCGATCATTGTATACCAGAATCAGCGGACTCGGTTTTTTGGGATCGTAGGAAGGCGGCAGCGATATTTTGATCGGGTGAGTCTCGACTCTCGTCGATATCTCGGCCAGCTTCTCATGAGAAAGGTTGTTGAGACACCCTGGTGATGGATCTGCTTCTATTATTGTGTCCGCATAGCCAAACGTTGATAGAGTAAGTGTGCTGAGTAATGAAGCTCCGATAGATGATATCTTCATGATTCGCTGTTGCGTAAATGAAGTAAGATGCGATGAGAGTGTGATTCATTAGACATTACGAAGTTATCCACAATCCCGAGGACGCTTTTCTAGCTCAACCACGAACAGTATGCGCATTGCGATCATTTGCGGTCTGAGTATCGCTCATTACTGGTTTTCCTTCTTAACTTGGAAAATTGGGACCTTGGAGTTGTCTGAGGTAAATGGAGAGAGAGAGGTGAGTTGGGACGGATGTTTACCTCTGGATCAGAGTCGGTCTGAGAGGATTTGTAAATTAATTTCAAAACAAAGGTAAGATCACTGGCCAGGGTAAACAATTGAAGAGCAAGCTAAGGCGTTTAATGTTCCGGGTAATTACGGTATATAAATAGGTGCATTTCCCGTGACTAAAGGATAGTGCACTTTTTAGGCAATCCACAAGGTCCACTATCCACAACCTCCTCATCATTCTCCAGTGCCTCGACAGACTGCTCAGTCTTGCTAGCATCACCAATCGACACCTGCTTCTCATCAGCCACACCATCCACAGCATCGCCATGTAGTCACGCGAAGTTGACCTTGGACAAATGCTCGAAGAAAACCTTGCCCTGTGCCTCAGCAAGTGCAAGCTCTTTTGCGCTTGGCTGTCTAGATCCATCGGCACCGGCGAAAGTTCCAGCGCCCCATGGCGAGCCACCGCGGACTTCAGACAGGTCGACGAGTTCGCCGAACGTTCTCGCGTAGCCGAGTGGGACAAAGATGATGCCGTGGTGAGCGAAGGTGCTCATCATGGCGATGGCGGTGGATTCTTGTCCGCCGCCTAAGGATGCCGTGGAGATGAAGAGGCCTGAGTATTTCCCAAAAAACCCACCGGCTTGCCATTGTCCTCCGGTCCGGTCCCAGAAGGTCTGCACTTGTCAATCTGCGAACGTGTGAGAAGGGGGGCGAAGGGTGGTGAGCTTACCTTCCACTGTGCTGGCATGTTGCCGTATCTGGTTGGAATACCGAAGAGATAGCCATCGAATGATTCTGTGTTACGACATTAGCCATTCTACAGCATAAATTGACACGCCACTGCTTACCAAGCTCTTTAGGGTCGTTGAGAGTCTTGATGCTCTCGTCCTTCGGAGGAGCATGTAGCTTGGCAAGAATCTCTGATGACAGAGTTTCTGGGAGCTGGAAGAGAGTAGCAGAGCCGCCAGCAGCTTCGATGCCCTTCTTCTCGGCCTCAGCCAATGTCTTGATGTGGCCATACATCGAGTCTGGCATGAATGGTCAGCCTTGGTTCTTGTACGACATCCATGGTAGGGGCATATACAGTAAACAATCGCGATCTTTGGAGCCATCTTTGAGGTAGTTTCAGGGATTTGGCAATGAGTGTACAACGTCAATGGTGAGGCAGGATAAAGAGTTCTAGAGTAATGAGCAGCGCCGAAGAGCGAATATATCGTCTCTTATGTTGTTCCACGACTATCTCTCCTTCTCGCAATGAATATAGCACTGCATGTCCTTGCATGCCCCGTTCTTTCCTACCAATCATCATGGCTTCCATCACAGCTGTCAGCATTGGAAATCGCGTGTCCTCTGCTCTGATTGCTTCGCTTCTGTGGGCTGCTGCTGAACTGCGGGGCTTCCCTCGTGCTAAGTTCATGCCAGTGATTGTCAGCAATTGTTCAGCAGGAGGCTTGCTTGGGGAACGGCAGCTGTTGATACACCATTTTCCAAATCCGATTCCTTAGTCGACGTGCTGCATCGCGGTGGGATTGTTTGACAGATGACGCGCCGACGTATGGAGCTTCACATGATCAGGTGCTCGGTTTACACGCTTTTCAACAGGAGAGAGAAATTCTAGTGGTGCTCGAAAATGCAATCCTTCCATATGGTTTGATTTCCTAAGAGAGATCATTATCGTGCCATCGTGGTGAAAGTAGCACGCGCGCGGCGTATCAGTTCGTTCGCTACTGCATCATAGCTAAAGGTACACGGATTGCGATCGTGTACACAAATAAGTTCATTTCTCCAGATGCAAGCAGTCGAAAAACTCATACAGAAATAAGTGTTTCTATCAACGACCTTCGTGAACGAATATTGTTTGCGGCATGTGGTCATGTGAATAGTCCTGCAATAGCTTATGTATAGCCTTCCATGATTTGGACCTTTCAGACTTGGGCCATTTTTTTAGCATCCGCCATCCAAATCTGGCCAGCTCAATCATGGTCTTCCTCCGTGACACCTGGACAATCCGCCATTTGTGCATCTGGATATTGAGCTTTGCACCAGAAGCAGTAGAAGTGCTTCGATCTCAAGTACTTAACGATTCGCTCCAAGCGTTCAAAGACATCAAGCTCATTAAACTCTTCCAGCTCCGCATCTTCTTCATCGAGATCATCCACATACTCGGTATGCGTTCGCCTTCTTGAATACGCCAATTGATCTTCGTCGTCTTCATCAGCGTCATCGTAGCTTGGTAGCTTCGATGACAGACTAGTCTGTAACTCAGCTTTCATGCGGCGTTCTGCATCTTTCTCTCGTCGATGGCGTACCAAGCCTCTCCACAACACATTTATAGATCCTAGCGGCCGTTGGTCGATGGGCACTTTGTTCGATACATGACCGGAAGTTTCATCCTGGGCTGCCTCTGCCTCAACGTCCAGTCTCTCTGTGACCTTCTGAGCGGCATAGATCTGGGACTGAAGTCTCTTTTCTTCGCGCTCCATTCTCATGCGATCCCGGTAGTCAACCTGCTCCACTTTGACTTTCTTGGCTGCTTCTTCTGCTTCTTCTCGAAACTTTCTTTTCTTCTCTGCATCGTGCCCAATGCCTCCTCGATCGTCCTTCAACACAGGGTTGATGGGTAATGTCCGCGCATCTGCGGTTTTCCCTAGGGCACTGCCTGGCTTGTATCCCAGCTTTGCCATCATCTTGAATCCCTTGTTGGAGGAGTCGAGGGACTTGGCCAACGCGGCCTCTCGTGCGGCGGCTTCATCTTCCTCTCGTTCTTGCTTTGACTTTACACGAGCGCGTGCTTCACCCTGACGACTTGTTAGCACCGGCTCCTGTAGTATTTCGAGAGACATAACTGGTGCCGACCTCTTTCTTCTTGCGTGCGGCCCGCTGTATGGAAGTTTCCTTGATGACAGCCATGGGCTCGGCAATGACCATGTTCATGTAATCATCTCCGTCCTCTGATGCGCCAGTCATAATTGCGGGGGCTCGGCGGGTGCAATGAGAAGCACGATTCAAGTCTTTGGCGATTGTTTCTGGGGTCGTGTTTGGATTTCCAAAACATGGTCATCCGGGACCCGGGAGATTGAAGATCACGTGCCAAGGTTTGAGGGGCCATTCCATCACCCTACTACTAGTAGCACTTTGGTGGGGGTCCACTTTCCAGTACGAGGTCTCTCCGGATCGTCGCCCATTATTTCTCCGACTCTGGGGGTCTCTCTGAATAACAACACCGTGACCGCGGCCCTCTCGAATTAGCATGACATATCAGCAATCCCCAGTCGCAGCTTCGATTCTCCCTTGGAATCACCTGCATCGCCAGGTGCCGTGAACGCCTCGCCCTCCAGTCCAGGAACGAATTAACACCTTGTTGCGCTACTGGCCTCGGTGCCTCGCCTGCGTCCTAGAGCTCTGCATGACTTCGTCGACCGCATCCTCCTGAACCTAAATTTTGACTATGGAGTATGGACATATCTCATGTCAGCCAAGACCCTCACCACGAGACAGGTGGCGATTCTGCAACCTCTTTGGTAGCTTGGGAGTTGAAACAATTCGAGCTTCTGGAAACCTCAGGTATATAAACATCCTTCAGGGATGGCCTGCGCTCGATCAACCCTTCACGCGGGGCTCGATCTTGGGCGCTCTGCACGATCTAACTAATACAAGAAAAACGCCCGTAGCGATAGAGTGCCATAGTAGCACCCCGCATTGTGCCTGGCTCGAATCTCGTTCACACGAGCAGCTTTCTCCATCTCCTTCTCTGCCTGGCAGCGTCATGAGTTCAACTTGTCACACACTCGTATCGGTATCCTCGACTCATCAATAGATTAGATACCTGCATACATCACCGCTGAATTCTGGCACTGATAACATACAACTCTGCCGCTGGAGCTCATTCTCAGATTGTTATCTTGGAAGATAGACGATCAATTACGGACGAGACGATTTCCCGGCAATTTCTGGTCTCCCCGTGATGCTGTAGACATCCAGAGCACAGCGACCATTCAGATTTCATGCAAAGTGAATTTTGCCATCCCGCCAGCTGGATATCGGCCTTACGACTTTCGTGATTCCGCATGCGCAAACTGAGACCGAAATTCGACATCCGCGGCCGTCCTATCCCAGCCCTTTTCTGCGCGAACATCCCTGAACATCGCTGGCCCATGCACCGGACATTAGTCCACATCGGTGTCGCCCTCTCAGCGTGAGTGGAGTTTATGCTCCATCCTCGTCTCATATCTAAACATTTTGTAGCAAACAAACCTGGTCCTTATATTGCCTTGCTCTCAATTCCCACCGCCATGGGGGATCAGCCCTCGGTTTTTATTGCAACACATGCACTGCGTTCGTCTATCGCACCTAGCAGACATGTGCTACGAGTCGCGAAAGCTCTATCTCCAAATAAAGCCCGTCGAACCCAGAGCTTGGACTTTGAGATCCCACTGATTTTGTTGTGTAAAGTTCCTGCACAACCTCGATCAAACCTGGGACTCTTCACTCCAAGGACCTCGCTGCCATCATCATGTCGACTGCCGCCAACGGAAATGGGAAGTACGGGGACTACAAAACCCAAACTTTGGAAAATGTTTCATCAACAGACTACCGTGTTGCACCACCGACAAGGCAGAGCAAGATCAAGGCAAATCTGAGGAAGTACTGGTGGTTACACCTGTCGTCATTCATTATCGGAACTGTCCTTGTAAACATTCTCATGTAAGGCACTGGATACAGAATTTCTCAAGCGCCTGCTAATTTTCTGCAGAATCTACGTCGGAATGCCCAACATTGCTCAAAAGGGTATTGATGACTCCAAGCTGTATCTCAAATCGCAGGTCGTCACGAATCCACGATCTGGGGCTGTTCACGTCCGCATGGTTACAGACGCTGAAAATAAGAACATTTTCAAACCAACACTGGACGAATTCAAGGCTGCTTTATTCTTGGAGAACACCTTACCTGATATCAAGCCATTTGGATACGTCACCATCCCAAGATTACACGCCGGCAGCTTGGAGACAATCACCATCGATCAGGAGCTGGAAATTGCGGATCCGCAGCAATTCGCCCTCTACAACATTGCCGTCTTGAACAGCGAGACTTACAGAGTAGCCATACGTGGACGGACGAATCTTCACCTAGGAGCCTTCCCTGTCGTGAAGGTCAACTTCAACAAGGTCATCACATCCAAGGGTTCGCCATTCCTATATGCAGTGCTCTAAGAATTCCCACTAACGATCATGTGAAGGTCTCAATAAGCTTCACGGCTTTCAAGTTCGTGACATCAAGCTCAGTCTCACGCCTGAAAAGGATGGAACTAATATGCAAGGCACTGTCTTCCTTCCCAATCCCTCACCTATGACCATTCAGATGGGCACAGTCGTTCAAGATGTCTACGTCGGCGATAAGAAGATCGGCGTTACTACCATTCCGGATCTGACCCTCAAGCCAGGCGACAATTTCATACCCATGAAAACGACCGCCGACCAAGTTGTTGTCATCGAACTCATCACTTCGAAGTACAAAGACGGCAAGTTACCGGTCACTATCAAAGGTAACAGTTCAACGTCGCTGCAAGGACAGAAGCTGGATTACTTTACTGCTGCGCTGAGGTCGAACGACATGCAAGCGACGCTTGATCTCAAGGAACCACTCAAGGAGATTGGTGTCGACATCAGCGGTTTATAAAGGAAGTTAGCTGATGGCGGTTGACGATGGTGCCGATCAGGCCAACGATTACGCGCAACAATACTTTTAGATGCTCGTTGGCTCGGTGCACGTATTCTTGTATCCACATTATTCTTCTTCAAATTTCTGGCGCTTTGGGTGTCGAGGTCTACTGGGCTGCGCCGAATCAGTTTTTGTCGGCGGGAGGTAGAAGTGGTGTCAAGTAACGATTGTGGCTTGAGGATGATTGAACGACTGTACTCTCAATCGTTGCGCGAGAGCCTTTGATGTGAATGGTATTATACCCACCAGACCGATATGACAAGGAATGGTCAAAATCAAGACACGTTTGATGAACAGCTCGTGTGTGATGCGCAACCGTGATTGTGATGTCTTACCATCTCCAGTTTTTCTTGAAATGAACAGATTCTGTCCGCAGTCTCGCCATCAAGATTGAATTGTAACCCCATTCCGATCTCCCACTGCTTGCGCATGTGAATCTGGACGCAAACGATCTCGCTTGTTCTCAAATTGAGTGACCTCATTTCGAAACTGCCTTGCTCACTCCTTTCCGACTCTCTTTTCTGATTGAAATGCGCCTCATGTCCCCGCGATCTTCCCAACCCGATATCTGACGACTGCGATTGCGGAGTGGCATCGATCTCTGGCTCCCTCGACTACAGACCCTAACACGAGGATCTTGGATGGGAAGTCGAGTAGCTGTTCTTGTGATGAGCTGGATTGTCTGGCTAGAGTTTTTAGTAGTGAAGTTTCCTGTTGCCAAGCCATCGGCTGGACAAGGGTTCTACTCCCGATACGGATAAGCCTCCGGTCGAGATCGATCTGCAGAATACTTCACGCAAACTCCAATTTGCCCAACCACACTCCGCAATCCTTGCTTAGATATATTCGCCATGGCTCGTGGACTGCAGAAGGTGTGTATACCATCTTCTAATATAGCTTGACGCACTACGGGATAGCTTTGGATAACGCTGACAGAGGACACTCTAGATTCAAGCGCAGCAGAAAGCGCAAGACAATGCGAAGAAAGGCGGTAACTCGATCTTGAAGAAGGATAAGGGGATGAAATACCAGTGTGTCCGTCTTTCCCTCCCTGTTCCACACTCGCGATTGTTGATGAGAACCGTGTAGTCGTCATGTAAAATCGATGTCGACTGCTTGAGCAACATGAAGGTTCACTGGGAGGTACGTGTGATTCTAAATCCTTCCCACTTAGCATCCGTTTTCTTCTCCCAATAATGTGCAATCGCTGAATCGTAGCTCTTCATAGGCCAAACATCCAAAACTTCCAGCACCAACCGACGATTTTGCTTCTTGCGCCAAGGCGCCTGCGGAACCGGAGCCTGGAAAGTTGCAGAAGAAGGATGCCTCTAAGAAGAAGTGAATGGTGATGAGTGCCCGAGAAATGAAGAGACGATGTTTTGTTAGTAGAGAGTGCTGGTTTATCTCAGGGCGAAATCACGTTGGTCTCGATTGCATGGTCAGCCGATGAGATGAGTTGCGAACGATACCCGTAGAGACGATAACACAATGGAAATTTGCGACTAGTAAAGATCAATCCCATTCGTTTTGGACTCTGCGATGAAGTGGTGTTGTGTTCATATTTCCGATGGCTGCGGCCATTGTGGAGAGCGTCAAGTTTTCAGATCGATTACATATTCATCACCAGCAGTCAGTCTCACCCCTCAAAATGGTCAAAACTCGAGACCTCGATCTCGATGCCTTCGAACAAAATGCTAACACTACGCGTAGAGACAAAAAAACGTGATCAGCGACTACCGAAAAAAGCCCTTGCTGACCAATCCCCAAATGCTCAACCTCAAATTTTCTCCACCATCGACTTAACATCCTCACTTCTAGCCGTATCTTCTAAGATGACACCCAACACTTTTCTTTTCTCTCGTCTTCGAGCCTTGCTCTGATTCACTGACTAGTCACGGCCGCATGGGAAGAATAATAACAAGTGTCCAATCGAACAATTCAATAGCTTGAACTGTTATCTTACCTCTTTACGAAAAGTCAGGGTTTAGAATTAGTGATTCTCACTACAAGAATTCCCCTCTTTCAATAGTACCAGTAGATTACGCCGCCGGACTCAGACCACACCTGATTCTGCAGAGAAGACAGCATCAAGCCCTACATCGTCAAGTTTTGGTTTGCGATTGCCGTACAAGTCAAGCGAGAAGGTCTAGCATTTGAGCTCGATGAGATGAGTTCCGGGCCTGTCTCTGTACGCCATAACAACACCGATGCTTGAGTCAGATGCGGGCAAGCAAATCAGGTAACAGGATTAGCGACCCTGCAGTACTATTTCCACAACTTGTCGCAATGCATAGCCTCTGGGGAGGATCTAGCCATTGATTCCTATTCAGTACCCGGCTCTTTCAGCTCCTCAATCTTGACTCTTGTTATATGGCCCTATCATGGTATCGACTTTTGTTCCATTGAGCCGACCTTCTTTTTCCATCCATTCATACCCACTTGCCATCTCCATTTCCGTTGTCGCGTTACTCACTCAAAGCGTCGCGATTTGCATCTTCTCTTTTGTTAGGTCTTACCCGAGGTAGGTGGAATCGGAGACCTCGACAAACCACAGCGTTCTATATACCTCTTCCAAAATATAGTCGGATCATCGACTGCGAAGACTTTAGCACCTCCTATGCGATCTCATCGGATTCCTAGATCAAATATCCACCACGGACTTCAACCGCCCGATACGCAGGTGTACAATGGGTCTGCCTGCACGTAGAATGGCGGAGGGGATTCCATTGGGTCTTGTTCTTGGAGAACGTTTTCCATGCGACTGTTTCAATGCAGAATATAATCCGACACAAGAGGATTTTGCGCATCGACACTTTACGCTGAGTAGAGAACAGCAGGGATTTGAAAGGAGGCATGTTTTGAGGACGGAGAGTTTGTTGGGGCAGATGAGCCGTATGGCAACTGGGGAATTGCGAGCTCGAAAGTCTGATGTTGTGAAGCAGAGGTAGAAAGTGGACAAAAGTGTGTGCTAGGGACGGGATTGAGATACAGTTGGGTAGCAGCTGAAGGTATGAGCGTGATGGCATAATCGAAGCAATAACTTCAATCTTGATTTGAGAACAGTTTCTTCTGCACCCAGCCTCTCTTAGATCTTGGCAAATTCTTGCTACCATGCCTTATATCCGTGGCGAGGTTGATACGGGTTATCCAGTCCTCAGTAATTCTTTTGGGCTGGTTTAACCACTCAGGCGCTTGATGTAGAGGGAAAGAGGTCCGGTAAGCGTATTATTTCCAAATCGCGTCTTTGTGGTATGAGATACGGAAGTCAGCATTCTAGAGGCGGCACGAGAGATCTATGGTGCTTTTTTAGAGCTGGGTAGTTGTGGTGATCTGATGACCTGACATGAGCGAAGTAAAGAAAAGCCCGAATCCTGACAAACGTCCTCTCGTCGATGGTGATAAAAGTTCGATGGGAAGTCCTGTGGATTCAATCACTGCTGTAAGCTCTGTACGAAGCGTCTTGCAAAGGTTTTGTGCCATCAATGTATTGGTAATCGCGATCTCCTGTGCTGGTCTCACATAATCCGGTAATTTCGTGAATGTCTGTAAACCAATACATGCCATTACGAAAGGTGTTTGATAGATGAAAGAACATACCGACGAGAGCAAGACAGGATCGAGGTTGAACTACACCTCTAACAATCCCACCAACGGAAAAAGTTTCCGCTTTCGGAGTAGAAATATGACTAATCACCCAGTATCCATCTGTGCATCCATCAATTCCACCAACAACATTCTCCACAACGCAGCACCCCCAACACCCCAACCACCCAGCAAAAAAAGCCAAAATGTTAATTGAAGAAAGCCACATAGACATAGCCACCCAAGCCGGTGGCGACATGCGTAAACCATCACAATTCCCCCGATCGGCGTTCGTTCCGCTTACTAATAATTCCGCGTTAGGAATATTCATCTTTCATCCTAAGATCGATGGATATCCGAAGGCGAGGTTTCCTGGTGTGCTGGTTTTTAGTGAGATTTATCAAGGTTAGTGGGTCTCTTTTGTGTTGAATAGATCCTGAGTTTTTTTCTTTTCATCGATCTTGGTTCGATTGGGGGGTTCTTGTCGTCGAATTCGTCTCAAACAATGTTGGCAAGAGCATGGGATAGGATGGTTGAATAGCGGTAAGACTGCTGCATACCCGTGTCTTGATCCAGCTTCGTATGTCAAGTTACTTCTAAATCGTGCCGAGAAAGATCAGACTTGATCGCTCAAATTCAATTGCTCAATACACGTTGTTTCCCCTCCACTACAAATCCCCAAACTATCATCACCTCCCTCCCGTTCCCAATCTCTTTCCTCTGTCCCTTCCCCCTCCTGCCCTCCATCTCGGCTTCTCACAACCCCCAGTAACCGGCCCCGTCTCCCGCTTCGCCCGCCAAATAGCCTCGCAAGGCTACATCGTCGCCGCGCCCAGTTCCTACCACGAATTCGTGCCCCCCACCGCCCTCGCCTACGACACCCCCGGCACCGACCTCGGCAACGCCCTCAAGATCAAGAAAAAGGTATCTGCCTACGACGAAGACGCGACGCTGACAATCGACCACCTCCTCTCTTTGCCCACTTGCACGGGCCGCATCGGCGCCACGGGTATGTGTCTCGGCGGCCATCTGGCGTACAGAGCCGCGTTGGATAAAAGGGTGAATGCGAGTGTGTGTTATTTCGCGACGGATATACATTCGGGGACGTTGGGGAAGGGGATGAGGGATGATAGTTTGGCGAGGACGGGAGAGATAGCGGGGGAGGTTGTTATGGTAAGTGTTGCTTCCCCTTTCCCATCTTCCCTCTTCCCCTCCTCTGCTTCCTTCCCGTGACGGGTTTTGTGAGGTCCGCGACGGGGCATACTGACCTCTGTTATACTAGATCTTCGGGAAGAAAGATACACATATCCCCCCCGCCGGCCGCGATCTCATCCGCAAAACACTACACGATGCAGGCGTTACCTTTAGTTTCTACGAAGTGGCGCACGCGCAACGTAAGTCCATCTCACCCACACCGAGAACGGGAGCCAGACTAACGCAATAGGAAAAGACGCATTTATTCGCGATGAACTCAGTAAAGGTCGCTACGACCCAGCCATCGCCGGGATCTGTTTCCAGATGCTCCTTGAACTGTTCGGGCGCGTTTTGCGCTCGGATCTGGGACCGGCGGAGAAGGCTGGTGAAGTTGAGCATGTTTGTTGAATGTTATGGAAGGGAAGGGGAGGAGCATGCCGTTCGTTCGCGGAACGGATCTCGGGAGAGGTTGTTGGGATGAGTAGGCAAGGCCCGGCTATCATCCACATAGATGATATCCAAAACTTTCACTTGCGTGCGCCAAGGGAATTTCTATCGCTGTGCCAATCCGTTCTAAACCCCCCTTTCTTGATTACGTTCGTCAATCTCTTACAACTATCTTTACATGGACAAGATTGACACACCGGGATGTGCTGATCCGTGTACACAAACACGTCCGTGGTCCTACTTGTGTACCATCCCTCCATCTACTTCTACTACTGTTTCTTCTTCTGAACCTATACCTTCGTCTTCTCCTCACCGACCGTCCGGACATAGCAAGCTGGGCCTACTGCAGATACTTCGCCTGTCAATCATCCGTCTCGTGTCGTTCACAACATCGCTGACCTCTCGGCGCCGCCGTTGGCAGAGCTGCTGGGCTCGGTCCAACCCAGTCCTAACTGCGTCAGATCAGTCATGCAGCCCGGACCGGCCTGCCCATCTCATCCAACAACCTCGCCAGTTTCAAGATCGAACCATGTCCACGCTCGAGTTGTTCACACCGTCCCACCCCTCCCTCCGTGTTCATTAGCCCAGAACCAGTCGTCCCACGGGTTAGTCACACCTCCCATACCGAGTCCCAGGGCACTGACACCGGGCAAAGTATTGCCATGGCCGGGACCGTGACCATTGGCGTGACCTGCCGCGCTGGATAACCAAGCTACGTCCGGTCCACCACCACTAGATCCGGTCCCGATACCATTCCCACCAGCAACGGCGCCGTCATCATGGGAAGGTATCCTGAAGTCATGCCCAGCTGCTGAGTAACCACCATAAGGCGTGTAAGCGCCCGGCATATGAACCGGATACCCACCAGTGTTCATCTCCAGTCCACTCGTGCTGTGATCCAAGCTCCCATCGACGGTGGGTGAGTAGTCAAATTCGCCAGATTCACCCGTGGGGGTCGTAGTATTGAGTCCATTCATCCCACTGACCTCAGCCACCCTGCCCTTGCTAGAACCATTGCTGTTCTCTCCGGGCAAGTCACTGAAATGGTCGGCTAACGCGCCAGGGGTGCACGTCTGCGGGCCGGGGAGCGAGCCAGTCGCACGGCTCTGAGCTACAAATTTCGCGGCGGCATCGTACATTGAAGTGATCAGGGCGGCGATGCTTTTATTCCGTGAGGAATCGTTCATGAATTGTCTGAAATGACGGGTGGCGCTGTAGAGTAGGTCGAGGTCGGAGCGTGTACTGAGGAGGGAGGGACGGCGCATTATGTGGCTGTAGAGGAAGGAGAATGGGGAGAGGATTTGAACGGCATTCAGCCTACCAGTCATGCTTTAGTCTTCGCTCTGGGAGAAGATAAGGATTGATTGGGTGTCAGAGGGTGACTGCTTACCATGAGCTCACGCACGGCTGCAGGTGTGCAGTATCCTTTATAGAATTTATGTTCGCGAGTAGACGCCGTGCATTGCTGATGCGTATTGCAATTTGATTCCGCACTCTGGACGAGTTCTTTAGTTTCTCCTTTGCATTCGATGGCGAGAGGCGTGATGCTGCACCGAGGGCTGTGAACATGGAAAGAAGGAGGGTGTTGTATTCGAGGTGCATGAAGAGCACGCATTGGTACTCTTCTCTCTCGGCAAAGATGTCACCTTCGGGTTGGTAACCGACCTGTAGGACAGAATGCTTAGCTCATTTCTGGTGATCACCTTCGATTGCCCTTACCGGTACAGATTCCCTCCAAGCTAAGATGCTGGAATACACCTGCTCGAACCGATCTGTGAAAGTAGTCGTCCCTGCTGGCGCGTCTATGCCTATTTTCGTAAATCTGTGTGTGAACCGTGCCAGAGCTAGTCGGTAGCAAAACACTGGGTATTTCTTCTTGACTTCTTCGCCTGGCTCTTTCATTTTGGATTCCAAAAGTCTCCCGTCGTCGCGGAACTGCGACAGGGCAAGATGGCTGCCTTTCAGTCAGTAATTTGAAGAAGAGACCATTGGTGGTCAATAATACCTCTCAATCATGAAGGATGTCCACATAACCATATCCTTTAACGCAAGAACGTCTACCGGCTCTTTCACATTCCGATGCTTAGAATGATGCCAGTGTGTCTGCATCCGAATGCACCATCTAATCCACAACCAGGCTGTATTCAACTTTTTCATCTGTATCGAGTATAGGGCCTGTCAAGGTCGTTAGTGATCGTGTTGTCTTGCGTGCCGGTGACCCATTCTTACGATGAGAACTTGAATCTGGGTAGTTCTCAGGCCAGACTGGTTGTAGATAAGGTAAGACGAAGAGATGGCTTGTGTGAAGAGCTGTTCTCTAAGACCCTTGATGCCATGACCGAGGCTGGGCGCATCATGACACGCTGCGGCGGCAGTACACATCATGATTTTAACGAGCAAAAGCCAAAGACGGTCTACATGTTGCAGGGATTCATAGTATTGTTGGAGCTGGATGCGAAAGGAGGACTCGTCTATAATGGGGTATAACGGATGGACATTCTCGAAATATGCTGTGAATCTGTCAGTACATGAAGTGTACGATGGGTCTAGCATGCATAGCGGACCGTCAATCAGTGCCTCGGTGGCTTGAGGCGGTGGTAATCCTGTATCCTCCAAAGAGTCTCCGACATCATCCTCATGATCGACTCCAGTCATCATGGGGGTGAGGTAGTGCACAAGCTCCTTCCCAAGCCTGTCATGGACGAGCACAGTAAGCGGGTCCCGTTCTGTATTTATGATCCCTTTCGAGTATCAGCAACCTTCAATTCTCGCGCTCTGATGGCGGGGTCTTACCCTTTTCTTCCAACTCTGCTTCTGCGGCTCTGTCAGGAAGATGGTTGATGGGGTCGGCAGCGTCGGTAACAGACTGACCACTGCACTCGGCTTCAAGGCGTTCTTCTTCCTCGGCAGTGGGACTTCTGGATTGTGGGGATCGCGGCTCCTTCTCGTCCTCATCGTCAGAAGCCCTCTGCTTCTTCCTTGGTCTCGACCGCCCATTGCCGTTGTGTGCGGGAGCGTCCTTTCTCTTCTCGGATTGTTGTGGCCAGGCTGTAGTGTACTCGCACTTTGTGCCGTATATGATGCAATTCATGCATGATTCATTTTGAGCTTGATCAGAGCATTTTAACTGTGTTCAAAGTGAGTCGCTGAACCTTCTGGTTGAACCAGCCTCAAGCGTCAGGCACCCACCCTTTTCCATCGGCAGTGATTGCAGGCTCTGGTTGCTCTCTTGGCTCGTCTGGTCGCTCCATTCGGCTGGGGCGAAGTCGATTCCGACATTTCTCAAGCCTTGAGCGTAAAGCGAAAAGTGAACCAAAGTCTCGAAATCGATGCAGACACACGTCGGGAAACAAAGCGCATACAAGGATCCTCACTACTGGGAAGGGTCCAAAGTATGGGGTTCCACCTAGCCAGTGCGTGCGACGTGCATGTCTCTAGAACATCAAAGCAGTTTCGAAATCCTTGGCGGATCAAGTAGCATATCATGCTGTGTAGTAGACGGTCCTAGAACCAAATCTCTCACGATCGACATGACCAGCCCTACCAACGTGCCAGCCTGGTCAAGTGCGCTGCATGTAATCTATGAAACGTGAGTGAAAGACCAATCATGATATAGCATATCGCGACTCCTGTCGATTGGATCGACTATTTGAATCAATGAGTTCTGCTCGATATTATTATAATATCCCCTCCTTCCATTACTCGTATAGCGGACAGGGTTGATCGTATCGGACATCGATGGAATGACCTCTTGAGCCGCTGCTACTGCCCTTGTTAATAAGAGTATAGAGCGACGACTATCACTGGAGGTAATTTGAGCATTCTGATTGTCAGTCTAAATCTTTCTTTTGGTTCGCTCATCCAAACCCCAGCTACTGGCGGAGAATTCCAGCTTGACAAGAGGCAGAGAAAGCTGGGGCTGAGAACTAGTGGAAGAGATACTCATGATCAAACGACCACAACCTGTCCAGCGATTGAACAACATGTATGTTGTTGCTAAAGCCGCAATGGCGCATACGGCCATCAATATGTCGTCTCAAGAGCACAAGGTTTTGTTGAAGAACAGACTGTGCTGGCATTTACCATGCTGACAAGAACGAGTAAGTCTGGGACACCAGCAACCATGGTCAAAGCATGGTTAAGCATCCGAAAGTATTGAGCGTTCGAATCATTTCGTGGTGACAGGGACGAGAGTAAGGGATTGACATGCCCAATCATATTGCTTGCCGGAGCCGATCACCCTGGAAGATCGTCTGCATGAAGCTTTCTTCCGATCAAGCTTGAAAGTGGTCCTTGAAATATACATGCCGGATGCAGCCGTGGAAGCACGAAACATCCTGGTGGGAGGCGGGCTGTCTCAAGATAGCAAGGTGAAAGCTGTAGGTGGGAGCTGACTGATGGTGCAGAGCATGGGTCAGAATGATGGTCTTGACGAAGTACCAGTTCTTCAGTTGAAGTAGTCCAAGCTTCCCGTTTCAAATGAGACGCAGGAGACACATTCTGTTCATGGAAGCTGGATCGACGGTCCCTGGTCTTCCTTGCCCGTCAGCCCTGCTATTTATCGCTTGATTAATCTTTGGCCATTGCCGTCCGTGATCCGATCATGATCCTTGGTGGCAAAGGTATCATTGCGGCAGCGCCAATGCCACACGCGGCCCATGGCATACCCATCCGCACTTTGCCGGTGTGTTTGCTCGAATTCGAGGAAGATGCCTCACGGGCCGAGAGCACGGTGCCATCATGCCTTGATGAGACGCGCGAACATGAGGGGGGAAGGTGGAAGAAGGCTGATTGATCCTCGCTTGGGCTGATATGGAGGTCGCCGCAGTTGCGGAGGTGATGTTGCTGTACACGAGTCGCCATTCATCCACGTACTAGCTGCCGCGATCCATGCGCGAATCACGTGTACGGTTACATGGTTCCACTTCAGAGAGACGGGTTCTACAACAATACTAGAATTCATAGTAAGAGTACTGATCGCCGGAGACCGGCGCGTTCTTCATGCTATTGGCCACCAACACGGCAGCATATAAAGGGTTTCAGATTTCCAGTCAGGAACCTGACCTCCAATGTGCACTATACTACAGACAGGAATCCGAAGTTATTTCGAATACTGAAATATTGATGACCCTCCGTCTGCACCAAGGTTCGGTCTTGTCAGACTCCGTCTACTTGTACAGGACGTTGGGAAACGGAAACCCAAATCAATATGCAAGAACGACAACGAGACTGCCCGTCGCCCCATGCATTCTTGACAGTGAGGGCTGATGACGAGCACGATCGGATCGATCGGATTGTTGGTTGCAATTGCGTGCGCCAATCACTGGCTGCCCCGAGACGTCTACAACTCTACTCTTTGACCTTCCCGAACCATATCGTGGACAGACTGACTCCCCTTTGGACAGCCTGTGCACGCGGAAATTAGAGAAGTAAAACACCAAACCATGCTCGCTGAAATTGCTCCAATCATGTTGCTATAAAACGAAGCCAATATCGCCAGGACCCTCTCCGCTGTGAGGTTGTTCCTAGATGGCGGCAACTTGCTGCGTCTTCGCGAAGTCAGCAATGGCTGTTGTGCCCCTATGATGCTTGGGGCGACCTGTCTTCTCGTCCACATTGTCCTCTCCTCGATCCATCGCCACTCCATTCTCGTCTGTGGTTACTGCCTTAGTGGAAGTATCGTAGTCAGGTTGAAGATCCGCACCGACTTCGTTCGCGTGGTCCATCTTTCCTGGTCCCTTCTCTTCGGTGGCCCTTGTCTCCACAGTCTTCTTTGCTGCCTGTTTGTGCCTCTTTAAAACATGTCGGACATCTTTACCATCTTTGTGCGCCTGCAAGGCTCGCTCGGCCATGGTGACAGAATCGAGGGCTCCAGCCTCGCGCCACTTTGTTCTTTCTTTGTGCAAATGCATCTTCCCTTTGAGCTTTAGTGTGCCTTCCTGTGACAACCTATCTGCTGCTTCAAGAACCTCGAGGACCACTTTCCAGCCGTCATCGACCTTCTCTTCCACGTTCTTCAGAGTTTCGCCTTTGCGGGGAGCGTATACGGAGACTTCGCCGGGCTTGAGAGAAGAATTCTTGGCTTCCTTGCTACCTGGGGCCGCCTTGAGGGCTTGCAACTCTTTGCCACCTTGGATCATGCGGGCTTTCCTGATGAAGGCTGTCGGTTGTCTATGTTTGATCATTTCCTTGTGCAGGCCTTTAGCAGTATAGGCAAAAGGTCCCAGGATCGCGGCGATGTTCTTCAAGATCAGGCCACCTGTCCTGCGGTCAGCCATATATACCCCATAGTCTCGACAGCAGTCTTACCAAACCCCATGCCGACTCCATCGACGAATCCGAGAAGTCCGCGCTCTTTCGCACCATGGTAGGGTTGTGTGACTACCCCAGTGAAGCCATCATAGATACCATAGAAGAATTCATTGCGACTTGCTACAAGCCCGGAGTGAATGCCTGTGATTCGTACAGGACGGCGTACGGTTTCGTCTCCGTAAAGCCGAGGTGCGTTGTGAAAGCCTTGAGCGATTGCGAGGGACAGATCCATGGGAGCTTTGGCGATGGCGCCGCTGTACCAAAAAGTCAGTTCGGTCAATTACAGAATCGGTACCTCCAAAGACTCACCCAGTCTGTGCAAACCCGCGTTCCGCATCCTTCGCCAATTCCGTACGCAAAGTCTCAGAAGGATCCGCTGATAATGCAGAGAGATCCGTCTCCTGTCGCTGCAGATGTCCAGGCTCGGTAGGCGTCGCGCGCACTTCAGTGTCAGAAGGATTTGCCGGATCCTCCTCAGTCTGAGTCCGATCTATGTCCTCGCTCTGCCGCTTTGCCCATTTCTTTTTCTTCTCTTCATGATGTTTCCTATGTTTGACTGACTTCATCATGTTGATAGGAATGCTTGCCATACCTTTTCCAGCATCTCCGATGGTGCCAATGACAGCACCGCCAAAGCCAGTTAATGGCTCGCCAGCGCCATTGAAGTCGTTCCAGTCCATGTGTCGAGCAAGGCGTAAGTCTGACATGCGAAGCTTCTTTTGCTCAAGCAAGATGTCTGCAGCAAGAGCGGACAGCCGCAGATTGGTGCCTTTCAGCTCCCAGACGGCGACTCTATTAGCAAGGATTGAGCATCTCATAGTACGATCGCCCATGAGTGGCAAGTGTCTGTGAAAAGATCGAACCGCGTTAGCCGCACCGTCTCCCTCATTTGCTATGCTCTCTGCGATTTTTGTGACATTGGCCTTCGCTTCGTCAGTCAAGCATTGTTTAATGCCTTCTGCCAACTTTTCCGCGGTCAATTTCTTGTACGGAATACATTCGAAGGCACCTGCTTGCGCCTTCGAAACCATTTCTCCCCAAAAAGGTTGATCGCCGAAGAATGGTACAATCATGGTCGGGACCGCGCATTTCAATCCGATAGCCGTCGTCCCAGCACCTCCGTGATGGACGGCTGCAGCAACCTTTGGAAAAAGCCAATCGTGCGGAGTGTTTTCAAGCATAAAGATGTTTTCCGGGATCTCGAGTTCACCTCCTCCAAAACCACCCCATCCTTTCGACACCAACGCTCTGACACCGGCAAGTTGAACAGCTTCAAAGATGAGCTGAGTGAACTTGTTAGGGTCATCAACAACTATGCTCCCGAAACCGATGTACACAGGCGGTGGACCAGCCTCGAGAAACGTTGCAAGTTTCTCCGGTGGCTTGAATGACGATGCAAGGTCGAGGAAGACGAATCCAGCTATATCGATCTCAGATCCCCAATCAGGTGGCTTGGGCACGAGGGCCGGAGACCAGAGGTAAGAATATGGTACATGAAGGCGATATAATTGCCCTGGTGACAAGGAACACATTAGCATATGATGAATCCCCAAAGGGTTGTGATTAATTGGATTTACAGCAGGTGTCAACATACCAGGGGCCCACAAAGTAGAGACCGGCTCAAGACCAAGCGAGTGGACTCTGAACTTGTTGACCAAGTCTCCTAGGCCTTGCCACACCATGAGCTCTACAAGCGGGTAAGACATGAAGTTAGTGTAACTCCTGTCAACGTTGCTTTGCTTGATATTAGCAAGCGGGTGGGAAAACTTTGTGGTCGGCGTGTAGGGGAACGTGAACATCATATGAAGCGGGATGCCGAGCCGCTCCGCTATGTGTACGTGTGCAAAGGAGGGTGGATTGGCAATGATGCAATCGGCAACAAATGGATGTTTGTCGCCCAGCATTTTCATATTCTCTCTGTCTGTCTCGTCGTCGGTGGCATTAATGCAGGCACGCCACATGCCTTGAAACATCTCGAACATTGAGCTTCGCCGCTTGCCAATTTCGCCTGCTTTGACGGTGTCCATAGATGGTATCAAGCCAGGGTTTTTGACCATGAAGCTCATGAGTTCAGAAGGATCACCTTGTTCGCGTTAGCTAATGCCATATTGAGTGATGAATACGAACCTCCGACCGAGAAAAATTCTAAACCAGAGTCTTTCTCGACAAATTCTTTGAAAGCGGGATGCGTAGCGATTCGTACACGATGCCCGTAGTCGTTCTGTAACACTTTACCTATCTTCAGGAATGGCTGAATGTCCCCACGTGAACCAATGACCATCACCACTATGTTCAGTCTCGGCCTGTTCCATTCATTCTCAATGATATCGTCTGCCAGAACGCTGGCTTTATCTGCTTCGAGAGCGTCCTGAGAGTCAGCTTTGGTGGCGGTGTCAAAATGACGCCTCAGTCCGGTACCAAGGGCCTTTGCCAAATACCCCTTGTTCGAAGCTTCGTTCACAGAAATATTGAGTCTGCCGTCTCTCTTGGAAACTCTTCCCTTTGTGTGGAATTGATCGTTCCTGATGTTGAATTTCGAAGAAGGCCCATCCCAGTCACGCTTTTGCTTCCTCCTCCTACGCGTCATCTCTTTCGCAGCCTTGTCCTCCTGCTTCTGCCTCTTCCGCGCATCGGACTGCCATTCATCGTCAGAAGTGCTGCTGGAAGAGTCCGAGTCGTAGTTGTCCGGCAAGCCATTTGTAAAGCTGGAAATCCTGAAGCTGGGAATGGGTCTTCCGCTTGTGGCACCTCTCTTCAGTGGGCGAGAATGCTTGGGAGTAGGCTTGGTTGCCTCAGTCTCTGCTTTCGGTGGAAGAGTGGGTCGTGGAATTCTGTCGGGAGCGGATGAGGCATGATTGAGGGAGTGGGTTGGTGAAGGTGCGCGTGGTGAAGGTGGGACCGCCGTGGAAGATGTACTGTCGAGGGTGGTGGTTCCCGTGGAATGAGATCTCTCGCACTGCCCTGGCGGTGATTCTGTAGTCGCATGGTGGAGTGGGTACGGAAGGTCGGCGTGAAGCGGATCATGTCTCGGAGAAGCCGACAGGCGCAGAGGGTTCGCGTTGACCTCGAGCTCGTTCATCGCGCCGAGAAAGTCCGTGGAAGAGAATTAATTGATTGAGCCCGTGGATCTAGGATTGTGCCAACTTGTTTTCCGAGCGCACTAGAAATCCGGAGGTGGTGAAAGTAGAAGGGTGCCCTTGTAGAAGTGGATGTGCCCACGGAAGAAAGGGTTGTGCTGTAGATTGCTGCCTCACAGCTGGGAAGGAAGTTTCACCGCAGTGACAGTAGTTGAGCAGCAGACATGACGATGAAGAGTGCAGGCTGGGAAACCGGGACCAGCTCTGGAGGCGCGGTTCCTGAGACTCTTGGGTGTTTGTACTAGGTACGTACTCCGTAGGACCGTAGGACCGTAGGCAAACGGCAGGTGACCCAATCCGGTTTCCCCATTATTCCCCTTTAACACTCCCTCGTCATCACCAAGGCCATATTCGGTAGAGATTCGGTAGAGCCAAGGCCCCGGGCCTAGGAATTGTCCATTTGCTATACGGCAAAGGGCCGATAGACGACTACTAGAAAGCAACATCCCCATGAGCCGGCACTCTCACCACCTGAAGAATTAATTACCCTACTTCTGGTGCTATAAGACCAACGGACTCGAGAATCACTTTCTACCAATCAGCTCTCATGGCGGCCATCCACATCCCATTCGGGACAATTTTAGATTGCATCTGCCAAGGATCATGCCTTGGTCCTGGAGTTGAATTCCAGGGAACGGAACAGAGCACGGTAGAGGAACTTCATGGAGCGCGGTCACTCCTTGGTCCGGGATCTCAATGGAGCGATTATACACCGGCGGAATCGTATGATGCTGGTCGAGGGCTTTACGACCCGTGGATTGAAGGGCGGATGAGCCGAAAGGAAAGATAACTTCTCCTCGGAGCTTCGGATGACATGGTCCGAGAACTTTCCTTTCCAAGACTCGAGACACCTTGCGCCAAATTGATTTTAATTCGAAAGTTGACATGCTCTTCGAGGGGGTCAATTTGGGCCTTGGGCGTCGGGAGTTGAACGCCCTTCACCTTTAGACACACTCTTGGATTAAGACGAGTCCTTCGCAACCATCTCGGTTTTCTTGCTCAAACATGTTCCGGAGGATGGTTGCGAGAATCTTGTGTCTTTCCACCGCCAGGTGAAAGTCTTAACAAAGAGTACTGCAGTGAATCGATGGGTTCACCCTTGATGACCGTGGATACGAGAGAAAATGGGCTCTTGAGCAGTACGAGTCTATGTTGAGGTGAAATAACAAACCACTGTCCTTTCCGCCTTTTGTTAGGCAAAGTTGAAGGTGACGAGAGCCGCCAGGGCAATCCTTCAAGGTGAGATTTGAACTATATACAAGTCGAGGTCTGGGTGTGCATTACGCAACATCTAATCCTTCATGTCCATGCCTGCCATCCCCTCCGCGGCTGCTGTATCTTCTCGTCAGCAATCATTCAACAATTTACTCGGCAAGTCTACTTACGCGTAGGAGGAGAAGTGTCCATTTCGGCCTCAATTTCGACATCACCTTCAACATCATCTTCGACATCAACTTTGGCATCACCTTCAGCATCAAGTTTGGCATCGCCCGCAGCTGTTGCACCTTCACGTTAGCAATCATTCAAGAATCTTTTGGCAAATCCACTCACGATTGGGGAGAGCAGCATCACTAATGCTTTTCGATCCTCCCGTAGTCGTACCAGGGAGACCTTTCATCATTTCTTTGCGAGATCGGTTAGTATACGTCAATGATGGGTGAACACCGCCACATTATACCAGAGAGATTACCGGCTCCACCTAGGGATTTGAGACCTTGCTGAAGCATAGACGAAATGTCTAGGCTACCTCCTGAAGCGCCTCCAGCACCCTTCATACCCTGAGGAAGAGCAGAGAGGTCCATACCACCTCCTGAAGCGCCCCCAGCACCCTTCATACCCTGAAGCAGAGCAGAGAAGTCCATGCCACTTCCTGAAGCGCCTCCAGCACCCTTCAAACCCTGAAGGATAGAAGAGACGTCAAGGCCACCTAGCATCCCAGCCATACCTGGCGCCGCTCCGCTACCTTTGGCTCCGGGCTATGTTTCTGCCAGATTCATGCCGGGGAAGAAGATAAGGGAATAAATTACCGCTCCACCACTGCTGGCCGTGGGGAAGCTGACTGCATCGGAATTCTTTGAGAAGCTGGGGGGTACCTGCTACGCCGATGGCCTTGGGAGCATCGTCCTGTACAACTTTCTCTGCCGGTCGAGCGAAGGTACCGACGGCGAGTACTGAAAGAACGAGGGGCTTGAATACCATGTTGGACAACTGGTGATTTGGGAGCGGGAACGTGCTTCGTACAGAGGAGAGATTTAGGGTATGCTCACGAGGATTTAGGTGCACGAAGGGCTACTTTATACCAGAATCGTTCCAGTGACCTAATCGTCGGTTTAAGTCTCGACTCTCGAGTCCGTCGCGGACAATTCTTCCCGAACAGGAGCCACCATGTGAGAGCTGCTTGATTATCAACTAGGAATCTGAACCGATGGAGAGATTATACGACGTGGAACATCTTGATCCCAACACCTAAAAGGCTGGAGTTCTGGTTCATCGATGATCCAAAACATTCAAAGGACTTTGCAAGGCGACCTGTCCAACTTCCAGGACCATGTCTCGCGTGTTGATCACACAGCAAAAGAAAATGGTGTCGTCGGTTGAAGACAAGCTACGTGGCTAGCCGGGCGGACAGAGGGACAATGTTGGCGATATATTATAATCTTTGGTCCAGTCGTGAATTGTTAACCGAGCTATCAGCTTGCTGTGAGCGGATTGGGAGTCAAGCCACGAGAGCATTTGCACGTCACAAGAGGGGATGTCCAATTGGTTGGCTCCTGGAGTCCTGTATTGAGTAAGAATTCATCTAAAGTAAGCGAGTACGTAGAAGGTTATGCCGTCTCGACCGCGTGCCAGTCCTTGAAATGCGAGAACGTGTTGAAATGCTCGCCTCAGCTCGCCTCTATCTTGCAATTCAATGGTAAACTGAGCAGGGGTGCCAATGGTGAACGAATGATCTGATGATGAGCCAGAAAAGCATCAGACTCCACCACGGCTCGGATCGTGCCCGGGCCACTTCATGTAGAAGATCCGTCCATCGAGCCCATCATACCCGTCGATAGTCCAGGTAACAGCAGCTGTATGGATATTTTTAGACTCGGAGGTCGTCTATGTATGGTGCAGAGAGCGAGGTGAGACTGAGAGAGAGGAGACGCGACTGACGCGTAAGTTGTCAGGAAATCTCAGGGCCCACAGGGCCCACTTCCACGCGAGGTTTCGGCTTCGGCTTCGGCTTCGGCATCGCAACTCCGCTCCGCCTGCGGCTCAACGCCATCCAATATATGTTCCTTGTGAATGGATCCTCGCCTTGACGAACTTCATCTACATCCTGGAGCTATAGCATCGACAGTATACACCGGGTCTCTTCGCAATGCAAGTCACTCTGCAATAGTAGCACGTGCTATGGTTCATCATGCTGAGACACCAATCGCTTCGTTGCCCTATTCCAACACAAACAAAACCTACCGAAGGCGTATCCTCGATCAATGTATGCCAGACAGTCAAACACAAATCTCGTGACCTCCACACAATGTCGCTTGGCGTGTTTGGTTGCGTCGCCACCCTCGACAATGTGACCTTCAACGCGAGCACACCTTCTCTAGCCATTCCTAGTGTTCTGCTCCAACTGCTATCATGGCTTCATTGTTGAACAGAGTAAGAGAGGGTGGTGAGAGCTCGAACGTCGAGTATACGCGCGTGGCAGTGGCAGAGGAAGAGAGGAAGCCATTGAACGCGGCGTATCATGACGAGGCGGACAACGACGTTCAAACAGCAGCAGAGATATTCGAGCTTAAGCGAGCTTTAAAACGCACGAATTTATATCTCAAGGTCTTGATCGGATTGCTGGCGGTGACAATTCTGGCTCTTCTATCGCTCCAAGGACCGTCGGCATATAAAACCATGAAGGAGGTGAAGGACTACCCCAAGGAAGCAGCAAAGGCCACGTCCAAGGAAGCACAAAAGGCCACGTTCAAGGAAGCACCAATGAACGCATCCAAGGGAGCACCAATGAGCACGTCCAAGGAGGCACCAATGAACACGTCCAATGAAGCACCAAAGACCACATTCACGGAAGCGCCCAAGCCTAAACCATTAATAAAGACTCCAGTGCCGGATAGTACGTTCTGCTGGTCATCGTCGTGGAACTGCGCATACTAACTCTTCAAAGTTCCCATGACCAAGGTTACGTTTGAGGAGAATAAATTGTATTCAGAACGCCCAAATCCAGAGACTGATGCTGCATGGAACGCCCTCCTTCCGGTGAGTTCGTCCCAGAGACGCAAGGCAAGACGAGAAAATAGGCATTCGCATGATACGAGGCACGACGGACAAGGTTCACGGCGCAGAACTAAAGGTCCTCGTTGAAGAGGCTCAGCACATCCTAATAAATCGTTGCGCGCCATCAACCTCTCATGCGTGTCCTCCGTCACGTCGTTCCAACGATCCTGCTATACATTGAACTAAATGACCACGACTTGAACGCTAACATTTTCCAGGACGGCCGCGGTTTCGTTTTCATAGACAACTGGAAGGACTACGACCTCCCACCGGGCGAGAAAACAGAATGGGGCATGATCTACTCGGTAGCCGTCTTCCACCAAATGCACTGCCTCGGCCAACTCCGCAGATTCAGCTGGATGTTCCTCGACGCCATCACCAAGAATAACACCGAGGAACAAGCCGCCATCACAGAGATGTTTGAGAAGCAGAACCATGCCACTCACCTGCACCACTGTTTCGATTATCTGAGGCAGACGATTGCCTGTGGTGGCGATATGGCGATGGAGTGGCCGAGGACGGAGAAAGATGGGAGGAGATTCGCTGTGGATGGATGGGGAGTTCCTCACGAGTGTAAGAACTGGGTGAGACTTGTGCCACATCCTTCTCGTCGTGATCTTTGTAGCTGACGTGAATAGGATCATATCATGGAGTATATGGACAACAATCACTTCAATATGTCCATGAACTCGCAGATTGCGCCTTTGGATGGCGCAGCGGAAGCAGGATTCCCAGAGTCGTCAGAGACGGAGAAGAAGCCGCGGAGGTGATGCTCGGGTTTAAAGATGTGGTAGGATAGGAGTTCATCGGATAATGTCAACGAGAAAATTGGGATCCAAGTTCTAGCGATTGATACCTTTAAGGGGCCTGCTTCTTTTGCATACAAGATTTCAATGTCACGGTCGACGCGGCTCACAGCTGCCGTTGCCAATACTGTACTAGTAGATACCATTTTGTCAGATACAACACGACGTCATCTCTTCACCAATACGCGATGTAGTTCTGGAATGGCGATACAACCGAAGGTTTCTTCATAAAAGATTACTGGATAATTGCCATACTAGACTTGCTCGCTACAAATCCGGCCGGCTCCAGTATCTCAATTCAATCTGAGGACTAAGATAACCACTGCAAACCCACATTCTCTCCAAGAAACCCCCGAGAACATCAAAAAAGAACACCTCCAACCCCCCTCAACTCCCAAACTCCCCCTCAAAAAACTCACCCCATAGCAAACCTCCTCGTCCACAACCCCGCCACCTTCTCAAACTCCGCCAAATCCTCCTCATAAACCTCCGCCACCCCCTTCTCCACCGCATCCTCCACCTCAGGCATAATCAACACCTCATACACAACCATCAAAACCTTACTAACCTCAAAAGACGTCAACAGGCCCATCCGCGTACCCATCCCAACCTCGCCCCTCGCATTCACATTCGGATGATAGATTTTGGTTTCGAAGCGGATGTCCGGGGCGCTGGTTGGGTAATCTTCGGGTAGGCGGAGGGTGAGGTTGAATTTGCCGCCGGCGTAGGGCGAGTTTGGGGGACCGGTTATGGTGGCGGTCCAGAGGTAGGGGTTGGTGTAGAGGGAGATTGGGTGGGCGGAGATGTGTTGGGGTGGGGCGATTTGGAAGGTGCGGACTTCTTTGTTGATGGCGGTGAAGGGGTCGGTCATTTTTGTGGTGGGTGGATGGGCTTTGGTGGGAGGGGATGGGTTAGTTAAGCTTGGTTGATGTTGTGGTTCTTTGGGTTACTACTGTGCATTACTACTGATTACAGGGATGTCATGGCGTGACTTTGATAGCACCGTGGATTTTGGGTTTGGGTGTCAGCCTCGCAGAGCCGGCCGTTGGAAACGGTGTGAATGCATTCAATTTGACGGTTTTGAAATCATAGTATTCTGTGTGCTCTCACATGACGTTACAACATAATCATTTGGCTTTGCACGTCTTTATAATGATAAGAAAACCTTCTCATTTTCTTACGATGTATACCTACATTCCTGGTATATACTTGTGGTCACCTGTAACCTCTGTGATCTCGAACGTATCCCCAACACTGATCTCACCCTCTCCTCTCGGCACACATAGCATTCCAAAACAAGGCTTGAAGGTAATACCCTCATCCACCCGCCGGTATTCCATGAGCTTATTCCACGGCTGCTTCTTGTTCTTCACAGCTGTATCTGGATCCACATTTGGTACTTGACACCTTGCACATCTCGCCGCAACATCCATCGTGACACCTCCCTCGTCCATTCCGGCGCTCCGATTGGCAGGCTGTATTCGTACAGTCTTCCAGACATCTTCGTACCAGGGTTGATCCCCCTCGACGACGATGTTCGGTCTGAATCTTTCGATAGAAATCGATGGTTCGCCTGCACTCTTGAGACGATAGTTGAGTTCCTCAATTGACTTCTGATTTGAGACTTGGACGGGCATCAGATCAGCAAATTTCGTCGATTCGACTCGACCTAGGACTTGGGGATCGGCGTTGCCCTTGAGAGGGCGTGGAGTCGGGCCCTTGTATACCAATCTTACTTCTTTTCCAAAAAACTCGGAGAAAGGTGCAGTTAAGTTAGTTGAGTAAAGGTAGCCATCCACTTTTTGACCCCAGATTTCGCAGTCTTTGACAAGCTCGGTATTGAGTGCCAACCACGCCTCGCTCGGATGTGCTGGAATGGTGAATCTAATGTTCGGCTTCGTGCTTATGCTGACCTCCAATGCATCATCGTCGGTGATTTTGGTATTAATCAAAGTCATGTCCGAGATCTGACGGATAGTGAGGAACTTCAAGGTCGAGGCTTCTGCAAACATCCAATTGCGATCCAGATCCAGACCTGTCTTGAGGATCTTTGCGTTGTGGACCTTGAACCCGCGGCATGATTTAATTGGGTAGATCCGGATTTCTTGAACTTTCGTTGGCGGCGGCTTTGGAATTTTGGTGCTTGATGTTGTCGGTGGGGCGACCTTTCCCATGAGAGACTCGATGCCAAAGATGACGAGCGGGAGAATAAGCATGAGGAAAGCGAGGAGGTAGAGAAAGACGCCTCCGGCTGTGAACTCCATTCTGCTGTAGATGTCTTGTATTTGGGAGGATATTTCCTCCATGATATGATTGAGATCCATGATGGAATCCTCAAGGTGAGGCGTACACGGAGGGTGCAGTCAGAATGGCGAGAGATAGAAGACGGGCAACTCGGCGTCAGTGAGTTGGAGTGGTTTGGAGGTTGCTCCCCCGTCTCATACATAAACTTCGGTAGAGATGATGGCGGACCAAGTAAGCGTAAGTACTGCCGCAAAGAGGGGTGACCTTCATAGGTGGGCCTCCTCCGGGACGAAGTTCGTTCCTAAACTTCGATGGTCGAAGTATTCTGGACAATATGAAATCCGGGAAATTCGCGGAAGTCTTCGCATCTCTCATGTGTAGATGAGAGTCCCGTCGTATCTTCAAAAGCACGGTTATTAGGTATGATCCTTTGGTAGGGACGTTGGGCAAGTATCTTACTACCGCCTTCGACTTCTCTCTTCCGCCATCCACCATACAACCACACCGATCATGTCTCTGAACATCAGCGATCGCTGGCTATTCCTAGGCATAGGAGCCTTTGCAGTCGTCGCCATTCATGGTGTAGGATGCGCATTGAAGGATGTGCTACGTCTAACAGAAATACACGAACAGCCGCGCCAGAAGCATGTATGTGCCGTCTCTCAGGACACCGAAGATGCCATACAGCTTCTATCTTTACGAACGCTGACCAAGAGCCACAACCTGGACATACGGAACGCGTACGTGGTGCAGAGTCTCCTGGATATGTACCTCGCTGATCAACTATGTACAGCGCCATTCGTATTGTTTGCGATCGATTCCTCTCCGATGCGTCCAAGGTTACCGAACTTACCCAAGACTACTATTCCGCAGACATGCATCGCCGCCTCCAAGCCTGCAATGTACTCAATTTACTCGAGAAATTTGCTTCTCCCGACGCTTACGTAGCTGTCTCCTTCTTGGAAATCTTGCGCGACAATGCCAACCAAGCGGCCTCACCTTGGCTGGCCGAGGTCGAACAATGGGACCAGCAGCGCGCTGGGCCCTTGTCCCGTCTTCGAGAAGAAAGCTTTGAAGAGCAAGCACTAAGGCGACGAAGACGAGAGGCAGTTGTCGTCAACGAGGGTGATCATCCTGTTACACAGCAAGACATCATCCAGCGGCATCCTTCTCTTCACAATACGACGAGGCAATTGGAAGACCGTAGAGTCGAGAGGGCACTGGAGGCAATCTCCGGTATTGTCGCAGACGACCCAATCAATGAACAACGAATGGTTTACATCAATGAAGAAGGTGCTGTCGCGGAAGTAGTCCATACTACAAATGGCGAAGCACAGCCTGGTTCGTGAGAATGGCATATAAGAGAGCGAAGTAAACCATGTGTTCGCCATCTTGCTAAATAAACACACGCGTAGGTGCCTGGCGAAGATACCTTAGATTCTGGCGCGAGTACATCGCTATCCGCTGTCACTACTCGCACTACGCCCATGCACACCGCCTGGTAGACGCATACCAATCAACGGAAGAAAAATTACGAAATCGTGACCTTCACACGGCGAAAGCATTACAGCGCATTGTCGAGTGTAAGTATCGTTCTCGGCACGTCTATATCTACTCAGGAGGTGCACCTCTGGATATTTTCCGGACCTTTGATCCAAACACAATCGATTGGGTCGTGGAAGTTTCTAGAGATGAGAGCAGCGTACACAGATCTTCCGACCGTTGGAACAAGATAGAGGTATAGCGAGTCATATTGGCTACCACTCAGAGGTAGCGAACGTGAGTCTATCGCCAAAGACTGGACGCAGCAGTGGAGCAAGGTTCAGTTGTCGTGGCGTGAAGTGTGGATGGTAGATTGTATTAGGGGAGGCACACTCGCACAGCTTTATTTAGATAAGACCATCAATCGTTTGACCTATTGTGGATAGTATGCAGTGAAGATAGATCCCCATGCTTCTGCAAAGGACGTCTAGATAGTGTGGTTCCACGGTCAACGAGGACGGTTGTAAGTCGTTTTCTTGTGAAAATCTGGAGGCTAAGCCAGCTGACAGCCGAATTCCAGGACCCGCAGGATCGTCATAAGAGATTTACGAGATTTCGATGAGATTTCCATCAAACCAAACATGCATAAGTAGTAGAAGAGGAAGTTCGTAGGGTAAGAGCTCCTGATCGACCTTAAGCGACGCGTTTTAGATGAATTGACATCGGGTTTGCCCGGCTCGGCCTTTAGATTTTCAGAAGACGATGACTTGTACAGCTATCTACCCTCACCGTCGTTGTCACTCTAAGGGCCATAACTTCCATGTGAGCTTTGAAGAGAAAGGCTGAGGACCCACTGTGGGCACATAAAGACCAGGACTGCATGGCACAGATGAAATGTGCCGAGCTACTCAATCAGAAAAGGTACTTGAATTCCCTCTAATAATAGTACAATCCTGCTGTTCAAAGATGCTGCAACAGTACGGAGCGTGTTAGTCGTGTGTCTGAGCAGCAGGATCTCGGTTTTTCTTTTCAAAGCTCAAATTAATCCGTGGTCGTTGGAGTGATATCCGCATTGATATTGCCGGGACCACGATATCCTCGGGGAATTATTTTCCTTCTGCTGCGATTTCCGGTAAGTGTATTTTCTTTGTATGCGAACCCTAGATAAAATTACACCGCTGTCGGTCAACCTCCGCCTCAATCGTGTTAACCGAGAACGGGATGACCTTACTTATGGGCAGAATAAAGTAGTGTCTTACTACGACAACAGGGGAAATGAACGATGATCGTAACCCCAGCGGATCGACGTACTGATCTGCTTACAGGTACATCAGTATAAAGATAACACGACCACGCAATGCACGTTCATCTGTTGCAGCCCCCAAAAAATATCTACCAAATCTGATCTGTCCCACTTTCTCAAGACAACATGCGCTTGACCCTACTTCCAGCCATTTTACTCCTGCCTTCTAGTACGTACGCCTTTAACCTCGGGGCCATATGCTGCCAACAAACCGTCAACAGAATGAGAAGCCAAGGTTACGATGGGTGCGGTCATTTCAAATGGGGTGTAATGGGGGTAAAGAGGAGTTCCGACCAAGCTTGCGTGAAAGACTGTCAAGACAACATACGCCAAAAAGCTTACGCGTGGACTATGTGAATAGCGAACGGAAGTTCCATTGCGTATTACTCCTACTAATATGGTCAATAGCAAGGTCAACGGCGCACCGACCTGCGGGTAGGTATTTCAATGTTGGCTTATCAATTCGACCCTAATATCTGTGACAGATGCACCGCCATCGATGCCACTAAGGGGAGTCCCGTATGTGGAAAATGATTACCAACTCCGCTGGCTCCGATGTCACAACCTGAATCGTCACCTTGGTTCGCGTCTCAAGTTTCCGATGCTCTTTTGAAAATCGAACAAAAAAAAGGTTGTTCGCTACTTGGAATGATGGAGTGAAGGCTGCCATCGAGATCTTTGGGGAAATAGCAGTAGGACTTGTGTAAATTGTTCGTGCAATATTGTCGAATACCCGTTTAGCAATTGATATCGATATGGCTATGAGAACTACAAGAAATCGTCTCTGGATTGGGCTCGGGGGCATGACAAGCAGCGAACTGTTTTTCTAGTGGCTACTGTTTGTTGTCCAACGCATGCAATTGACCTTCTCTTATCTCCATTGTGCTTCAACACTATGCACTTGAATGAATAATCACAGTCTCAAGCGATCTCTAATTTCAATCGGCCTTTGGATGCGAGTAGAAGACAAACCCATGCTTCTTCACCAGGTTGGCAGCAAGAGCGACGCTTCTTGTTCGTGCTCACAAAGAGTGATGGAGCTGCAGGCGAGTCAGATCCCGTACATGAACCTCCCAGCTCTTGGTGATTGCTTGTCCTACGTTCAACAGCCATGCTTTTCAAAGTCCTTTTGCATAAGTAAGATAATAATCCAAAGGACGAATGTTGACGCGCATGAAGTAAGTTGCGAAGAATGGCGCGCTTCAGACACGAGGGATGTTGGAAGCAAGGTCCGATCGACGTGCAGACGTGGATATCTATACGAACGGTGTTGTTCTACCAAATGTAAATGATTTGAGGGAATATCCCATGGATTCCGAAATCAATCTCTTAGCCGGGCGCACATCTCGACGAGATCTTATCGATCGGCTGATACCCGATACCGGTTCCGGCTAATAGCTCGGATGGCATCATCGTACTCGATGGAGCTTTGCAGCTTCATAAGCTCACCTCCAACCTCTCCCACAGTCCTGTTGCACACGCACACGCACACTATGGCACCTGATAGAGGCTCCCAGTCCTCCAATTCCGGTCCCTCCTACCAAACCCTCGATTCCTCCGCAGCCGAAGATGAACTCGAATCCTCCTCCCTACCACCTACCGGCGCCGCCAAGATCCTTGCCGAACGCGCAAATGCACCTCAGAACTTCACATTCCGCGGTGTGCTGGTTGGTCTCATAATCGGGGTGATTATAAACTTCTCGAACATGTACTTCGGGCTGCAGACCGGATGGGTGAGCGGAATGGCTATGCCCTCCGCTCTCTTGGGATTCGCATATTTCAGAACTGTAGCCAGGTATCTGAATTTCCCATTCTCACCGGTGGAGAATGTGCTGGTACAGAGTGTCGCTGGGAGTGTAGGGACCATGCCGTTGGGATGTGGGTTTGTTGGTGTAGTGCCTGCTTTAGAGTATCTACTATTGCCTGAGGAGGGGGGACCCTTGAATATCGGGCTCTGGAAGCTTGTGGTTTGGAGTGTGGGGATCGCATTCTTTGGAGTTGTGTTCGCGGTGCCGTTGAGAAGGCAGGTCATTATTCGTGAGAAATTGAAGTTTCCCAGTGGGACTGCCACGGCACTGATGATTGGAGTACTTTTTGGAGAGAAAGACGGTGCGAAACTTATTGCTCAGGAGGGCACAGATGCGAAGGGTGTGGCGGGCGAGGAAGAGGCAGATTATCAGCCTGCAAGCGTTGAGATGAGTCCTCAAATTACACAGGATCGTGGCAGTTCGGACGCAACAACTGTCGAAGAGTATGGACAGAATAAGGACGAGTCAGGAGAGTGGCGGGAGAAGATCAGGCTGTTGCTGATATCTTTTGGCATTTCGGCTTTTTACGTATGTTTCAGCCTTGCACAAATCAGGGACAATGCTGATCTTTTGACAGACACTTGTTTCTTACTTCCTACCTCAAATCCGTGATCTACCAGTCTTTGGACTATCCCTCGCCCATAATTGGTTGTGGACTTTGAACCCATCACCCGCGTACATAGGGCAAGGAATTATCATGGGCCCAGCTACGACGATCCACATGCTTTTGGGAGCCATTGTTGGTTGGGGAATACTTTCTCCTCTTGCTAAGCGCCGTGGTTGGGCGCCGGGTCCGGTAGATGACTGGACAACCGGCAGCAAAGGCTGGATCGTCTGGATAAGTCTGGCCATCATGTTGGCAGACTCGCTGATCAGCTTAGGTTGGCTGGCCCTGCGCCCAATCATATATTATGGACCTGCTTTCTTCAGACACTGCCAAAAGACATACAGAGAAGGCGATTGGAAATCCATCGCAGACTTTGACCCAGCTTCCTCCAGAGGTTACTCCGCGATAAGCGGCTCCGAGGACATCGACACTCCAACGGTCGCCAAATTCCATCATCAACAAGAAGAGGCTGATGCACCAGCGTCTCATCTCATCTCCACAAGAACGACTTGGATTGGCCTGTTCCTCTCTCTAGGTCTCTGTGTCGGCGCAGTCCATTATTCTTTTGCTAATCTGATCCCTCTCCGACTGACCCTCTTAGCACTGTTCCTCGCACTATTCCTGTCCGTCATGGGCGTGCGTGCTCTCGGCGAAACTGATTTAAATCCAGTCAGTGGCATATCTAAGCTCACCCAACTTCTTTTCGCTTTCGTTGTCCCGCGGAGCAACAAAAATGCCATTATCATCAACCTCATTGCCGGAGCATTATCAGAGTCTGGTGCTTTGCAAGCAGGCGACCTGATGCAAGATCTCAAAGCCGGACACCTTCTTGGTGCCGCACCTAACGCGCAATTCTACGGCCAGATCATTGGATCAGCAGTCGGCGCTGTCCTATCTGCTTGTGTCTATAAGATGTATACGAGGGTTTACACCATCCCTGGGGGTCTCTTCGAAGTGCCGACAGGGTTCGTATGGATCTTTACGGCGAGATTGGTTACGGGTAAGGGGCTACCAAGTATGGTGCCCCAGTGGGCTTTAGGCAGCGGAGTGATCTTCGCGATCTTGACGATTGTGAGGACATGGAGTCGGACGAACACAGGGTGGAAGAAGGCAATTCTGCCTTGGGTGCCTGGCGGGATTGCTGTTGCTGTTGGTGAGACACATTCTTTCTCTTTCTCTGCGTGCGAAATTTGAAAGCCGACTAATCGTTTTCCAGGGATGTACAACACGCCCTCCTTCACGCTAGCGAGAGCTATCGGAGGGCTGATCAGCCTGTACTGGTCCAAGTATCTGAAGAAGCCAGAGACGCCCATCATCGTGCTGGCGAGCGGGCTCATTCTGGGAGAGGGATTGTGTAGCATTGTTAACTTGCTCTTAGCTAGTTTGGAAGTACCGCATTTATAGCATAGCGAACTTTCACATATGATAGCGTTCGGCAAATTCAGCAAGCTTCAGTATCGTCCCGATCGTTTCGACCCGCGTGTGCTAGGGTGTAGCACACAACCTTTGAAGTGAGCACGGCATCTGAAACGCGTCGCTTCAAGCAGCCTCCCGCAAGCGCTCTTGTCAGAGCCTAGGTCTGATATTCATGAGAAGCGCCGGATCTCGATGTGTTTCTAGTGAGTGCGCCATAGGCAGCGAGAAAGTGATCCTCGCCAACCATTTCTTTGATCGTCCGAAATTTGCAAACAAGAGGACGACGGTAGTAAGCCTTAGATTTTGGTGCCCAATTCGAATCACAAGTACAGAGTGATTCGAGCAGTGCCGTAATTACGGCAAGGATCATGCACGTAGACGTGGAAGGACAGTAGTGGAGAGGGGTCATCTATTAAATATGTACTCCAACAGAACCAGGCATCCTTCTCTTTCTTTCACATATGAACTCTTTCAAACTTCCGGCTTGCTGATATTTCTTGATCTGTCTCCTTGTTTCTGCCGCACGAATTGTTCACTGATCGATTCGTGGTTGAGACAGGATCGTGTGGTACAAGGCGACCAATAATGTGCGGCGATGACGATGCTCACATAAACACGAAGAGTCACAGATCATATCTTTTTCCTTTTATCAAGGGCATGTTTTCATGAACGATTTCTTTTCACGCCTCTTAAAGTTCGAGATCGTCTTCGGTCTCACAGGGAAGAGCTCTCAAAAGCAAGGGTGACCTGGACACAACTATCGATCTATCACCTGCATTGTTTTCCATACTTTTTCACAGACCCACAGCGAGAAAGCCTCACGAGAAGATCAGGTATCGATACTTCAGCATATGAGCAAGTTCATTTTTATTCCGCTGTGGTCCGGGTATAAGGTTGACTGGGATCTTCCTATATCAGGTTCCTCTCGATCTTTATCACGTTACGACTTTCCAAAGTCTCAACCACGACTCTTTCCTACATACTCAACGATACTCTTTTATCACTTCGATATCATCGAGGTAAAAGAAATTCGATGAAATCGCATGAGAATTGATACTAGCTCCGCATACTTATGGCAATGACGTTCGTTAGTGGTAATGATGGCCATGCGTCATTGATATTTACAACAGCAGCACCCGCTCCAGTCATGGACTTGATCTTACCGACATGTCTCTTCTTCGACCTACTTTAAGGTCTCTGACTTCTTTTAACACTCTTAGCACAACCAGAAAAACGTCGCTCCACGGCTTTCGTTTACAAGCTACTCGAACAATGGCATCTCAATCCTCTCAGAACGAGCAGCTCAAGGCATCAAAGCTCTTCGATGTTAGTCATGTCACCGCCGTTGTGACTGGTGGAGGCTCGGGCATCGGTCTCATGATCACACAAGGTCTTGCTTCGAATGGCGCCAAAGTCTACATCACAGGTCGGCGAGAGGAGGCTCTGAAGAAGGTCGTCGACCAATATAACACTGGTCCTGGAAAGATCATCGCACTTCCTGGCGACGTAAACGACAAAACCGACATCGAAAGGCTAGCCAGCGAGATATCCAAAAAGGAGCCAGAGGGAATCCAGCTTTTGGTCAATAACGCAGGAATTGCCCGCGATGACAGCACCAAGTTCTCCTCGGCTGGGCAGCCAGATATGAATGATCCTGTTGCCATCTCGAAGCACTTTATGAAGTCCGATCCACAATCGTGGGCGGACACTTTCCAGACCAACTCCACTGGTCCATTCTTCACGTCCATGGCTTTCCTACCTCAGCTTGCCAAGGGCGGAAACAAGACGCCGGGCTACTCTTCGAGTGTCATCAATGTATCGAGCATCTCGGGACAGATGCGAGGGACCTCGGGCGGACAGCCGGCGTACGCCGCAAGCAAAGCGGCTGCGACGCACATTTCGAGAATGCTGGCCACGACGTTTAAGGATACGAAGGTCAGGGTCAATACGATTGCGCCAGGCGTGTTTCCTAGGAGCTTGTAGTTCAAGTGGGACAAGATTAAGCGAGAATGGGACAAGATTTTATAGTCTAACTAGATTGAGCGTGCCAAGAAAGTCATATAGTAGCCCGCATATATATAGGAATTTTAATTAAAATTTTCCAAACTAAGTCACCGAACTTAGTATATACTCCGTATATACGTAGTATTATTATCAACCCTACTAACTCGGTATATACTAGGTATATACGCGATACTATAAATACTAATACGCTCCGCTAGACGTACACCTACGCCTCTATTAATAATATAACTAATCCCGTCCCTAACTTCGGAATAGTACACGGTAAGTATATATCCTATATATATATAGTATTTAGTATTAATTATATAGGACTACTTATATATTCTAATCCCGGCTTCGTCCTAGCGTGTGAGTATATAGTACGTATATATAATAAGTATACTAACCGGCTATAGGCTATTAGGACTTACTCCTAGGCGTAACTAGTAGGTTAAATACGGCCTATACTATTTATATACTAATAGAGATAGAACCTAAAGTTAAGGTCGCCGAGAATACTAGTAAATATAAGTAGTATATATATATAATATATACTAATTTCCTACCTAGCTACCGGAAACAATCGTATCTAAGTAGCTTTGGTTAATATTAGAGTATACGCTATAGGTATATAGTATATATAGTATATTTACTAATTAAAGTAGATACTTCGTCGAAGTTAGATCCGCGTAGTACGGCCGTACTATTTCGAATAATCCCGGCGTAGGTATTATATATACTTAGTATATACGGAGCTAATAGAATAGTTATAGCGCTATATACGAACTTATTATCCTAGTACAAGTAAGTAAAAGGCGTATATATATAGTATATATACTAACTAGATAGTCGTAGAGCCGAGTAGATCTAGTATTTCTACTAGGGAGCGTACTATCTATTAAGAGTAGGTTATTTGCTTTATATCTACGGAGTATATACTAAGAATATATAGTACTATTAGAGTATATATACGATCGGGGGGCTAGCGTTATACGGTCTTCTAGACTAAGCCTAAGTAAGGAATATATATCCGACGTATATATATTACTAATAATAGTAGCTCGGCTATAGAGATTGTTCTTTAGAGCGTAGTAGAGTTAGAATACTTAGCGTAGGTTTACTATATACTATATATATATACGATAGCTAATAGTACTAAGCTCGTACGATACTACTTTTACCGCGACCTATAGTACTAGATTTAGTAGAGAGGTAAGTATAGTATCGGTATATACTTAATATATACTAATCGATATAGTAACGTACTCTAAAATCTAGAAGGAAGTATTAGGTAAGCTAATACTACGTATATATATAGTAGATACTAATAGTTATAGCCTATTACTATTCTAGACGATAATTCGGACTCTAACGAAGAGCTAACCCCCTCCTACCGTAAGATACTAAAGAGTAAAGTATAGCCTTCGTATATACTACGTATATACTAACAATCTATAGAGAAGACCCCTACCCCGTCTAAGGTAAAGAGATAGCGTAAGAGAGGTAAAGGCGGAAAATTCGTCCGTACGGGAGATAAGTTAGTTTAAAGGGAGGTATTTGCCGCGTATATACGTAGTATATATAACGTAGATAGGGAATAATTAATCGCGTACCGAGTATATACGCTTAGCTAGAAAATTAAAGATTAATATTCCTAAAATTTAAATTCTATTATATAGATTATATAATTTCTAAAGCTAAAATAAGCGAGCAAGCTAGTAAAAATCCTTAATATATACTTAGTACCTATAAAGCCTATACCCTCCCTAGTTATTATTTCTTAATCCTTGATCGCATATATATAGCATATATAATAACGAATAAAATCCCTAGAAAAGAACTTAAGAAGCTTTAGGCTAAGTATATCGGCCCCGAGATCGATAATATAGTTTCGCCGATCGCTAGCTTTAGGATCGTCTATAGTATATATATATAAGGTATATACTATAATTATACTAATCCTTAAAGGCCCTATAAAGAATCTATATTATAATATAGCTAAAGAAGGTATCTCCTCCTTTTATATATATACCGTATATATAAGACTAATTCCTCTTAGATTAGGTTAATAGTCCGTAGTAGAAGCTCTATACTCTATATATACTTACGATAAGTAGACAATAAGATTAAGATCGCCGGTACTAATATCGGAGTATAGGCTCGCTTTAGTATATATATAATATATATACTAATATTGCCTAGCTGCCCCTTTACGGTCTCGGGCGATCGCTAGTATAGGAGGACGTTCTAATCTAGTAATAGCGCTAAATATAGCGTATATACGACGTATATATCTTACTAACGCCTCTTAGATAAACCGCTATATTAACGCTACGCATAAGGGAGCTTATAGATCGATAATAGCCTTAAATTTTATATACGCTAAGTATATATAGACTAGCTAAATAACCGAACTAACTATTAAGATAAGATAGTCGCTAAGGTAGAAGCATTAGTTTCTAAAGATCGCTCTTTTATATATACTAATTATATATAGAGAAATTATTCGTTATATACGCTCCTAGGAGTAGCGTAATACTCTTTTCTATAAGGAGCTAGTATATATTCCGTATATACTTCTTATATATACGCTAATTATCTTTAGCTATACTAATCCGCTAGTTACTAAAGCCTATAACGAGATAGAGCGTTTAGCGTATATTAAGTATATATATCTACGAGTTAAAACTAATAATTCTAGGAAATTCGATAAAGATTTCCGGAAGAAATTCGGCGGCGTTTTCTATCGCGTAGGTTATTCTACGTATATATTGTATATATACTAATTAGATATAGGATAAGGTAGAGCCTAAGAAGACTCTAACTAAGTCTAAGCGCGCTCGCAAGGTAAGCGTATATAGTATATATACGAATAATATACTAATCTTTAGTAGAGGCCGACTCTAATAGCTTAGAGGGTAAGTACTCTTATTATATATATATAGTCTATACTAAGTATATACGATAGATAGATCCCCGCGCCCGCCTAGAAAGAAGACCGTTTAGTTAAAGAAAGTAACGCTAAAATTCAGTATATATTTAAATATATATATATTATATATACTCATATAATATAGGGGGAATACAGAATCTATAGATACTATTAGTAGGTATGTCCCCATATATATACGCTGTATATATACGCCAACTAATATCCTTAAGAATCGGAGACTAGTAGGCGAAATAAGTGTAAGCTTTATCTATAGTATATATATCGTATAAGCTAACTTATCTAGACGAATAGGTTTACCTATAGATCGCCGGCAAAGGTATCAAAAAAACCTAAGGTGTACTATATATATATAAAGTATAGATTTCGCTAATAATAATATGAAGTTAGGGTTAGATTCTTGATTCGGATAGTATATACAATATATATACTACGCCTAGCCTTAGATAGTTTAAGCTAGCCTAAAAATAGAATCTTGATTAATTAATATAAATTATAAATAAATTAGCTAAAAGTAGTATATTTATCTATATTATCTTATTTCTTTTCCTATTTAGATTTTAGCCTATCTAAAGATATATTCTTCTATATTAAATAATAATATACCCTCTAACTAGATATATATTTATAATATTTTATAGAAATATATATCTTAAGTTATAATAGATATAGCTAACTATATATAGTAAGATAGACTTAATAAGTTAATTCTATAATAAGTAAATAATATAATTAGTATCTAATATATAGATAGAGATATATAGATAGAGATATATTAGATATTATTCTATTAGCTTCTTTAGTTCTCTTACTATTTAGAACTAAAACTATCTAGTAACTACTAGTTATCTAGTTTAAATATAGTAAATAATACTATATAGTAGCTAATAACTACAACTCTATTTTCTTTATTACTAATATATTAGCTTAGTATCTTTATAAGCTTCTTTATAAGCTTCTTTTATTATTTAAATAGACTATATTATAAAAAATATTATCTTCTAAACTATATTATACTCTATATATTTATTTATATAATATATATATAGTTTATTTTTTACTAGCCTCCTTTATCTTAGATTATTAAGATACTTCTATATCTTTAAATTTAATACTATCGTTATTTACTTAAAGATATATATAAGTATCTTCTTAGTAGTCTTTATCTAATTAATATAATATTAAAATACTAGTAAGTTAAATAGAGATAGATAGATATATTACGCCTTCTCTTCTAATCTTTTTATCTTATTAAGTAATATTACTAGTTCCTTAAAGCTATTTAAGATACTATTAGCTATAAGTAGTTATCTATTACTAATAGAAAGGTTCTTATAATTTTTATTTAATAGTAATAGATAAAATATATATATCTAATTAGAATATTAGTTAGTATAATCTTATTATTAGATATATTATTAATAGGTTTATATATAGTCCTTAAGTAATTTAGACAAAAGAGAAAATATATTAATCGAAGAAGGATAATTATATTTATAGTCTTAAGACTTATAACCTATCTAATCTTTACATATCCTATATATATAACCTACGGATGCCTAACCCTTCTCCTAACTTTAACTCCCGCGTATCTATACTATATATGCCTCGTAGTAGGGGGCTACTAGTAGTAGCGCTAGCCGGACTTTCCTATATAGAGTTAGTATATACTTTATATATACGAACCGGATACTTACTCTTTCCTTTGCCGCCGCTTATACGGCTAGAACTACCGAAGCTTCTAGTACCTAGAAACATTAGTATATATAGAGTATATACGACTCATATATTACCTTTACGTTTCTTCGATAGGGATAGGGTTACGGGGTCTAGTAATTCCTCCCTATCGTTATTACGTCGCTAGTATATACTTAGTAGATAGGCCGTCTCTATAAAGAGAATACTTACTCGGTTAATAAAGCGACGCTTACTAGTATTTAGCGTATACGTAGCTACCTAAACGCCCTATAGTTATTTAGTATATATAATATATATATAATATATAGACTTATGGGACGTCTAAATTCCGTACTATACCGAGCAGCGAACACTAGATCTAGCTCTCTAGATAATATAAGCGTTGTATATATAATATAGATAGATAATATACGCGAGGAGATTAAGCTCTAGGACGATTTGCACGATCTTATTTAACGGATTTCTATAATAATTAGTAATATATATACGATATATATACAAGATATACGTAGGCTTAATATCGTAAACGGCGAATCTCTAGCCTATACCGCGGACCTAAGAGCGCAATCTCCTACGTATAAGATTAGTATATACTTTATATAGATAAGCTGTTTACTTACGATAGATTATAAGTACGGAAGGCCGGCGAAACATTTGCCTAGGATTAGAAATCGGCTATATCTAATTAGTATATATAAACTATATATTAAGGCCTAGCTTACTAGCACCGGGATATACGTTTCTTATATAGCGATAGAACTAGCGGAATTAGCTATATATATACCTCGCGTATACTAAGCTTATATAGTACTACTATCCGCGTTTAATACTCCGTATATACCGCCGGTTTACATTTAAACTATATAGCTAGGGAGAAGTTAGTATATACGAGGTATATACGGGCTTCTTACTTACGATCCGGTATTAAGGTATACTACTATAACGCCTAGCCTATTTAGTCCCTCTATATATACTTAGTATATACCGAATAGATATATAATTATAAATATACCACGATTTATCTAGCTTATAATTTAAGGTTCTTCTATAATTAGTATATATAAAGTATATACGATCCTAATCTTACTCGGTCCGCGTGTCTCTAGTAGCTTAGCCCTCTAGTCTTAAATAACTATATATATAAGTATAAAATCTATATATTCGTTGTATATACTTACTATCTAGTACCTAGCTAGGATTTAGGCTAACGATAGGACCTAAAGTACTTTTAGCCTAGTTTTAAAGAAGATAATAAGTATATGCTTACTATATTCTTCGCCCGGAAACTCCGGATTTAGTACTATATCTATAGGTAAAGGTAGGTTATAGTAGATACTTCTTAGGGTACTAACCTAAGATGTTATAATAGTATATACGCTATATATAGTTAGTATAAGCGGCGAAATTAGTATATGTAGCGAACTTACGTTGGTGGTAAACTAGAGAGGAAATATTACTAAATACTCTAAGATATATATTATACTAAGGCGCTAAATTTAAGCTCTAAAAGCTATAGTCTTCTTCTTCCTTAGATAGTTAGATTATATATATAGATAATTAAGTAGTATTCACGGGCGAGATATATTTATAATAGATTTAAATTTTAATCTATCTAGGAGAATAACTTAGTCCTACCTCGTCTACCGTATAGGCTGTATATCTATAGAGTATATAATAAGCGTATACTTGTTTATTAGTCCTACCTCGTCTACCGTATAGGCTGTATATATATAGAGTATATAATAAGCGTATACTTATTTATTACTATAGTATATATTTAGAATGTAGGTAAAGGCCAACACTCGATATAATAAAGATACGATCGTATTATCTAGCTTCGCGGTACTTCTCGGCGAACTCCGTATTATTAGTACTAAGTAGTTAGAATACTAAATATATGCGCCGTATATATATAACTTACCTTAAGAAGTTAAGCTCTTAGACGATATCGGCGATTAGGGGCGGGGTTTCGCTAAATCTATTAGAAGAGAATATAATAAGTATATACGGTATATATACCTCGCTACGGGACGACCGAAGAAAGCTCTCTTCTATCCGCTATCGCGGATATACGCCCTTAAGACGCTAAGATTATAGTTAGTATATACGAAGCTTATAGCTTATTATATACTTTATAGCCTATACTTTTTCCTCTTTACTAGCTTCCTCTAGCTTTTTAACTATATATACTTAGTATATACTAAGTATATATACTTATATACTAACTTGCGCCAGGATGAGCATTATAGAAATACGATTAGAAATCCTATTAATTTAGTATTAGGATTTTATTAATTAATACGTATGCTTACCTTATAGGGCTTACCTATAGCCTCCCTATAGGGAAATAGGCTATATCTATATATAATTCCTCCGAGTTCGATAGTATAGCTATATATATATTTAGTATATATTCAGATTAAGGAGTCAACAAAACTAATATACCGGTATTAATAGATAAGAGGCGGGACCTAGGCTTTAGAGATACTAGTATATAATTAGTATATACCTTATATATATTCTATAGATAACCATACTCGCGTTAACTTTACTAGTAATAGTTAGGCGTTACTAAGCGCCGATTCTCTTACTATACTCAATATCTAGATAACTTAGTATATATAGAGTAGAAATAACGTTTATTCTTACTATCGGGTTTCTATCTAGAGTTAGTATTAGTAATTAGGCCTTTCTTATTAGTATATATACTCTATATATACTATATATAACCTACTTACGTAATAGCCAAATTTCGGGTAAGGATTCTAGATATCGTCGAGGGTAGGAGAAGTATAGATTACGCAAAGAGCTAATAGACGATTAGCGTCGGTCTCTAAGACTAGCGCTATATTGTATATACGGGGTATATACTAGATCTTAGTAGAAAGTATATAGCGATTTAAAAACTTAGGCTCTACGATAAAAGGATAGACTAAATTAATTACATAATTACGGCTAATATCTACGTGATTATACGAGCCTAGAGAGTAATATTACTATTATCTTAAGTATATCTACGATATATACGTTATTAGGTAAGCTAAGAAGCGAAGCTAGATTACCGAACTTTTACCGAGGTAAACGTCCTCGTAACCGATTCCTCGTAGTTACCTCTTTACTCTAATACTCTCTCCTATACGTATATCGTATATACTACCTCTATCCTTCTACTAATATATATATAGCGCATATATAATATAGTTAAACTTTCGGTACTACTAAAGTAATATACCTACGCCGACCTCGACACGCTCTAGAACCCGTATCCGCGACTAGATTATGTCTATAGTATATATATACTCTATATAGTCTTTTACCTACTAATAAAAATAGGCCCGGCTACTAACCCGAATCCAATATAGGTACCTAATAGTACGTATATATCTCGTATATATAATATTATACTTACGTTTATAGCTATTAAGAACCTCCTAGAGGGATCTAGAAGTAGTAATATATCCCCTCTTCTCGTTATATACTAAACGTATATAGAGCCGCAACTAAAGATTAAGGATCTTAAAGGTACTTTAAATAGTATATATATTTCGCATATACTAACTCTCTTAGGAGTACCAAATCCTAGTCTTATTATAGCTGGTATTAATACGCTCTAGTTCGTATTAAGATAGTATATACTTCGTATATACTAACGCGAACTAGCTACCCAATTATAGTTAGTATAAACGGTACGAACTAGTACGGTATCTTTATTAATAATAATATCTTAGTATATCCCGTTCTATATATACTTTTAATATGTAGAGCTTACCCCTTTAGTTTTACCGCTATATCCGTACTATATACTATAGAGCTAGTTAAGTACTTCTTCGTATATACTATATATATACTAACTTTCGTAGTCTTAGAAAAGAAGACTTCGATAATTAGATTAGAGGACGGCGCGGTTATAGAAGAGTATATTATTAGTATATATATAGTATATCCCTAAACGAACTAACGTTCCTAGTATCATACGTATCTATATTCGTAATAGCGGCTAGCGAGATATATCGTTCTATAAGGAGCCTAAGTATATATACTATATATACTCCCCTTAAGCGTTAGCTAACTAATTACCTAGGGGAATCTCTCCTCTCGTCGCGTAATTTATATAGGAGTACGAAAGTCTTGCGTAAGTTAGCTTCTTATATATTTAATATATATATACTAATTAAAAAGAAAATTCGATAAGGCCTTCGCGGAAAAGTTTAGTACTAAATTTAGAAGGGTAAGTACCGTATATACTAGATATATACTTTCGCTGATTTAATAGGACCCTAAGGTAGAAAGCTCGAGTAGTACCAAGAAACGTATAAGAAAGGATTATATATATATTATATATACTAAGCTTATTAGTACTAGAAAACTAGTAAAACGTCTAAAAAACGTGCTCGCCCAACTCCTCCTTCGGTAATTACTATCTATATATACCTAGTATATACTAATATATCTAGAAACTATTAAGCCAAGAGAAGGTAACCGATTCTAATCTTAATAAGAACGAGCCTAGTATTTAGTATATGCCTTATATATTCTATATATATACTAATTTAATGCAGACTATCCTCCCTCTAGTACTACTTACGTAGCGGCCGTCTCTAGTACTACTCGATCTCCTAGTCCGTATATACTCGATATATATAGTCTGCTACTAATCTATTTAGCTCTAGAGGAAGATATCTAGATTGATAGCTTTCCGCGTATATACGTACTCTATATATATATAGTATATACTAACGTTAATAGTAACCCCTAGTAGAGGTAGCGATAGTAGAGGAAGCGATTATAAATAGCTACTAAACTATAAGTATATTATTTATATATATACTAAATATATCCTTAACTTTAACTAGCTACTCGAGGCTCGGCTCCTAGTTCGCCGGCTCCTAGTTCGCTAGCTCCTAGTTCGCTAGTATCTACTTATCTTACTCGTAAGTATATAAGCCTTATATATAGCGTATATATACTAATAAGAAAGGTATTCTTGAAGACTCTTCTCTCTCTAGAGATCTAGATAGTACGTATATATACCGTATATACAAACCTTTACTAATAATAATAGATGCTAGAGTCTTAATAGGCTTAGTTATCTCTATAATTGGTAGATATACTTAATATATATAGTATATATATTCTAACCTTACTAGCTAAGCCTATCGCTAAGACTACTACTAAGCCTATTACTAAGCCTACTACTAAGCTAGCTATAGAGACCTTAAGTATATTTAGTATATACCTATCCTATATATTAGCTAATCTTAATAGTAATATCGAAGTCTAAGGGGAAGGGAAAGAGGAAGAAGAAGGGAAAGAAGAATAGCGTAAAGAGAGGTTAGTAATCCTAGTCCTATTATCTCTATCTACTAGCTAACTTATTTATAGGACCGGGTAGCCGGTTCCTTAAGAAGGATATATAATATAAGTATATAGAGAGTATATACGATATATATACCTTCAACTAGTAAATTAGTCACCTTAATTTTTTCGTAGCTTTAATAAAGTAAATTCGCGTCAATATATTATTCTCTTCGTTCGTATATCTAGTATATATAACGCTTATACTATATCTATAAAATAAATAAAGTACTACTATACGTAACTCCTACTCCCTATATCTTAATAATAGCTTCTATTATATTTTTACTAACTTAACCTTATACTATTATTTAGCTATCTAGTAGTCTATTAGTACTATATCTTCTAATATCTATACCGATCTAAATACCGCTATTATATATACCTAGTCCGAGTTTAAGGTACTTCTATCGTATAACGTTAAGGTAGAAGGTCTGAACCCCTCTTAATTTAGGTTTTATTACGGTATACGTACTATATATACTTTATATATACTAAACATATATACTTACTAAGCTGAAGGCCTAATACCTAACCGAAATCCTAAATAGAAACCTACCCTAGAGTAGACCGAGCTACTACTTCTACGAGTTCTAGTCTTATTAATTAATGGGCTAATATAAAAGTTCTTAATATCTATATAATAAATATACTAATATATTATTAGCTACGATATCGATATCGATAACGGTAGAATATACGGGAGCTTATTTTATACTTAGTCTATATTTCGACGATACCTTCGCGATAAGTATACCGGTATAGGTATATCTACTATATACCCTAAATATATATTGAATATATACTAATTCTAGCTAGTACTTCCGCTAACTAGAAAGAATCAGTTAAATCTTAAGAAGAAGTATAGATTTAAGGTACTTTAGTACTAGGTTCTTTCTAAAGGCTAGAGAAATACTCGTTACTTCTTAGAGCCTCGACTAGCTATAGCCTCGCTTCTCGTAGTATTTATAAATACCTACGAGTTCTTTACGTATATTCTATATAAGTTTAAGATATACTTAAGATAACTAATAAGAATAGGTAATAAGACCCTCGTTTCCGTAAGCGCTTTAGAAATCGCTTCTACCGGCAAGTAGTTAGTCGGAGGAAAAGGGACTTCTTAAATAATAATCGTCTAAATAAGGATAGGCGAGAGGCGGCCGATTCTTCTTATATATAATATATACGGCGTATATATAAGTTATAGGTCCAACCTTTTTTACGTATTATATATATACTAATTATATATAGACGAGGGAAATAATTCTAATTACTAAGATAAAGTTCCGGAGTCTCCTCTATTCGAGCTAATAGACGAAGAGGATAGTAATACCTAGAGTCTAGACCGTACTAGAATAGGTAGTTTAGAACTTTAGTTAATCTAAAACTAACCTATCTATACTACCTAAAGCTAGCTGCGTAGTATCTCTCTAGAGTAGCTATTTATTCTTCTTTAGCCCGTTTCTATCTTTCTTCTTCCTTATCCGCCTCGGCTTTTCGTTATATTATCTCTTTAATCCGCCTTATCTCTAGCCCTCTTTCGGCTATTCGCTGCTAACGCTCTAACTATATAGTATCTATACTAGATATACGTTCTATATATATATCGCTTTTAGTTTAATCTACTAATACTTAGTTCCGATATCTTTTTACTACCTATCCCCTACTAGACGGTTTATCTAAGGAAGATGTAGTTACGGCTTAGTCTATACCTAACGTAGGCTAAACGTATAATATAGGACGATTTTTATTCTAGCGAGCCGTTTTCGGGGGTTTAGGTATTATATCGTATATACCTATTTAGTTAGGCTAAAAACCTATAAATAATACTGGTAGCGTATACGTAGGCTGTATTGGGAGAGGGCTTAGTATAGGCGGAAAAGATCGGTTCTTATAGCGCTCGCTTAGGCTTTTCGAATGTTAGTATATATATTATATATATATTATATATATCTTATATATTAATCGTTCTTCGATATATTGGCGTTAGTATTTCTAGTAACTAGTCTCTAAATATCGACTATAAGAGTAGCGTAATTAGGTCTTCGCTTAATAGATTACTAGGCTGGATTGTCGTAGGGATATCGTATAGATTCTATAGATTATACGGAAGAGTAAGATCCCGAGTATAACGATATACCTATCTCTACTAGGCTTAACCTAGGTTAATCGGTTAGATTTATATATATAGTACATATATTAGAGATATAACTTACTCCTTTTCTATAGTTATTTAGCTACTTTACTCGAGTTCGATCTATTCTCTTATAATATCTCGACCCCGAGATTATAAAATCTTTAATACTTAGCTTAGATAGTATTAACGTACCGTGAAAGTCTAGATAGGATTAGTAGATAATAAGTATATACTATATATATATTAAGTATATATCTAGAATCGACTAACCTTAAAATTACTCTAAGAAGAGTTAATCGCCGCCCGACTATATTATTATCTTAAAAATACGTACTCTCGTATAAATTTAAATATTCCTTTACTATTTATCTCTACGCCCGGTCTATATTCGAGTTTCCTATTAAAAGCCCCGTAGCGATCTAGTTAGTACGCTTATATTTTATCTAGTTTTTAAGTTTAGGCTATATCTCCTTAACGTAGTCTAAATATATATCGAACTCCTTCCTCGTCTTTATATTCTATATATCGCCGATAAAATAAAGCATTAGGTAACGAGGGAATTTTTTCCTAAAGTTACGTATAACGTAAACTTTATAGAAGATAAGTAGATACGTAAGATGTTCTTCCTACGTCTTTATAGGATAACGAGATATAATAAAGTTACTAAACGCTAGCTAGTTATTAGGATATATTAAGTATATACCCCGTATATACTTACCTAGTACTTACTTTATATATATATTAACTATAATCGATCGGATACTAGGAGCTCCTTCTATAGTATTACCCGTTTCGTATAGGAATTTAAGCTTTTCCCCCGTAAGACTCTCGAGTACGGAAAATACCTCTTTAAATATTTAAGTATATACTTTGCGTGTCTTAAGATTTATAAAGGTATAAACGTATACCTCGCTCCCTATAGATATTATTAGTTTATATCTTTAATTATTTAATAATTACTTACGTCGTCGTACTAGGTCCTATCTATATATTAAGAATAGATTAGTAGTCCCGTATACCATCTTAAAGGATAGATCTATCTAGAGATATAGCTACTTAAAGAACTGCTTCGCCTAAATATATATATAGTATATAATAATAAACTTTATTAAGTTATGCGGAAAGAAGAAGACTTAATAAATCTACCTCTTAGCTTACTTCTTAGTCTAATCGGATTAAAATTCCTAAATAATACCTGCTAGTACTATACTATCGGGATATTAGAATAGTCGTTCTCTCCGAATAAGCGTAGCTAGGCGATTCTAGATACTTAGAATACTAAGAATAATATCCCGTTGAGCTTGATTATATATATTACTTATATTTCGAAAGGCCGGGAGCATTATTAATCGGCCTACTAGATTAGAACTATACTAAATATATACTATTTATATATATACGTTGTATTTTATTAATAATTTTATCTAATACTTTTAGAAGCTCGTTTATTGATTCTCGGACTTAAATAGGTATACGCGTAGGATATAGTAGGTAGTAGTTATAAGTACTACGGGCGACGATAATTATATATAGAAATCGCTCTATATTAGAGGGAATATAAATATTCTATCTTACTATATACTTTATAAGATCCTTTGACCGTAATACGGTACCCTCTCCGTTTCCGTAATCGAAGCCTTAAGAGTTAGTATATAGCCCTAATATATCTAAAGAAAGTAATATAATAGTATAGTATATACCGTATAGCTTACGCGAGTCTGTCGTATACCTAATATATATATAATCCCTTTTCTTCTTACGGTAGCCGTCCCGAAATAGCGTCCGAAGATAATTTTCGTTAAAGTCTTTAGATGCTGGAGGCGCCGTTATTACTATATACTATAGCGCTTAGAAGCTATTAAATTTATATCCGTAGAATATACGCTATATATATTTAGTATATATACCTTATATAGTCTTAAGTAACTTACTCCATCTCGGCTAAACATCGAAGGTGGTTTATTAAGATATATATATTAAGGTAGGTTTATATTTAGTAGGGTATATAGTATCCTAGACTTACTATTCTAGAATTTTAAAAAGCTATAGTAGTAGCTAGCTTATATTAGTCCTATACTTTATATAGGGATTACATATAAAACGTATATAATACCTTTCCGTACTCTATTAAAGTATTTCTAATACTATAATATACCGCCGTCCTACTTCTTATCGAAGAAGTAATATATCTAATAACTTAACGCGACTATATTCTAGCCTTATTTCGGTAATTTTTAGGTCGGCGTTCGAGTAGTATTTAATACTAGTATATTAGTAGGACGTATTCTAGGTAGTATAGTTTACGGGATCGAGACTATTTTTCGTATTAGGTCTATCGCTAAAGGGAGGGAACTAAGCTTAAGCGATTCGTCTATCTTTCTTATATAAGAATTATACCTAATATACGCTTAGCGGGTGTACTATATAGATTCCGTATATATTACGTATATATTTATATACTTCGCTTAGTTTAGTAAAAAGGGTCTAGAGCCTAGGGTCCTTAGAGAACGTATTCTCTACGTCTTTAATTGGTTTTAATATATATATAAAATATGCGATACCAGTATTACTAGTTGCTGGATATTCTAGAATATAAAAATAATCCTAGATTTCGGTAGTAGTAATCGTATAGTAACTACTTATTCTAAAAATCATCTTATTTTACGCATTTTACTAATCTTATATATTAGTAATATATTTCTTATATTATCGACATATATTATAAAGACGTAATATTTATACCGTTATAATCCCTATTACTGATAGTAGGTATATAGAAGAAGTATTAGGAGGTATATATTTAGGTATCTAACGTATATACTCCTCGCCTTCTTAGATAAAATAGCTTAAGCTAATTATAGAATAGAATACGGTTGATAATTATTTCTTAGTTCCTACTAATTCGGGTAGAAAGTTCTGTAAGTTATAAGCTAATACTATACTAGGAATATTATCTATATATATTATATATATATTTACCTTATTCCCTTTAATCTATAAATGTACCTTTTTACTAAAAGTAAAGTCCCGCTACGTATAAACTTAAGGCCCGGTATTACTTTATATATTCGCTATTATAATAGTCGGATTAGTCTATAATAGGATATTAATAGTAATGATTAGAAATTAATAGCAAGGATTACTTAGTAAGGATATAAGTAATATAAAGAGCCTACGTGGTACGTATACTAGACTTAAGCCCCTAAATATCTAGGTAGACAGCGTAGGCCCTATAGGGCCTACGCTTAGCCTACGCTTAGATATTTTAATTAGGTTAGACTATAAAATCTTGACCCATTCTCGCTTAATCTTGTCCCACTTGAACTTGTTCCCCTTTCCTAGCGAGGTCAGTTGCGTTCCCTTAGAATAAAATGACCGTGCTCGTACTATTGAGTAATCTCCGGTTTCCAAATTAAGGGAGCCGGGGAACTACAAGGCTTAGACCTCGCCTTGATTCAACACCCCTTCGTCGCCAGTTTTCTTTGCTCTTCGACTAACGTCCTGTGTAGATGACCACAGGTGAATCTGGAGAAGACCAGAAATCGACCATTGACAAGAAAATGTCGACACCATCAGGTTTGTGAAGCACCAGGGCCAGGCGCTTAAACCCGATAAAGCCGGTCTTGCAACTCAATCGAAGCTGACTTTAAACAGGTCGTCCAGGAAATGATAGCGACATGGCAGCGACAGTCCTATTCCTGGCTGGACCAGGCGGTGTGTTCTATAACGATCAAATATTGTATCCCGACGGCGGCAATACGATTACCCAGCCCGCGGCAAAGGCCTAAGGACACGATAAGAGCAGTTGGAGTCGAGATGGCATTGGCAGTAAGAGAGATGGAAGACGACTCAATATTGGATGCGGGCTGTGTCTGTCTCCAGATGCAAGCACCGCGGCCACCCGGCCAAGAAATATAAGAACCTCTGCACGCTTGCTTACCCCGCCAAGGAGAGATTGTTAGTCTTTGCAAAGTTGCTTCTTCCACTAGGTCCGACCTTGCCGATCAATTCCAGTTCAGTTCCAGCAAATAGTCGTCGTCTTCTTCCTTGCACTGATCGGTTGCACATTTGGGAGGTATCATACTTGATTTGGTTCATGCTTATCTCGTGCTACGCCTCTACTTTTTCCTGTGGCTCGTCTGCGCTAACGTGCTTGAGGCTTGGAAGCAGAAGCTTCCATTGGCCAATTGCTTGGTCTAATCAGAGACACTGCACCCCTCTTCTTATCGTCTCTTCATCTTCATACCGCTTGCGAGAGGGAATTGCAACGACAAACAACAAGCTTTCGCAGCGTGAAAGATCGGTCAGTCTTGTTGCTGAGCCTCGACGTTCATGCCCCTTTCCAATTCATCTCCGCTCCGCGATCCAATGCAACCACATTCACGCCGCGCACGGCCACACCGGTCAGGCACTCCTAGGCACTCTCAGGTCTAAGCCATGCCCACCGACGACTTCTCCCATCATTACTTGGTGGTGATGGGGACGATTCCCGTGCTTCTTTGGGATCTCGGGATCGTTCGGGGGCATGGGATGACATTTGCAGGTTGTGCTTTGCTGGCTCTGGCGACATAAAGCTGTCGCCATCCTCTGACTCCTCCCCGCCCCAGGTCATCGTCACAATCAAGCGCCGTCTGGTTCTAGCTCCACCGCTGCTGCTTCCATAGGTACACAGATTCTCACCGGTACCTTACAAAGACCCTTTGCTACCTCCCTTTAGCGCTGCCATCCCGCACTCCACTTCTCCTTCAATCCTCGCTATTGAACCACCACCACTCCTTCCGAGTCGAGGACAAACATTAAACCATGGATCCGCGCTACTTTGAAACCCCAACCGACGAGGTTGACCCAATGGTGTTCGAGAACGAAGGTGGGTTTGAAGCCATGTTCCGTCACATTTTGCCTATCTTCTGACATCGCGTCTTCACTCAGACGTTAGAACAATGCGCCTCCGTCCTCATCTTGCCGAGACTCTCGATTCCTTGCATGATAATGGAGAGCTGAAGACTCCTATCAATCAGTCCTCGCAAGCCAGCCAGATATCTTCACGCTCCGTCTCATCCAGTCATATCTCCACCAGCGATCGTGGGCACTCCTCCAGCATAGAACCCCGCCATGAACCGCCGGCCACTCCGATGATAAACGGCGAGAATCCAGGTGACACGACCTCCACTGCCAACGCAACACGCGGCAGTGCGCGCAAAGTTCGTGATTCCGATGATGCACCATTCCGATGGGGTCAGAACGACGTGGAAAGGTTGCAGGCCATCGAAGCGCATGGCGAGCGCCACAAAGAACAAGAAGAGCATGCAGGTAAGCGATCCCCTCACATCATCATGATTCATCAACCCATGTTATATACAATGACTGACATCCCACCAGCCGCCCACGAAACCCGAATGCAATCCAGCAACAGACCGACAGCTATCAAACAAACGCGCCGATACATCCTCCTGACCTTGCTCGGCTTCGGCATCGCCATCCACATGATTCGCCTCGCACGCCATAGAGCCGCTACCCTCAAGGAAACATGACTCACGCTCCTTCGCACCACACACGTCATCGCTACCTGTACTGCGCTCGGTGTGGTTGTGATGCGCCGGACACTGATAGAGGCACTACTCTACTTCGTGGTTAACGTGTTGCTGGAGAATACCGTGAGGAGGGAGGCGGAGTGTCTTCCTCAACTCAACAAGGACATTGCGCCTCCCCCCAAACACGTATTACAAGAACGGAGATTTGTAGATGTGAAAGCGTATTTATGGGATGGCATCGAGCATGGGCGTTTTAGAAATGGCATTTTGGATTGTCGTTTGCTTATGTCGTTTGCTTATGGTGTTTGGGTAGTGTTAGATGGGATATACCTAGGTAGCGATAGATACAGTGCACACCCAACCAATTCATTCATGCATTGTACACTTTCGACGGCGTTCTTTACAGAGAGATATGGGCGAGATTGAAACTCCGTCGCGTTTCCCACAATCAATATCGTCATACCTGAAACTCTGGATACGTGTGATTGGTATATATACCCCATTGGTCTCTTACCGAAAAATTTCACTCTAGCCATCTGCTACCGATACTCAGATCTTATCCGACCTGACCTGACCTACCCTAAGCCAGCGCAAGCCATCGAACCGGATAGAGGAGGCCGCAGACCACAGACACGCAGACCGCAGACCGCAGACACGCAGACCTTAGACCGCAGACTGCAGACCGTATTTAGTAAATCTACCCCTCCGCCCATTCCCCTTCACTTTTCTGGTGTATGACTCTCACATCAAAGTGCACGCCTCTCAATCCCAAAGCGTGTGATGATACTCAATCTCAAAGTGTACACCTCTCACCTTCCAAGTATACGCCTCTCAATCTCAAAATACAATAATCACTACCTCTCAATTTCCAAACTATCAACTACTTCACACCTACATAATCCCAATCCCAATCCCAATCCCAATCCCAATGCCCTTATATTAACATCGACAACAACATCCCCATAAAACTCCCTTGCCCACTAACCCCTACATACTACCCCGCCCCGCGCAGAACGAATTCATAGTAGTTTATCGTACTGCCGAAAAAAGATCGTGGATATTTTGTACCTACACGGAATCTTCTCGATAATGCTAGTAAATGAGTAAATAGGTGGAGTTTCATAAGATGGTATTTCCCATCCGCCGATATACGAGTAAGCTATTCGATAGTACGCTATATTATATTACCGCATACCCAATATCGGTATATATGTAGAAGAGAATGCTACCCCAAGTAAGATGAGATTGTCGCTGCGTATATTAATTTTACAGACTTAGAAGACGAGTATTTATATTTACAAAATATCTCTGGCAGGTTTTCGAACAGGAACCCCCCTTTGCTTCTCAAAAACCTGAGCAGAATCTGTGGCTGTACTATAGGCTACCTACTCGGCCATCGCACGGTCCCTGAAATACATATGAGTAGATGTACACCAAGAACCGACCACAACCTTATATTACTTTATAGTATAGCGGTGAATGCGTAATCCAAGTACTCGTAGGCTTGCGACTCCCTGCCAACCAATCTACCTAGAGATGCCACCAGCTAGCTGGACCGCAGATTTCCGTGCCAAGTGTCCACCATCTCTTATCGAAAGCGCAGTATCAAGGTCCGCAGTGGTGGTGTGTAGTTGCTAACAAAAAGATGGCTACCGCAAACTGCCGGAAATTGTCCCAAGAGATTTCCCAAGAATTTCGAATATAACCCCTGTAGACCTCCCGTGAAACCATCATGTCTACGCGCGGAGCTGCACCGCGCCAGGTCACTTGACGTCCTGCAGCAGTCCTTAGGATCTGCTGGCCCGAGTCGATACCCACTTCATATCTATCCGCATATTCAGACTGGTCGTCGTGTCGCGGTCGGTGGAGAAGGTACGGGGTGAAGCGCGGGGAGATACGTTGGTTGCCCTCCGTGTAAAACGTGGCGGCTTCGCCGCGGATAGTCACCGCTAGGGGGTTGATAACGACGGTGAATTGACCCGTCACTGCGCCGCCGTCTGGTGTGGCTGCTTGGTTGACTGAGACATCGACAGTGAACTCGTCAGTGTGCCCTGAGACGTGTATTATTGGGTCCTCGATCGGGCAGTCGCCGTCTGGTCCATGTAGATGGGGATCACGTGTTTGGGGAATCGGTTTGCCGAAGGCGGCTGTAAGCACGTAGAGAAGGCATTGGAGGCGGCGGAGGTCGAGTAGTTTCATGGTTGGGAAGAGGGGGTTATTGTGATTCCGACTTTATTGAGGACGGGTGCACGTCGTATCTTCTGAACCTCTAAAGACCATACTGGCCAGCTTTTGGGACCGGCAGGATCATTTTAATCTTCTCACACGAGATTCTAATGAGACCCCTATAAAATTAGGTTTGGAAGAGGAAGTTTGTGGGGCGAGATCTCCTGATCGACCTTAAACGACGTCGTTCGGTCGGAATGTTAACGTGAGCTGGCTTGGCTTTTCGATTTGCGGATGAAGAAGACGACTTGTATCTGTCCTCAATAAGTCGGAACTACAACAAGCGATGAACTTGGAAGTAGTGAAGATATATAGAGACGAAGATCAGTGGTTCTTTCACCATGCGGACAGTCGGCGCAGGGGAGATGATACACACACTTACTAAACAGATAGCGATTCCTCGGTACAATCACCGACGCTCATCTACTTTCCATGTATAGACAGGTATTCAAGATGAGCTACCCGCACTTACTGATCGTAGTCAGACCGCAAAACGCAGCAGCTTTCGCTCTGTTGTGTTGATTCCGGACGCGATGTTTTCGTTGAGACACGACACGATGACGGGGCGACGATCTCGCTGAGAGAACGAGGTAGGTTGATGGGTATTGTTGAGGAGCTTGATACGGTGATGGTTATGGTGATGGTGCGTTTGCGTGTGTGGGTGTGTCGGGTGGGAGGATGAATGGATGGATAGATGGATGGATGGTAGGGGGACGCTAGGTACGACCGACGTGAAGATGAAAAAGGAGACCTCACGGATGCCACTCCCAATCGAAGGTCCAGTCTTCTCTGAGAAACCAGTCGGAACACTAGAAATAGTAAAAATAACACAAGGCACGAGAGCATTTCCCTGATCGGACTTTGGGATGGATTATAATCGCTGTTGGGTTGGATTGAATATGGTGTCAACGCTTTGTTTATTAATGTTGTACCTATATTCAGATTCAATTGGATCAAAAAAGATAAACGAAGGGAACGGGCAGAGAGGAGGAAAGTAACAGCGGCGGAATTACAACCTCAGAAAAGCCGGTACGTCTTGTGTTTCTTGATTGGCATTAGGTACTTATTTGTTATTATCAACAAGAGCTCTACACGGGTTTGTATCTTACTTGTACACACCTTATCAGGACATCCAGCGCGCGCCTCCCAGCTAGCTCTACTACGACGACAAATGAGGAATACTCGTAGAATCACGCTACGTCTAAGCAACCACCTTCCACACAGTCTTGTCATCCGTCCGTCCCTTGCAAACATACTTGCCCTCCTCAATCCTCCTATGCACAGTCCAATGCATCTTCGGTGCCTGGTCTCTAATAGCTCTATACCTACCCAGATTCCAGCGTACTTTCTTGACCCATCCGACGCCATTGCGTTGCAGAACCCGGACCTTGACGGGCCACAACTCCAGCACCCACCAGCCCTTGGCCTGCACGAGCTGGTCGTTGACGGGTTCGCGAGCATCAAAATGGTCCTCTGTACATTCGGGGAGATGGGCGTAGTGGTGATCTGATTCTGGCGCGAAGGGGGGCGCGACGTATGAGTTCTCGCCAATGGGCACCATCTTCGAACGGTGTTGGATCGCCGGCAGAGTCTTTGTCTCATATCTCTCCAGGACTGAGTTCGGAGGGATGACGGAGGGCTGAGTGGGTGGTTGATAGATGGGGTACAGTGTGTGAATGTCTAACCCCTGTTCCGCTAGTCTGGCTACGTCGAAGAGGATGCCGGTGTTGCATTCGAAACATTGCCGTATCATCCATCGCAAGGGAATTCTGGAGAGCATATGCCGGCGTTCGTTGGGCACAGCTCCACCTCCAATGTCCGCGTGAGCGCCCATAAACCAGACTTCCGAGACGTCTGTTTTGCATGCGGGGTTCTTGCGGTTTTTGGCATCGACGGCGTTGAAGGAGGATTCAAGACGGCTTTGTTCCATAGTCTTTTGGCTCTTCTGGTCACTCTCATCGTCGTCGTGTATATGGAAGGAGTGGTGGCGTGCTGCATGCGCTTGTTTCTCGACTGCTGCATCCTCCTGTGCCTGTGCGATGGCCTTTTCTTTTTTACCAGAGCCGAAGCAGTTAAATGTGCGCCTGAGCTTGGCTTTTGGAGTATCGTCGAAGGTTAGTCGGCGATCAATGCCTTGCGCTACTACGTCGTTGTTTGCGCCACTATTGCCTGGGTCTTGTTGTTGCCATTGGCAGATTTTGAATTTGGCTCTATGTTCATCCAGAGCCATGGCGTGACGGAAGTAGCCGATCGAGTTCGTGGGAGACTTGCTGAAGGGTAGCTTGCGTGGGAAGAAACCTACACTTGCCACGCAGTCCCACACTCCAACAAAATATACGTTGACGTCGGTGCAAAAGGTCTTTTTGAATTCGGCACTCATCTTCCAGCCTTCCTCTGTGTCGTCTTTGTAGAAGTCATACGCGAAGTTTACTTGCGATCCATTAGAAGCTGGTAGCAAACCAACTTTGTGCAGCATGCCAGCAAGACATCTGACGGTGTAAGCTCCACGAGAAAATCCCAGAAGACAGATTCGATCTCCCTCGCGGTAGTTTTGCATCAGGTATTTGTATGCGTCCACGATGTGCACACCCAAGCCACTGCGCTTGTTAGCCTTGTTCGCGATTCTCGTGGGTTTAGTATGAAGACGAACCTTCCCACGGCACCATCCAACGCTGCGCCTATTCCATTTTTTAATCCCCCTTTGTCGTAAGTTCCAATACCAGACTGGTAGTAGGTCACCTGCTTATTTCGCTCATGTTTTTTCAAGCACGATACAAAGTGAACGACATTACTGTTGTCATTGTCAAATTGATCGCCGGTACCATCGAGACAAACTACAATTGTACGCCCCTGCTGATTGGTATGATTGGCATCCTTGCAGGCACGAATCGAAGCTGGGATTGGAGACTTTGAATTCTCCTCGGCAATAGGAGCAGGAATTGGTTGTGGAGGTGGGATGTAATCTGAGGTCTGCATAGGATAACTTCCCGAGCTCGATCTCTTGAGATCGATCGAGTTGGAGACTGAAGCCATGAGAAGGATATCTAAGTTTGAGAAGGACAGAGAAGAACGCGATACTGAAAGAAGACGCTGAGATGAAAGTGCCGGGATAATGGCGAAGCTGCGAGAGGAGCGGACATGGCGATGGTCATGATCAGGTATGGCATTTTCCGTGTCGACGAACGACTCTCGAGATGCATAGTTCTATGCAAGATGGGGAACGATCTCCTTCAGCCAGCCACTAGGTAGCGAGGCGGCTCGTGACAGGGCCTATTGAGGACGATGTCGCAGATCTCGTCAACCGGTTTCTGTAAGTTGGAACTGCAGCGGCAGCCAGCATGGGTCCTTTGATGATGGAGGTGGGATTGCTCCGGTAGAAGAGAATAGGGCTACTACAAGGCAACAGATCAGCTGCCCAGTATGCAAGTCGTCGAAAGTGGTCGAAATTCGGTTGGCCTCCAAGATATCGAGCTGACGAGTCGACCAATATCTGCTCCAGTGTTAGAAAAGAGCTTTGCAACACGCACACCATGGCCATTCTTTCAGTCCCAAGGCTGTGGCACGACACTTGTCAATCGTGACCAGATACATACTACGAGTTGTACTAGTAGTGGTTGTGATGGTCACTACCGCTAACTAGTATACAGACCACATAGCACTAGCCACTAGCCTGCCTGTCCAATCCTTCCCGTTCCGAGCCGCCTGCCCTTCCCACGAATCTGCCCAAGTCCTCTCCACTCCCATCGCTGACCTCGATCATCATCTGGTCCTTGCCCTGCAGATTTCTTCCACCCTTCGCCCATCTCATCTTGGGCAGATCGTGCATCCTTTCCCCAAGTCGATCAGATGCCAATGGCCTCAATCCCATTCGCTGATGGGTGCCTGTGTGGATCAGGAGCACAGCTATGTCCACCGCCGCCGTCGCCCCGACCTGCAGTATCACCCAACCAGGGTCGCGCCCATCTGCAAGTTGCAGCACTGCTTCCATCAGCCTGTTGATCATCTCCTCCACGAAAATTCGTAGCAATCCAAGAATTCTAACTGGATAGACCTGCAGGTAGTGCCCGGAACGGTCCATATAGTCGCTGCAACAGCATCGGCAGAACGCAGCTTTGGCGTCGAGTCTCTTTTTGACGGAAAACGAGACTTGAGATGCTGCAATCGCCAATTCTGCTTTTTCGCCGCGTGGCGGGGTCTCAATGCTGTACCATTTCTTTTGGCAAATCAGCGACTACGGTTATATGCTCAGAAACGCTTCGTCCACTAGCCATTTCACCATGTCGCATCGTGATCTACGCTTTTCGGTGCTAGGGTCTTTACAAACTCAGCTCGCCCGCATATTGGGGAATTCACGTCCATCGTCCAAGGAAATGGGCTGCTGGGCTGCAGATCAGACACGATCAACGATCATCAACGTCTCCACATCAATATGTCAATGATGTGGCTGGCTGTAGCTAGGAAGCAACTTCTGTCGCCTGCCCGAGCTTGTGACAAGCATGGATACTACTCCGTAGCTGAACACGAAAGGTGTCAGTCAATCTCCTTGCAGTATTCCTCTTCATCTTCTCTTTTCCTGCATCTTTTGCCAAATCCCCGACCTTAGAACACCAGCTTGACACAAAAATGCCGGGCAAATTGACAACTCTGATCGGAAGCATCCGCCGCAAGCCAACCCGAGCAGCTGATGGGAGATCAGAGGTAGCCGCTGGAGCCAGCGACAACAAGAAGACATCAATAGGTCAAGATGTGAAGCACCTTGGCCTGAAGAATGCCAAATTCGTAGCGTCCGCGATTACGACGTTGGCATCTGGAGAGCCCATGGACGATAAAGATCTTTTGCTTGAGAATGGGGTTTCGATGCTTCAAAGCTTGCCTTTGAATAGCGGGTTGAGCCAGACAGTTTCGGACGGTTTTATTAGCATGTTATGGGACGATTTGCCTCATCCACCTCCTACAGTTGCTGGACCGACAACGAGGTACAGAAAACACGATGGCAGCGGCAACAATCCCTGGAGTACGTATTGTGGTTCAGACACCTACAAGAACTATATTGACAATGAATAGTACCCGAGATGGGCAAGGCTGGCACCCCGTATTCGAGAAATGTGCCTCCGCTACGACCAAAGGGGCCGAATTTGCCAGACGTGGAATCCGTATTCGAAGCCTTGCTGAAACGCGAGGATGGGGAGTTTCGCAAGCACCCATCTGGCCTGAACCGACTGTTCTTTTCTTTCGCGACGATGGTGATTCATGAGTGCTTTCAGACGAAGAGAGGAGCAGGGAACGAGTGGATCAATGAAACCTCGAGTTATGTCGATTTGAGCACATTGTACGGAAACACAGAGAAAGAACAAGTAAGAGTGAGAACGAATGTTATGGGTCTGATTTTCCCCGATGTAATTGCCTCCGAGAGGATAATGATGATGCCGCCTGGAGTGGTAGCAGTATGCCTCATGTTCTCAAGAAATCACAATCAGATCGCGGAGAATCTCTACTCAGTGAATGAAGATGGAAAGTACAAGCCCTGGGATACGCTTGATGAGGCAGGCAAGAAATGGTGAGTCGCGCACAGTTCGGCCCTGTTCTATCGTCTGACAGCCATATAGGCAAGATGAAGACATCTTTCAGCTCACTCGCAACATCAATGTCGGGTTTTTCGCTTCCGTTGTGTTGAAAGACTACGTCGCAGCGATCCTAAATACGCCGCGCGCAAATTCAGAATGGTCACTTGACCTAGGAAAGGAGATCAAGAAGATGGGCAAGCGAGTGGAACGCGGGTCTGGCAACGTTGTCTCAGTCGAGTTCGCAGTCTTGTACCATTGGCATGCGGCCTTGAGTGCAGCCGATGACAAGTGGATGGCTGATATGATCTATGAGACGTTCCCGGATCTCCCATCACTCGATGATGTGACGCCCAAACACTTCGAGAAGATCATGATGACCCATGGCCACAAGCTCATATCTCAGGACGCGAAGTTCTGGACGTTCGGAGGCATTGAGCGTCAGGCTGATGGAAGATTCAAAGATGAGGACCTCGCTAAGATCATCAAAGACTGTATCGAGGAGCCGGCGCATGCCTTTGGCCCACACGGCACGCCTGCAAGTCTGAAGGTCGTGGATATCATGGGTCAATTGCAAGCCAGAAACATGTTCAACGTCTGCACATTAAACGAGTGAGTTCATCCTGATTGGTATCTGGTTTAAGACACTAATTCCTCCTAGGTTCCGCACGTACCTCAACTTGAAGCCATACGAAAATTTCGAGGATTGGTGTGAGGACGCGAAAACTGCGCGAGCTGCCGAGCTTCTCTACGGCCACATCGACAACATGGAGCTGTATCCAGGTCTGATGGCAGAATGCACCAAGCCAGCAATGGCCGGGAGTGGTGTGTGCCCTGGTCAAACGACTGGTCGTGGTATTCTAGACGATGCTGTTGCTCTCGTACGCGGGGATCGATTCTTGAGCTACGACTTCAACGCCAATACGCTTACTCAATGGGGCGCTGCGAAGCTGCAATCCGCTGCTGTTCCGGGTGCATACGGCGGTGTTCTTCCTGGACTTCTTTTCAACGGACTTCCAGGCGCATTCACCGGCACCAGTTCATACGCGCTGCTCCCATTCTACACACCTGACGCAGCGAAGGGGATATTGACTGGCAACAAAGTGATTGCCAAGTACGATACCAATCGTCCAGCCGACGATCTATCCATCGTCAGCGTGCAGACACAAGCAGGTTGCAAGAAAGTCTTTGAGGATCGCGACAATTTCGTGGTGATGTACCAAAAGGCTATAAGAGACTGTACCGCAGGCCATGACTTCATGATCGGCTGGGATTCTGCCACAAAACACGACGAGCGCTCGAAGATTCTGCATCAGGTCTTCTTTGAAGAAGGGTTCGAGAAGAACGTCACAGAGTTCTTCCGCGCTAATGTCAAGACGCTGATTGAGAAGAACTCGCTCTCATTCACCAAGGGCAGAAAATCAATCGACATCGTCAAGGGCGTAACGAATATCACGCCCATCCTGTGGCTCGCAGAACGGTTCGCAATTCCGCTCAAGACGCAAGAATCGCCTCGCGGATTGCTCACCATCCATGAAACGTTTACAGCCTACCTCGTTCTCTTCATGTACCAGTCTTTCAACATCATCCCTAAGAACGAGATCAGACTCAAAGAAGACGCTATGAAGGCGGCGGAGGGTCTTCGAGCCATCTTCGAAACACACCTAAAGACCCAAGTCGGAGGCGCGAAGGAGAAGATTGTCGACTGGCTAGAGAAGGGAAGCGCATTCGAAGTCGGTCCGCACGCCGATCGTCTTTACAAAGCCCTCCACAGCACCAAGTTCCCCATCGGCGACCTCGTAGGTGACTGCATCGGCATGGGCGCCCCAGTCGCAGGAAACATCACGCAACAAGCCTCCCTCCTCATCGACCTCTTCCTCTCCCCGGGTTACGAACAGTACAAAGCCCGAATCATCGAGCTCGCGCACCTCCCAGAAGCCGAGTCCGAACGCGAACTCCAAGGCTTCGTCTTCGAAGGAATGCGTCACGCAGGCGTCGTGCCCGGCCTGCCCCGCGTCGCAACAAGAGACGTCACAGTCCTCGACGGCGTCCGCGGTCCCGTCCACATCAAGGCCGGTCGCACCGTGCTCGTCGCCACCTCAAAGGCAGCAATGGATCCCATCGCCTTCCCCAACCCGGAACTCCTCAACCCACACCGTCCCTTCTCCGATTACACGGTCCTAGGCCACGGCCTCCACTTCTGCTTCGGCGCGCGACTGGTCGGATGCTCGCTAGCAGCCACCTTGAGGGAAGTCTTCAAACTCAAAAACATCCGCCGCGCAAAGGGTCGACTGGGTCAATTCAGCGTCACCGAGGACCACCTCGCCGGTATCAAGATGAGGCATTACCTCGACTTCGCCAGCAAGGAAAGTCCCATACCCACCTCTTTGACCCTGGAATACGACGACGAGACCGTGGCTCTGAACGGCGTCAACGGCGCGCACAGCGTCGGTGCCAAGACGGGTCTGTACCCTGAGAAACCGGGCGCGACGACCTCGATTCCGGCTACGGCTGGATTGTACGCGGCGTCGAATGGGAACGGGTTGAATGGTGGGAATGGATATAGCGAGAAGAGCGTGACGCCGGCGGAGATGTATCATGATGCCAAGGAGGCGCCGCTGGCGAGTTATGCGTCGAACGGGTTGCGTGTTTGAGTCAAGTGCGATGGTGTGTGTGCATGAATGAGTGCGAGGTCTGTACTTGTGTATTTCATCTTTTAATGTTGTGTCTATTTACGCATCGCTTCCTTGGCACCTCGCCACGGTCTTGGGGTTCGTTGTCTTGTTATGGCGGGTTTGGTAATGGTGATGAGGAAAGCTATTCTATGTAGCCGGGACTGGTATCTATTGATCTATCTATTGATCTATTTATCATCTTCTTGTTGTGTGAGACCAAACAAATGCTACCGTGTCTGAGGATTGCAACCGTACCACAGAGAGAGAGAGACACAGACAGAGGCCCAAGAACACTCATTACAGATTGCAGACACCTAGCTTCTCTCCAATCCCCCCCATCTCACAATCAGACAAGACAAGGGCAGAGAAAGCGCGGGTATTCGTACCCTTCCATCACCACATGTGCAGGTATCACGAATCACGAGTACCTATGATCTGCATCTTTGCTTTATGCCACGGCGACTCTGTTGATTGGTTCCATTTTCTGCCACGAAACAAATATGAATGGATAAATAAATAGTCGGTCTCTGTATAACCTGATGTCTTCTCTTCATACCTGTACTCTTACTATGAGAGTGATCCATTGTGCATTTTTTATGTCCCTCCGTCCTAGCTTGTCGTACTAGCTTGGGTAGATGATCATGGTGAGTCTCAACGGCTGTCATGTGGGCCACTGCATCCCATCCATTCTTCAGCCCCGCCATTCGCATGACACCGCAGAAGACCCGTCATCCTTATATCCAGAAGCACAACATGTTGACACTTCTCGCGCCCAGTCCAAATTCCTTCCTCACCCCGACGTGATGTTGGACCCCTTCCCGGCAGGTAAGTTGAAGATCCCAAACACCATCAAGCAAGCAAGCAAGCAAAGAGTAGAAACACCACGACCAACAAACCCAAAAACAGGCCCGGCCTTCCTCTCCACCGCCGTCCGTCCCCTCTCCAACTACCTAGGCCTCACCACCCTCCCACTCCACATCCATGAAATCTTCTTCGCCTACGCCCTCTACGAGGGCCTGTTCCGCCTCGTCTCCCCGCTCGCCTCGCGCCGTCTCGTCCCCTCCAAATACAACGCCTTCACCCGCCGCGACCGGCTGAACTGGGACGCGCACATGGTCAGCATGTACCAGGCGCTCTTCATCAACACCGTCGCGCTCTGGGTCATCTTCTCGGATCCGCAGCGCGCCGTGCAGAACGGGGACTGGAGGGAGAGGCTTTGGGGGTACAACGGTGCGGCGGGTATGGTGCAGGGTTTTGCGGCGGGATACTTTTTGTGGGATGTCTTTGTTAGTTTGGGGCATTTGGATGTTATGGGCGTGAGCAGTGCGGTGCATGCCGTTTGCGCGTTGGGGGTTACTTGTATCGGATTCGTGAGTGCCATCCGTGCCCTTCCTCTCTCTCTCTCCTTTTACACTAGGCAATGGTGGATTTGTGATGAGGTCGTGCACAAGGACTCATAATCGCGGGAAAAAAACAGAGACCCTTCGCCAATTACTACGGCCTCAACTTCATCCTCTACGAACTCTCCACCCCGTTCCTAAACACGCACTGGTTCCTCGACAAATTCAACAAGACGGGTTCAAAAGCCCAGCTCTACAACGGCATCGCCCTCCTCGCCACCTTCGCGGGGTCCAGGCTCGTCTGGGGCTCCTACCAATCGTACCTCATCTACGGCGACGTCTGGAAAGCCTGGCACACCACCGAACCGTACGCAACGCCCCTCTGCGCCGAGTTCTTTGGCAAAACGGCTGCGGGGTTGGGTCTGGATACGCCCGTGGGGTGTAGGACTCTGCCGGCTTGGTTGGCGGTCACGTATGTGGGTGCGAACACGGCGTTGAGCGTGTTGAATTTCTTTTGGTTTTACAAGATGATTAGGGCTGTGAGGAAGAGGTTTCCGAAAGGGGATGGCGATGGCGGTGCGAAGGGTGTGAAGAGGGGGAAAGGGAGAGATACCATGGACGCGGTTCCGGAGAAGATGGATTAGATTTTTGAATGAATAGAGGTTGAATTTGCTATCAAAACTCCTCACTTCCTTCCTTCTTTCCCCTTTCTTTTCATGTTTTCAAGTCATTCCTCCTCCTCGATTACATCTTTTCTGTATCATACCATACCATACCATTTCCCAAGTTCACTCATTGGACGTTCACCTCAGCAAAGGAGACGGGAGCGCATCCAACCCCATCCAACCCAACCCAACCCAACCCTCGTTCATTCTGCCTGGCTGGCTGCTCCTCTCCCGTCTCTCCCGCCCAACGCCGTTTCTCCACTCCAGATAACCTTAAGGTATGTATACAGTATGTTCATACTAGGTATCACAATCACAATATCCAGATTGCACGCATCGCGTCAATGCTTCTTTCCGTTTGAAGTAGATATATATACCCGGGACCGGGACCTGTAGTGGTTATTCCGGTCCGCGTCCAAGTCCGGGTCTGTTGGGAGTGGGAGTGGGACTTGACTAGGTGACGGGGTGGGATGCGGGAGGAGGAGGAGGGGGAGGAGGAGGGGGGAGGTGATATTTCCATGGGGCTGGGAGTTGGTATTTCCATGGGGCTGGGAGTCGAGTCAAGGGGAGTCAAGGGGAGGGGAGCGCATGGTGAAAGACCTCGATCCCATACCTAAACACTGCAGATGGTATCCGTTTTTTCTCGGATTTGTGGATTTTTGCAACGAAACGACGGAGCAAACGAGATGATATGGGAGTGTTTAAGATCCGCATACCTACCTTATTTCCTCGCGCATAAAAAAAGGGGGGAGAAGAATAGATGATGAGGAAACGTCAACGCCTTCTTTGGAAGCTATCTGTTTTCATTTCAAGGCAATGCAGGACTATCTCAGTCTCAGTCAGTACATATATAAACACAAGAACCACAGACAGTCTACATTCTATACACCAGCCTTCACATCCCCAACCTCGACACCCTTTTCTGGTATAGCATGCCCATCCGAGGAACTGGCATCGTCCTCGCCCTCGATCATATTGCCATCGCGTCCAAGCATGATATGTTCGACGTTGACTTTGGGTCCTTTGAACCATTTCCGCGCTGAGAGGAACCACCATCCCATGACCAGGAAGATGGGGCCGCCGTATACGACGCAGGTCCAGTTCATGAGCTCGAGTCTAGCGGATAGAAGTCAGCACGAGGAGTTCAAGAGGGAAAGGAAAGCTAGGAGACGTACGTCAGATCAGCGCCCTTGTCAGCTGGGAAATTCAAGATCGGGATCATCAACGCGACGAAGCAAATGGCGATCACTCCACAGGGGAAACTGAATTTGCCCAGATTCCAGGGACCGGGACGGAAGCGGTTGCCGACGAAGAATACGCGGATGACGATGGGCGTGGTGAAGGCGACCTGAGCTGCGATGGCGCCGACGGAGAAGAGAGCCCCGATCGAGACGGTGCCGCCGAAGATGAGCAACAACATCAGGATACCGATCGTCGTGTTGGCCCAGACGGCGTTGACGGGTGTCCTGGTAGTCGTGTTCACGTGGGCCCAGTACTTCGACAGTGGGAAGCATCCATCACGCGCGTAAGCGAAGGTGACTCGAGACGCTGCAATCATGCAACCCTGTCCCATGAAAAACCCAGCGATGATGGTCATGGCGAGGATCGCCATTGCGACCTTTTGCGGTAGGACCTGGACGAGGTAGGCTGCGAATGGTTGGCCCAGATCAGAGTCGAGGACTGCTGCGATGTCGATGACGGTGTATGCCACCACGAGCTGCAAGAACCATCCGAAGATACCGCCGAATGTAGAGGTCATGACGATGGCCCGGGGAGCTGCGATGTTTGCGTTTGAGCACTCTTCAGCAAGATGGAATGGTGCATCGTAACCGCTCATCGTCCATAGCACTGCGATGAACGACATGAGTACAGCGATTCCGTCAGGCCACTCCGTTCCATTCGTGATAGTCCCCCACACTTCCTTGGACGAGGTGAATTTGGGGAGCCCTTGCTCGGGACGATTGGTCGCTGCTGGGATCATGATGATGACGACGGCCAACGCAATCATGTTGAATGTCGAGCCAAAGGAGTTGGTCTTCGCAAGCCATCTGGTGGGCAACGAAGACATGCACGCGTGAATGATCATGAGAAAGCTGGCGAGCAGAAATGTCTGGTAATTGGTGGGGATGTAGGTGGGATGGTAGATGGAAGCGGCAGCAAGTGTCATGGCTGCGGTACCATAGTTGACGGAGGGAGCTCCAGTGATCTGGACGAGCCAGTTACTCCAACCTGTCATGGCATCAGTGCCTTTCTGAGGTACAGGTCTAATGTCCAAACCTACCTGTAATCCACGAAGCCAAGGGGCCCCATCCTGGTGGTGCAAGGACAGCAGCTGCATAGTAAAGCCCACCTGATGTTGGCATCGAAGAGCACAATTCGGCCATACCTAGACCTTTGTTAGCATGCATTATTCTCTGCCACGCTTGCTCAACATACTCATAGCAACGCATTGTACACCGACCATAGCAACGATCCAGCCCCAAGTCATTCCTATCTCCCAGTCAGTCACTTGCTCACGCTCAGTCGGTTTTCGACCATACCTCCTGTACCCGCATATCCCATTCCATAATACAGAGTCGTCGCGAACGACGGAAGTAATCCTAGGACAGCGAAACTAACGCAAAATGTGGTGAAGAGACTGAACTCGCGCTTAAACTCTGGCTTATAACCCAGAGCGGCAAGGACCTCCTCGTCTGCATTGTACTCGTGGTCGGGGTCGTACGGCACATCTCCATCCTTCAATACCGATGTCACAGGTTCTTCGCGAATGCTCTTTCTCCTTTGGCCTGATGCTGATACCACGCTGGGATTCCGGTCGGCCATGGTTTTGCAGTACAGGCGGCAGTCCGCGCGCGATCTCAATTGCTCATGGAATTAGGGTCGAATCCTGTTGAATGGAGCTGATCAATGCTTGGAGTAAGAAAGGATAGATATCGAGCAAGACCAGTCCAGGAAATAGGTTGGCCTCATTGCGGGCAAGGCCGCATATTATACGATTACCAGCGATAACAGACTTTTGACGCAGCTACACATGGATTCGGCGGGCAGATGCTCGGCGCACGAGATGCAAAAGGGCAAGTCCATGCCTTTGGTGGCTCGCCCAAGCGTCGATTACAAGCATGGCCAGTGAAGATCGAGAGATGCTTGAGCTTCCCCGCTGTTGCGCGTCGCCACTCAAGCATGATAGTGAGGAAGAGAGTCTCGCGACTCGTCCACGGTCCTAGTCTTATCGTAGTCAACCCGTGATTTATCACCAATGGTGGGACCCAGATAGCCGTAGCGAAAATAGATGCCGTATGGATCGTTTGTGACGCGGAACCTCGGTTTCTCTGAGAAATCCCTTCAAGGACCCGCGCACTCAACGCCCAAACGTAAGATACGCTACCCACGCGAAATGTAGTTCTAATGAATGTCAACAAAAAGCAAAGAAATGCAGATAAGATACCACAGACCAATCAGAACCGAGTGGACGGTTCCTGACACGGATCCATCCGCGCGAGCAAGAACCTTGAGGTTGTTTGCCGACCTACTAAAAAAACCATCCACTGTTAAAACTTCCCACCTGGGAACGATAGATACCGAGAGCATGGACCTTGGCAGGGCTGATTAAAAAATGCTTGACTTCTTCAGGTGGAGACCGAGGAGATTGTCGCCGTTGCTGTTGCTTTTGAGTAGATTCAGGTTCTCTTTCCTATGCCCGTTTCGAGAAGCAGACAGAGAGGCCAATCGTCCTTATCTGGGCATGCCTGTCGCTCGCTCGTGAGATCCAGAGATCCATTTCTTCTGAATGGTGTTTCGCAAGGCATGCGGACGGAGAGGAGGCGGCAGACTCCCTGTCCCATTCATAGCGGCTCAGGGTCGCTATGTTTTTACTTACCCATCGCTTTGCTTCAATGTCTTCATCAAAATATCCCTTGGTGATGATCGATTTATGAGAACTCGAAGAAGATCAAGATGATTGAAATTGACATCGCAATGCGGCTGCTCGGACCTCTCACCGCCATGGATCAGAATGTGACTTGTGAAGAGTTCAGAACTTGGAGCACAGCGACAGCTTCTGGATTTGCGGAGGGATGGCCGTCCTGTCCTCCGCGGACAACCGTTGTTGACCTGCAGAAACACGAGTCATAATCCAAGTAGTGATCAGGGACAGGAGGGCTTCGAGAACGGGATTGCCGAGGGGAGGGCTTATCGTGGTGGAGCCAGCGATGGAGATGGAAGACGCAGGCACTGATGTCACGTTGTTGGATAGGGCAGCAATAAAGCAAAGAGCACGTAATCACTAATTCTTCGACGTCAAATAATGGAGAGCCCCTAATCACTCGTACCTTGATCACGGACAGCTGACGGACACGTAGTTTGTGATTGAAACAGCAACGACCCAAACGCCACGAGTCAATCGGCTAAATCTGTAATCGATCGTCGTCGCCTTTCTCAGCACTGGGCACACTACTACATACCACAAGAACTTGACAAACGAAAAAAAAGAGATTCTCCAACAGAATCGCTCAAGAAGTGTATCTTGGCTGCAACCACTACAACAACAACAATATCAAAGATGCCCGTGCATCTATCGCTGGGAGATCAACATTACCAACTGAGTAGAAGAATAAAGGGAGCTCCAAGAAGAATGAAGAGAAGAATACCAAGATGAAACCCCCCCAACCCCCAACCCCGTTTTCTTGGCCTCGCCCATTTTTGCAAGGGCGCCAAAAGTAGTAAACCAGAGAACGCCGAAGAGGGTATGAACAGGAGAACGCCAGCCAGCTACAAAGGGGAGATGTGTGCGGGTCTGTTCGTTCCGGTGCCTGCTTCGACATACTCTTAAGGAAGAGCGCTTTCTGGAAGACACTCAACAACAGATCGAACATACAGGAATGGATTTGTGGAGCATGTATGCTCCCTGTTTTTCCAATTGGCGTGCCGGCACATTTTGCGTGCTGTCTTGAAGAAGAGAAAGGTCCAGCTTTGGTTGAAATTTCCTCCTATCTGAGGTGCACTATCCAACGCTCGCGCCTCCTGTCTCGTCGACGCGGTGTCCGGCAACCTTGACGGATCTTGGACGTGGTTGTCAGGCACCATCTTGCTCTGTCGTCGTCAGAGCTCCTATGGAGATCGAGAAGCGAATAGGCACTGCGGATGATGATTATGTTTAGGATCTAGGTGGGATTATCCTGCACCCGTGATACCTAGAGCTCCAGGCTTTTGGATACCAGATGACCGGAACTGACTGTTTCGGTTCGGCGATCCAGTATCGTGATATTGACTTTGTGAGAACTGCTGTGGAGGCGTGATGCCGTACCCTGCGTGGCCTTGACCGCCTTGACCAACATGTCGGACTGAGGCTTCATTTTTCCAGGCCATGGGATCCTGGGCAATGTGCTGGACCTGTGTAGAACGACCTTGTCGCGAGCCTCCACCTCGACCCGGTGGGGTAGTGATGGTTGTCGTTTGCGGGACACGCCCAATCTCTCCCCACCTTTTCAAGATATCTTTGGTGGTAAGCTCGGCATTACCTTCAAAGAGCGAAGAATCGTGGAGAATGGAGAGAATGTCTTCGGGTACCTTGGCACATGTCAGAATGAATATAAATAGAACATGTGTCCAGAGACTTACTTCGCACATGCTGTCGTTGCATTCGATCATGGAATGCACCGCCTCAATCGCCAGGAAACTTGAATCCATATCAGGACTCTTCTGGCTAGAGTAGAGTAAATTGGGCGCGATCACAGTTGCAAGATTGTGAACATCCATCTTGCTTCCTGTCTCTTCGTCCACAGTGTGGAAAGATGAAACCCAGTTGAGGAAGTTGAAAAGGATCTCCATGGTGTCCCGGTGAACTTTGGGGAGCAAACAGCAAGTCAAATGCAGTACTCGTCTCCGCTTGTCTTCATCAGGGATTTCTAAAACACACATTGTTAGCGAAGCATAAGCTGAGATCCCCGCCAAACTTACTTGCTGCTGTTATCCATAATCTATGAAGCTTATGGGTCATTATCGGATCGGGAAGCTCTCGTAGGAATTTCTTCAATAGTGCCGCAACCTGCACAGGAGTTTCCTTCGAGAAGTCAACTCCATCGCACCCTTGACCGTCGATCTGCTCGGCAAGTTCTCGAAGTCGTCTGATATTGCCGTTTTTGCGGAACACTCCCTCCACGGACATATCCATATTCCTCATAGCCGTGACAGTAAGATCCACCAGTGCAGGAATTCGTAGAGCACCAGGACCAACGCCATCGGTGGACTCAGCACCGTCCCGGTCGACGACCTGCTCCAGAGTTTTGCCGAAGATGCCCTTCTTTTTGGCAGCCTGTTGGTTTGCCTTGAAAGCCTTTCCGAAGCGATCCCAAAAGGTAGGTCTCTTGGTCTCGATGAGATCCAGCAACTCTTGCTGATTGAAGTGACCCTCTAATAGCGGCTCCATCGATAGCACTGCAATATGTCGGACGATAAAATATTCCAGGGCTGAGAGCTCCGAGAAGTATCTTCTGGGCCTCGTCTGGTTCTCAGAGACTTGGTCAAGCTCTCTACCACCAGAAATATCCCGTCGATGGCCATTCAGCAGCTTTGGCTTTGGCTCGTGTCCAACCAAGTTGCCTCGGGCGTATTTGGAAGCGTTGGGTCGTTGCTCCCTAGCTTGCTCTGCGGCGACTAACCTCGGAATATCATCTAGTGCGATAGATTGGGCCCCGAAGGTAAGCTGATTCTCTCCCGTGCCGTCGCGGTCGTGAATGATCTGAAGACTTTGTCGATTTTTTCCGGGTGCGCCATCAACATCACCAGCAGAGCCTGGTCGGGCAAAATCTCCACCAGGACCTTCAATGATACGCGATGACCGTGCCTTCTTTTGCGTTGTGGATAGATGTCTGTCCATCCTGGTTGAACGCAGTCGCCTTATATCGCCTAGAGTTTGTTCATAGGATGTGGACCCACGACGGTCAGGAGGAGCGGTTGTGCCTGCATATGATTTGGATCGAGCATCTGAATTAAGCAAGGGAGGCGTCGTCGATTTTGAAAAGCTTCCTGGTCCGATTCGATGCCCTTGGCTAGAATCATACGCTGAGAGATTTGGGTCCTCTACGAAGAAGTTTAGCAAATGTCCATGGTCCACGAAAGCGACGACATTACCTGACGTGTGAGGGAGTGCACCTTGACTGCGCAAAGTTGCCAGAAGGCGAGCGTGTGCAACCAAAAGAAGGTGCACGTATTGTTGCAGGCGCGTGATAGGTATGAAACCTCCTTCACCATCAGCATACTGCATCCTGTGATCGGAACAGAAGACTTGTTGGACAGAAGGACTCCAATGGGCGTCTGTGATGTCCTCGCTCATATCTCGATTGCAGGTCTTGCATTTCAAGCAATTGAGATGAAAGCAGCGATCGGCCTTCTTCACACATCGATCCTCAACAGGCTTGCTGCAGATCGGACAGTGATCCGACTCTCCACGAACGAAAGGTTCAGACTCAGCGATCGGATCCGCGCTCTCACTCTGCTCCAATCTTGCTTCTAAAGAATTGATCTGATTCAAGAACCGATTCAAGCCTTCCGAACTCCCTGCTTCGCGCTCCAACTTCAGCGCTCCTTGTAGACAGATGCGAATGAGAAGCTTGAGGTAATGCGCCAGGCCCGTGACCAGAGATAGAAGCTCCTGGGTGACCCCCAGCCTTCTCATACCACCGTCATGCGATTCCGAGAGCAACGAGAAGAAGGACACGACTTTCTTACACAACAACTTGGCTTCTCGATTATACGATAGGCCTATACCTGGATTTAGCCGAAGAGATCGATTTTGGTCCTCGATGGAAAGAGGGACCATACCTTTTCCTGTCTGTGCTATGAGCTTCCTGTCCAGATCATCGGTACAGGAAAAGAAAACGTCGATGTGAACAATGAATCTTTTGGCGGCCATGATCCCGTCGAAATAGACGCCGTTGCTGACGTGTAAAAGCATATCGGAAATGCAGGTCGCCGACCGTTCTTCGAAGGTAGAGAGGGTCCGCCATATCCACAAGACCTTCTCTTCCACGCGCTCTTCCTCTTCTCGTACCGCCCTGCGGACGTCCTCCGTTGCTGCATCATCTGACATCGCCTGGTCCAGAAGGGGAGGTGGCTTATCTTTGTCGTGCAGCCGTACGTTCCAGTATTTGTGAATCATGTAACACTCGGGATGCCAATGCTGGTTTTGTCCATTCCTGAATATCTCCACGAATTGCTTCAGAATCGAGTTCTGGCAGCCAGTGCACCGCTGAGCGAATTTCGTTGAATAGTGATAATGGCAGTATACGTTGCTTTCGTGCTCGTAGTAACTGTCTTGTGCTCCAAACACAGTCGGACATAATGTACACGTAAAATGCTCAATATGGTACTTTCGATCCAGTGCAGTGATATACGAGCCACGGAGAGCGCCTCCACACTGGTAACAGATCAGATCTAGTCGCTTGAAGTAATCGGTTTCGCAGAGGGGATATTGATTTGGGCCTTCGTCGGGTACTGGGAAGAACTTTGAAGCAACGATTTTCCCGCATTCCTGGCCAGGTTAGCACGTACAAGTCGGACATGGGTTGTTTGTGATGATCACGCACCTGACAGGTAAAACACTCCAGATGAAAGGTGTTGTCCAGCGCCCTCACAAATTGTCCGGCAAGCGGTTCGCCACACTTTCCGCAGACTCTCGAACCGCTTGGCCGCCTGCTGCCATTTGTGGACGAAGTTTTCTGCCGTTCTGCAGGAGTGCCGACAGGAGGAGCGAGGTCAGTATCTCGCATTTGCCGGTCCGTCATCTGCATTTGCTGCATGTTCTGCGTCGGCTGCGCTGGGTCTTGGTAGGGATATTGTTGTGGTATATTATCAGGTGGAGGGGTGTTTGAGTACATCTGCCGCGAGTTTGCGATTCCTCGCGCATCTGAGGGCAGTTGTGATAGTGTATGAGGCTCGTACCGACCTGGTGGCTGCTGCTGGCGACCCTGTTGTTGTTGGTATCCATTGTGTGGGTTCCAATTCCCCTGGCCCTCTGGAGGAGACCCGCCCGCGTACGGGGCAACCATGACGGTGGTTATTCCAGCTCTTCTATCTTGTTATAGTGCTCGGTCGGTCTTGAAGTGGTTGCAGGCTCTAGCAGGGCGGATTATGCTTGGCAGAGACCGAGGGGGTGCGCGTCGGGCGGTGGTTAATAGAGCCTTGCCGGTGGATTGCGAAGTGCGGCTCGTGATAGTTGGTGTCCAAGAATCGGTATTCTGAGGGCTATGGTGGTGTCCAGGGGTAAAATGGCAAGAATGGCAGGGTCCTGAGGATGATGGTGAGGGAGTGAGACTGTTTTTAGACGTCTTCGTCGAGCAACCTCGTCGCGCGTCGGTGGTGAGAAAGGGCTGGCAACAGACTGGTCGTGGCGGTTCTGTCCAGAATTGATGCGCGGGGCCTGGACATAGAGGGAGGACTGTTGTGGTCGGCTCTGGGATCTTGTTGTTTCACCACGACCAGACCAGAAGTCGAAGAAGTTGGGTGGATCCAGTGCCAGTGGTCTAGCGCTGTTCGCTGTGAGTTGTCGCTGCTAAACCGCCAAAGTAATAATAGACAGGCCAGTACTACGAGAACATAGATATTTCACCATCACCAGATTCGCAGCCGTCACGGGAACAGTCCATTGTAGAGGCTCTGTTCGCGACTGAATATCGCATTTTTCGATATCACAGTTCACATCTATACATCACTTGCGCTCCTCCTGAATCTCTTCTACCCGAACGCCCTCACCACCTCGAAGCGCATAGTCTTGGAGCCACCATAATCTCCGACTGAACGCATAATCTGCACGCAAACCGCTGACGCCGTGTAACATCGCAACCACAGAGACCGTAGAGTAGAACAGCGCCAGCGTTTGCTAGACAACCGCAGCGGCGCGTGCTCAATACCATTCGAACGAACAATCTCGATTGCCGCAACCATCCTCCCACAAGACAATGGCAACCAACGGTCATACAGCCAGTGCGCCGGACGGCTACGTTATCAAGATCCTGAATGGCGAGATAGTGCGCGCTCCCTATGTCCCGGCGAGGAAGAAGCCAGGTCAGGAGGAAGATGAAGAGGCCGGCGCGACAATCAGGCTTGGACCCGACTTTCAGGACGCCCACGCGTTATCAGTGTCGGAAGCGCGTCTGATCGTAGAGAAAACAGAGGAAGTGCGCAAAAAGACTGGAAAGAAGCTGCGAGAGACCGAGTGCGTACTTTTGCGACTCAAACTGGGAGCATGAGGAAGTCACTAACCCCGTGTCCGGTGTAGGAACCTTTTGAAAATGCAGACATACATGGACACATTCGCCCGCTTCAGATCATTGGGAACACTGAATCAGATCGAGACCTTGCTGGCCAACTACGAGTCGGTAGGGATGGACTCCTTCGAGAAGGCGCAGTTGGGTAAGCCGCTCCAAGAATAGCCCTTTGAGCATGCCATCTGACTACCCATTCTCCCTGTAGTATCTCTCGCCTGTGTCGAAGCCGAGGAAGCGAAAACCCTTATCCCATCCCTTAGCGACAAGATATCGGACGAAGACCTCACCAATCTCTGCGAGCAAATTTCTCAGCAGCGACAATTTATGGACGACGCCTAAAGTGCGCGCCGCTTTTTCAAATGGACTTTACTTTCCCTATCAACTCGAGTCTTTCAATTACAAGCATAGCGAATGGTGTTGGGACTTGGCAAAAATCAATATTTGCATGAAGAAATGGTCGTCGCTCATCGCCTCGAAATCCTATAGCCGCCAAGTTCGGCCAATAAAAGGAGAGGATTGAAAATGAATACCACAACAAATGGATTTGAATGCGACAACTTGAACGAACGGATGATTGGATGCAAGCTGCGGCTCTAGATAATCAAATTAGAAACGTAAAAAAAACTCATGAGAAGCCGATTCGACCTATTGCTTGATTACGATCTTCACTCATATGACCTCTTTTACACCCGTTGCAATGCCTATGGTATTCATCGACCAATTGAAGGCTTGTAGGGCTGACATTTTTTTCAGTCCATGGGGCGACAGCGTCAAAGTCCGACTCTCAGGAAAAGGAGACGGATTCCGACATCGCAAATTACTGACATTCAACCTCGCCAGGCCCAGGGAGAAAGGCTGGTCTACCATCGACGGTTCCCAAGTCCAGTACCGTCTTCCAATTTCTCGCCCGACAAGCGGTCAGAACCTTCATGTCGACGTATCACATCGTAAAACACCAATACAACAAAAAGCCTGAAAGAAGAGAGGAATAGTCGTGGTATGCATTTCCTGGGACTGCAGATTTTCTCACTGCCCCAGGACTTGCTATCTTGGGTGTTTGGATCAGATCTTTGAGCGACTTTGATTGAATTCGCAAGTACCATCGAGTATTTGGAGCAAACGTCTAAACGTGTAAAAGGATCAAATTTCAGCAGGTGATCAATTCCTGGGCGGGTCCTCGTTTGTGACATAGTAAGAATACAGTTGTATCTATGACAAGATACCGAATCGAAAGCCCGCATGTGAGCGACCTTGGCCCACATAGTTAAACATGCCATTAACGGCAGACGTATTTCATCTCTTTGCTCGACAATGTGATGTGCAACGAGAGTCTTTTGGCATAAACCCTTGTTTGGCTAGGCATGTGAAGAGAATACCTGGACATTTCTTGATACGAACCATCGTTATTGCAAGATCCATTTGCGTCAACTTCGATCCTCTGAAATGAGACTTGCTGAGCATCCCTCTGCTCTAGAATCTTCATTCGGAAATTTGTGCCGCTCCTTTCATGGAGGTCACAAGATACTTCAACCCTCCGAGAGTCCTTTTGGTGCCGTCCAAGGAAGCCCGAGCTTATGCATTTCCACAGCGAGCTGGAATATATAGTCGAGACTGTGTGTTGTACATTAGCAAACGCCAAAGTACGCTCAACGAAATCTGCAGATACATACCTTTCACACTGTGTCTTGGCCTTATGCACATTGTCGCCCCAAACATATCTACAGTGCCCGTCAGCGCCTCAACCTCCCCCATCAAAGGTTATACGAGAACAACTCACATCCCATGCCTCCTCACAAGCACAGCATACGTATCCGGATACCTCTCCATCGCCTCCTCCAACGCCTCCGTCAAATCCTCCTCCTGCGCCGTATTCTCAATAATCGGCACAACCAACTTATCAAAATACCCCAAACTCCCCGTCTTGCCCCGTCCCCTCCCAATCCCCTTGATCTGCTCCAGATGCTCAATCTCAAAGCACGCCTCTTTACCGTGATCCCTTTCCACCAGCAGCGTGATGAGGACGGCCCATTGCGAGTGTGTGTGGATTGTGCAGCCGGCGCCGCGGTCGAAGGCGGCGAGGAAGAGAGGTGTGCATTGGGAGGGTTTGAGGGTGGGTGGTTTGCGGAGGTAGGTTTTTGTGGGGTAGTGCAGGACGAAGATGTCGGTTGGTTGGAGGAGTTCTTTTTGGACGCCGGAAGGGGCGAGGTAGATGTTGTCGTCTTTGCGGATAGACGTGCCGCCGCCTGTGCCCGTGACCTTGTGTGGGATTAGATTTGTGTTTTGTGTAAGGGTGGAGAGCGTTCGGTGTTCTTCTTACCCAGCCTAGATTGTAGAACTTGCGACAGAGCTCACAGATTAGGTTAGCGGGGTGTTGAGAGTCCTTGGATTCTATGAGATGTTCGTGGTTCGGAGTCTGCTCGCTGTTGGAAGCCATGATCTGCGCAGAGACAGAATTGCTGCTTGTCTTTGAGGACAAGACAAAGATTGTGAAGTTTATGTTCGCCGTATGAAAGTTTTGCCTCGAAATTTAAAGTATGGCGCGATACGATGCGTAGAAGCACTGCACGTGGGTAGATCTATGGCGGAGCAGCACGCAATAATTTCATGATATGAGGTCCCGGCTCACCCACATGTCGAAGAATGGATGTATACCTAGTGATGCTTGGAAGAGTGGCTGTATTTAGGCAAGGCTGAAGTTCACCCCGCGGAAGGCTGGGTGAAGAGCTGCCACCTCTTTACAATCACGACATCCAAATGGAACAATTGTATTAACCACATCTACGAAAGTTCGAATCGATGGCAGCGTTCCAAAATTTAAGCAGCTTGCCAATTGTCCTAAAGTTGAGACGGGTCACTCGATCAAGCTTATTTGATCAGCTTGTCACTCAAGCACCGCGCACTCAGGAGTTCCAGAGAAACACACCATCTCCGTGACCGCAATACCATAGTAATGCAGGATCGCAGCAGGGATGCTTTCGACTGCGATCGATTCAGAACAAAAAATGATATTGTCATCACGTGCTCCGAGCCAATCAAGCCTAGCGCCACAATCCTGCTACCTCAAAAACTCTGCATCAAACCCAAACCTCCATCAAGACCCATCCAGTACACCAAAACACTTTATATCGGTAAGTCCAGACATCTCCTCTTCTTCAAAGCACACGAATTACATGATGAGCCAATAGACCCTCAAATCTTACATATAGGAAGAGCCGTATTAGTGATTCGGGGTGTTCGCTCGCCAAATCGGCCCCCATTTATGAGTCGATGCTTAGAAAACGGGTATCTGAATCTAATCGCCAAAAACGCATTGTTGATGAATGTCTTAGGAACAGAATGTCGAGCTAATTGTGTTGGTATAGGTTGTAATTGAGCTAGACGGTGCTAGTACCACGGGTCCATGAATATCACTCAGAGCGCGCATAGCAAATTCAAACGGCTTCTTGGGAGAGACCAACTTGTTGATCCGACCGTGCTGGCTCCTGGATATACAGCCCGTCATCAGGACTGAAAGATGGTATACCGGTGAGCCATCGGAGCTCCCACGACTTGGCCCAGTGAAGTCATCACAAAACGAACCCTACAGGACTCATTATCGCAGCACTGATAGCAGAGCATCTCGTTATTCTGCTAGCTCCCACGAGAAAATGAGTCCCGGCATATGTGTGTACAGCGCTACGACTACTCCCATGTCTACGTGTTGAAGGATTTATCTACGTGCCTAGATCAATTGCCCTTTCATTACCAAACACCTACCCATTCTATCTCTATGAGGGCCTTGGGTGCATGGAGAAAGGGTAACATACCTACCTTGGATGGAGCCCTTTTATGTTGATGAGACGTGTTGACCTGGCGTGATCCGCTGGGCTTATGATGGGGGCGAGGTGCAGAGATGACGCCAAGGAGGTCGGGTTTGAGTTTAGGTTGGGGAATTGAAGCACTTTTGTGTCGTCTATGGCCTATTAGTAGAAGAATAGTTCCAGCATGCAATCTTTCGTCATGAGTGGACTAACATGTGAGATGGACGACGTGGTGAATTGTTGGCCGAATCACAATCACAGTGCATATACCCCGAGCATGCGTGCACACAAATTGTTTATGAACGTGGACCTTGGTTTGCACGCCAGAATGCTGCAAAGTGATAACTGGAAATTTACTCATGATTCCGTATGAGCTCAAGGCGTGACAGTAAAAGACTTGGTCTCAATAGCGCCACCAACCACGCGATCTCCCGTCAGAACCTCCGTGGTACAAATCAGCAACTTCCTTCCCCTGCCCTCTTCCTTCAACTGCTTCGCAACAAACCTCAACGCTGCAATCTCAGCTCTACACACTCCTCCTAAAAAGAAGACAATAACAGTCTTCAATCCATCCCCATGTGACCCATTCAATATCTGTCTGGCCTTGACAGCCTTCTCGTCGCCCTGCTGAATCTCATCAAAAGTGGCTCCGCGGACTTGCCTGACCGATTCTTCGAAAGGCTTCCATCCGTGCGTCGCACTCGATGCTGCTGCCGTGGGAGTTGCTCCCTTCTTCGCCACAAGTGAAGAGAGGTATTGTTTCTGCAGAATACATTGCACCAATCGAATACTCAGTGGCGCGTATCCACTGAACACGTACGCAACATCGTCCGGCTCCGTCTCATTGACTTCATCAACGATGAGATGTAGATTCTTCCGCACGGCGGTGTAATTCGTGATTTTGCCGATCGGTCCTGCTGCTGCGCCGACGAGACCACCACCAATACGAGGAATAAGAAGACCCATTTTTTCTAGCGAGGATAGGGTTAAGAGGTGTTGGTAACCGTAGCCTTGAATGATGGCGCGCTTGAAGTGTTCGAAATCCTTAGGTCGTATGCCGTTGCTGAACAGAGACTCGATGCATAACAGTCGTAGAACCGTGGATAGGGGTACATCTCGTGCGATCAATTCCTCGATGTTCTCGTGTTGAGTAGCTGGATCAGCTCCAGCGGCGATGTTTTGTTGGACCTCAAGCACCCGTGAGAAAATCTCCGAGCGTGTCTTCTGGATCACTTCTTCAGCAAGACTGGTGTGGAGCTTCAGACTTGCTTGTTCGGCTTGGTAGCCAGGCAGTTTTGTGACAAATTCTCGTAGTTCTGCAGTCGTTTTCGCAGAGGAACGACTGTCGTATGTTGACTGTAGTCGACGAGCAACTTTGTTTAGAAGGGGTCCGACAACGGCACAGTTTGAGTCTCGGAGGGTGCCATAAATTGAATCTGAGCCATCAAGTAAAACCTTGCGCTTCAGGGATTGCGTAGCAGCGGCTGATGAGGACCCAGCTTGAGCGGCTGGGGCAGTCCCTACTGTCGACGAATCTACTTCCACTTGGTTTGCGTTGATACCATAGTATTCGTCTATCAGACCTTCATAAGTCAATTGTGTGAGTAGGGCGGTCGGGAAATCGACTTCTCGATCAATTATGATGAGGCTTTCGATCGAGTTGCTCGGGGTGATGTCGAGCATCGACGTGCCACTGTTATCACCACCTGCGCTCAGTTCTGAACGCATACGAATGAGAAGGTCTGCCAATCGTTTTGCATAATCGCCCTTCCCTGTGATGCGTGGAAACAGTCCGTGTTTCTGCTGTATGCCCATGAGGGCTTTAGCGGCAGTAAAAATGGCTCCTGGATCTTTCCACTACGTATGAACTTTTAGCTAAGCTTAGGATATAGCTCCAACAGACATACGAGGTACAAATCCGTGAATGAATCATCGAACTCCAATGACAGGAGATCATCCGCCAAGGGCATGAAGTACAGAGGGTATTCATGCACGCTCACTTCTCCGAGGACACCAGACTCTCCAAAGAGCTGATCCGAAACTAGCGTTCGACGTGGAACCCAAATGACGCTGAATTCATGATCCACTTGACTGCTGCTTCGGAGACGCTTGATCTGGTCTTTGAATGTCAGCAAAGTTTAGACTTTTCCTTCCATTGCAGGGTCTGCGGAGAAGCTCAAATGTTTTGCTGCTGCTTGTAGCTTCCTAAGGCATTACGGTGGAACTACGGGTAGCTTCTTCTAGGCACATGACTTGGACTATGCAGAGTGGTATTTTGCTCCCACATATTCCTCTGTGCGTGCCAAAACAGGGGATGCACAGGCAGAGGAATGGCTCTCTCTGTGACCAGCCAAGGCGACAACTCGAACCCTACGTTCCGCTCCAGCCTCCTCTGGAGATAGCGACAATAACGGCAACTTCCCTCGCAATACAAGAAATGATCGGGTGCTGGACGCATTAACATACCAGCTATTAATGAGACCTTCGCAGCTTTGGCTCCTCGAGCAAGAAAGATAATGTTACGCTGAGAGGAGTCGACATTGTCGTTCTCCAAGAAAAAGACGCGATCAACTCCGTATTCTTGCAAGGTGGAGAACTTGACAAACAGTCCCAAGGGGCCTGCGAGGGATCGCTCGAGGACGAGATTTTTCTTTCCACGAACCTGCATTATCAGTGTCGAAACCTCACTTATTCCATGTGCTCTCACCTACAGTTTCAAGTAATGACAACAACTCCCTTCTTGCTTTGTCGCCAAAATCGCTTGGATTTATGGACGTGATGGGCGCCATCTCCAAGCTCTTGCGATTTCGTGTGCTACCTCATCGGGGACTATGTTCCAAGGGCGGCATCCGTCACGGTCACCTCGAGAAGCAGATACTATAGATTGAGGATTATATCGAAGCCTGGGATGGAAGGAAATTGGTGTTGAAGCCGCCGTGACCTCTTTCGAGTCCCCACTTTCCTTACACCTCCCGAGAGTCTCTCCAACCTCTACAACAACAACATTCTTCCACCAGTGCGCCATCTCAGACATTTTCGCCTACCACTCCGTCCTCTCCACTGGACAGAGCTTTCAATCGTTCACAGAAGCGCCAGAAGAATGAGGACGGTTCACCACAGCACTCGCATCCAACAAGACCGTGTAGACGAAGCCACATCCAGAATCCAAGATGAAGCCTTTTTTGACGCCCAGCTTTTGCGCTCCATTACGCTTGCGCTATCAAGTGTAGGCTTTGATAGTGTCATGCCGACAGCTTTGGAGGCATTCCGTGCACAAGTAGATCAGTGTATGGTCACTTTGCATAACACCTTCTCATAGCTGACATAAACGCGCAGATATGCGCCGTTTCTTATCCTTGGTTCACTCTTCAATGGTATCAAACCGACGAATGCAGCCTATTCCTCAAGATTTCGTCACAGCTCTCGCAAAATTTGGCCTGAAGCCGAAAGAACTCCTTCCTCATGTACAGCTTCCTCTCATACCGAGCATCGTCCAGCCTCCGGTACCCCCAGGCCCTCCAGAGGAGCCCCCTCTGCCGTCGACAAATGATATCCTTGGACCAGAGCTAGTGGGGCTAGCAATTCGTGAAAAGTACATACCAGCACACCTGCCTCCGTTACCTAGCCGACACACTTGGAAGGACACTGAGATATACACAAATCGGGAAACAGATGCTCGGAAAATTCGGGAGCTGGCAACGGAAGAGGGCGTGCTGGCAGAAAAGGCAATGAGAAAACTCATGGCGGGTGCGGCACTTTCAAAACCAGCATTAGGAGGCAGGAATTCACGGAAAGATCAAATAATCTGGGAACAGACTATGAACGCAATATTGAAAATGGATGAGGAGCAAGCTCCGCCTGAGGACGGGATTGATTGGCCAGGCGGCGGTGAGACTGCTGCAAGCCTGAATACGGCTATACCAGTCAATTACGATCGGAGGTTCTGGCGGCAGTCTGCACGAGGCACTTGACTGAGCAAGGTTTCCACACAAAAATGTGAATGACCCAAAAGCGATAGATGAATATGATACCCGGTGCTGGAGGTTTATTTATTTTTGGATTAGCATGGCGTGTGGCAAAATCAGTGAGCGGTATTCCTTCACGCGTCTAATTTCGTTGGATTTATAGACTTGCCTTCGTGCGTAACGAGCCAGTTGTCATTCACAAGTCGATCTTGCTCTTAAATGAATTCGTACAAAAGCCCTCAAATTGCCATTTGATCCGTTGGAAGATGGCTCATAGCACAACTGCCCTCAAGTGCATCGGCGTGCTCCAGCGAATTCCATGTACACCAAGAATGAGAAGAGTTTCCAGGCCTCCATCGACTCGTTGAGGTTGTCTGTGATGATCTTCTTCATCTCTGCCATAGCTTTGCTATTTCTCCCACCCGACTGCCACTGATACATAACCTGAATTCATCATTCCTCAGGCATGCATTCCCACTCTGTAGTCTCGACAGTCAAACCTCCGGCACACCTAAGACAATCCTCAGCATTCACCCATGTCCAAGTTTGTCGACTGGAAATTTACCTCCTGAACAATCTCAAAAATGGAGTACATATTATTGGGTTTGGCTTCTCTCCTGCATGCACCATTTGAGGTGGAGGACATTTAAATTGGGTCATTGCATGCAATTTGCATTTCTTCAGATCAACGGGCTTCTCGATTGTTTTGGTCTGCGGTGGTGATGTGGTGCTGTTCTTGGGGTCTGGAGGGTTCAAGTTGACTCTTTCTTTTGTGGTAACGTGAGAGGAGAGCTCGCTGAAGTGGAATTTTTTAACGCGTGGACCGGAGGTTGATCTGTCGGGGTCCATTGATGGATTTAACGAGAAGAGTATTCTCGAGATGGGTGTTTCTTGCAGTCGTCGTTGAAGAGATCAAGGTTCCCGCACGTGAGACAAAGGACTTCCATCTTCAACCGAAGTTCTTCTCTTTCTCGATACACTTTCAGCTTTCTGACAACATCAAACGACAATATCATGCGGCAGCTGCACAATGAGTGCGGCTGATCTAGGCCGTCGCCTGCTAGGTGCCAGCGTAGAGAAGAACCTAGGAGAGGTGAGACAATAATCACAGACATCTCACGCCACCGCATTTGCTCTTCGTTAGCAGTATACTTCTATCAAGGCTGACAAGATCCGATGGTAGGTCTTAAGTTCCTTTCAGCTCCAATGTCATCAACCATATCATCTGCCAGCTCTCGAAAAGCTATTCCACATTGACTCCACTTCCAACCATGAAGGAGAACATCAACCACAATCGTCGTCGCGAAAGTTTCCTATCATTGAGTTATGCTCTGAAGAATCCGGTACAGGAAAAACACAACTTCTCTACCTCATCACAGCCATTGCGACTTTGCCTGAGATCCATTCAGACCACGATTTGGGAGGTAGAAATAGCGCCATTGTAATCATAGACACAGAAGGTCGGTTTGACATTCAGCGACTCTCTGACGTGATGAAAGGCTATATCCTCTCCAGGTTCGCTGCTTGTACGGATATCGGCGACCTGGTACTCAGATCTCTGCAACATGTTCATCTTTACCAGCCTCAGGACCTTGCTTCCTTGATCGCGACGTTATCATCAATACGAAGCTATCTATTGACAGAAGCTGAAAGGGTAGGTATATAATTTCCTTCTCATCTCGATGATCCCAAATTTGCACAATAGACACTAAATTTGCCGAGTTCCGCCGCCCTCTCCACAGCGTAATCGTCGATTCAGCGAGTGCCTTTTACTGGCAAAACCGCGCTGAACTCGACGAAAACTCAACTACGACCTCAGCAAACACAATCTCGCAAATCCAGAATCCCTACGCGACTCTTATGCACCATCTGCGTATCCTATCTCAAACCTTCAGATGTTCGATCATATCAACTTCTCACGTCTTTTCATCAACATCAAAAGAAACGGGCGAACGTGTTCTTCGCACGCTACCAGCACTTTGGTCATCATTTCCAACAACAAGACTGTGTTTGAGTCGGGATCCAGTCCGAAAATTCCCTATTGGAGTAAGTGCAGAAGAGGCGTTGAGGGAACAGGCGGCAAGAATGGAGGCTGTGCGGAAGGCCGGTTTCAGTGCTTGTACGTTTGGTGGGAAGAGAGTCTTCGGGTTTGCTGTGCGTGAAGAGGGAATAGAGATGGAATGAGACGAATTCTGAGATGGAAGGACTCTGTTTGTGTAGATGGTATCGTGAGTTTCTGCGCCTCAGCCCATGGTACATGGTATAAGTCTCTCATGGCCGAGATAAAAGGCCCGTCTCTGATCTGACTCCAGGAAAGAGGTCGGACTGAGGCTTCACCATCATTAGCGAGCTCAGGTAACCAAGTTAAGTAGACATAATTACACATCACTCGCCGTCTGCTGTCTTACTTCTTCACGCTCTCAACACGAACTCCAACTTAATCTTCTCTGCAGTCTCCCGTCCTTGCCGTGGGAATAGACATTCCAGATATGTCCCAACTGCCCGTCCACAATAAATGTGAAGACGCATTGACACCGCCCTAGATAGATATATCCCACCATCCACGGCGTAGCTCACCACCACAATGGTCAGCATGGCTGCTCGAATCTACGTCCAGGTCTACACACAGCTTATAAATGGGTTGAACAGTCCAAATCGCTGCGACCGAGGAGAATCTCCGCATGCGCGCCTTCGTCTCCTTTCCTAATATCTTCAATCAGGACGCAATATGTAACAAGTCGATCAACGAGGTTGAAACTCTGCTTAAAATGCGCTTACCGAGTATCGTCACTACAATCGACGACACCCGTCATATCTTACCATCGATGTAGCAACGATTGAAAAGCGGAAGGACACCGGATTAACGAAACCGCTGCAACACTGATATCAATGATTGTATATAGAACAACTTAATCTGTCCTGGGTATCTAAATATGATCTTACACGCAACAGTCCATCCACAGACATTGCTCACGACAGCAACTCATCCTTTCCAAGCATCTTAGCCATGGGATCATTCTCCTGGGTCCTCGTCCTCTTATACTCCTCCAAATCCTCTTCCGTGACACCCGCCCTCATCTCATCGAGCGTCCGTTTCCGCCTCTCAGTTTCCGCCTTGCCATTACTCGTAACCTCCCGATCATCCTCCACAGCATTCGGTACATGTTTCTCCTCGACCTCTTCCTCTTCCACTTTCCCAGCAACTAGTTTAGGCACCACCTCCACGCTCTCACCAAGATCAGCCGCCGTCCGTAATCTCTTTGCTTCGTCAAAGGCGATTTTGCCTTGTTCGCCTGTGCAGTAACTGTTCTTGATCATCTGGTGACAACAAGCGTAGCCCCATTGGAAATCCGACCACCAACTGCCCCATACTGATGTGTGGTTGTTGATGTATACGTCCTCTGCGAACTTTGATTTCGTGCTCTTCTTTGGGGCGCCCTTGATCTGTCCCGATTCGTCGTATTCGACGTAGCGTTCTGACGAGACGACCGCTACGTCTTTGAGGGCTGAGTTATCTGGCTGTGCACCGTACTTTTCGAGTAAAGCCTTTTTCTTTGCTTCCGCCTTTGCCTTTGCTTCTTCGAGCTCTTTCTTCCGTAAGAAGGCTCCTTCGGTTGGGTTTGCTTGAAGATGTATCTTCGATGTGTCGCCTCGTTCCTGTTTCTCCCATGCATATCGTGTAGCCTTCTCAAACTCCGCAGCATCACCACTCTTCCTGACAAAGTTCTCCTCGGCGACCAGTAGAGCCGCTCGATCGCCAGTCGTGGCTCCAGAGTCCATCATCGTCCTTGTTTTCGGGTCATATTTCGCCGAGTCCTGATCCAAGTTGAGTAGATATTTGGCCGTATCCTCTCGCAACCGCAATTGTCTCGTAGCCGTACTTTGCTGCCTACCCATATCCGTCTCTTCCTCGTACCGGTCCCCGTCGCCCGCTTCCTCACCCTGTACCGCTCTCTTCAGTTCCTCCATCTCTTTATGCTGCTCCACCACTTGCTGATACGCTTCACTCGCATCGATGCCATTCCACCGGTCTCTCTTCGCGTCAAACCCCAAGCTCACATCTTCAATAACCTCATCAGCTTGTATGTTCTTGCCGCTGTACTTTGCGCCAACCTTGCGCTTTTTCTCCAGACAGTCCTTCGCTTTATGCGTCATGGAACCGCAGTTCTCACATGCGCCTTTGCGGAACTTGGTGGCGGCCGGGCCCTTCTTCTTGCCGCGATCGTACCATTGTGAGTTTGCGAGGGTATCATCTTGAACTTTTTGGAGACGTTGATGTTCTAGGTAATCTTTGCCGGAATCGTCTGTGTCGGGGACGTAGAACGGTTTGTTGGCGATGAAGCTGGGTATGTATTCGTTACGCTCTTTTGCTGCGGCGCCTACGTCGGGCTTTTTGGGCTGGCCTCTGAAGGCCTCTGGCATGGTGGCGGATTCGTTGAAGAGGGTTTGGGTGAAGGGGAATGTCCAAAGTTGGGATGTTGATTGGTTACATGCTTCAACTTTCCCGGAGGCATGCTCGGACTGGTCACGTGGTTTGGTGTTGTAACCTTTCGTAGGTAGACTCGGAGAGTGGGATTTCGACGTAGCAAAGGTATGGTAGATTTACTACTGTGGGTACGAATCTTTTGATCTGATGTGCTCTAATGGGTAGTAGTTACCATCTTCAAAATAAGGAAGGGGTATTTCACTGCTATCAATGCTTTGATTTCACCAATATGCTATTCCTTCTTCCGTTCGTTCTTCTATGTACTCATAAGCTTGTAGCTCGTTTCCCAGATCACTGCACTCTTCACCTACACGACATTTTTCTCCAACCATTCTTCCCATTGCTCTTTGCTGAAGGAGCTGGAGATGCTGTTTTCGACCACACCCTGCGGAGTATTAGCTTCCAACCATGTGTCCAGAGAAGTGAAGACCTCACGTTGAATAGTACGGTGGGCGTAACATGCACACCAGTCAGTCTGTTCATCTTGACCAAGACCTTGAGATCATTCGTGACAGAGTTTCCAGTGTTCAGGCTGCCGTCCTTCCCAGGCTTGTCGCTGATTTCGAGCAGATCATAGACCTTCTTTTCATCCAAGTCTACACTGGCAGCAATCTTGGCCAAGCGACGGTAAGTGGCATTTCGAGTCTCGTTGACAACATTGACGTCGAAAAAGGCCGCCTGCTCATCAAATAGCTTTTTGGAGAAATCCCAGAAGCGGTCAGGAGAAAGCTGAAGGACAGCAACGCCGGCTTCATGCACCAATGTAGAAGATGGATGCCTGTACGCTATGTAAGTATCTCGATGGACCGCCTTCCAGATCACTAGTACCAAGGCTGAATTTGCTGGCGAAAGACAAGCTGCAGCTTTCCGCTGTATTTTGTCGTGATTGTTGGAAGGACCTTGTCGTAAACAGTGTCGAACATTTTCTTGGAGAATGGACAGACTGTGCGATTACATTTTAGAGACTGTCATGTTCACCCTAGGCGATATGCTAGAAAGACACACCATAGTCGAGATACAGCTCCAACGTGTGGATTGTCTTTGGCTTAACGCCAGCGGCCAGGATTTGACCTCCAAACTTGGGATTGAGAGCCATGTCTGCGAGGAGGAATATAATCTTTATGTGAATTAGTAATAGTTGAAGCTCGCCTTAGTTTTCGGAGGTCGGTGGTTGATGTCGAATGACGGGCTCATCGATCAACATCACGAATTTGGACCCTGAAGACACGGGTGATTTCAATCCGCACTTCGTTGGTCTGATCGTCTTCGGGATGGCTACGAGTAACATGGCCTCCCTCGGACCATTACCATACCGTCTCCGGAAGCCGTACTGCCCTCTCGTGTCTTTGACAAGCAGAAGTTGGGCTAGTATGCGAAGATTTTTCGAGGCTCAAGGCGACGGCCCAGGGCAGCTTTTACGATGGCTACAGTTGCCTTTATGGTCGGATTCGAAAAGGGCAACTATCTCCGCATGTATGCACAACCCACCGGCGATATCTCCGGGGGCCTGGGGAGATCCAAAGCCGAAAGGAAACATCTAACGACTGTTCTTTACCATATAGCAGGACTCAGTGACTCACATCATCGCGAGTTGGTATTTCTCTGGTCCCTGCGACTTCTCCGCTCCCAGCAGATCAAATCAAGCAGGATTGCCCATGTCGATTCGGATACTAGTAGTCCACATTGCTTCCGGAGGTACAATGCAGGCAGGAGAAAGATGCCTTGCTATCACACGTATACATACAAGGCCGCAGGCTTGAATGTATGGCTGGATGCTGGCGCACGTGTCAGGCTATTTCCTGCTCGACAATTCACATGTGAAGGTCAGACATCCCAAGACGGGTGCATCAGATGATGGGCGCCACCGGCCCTGAAGCGACTCCAGCTACCCCACAGCCTGTCAGGAAGGGAGTCAAAGGACCGTCAAAGGGCCGTTCTCCATTTCTCCACATCATCTCGTACTCTTCACATGCTCGTACAATACACCGGGGTTGTTGCATTTTAAGCCTGGACTCCTTCACACTAAGCTCCCGGCAGAGTAGTTTACAACCAAATCCTGCCTTTACAAAGACGTGCCTCTTCATTCGCTGCTCCATCCGTGCATCACCCCAGTGGGCCTCGGCTCTCTATACGCCCTCCACGCTTCCATACTTGAAGCACAGGACGCCGCTCTCCAGCAGCTCCAGTAGATTCCCTTCTTCCCCACTACTTCGTTCTTGCCCCTATCGTCCCTTTAATATCTTTCACAATGCCTGAGAGAGTCATCGTCGTTGGCGCTGGTCTGTCCGGACTGAGCGCTGCTCACACCATCTATCTCAACGGCGGAAATGTTTTGCTGCTGGACAAGAACAGTAAGCTCGGTCTTCGTTACGAACGCATGAACCATCATACTGATTGTTCCATCCAGACTTCATGGGAGGAAACTCCACCAAAGCTACATCTGGTATCAACGGCGCCCTGACGCGGACCCAAGTCGATCTAAAGATTGCCGACTCGGTCAAGCAATTCTACGATGACACCTTCAAGTCGGCTCGTGACAAGGCCCGACCAGACCTGATCAAGGTTCTCACATACAAATCCGCCGCTGCTGTCGAGTGGTTGCAAGATGTCTTCAACCTGGATTTGACTCTCGTTTCCCGACTTGGGTAGGTGAAGCCATTGCCCTTTCTAGAGATCATTTCACTGACATCCGATGTAGAGGCCATTCCCAGCCCCGAACTCACCGTGGACACGATGCCAAATTCCCCGGCATGGCCATCACATACGCCTTGATGCAGCGATTCGAAGAGCTCGCCGAGTCGGAGCCGGAGCGGGTACAGCTCATCAAGAAAGCCGACGTTAAGCGCGTGAACAAGGAGGGCAACAAGGCTCTTGGTGTCACATACGTTTTTGGTGGAGAGGAGCACACTGTTGAAGGACCAGTCGTCCTCGCCACCGGTGGTTACGCTGCCGACTTCACAGAGGACTCCCTCATCAAGAAGCACAGGCCCGACATTATAGACTTTGCTACAACCAATGGTGCTCACGCCACTGGTGACGGACAGAAGATGCTGATGGCAATCGGTGCCAATGGCATTGATATGGACAAGATTCAGGTTCACCCAACTGGTCTCATCGACCCCAAGGACCCAGGCTCCAAGTGGAAGTTCTTGGCCGCCGAGGCTCTCCGTGGTGAGGGAGGTATTCTCCTGAACAGCAAGGGTGAACGTTTCTGCGATGATCTCGGTCACCGTGATTACGTCTCCAACATGATGCTGGAGCAAAAGAAGCTTGGCAACTGGCCCATTCGGCTTGTACTTAACTCAAAGGCATCTAATATCCTCGACTTCCACACAAGACATTACTCTGGACGTGGATTAATGAAGAAAATGTCCGGAAAGGAGCTTGCCAACGAGATCGGATGTGGACCAGACAAACTTCAGAAGGAATTCCAAAGCTACAACGCCATCGCAAAGGGAGAGAAGAAGGACCAATGGAACAAGAAGTACTTCCACAACCTGCCATTTGACGTCTCTGACACCTTCCACGTCGCCCTCATGGAACCAGTGCTCCACTTCACCATGGGTGGTATCGAAATCAACGACCAAGCTGAGGTGCTCAACCAGGACAAGAAGCCCTTCGAAGGTCTCTTTGTCTGCGGTGAGTTGGCAGGTGGCGTCCACGGTGCCAACCGTCTCGGCGGTTCATCCCTTCTCGGCTGCGTAGTCTACGGCCGTGTCGCCGGTGAATCAGCAGCAAAATACCTCTTCCAGAAAGTCCTCACCTCAGGCTCCTCAACAGCCTCCCAACGTCTCGGACAAATCTCCCTTCACATCGACCCATCACAACCGGGCAAGGTTTCCGTGGAATGGGGCTCTGGTATCGGAGCCAGCACCGGCTCTGATTCAACGATAGCAAAACAGAGCCAGACTTCTTCGGCACCCGTGCTGAGCAAGAGCGGTGATTCGGCCGATCCAGGCAAGGTTTCCAAGCCGAACTCCGTGAAAGAGTTCGCCGTTCCCGAGAAGGAGTACAGTCTCGAGGAGGTGGCCAAGCACAACAAGAAAGACGATCTGTGGATCGCGGTCAAGGGCGTCGTTATGGATTTGTCTGGTTGGGTGGACGAGCACCCTGTAAGTACAGCAATCTTTGATCCAACATCTCTTTCTGAATAATATACTAACGATCGATGCAGGGTGGACCACAAGCACTTTACAGCCACATGGGCCGCGACGCAAGCGAGGAATTCGAGATGCTGCACGATGACGAGGTCATCCCCAAGTACGCACCTGCCGTTGTCATCGGACGTGTCAAGGGCCAAAAGATCACGCTTGAGTATTAGACACTCAAGTCTTGCACGGTTGGGGCGCTGGACTTGAACGAAAGGGTGTTGAACATGTATATATGGCGTTTGGGTCCCCTCTTGATTCACTCTGAGCCTTTGGAATCTACTTTTCTACTTTTCTACCTTTCTGATCTATGTCTTCTCGTGTCTGTCTGCCTGCCACTTGTTCGCCAATGATCCGTGATCTCATTTCAGATCCCAACCACTCCGCCGTTGTAGGACCATCCATTCTTCAACCTCGAACTCGAATTCATATCACGTACTCATCGAAACTTAAACCCAGAGATGACATGTTCTCTCTCTCCGGGGACGCGTGGTAAGAATCCTACTTAGTCTCCGCAGCAGCGAACCTTGTACTAAAGAAGATACGGGAGTCAGTGTGTCCGGATTTCCCTCTTCCCTCTTCCTCCCTCCGGTTCTCTTTCTCCTGACTTTTCTGATTCTTTTTCGAGTTGTATCTATGCGCCGAACAGAAATCGCTTATCCCTACCTACCTAACTAAACATGATTACCGGATATATGGAGATGGGTTTCTTGATTGTTGCGGGTTCTGGGGTCCTAGGTTTGTGGGTTCGTGGTTGAGGTTGTGCGATTCTAGATAATTTTTCGAGTCTTACTCTTGATGTACTTGCGAACTGTTGTACCGCTCGAAAGAATGCTTTCTTTTCTATGTTAAGGAAGGGTATCTTCGCTATACACACACAAGCCCAAGAAACACAAAAAAAAAAAAGGCTACACCATCGCCATCACAAAAAACCCACCAAAAACCTCACCCCAACAACCTCTCCCGCTCCCGCTCCCCCTCCCTCCTCCCCCTTCCCCTCCTCGCCCAAATCTGCTCAGCACGCAACCCGCAATGCCAACACAACCCCGCCAAAAACCCCACAGCATCATTTCGAAAGGCCAACAGACCAGCCACAGTGACGAGCATAACACTCCACCTCTCCCTCCTCTCTTCCTCACTTAACTCCCTCTTAACCATCCCACCCCCAACACCAGCCCCACCAACCATTCCCCCACCAACCATTCCCCCACCACCACCACCACCCCCCTCCCGACTAACGACCCACAAATCCCTCGCCCCAACATTCAACGACTCCCCCACCCTCGCCAACTCAACCCCCGCCGCCATGACCATGATGGCCAAGATACTTTTAGGAAAACAGCGTAAGAGGACGACGACGACGTTCTCGCCCACGAAGAGACCGAGTGCCAGTTTGAGCAGACCGAGGAAAACGACGGAAGCGCCGGAGCGGGCACCGAAACGGTGTTGAGCCGCCAACCCGCCGGAACCGTGGCAGGTGGGCATGGCGCCGAAGGAGCAGCCGGCGAGGTTCATGGTGGCGATGGAGAGGCCGAGGGAGGTTGGGGTTGGGGGCGGGGTTGTTGTTGTGGGGAGGAGGTCTGCGGAGAGGTGTGTGACGGCTATGATGGAGTTTAGGGTTGTGAGGGGGAGTTGGCCGAGGGAGGCTGAGAGGGTTGTGTAAAAGTGTTTTAGGTGTGGGAGGTGGGGGGTTGGGTGCCAGAGTTGTGGTGGGTGAGTGGTGGGACTGCCTGTGGGGGTTTTGTCTTGTTTTGAGGTTCGTAGTTGCGTACCGGCTATGATTAGACCGATGATGAAGACGATGAGCGCGTATGGGATTAATACACCCCTCTCCCTCCTCTTCTCCATACTCGTGACGAAGAGAAGGAAGAAAAACGCCCCGAGCGCCCAGAAATAATTATCCGCCCACCCAGACTCCATCCACCCAAGCGGTCCCAGTAACCCCGTCCCAGCAGACAGGACAAGAGAAAGTCCAGCACCGACCTGAATGCCCTTGACAACAGGCACAGGAATAACCCGCGAGAACCATTCGAGCAATCCGCTGACGCTCATAATCAGGACGACGATCGATACCGTCATCCCCGCAGCCATATTCTCGCTGATGGAAAACCGACGCGCAATGGCGACGGCGGCGATGGCTTTCATGGGCTGCACGGGCAGGGGAAGTCCAAACACGACGCCGGTCACGATATTAGCCAGACCCGTGAAGACGAGTGTGCTAGGCAGAGAGATGGAGCCAGAGAGTGTGAGTGCTATCATGAGCGGTAGTAGTGTTCCCAGATCGCCCAGCGAGCCGGCGATTTCCGCGAGGGGTTGTTTGCGGAAGGTTTGGAGGTTACGAGCATGGTTATTTTTGAGGGTCGAAAGGAAAGACATTGTTTTGGTGAATATGGTCGAAAATGAGGTTTAAGGAAATTGAAGGATGGCTGACGGAGAAAGGAAGGAAGTAGTCGATTCCGCTAGTAAGACAAGCGCCCCACCACAGCCACTACTGTTAGCACGTGTGTCCGCGTCGACATATCGACCAGGAAGAAATGAATATTGAGCTTTGAGTTTAAGACACAGAAAACGCGCAAGCCTGAGTGTCAATATAGATTGAGCGCTCTAAACCCGGTACAGCGAATCGCGGATCTGAGCTTTTGTACTATGTAGGTAGTAATCAAGATTTCCGTACACTGCCCGTGATAGGTCGAACTCAGCAGCTTCAGGCTCGCCTTTGAATACTCGTTGAATCGCAGCGCGAACGATGTAATGATAAAGCGTAAAGTCTGCACAAGTGATACCAAGAACGTTCCCACTCACGATTCGTAGCTGCTCTGAAGTGAGAACTTTGTGGAAAAACGTCTTCATTTGCAGTGAGTTCTATAATTGGCAAGGGACGGTCCCGAAGAAAGGTGCCAGGAAATGGCTCTACCAGGCTCTATCAAGTTGAAGCATCAACTATTATTCCATTAGTGCAAGATGAGCCGAATGCTCCAAACAGCGTCAGCGCCACTTGGACGCGAGCCATTCCAATCACTGAATCAAATGTCAATGTCAATGCCCAGATCCATACTGCCAATCACATCGTCGTCGACGCTCATCTTTGAGAACTTGGGAATGCCGACTTTCTGTTTTTTCGGCGGTGCGTTCTGCACGGGAGTGGCAGTACGACTGATGTCGCTGCCTTCAGAGAACAGGCCAGCATCGTCACTCTTCGGCACAGCCAGCTTCTGCTCCTTCTTTTGCTGGCTTGCTGCCAACTCCTTGGCACGAGCGTTTGCCCTCTGTCTGTTCTTCTCAGCGACTAAAGCCCTGCGAATGTTCTCGGAATTTTCTTTGCGGTTCTTCTCGTTGAGAAGCCGAAGGCTGTTTTGTTGCTCGTTTACGCTGGCCGTTCGCTGGATCGAGGCCTTTGGTTGTGATTGCACGAGGAGATCTCTGTATTTGTGCTGCTTTTCAAACTTTTTCGAAAGTTCCTCGTCGGTGAAGCGGTGGTTGATCAACCTGTTGATACTGTCGCACTTGGAATTGCACGTCGCACGCGATATAAATTGAGGAGGGCCTACTGGTACGCCGCCCTCAAGAGGCTGCCTCCACTCCTTGAATTCTTCTTCGGTGATCTTCGAGTCGGAGCAGTGAGTGAACGGCCAATCCTTTTCAAGTTTACCAGTAGCCAGGATGACATATTGATCGGTGTAGAAAGCATTGCCGGGGATTTCCATCAAGTAAGGCTTGCCGGTCTTGAAACCAGTAATCCTGGCCAGGCGGTAGTTGTTGATACCGGGAGTACGCTGGCCAACTGCGACGCGAGAGAAGCAACCAATCATGGTTTCATCAAAGCCAGGATAGAAGCAGACCTTGGCGAAATTTGAGCGGCCGACTTTGATACGTTGAATATCGTGCAGCTCGGCCGGTATTTCAGGTTCAGGCGCCCTCACATTATTGCGACCACCGTAGTCCTCATCGCTTTCGCCGTCAGCATCTCGGTCCGACGAATCTCCTCTGCTACGCGAGCGTGAACGTCGGCCGCCAGGAAGGCGGTTGGCTCGTCTGGACTTTTCCTCCCGAACGTGCTCTCGTTGGCGCGTGTACGATTCCAGGGCGTCGCTTCGTTTTGTCCTTGGTCGGGCGCTCTTCCGATCATCGTCGTCGAGATCCGCAGTGCTGGCCTTACGTTTGTTCTTGAGTTTCTCGTTTGCTCGATCCGTCACGCCGACCAAATGTCCCAAATTCTTCAATCTCCTCCTCTCGCTTTGCTCTTCGTTACGGTCTGCAAGAATTGATTCTCTCTCGAGCTGGGACATGCCCATGATCGCTGCTTTGTCTGCCGCGTCGCGGTATTTGCCTTCTAACGGGTAGAGGTTATCAAAATCTCCGGAGTCGCCCACGTCGCCGGGCGTGGTGTCTGAATCGGACTCGTCCATGGCTCCGGAGCCGAGCGAGCCTGGGGATGATGGAATTGAGGAGCTGTGGGAAAGGTGTGAGTGAAGCGGCAATGGTTTGTCGCAGGAGAATTACTCACGCCTCGCCTTCCTCTTCAGACTCATCGGCCTTGCGTCGCTTCGCCATGGATGCGCCGCGTCGCGCTGCAGTCTTTGAAAATTTAGCTTCTGTTGAAGTGTCTGGTAGGGAGTGTTGTGGTGATGGTGAGCGGGCAGGAGCAGGTGATGGTGACCTCGAGGGGCCGGCGGGCGAGCCATTTTCCTGCTCACTGTCGGACTCGTCGCCCGCGAGGGCCAGAAGTTGGTCATCGAGATCATCCATGGTCGCGAAGGAGTATATAGATGGTTCTGGAGGATTCGTAGGAGTGGCTGGGTGTTGGGATTAGTATGGCAAATTCAGAGTTTAACTCATGGAGGTCCAATTCCTGGCGGTTTCTTCATGCGACGTTGCTGGAAGCGTTGCGAAGGCAAAGAAGGAGTCGTCGACTTTGCTTGCGAAACGCTTTCTGATGAAGCTGCCTGAAGAGCAACGCGTGGGAATCCAGGTTTGACGGATTGACGTACCTTTGTTCGCAGTGTGTAGTCAGGGGCGCGCCGGGTGGGCAGCAGGTCGTTGTTCGAATCTTTGGATGAGTAATTCGTTGTATTGTATATCTGCGAGCAAAGGGGTGGGAGCTGCTGAGTGAATACGGCTGACGATGTAGCGGGAATCGAATGTGTGGGAGAGAGTTGGGGGAGGGAGGGTGTTGGGAGGAGAAATGTAGTGGGAAGTGGAAGGCCGTTCAAAGCGACTTGACGCGCACGTAAGAGAGCGGGCAGATATCACATGGCGGCTAAAAGACACCCTACCATCAAGTAAGCAGCAGCCCCTTCTAGCACGTTTCGCCCGGGCAGTGTCACGTGAGTGTCCAAAAGAAATGGAGCATGGGTCATACACTCACCAGCACCAGTCACCACAGCAGCAATGGGGCCATCGATATCCTGCACAAGCTAGTCTGTGGTGATGGCGCCGACCTCTAGATCTCTCCATCCCCAGACTTGTCCCCGATCCATCCCTCCAACTTCTCTCTCCTTGTAGATACTTTTCCGTCGTTCAGAAGCGTTGCAAGAAATGTCTGTCCCTCTGCTTCGGCCCTTCTTGACATCGTCCGCCACTCGCATACTGTCATCTCAACGGAATCTGGTTGTGAGAAGGGCTCTTTCCACTCAGTCCAAGCGGTCCAATTCAGCTGCTGTTGCGTATGCTCCCGATTATGAGGATTCAACGTCGGGCCAGCAGGGTCATGACTCTCGCGCCCCTGCTCCGTTGAATTCCGAACAACGAAAATTTCTTGATGGCGCCGTGAGTCTTTTCCTACCAATGTCTGTATCCAGTACGTCTGACAGGAAAAGCTCCGTGTAAATCAGGCCGGCGAGCTGGCCGCTGTTCTCATATATGCCGCCCAAACGCCTCCAGTTCTTCGAAATAATCCACAGTTACGAAATTTGATGAAGCACATGCACGATCAAGAAGCTGGCCATTTCAAAACTTTTAACCATCTGTTAGCCAAACATCGCATCCGGCCAACCATCATGTATCCCGTCTGGAAAGTGGCCGCCACGGCATTGGGCTGGGGAACAGGGGTCATGGGACGAGAAGCTGCCATGGCCTGCACCGAAGCTGTCGAAACTGAGATCGGTAATCATTACAACGATCAAGTCAAGGCGTTACTGGACTGGGTCGCCGAAGCGGAAGCTAAAGGCGAGACACTTGGCGAGGAGATGAAAGAGCTGTTGGCGACGTTACGAAGGATAAGGGATGAAGAATTGGAGCACTTAGATCACGCTGTGGAGAACGACGCCAAGCAGGCAAAGCCGTATGAACTGCTTACTAGCATTATACGAAGTGGTTGTCGGACGGCCATCTGGATTAGCGAGAAGGTATGATTTAATGATAGCGTTTCAATTGTAGGATATGTAAGATCAGGGCATTGTACAACACTGGGGATTTTCTTGTCTCGACCTCAACTGCTCCAATGTGAGCAATGTTCTGGCAGGCACGCATATAGGAGAGGGCGACCGGGTTGACTGTAAGATATCTGATGGCCATGAAGGCTTATGAGAAACACCACTCAACTTCACTTCAGCATCCCGAATATCTTTCGATGAATGGACCTTCGCAAATCATAGGGATCATGCTTTGGTGTGAAGGGCCAGCACTACTTATACAAGAGGCAGTGACTTGCGTCACTCGGAAGGGGTGTGATGACACGGATAGAAGTGAGTATGAAGATCTTCAATTAGCTGGAGCAGGATTGGAGATGTGCGACTAATTGCACATATATCATATTTGCTGACGAAAGATAATTTCTCCAAAGTCACCCAAATCTCCAAGGAAACCGGCTTTCACTTCAATGACTGAGAATACCCCCAGCTCCTTCTGGCTACAACCTCTGAGATCTTGGCCCATCTACGTCGCGATAACAATGTACCAACAGATAACAACACGGCATCACAAGGTTTGGTCCTGCCGATGACAGAAAAGGTGCTTTGGCCTCTGTACAAGATGCCGAGAATCAATTCCTCACTTCATTGACCACAAACACTGCGCATGCCAGGGTGTTCGCAACCTCAGACATCACAATCAACCATTTTTACGATAAGACTCGGCAATAACCACGTCACAACCTTCGAGGACCGAAAACCCAACTCCGACAGACTTGACGCTTTTCGCTGGGAACGTCTGATCAGTCCAATCACGATCTTCGATACCCAAGCATCATGACTTTCACGAAGCTCCCTGACTCTGCGAGTCCACCATTCCACAGATCCAAGGATCAAGAATGCAGGCGCTGGACTTGAACACATCTCACAGCTCTTTGGAAGTAGTGATCTCCCTTTGGGTTTCGATGCCCGTATCGAGAGACCCAGGAGGTCATGTTCTGCCCAACAATGATCATCTTCTCGTTTGATCTCGGTACGAAGATGTGATTTCGACCCTGCCATCATCATCAAAGACATCATCACACCGAACAAGATAGCTTGTCTGGTCAACCATAATAGCAGGTGTTCGCTTTGCAGTAGTGAACGAGACCGGACACAGTTATTTTCCCATGATATACTTACCGCGAAAGGACCAAGTCTGCGTTTTAGCGGCCAGCATGCTAAAATGCCCACACCGAAAGTGAAGTTCAACACAACATTGCCTCCGATAATGGGACCTGAAAAACCAGTCATTATGGTAGGTTTTTGTTCACCAAGCTAGAGACATGTCAACACGAGGATCCTCTGCGAGAAGTCCATGACAATAGCATCGATAATGAAACTCGACTGTATCAGGTCGGTAAGGCAAGTGCCTATTCACCACAATAGCTCTTATACAACTTCACTTGGCTAACCCAAGCTCTTCTTCTCTATTCAAAGTCCATCCTATTGTTACCTTCCATGTTATATACCAACACACTGCTCTTCTCCTTTCCAATCCTCGTCCAGCTTTCATACACCAGCTTCCACTTCTGCCATACTCGATATCATCCACCAGCTCTCAACACCATTCTCACCCAGTCCCCTATACACCCATCCCCTCACCTCCATCTCACCCACATCATCATCATCAACATGGTTGCCTTCACCGCCGCAGAAGACTACCACATCATCCGGCTCAAGGAGCAAGTCGGCGGCACCTGGATGGACATCCAGGTAGCATTCGCAGCCCTGTTCCCCGGCACATTGAGGAAACACGGAGGCCTCCAAGTGAGGTACTCGAGATATCTGCGTGCTGGAAAGGATTGTCGTGCCGCTGCGCTGGCGTATGGTATGTCTCTATACTACTTTCTCTTACTCGCATTGTATGCTTACAGTCTATACAGTACCGCAACAAGCATCTGCGTCTGCTTCTGTCCCAGTCATCGCAGCGCCAACAGACGCTGCACAACCTCCTGCCCAAACGGCTCAAGCAGGAGGCAAAGCCTCAACACGCCGCTCTGCTCGATCTACCACCACCACCGCTGCCGCTGCCATAAACCCTCCTGCCCAAACGGCTCAAGCAGGAGGCAGAGCCTCAACACGCCGCTCTGCCAAACCAGTCACCACCACCACCGCAACATCAACAACACGTCGCCAGAAGAAGGTGACAACCCGAAAGACGCGAAACAGCGCACCACCAGCACCAGCACCAGCACCACCCGTCATCATCGCCTCCACCGCCTCAAGCTTAACAGCCGTCGCAACCACCAACGCCGACGCCGAAGTCCCTCCTCCACCTCCCCCAGCAGCCTCACCATCTCCAACAACCTCCACCTTCGACCCTCCCACGCAAGAAGAAATCGAAGCATCCCGCCGCGGCGAACCCAATATCCGCCCTCTCTTCCCACCCCGCGCTCTCAGCGAAATCTCGGATTTCGATGGGCCCAGTGCAGAGGATATACAGGCGAGGAGGGATGGGTTTGGTGGACCGATTACCGGGATCTATCCACCTGGATCTTGGGCTGTTGGTGGGAGTGATGTTGAAGCGGAAGAGGAAGGAGAAGGAGAAGTTGAGGAAGTTGAGGTGGAAGAGCTCATCGATGCACCAGCGCGACGAACACGTGGTGCCGTCAAAGGTTCACGTGTAGCGAAGCCGCAGACGAAACCGCAGACGAAGGGAAAGGGCAAAGGTAAAGGCAAGGAGAAGGCAAAGACGAAAACAGTACGGCCTCCACCACCACCTCCAAAACTGAATAAAGAGTTGAACGTCAAGTTGGCGGCGGTTAAGTGGGTGCAGCCTGGGAAGGAGGGAGCATTCGGTTGGGAGGATGATCGGTGGGCTGATGTTACTGGGAAGTGGTGAATGCTTCTTTTGTGCGGTGATGATGGGTTTTTGTTTGCGCTAGTCGCAACTTGAATTTCTCTGGCTGTTTTCTATTTTCTTTTTTCGGTGGATGTTTGGGCATTTTCTTGCTTTGCTTGATACCCATTGCATTGCATTGGTGTTGGTGAGGAGTTGAAGGAATTCATGAAAATAGTTCTATACTTACTTACATAACTGCCTGACTAGTATCCCCTGTTACAAGAACATCGTACAGTCCATGCATGCAATACAGCACAAACGATTCACAACTCATGAACCCCTCCCAACACATCCATCACATCCATCTCGAAAAACCGCATCACCTCGTCTTATCAAACCCGTGCAATTCCTCACCAAGACTCCACCTCCTACCCAACCTCCGTCCGCCCATCTTCGGGGCCTGCGCATCAGCAACACAAGTCACGTTCACATTGCTAGGCGCACCGGCCAACATCTTGGCCACTTCAGAAGCGACAACTTCGTGTATGGGACTTGTGGGGTGCAGGTTGTTGTACCAGAAGTACTCGGTGTCTTTGTACTTGCATTTCCCCGGCTCCGCGAGCGTCGTTGCTATCTCAGCATTATCTCTGACGACGTTCTTCTTGATACCTCGAGGATGGATGGTGCCGTGTGGAATGACAGTATCTCGAGCGATCATGGATTGGGTGTATTCATCGACAGATCTTTGCGGCATGAGGGGATAAACACCACAGAAATCCGTCGTATCCTTTAGATTCTTGGTTTGTGGGTAAGAAGTCGGGTCATCCAGAACGCGGTTGAAGGCGTCAGCGGTCTGGAAGATCAAGGAAGTCATATCGGGATGCTTCGCGCGCAATGCATCCGACATCTTGACCAATCTTGCGTTCCAGTCCAGCACGGCTTTCGCCTCGATCTCGACGCCCTGTTTGTTTGCAGCTGAGAGGGGCGCACGTTGCATTGGTGGAACACCCATGAAGAGGAAGTTGCGGGCACCGGTCCCGTATACTTCTTCGATGAGGGATAAATATTTCTCGTAGATCTGGTCCACGAGGGTGTTGTTCTGGCCCCAGTATGAGTTTCCGACATCGTTTATGCCGATCCAAAAGACGAACAGAGTGTTCTCCGGGGCCCAGGGAGCTTCAGGTGGTTTGCTTCCGTATTTGCTAAGGTAACGTTTGTGGACTTGATCGGTGAGTGATTGGACCTCTGGCTTCCAAGGCTTGACTAGGGTAGCGTCGATGGTGGCGCCACCGTCGGCGACATTGTACGTCAGAACATTGGAGGAATTGTATTCGACCGTGAGATAGTCCACCCAATTGGGCCCATTGCAGGATGTCCAGCCACTAACAAACGTGTCAGTCATGTCTTCGGGTATGAATGCAAAACAACTCACGGATATGGCGGATTGCCGAGGGGATTGCCAAGAGAGGGCTGGATTCCAGAGATATCGAATCCTGTTTGAGTGTAGGAATCGCCACTGAATACTAAGTCAGCACCATATCACCATCTAATGTTCCTGGTAATAATGTACAAGATAAACATGTATTTAATTGCCTTCCAACCTGGCCACGAGGTTTTGCATTCAGCCTGCTGATCAGCCTGGCCGAAGACATTGCCAGCGAGAGTCCAAGCGCACAGCGCCACGGACATAAGCGAATGTTGGATTCTCATAACGAGCGACAGCCTCAGGCCAGTGAGCGTGATTCTTAAAAGGAAGGACGATAGGTGAGAAGACAGTTGGAGATGGTCACAGCGGCAGTCTCATAGGGTTCAAATAACCCGTGTGAGATTTTAAATTATTTCTTTCGAATAACACCTTCAGGGGCCAAGGACCGGGAAAATGTGAGCGACAAAGGAGAATCTCGTTTGAAGTAAAGTGGAATAGGAACGGTTTGCGATCTGATGATGCGCATTGGGTTTATTTCGGGTGATGAGCAGAGATTGGCACAGGGTATCCAGGCGTCCAGCAAGCTCTGTCGCCTTGAGTCAGTGCATGTTCAGCCTCGTCAGTCGCAGTAAAGGTGAGAGCACTCCGGCTGAAGAAATGGTCGATGGGCGAAGAATGTGATGAAAGCAAGAGGAGAATGAGATTACTGAAAGCTTTGCAAGTCACGATGTGTGCTGCATGACCTCTGTTGACGGGGGTGAAGGGTTCATTGCTTAGATTAACGAGCCATGAACACCGAGGCCTGTTCTTTTCTCCGGAGGTTTCATAACATCCATGCTCCCAGACACTGCGGCACTCATGCCGTGAAGTATTTTTGTCGCAAGAGAAACGCGGGCGGCCTCTCACCGACGATGGTGCGAATGGATAGTCAGGGGCCAAGGCGATCGAATAGCGGGAAGAAGACTCATGACCACACATATAGATGGTGCTAAGCCCGGCTCGACAGGGACGGGGGCCGATGCAGCTTTTGTCTTTTGTCTACTTCAGTTCATAGTGAAAAGAATTCTGGCACATCTGGGATGTCATCGTGAGGAGAAGTACTTGATGACCTAAGGATGGCGAGAAAAAGACGAAAGGATTTACTTGCAAGAAGGCCATATCAGCTCCCTCATGGAGAGTAATATTGTTTTGATATCACTTTCTATCGGATGCGAAGCATTCTTGACGTTCTCGTAATTGCTTGATCCCACGAAGGAGGTCGCCTGCGGACAACCATCAACGTCGTTGCCTTTGATACTTCAATTCTTGCTCCTAACGCCTGGGAGATCCTTTTAGGACCGGGCGTGTTGGTCGCTTCGGAAAGACTTTGAGCATGATCTTGTGATCCTCGCATGGGAAGATAGAGTTCAGGGGCAGCCAAGCTGAGTAGGGCCTGCTGTTGACTGAATGGAAGGGTGAAAGGGCCAGAAGCATCTGAGAGTGAATCCCAAGATCACGAAGCTATCTCCAGGCCCAAATTGACTGAAAGGGAGTGTTGGTAAATCCTACGGAGGTAGAAATGGACGCGAGAAGCTGGATAGCCGCGGGATGTTGAGGTACGGTAGTAGTGAGGAGAAAGTTTCTGTTTTCCTGTTCGTTCCTTCACTACACTTGGCAATGCCAGTTCGTAACGAGAGATACAATGACATAGCCACCAAGAAACGAATACCATGTCGAAAAGTGTCCCTACAAGACCAGCCCGCTCCCGCCATGCCATTCGGAGAGACTGCAAGCTGAAGACTCGGCTCGACAATCCTCCATATCCCGCCAGCCTCAATTGTGGCATTCGGAGGGCGGCGGACGCGGCCAGTCGGATTCGGCAATCATCAGCAAGCAGCCTCACTACTGCTCCACGCTGATTCACCTCCTTGCATATGCGAATGCTGGCTTGACGAACATCACAAAACGACTTGTTCTCCCCGATTCGCACAATCAGAGCCATTGTTTAGAACGCTGCCATGGTTGGAATGGAGCAGTTGGAGGTCCACAGCAAGGTACGTGCCAACTAACATTATACCCGTACCATGGCTCATATATTCCAAGTCCTATCTTGTCCGATGGATCGATGTTTCAGCCGGAAACACAATCTCGTGGAGCATTCAGCCTCACAAGAAGTCCCTAAACTTTGGCCTGTTCAAACACCCAGGAGGAACTACTGGGCCACCTTCTATACCCTCGATCCCGCCCTCCGAATTGCCATCCGCTGGCGAAGTTACCGACAACCCTGCGAAGAAGTCAAGAAATGACAGATCCACCGTGGTTGAGAAGCTAGAGAGCGTAGGCATGAAGTCGGTGTCATGGCTGGGGAGATGCGAAGCAGACAAAGTCACCATGGGCAGCTACGATGTTGTGGAAGGCGAAGCAGGCATGTATGGATTGGTTTTTGACAACTCTTTCTCGAAGCAAGTGTCCAAGAGCGTAACATTCGTCCTCATGACCTACCCAACCAATGCGCCCCCTAAGTCTGGCCACCACCTTCATTTCTCCCAAGCCGCCGCCGCCAGCGGCAACAAGAGCCCAGCTTTACCAGCAGAGGAACACTCGGGTAACCCTCCTATGGACCTGAGCTTGACGAAAGCTGCAAATGTTCTGATCGACCCGCGTCCACGATCAAGTCACATTACCGAGAGCAATAGTCTCGGAGGATCTACATTTTACACCGGAATTATGAACAAGAGGAAGAGAAAGCACAGGGACTACGCGAGACGTTTCTTTTCTTTGGACTTCGAATCAGGGACGCTTTCGTACTACCGAAATCGCAATTCATCAGCGCTTCGCGGCTCAATACCGTTGTCCTTGGCTGCTGTTAGTACTAATGAAAAATCGCGGGAGATCAATATTGATTCAGGCGCTGAGGTATGGCACTTGAAAGCTAGGAATCAAAGCGACTTCGTGGGCTGGCGAGATGCACTGGATCGCGCCTCGAGTGTGACCGCTTCAGCCCCTCGGAACAGAAATCGGGATAGCCACAATACAGCTAGACCTCAGAAGATTGATATTCCTGCTGATTATCGCGAATGGGGCCAATGTGAGGCTCTGGTAAGCAAAGTTTCTGGTGTCCGCGACGCAGTGCGGAGGCTCGCGCAAGATACCGATCCGAAATATCACCCTACTGGATCAGGATCAACAGTCAACAATACTGGGGGGCTTGCGTCTCCGAGTCTCTCCGAGGCCGGCTCCTTCGAGTTCTTGAGAGATGAAGACAGCAGGCCTAGTGGCGAAAGGATGCCATTTTGGAAGCGAAAGTCGAGTAGCAACAATCAAAGCCCGGCTGGGTTGTTCCGCAGGAGTGTGTCCGCCCAGCTTGCTGTGCCTATGCCTGGTGGCTACCCAGGCCTAGGTCAAGCGACGTCGATTGCACCGAAACGCCAGCATCCCTATTCTGACCCGATCCAGGAGGATTGTGTGCATGACAACTGTATGGCTATTCTCCGTGATCTCGATTCTATTGTTGCAGAATTCTCCGCCTTGTTGTCAGATATGAAAGGCAGGCGTCAGCCGGCGGCTATCTCCTCGTCTAGACGTGGTAGTGCCAGCACTGTTTCAGATGATGAGCTTGAGTTTTACGACGCTCATGATGGAGCCACAACCCGTTCTTCACAATTGCTCACTATCCGACGCGACAGTGTAGAAAATGGAGATGACAATGAGTCTGTCTCCGATGGTGAATCGTCGGGTTCCAGTGTGGAATTCGAGGGTATTAACAGCTTCCAACGGAAGCCCCGTCAAGGTCAGGATTCTTTATTCCCACCAAAGCCGAAAAGTCTGATACCACTACCGCTTGACGCTGTATCTCGCAGGAAGACCGTATCTCCAGCAAAGGTACCGCCTCCGAGTCTCATCAGTTTTCTACGCAAGAACGTCGGAAAGGATCTGTCAACTATTGCGATGCCCGTTTCGTCCAATGAACCGACATCAGCTCTGCAAAGAGTTGCAGAGCAGATGGAGTACAGTGAGCTCCTCGATGCTGCGGTCAGCGAAGACTCGGATGCCAACACACGCCTTCTCAACATAACAGCTTTCGCCATCTCCTCGTTCTCAAGCGCGCGAGTCAAGGAGCGCGCGATGAGAAAACCTTTCACACCTCTGCTTGGTGAGACATTTGAACTTGTACGCGAAGACAAGGGCTATCGATTCATCTCCGAAAAGATCTCACATAGACCGCTGCGGATGGCATCGCAAGCGGAGTCTAAAGACTGGACATTTTTGCAAGCTCCAATGCCACAGCAAAAATTCTGGGGCAAGAGCGCCGAGATCAATACAGATGGGCGTGTTCGCATCTTCCTGCACTCATTGAATGAAATGTACTCGTGGACCTTGGCAACTAGTTTCCTGCGTAATATCATCGCAGGAGAGAAATACGTCGAACCTGTTAGTACAATGACCATCCTTAACGAAAGCACGGGTGCCAAAGCCGTTGCCACATTCAAAGCAGGAGGCATGTTTGCAGGCCGGAGCGAAGAAGTCACCGTCCAGGCTTTCGACGCCCAAGGATCAATACTTCCAACAGGCCTAGCGGGCAAGTGGACGTCCCATCTCAACTTCACGAGCCAAGGCGCCGATACAGGGAAACAAGTATGGAAGGTTGGCTCTTTGGTCCCCGACGCGGTGAAGCGATATGGATACACTTCATTTGCAGCAACGCTCAACGAAATCACAGCTGTCGAAGAAGGGGCCTTACCGCCAACGGACAGTCGCTTAAGACCTGACCAAAGGCTGGTCGAGGAAGGCGAGATCGATAAGGCGGAGGGGATAAAGGCGAGGCTTGAGGAGAGGCAGCGGGCGAGGAGAAAGGTGGACGAGGATCATGGGAGACTGTTTGAGCCCAAGTGGTTCTTCAAGGCCGGTGTTGAGGGCGAGGAGGAGATTTGGAGATTGAAGGGTGGGAAGGACAATTATTGGGAGGCGAGGAGTAGGAGGGATTGGAGTGGGGTGCTGAATGTTTTTGAAGGGTGATTGATGGGTTTTCAACGGAGTGCGTTGGGTCTCGATTGGATAGAGAGACAAGTTCGTGTCGTCTTTTTCTTTCTCGCAACGACTCTGGGTGGTTCTTGGGCGATGTGAGGATTGTGGATGAAGTTTTCTAATGCTGGTTTATTGACTAGCCTCGCTGCTGTGTATTCGATCTCGAACTCCACTCTGAGATATTGTGGATTGTGGAGTGGCATAGGCAAGGAAAGGCTATGATAGTAGACGCACGGAAGGTAGAGCTGAAGCGTGGGCATTGAATATAAGAGCCTCGCCCCGTTCTTGAATGTTCTTATGGATCACTGATGGTTCGGAGTGTCCAAGTCTTGAGTTATCAATCACAATATCACTCTTAGCTGTCAAGCTTGAATATATGCAGATTTAGGGAGGCATGGTTTCTCTAGGGCGTTTTTGGATGATGTTGCTCCTAGAACATGGTTATCGGTTATTGGTTCGCGGTTGGCGACGCGGAAGTCATGTAATATCATGTTCGCTTGGTGGATGGGGTATTTACCTAGCGACGGATTCTGTGTTGTTAGCTTGAATTGGTTGGGTTTGAGGGTATGGGCAGGGCTTTTTGGGAGGTAGCTGTGGAGTGGTGGAGTTCGGAAGGTCACGGTTTAAAAGGTTCCGTTGATGCGACTTCTGAAGGAGCTTAGAGCGATTTAGTGATTTCGGCTCAGTGTCTAGTCGGTTCGGACTTGGATGGGTTTACTTGGTGATCCGCTGAAAAGAGTCTGTGTCTTGCAGATATTGTCAAAAATCATGGGCACAAGCGAGGCCACAATGCCACATGAGCCCGTGGGATGGGATGAATCGTTGCATTTGGAGTATGCTAATCTTCAGAGCTCAACATGGAGATGGTTAGCGACCAGTTTTTCATGCAATAGCCGCCACCTCGCAGATTTTGTTGTTCATGCCATTGTAACCGTAAAAGAACACCGCTATCCCAGTGGGCCCCGTCATACATGACATCCCATTTCGGCGCCGTTCGTCTTTCCCTCAACCCAGTATGACATTCAGCTTATGATGTGGTTTGTGGTCCTCTGGCGCCCTTTGGAGTTCCGGATTGGAATTTGTTGCCGACTAGACGTGGCATATGCTTGAGGTATCGGCAACGTCCGGTTCCAGTGACCTTTCTGCGCTTGGCCTTCTCGCCCCAGTTGTCTGTGTCATGTTGTTAGTTCCTCTCCCTTCATTTCTCGCATGTCCTTGGTGATTGTAGGTGGAGCGCGGAACGTACACTTTCGGATGGAGGCGCTTGGATAACCGCAGGACGAGCAAGTGTGCTTCTGAATGTGGAGGGAGCGGCGACCTGGTTTTCATTAGGTCTTTTGTCCTCTTGCACTCTATTCCTCATGGTTTGACGTACCGCAACGCCTGCAGAGCGTATGGGTCTTGTTGTGGCGTTTACCGAAGGAAGCGGTTCCCTTTGTCATCTTGAATTACGGCGCTGGGTATGTGATTAGCGATTGAGGGTGTATGCAGGCGTGACAGTCGGCCTACAGGACTTGTTCGAGGTTGTTGTCGATGATGAGGTTTTTGGCTCTAGCAGCCAATATTCCGTGGGCTCGGAACTCCCGACACGTGACACTTGGCGGCGCTGAACTTAAAATAAGCGACTGGAATTCTTGTACTCTAAAGAAGGTACAACAACTTAACGACCGAGGTCGTCTACACTTCACAGAGAACTAATTGAGCAGCGTTGTTGATCTCTATCAAGCCATTTCTATGCTCAGGAGCTGGCCTTGACCACTTCTATCAGTGCTTCGATCTTCATAAGTAGACACCGGGAAGACGGAACCAAGAATACCTTGTCCAAATTCCTCGCTCGCAGCAGCCTCGTCAGCGATACTGCAATGAAGACGCTAGAATAGTATATGGTCCAGCATTCCTCGAATCTATTCATTTCGCTTGCTTTGAAAGGATTCGAGGCGTGTACATTGAACCCAAGGCTGAGAGAAGTACTACTAACTGCCTAACCTAGCTGATTACTTTGAGACATGCCTACCTTTCCCCCAAGTTGCCTGAGCGTGTAGCCCGGTCCTCGTTTCTTCCTAGCTGTATGTTGAAATCCATCATTTGTACTCACTGACATCGTCAACGAATACTCTCCTGCTGCTACTAGTAGTAGTTTGTCCCGCGTGAGGAATCACGTGGGCTTTGTACAGTATCATGACAGGGGTCGTTAGCATTGCGTGTCTTCAAGGGAACTTCGTGTCAGGCGCGATTGGAATCCAATCTTCTCCCCAATTGCTTTCTCCAATTCGAACCAGGGAAGCTCGAGGATATACTGAGCACTGGACAGCTCCTCCCTTTCTCCCGCCGTCACCATGGACGCTCTGCTTCAGGGCGATGCGGCCAAAAACACCCGTACTCTCCTAAGAGCCATCATCCTGCTCACAATCGCCGGAGCTGCCATATCATCGCGCCTTTTCTCCGTCATACGCTTCGAGAGTATCATCCACGAATTTGATCCGTGGTTCAATTTCAGAGCGACGAAATACTTGGTACAACATGGGTTTGAGCCTTTCTGGAACTGGTTCGACGACCGTAAGCTGCTGCCAACAATCACGAAAAGACTCGACTGATTCAATTCATAGGAACATGGCACCCTCTTGGACGAGTAACTGGTGGAACACTATATCCAGGTCTTATGGTCACCAGCGGCGTCATCTACCACTTCCTGCGCTTGATCAGCCTCCCGGTCGATATTCGCAATATTTGCGTACTTCTCGCTCCTGGGTTTTCGGGGCTCACAGCCTATGCAACCTACCTTCTGACCTCTGAGATGTCGACATCTCCATCGGCCGGTCTCCTTGCGGCTGCGTTCATGGGGATCACACCAGGTTACATCTCAAGATCGGTAGCTGGAAGTTACGACAACGAAGCCATTGCCATTTTCTTATTGGTATATACATTCTATCTCTGGATCAAGGCCGTAAAAGAAGGATCTGTTATGTGGGGCGCATTGGCTGCGCTTTTCTACGGTTACATGGTGTCTGCATGGGGTGGATATGTGTTCATTACGAACCTGCTACCGCTACACGCATTCGTGTTGATCTGTATGGGTAGATACAGCGCAAGGCTGTATGTCAGCTACACCACTTGGTATGCAATCGGAACTTTGGCAAGCATGCAGATTCCGTTCGTCGGTTTCCTCCCAATCAGGAGTAGCGAGCATATGTCTGCGCTAGGTAAGAAGCATTCATCGCGGTAAAGGGGATGCACTAACACCTATCCACAGGTGTCTTCGGTCTTCTTCAAATCGTCGGTTTCGTTGAGTACGTTCGCCTCCAACTCCCCAGCAAGCAGTTCCAGACACTCCTCCGTAGCTTGGTTCTCCTCATTTTCCTGGTCTCTTTGGGTGGCCTCGTTCTACTCACAGTATCTGGCGTCATCGCTCCATGGACTGGTCGTTTCTATTCCCTTTGGGACACAGGCTATGCAAAGATCCACATTCCAATCATTGCCTCCGTCTCCGAGCACCAGCCGACCGCATGGCCAGCGTTCTTTTTCGACTTGAACTTCCTCATCTGGCTATTCCCGGCTGGTGTATACCTATGTTTCCGCACTCTCAAAGATGAGCATGTCTTCATCGTCATATATGCGGTCCTCTCTAGCTACTTCGCAGGTGTCATGGTGCGACTGATGCTGACCCTGACTCCTGTCGTTTGCGTTGCAGCTGCTATGGCTCTCTCACAAATCCTTGACATCTACCTTCTGGCAGAGTCTCCGTCTGAGGGCTCTCAATCGCTTGACAGCGCAGATGCTACGAAGGCGGCAGCAGCAACCTCTCTACTTTCGGACGGTCTCAGGTCTACTACGAAGCCCATTGTCGGAGTCTATTCATACATGTCAAAGGCCACGATCGTCGTTTGCAGCACGATTTACTTGCTCATCTTCGTTGCGCACTGCACATGGGTGACCTCCAATGCTTATTCTTCGCCTTCTGTTGTCCTAGCCAGCAAGTTGCCCGACGGAAGCCAACACATCATCGATGATTACCGTGAGGCCTACTACTGGCTGCGACAGAACACCCCAAGGAACGCAAAGATCATGTCCTGGTGGGATTATGGATACCAAATTGGTGGCATGGCTGACCGACCCACGCTTGTCGACAACAACACATGGAACAACACTCACATTGCAACTGTTGGTAAAGCTATGAGCTCAAGAGAAGAAGTCAGTTATCCAATCATGCGACAGCACGAGGTCGACTACGTCTTGGTTGTGTTTGGCGGGCTGCTTGGATACTCTGGAGATGATATTAACAAATTTCTCTGGATGGTGAGAATTGCTGAGGGCATTTGGCCTGACGAGGTCAAAGAGCGAGACTTTTTCACCGCCCGCGGTGAATATCGTATCGACGACGAAGCCACACCGACCATGAAGAACAGTCTGATGTAAGTTTTACCGTCCATGATCCCGCAACATTCCATTGACACATTTTTAGGTACAAGATGTCATACTACAACTACAACTCTATGTTCCCCGCTGGCCAGGCACAAGACCGTGTCCGTAATTCCAAGCTCCCAGCCCAAGGTCCTGAGCTATCCACAGTTGAGGAAGCATTTACCAGCGAGAACTGGATCATTCGAATCTACAAAGTCAAGGATCTGGACAACTTCGGTCGTGACCACAGCAACGCGGTTGCTTTCGATAAAGGTCACAAGAAGAAGAAGGCCGCCAAAAGAAGAGGACCCCGCTCTTTGCGCCTGGAGTAAGAGGTTTTTCTGGTTCAGTATGAAGCATTGTATGTGTAAAATAGGCGGAAAGACTCCAAGGCGTTTTCGGCTCTGCAGAAATTTAGGCCCCGCAAAAGGTAGACTTTGGATTGGTGTCGAGTGAGAAATGACATCTTGGAATTGATATGATAGAAGAATTAGGTGCAATGCGTGCCTGGATGCCATGAAAGCGAAGTGCCTTTATCCTCGTACGACCGAAACTCACGACATTTGACCAACCGTGGTCGCACTGCGTAGATGATTGCTGTTGCACCAGCAGTCAGTGACCTGATGTCAATAAATGAGTAGAATCATCGCTCGAGGCCACCACTGTCCAGAATCTCTAGGGACTGAACGCGTCAAGTATTAGGCGGCGCGTAAGTTGAAGTGGGTCGCAGTGTTCAATATCTTCACCTTAGACACAGGAACAAGCCTCGTCATAGCGCTCTTTGCAACACATGTCGATGAGGTATCTAGCAGAGTGCGGCAATCCCACTTCTATCGTTGCTTTCTTCTCGGCTGATTAAAGCAGAGCCCAACACAAGCATCGATCCGTCTTCACTCACCCAGCCAACGCGAAGAGTGGACCAGGAACTCGCCATTGTCACTTCCTCCCTTCTCCCTACTACCTGCCTACCATTGGCATCTCACTGCTCCAAACAAAACCAACCACCACCACATTACAACACGATGAGCAACCACAACAATAACGTCTTTCCGCCCCAGAGCATACCACCAGGCTGGGTCTTCTATCCATACCCGCCAGTAGTCGTTTATCCTCACCAGCAGGTTGGCCAGACTTCACAAGTGCTATCACTACCAGCTCCCACAGCTCAACCACCGCCTTCAGTTCCTCCACCTCCATCGCCAGAACCGGCGCGTCTCAGTCATCCGCCCTCAGAAGCATCACAGGAACCGGACGATAACAAACAGCTCATCCTTCCTGCACAGATCAAATTTGTTGCTTGCCATCATTGCGATACTTGCGGGCGTCCACGCTCTCACGCGTATCACAAAGACCATCCTCTGATTCCTGGTCAAGTTGCTCCTGCCAGCACTTGCAGAAAGTGTATCAAGAAACAAGACAAAGGTGAACCCATCGACTCGATCATGCTCTCTATGCGCAGCAACGTGAGTGGGAAAGATTCCACTCGAAGTGGTCAATTCTACGACCCTCCTTCATCGGAGACACCTCGTGGCCGAGTGCGCAGTGTGAGCTGGCGGCACGTTGCACCTCGAGGTATTTCCAGACCAAGAATTGAGAGCTTGGATGGGTTTACAAATGATACATTAGAAGCACCACCACCTCCAGCGCCCTCAGCTCCTGGTTCAGCAGTTAGCGACAAGCCGGTTGATAGGTTGAGTCGCGCATGTAGCGCCAGATTGAGCCAGCCACCTCCGAACAAAGCAAGCCGAGCACCAAGTGATAAATTGAGCCGTACTGCCTCAAGTGCGGGCTCTTCACAACGAACAGCGCATTCGGGACCTAACTCTCGAGCCCTGCCTCGACGTGTTCCCAGTCGTGAGATACGAGAGACCATTGAAGTACGTACTCGGCAGCCATACAGTGCAGCGCCTGGTACTTGTGAGCAACGCAGCATCATCAAAGCATCGGATAAGCACTGTCGAACCCCTACATCCAACAATCACGGCGACCCCAGACACACTCACGACCACTACAAAGTACGCTTCGAGCGTAGCCCTTCCCAACAACGACATGAATTGGTTGTACGAGAAGAAAAGGACCTTACTCCTTACTTCCGACACGTGGAAAAACGTACTAAAGAGGTCGCTCCGGAGCGAGAAGCCGAGAGTACGTATCATACCTACAAGAGACGGGAAGAGTTCGAAGAAGAAGAAGAGGTTGATACGAGACTCCGGCTGGCGCGACCTGCAACCTCGTTCAATCGTTTCGTCCTCGGTCTCTTCCCTATCTGTCCGACTGGATATCAGAACTAATCCGTTATTTTTATCAGAAGCTACTTCCGTCCCTAAGTCTTTGAGCGATATCGCAAAACCTCCAGCCAATGTCGGAGCGCCCATGGAAGTATCGCGCGGTCGCAACATGTTACTTATTCGACGTTCACCAAGCCCATCGCCAGTTCGAGAGCTCAGCCCACTTGGGATCAGTCGTCCGAGATCTGGGCTGAGTCAGTCTAAGGCTAGGTCCGATTACGAGGCATATCGAGCTTATCATAGCCGACCACCTTCTCCGCCTGCACCCACAGTAGTGTCAACCCGCCCCGCTCCATCTCCTCCATTTGGTCGGGGCTCATTTGCTGGACACCCTGTCGGTCCATGGCTTAATCCTCAACCGCATGATAACATTGCGTTCAGTGAGCGCAGCGTGAAAGGGAGCGACACTAGTGGTGACAACGGCAGGAAAAGTGCGAGAAGAAGCAGGTACTTAGATGTTTGAGCGTTTCACTTCTTGAGCTGGACGATGTAGGGTTTTGTACTTCCTCCTCCTAAGACTTTATTTAGGATCTCTGTAATGGATACCACTTTTTCCCCTCTGATCAGAAAATGCTTGTGGCAACTCGGCTTCTGGTCTGCTATGCCCTTTCCATTCGCGAGGCTCAATAAACTGGTCGTCGACTTGATGCCAATAGAAGGAATGTCTCTTCTTTCTTACTTGACGTGAGAGGTATTGCGCTTGAAGTCATTTTACTTTCTTTCTTGGCACAGCAGTAAGAGGAGGTCTGGAGATACGTGACTATGCCGGTATGCTTGGGAGCTTAATGCGGACGAGATTGGAAGGGGAGGAGCGAGGAGGAGAAGATCGTAGGAATCCAAGGAGACATGGAAGAAGGGATTTACGTTTTGGCTTTTGTGTTATTCTTGGGCGAAGAGCTGGGTAAAGGTCCTTCTAGGAGACTAGGCCTCTAGACATAGAGTTGGGCAGTACCACATTTTGCGAAACTTCCATTCCAGGAGGGCTGAATGCATGAGTCAATTAGGAAGGGGAGAATTGGTCCGTTGACTCATGCACTGATTGGAGTTGAGATCCGCAGTGGAGTTTGTTGAAATAGGATCAATACTAAGTTTATTGACAATTCACTCGAAAGGAGGTAGGATCAGTCGTTCATGTCCGAGAAAATGTTGATTTCACGTCGGATCAAATGTGATAAACTTGTTTGTGGCTGATGGATAGGGGTCGAAAGCCTGGCGTACTGGGGTACGGCTTCTACGAGTCAGGTCGTCGGTCCACTCACCCTCCCTCTCTCTCTCTCTCTTTTCATCGCACGTTTCCCCGCAACTTTGTCTCCTCTCCATCAAGCATCATCGACTCCTGCCGCATAGTTGCGATCACTGGCTCCGCAGATCTTCACTCGTGCTAACAGTCCAACCCGCAACTGGATCTGCGAGGACTTTCGAATCGAGCAGCAAGAAGAGCTGGAGATTATTGAGATCCGAAGAGCCGGGAACACGTTAACCGCTTGGATCTGTCGTACTGATATCCCAAAAAATAGATCACGGAACCATGAACTTCTGCGAAATTAGTCGAGTTGCATCATGTTCATGCAGGCGCAGCGTGACAATGTCCATCTCGGTCAGGCAGGCAAGCAAGGGCGATCGTTTCCTTTGTCCAGAAGCAATTGGTGCTGACTGCGCCGTGTCGGGTATAAGCAAGAGATAGGTCCACTTTGAGATGGATTTTCGTGTTGTGGCGCAATGATTTCCTCTGGGAGAACGTACAATCCTACGTACGTATGCAACTACTTCTCTGGAGAATACTCCTTCATCAATCGTTTCAAGTTTCAGAGTTTACGAACGGTCCATATCTTCACCAACTTCCTGGCGGGGCATCACCGTAAATCTCATCACTATGACAATGACACGAAAGGATTCGTTCAGGATTGGAATAATAGGTGCAGGGCTTGGGGGCCTTATGGCAGGTATTGCCATCGCTGAAGCCGGCGGAAAAGTCACCATCTTAGAAGCCGCTTCAAAATTAGGCGAGGTAGTTTTCCTATCCTTGAAGGGAATTCGATTCCACATCTTAATCACATAATCAGATTGGAGCTGGTATCCAGATGACACCCAACGCTGCCCGACTCCTTAGGCGCTATGGCATCGAACAGGCAATAGGAGACAATCTTGTGAGGAACCGGGAGTTGCATCTTAGAACGAAGGAGGGCAGGAAAGTTGGATTCGTGAAGATTGAGGGGATGGAGGCAGCGAGTGGAGGGGAATGGTGGCTTGTTCATCGGTATGTCTTATCCTAGCATCTCGAGTTCATAACAGGGTCGTTTTGTTACTGATGCATTGGCAAAAGGCATCATCTCCATGAGGGTCTCGTTACCACCGCAAGGAAATTCGGATGCAATATTATTACCGATTCGCGGGTTACTTCGCTCGACTACAAAGATCCGAAGAGACCAGTGGTTATCACGACAAAAAGCTCTCAATACACGTTCGACCTCGTGCTAGGCGCAGATGGTATCAACGGGATAACGCGGAGAACCCTTTTCCCGGATGCGATCCCACCATTCCCACCTAGGAACAATGCAGCCTTCCGAGCCATCGTACCTGCGTCGAGGCTCCGAAAAGACTCGGAAACAAAAGGAATGCTTGATGACATAGGTATAAATGTTTGGATGGCGCAGAGCGCCTATGCTATCATCTATCCCATTTCTGGTGGCAGAGACATCAATGTAGTGCTCTCTCATACCACCACTAAACCCCTCTTGCACGTGGAAGCGGTCGAACTTGAGGAGGTGAAACGACAGTACTCTGATTTCGAAGCGAAAGTTCAGAAAGTGATCGGGATGATCGACCATCCCATCCAAAGGTGGCCACTATTGGTTACGCAATTAGAGAGGTGGAGTAGTCATTGTAGGAGGATCGTGCTCCTCGGTGACTCTGCGCATTCCATGGTAAATCATATGGCGCAGGGTGCTGCTACAGCTATGGAAGACGCTGTCTTCCTCTCCGTGTTGATCAAATCGTTGATCGACCACGACGAGGAGGCAATAACTCTGTCTAGAGCGATAGAGTTGTATGAGAAGGAGAGGATGCCAGTAGTGAAGATGAAGCAGGAGGCGAGTAATCGAAATGGAAGGATTATGCATCTTTCCGGTATATTGGCAGTCCTCAGAAATCTGATCATGAGAATCGAGTGGAGGTACCCGAATCTGCTCGGAGCACAGAACTTGATGAGAGGGGTATATCGGTATGATGCTGCTGCTCATGCGGAAAGAGTCGTGAGAGAGGAGAAGCTAAGAAACGAGAGAGGAAGAGAAGGGGTACAGTGGGGAGTGGGTATCTGGTGGAATGGTATTTTAGGGTGGATTTGGCGATGGTATGTAACGAGACGCTGAGGGTGTAGAATGCTGTTGCAGTGGTTGACAGTACCTCTCTACCTTTCCATCCAGAAATTTTGTTTTATAGCGATGGTCTACCACATCGAATTTGGCTCTGATCAATCTCTAGCATTCTCCTATTGAAATGTCTGTGTAGAATTAGTTTTGTTGGTTGTAATGAAAAGATGGCGAACTGGTTCTGCTGGTAAGACAGGTGTACATAAGCAGTTACCTACCTAGGTAGATATGCCGGGACAGACTGAACACATGCACATGACTCGCTTGAAAATAAGCGAGTCAGGCTGGTGGATCCACTGTGCACCACCAGATTTACGATCGTCATCGCGGCCGAGCTCCTTATTCTTTCATCAACAACTCACGCAGTCGAGTCATTATGCTTCTGCAATGGGTGACATCGGAAGAGGCCATGTGCCCGATGCGATCCAATCTCGAGCACTATGATGAGCAGCCTCACGACTCCAAGCAGCTTATCGACTGCCATCTATCAAGGCCGCATCTTCTGATTTCGTCTTTACCTAATCCAGCCGAGCCTCTAGAAGTAGCATTGCCTTCAACGCTGACAACAAAGAGTGAGGCAGGACTGCGAGACATCTAAAATTTTGTAAGTTTGTGGACACAGCTTCTCTGCATCCAGACTCGAAATGGTAATTTCATTCGTCATGACACATCGAGTCAGGAGAAGGAAGGTCCACAGATGTGTATATCACAGATGGGTTCTCAGGAATCCATGATATTCCGTCGAGATTTGAAAGAGGCAGTTCCGGCAGTGGAAGATGGAGTGGCGGAAATCCTTTGTAGCTTGCCCTACGCATCTTGCAACGATGAGTGCTACAAAATCGCACCATGTACGATGATGCCGGGTCCTGATGTCGACAGAGAGCTTTATAGCTTTGGACCGATCTTACCGTCTTACATGGTGCGCTTGACGGACTGGTGGGGCGGAGATTCTAGAATGCTGGTTTTGCTTGATGTTATGACTGGCATCACCACCGAGCTGAAAGATTACAAGCCCGGCTGCGACGATGAAGATCCACATGGAAAAGTCATGACTGAATGGAACGGGCCACAGAAGAATGTTGAAGATTTGTTACGTGGGTGGATTGATAATTATCTTAGTATGAGGTGGATACCAGACGGCAGTATGGACGTGATGGACTCAGAATCTCGGAGTATGGTAAGTCGATCTAGATTCTACCTATATCTGGCTCACGGGAGTCACACAAGGTTGGAGGATCTCCAGACTCACTAACAGGTAGGAATTCTTGAAGTACAAAGCACTCTTCGAAGAATTCGGATGGCCGTCAGCGTTTCCTCTGCCCCAGCCACGATTCAATCAGTTCCTGAAAAGACATTCTGAGCTGAGAGAAGAACAAGACTATTCGAATGAGCAACTGTACCTCCATATTTGGCACAAGCTTAGCAAGGCATGGCATAATCCTGACAGAGCAAAAGAAGCTGCATCAGGCGACGACTCGAGTTCAGATCACCAACGTGTAGGAATGCTCGATCAGAAGATTCAAGAAGCATTCCATTATGAGAAAGAACGAGCCGAAGACTTGGCTTACGCAAATGCAACGGGAGGAGAAATTTCTGAATACCTCAAGGCGCCAACACGTCTTCATAACTCTGCCAATATTGGTGAAGATTGGAGAATCGATATCAAAGCTGCGGATATCATGGAGCGCTTCTGGGATGTCATTGCCTTCAAGTCAGAACCACAAGAAAGCGGTGAACTCGAAGATCTTCCACCGGGTGCCTCGACGAAGAACATGGACGACCTCTTAGAAGAGATGGGCAAAGTAATGGAAGCGGCGTATCATCGTTATCTCGATCCTGAGGAAGCAGAGAGAGAAGTTAGGATGGTAGGAGTACCTGACGAGGATGACGATTTCACATCGGACTTTGAGTTTGACGAGAGCGACGAAGACGACAGCAGCGATACTATGGAAGACTCGGACGTCGATGCTGATGAAGATCTGGATGTGGCAGCTTTGCAGACAGACATGGACCTCGATGTCGAAGAAATTCGAGAGCAAATGGCAAATTCGCAGGTCGCAAGATGTGACTCTCAAGCCAGTAGCCTGACTCTGCAGAACGATGCATCAGCCTGATGAATGCCAAGGAATGATTTCGTCAACGAGCCAGGAAAGAGCGGACAGCACACCGAGACATCGGTATTCGTGTGCTCTTATGGGCAATCACCATCACGGCCGAATTCCATCCGCGATCGCAATTGAAACGGAGTTGCACCCACTAAACCAGACAGGGAGTACAGATAAGAGCAATCAATTGAAGAAGAACAGAATGGGACTTTTTTCTTCAGCGCAATATTTGCTGAATCCAAGTTCTCTTCCACCTCCATCCCATCTCGCGAATTCTTCCATCACTCGGAATGGTCCAATTACCTGCCCCCTTCTCCGAGATACCCCGTCAATCCTTCCTCTACGGCCCGTCTCCCATCCAGCCCCTCCCCCGCATCTCAGCCGCTCTCGGCCCACGCGTCCAAATATACGCCAAACGCGAAGACAGCAACTCCGGCCTCGCCTTCGGCGGCAACAAGGTTCGAAAATTGGAGTATCTCATCCCGGAAGCTCTTGCGCAGAACGCGGACACGCTCGTCTCTATCGGCGGCGTGCAGAGCAACCATACGCGTGCTGTTGCGGCCTGTGCTGCTGCCGTGGGTCTCAAATGCGCAACGGTGCAGGAACACTGGGTGGAGTGGGAGGATGTCGGGTACGCCAAGGTTGGGAACATCCAACTGTCGAGGCTGATGGGCTCGGATGTGCGGATGGGCAAGGACGGGTTCGGGATCGGGCACAAAGACAGTCTAGCCAAATTAAAGCTCGAGCTCGAAGCCGAGGGTGCGGGCAGGAAGGCTTACTACATCCCAGCCGGAGCTTCGGATCATCCCCTCGGCGGCCTGGGGTTCGCAAGGTGGGCTTTCGAGGTTGCGGAGCAGGAAAAGGAAATGGGTGTTTTCTTTGATACAGTCATCGTCTGTGCTGTCACCGGAAGCACGTTCGCAGGTATGGTCGCGGGATTCAAGTACATCGAAACGAAACTGGGCGGCAGGAAAAGAAAAGTCGTCGGTATCGATGCGTCGGCCAAGGTCAAGGAGACGTTCGATCAAGTCCTAAGGATCGCAAAGTTCACGGCTGCTAAGATCGGGTTGAGCGAGGATGATGTTGTCGCGGAAGATATTGTTCTGGATGACAGGTATCATGATGGGACCTATGGGATTCCTGGACCGGCGACTATTGAGGCTATTAAATTTGGTGCGCGGACTGAGGCTTTTATCACGGATCCGGTTTATGAAGGAAAGTCGTTGGCGGGCATGATGGATATGGTGAGGAAGGGGGAGATTGCTGAGGGATCCAATGTGCTGTATGCGCATTTGGGTGGTCAATTGGCTTTGAATGCGTATTCCACCATTTAAGGTGGCAGAGAACACTCAGAAGGTTCATTGGTGTCTAATGCGCAAACCTAAAATCCAACCTCTTATTCCCCTTATCCTTCGTCGTACTCAAATACACATCCCTCTCCTCAAGCGTCATAGCATCCCAAACAGCTGCTCGCTTCTTGTTCACATACACATAAAACAACTTCGCTCCAATAAACAACACGAAGTTGTAACAACAGATAGCGATCAGCACTTTATTACCAGTCCGGTACATCGGCTTATCATGTTCTCGGTAGATCTGCAAGGCCAGTTAGTGGCTTTTGTCATCGTGGAAGAGTGGAGATGGTAGGCACGTACATTCGATCCAACAATGGAAGCAGTCTGCACACACATGTTATAGAAAGCGCTCGCCACCGTCCTCAACCTGACCGAGCCCGCATTCCGACTCGTCGTTGATACCAGGATAGCATGAACATAAGGATACCCGACGAGCAATGTAGATAGCGCCCATTTCGCCCACGCGGACGTGGAACTCGGGATGAGTTCCAGGGCGATCAGGAGCGGCAGAGCCCAAATTTGACTGACGAGGCCCACGAGGAATCGTTGGTTGATTTTCTCGGAGACCCATGTCCAGAAGAGGAGGCCGATGATGAAGAGGACATAGGCGGGAATGGTCAGGAGATTGGTTTGGAAGGTGCCGAAGCCGTTTGCTTTGAGTTGGAGGGTTAGGTACGAGGTTGCGGGGTTGGTGGGAATGGTCCATGATAGACCGATGAGGTAGATGGGCCACCTATGGGAACAGACGTTAGTAATAAAACCCATAGTAATCGTGAAAGAACTCACATGTGGTAGTCTGTGACGCACTCCCAGAACATGCCAAAAGTGAGAGCCTGTCGATTGTGCATATCCCCTTTTGAGGGATCGTCCCGAATTATGCGGTTGACCATGATCTTCTCTTCATGCTCATTGAACCATCCATCCTTGCCTCGAAGCTTGGACGCTGTCTGAGTGGGCGAGGGTGGTAGGTAGAAATAGGATGCAATCCCAATCAGGCCAGTGAGCATTCCCTCGAGAGCGAATAGCCACTGCCATCCTGCCATTCCATTGCGACCACGGAGACGAAGGATGCCGTATGCCAAAAAGGCGGACACGATCTGAGTGGATTGATAGGCCGTCCAGAACCAGCTTAGGCGCTTTGGCAGTTCGGCCGATTTGTAGTAGTACGATAAATAGAGAATGCAATCCGGGATAAAACCACCTATTGCGCTTGATTAGCACAAAGAATCGAGGTCAATGAGAAACGTCATCACATACCCTCGATAAGCCCAAGTAGTGCTCTGCAAGTCCAAAATGATGATCTCCCATTCATGAAGCATTGCATACTAGCCACCAAACTCCACGAAACCATTTGGATTGGCACCCACACATCCGGTCCAATTCTCTTCGAAATCAGTTGCGAAGGCACCTCAGCAAGCAGGAAGCACAAGTAGAATATCGTCTGTCCGGTGTTGTAATCGTTCGTGGAGACACGGAGATCTTTTAGCATGTTGTCTGACAGCGCCTGGGTAATATTTCCTCGATCCAGTTGCAACGCGAAGAACATCAAACACACCCAGCTGCAGATGCGTTTGTCAATCTGTTTCAGATCAGCTTTGGATTTTTACCTAGAATGCATGATGTATTGACCTTTCGAACGACTTTCTTCTCGTCTTCTTCCGCCCATTTGAATTTCGGGTCGTATCGATGTTTACCCTCATAAGAATCGATGGGTTCGTAGTGAGTTTCGAGGCCGGATGACTCGAACGTTCCGGCCGGTGTATACTCTGGCAATTCTGCTTCGAGCGCATTATGATCTCTCTTGCTCAGCAATCCAAGGCTCCCATCTTTTTCAATTCTAGAGCTACCGCTCGACGTCGACGCTGCAACCATGTCTCCGCCAAAGAATTGGTAAAGGCCGGAAGGCTCCTGTCGTAGAAAATTGAGTTTTGAAAGTGTCGATCCGCCGCATTAATACTGTGCGAGAATATATATAGCCATATCTCGACCCGGTACTGTGATCGCCAGCACCTTTGATGCCCAGCGCACAGTGGGGATGGTAATTCTGTGCCCCTTTCGCTTAGAAAACGCTACCCTAGAGGGGCACAGAATTGCCATCCCCACTGTGAGCGCATCGATAAAAGAGCCGCGGACGAAACCAAAATACGACTACAGACCACCTAAGCAGCAGATCACTCCAAGTCCTGTGGGAAGCGATTTCAACGATTGGCCTTCTGGCTCGAGCTACATCCTTTTGAAGCTGTGGCGCCAGAAGATACACCGTTCGCCACGCGACAGCATGAGGCAGCGACCAATGGAACAAGCTTTTTAGAAAGCACGACAAGCGTACATGGCATTGCGAACTCGAGATAAGACGTGAGTGCCATGGGCTCGTGTTGTGGTGACCAAAATTCGTGATAATTCCCAGTGTTCGCGTGCTTTGCGCTAGAGGATCCCTGAAAGCACGTCAACCTCGAAGTAATTAGATGATCAAGGGTAAGGACACCATTAATGAGATTCGAGGGCTGGAAAGAACCTCAAGATGGATGGAATCTTGTAGTGTCGGACTGTGGTTGCTTCGCAGGCGGTACAAAGCGTCGTTTCATTTCCGCCACAGCAACCAGAAATCAATGGCGAAGCGAGTTTGCTTTTCTTGCCTATCAATCGAAAGCGCGGAATCGCTAGAGATGATGACTACATGGTATACTTCGTATCTGGGAGTTTGCTGTGATAAGGGTAAATTCTGCTCCAATGCAGCCATCCTCATTTGAAGCTTGCATACTGCGTAGTATACGAGAAGATCTCACACTGTTGGTGAACCTCCCCTTAAGACGTAGAGCAATGTCCTATTGTAGATAAAGATGAAGATTCTGGGGTTGATGTTGGTGTAAGGTAGGGATTATCCTCTCTAGTTGTACATACCTAAGGTATGCCCATGTCTCCCAGACTACTACGTACTGTTGGTGAACTTGGTGGGATTTTTCAGGGTCTCCGGGTTGAATTAAGCTAACCATTTCTAGGTATCGTGCCCCAGCGCTTCTCCAGGAAACGGGAACTTTGGTGGAACCTCAGAAGCTGCCCTCGGAACATCCACCCTGGCTTCCCACGGTACTTTCGCGATGGAGTCCCTCTCCGGCTTTACGCGCAATCTATCGTGTCTATGCCTTCCTCCTGTATCCTAGATCTCATCGATCTATGAGATCTGATACTAGTCCTGTATCATCCAGTTTTGTCTTAGTCCATGCGGGATGTAAAATTGCATTCTATCCGGTAACCGGTGGTTTGGCTCTTGAAATACATGGCTTGTAACCCTTACCCACAATGCTGCACGTACAGCATCAGTAGATAAATTGAGTTCAAGGACATCTGCAAGCTTCTGGTAGGAGGTAAGCTGGTGACTCTTTGAGTATATCACCAACAATTCTGATTCATCAAACTCCTTTTCAAAACAAGGCCTATGGCGGCCAGCATATCCATTTATCCCTTTTTGTTGTAGGGTAGGTTGTCCTGCTTCAATGGGCCTCTGAATCTGATGTATGGATGATGAGAGCAATGCTTGGCATACAGGCACCACTGGACCCTGGAATTGAATATTTCCGGGCAACAACAACAACAACAACAACAACAACAACAACAACAACAACAACAACAACAACAACAACAACAACAACAACAACAACAATAACAACATACTGGAACCCTGATTTCAGCACAGCGCTACAACACACTGAGGACGGGCGTTCCGGGTCATTGGATTTAACCTGTGCTGACCACCGTATAGATGATACAAAAAGCTTGCAGGGGCAGTGGCTCGACCATATCGGTCCATGCACGGGACATAGTCGGAAAAGATGAGGCCTTTAATCCAGAGAGATGGTTATGCAATTTTGAATAGATGGTGGGCACACGGCACCTAGCCAATGCATGTCACTTTGGATCAAGATTATCATTTTTAGATACATGGGAGCAGTTTTGATCGTCCAAGAACTGCTGAGTTTGGTGTAATTTGCAGCCTGGACGACGGGGAGTAATGATAGAGACGCGTCGATCTCGTGTAAGTTCCTAATTTTCTTGTGATCAGGACTTTGCGGACGTACCAATTCAGGAAGCCGTTGACTTTGCCGGTTATTTCAGCCGCCACCACCTTCATCCTACAAGCGGCGCTCCTGAGGGATATCCACAAGTCCATCTCGTCCACCGAGGAGCAGATGACACGACGGCTAGGGACTTCTTTGAAGAGAGGACCAATTCGATCACTTGGCACTCTGATGTTACATACGAACTGCAACCGCCTGGCACTACCTTTCTATACTTGCTGGATGGTCCTGTGGCTGGTGGCGATACCTTGTTTTGCAACCGAGTTGTGGCATATCAGCGGCTCTCTCCGGCTTTCCAGCAACGGCTCCATGGCCTCAAGGCTGTACACTCAGGATATGAGCAGGCAGAGAATAGTAGCAGGAAAGGTGGTGTATTGTTGGTTACAAGAGAGAGGAGAGTGATTACCTGTTGAATTTCTTGTATGATCATATCGCGAAGAGCCAGGATCTGCAGGCCAGAGTAAAATGGGCTCCTGGTACTGTAGTGGTCTGGGACAACAGAGTGACTTCCCACACGGCCATTATTGACTGGGACAACGGCCAACGCCGCCATCTTGCTAGGATCACTCCGCAGGCGGGGAGACCATATGAGACCCCCTTTGAGGAGGCGCATATGTAAATTAGTGACTTCGATAGCAAACTGGAGGATAATGAATGACAAGCAATTTGATTCAAAACATAATATCTATTGGGTTAATAATAGAACGAATGAGACGTGTCGCATGGAGTGAGATGATGAAAAGGCTGTGTTTGATGATGTGAAAGATTTACTTGCTGACATGGCTATGAGGTGGAACTACGAACGGACTTGAGCTTGAGGTCTTCGCGCTTAGCTCGATAAAAATATCGTTGCATGCCTGAAGCTACGCAGTCGTGACAGGAGCGATGCCGGCTTAGTATCATACAATTTATTGACTCTGCTTCGCGACAATGACAACACATAGAATCAGACAAACGATTGCTCCCAATCGAAGATGGCAGCTCTTCTACCAGAGAAGCCCACGCCAAATTCTGCCCAAAAATCAGCCTGGGCGCAGAAGTATCGAGGCGTGAGCAAACTTCTATGGATCAGTATTTCTCAGTATATTAACATTGACAGGCGACGGTTGAAGACCTCGATCCTCCTTCCGCAATCTCTATACACCCTACAGATCCAGTATCCCACGCTCTAATGTGCGCTTACGAGCGCGACTACACACATCTCACCGTCGTATCACAAGAAAACCGCTCGTTACTAGGCTACCTCAGTATACCGCGATTGAAGGAGAAGCTTAAGAACGGAGATGTCACAGAGAAGGACACTGTCGCGAAAGCCATGCTCAAGTTCCAGCGGAAGGGACGACAATACAAAGTCATCACCATGGACACGCCGCTGGAAGAGTTAGAGGAGTTCTTCAGTGGAGGTGTGGATGGAAATGAAGCTCAGGACTTCGCGGTAGTGACAGATTTCAGTAGGAAATTTGTTCTTGGTGTGGCTACGAAGAGCGATTTGGAAGAGTTTGTCAAAAGACGTCCCGCTTAAGCAAAGGGTTGCGTCTGTGACTTTGCTTGGCTATCAAGGCATGGCGTTCGGGATATTGGGGATTTTGAAGTTATGCTATGGTTTATCAAGACATCTCTAGATCTGAGATGTGAGTACGAGTCACAGTTGAACTGGAAAAGAATGGTTCAGAACAGCGAGCGTTTGGACGGGAATCTGCATCGTTGAACAATGCTTCAAGATGAGGGATGTAGAACCATCTTACACTCAATAACTATGCGTTGAGAGTATTTTAGTGGAGAGCCTGATCCCAGCAAATCTAGCTTCCGATGGCAGGTTTGAAATGTCCCAGCGATGGTTTCTTATTGCTGGTACTCTCAGCGAGATCTCTCGGCTTCATAATGTTCCCAAATGCTAATCCATGTTCAAAGAAATGTATAGTAGGTATAATAGTAGCACATCCTAAAAGACTGGACGCCCATCTTTTCCATCGAATATCCATATGGACATCAATTTTTTTTTCCCCATTCACCTGCACTGTAACGCCTTCAGTTATTTGGAGGCATGACGTTTAATAACACAGCGCAACCAAACCCAACTTTGCAGACCTACACTCGATCTTGTATGGATAGAACAGGTCGTCTGGTGTCGACGACTTTCTCCAAATTGGATAAGTAAATATATGATGCGACCCGAGTCTCCCTACGAGCATCACATTACCGATTTCGCCATTGAAAGCTGAGTGAGCATCATCCCTACCAAATCGCATCGACACCGACATCCTAGAGGTTTACATCCACCCCTCCACCAAGGAAAGGAATGCAGACTGCGCGGCCCAAACCCAGAATTGGTCTACTACAACAAGTGTCCCGCTCTATAAATGCTTTCCTTCCCTTGACCTGCTCCCGCTACCCTCCTCCTCGTCCGCCGCCTCGACTTCAACGAAGATGGGCTTCTTCATCCCACGAACCGCACGATGAGTGCTCAGGCACGCTTACACCTGTTCCTGAGGGCAGCGCGATTAAGAACTCAAAGTCACCGTTTTATTTCGAAGCCGGATATGCGGTTTTTGCTAAGAGGAGGTCGAGACCTTTTCCGCCTCCATTCCTGTCGATACCCTCGGGATCATTCTCGGACCCATTGAGTACGCATCACCAGAGTCGAGACCGGCGACGGCCTAGGGTGAATGGAGAGCTCATTCGTGGAGTTACCAATGGTGATGATGCAGTTCTCGTGAATAAGAACTTCGTAATTGCCAATGACGGTGTTGGAGCTTGGGCGCAGAAGGAGAAAGGGCACGCAGCGTATGTCTAGTGGAACCGTGAGAAAGAGTTGTAGATTCCATAAGCAGACACAGAAGGCCGGAGCTGCCCAGATCGAACTCCAACCCGTTCGAGCGTTGGCTTTGCCTGGCCGTCGAACTCGGGATCTGGCAAGCTCTAGCCAAGGGTGATTGCCAATGTCTCGAAGGGGTCATGACAGTGCTTTTCTCTGCGGCCTTCTCTCACGGTGTACTAAATGCTAACAATCGAACAGCCTATGGTCCCGTCTCATAATCCACTTCTGGGCCCTCGAAGCAGAAAAGGATGCTTACGGCGGCACCAGCGATCCGAATCCAGTAGCATACCTGCAACGTGCTTACGAACAGACTAAGAAAGCGACCTCAGAACCTAACGAATGGTTTGGCACGACCACAGCATCTGGTGCTCTCCTTTCAGACGACCACCAAACCCCGCCTCATCCCATCATATACGCCACGCAACTCGGCGACTCACAAATTATGATTGTTCGTCCACGCGACCGTGAGATAATATATAAGACCCAAGAGCAATGGCATTGGTTCGATTGCCCTCGTCAACTAGGCACGAATAGTCCAGACACACCAGAAACGAACGCGGTAATGGATCGCGTGGAAATTGAGGAAAATGATGTTGTTCTAGCTATGAGCGATGGAGTGATCGACAATCTATGGGACCATGAAGTTCTTCAAAGTGTCGTGGACGCAATGCACAAGTGGGAGAATGGCGAAGCCGCGATTCAGCAGGACAAGCAGCCCGCGGAAACAAGTTACTCGGATGAAATGATGTTTGTGGCTGAGGAGGTTGTCAAAGCTGCAAAGGCTATAGCCACTGATCCCTTTGCCGAAAGTCCGTACATGGAGAAGGCTGTTGAAGAAGGTCTGTCTATTGAGGGTGGGAAAATGGACGACATTAGTGTCGTCGCAGCTCAATGCAGGAAGCGGAGAACGAAAACATGAGCTCGAGATCGAGTAGCCTTGGGCGAATCCACATAAATTCCAGCTTGACGTGGCGGAGGAAAACCTCAATCCGCAAGCAGAAGGGCCGAAAACGACGTTCAGTATGTCTAAGATTAGAAGTCTGCTCGTGTATTCAGGAAGGTATGGTTGGGTCTGTCAAAATCATAGGACTTCGTGACTGATCAATGAGTAGTGTTTGTTCCTTCACGCGAAAGCGACACGTCGAAGAGGCGACCATGAACGAGCGACGATGCACTGCCAACGAAGGGTTTCGCACAGCGACTGATCCCTAGTTGAAAGATTAATCGACCCCGTCCACCAAGTCCAGCATCCTAGAGCTCTTTGCTCCGACCTCTTACAAGAAGAGGACGGAGCTGCCACGTCGGCCTCTGGCCTATGATCGCATCCGAGGATCATTGTCTTGTCCCAGATCCTAAGGGAGGAAAGTCATGTCTGCAATTTGTGCCCCAAGGCGAAGAAATTCAATCGTGGCACGCCAAGGAGGGCATCAGAGGGAACGTGGGAATCGACACTGGATATCATGTACATGTATCATGTAGTGCGGCTTGAGCACTTAAAAACAAGTAACTAACTCCCTTCTTACGCCGAGACACAAGATCCATCAGTGGAAACCAAGCTACTCACTATCAAAACGCCGCGAATGCTGAGCCGATGCGAACATCAAAATAACAATTTATACCAGAATCTACAAGCGTCTCCGACAAGCAAGATTCACAAATTACTTGCACAATCGGGAAGAATTGGAACACCGCCAACCAGATCACCATGGTTTACTTCAGCGCCTTGCTCTCAGCACTCTTCCACCTGCACCCGTCGCGCTCGGCGCAGGAACAGGCTCCTTCTTTGAAGCAGTCCTTTTATGCGCGGCGGTGGCGATTCCACTAGTCACCTTGCCGACCACGCCCTTTTTGGCCACTGTTCTCTTCGTCTTCACGACTGTCGTACCAGTGCTCGTATCGCTCGTATCGCTTGCAGCACGTCTATGACCAGTCTTTGGAGGGACAGGGGGTGGTGCCATAGCTGTTGGTGGACGGCCTCGACCACGAACAGATCCCGTAGCTACAGTTGACTGCTTGACTCCGGCACGCCCGACTGGTCGCGCTTTTTCGACTGGACCGACGATATTTGCTAGTGAGGCTGTAGCTGCGGCGACGGTTCCTGGCTTCACAGGCGAGACTGGACGCGCTAGGTATGATTTCCCTGGTGAAAGTGCCTTCCCTGGTGAGTCTCGCTTGAATGGTGATTGTGGTAATTGGCGTGAATTGTGTGACTTTGGGGAAAGCACTTTGGAGGCATCAAGACGGGATGCGGTTCGTGCAGCGCGTACAGGACCGCCTGTTTGAGTTGTTTTGGAACGCTTCTTGGGCACGTCGATACCATTCTCTTTGTCTGAACCACCTGCCATTTCAGCGCTTGTGCGTTTCGTCCCTCTTTCTCTTGCAGAGTTTGATTGCTGGACTGGTACGGGTCTTGCACGTTGCGCTGTTTTGGATGTTGTGGTGATACTTTGAGGAATTGGTGGAGGTCTTTTCGAGGGCGGATCGAGGTGCTCGGAATATTGTTCTATTAGTCCTGCGATATTTATCGTTCGTAGCTGTTTTGGGACGCGGTTTTTTCTCATTTCTATTCGTGAACGTAAACCTTGCGCATGTAAAGCATATTGCGCTCGAAGTTTTCTCGCTCGTTCTGTGACTATTGCACGCGTCAGAGCATGCGCAGCATATTTGTTTAGATCCAACGTACTCTCCAACTGCAGATTGTCTATAACAGCTTGCTTCTGTGCTACGGTGATGGTTGAAGCTTGTTGCGCCGAGCCTCTTTCGGGCGTCGCTGGGGACCGTAAGGCGACGGCTCGGGTGGCCATTGTATTGAGCAAGATGGGCGTATCTGGTTACACTGGCCGATGGTCTTTGTGGTAACTCTGAAATGGGAGAATCGCGATATGCGGCCGTGTTCGTGAAGTGTGCAGAATGATGTGTTTGTTGTTGTTGTCTCAAAACACCACTGCGGGCAAGGGAAAGGAGCTTAGCTCCACATCGAAGTTCCGCTCACTGGTACTCTACTCTTACCGTATTCCATCAACTACTTCCAGTTCCACAACTCACTGCTTCAGCCTGATCTTTCAATACTACATCCAACCTCTTCTTCCACTCATCTCGCTCTCAGGTGTACCCACTAAGCAGACATTCCACAGCTGTTGAAGCTGTACTCAATTCAAGATGGTGTTGGAAGCGACTATGATAGTGTAAGGGCCCCGTTGACGTATTCAGTCAAGCTGCGACTGACTTTATACAGGATAGACAACAGCGAAAGCAGCAGAAATGGCGACTATGTGTAGGATAATCTCTGGTCCCCATCTCAACCATCCTAATGCATCCCAGACCCACCCGATTCGATGCCCAGGCTGATGCCGTCAACCTCATCTACAACGCAAAGACAAACGCCAACCCGGAATCATCTGTCGGTCTCATGAGCATGGGAGGTCAAGGGCCCGAAGTTCTAACTACCTTGACAACGGATATGGGCAAGATTCTGGACGGCATACACAGGACGAAGATAAAGGGCGATGCTCACTTCACAACGGGCGTCAACATTGCAGCGGTATGGGTTTTCAAAAGTCATGTATTACGAATCTAGCTGATGATTGAAAAGCTAGCACTGAAACATAGACAAAACAAATCGCAACGTCAACGGATCATTGTCTTCGCCTGCTCCGCCATTGACGAAGACGAGAAGTCGCTAGTCAAGCTGGCGAAGCGAATGAAGAAGAATAACATCTCCATCGACATCATTGCCTTCGGAGATCTCAGCGATGATAATATAAAGAAGCTGACCAGCTTCAACGAGAACATCAAGGGTGGCGAAGGATCACATCTGGAAATCATTCCTCCTGGACCAAACTTGTTGAGCGATTCCATCCTATCGACACCTATACTGGCAGGAGACGGAGTTGGAGGCTCTGGTGGGGGAGGTGCTGGTGGCGAAGGCGGAGCTGGTGCTTCCAACGACTTCGAGTTTGGCGTCAACCCAGAGCTGGATCCAGAACTTGCTTTAGCATTGAGGATGTCATTCGAAGAAGAGCAGGCACGGGTAGAGAAGGAGAAGAAAGCGAAAGAGGAGAAGGAGAAGCTAGAAGGCATTCCAGAAGAGGAGCAGGCACTGCTGGATTCCAAAGGCGAGCCGTCAGAGGGATCGAAGGACAAGCCCGATGATGACAAGATGGATACTGCATGATTCACAAATAGCATTTGGTACTTGGGCGTATTCTGCTAGAGGTTCGCGCCAGCATCGGGCGGCGTCTGGCGATGGTATATTCAGCTGCAAAGCAGCGTGTGTGACTGTGAAGCGATTGGAGCCAACTGTATCAAACTTCTCCAATCCTTAGCTAGATGCAAGACTTCACTGGTGTACAATGCTACAGCTCATACCATATAAGCTTGTCTGGAATCTATCAGTACTCGTCTAGAGACATGATAGTGCCACAAGACGGCAGCCATCTATGTCGTGAATATCTCAATACAATGACTGCTCCATCGCCTGATACTTTCGATCTTGAATCCCATCGTTACTGCGTATACTGGTGCCCGCTGATTTTGAGCCTCGAGAATTCACTGTTGCATCACGTGCAGTCTGCCCCTGTCAAGCATTACCCGACCCGACTCGACTTCACATCCTTTTCTATCACAACCGCTACAACATACCATGGATTGAAAATGGCAGATCGGCTCCGCGCGTTTCACCATGGCCCCGATCGAGCTCTACGCTGAGCTTCTCACTAACATCCGCACGGTTTCATTTGTCGCGTCTCTTCGGTCTGAGAGCAACAAAGAAACCAAGGCCGAACTGTCAGCAGATGGCCAGACCATCACCATCAACCACGATGGTGATTCGGCAACTATGCGCTTGCCCACGCAGATGACCGGTGGCGGCTCTGCATCACTCAGCCTGCCGGCACGACCATCAAAGGACCTTACTCTTCGCCTATCAGTCGAAGAAAAGGAGGCAGGATTTCTGAAGTTCGTGGATGGCAGTGCTGAGAATGTCGTTCCGTGGCCAGCAAATGAATTGAGTGACGGGATCGAATGCCACATATGTGGCGCGCCACTTCTTCAACCAGGTCGAATCGATGAGTGGAGAGATTTGCCCAACGAGAATTGGGCCGAGATGATGGACTTTTGGCACTGTCACAAACCTCACGAGCACGGTGGCCACAAGCATGACGATTCCTCGCAAAGCAAAGGATACTCTGCATCCAGCAAGTTTCAAGCTATTTCGCGTGTAGGATTCGTTGGACTTTCTTATATCATCCTTTCGATGATCGATTGCCACAATATCAAGGTAGGGGATACTGTCCTTGATTCTCTTCCCTTTCCGGTCCCTTGATCGCCTCAATGGCTTCCAGACCAGGTTCGGGCGCATAAGAAAGATGCCTGCCCAGCTCACGCTACATCCACGGTAATGCATCTGATACTAGACGCCCCAAATCAAACAGAGATTAGAAGCTTTGGGACTATCCGCGGCCGGCAACGGCGCAGCCGGGTTATCTTGATGTTTTTTGATCGCGACGTCTCGCTTTCAATTTCACCGTCTGTTCATAGAGAATCGGAGCATGGCGGGATAAAGTTAGATACATTACCAAATCCCATTTTCTAGCAATTGCAACCGTTGGTCACCCGCTGACGTAGTATGTAGCAAAATGAAGAATTTGTGCCATCATCAAACTCCGAAGCTGATGCATCGCTGTGCTGTGAGAAGTGTGGAAGTGAGCTGGGAGTTGCGGACGATACAGTCTCCGGTTGGAAGATCTATAAATGGAGTGTCAGACTCCGTAAAGACAGCCGATCCGAGCCTCGCGCTTTCTCGGTACAAAAATGGATATCATCTCTACTCCTATCGTCCTCCGAAAACACGGGTGTCCGCCGATTTGTGGTGGAACCTTCGTCGCCCATTGCAAAGTCTGACACGCTTCCACCTTCAATACTGGTAAGTCTCCAATCTCAAATGGCTACGAGTCCCTCGGAGCTAACACACATCAGCTCTGGCTCTTCACGCCCGATCTCTGCTTCTCCTCATCCCACCAACCACCTTCAAAAACACCACCTCGAAACGACCCCACACGCGCCATAAAAGTATACCACAAACCCCTTACCAACCCATCTGATTTCCTCAACAAGAATAGCACGTCTCATGAGCACCTGCTCTTCCCTCCTGGTCTGTACAAGAGCTTGGCAGACTCTTTGGAAACGAGTAAACTCCTGCTTCCGGAGGCAGCGAGGAGGTTTCAGGATTGGGATGTTGGTATTTTGGAGAGGTTTGATGCTGATGATGTTGGGTTTGCTGGAGATAGGGATGTTGAGAGTTTGGAGTCTGTGAAGGAGACTAGTGGCAAAGATGGCTTGGAAAATGTTGTGAGGAAGATGGCGGAAGTGGAGGTTTAGTGTGAATACAGTTGTTCGTCCTTCATTATGATCACATATTTTAGATTGTAATCGAGTTCCGCGACATTAGATTGTGGAATGAGTTCGTATAATCATCAACTGACAACACATATTGAAACGGCGAGAAAAGGAAATGAAGCAGAAAAATCGCTAAGATCGTGAATCGTTACCAGTTTCAAGTTCAAACCCACAACTCCAACCGCTACAACCATCATTCCACTCGATCAACATCAACACCAACCGCTACGTCTCTTCCAATTCCAAAGACAAAATCATCGAAAATGCCCAAAATGCCCAACCAAACGCGCCAAACCTGCACCTGCCCAATTTCTCCCTGCACACCTCTCCCGACCGAACGCATTGTAGTGGACTAGCAAATCCAGCGAGGTATTCCACACATTTCGAATCCATGTAGTAGTTTTTCTCTTTCTGCTACCTCCCAAGCTCGAAGAACCCGCAACAGGAGTGAACATTTCGAAAAGGCGTTGTCGACCCCTCGCACGCCCTCGGCCTTCTTCCTTGCGCGCAATCCACTGGTACTGAATAGAACATCGGTGTTAGTCTATGGTAAGAGATAGCGATAGTATGGATTGGGAGATATGTGAAACTTACAATTGTCTGCAATCAGCCATTTGCTCGAGCTTTGAGCAGAATTATACAATCGTGATTTCTCTCATGAGCGACTTGTCTTGCACAAGGTCAACAGGATAGCCATCTTCGTCAAGCTGAGGCTGGCCCATCAATGACAGAAGGGGGTTTGTGTTGAAATCGTCAGAGGTTGCGTACCGAATGCGCAGCAAGCCCACACGTTGGAATGATCCTAGCGGCTCGACTTGTTCTAGGCAGAGGACATCAAAGCCTAATAAGCTTTCAACGGATTGGAAAGATTTTAGAGGCAGACAATGCAGTCGTAGTGGCGCTTTGGCTGGACCACTGTGATCATCCCAACGGATATCGAAGCTCGTTCGCTTCCCGTTGACTAGAATGGTGTCTGGATTCAGAACGTCAATCTCGATCAGATGGCCACGGACACGTAGATAACCTCCGGAGACTTGTCCAAACTCGTCTTCTCCCACTAGATCTACATTTGCTTCGAGTATTTCAAGCAAATAAGTCAAATTTGTAGTTCGCCATGGACTAACTTTTACATGACCATCGACAGATGCCCAGGACCAAGATGGCGCTCTGTATGCCACCGGGCGTACACCGTCGTAGACCTCCCAACCAAGCTGCCAAATGAGGTCATCCTCCCAGTGACCTGCAAGATATCGACATCTAATGAAAGGCTGTAGCTGTCGCATGATGGCAGATATGGCGACGAGCTTGTCACCAGTCTGAGTCAGACACATGTGAGAATAGGCGTCGATTGCGTTTTCGTAAGCGTCCCAAGCCTCGTTGCGACGGTCGTGCTGCTCATTCTCGAGAGGTGGAAGTGTGAATAAAGAGCACTTTTTGAGATCCACCGTACAATCAGTACTGACGTCTTCAAAAAGTCCCCGAGGACGATTTTCGGATGCGTGGAGCTCGCCACACTCCCAGTAAAGCTGAGTATAAGTAAAGTGTATGATTCTAGGAGCAACAACTCGCTAAGTTATTGTAAGTCAGTGAGGCCACACATTACACACGCAAGCGTAGGGGTCACTCACTTCCTGCAGTACCCAGGCGCGTTTGTTTACGATAGAGTTGGTGACATCTTGCCTCCAGATATCGTGATCCCGTAGCTCAAGCTCATAGTATCCATCGAGGGTTGAAGATTCAACAATTTCAACACACCGGTCGTCATCAGTAGGGCCGGAATCAAGTGCTCGGGCGCTAAATTGCAGTCGTAGGGGAAAGGCTAGTTTGAGGTCTCGGTCAAAGAAGCACCCAATGGTATCATCAGTGGCCGAAGTTGCGGAGATGTTGTATGAGGAATACTTGTAAACATTGCTCATGAGAACCGATTCGTGACGCCAATCCTGCCGCGAGTTTTGAATGATACAAAGGGAGTCGATCCATATGTAATGGCTACCAAGACGCCGAGCAATTTCAATGGCGTCTGTAAACGTCTTCATCCTAGTAAGGTCTGGCAATCTTGCCTTCCAGGCTCGGATGTTCTGGGCTGTGAGGACTATTTTGTCTTCGACCTGGCCCCAGCAATGTGATAATGTGCAGTATTTGACACCATAAGATATCTCTTCGTGTTCCACTAATCGAAACTCGTCGTCTTGCGGGTGGACATAAACCAGTCGAGTCGGCTTCCAAGTCGCTGACGCCACATCTCGCGGTCGCTCACATTTCGTATGCTGCTCGCGGCATATATTCAGCCAGTACGACACCTGTGCAAGGCACTGGTCGGAACCGGTGTTTTTCGTAAATTCTTCAAGGCAAAGTTAGTATATATCACTTGCCAAGCTCAGGCCAATAACGTAAACCCAATGTCATGCTCAGCTAATTCTAGTAATTCAGATCGCACCCGTTAATTTCCTGGCGAGAACATTTCTTGAAGTCGTTGAAATTTTTAAGGCATCAAATTCAGGCGTGGATGACAACCTCAGTGTGGCTACGCTCTAGTGGTAATATTGGACGAACAATTCAAGGGGAGACTTTCACACACACCTCTGATTTCCGTGGTGCGTTTGAGTGAAAAGCAATTCCAGCTTTTCTCACAGCCGTCCGTGAACTCGAGCGTAATAGTCTGGCCATAAAGATCATCGTACCACGTGTAGGCACTGACAAGCAAAGGAGGCATTGTTTCCTCCGCACGACCAATGACGACCATCTGACGTTGGCAAAATGAGCATCCAGCTTCGACAGCCTGTTCGAAACTCGCAAAGTTTGCGTGATGCTCGCCCAGATCTTGAGATCTTCTATCCATCTCCAATTCACCCTCCACTTTATCCTCCTCTTCATCCTCCACTCCATCAGGCCCTACGTACTTTATCCTACCTAAAACCCGAAGACAAGCATCGCAGAGCATATTCGCGACGTCGAAACAAAGTAAAAAGGAAGATGTTCAACGGATGAGAAAGGACGTAGCGAGGAAATCAAGAGGAAGGAGATGTAAGATACGTAGTTGAGGAGGGGCGCGAACTGACCGGAAATCCTTCTGCAGCCTTGGTAAGCAACGCCACCACCAGTCCCACGAATCAAGTTGCGAGCTATCTTCGAGGACGCTCATGAACAACATGATAGCCCGCCGAAGGATTGATCTCGATTTCGGGAGGGTCGTCCGTGACTTGAGCTGAGAATGGCACAATTCTAGCAATACTCAAATCACGGGGTCACCAGGAATATGGCAATACCAACCTCAAGCCGATTGAGTGTTTCGTCTCAAAACCAATGAGACCGCTGAAGGATTGACCTCGGGAGGGTCGTCCATAACTAGAGCTGGAAACGGTATCATACAATTCGAGCGATGCTCAAACCCCAGGTCCCAGGCTCACCACGAATATGGCGACACCAACCTCAAGCTGACGAAGCATCTCGTCTCAAAACCAATATGAAGCCATATCCTGCCAACCGCGGGGCACGAAGTCCACGAAGACACCATAAATCACAACACACTACTCTCTCCCTCTTGTCAATGGGTTTTCACAGCGCTAACGCAAAGACCTCACCAAAAATCTGTGATAAAACCACTGACAAGAGGGAATAAGCTAGACCAGACATAGTGACATGATTGAGCCGTACATCGGGCCAGACATGCTTGATCCCAGGACGGTCCTCACCGGAAATACTCACCACAGCGGCCGAGGCCCTCGATGTGAAATCAGGTATCATTCGCGACGAGCTATCACCCCCGCTCCCTCAGCCCAATCAAACGTACATACTTTTCCTCTCTGCCATACTTGCTACATGTGCGACTAAAAGGAAGACTGCATAGACTATAATGTCACCAATCAGAGGTCCATCCAAGCGGTATCAAAAGTAAAAAATGCTGCACATTTTCCTTCCTTCCCTACTCATCTATTCCTCCTGATAGCTCAACTTCCTCATTTCGCCTAGCTGTCTTCTAGCCGCATTCAGAGAGTTCTCCAATTTCAGAATCTCAACCTGTTGCTCCATTTCTTGGGTCTTCAGCTCATGACTACTGAGCTTCGTGTAATCTTCCTGCTGTTCACCCATGTCGCGCTGAGAAATGATATCTTGCACCTGTCGAACCAGACTCCTACATGCCGCTGTGACTGCTCTGCTTGCTGCCTCGAGGCGTTCTTGCGTCTTGGACATGAGTGATGCCTTGACACGAGATGCGGCCACAAGTTGAGCGGTTGAGGCTGCGACGTCATTGGATGCGACGATGAGCTGCTCGGGTGAAGCCCGACCAGAGATGACGCCGTCGGCGGTTTCTATAAGTGTGTTTGTGGAAGTCGCCACGGCTTTGGCGGCGGAGATAAGACCCTGGGTCCAGCGGTTATGTTTTTTGTAGAACTGAGTTCGTGAGGAAGAACCCTTGCCTTCCTTCACGATTTCTTGCTGCGAAGCTGTGGCAGCCTTGATCAACTGGGCAATGGCGTTGGTGATGGCGATAGCGGCTTCCAGAATGGAGCTGTAAACTACGTTAGCACATGTCTGACTGTAGTGAGGTGCGCAACTTACTCGTGAATCTTCAACTCGTAGGTAGAATATCCTTCTCTCGACTTGTTCATCAAGCGGTTGAGGCGGTCTGCAGCGGCATCGATCATAGCAGCCGCGTTGGTCAATTCCTTGTCGACAAGATCTCCCAAATCACCTTGTTGGTCAGTGAGCTTGGTCTTCGGCGCAAAGGCATCAGCCAACTTGGACAAGTTTTGCAAATTGAGCTGCACATCAGCATTGTCATGAATAATGACTTCTTGCTTGCCCTCGTCATCCAGAGCAGCAAGTCGGAACGACTGCAAATCGCGGAAAAACTTGATGGTAGACTGAGCTGACTTCCTGGCGCCGTTGACGAGCTGATCGGCTTTGCGCTCATCAGATGCGAATCTTGTGAGACCCTTGGTGTTTCCAAGAACATCAGCAATCGAGCCCGCAAACGCATTGACAGTTCGAATAATCTCAGAATGTGTGCTGCTGGGGCCATCTGCGATGAATTCGCGAAATGCGCCTGAAAACTCCATAGCGTTCTGTGCAGCACGTTCGATTTGCGAAAGAACGAAAGAACCAGAAGCGTTCTGGTTACCGGCAATCATAGACGACTCGAGCTCGTAGATAGAATCATCCACTCTCTGGACACCGCTCTGAAGAACAGAATCAATGATGTCGTTGATTTTACGGATGCCATCCATGATCACGCTGTCGAGTTGACCATCTATCGCCTCATCATTCACCGATTGCCTCAGCCTGAGGTCGTGCAGCTCAATCAAAGTCTGGTCCATGCCAGCTTTGAAGACCTCAAGCTCCTCTTCCTTGTCGCGCAATTGTCGCTGCAAATCACCATCGCCGTCACGAAGCTTTCCGTGCAAGTCATTGAGTTGATTGGTCTTCTGACGCAGAGCCTCCTCAAGATCGGCGATTTCTCTGTTGTGTCGATTGAGCATCGCAGAAAGCTCCGAGCCCTTGCCACGTTCAGCCTTGTCGGCCTGTTCAAGCGCAAATCGCAGTTCGCGATTCAACTTGTCAATCTCTTCTTTGTGGCCGCCAGTGACGCGATCCTTGTCCAGGAAAGCTCGATCACGTTCACGGATCATGTTGGCCAGCTCAAGATTCTTGTGCTTCAGCTCTCGCTGCAGCTTCTCACGCGCATCAATGGCCTCCTGCGCCGAAGCGGCCTTGGTTTGGACACCCTTGAATTTCTGTAGCAGTTCAATGTGCTCAGTACGAAGCTGTGAGTACAACTTCGCCAAGTTCTCGTACTTAGCCCTCCAAGTGTTGAGCTGCTCCTGTAGCGCCCGGATCTGGTCATCCTTGGACTGATTTTGTTGCATAAAGTTATTTTGCAAATTCTGAAGCTCTTGCTCAAGATTCTGGACCCTGCGGTCGTACTGTTGCAGCATAAGCTGATCACGCTCGTATTGTGCGCGCGCATTGAGATTCTCTCGCTCAAGATCAGCCATGCGTCCAAAGGTCTGTTGCTGCATTTGTTCTCGGGCAAGTTGTTCCTGGGCCATCCTCTGTTGCTCCTCTTGCATTCGCTGTTGCCTCTCAAACTCGAGCTGGGCCAGGCGCTGCTGCTCTTCCTGTTGTCGTCGAGCCGCATCCATCTGTTCCTGCAATCTTCTTTGCTCCTCCGCGAAATTTTCCTGTTCCCGCGCTTGTTGGTTCTTCCAAAATTCATTTATAGGTTCTGGATCGACAGAGGGCAACCGAGGAGGTGTGATGGGCTTTTCGACTTCATTCCTTGGGCGTGAGGGTAATGCCGGACGTTCTTCATCCTCGGACAGCAAATTGGGCGGATCTTGCGGCAGCTTTGGAACTGTGATTAGACTTGTAAGGTATCGGAGCTGGCTACACTCGTAGTAGAATTTGACCAGGCGATAATGCTGCATGTCATATCTTCCTCGCAGTGGTTGCAAAACCTCCTCTTCGCCCAATGTAATGTGCATTGCGCGCAGCATGCTTGTGATGAACTTGTAGATGCCATAACTCTCCTGAACCAACGGTACCAAAGCTGAGATACGGCATTCTGAATGCGCAGAGTGTGGAATATGCGCAAAAATGAGTTTTTGGAAGGAATCGATTTGATCCTGCAGAGTCATGAGGTCGGAAATGGTCTCGTATCTATGCCAGTCAGTTCGGCGTATACACCTCCTCATCGGGCAGAAGCTTACCCTTCGTTCGGGTCGTTGATCGACTTCAAACTGATATATTCCTCGTACTCGAAGGTTCCATTAAATTCCGGGTGCTGCCGATGGAAGGCAAGCTTTGCGCGCAAGTAGTAAATGTACTCTTCAATGAGCTTGCCATAGCCTCTTACACCATCAGCGGTATTGAAACCGCGTCGCAAGCTCTCCAACCATGCCACGTTGCCCTGTGCCTCTTTCAGAACATTGGGGTGTCCTTCCTGTAGCACTTTATGTATCGTAATTAGCGCTTTGAATGTCTGTACTTCATCGGCGAGAATCGGTTGCCTGAGAAAGGAAACAGTGATCAGCGGATAGCTCGGTCTCACGAGGGCAGAGGCACGTACACTTTCATGCCAGACCAAAACGATTGAGAGGACTTGTGGTCCCAAGTATAGACGATACATGCTCGGACATGTTTTCCTGCGTGAGTGTAAGTCGGGCGGAGGTCATCGGCGGGTCATGTCTGTACTCTTGGGCGCTGTCTCCTCTGATAGAACTTAATTAGCTAGGGCAACAATGGATGCAGAAAAGGATGGTTCAGTACCAATACTCGTAGCTTTGCGAATATTGATCGCTAGTTCTGATTCCTGCTTTCCATGGTCGATATTGCGACCACTCGAATACATGGACATGGTTGTGGTACTTTGTCGGAGCTGTGGAGGGTGGCTGGGAGCTGTTTTATGCTGTAGCCTCCGAGGTCCTCTGCAGTCGTTGTGATATACGGCTAGAGCGTCGAGGTCGGGGGAGAGTTGTCGAGTACTGCGGGGAGACAATCAGAATATCCGTCGCTTAAGTTGAAGCCAGCGACACGCAATGGAACACGAATCTCGCTCTTGTGAGTTGTTCATGGAATATGCCATGATAGGTTTGAGGTGACGAAGCTCTGGGCTGGCCAAGCATTGGGTGAGCTCGGACTGTGGCGCGCGACAACCACTGCGGATCTGATCCTTCTTCACATCATTCAATCTCATCACTTTTCATTCGGGAGCTTATCAATCATTGCTTCAGGATTCAATTGTTGCCTTCTATCTATGTCTTTTCGACTATCCTACTGCTACTGAAGTCTATCATCGCCTCCTGTTGAAGACAAACCCTCTCTGAACCTTGCAACCATGTTGTAAAGTCTCCAGGCAGCATTCTATGCTTCCATGTGAAGATCTTCAATGATCGATTAGAATCCCGAGGCTTTGCCAAAACTGGAGCTCACTAATGAGATGTTCGTCATGCTTGAGGGAGTTGAACCTCTATATCAACCGTTTGGAAGAGTGACGAGTAGGTGAGAACGAGCACTGCTTTCGATTTTCGATGACTGGTGGGGAGAAGTAGAGTATGAGACCTGTTGCCGCCGTGATTGAGCATTAGTGAGTGAAGATTGTGGAAATGCTGATGATAAGATATACCTTTGACGTAGATGATCTAGCAGCCATCTCCTCGCTGATTCACCTTGTCATTTCCGCCTCGATCCTTCTCATGCGTGCATGGAATTCGTCGGCGGTGTCGGTGCAAGATTTGGAGCATTTCTCCTCTCCACAGGCATTGACCAAGGAGACCTTCGATGCTCTGATCCGTCGGACTCCTCCAATCAATTTACCAAATGTATCGTCATGCCTCAATCTCGGATCGTCCTTGCCGACCCGGAAGTTGAACTCCTTCAAATCATCTCTAGCTGTCAGGATCTCCAGAAACTGATGAGGACAGGCTGTCCACGAGGTTGGAGACCATTCAACACACAGTTCCAAGCGCAAAGCTTGTTGAAGAGCCTGGGCAACGTGGAGATCAAACATTCCGTGCATTTGCACCTGGACCAGCCTCTTCTCAAGGAAGATGGGCTTCGATTCGCGATAAGCTTGCTTGCACGCGAAGAGGAGGTTGACATCGAGCATACGTCCAGAAGAGGGCGTTGCCCAAGGTACCAGAGAATCTGTATTGCATACGCAGATGTTGTCGACGTCGTCGGGGTGAATGCGGTGGATTCGTCGTTCTCCTTGTCCATTGAGAGCGGCACCTTGCGCTGCGAAGTAATCGTGATAGATGCGGTTTCGAAGCTCTCCTGGCAACGTCATCAAGCTGACTGGCTTCTTAACTGCCTCGGACGTGGTGAGCTTTGCAGAGGCATCGGAGGGATGGGCTGTTCCAATGCCAAGCAGGAAATTCTCTAGCACATCGAGACAAACATCGGGATCTGCTGAAATGCCGCTGCCTTGGACTTGAGCGTCTGTCATGACCTTTGATGGAGTGGTGGTGTTGCCAGACGTGGCCGACTTTGCCGGGAAGCTCATGTCTGACATGATGGCTGAGGTGGAGACGGAGATGCTGTGAGTGTAAAGAATTGATGGTCGACGAGGGTGGCTAGATGCAGAGGGCGAGAGGCAATTTGACTTGTGGATGTGAGTATGGTCGTGGGTTCTGAAAGCTGTAAAGAGAAGGAATAGCATTCCAAATTTCGTATTTTGATACTCCAAAATCGCACAACCACCGACATGGAACTAAGCACGTGTTCAGGAATCACTCAATTAGATGCTTTCTATACCAACCAAATGATTGATTGCTGGTTAGGTCCACAGTCATCCATTAGTTTCTATGATAATAGACTGACTTACTTCTTCGAATATCCAAACCAGCTCCGAGAAGATATTCGTAAAGGCCCTAAAACAACACCCAGAGAGACCGAGCTTGAAAAATGTCGATTACTCAAGATCCCGTCCATGACCATCACCACTGCAAAACATGCAGTATCAGCCACTACCTCGGATACCCAATCTTCCCAAGTCTCCGGGACGTATAGTAACTACTCAATCAGCCAGCCTTAGCTCATCAGCACAAACGGACACCCAGGAAACGAAAGACTTACATGAGGGCAAACGTCAACGCAATAAGTATAACACCAAACGTAAACACCCACGGACTAACACTATCCTCAGCTCTCTTCCACCCGCTCATCTCCACCTTCTGTTCCGCAGCTGCTGCCGCTGCCGTAGCTACAGACCGCACCTCCTTCTTACCCACAATCGTTTTCTGCCACCTCGTCCCCTTCCACCAATCCCACTCCACACCCGTCGAAGTAGGTGTTGAAGCAAGACTCCAGCTAGTCGCCGAATCAGGCCATATAGTGGTACTCCTACTTCTCGACGTCGACGTGGTCTCCTGCAACGGAGTCGAGACCTCCAGAGAAGATGAAGAAGTAGTCCGAGTTACGGTTTTGTGACGGGTTATGGTTACTTGTCCCCTCACCTCGGTGCCGACTGGTTTGCCGTCGCTGTAGGTGAAGATTGCGTATTCTGTTATGGATTGGGCTCCGGAGGGGCCGGGGATGAGGCCGATGGTGCTGGTGGTGATGTATAGTCCAGTGGACGGGATGGTAATTTGTCTCTGTGTGCTCACACCTTGTTCGCGTGCTTCGATGGACCTGGTCGATGGATCTTCCGAAGCCGAACGCTCTTCTATATCAGTGGTAGAGCAAGAAGTGGGAGCTGCAGCCAAATCCGGCATGGTTAAAACACATGTTGTTGACTTCTTCGAGGTGGCTTCTTTTCGAACCAAGTTCCGGAATCGACCCAGCCATTCACTGGCCTGTATGGTGGGATGTATATCGTGAGTATCATCAGTTGTGACAGAGGATGGTTCTTCTTGTCTACGATGCACATTATGACCCTTCGTAGACACAATCTCTCCTTCGATCCAGTAGCCTGGCACATCCTCTGTTCCCATCGTGCTTGTGAAAGTCAGGTCGAGGGTGGAAGCTGGTACAACAGTCGTTGTAGAGTCCGAGAGATGTGCCGTCGCTTCTTGATGAGTCGTTGAAGCGACAGGAATGATCGTTAGTGGTGGAGGAGGAGGAGCTGGTTCCTCAATAGTATACGTGGAAGAAGAGTTGTAATCCTGACCCATACTGTTCAAACCAAGAACCGTGCCTGATCTTCCCGTCACAATAGTAAACGTAGACGTAGGGTTGTAATTCTCGACCACACTGCTCGTACCAAGACCCACGCTTGAGCCATCATCAACAGTGCCATAAACAATATCTTCCTCAGTCACATTGACCTTTCCCACCACGGTAGTAGTAAAATCAGCCTTCCTCCCAACCACAGCTCTTTTCCCAGGCAAAGTAGGCTTCAAGATCTCATCCTCACCGTCGTGTGAACAAGGCGTCGTAGCCGTCGTCCAAGAACGCACCGAAGCACCCGTCGGCGAAGGCAGTACGTCAACGGTCACATAGATAGTTTCTTCAATCCAGACAGTGCTCACAGATGGGTCATCTGCGACGACAAGGGGATTCGGCACGCTTCGTTCGTGCGGGAAGACAGGTTCCATCATTGCCCAGTCTGGCAGCACAGTAACTATTGTCAAATGGCTTTCGCCGATATGAACCGTGTGTGTCGAGGATCGAGAAAAGTCCGTGGCCAGAGCTTGCGATTCTGATAGTATGCTCGGTACCAGCATACCGAGAGCGCGGCCTAGGTTCCAAATCCTCAGCATGGTGGGTGGCTGAGTGACAGTGTATGAGAAAGGGTACGTTCATGAGATGGGGAAGAGAAGAAGGGTCCTTTGGTGAACCAGCATTAAAGCAAAAGCAATCCGTATATATACGTTCCGAAGCCGGTGGTTGTTGGAGCAGCTGACACTCCCAAGTTGGCGTGTTTCTTGCGTTACGAGTAGGTAAGATGCAGCGTCGATACTTCATCCTTGACTATGCTTCTTGTGGGCGAATTATGTGACGCCGTGCGGTTAGGCAAGGACTTAGCCATGAGTGTGGCACGCCCGGTTGCAGAAGTCCGCGATTGGAGACCGTGGGGACTGTCAAATGTTAGCTTTCGGTTGCTTATGGCTGTTCCCACTGATGACCGGTGATGCTGTATTCACTGAACATCGACGGATGCCCATTAATTGTTATCACCGAAGCACCATGTCTCCCATACTTGGTTTCGCTTCGATGCCACGACCGTCTCGGCCTTTGGGGTTCTACTGGGTTGCGTCGATGCGTTGAGCTCTTGTCTACTACATCTATCCATCATGGGAGCACTAAGTTCTTCTGTAGCTAGTCAATAGTGGAAAAGCTGGCCAAGCAGCTGAACCTTGCAAACAGTACCTATATGTTCAGGACTTGAGAAAAAAGGGTTGTGAAATAAAGCAAACTCGAAGCGAGCGAACAGGTGGTTGTATGCAAGCAGCAATGGACCGGCAGAATAGAATCGTGTGCAAAAGTAGCAATTGAAGCCCTGAGATCAACACAATGTTGGCGTCCCATAGACATGTGTTTCAGCCCATGACAAGAAAAGACTGCATTATTGGGGTATATAGACTCAAAAATTATCACAAACCACGTCCCAAACCCATTATCGTTCTCCCAGTCGTGAGATGACATCGGCTGTTTGGTGGCCCTGGTTGAATTAGTCATAGGCGAGTAAACATTATATCGACCGATTGAACCGCATTAATCCCTATCCCAATTCTCTCATTATTGCGAATGTTTTTATCGAGGTTCGTCGTGAAGGCTTCCGAGATCTCCATCTCTTTGCTGTTCCACCACCTACCACCTCCTCGCTTCCGTCACCCGTCCGCCATAGATTTTCCCACGATGATTATTATTACCATTAATGTCGGTACTACCAGATTTTCGGGACAACGAATCCTTGTCTTGACCTCATTATGGCCTTCCTACACGGCCGCTCATCGGGAAGTTCGTTAACCACCGACGACCACTGGACCAATCGCCATCGTGACGAATCGTAACTGCATTCCATTTTCGCACCACCACCGTCCACTCCAACGCGTCAAAAGCGGGCAAACTGATCATTGCGCCCCTGAATTGGGCCCGGAAGCGCCTGAATCGCACATACAAGAGGCTTATGGACATTGAGGAGAACGGACCGAGAGGCATGGACAGACAAGGTCTTCGTCGTATGATCACAAGCATCAAGGTACGTGCTGCATCACTCTTTGTGCGAAGCCATCGAGCTGTAGACTATTCTCCGCCTCTGAAACACGGAAGAGCCAAAGAGAGGTAGCGAATATTCCCCATCGTGGACACACCATGGTCGTTCAAGTGCTGCGTCATCTGTCAAAAGCTCTGCTCGGGCCACGTCGAGAAACTCTTTCCCTTTGGAGACATTCCAGTTCGCCCTGTCTCTGGAAAGAGAGGCAACATCGAATATATGCGAAGCCGCGGTCGGCATGAGCTTGCACACCTCACCGATTGGCTGGTTGCGAGACAGGCACCTGTGGATCCGCTGAAACTTGAGGCATCATGAGCATGAGCCATGCTGCTCACTGCATGCGGTCATACTGTGCTTGGAATTGTCCAATATGGAATGGCACTGCCGGCGCGCTGTGACCAAAGTTCAAATGCTTGTCTTCTAAGACCATGAGCGTCGCTGCCGAATTTTGATCCACAATAAATCGTGAGCGAATTCCAGACTGGGAGTGTCGTCGCATGGTTGTCAAGTAATGAATGATAAGAGACATCCGGGTCCGTTGTCTTCATTTAACACAATGGCATTCAAGTGTAAGAGAAGACACTGATAAAATCAGGAGGAAGCTCCAAGGTGGTCAAGGGCAATGGGCCTCTGACGTGGGCAGTTTCTGGCGTTTCCACTTTGGCAATCTGCAGTCGAATATACCATCGAGAAGCTAGGCGGGCCTTTCGATCCTCGATCAAGTCATCAAGCCTGACCATATTCATACCTAGGGCATCCAGCTTCGTCTGAACCGAAAAGACCTCGTCATTATCCAAGCTTTTCTGGTAGTCTTCGACCTCCTTGTCTTGTTGTCGTTGGAGATCCAGCTTTTCCCGCTCCTGGTTTCGTATCAGACCTTGCATCTCCCGCTCATGTCTACTGGCAAGCCTTTCCATGGCAGTGGTCTCTTCTTCAAGCCGCAAATGGTGTTCAGGGGTCGCAGCCTCTCCGAGAAGACAAATACGCTTTCGGACGAATTTCAGTGCGGTCGCATTCCGGGCAGAAGTATCTTCTGTCGCCAAACGATGTCGCTCCAGCTCTTCGAGTTCCTTCTCGACATGTCGATTCTCTAATTGCTCTATGGCTTCTTGTTGCTATGGTTATGTCAGCACATGAGCGGCTGGGCAAAGTGGGCGAGCCCGATTATTCGGGACCAGTTGGCGATCATATGAGAAACATGGATCCCTAATATCAGGATCGACATGGTATACCGACCAGGGGCACCTTGTGCGATGTATCGAATTGTCCGAGGAATCTCCTATACTCCCGCATGCAGGTACCATGAAAGAGAATAAACTGAACTTGTGCTGCCACAACATTCAAGGATATGACGACAACATGTCGCACGAGAGACCACCGCTTGCAAAAAAAAGGAAAAGGTGGCGTTCGATCTAACCATGATCGGGAAATTTTGGCCAATAGTGTGGAAGAACATTGTAAACATAGACTCGACGTACCTTCTTTTTGAACTCGGCCAACCTCGCTCTTTTTCGTTCTTCCTGGTAGGCTCTGTTTCTTCCTACAATGAGTGGAAGTGCAACCCGTTGGTGCTGAGCGAAGTCGTTGAACCGGAGGACTTCGCAATCGCACTGCCACTGCAGATTTCGAAATCGCTGGGTCTTCTTGAAACTAGAGATGGCACGTTGATCTGAGGCCGTCAGAATGGGATTGAGCTGATCGACGAAAGAGCTACTAGATGTCCTTGTGCTCACGGACATGCTTTGGAGTGATGAAAGATCCTGAGATTCATGCAACTTTGGCGAAGATAATTCTGGTACTTCGGCTATGCTTGGAGGATGGAGTTGACCCATGGGTGAGGGTCCTCTACTCTGGTTGAAGGGACCGCTGCTTGAGCCGCGTCGGAAAAATTGCAAGAGACTGTCTCGTCGCCGTTTTTGTTGCTTCTGCGGATGCCAAGATGATAGTGAGGATCCTGACATGAAGGAGACCACGGAGTCGGTCGCTGCTGCGATGCGAAACTGCACTCCCTTGCTCTCCGACTGCGAGAGTGATAATGATGGTCGCGCAGAACTGCGTGGCGATATAATACTGCCTTCGACGACGGATTCCTGGGCCTCCGAAAAGGTTATACAGGGATTGTGGGCAGGAGAAGAACTGGCGGATTCGTAAAGGCGAGGCACGTTCAGAGGGGAGAGCAATGGAGTTTTTGATCTCATCGGACGTGCCCTCCGTCGTTTGGGAGGCAAGTGCGATTCCGGCACGCCCTTTGCCTTTGCATCGCTCTGCAATGTCTCGTCCAGCTTCTCCTCGTTCATCACCACCGAAAGTACCTCCTCTTCATAGTATGATTTGTCGAAGACACGACTTGTGGTCTCAAATCGATCCAAAGCAAAGCAATAGTGTTGATCCAGGGCGAGTTCCGGCAGCAAGGCGAATGGTCCGACATCTGGAACCTTGCATCCATCCAAAATCTTCCTGAGGTTTATCAACTCGGCCGCGCTTGGTTCAAAAGCAGTGATCTCTGATAGTGCCATCGCGAAGTCTCGCGGTCGTACAAGACTTGTAGAACCAGCCTGATGCAGGTCTTTTGCTTTCTCTCCGTGTGGTTGACAACTATGGGAATGCCTCCCAAGTCCCAGCCTCCCCAATTGCCAATGGTCGACGCCTCCAAATCTCGATCTGCGCCAGTTATTCCCCGGCCACGAGGTGGGGCGTCAGTGCGGTGCGAGGGATATTTCGAGGGCAGCCTCTCGCAATCTGATTCGTTTGCGAGAATCAACAGTACGTTCCGAGTCGAAAGAGTGTCGCGAGCTATTCGGAAGGGGGAGGAATGGATGTGGCTCCATATGTATGGTGCGGGTACAAGATGGGTGGGAGATCGAGACCGAGACCATCACTGGAGTCTTGCGAGATTGCTGATCTGCTTTTGCGCGTCTCCGGTCGCTGCATGATGCTGGCATTGCACTACTGCTGTATGCGCTCCCATCCGGGAATGGTCACAGCTCGATGATCTGCCGGCTTGAGCTTGAAGAACTTGTGGACAGGGATGTACGTAGAAGCCAGGCCCTAAGCGTCCGACCAATTGGTCATCGGGAACTCTCCGAAGCTGTCCAATCGTGTCCATGTGGACTCCCAAGTTCGGCAGATGCAGCTGCGAGCCCGGCAAATGGCTGGGAGGACGAACTCTCCTCTCGTTCCTACATTGCCTCGCTGTCTCCCGCCGACTTGTGCTCATCAGCTCGGTCGAGTTGCGATACGGATATCATCACATCAAGAAGCTTGGGCGGACCATGGTCCGTGAGCAAACGCTTTGCTCTCTCTGTCCAGTGTCCTCTCTCCTGGGCTGACCGATTGTGATCACCGACGGGGATATGCTTGTGCTGGACGCAGGCCATGACTCGTTCACGTCCAAGTTCCAAAATCCAGAGTTCGGTCAGGAGCATTCGCTCGCGAAGGAATGTCGATGTCCATATCTGCACCCATGACATGGCGGAGAGAAATTCCCCGACGTACAGGCTGGTTTCCGATGCAAACCCCTGCCTCCTATGTTCCGCGGTGGAGGCGAACAATTCGGCCCTTTTACGATATAGTATGGTCGCCTCTACCGGCTTCACAGGCTTCGTCACGCTGGACACCTTCTAAGGTCGTTCATGCCACTCGGGTGCGGACTGTGGAGAACCCACCCCGGTCTGAATTCTGCATGCGAGATGGATGTTGGAACGAGCAACAGGAAGGCACAACCACGATTGATACTGTCGTGAGAGACCTGGTACGCATCGACATTTGTCGGTGAGCCTTTTATTCCCTCTGAAGTATGATCAAGACCACGCTGCTGTGCGGACTTCAGTGCGAAGACTGACGATTTCCAAATATACACGCTCTCGCCTCGTCCACCTCGCATATCGAATATGCACCTACCTCATCCATCAAATGTACTTGTGCAGATGGGGATGGCCAATCTGTGCAATATCTTGTCGCTGGTCGCCCAGGGATGGGTAATGATGAAACCTGGAGCAGATCGTGCGTATGTATGATGTCCGTCTTGATGGTGGTCGCTCGAACGAGAGGATGGTCTTCTGGGGTACACTCATCAGCGCTGTCTTCTTATCAAAGATGATTGGCTTCATTTGCTTCAGCTCACCGACCTGATAAATTGCGGATGCACGGCGATGCGCCCTGGTCAGGCCCTGGAGAAGTCGTATTGTGACAACAATTTAAATCGAGCTCAACTTGAACGTCAGCTGATCGACGGCGACATCCGCGATAGACTGCCCATGTGAGGATAGCGTGTAAGGTACTCGCCAGCCCTGGGCAATGGCATCCCTCCTCACTGATCCTGAATGCTGCTGGGTCTACTCGATGGACCTGTGAGCATTCTGCTGGTTGAGGGTCACAGCGAGGTCAAACAGGAGGAGAATGAGACGACCGCAGCAGATAATGGCAAGGAGCCATATGCCGTGTCGAAACTGAACGAAGAAGCTGCTGGTGCGTTGTTATGCATGGTTGTAGGAGCCGCGGATGTTCGTGATAGAAATGGCTGGCGAAGAGAAGGACCGTGACGGGCTTTCAAAGGCCCAGAGCAGGAAGCATACCATGAGGACGGATGATCCAGTTTGACTATAGTATGAGGCTTCGAGTCGGTAAGAAGGGAGTGTGCGATCGCGTCAAGAGCTTTTGGTGAAGATGGCGTAAGTGCGTAACGGCATCGAAGCGATCAGATCCCACGACGATTTTGCTATCAGCATACAAAGTCGGGTTTGTATTGAGTGTTATCGAAGCACAAGCTGTCTCGGACGCGAACGATGTGACAACTTCAAATGTGGATTGATAGAGGAGTCTACCCACTCAAGCCTGGAGAGCATCGACTTACGAAGATGACTTGTACTGGCCGAAGCTATCACAATGGAAGTCACCGAGGACGCTCGCCGGAGGAGACCATAGCCGTCGCAAGATCGGAAACATTTGCTGTATGTCTCACCTCCTGCTCCCAGGACTACAACGCACGCGAATATTCAACATATCTCAATGATACTCGACATCAGAACTACCAACAAATGCTACCCAAACAAAGAAGAAATGTGCCTCTTCTTCCCGAACCCGCGCGCACGCGAGCAACAGAATGAAAAGAAATGCCTGGACTGGATGAGACCCAGGCATCTTCAAGGTAAAACCTCCTTGCGGAGTAAACCCTTCAGGACTTTGTGCGTCGCCGCTGTCATTGCGATTGCCTGCCCCCAAGATCCCCACTTGACGCAATGACTGATTCAGCATGTAATCTTTTGACCAAAGAAGAAAAGAGAGGGAGGACGGAGGGAGCAAGCAGTTTTATGGCCAATTCTGGACGCTAGGGCCACCATGTCAGGTGCTTGTCATGTGAGATTCACTTGGCTAGCCTTCTGGGGGCTAGGTCTGCCTGGAGTGCTGAGGGAGGGGTAGGAGTAGAGTGCTTTAGCCGTCTCTTTGAGCTCTTGGGATCGTCAGAGTCACAGCAGCCTGGAGAGCAGTCTCGAAAGGTTCAAGCATTGATCACAGCGAGGAAATCAAACTCTCTACAATACGCACAAACAGTTATCCCAAACCCTCTCGTCAGACCCGCAAACAAGCCCCATTTCTCCGCAAAATCCACCCTGCCTCCAGCAGAGATGAAGTGGTATCAAAGCTTCCCAGGCTCCAAAGCAAACATAGAGACCAGACCAGTACGCCACCATCTCCAGCTTTCCACAAGAGCACAGCGGACGTGTTTTCTATCCCGCTAATACCCAGCAGTCCTTCCACGCCTTAGCACAGATACCAGAACGTACCTACAATCTGTACTCACCAGCCGTACTCTCCATCTCCTCGAAGGAGGAGAAGACGTCAATGCAAAGAGTATCTGAAATGGTGCGGGCTGAGCAGGTGAAGAAATCCGAGGAGGATGGTGGCGATGAGAAGAAGTAGGAGATTTGATCGTGGAGAGTTGGGTCTTGTCGATACTGGAGAGAGGTTGATGCTATTCTGGCGTATATGTGTGATACCCATGGAAGCAAGCAAATTCTTTACGCCATACCGAATGGCATATACATCCAAACACCCGCTGCAAGACCACGAGATCAGCCCGCAGAGTTGAGTTCAGGGCAGGATATCATCATACAAACATTATAATCGATCTGGCCGTGCCCTTTTGCGATATCCCATTCTTTCTAGCACGAGCACACTGCGTGGCTGCCTCAATCGAATCTGAGCCTCTGATAACGACTATTGAGACAATTCAAGTCGTTGAAAAAATACCAGAGACTCTGATACTCGGATACTGGACTCTGCGGAACAGGGTGCCGCTGTTATGACAATGAATGGCCATCCTACAGCTTTACGCAATGAAGGTACCTGTTGTACTCCCGTTCTAAACGGGCTTCGTGGCAGCCACAGAACGGAGTCTCAACATACAGGTTAAGGTTGACCTTCTCTCCAATGACTGAAAGCATTACATCGTAGTCACTTGATGCTCTACTTAGACTTTTCACGCTTACAGCCTCGGTTGACCTACAATTCAGAACCAGAGATCTTCCAGCTCGTAACCGTGTCGTTAAGCTCCTGGCAGCCATTCGATGGATCTGCCATAGGCAGTAGGAAGCAAAGCTGTGTCTGGTTCATCATATTCATTACTGCCAATATATACGCGCTATTATACAACGAAGAAATTCAGAGCCAGGACTTCGCAAAATCCCAAAGCATCCATTATCTTTCCTTCACGAAATTGTCCACCGCTGTTCCCATCTTTCAAAGAACCTGGATCCAAGTAGCATCGGAATTGACGCAATCCACAACAATCCAAAGACGATACCAACCTCGAGGAGTGACATTGTGGTTTGGTGGTGGTGTAACGGATATGTTCTGCACTCCCCACTTCGAGTTCGGAATGAAACCAGTATGGTCGAGGTGAATCAAACGATTGGCCATTGTAAGGCCATGTGTACTGAAACCGCCATACTCAAGCGAGACCATGAGATTCGAACCGCGAGATGGAGCCCAGAATGATACCTTCTGACTGATTCCTCCAGGTGAAGCAAGTGTAGGCCAAACGTTGTTCGTTAAGGTGACGTTCTGGGGACGTTTGCTCCAGGCAGATGAGTCGAGCTGACAGTCGGTACGATATATTTCGCTGCGGAATTCAGTCGGGTAGGGATTCTCATCGTTTGGCACAAGTACAGGTTGCTCATTTGGGTTGCTTCCGGCGATGTGTGTAAGGCCTTGGTCATCTATGAACGTTACTGAGTGATACAGGCGCGGAATCGGACTGCGAGCAGTCTTGACAATGCGTTGTCCGATGGGCTGTTGATGATTGTAGGCTAGCGCATCCTGGACAGGATTTCTGGCAAGGTTGTATCCTTCAGAGCCTTGATTCGCGCCGTTCACGATCGTGATGTTTCCATTGGGATGAAGCACAAGATTGCCCATAACACGACCTTGTCCCATATTATCTACTTGCCATTGCGCCGCTGGATCGTATGGGTTGATGCGTACACATGTAGGGTCGCTAGGTGACGTGAGGTCCTGGCTAGTGCCGCCTCCACAGATGAGGATGTCGGACTTCCAGTTGTTGAAGCTCGTGAGAGGCAGCAGTGCCGAGCCACCTGCATTCGGGTATGTCCTGACAGCACCTGGGATCGTAGGAAGAGTACGTAATGTGGTATTGGCAATAGGATCGTGAATCTCGCAGGTTCGGGCAACGCAGATGAGGACGGTCCCGTCTGATAATAGGAAAACGATCGGGTACATGAATGTTGGCTGATTGTCGATGAGAAGCTTGCAAGGATAACTAGTGCCCATGGGAAAGCCATTCTCATTCAAGATCTCATATGTAGGGTTATTGTTTGTCGAGTTGCGTGGATCGAGGCCATTGCGGCTGCCGGAGACGACGAAGACCATTGAGTTGTTCAGTAGGATTGTCGTTGGGTACCATCTTGGTGAGTCGAGCTGCCATTTGTACTCGTCCCAGCCAGCGCCGTCGCGGCTGCCATCGGACGGGTGATTGAGATAGCGGATACTACGGAAGCCGTCACCTACAGTAGGGTCGACGTCTGGCAATGGAGCATTGCCACCGACGAGGAGATACTGTCCGTTGGCCAACAGGACGCCAGCAGCGCAGAAAGCGTTGGATTTGAGGGTGAGTGGGACTTGAGTACCAGTGGTGGGATCGTATTCAACCGAGTATGCGTATTGGCCGTTCGACAGATGAGCAAATGTGAAGTTTTCAACCTTGTCAACGAAGACACATTTGTGGTTTGGCAGGCAAAAGGCGTGCATCGCCGGTACGCCAGTGTAGACAGAAGGGGAGAAGGCTCCAGGGGCGGTGGGAATGCTGGCCAAGATAGTGCGAGCAATGAGAAGGACAAATGCTATGAGGAAATGCATGGTAAAAGACTCTGTAATCGTGCTCTGGCTATCCCGGTGAGTATGTTGTTGGTGGTGAAAAGTGAAAGGGGTGAATACTTAAGTTGAACCGAAGAGGTCGAATCTGATCCGTGTGACAAGGCAAGGCAGGAGCCTTGTTGCGTAAACAAGCAGCTGCCAGTGCACCACAATACAGACTCAATCGAGATAGGGATCTAGTGCCGCCGACTGTTCCGCTGACAGGAAATGTAGGAAGGTGCTTTCAAGGACATCAATGTTATGATTTGAAGGGATCCTCGACTTTGATCTGGCCAGAATCTTAAGAGATCATGTCCGATCCGTCCTCATCAAATGAACACACCAAATAGACAGTCGCACTGCCTTTCCATCATAGGGTAACGACCTTCGGACTTATTAGTTGAACCACGACCGAGTCCCCTTGGTCGTCAACAGCAGTTCGTCTCGCATGTCCCCTCTAGTCTTGAATGCTTTGGAATCAAGCCATTTTCTGGCAATGGTTCCCGTGTAAGCTTATCAGGTCGACCGCTCGGAATTCACTACCTGGATGAACATGTGGTGGGCTGGGCGGAGGACGACGTAGGGTCGGAACTGCAATTTTGGAATTGAAGTATGTGTTATGGTTGGCCTCACTTCTCCCGTATCAAGATATCTTCGGGATCTGAAGTGCCAGAATTCAACGGCAAGGGACAACACAATGAGCGTTCTGTATGGTCCCTATCGTTTCGCAAGAATGGAAGTCGATAGATGGGTGCGAAAGCAAGGCTATAGTAAGAAAACAGGTTCATGCTCACTCGTTTTTCAGAACTGTATTGGAATTGGCCGACCGCTCGTGAGTTCATCGGCAAGCAATGAGAAGAGAGCGACGCACACTTTTCAAGCTGGAGTATCAATACCCGTCGCCCATAAGAATGCTTCCAAGCTCTTTGTCCGCTTCTCCTGTTTGAGTCACTTCCACCACCACCACCACAACTACGAGAGATCACGAGTCCTGGCCCAGACATGGCCACGCTCGGATCTTGCTAAACGCAAGTTGTGTTCCAACCCATTACCAATCAATTCAGAATCTGCTTCTCGGCCCAACCTCTTTTCGCAAGGAATTCCAAGCTCCTATCCACCAGCCATTGTCCAAATTTGTTAGATGACAACTCGCTTCCCATACTGCTCGAGTCGCTACATCTCAACACATCCACAAAGCTGCTGAAAGCTCATCCATTTTTCTCATAGAGTGCAGAGGCAATGCTCTTTCCATCCTTTTTTCTTGGTTCGATTTAATTTCAGAACGCTTTCTTGAAAACGTCCATTCTAGTTCCTATTGGTCTTTGGTCTTAACAGGAGTGCAGTGCATTCTGTTTCAGAGGCGTTGATCCAGCGTAAGTTCTGACTTGTGGTGATACTGGGTTTTGCTACCACGAGTCTCCCTAGGATCAAATTGTGTTCGTGAGACAGAAAAGTGGGCAACGTGGAAGGGACAAGCAATGTCCGCCTGAGCAAGCGTCAAGCTTGTCGTATGCTGACTCGCAAGTTGATGCAGGCAGAAGCCATTACCCGAGCATGGCGAGATGTGGTTCGTCTTTGGAAATGGAATAGGGGATAAGGGGTTCTAGAGGCCGTGTGGCAACTAAGGGAGGTTTTCTAGTCCACAACCAGCCCCCTGTTGCAGATCCAAGTCTACCGAACTTATCACGCGTTTCTGAGCACGTTGGAGGACATCCCATCATACATCCTTTCTACTGAGCAGAGACTCTCTAGTCAGTTCCCCTGCAACATACTCTCAGATAGGCGTGCCTTATAGCGCAGCTCTACTGAAGGCGCATTAGCTACGACAGGGTCCAGGTCAACCTTCATTGTCTGTAACCCCACAGTAGACTACTGTGGTACCGTACAGTATACTAGTCTGGGCTCCCTCGACCGCGGATCTGTGCCGTAACTTCGCCATCACCCTGTACATACCTGAGCAGAGGGGACATGTAATTCTTAACCAACACCCTTGCTGAGTACCTCAGGGAGGATGGCCGAGTGGTTAAGGCGCTGTGTTTAGGCTTCCAAGCAGATCCGCAGTCCGAAAGGGCGAGGGTATTTATGAGAAATGAATAGTCATCGAAGCCTGATACTAATGGTGTTAGGTTCGAACCCCTCTCCTCTCACGTGCTATATTCTTTTTGCGAGATCCGGCCCTCGTATTGTAGTAATTCTGATTGATCATCGTGATACTATCCAATCACATTTGCTTCTGTGGTCGCTCAGAGACCAAAACCTTGAATCTCTTTCAGTGTTGGCACAATCTTTCGATCCCGATTCATTACACAAAAGATTGATGTTTATTTGCTTGGTGGATGTTACCATCTCATACACCGGAATAATGTCGCTGCACAACGAACCCGGAATAATCATGGAAGTGACCCCTGAGAGACCAATCCGCTCTTACCTCAAACAAGGTCGGCTGCTGGGAAGTCGCCATGCGGGCAAGGAACTTTGTTGGAACCTAGTTTCTATTTCTCACACCGCGAGACACTCCCTCAACCGTGAACCATCAACAACCACTCCTCGGTCCATCAAAACACCACAGAACCGCTTTTGCCCTGCAAGAAAACGCCTCGCGCAGATCTCGAACATAGCAAGCTCATAACAAGCTCACACGTAGCACCAAAACCTGTCAGCAGGGCAGTTGACCGCACCGTCACAGCCTCGACGGCGGACATGACAGCAAATCGCGCAACGCTTGCGATCGCTTGCGCGATAAATTTGCCATCCTGGGGATACTCTCTCACAAAGCCCTGATGGCATGCAATGACTCGTGCACGGAACCAGATTGAGCCATTAAGGTCAGTCCTCTACCAGCATGGTCGTCTCGCGCAGGTTCCAGCCTCCCTTGTCCTCATTTCCACGAGCTCCCATTGTTCTTTATGAGGGTTCAGCTGTCCATCGTGATTCTTAGGCATTATTTTAGGTGCAGGACCATGGGACCGAGGGTTCGGTGTATGGCGTAATCGCACGTATAGCTTTGTACTCTGGTGTGACTGCTGGGCCATATTTTGATGCCCTGTCTATCACAGTTGCTATATGAATCCTCTCTCCTGATCAGTCTTCACTATTCATTTTGGACCACTTCCTCAAATTCTTCTCCTCCATTGAGCGGTTTCATTTCTTGTACTGAGCACGCGATCGATCTGCTTCAACATCTGCATACTCCACTGCTTCACATATTTCGTCTAAGGTCCATCCAATCGTATTATATCGCTGTACGCAAAGCTCAATTCGACCTCGACATCAATCTCTTCACCGTACGATCAAACAAACAAGCATAAACCTCACCTTACTTCTCAATCGGTTCTACCTGGATCGAAATCGTTATCCTTCACCGCCACCATGCCTTCTCAACCAACAGCAGCCCCTTTCACATACAGCCGCTCAAGTGTAAGTACTCTGTCATTTTCCAGATACCACCATACCTTCGACTCTCAACCCAAAACACCAGTCCCTCAATGAACCACAACAAAGTCTGACCACCAAAAGTCCATCGTCTCCTTCGACAACATGCACGAAGGAACCTCCACAAACCGCAACGTCTCAATGACATCCAACTCCTCAGCATCACCAACGACCACATCAAAGCTAGACACAAAAGACATAGCATCAGCCAACCGTCTCCGCTACGCAACCCACGTCGCAACCATGTTCGGCGTCAGCCCTTCAACCCTCGCAGCAACATGAAAAATCGTTGACATCGACACATCAACATGTGTGCAAGTGGACGCGATCACACCCCGTGCAACTCGCTCGCTCGTTCGTTCATCCATGCACTGAGCACTGAGCACGTTCGTCCTCTCCACATAGTACGAACTTGCCGGGTCCCCCAGAAAGCGGAAGACCAATCAATGAACGCCCGGAGCCATCGACGCGCTCCATGGATCTTCGCATCGCGATCGATCCCCGCGCGTCTGGGGTAAGGGGGGACTAGAATGCGGGGTTGGAGTTCGTGTGTCACTTTTTCCTTCTTGCATTGGTGTTCAAAGGCCTGGATGTGAGCGCGGGGGCATGGGGTTTGGGGCCTGGCGTTCCAAAAAAGAGGTAGTCTGGCGTTTATGGATCAGGTAGTCTGGCGCGAGAGAGGGGAATCAATCGGGTTTCAATCCGTGTCCAAGGTTTCGGCCTGGTCGTTACGACATCAGCCTTACTTGGATCTTGGAGTTGAGCGGAGAAAGTGAGGGACAACACTCGACAAATCACAAAGTCAAACACAAAACAGACAAACATAGCAAGAAATTACCAATTACACCAATAAATCTCAATTACACTACAAATTTACTCTATTGTTCCACTCCCCATGCCATCGTACCCATTCTCGCCCAACCCAATTCCACCTGCATCCATATCCCCCATGACCAACCAATCAACCAACCAACCAACACCAAGACCATTCCACGCTATGCAAATGCGCAATGCTAGAACCCAGCTTTTACTCCTTGCTCAAACATAACATGTATAGTGGTGCTACAGGTACAGAGATGCACAAAACAAAATGACGAACGACAGGTCTTTCTCAAAAAAGGAGACCATGTGGTATATAGCTAGCTCTTCGGCACAATCCCGACAAAGAAACGCGCGGATAGTCAAAGAACAAAAAGAAGAAGAAGAAAAAGGACAAATGAAAAAACCATCGTCTCGCGTGTCGTGGAGGATGACGACGGGATATACCTGCGATGCTTTGTCTGACCAACAAGCCATCGCATCGTTGCGTTTGATCCAACACCCTGTGATGTGACAAATTTTCAGACCGTTTCCAGGAAGCCATTCGCAGCTGTGATATCCACAAGAGCTATAGATCTGCTCAATCAACCCATGTTGGTGCTCAACAAGCTCTCTCTCATTCCGAATGGCCTGGCAGCCTGAATCGGAAACCTTCAAGACTCAATTGCGGAACATACCTCGATCGGACACTCTTCAAAAAGGCGCACCGCTGCTCCTTCCCAGACCTAGACTTCTAGAAGAAATTCTACTTCTGGCCTCGTCCTCTTCCTCCATGACATCACTCAACCTGGTTGGCTGATGATGAACAGGATCCCATCGAGCTCCGTAGCCTGCTCCAGTATAGTCCGCTGGTGGTGCAGGCACGGGCAGTGCAGATTGTGTAAAAGCGCCGGTGCTATCAGCCGATGTACGCATCTCTGGTGGTGGTGACGGTGTCCCGAAGAAAGATCGTGGTGGGATTCCTCCGGCTGTGGCTTCTGTACTGGGCATGCGCATCGACGTTGTTTGCGACTGCGGCGGCGAGGGAGTCCGAGAACCATAGTACGGTATCACCGTGCTCGGCGCCGAGGACGAAGCAGGAACTGGCGGATAGGAAACAGTAGTACTGCTACCTGTCTGTGCAGCTTGCAGCTGCAATTCTGTCATTCGCTGCTGGTGCCTTTCCTGCTCCCTCTCCCAGGCTTGCTGTTCACGAGCAAGCGCTTGACGGGCATCTTGTTCGCGTTGACGTGGAGCTGCCTGCATTTCTGCTTCTTGCCGTTCATACTCTTCGACAGCTGCTGAGTGCGTTGCTTCGCGATCGTTGTCAGAATCTTCCGACTCTCCGCTTTGGCTGGCGAGTCGATGAAGACCGCGGCGATATGGGATTGGCCTACCTGAAGCGTCACGGACAACGTTGCCGTGTTCATCCATCTCATATCCTTCCTCAAGCTCGGAACCGTACTCGTCCGTGGTAGTATGCGTCGCATACGTGGCAGTTGGAGAACCCAATACAGCGGTCGCATTGGGATGTAGATTCGTATTTTGCTGACTGTAGAGTGATCCACGAGATTCATAGCTGGGCTGGTCATTCTGGTAGCCGGTTGTTCGTGACTGCGGAACTCCGGCTGGCACGTATGTGGTTGGAGTTATGGCAGAGCTTGAGGCTGAAGTGCGTCCTGATTGCTGCTGTTGGTGAGCTTGGTTGGCAGCCAGAGCGGCAGCGGCGCCGACTGCTGCGGCTTCGGACTGCCAGGCGAGCGTGCTTGGAGCCGCTGCAGACTGTTGGGGTCTCATTTCAGTGAAGGGATCAGTATCCGTTGGTGAGGTAGGTCCCTGTTGGTACTCCCTCTCCGCAGCTGCTTGGCTCTGTCCGTATGATGTGGTTGGTCGCTGCGATTGCGACTGCGACATACTTCCTCCCACAGAGCTCTCTTGCTGGAACTGCTTTGGATGCACAGTGTAGCCTCCGACTACAATGGCCTGTCCTTCCTTCAGCGCTGCAACCCGCTCGCGTTCTTCCTCTTCGCGGCGTCCAAGCTCTTCCCATGCACGACGCGACTCACCCTTCGAAATTTCCAGCTCGCGTCGCATCTCCCCAAGCAATTTCGATGCATTGGACTCAGTACGCTTTGCTTGTTCGACTTTGGCTTCCCAAGAAGCGATGTCATCTGCACGCGCCTGTCTCTCCGCGACCAGAGCCCTCTCGAGTTGCGCGCTGATCTCTTGGGTGCGTTCTTCATTCTTACGCGTCTCAAAGAACCAGCGTTGGAACTTGCGCTCCGACGATGCTCGCAATCGCTGTAGTTCGACCAGGGCGTGAAACAGGTTCCCTCCTGCAGCCGACAGATCCGTGATCTGGCGCGATAGTTGCGTGTTGAGTGGCTGATCACGCGTCTCCTCCGCAGTCTGCTCAATTCTTCGCAGCCAATAGCCTGTCAATCCCTCCCACTTCGCTGACAGGTCTTCCCATCGTTGAAACGCGTGAGGGAATCCCGGTCGACTTGCAGTAGCCGCTGGTCGTTGAGCTTGTGCTGTCTGCTGTTCGTATTGTCGCTCGTCCATCAACGGAGACGAATCAGTCTCAGGTTCGTACTGCGGCTCGTTCTGAGGAGCCGAAGTCCGTTGTGCGCCGCTCGGACCTGGCTGTCCCTGAGGTGGTGCTAGTCGAGGTTGAAGCGAGCCTTGAGTGTTCGCTCTTGTTCGCGGCGGTGGCTGTTCGTAAGAAGGGCGCTCTGCTTGTGAAGGACCAAGTGGCTGCGGCGGCGCGTTGGTGAAAGTAGTCTGCTGGGACATGGATATCCGAGGATCATCTTGACGCGAGTCTGAAATTGGTCTACCACTACTTCTCCTGTTGGCATCTGCTTCACTTTGACGACGCGAGTGACGACGAGTAGACGGTTGGCTTTGCGGATCGGTTGGCTGTATTGCGGCCGGGGCCTGAGCCGATTGCTGCCGTCTTTGCTCTTCGGCAGCAGCAGCCTGGGCAGCCCTCTCCGCCCGACGACGCATGATTTCTGTTGGTGGCACAACGCCAGGACGTCCGCTACCTCCCACAGGTACTGGCCCACCACGCGCGCCTCCATTTGAAGCGCGTCCCAGGTCTGCCATCTGTGCGTTCTCCTCGACAAGATCCGGCGTGAAAGATAGAGGAGTACGAGTAGACTCCAGCGCCACAAGGATCGCTGCCGCAGTACGGCGTGAGATGCGTAGAGCTGGGTGTGTTGAGTTGCGGCCCTCGACAGCAGATACTGAAGCAGATCGTGGGTGAGACGAGTTCGAGGCTGGGTCTTCGAATCTGACTTGTGGGCGCCCGTGAGCTCGCAAACGCTCCGACGGTCCTGCTGAAGCAGATCTCGATTGTGGTCTGTGTAGGTCCTCGATGCCGGGTGTACGGCGCAATGAGAGACTGGCACTGCCAGACGAGCTTGAAGGTCGCGATGAAAAGGCACTTTGTAGTCTCCCGAGGGCTCTTGCTCGTTGCTCGCGTTGCTGAAAGGAACTTGTAAGGTAGCGGTCGTTATTGTCGTGGGACTCGTTAGGGTTGAATGTAGACGGCTGTATTGTGCCGGCCGCCGCGTCTGGCGGTGCGTTCAGTGTAGCTGTCAATTCGAATTGACGCCTCACAGCGGATGCGCGGGCTTGCGCGTATGGAGTGTGACACCGGGCCGCCAGGTATGATATGCTGTGCTCTGGGATGTAGAATTGATGTGGTGGATGATGGGCAGCGAGGATGAGCTCCAGTCGCCTGCAGGGATTTTAGCGCTTTTGCGGAAGAGGTAGGAGGTAGTGTGGAGGGAGGAAAGATCATAGGAATTCGGGCAGAGAATATGCCCAAGACGCTTTGCTCCGGTCGTATATCGAAGGTTGGGCGAGGTTGGTGGTTCCCAGCCACTCTGATTTTCCAAGACAACGAAGTAACAATTGCGCACCAACGTCGCATAGAAATGTCTTACCAGCGTGGAATCTGTGGAAACACCCGCAGTAATTCCTACAGGAGCTGGTTGGGCGCGCAATGGGTGCTGCGATGCTGTTGAATGCCTGCGCGTTGCCTTCCTTCCACTGTCACCGCACAACCACCACCGCGAATATGTAGGGAAGCGCAATCTCCAGGAGTTGCCGACGAGGTAGGGAGGAGTTCGAGACGAAAGGGTGTAGGTCCAATGGTATCTGTATGCCCCACATGCTCAATTGAAGCGTCACTTCCGGTGAGGTTCAGATAGCTTTCTGGGTGTAGCTCTCCCCAGGTTTTCCTATGGGCGGAATCTTCTGCTGCGGGAACCAGCGGTGAAATCTTGGTAGGCTACGGGCCTCTACCGACGGACGACTGCATAAACATTGGTCGAATTACGACAGCTGTTGGGTGCGGGTGGAGCAGAGAACAGGTTCGAGTTCGCGGTCAGAACTATGAGCTGGCAGCCATCCTTGTAAGAGAAAGGCGCCCCCAATGTCTGAAAAGTGTCATGGTCCGGCACCAATGGAGATAGGGCCGCAGAATGCCGCCGGCTTCGAAACCTGCTGCTGTATGTGTACGCTGTTATTGCATTGGCAGATGGAGTGGCAAGGGAGAGGTTGAATTGCTTTACTCCGTACACGATATGCGACACTGCCTATCCTTTATCACCGTCTCCATTCGGTTGCTGCTGCCAACCTGCAGTTCAGTCGCCATCCGCCCAATTGCATGGCGAGTCTAGCCGTTCATTGGTCCATATCACCTCCCGCCCTAACTTTTTAGCCACCAACTTGTTCCTGGGGACCTGGACGGCCACGGCCTTCTCGGGTAGTTTAGGCCCGAGGCGTCCATGCCGCAGTGACAGCAGTCTAGGACTCTAGGTACCTACTAGGCCTGGACTTTCCTCCCAGCACGTGGAATTGGGAATGAGACATCAGAATAATCACAACCGTCTTCACACGACCGCGCAATTCAGACCAGTTTCGGCTCTGCGAAGCGCCGGACGCACCAGAGGAGAACCTCGGGGTGGATAAGTAATCCGATTGTGAAGCAGAGGCAAGAATGGCAGTGCTGACGAATCTTGTACATGCAAGTGGTTGGAGACCAGGTGTCCTCCAAAGTACACGCCGCCGTCATCAAGTCGATCAAATTTCGTGACACCTGCCCGATAATGATGGAGCCAGCTGCTTTTATCACGCAAAGTATGCGTCAAATCGTCCGTTACGCATCCATCGGTCTCAACAATGATAATCTACATTCCAAATTCGCCGTAGAAACCGATCGATACTTTTTCCTTCGTGCAGTCATATCATCATAATCGTCAACGTCGTTCATCCAAGCTGAGAGTCATAAAGAAGCCCACTCAAGATAAAGAAAACCACACCTCCATGAACACCGAGCTGATATCGAAAGAAAGGCGAAAGCAGACATTCCTCAACCTATTCTAGAAGCGCGAGCTTCGCGATACTATATATTCAGTAGGAGAAACATTCGATCGCGTCACAAAGAGATGTAATCATGCCATAGACGCCCCAGAAAGCGCTAAAAAGCTAATACAAAGGAAGGACATGGAGCGAGTAAACCGATCTCAGGTGCAGCCAACGTCACCTTTTCAGGTTCAGAAGCGAAAACCCGATTTCAGCCGCAGCCTCCACGTCCGATAGAGAGGAAAAAGATGGGAGCGAGAAAGCACTTTTGCACCGCAGCCTCCCATCTGTACAGGAGAAACAAGAGCTTACAGATTGTGATGGTTGAAGAACGAGATCATTGCTGAGCGAGTCGTTCAGCTCCACATCTGGTTGTTGAGATTGAGATACTGAGCAGATTCTTGCGAAACAAGGTGCTGAGCAAAATTGTTCTCATCAAACGATGTTTGATACAAGTTGACGTCACCAAAATCTTGTGCTGTGAAATCACTCATGCCCGCAGCGGACGAAATCACGTGGTAGCCATTGTACGGCATTTCTAGTGCACTTGCGAAGGGTGGGCTGTTGAAGTTCACGAAATCGGTCGTGTCTACGGATTCGCTGTGTGTGTTGTCGAATTGTATCAGGTCGAAGCTTACTTGTTGAGCTGGGGCTGCGCCGTCGGTGCTGCTGCTGCTGTTGTTGTCGAATGCGCCTCCCATGAAGGAGGCTTCGTTTTTGACCGGACTATTGAGCTCGTCGCTATCGCCTGTCTCGGGTTGATCTGCTTCTTCGTCATCTTTCGAGAGAGGTTTCATGCCTGCCGTGACGACCTCCTCGACTTCACGGATCCAGTGCTCTTTAAGTTCTTCCATGGGAGGCCAGCTCCCACCGCCTTTACCGCCACGCTTCTCAGCGTCGTTCTTTGCTTTTCTACCACGCTTGCGTGGATTAAAATGGGCTCTGCGAAGACTTTTTGGTCAGCTGTGCGTTCTTGGATGAGAGGAAACACATACTGAGCGGCAGCGTTATAGTAAGCACCATATTTTTTCTCCGTGCGACATGCCTTGCAGTTTTGAAGGAACGGCTTGCCATCTTTCGATGCATCGATGCATACCCAGACTTTGCGAGTGTGGCCCATAGGGTGAGCGCGGCTGACGTGTCTCTGCAACTCATGATCGCCACGAAAGCCATCAGGATGGTCGGAGCAGTAGGTGCAGTAGAGTTTCGGGTGCTGAGGTCGCTTATAATTCTGAGATTCCCGAGGTATCTCGGCTTTGTTCTTGTATGAGCCGTCGCCAGACTTGACGCGCTTCATCTTGACGACGTCAACAGGGTCGCAGTCTTTTGGCGCTAGGTCACGTTGAGCGTGCTGAGAAATTTCGTGAGAGCGACGAGAGATGCGAGATTGATTTGACGAAGCTGATGAGGTGCTTGAAGAGGAATCAGATCGAGCCATGAAAGGTGCGTCCGCGTCGTTGAAGGACGGTTGACTTGACGATTCAAACTGATGATTTGATGTAGGGAATCGAGGAAAGTTGAGATCAGGTGATGTGTGAGGTGAAGGAACTTGGGCGTGACTGTTTGAACGAGAGCGGGCAGAGTGAGGTGAAGCTGCTGAGAACCCAGCACCAGAGTGAGAACGTGAATGAGAGAAATGTGAAGCATTGGAATTCACGCGCAGCATAGCCAGATCATTCTGTAATGAATGCCCGAGACTGAGGTTGCTTGTTGTACTGCAATCTCGACTCATGCTTATTGGCGAGTGATTCGATGTTGTCGTGAATGGCGTGCTCGGTGTATTGATGGGAGAAGCATCGATGGGTGATGAGTCAAAAGAGTAGTGCGAGCTTTGCGGCATGGGCGAGAGCCAAGCATTGTCAAATTGTTGCTGCGAGAAGTCTGGTGAGTATGATGGTGCGTCAATCTCGGCACCATGCTGCGAGGTGTATTCTTGAAGGTCCTTGAGCAGACCTGGAATGTGCCGAGGTTGTTGTCGGAAGAGAGATGTACTCTCTGCACCAGACCAATTGTCCATGCGTGGGTTTGGATGCGTTTGATACTGCTTAGATAGCCCTCGTAAGCTGGCTCGCATGGAAGCCGGGGAGTCGAGAGCGGTGCTGTGTCTTCGGCTCATGTCTAAGGGGAGCGTGGTTTGAGGTTGCAGAGGCTACGAGGGTTGGTACAAGATTGCTTTTAGGATCATTGTCAATTCATCTTGCACTTACATTTGCGGTTGCAGGTAGGGAGGTACTAGATTGCATCTGTAGGGCTTGGGCAAAAACGGTGGGTGGGATATGCGAGTACTTCTGGCGGTATTCGTGGGCAGCTTGCTGAACAGTCGGATCGGAGGGTGAAAGAAGTGAGTCCATGATCGCTTGGAGGAACCTCAAACAAACAAACGCAGTTGAGACGTGGTAGTCGATAGTATCAGCTTAAGATTGAGAATATGAAGATTGCTGGTGGGTTGTTGTCGTTTCGATGAGGTGTGAGCAGAAGGTTGCGATGTTCAGGCGAAAAAGAACAGGATCATAATCCGTCTAAACTCGAGGCGGCCAAGGAGACAAAAGGGCATTCAATTGTGTGCTAGGACATGGGATGCTGCGGACGCTGCGTTGTTCACCATGGGTCACGCACTTCACGCGGCTCACGCCCAGCTACAGGTATTGTACGACCAGGAAGAAGGCAGTCAATGCATTTGTGTCCTCTGGCTAGACCGGGACGGGCTTAGAACACGGATTGAAAGAAGCAAACACCAGGCTCGGCTCGGGTTTGATGTCCTCCCATTCGCTGCCTCATTTTACTAGCAAGAAATGTCTGTGCCGATCTTCTGGAATATGGATTGCCATTGGCTTCTTTCTTTTCTTTTTGTCCTCCTCTTCCCTTTTGGGAGCCGCATACAAGAGGTCGCTGGGTTCGACAAGGCAATCTCTTGCTCAAGGCCCCTCGTAACAATGCATCAGCACTCCGCAGAAACGACGCCACGCATACTGGCAACTGAGGCCGCTGCAGATGGCCTGACACACATTTGCACGCTTTGGGTAGGTTTCCCGCTCTCACCCTGTCGCCACACAGCTTGCGCACGTTTATGCAATGAAGAGAGAGACATCTCTTTGATTAGAAAGATCCTAGCCATCGCTGTGGAAGAATCTACCAGAGTAGGTCACTCCTCATTACGGTGGAAATACATACAAAATCGGGTTCTCCCTCAGTTGCCCTGCAGGAAAATAAGATGCACAAGGTCGCGTGAATTGCGATTACTGCTGCATGACTTCTGTCCTCGACGATCGCAAGGCTGAAAACCAAAAACTGCACCTAGCCCTCTTTGCCTACCGCCACGTCCGCAGTCATAGCTTGCATGGTTTCGAAACCTCGGAGATGGACTGCGAGGCTGTGAAGTTCAAGTCTATTCACCCGCTGCCGGTAGTGAAAGAGGGCGTCATGCGCACCCAAGCTGGAGTCTGTCGATATCTTAGCGTCGACATCACCCTGCTGCCATGCTGACGAAACGGATGTCCAAATCGACTTCTTGGTGAACTCGGGTCGCTGCACGATGAAACGTCGGTCGCCTTTGTCAGAAGTAAGACTGAACTTGGCGAAGGTCAGATCGGGCAAAGGTTGGACAGGATTTCGATCCCCAAAACATGGTCATGCTGGCTCTGCCACGAGCAGCTGTCTGAAGACTCTTGGTTTGCCCATTGGCCTAATGTCTGGAGACGGGGCTATGCCGATCGTGTCTTGCCCCAGGCTGTTCCAGCAAAATCCCGCTCCAAATGACTCAAAAAAATCGACAATGCTGTCCAGCGTGGCAAGTTCACTTGCGTTGGCGTCGTAGGAACTTGTGGGGTGGCCCTCGGATTGACAAGTCTCATGCTGCCTAGGTGTCAACGCTGCATTTTTTACTCTCAGTTTTGAGATAGAGAGGCGATCAGGAAGAGGCTGAGATGCCGTCATCTTTTCATTGATAGAGATGGTGGTCGTCGTTGTAACTGTGCTGGGAGGTGAGACTGGGTTTTTGAGTCCCGCAGTCAAATTAAAGAGAGATGTGCTGGGCCGGGTGTCGCCCAAACCCGATTCACTTGTGTTTGGCAGGGGTGCTGATACGGCGAGCAGTGCAAACTCATCCAACGGGGTCAATCCAAACATCTTGGAGCCGAATTCCGCGATCTGCTTTTCCAAAGAACTTGACTGCCTTTGCTCCGCTGGAAACTCAGATTTGGGTTGAACGGGCTCGATCTTGATAGTTGGTGACTGTGGAAATTGGCCGGGGTGCACTTCAGTTGACCATTTAGACGATAAAAGATGCTTGATGCGCTCGCCCAAGCCAGTTCCTTTCTGACGCTTTTCGTCCCAACTCGGTGTTGTATTTTGTTTTGAGATTGACAGCACTTCCATGCTACTCCACGATGACCTTTTGGGAATCAGACCCGTCGCGGACAGACGTTTCCAGCGCTTCGGCGTTGTTGCCAGTGTGGTTGCTTCGACGTGCACATATTCCGGCGGCTTTTGCTGTGGTGACAGTAAGGGATTAGGAAGCGCATTGACCTGGTAGAGCCTTCGTTCCTGCGGCAGGCGTGCTGCCAGAGAGCTTTCGCTGCGCTTTAGTATTAAGGTTGAAGACATTGGCGAAATTATGAATCTTTGGGGTTGGACGGGAGTTGTCCATCGTACACATGGCAGAAATATAGATGGCAACAAACATTTGTCAGTGTAGGGGCTTCCTCGATAACTGATATGGTTGGCACATGGGCCCAGCAATCGTCAATATGGCGACGATGCTATTCCATGTAGCGAATCTGAGGCTGTCAATATTATCGCTACACGTGCGGAAATTATTCAAGCATGTCGCTAGTTGGATATTGAAGTCTGATAGCTGTCCGTCCGTGACTCCGTGAGCCCTGATTCCGGCTCTGGGCGGAGATGGCAGGGAAGGTGTCACTGTTATGCGATTGACTCTGCTATGGGATGTCTGGGGACGACCGTGAGCGAGATATGGTAGGACAATGTACACTGAGCTCACGCCTTGTGTCATGAACGGCTTCTACTTCTGGATCTTGTGCTACTACCTACTCTCGAGTCTCGAAGTCTCGATTGGCGATGTTTTGGTCAAAGCAATGGCCAGCGGTTGGAATCGTGCCTGCATCTGATAGGCTGAATGGCTGACAGGGTCGACCGATGTTTGGGTAAGATTACCTTATTTTCGTGGCAGCATCACCAGGACAGTGGGAATCAGTACCACAACTTGCCCCTCCTTTCCAAGTTTTGAACGAAATGATCAAGCCCTTCACCCCCGCTTTTTGGAGCAAGACTACTCCGTACACAAGTGCTTTAGCTACTATTCGCCGCCGACCGATGCGATATCGTGACATTGGGAGTGATTCCCAGGCCCTTGTCATGCTTCGACCACCGTTCTACCCTGATTCCTGCGTGAATCTTACAGCACGACAGAAGTGGACGCAATTGATCGACCCCTAAGATTAACCCTGAGATGCGCAAATGAGGACTTCACTCATGGAAATTTGATACATTTATTGTCCCTACGAGAAAGACGTGGCGGGAACACTTGGCACGGATTCTGCGGTTATTCAGTGGATCTCCAGGGGATGCGGCAAGGGTTTACAAGCTAGAGTGGACTACGCATTCACCGCCATACCAGTTCTGTAATGCATATAAAGTATGGCAGACCAAACCTCAGGAACCCAATCATGGATATAGATCACCTGGGACACGACACTCTTCTAGGCAAATGTCCACACGAGGAGACCTCGGCGATGATGAAGGCTGGTCCGAGAAAAGCGGCGGAAACGACAACTCTGTCAGCCTTTATGGCGGATTGAAAAGTGGAAAGCTTGGCTGTATGTCTCATCCGAATAGGCAGGAGGTACTATGGGTTGCTCTTGCCAGGCAGTAGATCACGATCCGGAACACCAAAATGAGGCCACGATAACAAAGATACGGTGTACAAGCACTGTAATCTCCGGGCATCTCCAGTCGATCACGCTGGCCACTGGGGAATATATAATTAGCACAAGAGGCGCCTTTCGCGGTCCGTGGCCTCCAACGTAGTCGAGACTCGAACCTTCCATGTACTCCGTTGCCACCAAATCAGCCTTGAATGTCTGTCTACATTCCTTACTACCTGAAAACTACTCAGCCTCAACTTGCGATACTCCAGGGTGATTGAATGGACTTGGCACCAGACGCCTGGCCCTGGCCTCGCCCGAGGGTGACAAGATTAGCGGCAATATCTACTAGTAGGCTTTCTTGACCCTCACCACAATCGCCAATTTTACGGTGATACTCACCCCAGGATTGATAAGGTAGATTCTTACCATCCAGATCTACCGATTCATGTCCATGGGAAATCTTATCGTAAGGTCTAGTGGAGTGAAGACATTCCTCATGCTTACGAGTTTGGTGAGGAACCGTGTTGAGATACGGCTGCCTGCGGTTCAATCCTGTCACCCGCGAGCCTGGCCTCATCACCATCACGCAACTCAGGAGTCAGCATGCGCCGATTCGGTAACGTGGACTCGTACGACCGACCCATTTCATGCCCGCGATAGCTTTGATACCGGTGTACCACAAGGCCGGTTGGCAAGGGCTTATGATGACTGTATCATACGTCACCAAATGATCAAAATGGGATAATGGGTGGGATATCACTATCCTCGATTCCTCCTTCGGTCCCGTGCTACAACTTTACCCTACCGAGTTCACTATTCTTAGTACTCCTGCTCGAGCAATCCGAGACCTTTTTTGGATCATTGTCGCTCTTCTTCTGACTATTGAAGGTTGAGCCAACTTTAATCCTACTTAAAGACTTTTTCGGAATACTTATAATACGCACGGGTAGGAAAAAAGGGTGTCACTTCAGGACCACAAAGTCGGATACCAAGTCCCCAACAATGAAAAATCTTGCCAGTGAATTGTGCCACGAAGACACCAGAGATCGACTGACATCTGATAACCGTACTTCTCGCCTATACGATAGTATCTTAGCCAGGTCAAATCCTCCCCATCATCATTCAAACCAGAACTGTAAATTGTGAAGATGAACGTGTGCAAGAAATATATATGTCGATCATTACGTCCATCGCACCCAAGAGCTGATATTGGAGATCTCGTGTACCTATCGACTTGGCCTCGACGCACACAAGCTACTACCTGACGAGGCTGAATTCATCACGCATTCTAGCGCTCACATTTCCCGCCGGTAGAACAAAGTGAAAAATATCAGTCTTCACGTCAGACTGAATTTCGAATCAATTGCTCAGTCGCCAAACGAGACGAATAGCTTCGGAACCCAAAAACCCAAGCGATTGAGCGTGAATCCCAAAGACAAGTGAGGGCGTGAAGCGTCCGAAGACGACTGTTTCCACCGGCTAACCATCGATCTCGCATTTCCAAGTACTCAAAATAAGTCATATTTCATCGGTCTTGTCTATGCATGCCGCGTGGCTTCTTCCGCTACGTCTTCAACAATGTTTGTTTCATGTTCTGCTTTACAATTCCCCCAAATCGTGCATCCATCGGCCAGCTCCTATACATATGACATAACCAGTAAACTCGAATCACCAATTCAGGACAGTGAACATCGCAAGGTACCAAAAAAAAAACTCTTGACTGCTGTTTCTACAAAATCAGTGCGACTCCTTTCCATGCTACATAAATGAGATCTCGTTGTTCAAGGAAATGCCTATTTTCCCACTCTAATAAGTACGCTTGAAAGGAGGAACGGCCTTGCACTCTGCCTCATCAAGGGTGTGAGACGTAACAGCCCGGTAGCCAATGTCGACCTTGCTATGAGGCGTCTTCTGCCACGTGAGCGTGTGCTTCATCCATTTCTCATCATCACGGTCTGGGTAGTCCTCTCGTGCGTGGGCGCCACGCGATTCCTTACGGTTGGCTGCAGCTTCGGCAGTTTGCACGCTAATAAAATGTCAGTTCTGATCGACGAAAACACTCAGGATGTAGAAACGTACGCGCATGTCAGCAAATTCCTTAACTCGAGGGTTTCCACAAGGTCAGAGTTCCAGATCATACTCCTGTCCTTGGTTCCAACATCTGCAAAGCTCTGATCCACTTGATGAATCTTCTTGACACCTTCATCCAGTGACTCTTGAGTACGGAAGACGGAGACATCAGTCTGCATGACCTTCTGCATCTCAAGACGAATATCAGCTGTGGACTTGGATCCGTCCGCGGTTCGCATCTGGTCGATGACGGAGATGGACTCGGCGCCCGCGTCGGCGGAGATCTCGGGGTGCTTGTAGCCGGGGGAGAAATTGTCACGGATGGTGTGGGAAACGGCACGACCAAAGACGATAAGGTCAAGCAGAGAGTTGGCTCCGAGACGATTCGCACCGTGGACAGACACGCAGGCAGCCTCGCCACAGGCAAAGAGACCTGGAACGACCTTGTCCTTCCCATTTTCGTCAACCGTAAGAACTTCACCAGTATACTTGGTTGGGATACCACCCATATTGTAGTGTACGGTTGGGAGGACAGGAATTGGCTGCTTTGTGACATCGACGCCTGAGAAGATAGCCGCGGTCTCAGAAATTCCGGGCAGACGTGAGTGAAGGACATCGGGTGGCAGATGGCTGAGCTGTAGGTAGATGTGATCCTTGTCAGGACCGACACCACGACCTTCGCGGATTTCCAAAGTCATTGATCGGGAAACGACATCACGAGAGGCAAGATCCTTGGCTGTTGGTGCGTAACGCTCCATGAATCGTTCACCCTCTGAGTTGAGCAAGTATCCGCCCTCGCCACGGGATCCCTCGGTAATCAAGCATCCAGCGCCATAGATACCAGTAGGGTGGAATTGGACGAATTCAAGATCCTGGTTAGGCAGGCCGGCACGTGCAACCATGGCCATTCCGTCACCAGTGCAAGTATGCGCGGATGTGCAGGAAAAGTAAGCACGTCCGTATCCACCAGTGGCAAGAACAGTGTTCTGAGATCGGAATCGATGGATGGTGCCGTCTTCCTGGTTGTAGGCAATGACACCTTTGCAGACGCCGTCCTCCATTATTAGATCTGTTGCGAAGTACTCGATGAAGTAGTTGGTGTTGTGTCGTAGAGATTGACCGTAAAGCGTATGGAGGAGAGCATGACCAGTTCTATCAGCGGCAGCACAGCATCGATATGCCTGTCCACCCTTTCCAAATTTCTGCGACTGTCCACCGAAGGCACGCTGGTAACTGTTCTGACATTAGTATGAGTGAGTTCAATTGGTGATCGCTGCATACATCTTGCCGTCCTCGGTTCGTGAGAAGGGACAGCCGTAGTTCTCAAGCTCAATGACACTTTGGGGAGCCTCGCGAGTCATATAATGAATGGCGTCTTGATCTCCTAGCCAGTCGGAACCTTTGACGGTATCGTACATGTGCCATCTCCAATCGTCTTCGTGCATGCTGTTCCTTGGTCAGTCCATATCTCTTTGCAATGGCTGCAGTGACGCATACTTTCCCAGCGCAGCATTAATACCTCCCTGTGCAGCAACTGTGTGTGACCGCGTAGGGAACAATTTGGATATACAGGCAGTGTTGAAGCCAGCCTCAGCAAGACCGAAGGCCGCTCGCAAACCCGACCCACCAGCTCCGACAACGAGAGCATCGTACTCGTGGTCTATCACAGGATACTTGTGGGAGACATGGAGGGGTGCTTCCTTTGCGCGGAGGGGCTGGTTCGTGATAATGCGGGAGGCTCGTGGGGTAGAAGAGAAGGCTCGTAATGGTGTCCGCACACTTGTTGCGATCTATGCCAGTCAGCGTTTCTGCTCGTGGTGGTGCTGGAGAGGCGTGCAGTTGATTGTTGGGGGATCGTGGGACGATGGTCGTTTTGGCTGCATACGAGGAGCAGTTCGCTCAGTAATTGGAGGCGTACCTTCTGGGGCCTGGCAAGGCGCCGTAGACATATTGAACTCATGTTTGCTCGGTCGTAATGGCAGACGACAGTGAAGCTGGACGGGCGGCAATTGAGTAGAATCTAGCGCAAGATGTGGTGAAGCAACGGACGAAACCATGTGGTCCCCGAGTCGGCTTCGTTTCTCTTTACCTCGGAGGACATGCAGAGAAAATGAACGACGTCAAGACCGCCTTACAACAGAAACATCCGATACACAGCACGGTAAGATCATACATACAATTCATCGCGGGACTTGCTGCCTCAGACACACCATCAAGTCCTTCGCAGACAAAGATCATACCTATCTCCAGGCGAGACATCTATAGATTTGGCATGATAAATACAGAATGTCGAGCTTGTGATTGGTCGACGCTGATCCTTCCGCATTCTTCCGCACCAGGAGAACGATCTCTTCTTCTGGCAATCGAACAGGGGCACATTTTGAGCCGCTTACTAAGTATCCAGGGCTATTCGTCAAGCTCACGGCATGTGATTATTCTTGCAGTAGGTTAAGCTCGAAGACAAAATACAACAGCGGCCCACCAGCATAGCAACGTCCAACCGCATATCTAATCATGTATCGAACTCCCCAATTTCGCCTGTTCGCCCAAGAAGAATCCGCTGCCAATATGATAATCATCCATTCACAGCTCCTTCTTCAGCGTCGCCTTGCCATTCGCGCCTTGCTTCTTAGCCTTTGCGGCCCTTCGCTTTATACCTACGTTGGTCTCCCAACCGTATCCAGCTCCTGCTGCAAAGACCAGGAATGCTCCAAATCCCATCAAGAAGCTCAGTTCGTTTCCGAAAAGCCAAATGCTGAGCATGAAACTGACCAACTTTCTGATGTTGAGAACGATTGTGACCGTCACCGCAGAGCTGGTTGCTCCAAGAAGGTTAACTCCTGTAATACACACCAACTGAGTCACCGCGTTGACAGAAAGATTGACAATCGCGTGGGGAATCTTCGAGAATGCCTGTCGCAGGATCGCAGGTAGGAATGGTGAATACGCTAGCGCGGGCATGGGCGGAGTCTTTGCGAGGCTGGCCCATTGAGATCGAAGTGTACCGGCAAGAGGGAGGAAAAGTGGTATGGATAGAGCATGACTGTAGAAGAGATTCTCGTCCCAGTGATTTCCGTGTTCGGCATATACGTCTTGGACATACACGCCCATCCAAGAGGAGAGACATTGAGCCACAAGTAGAATTGCAAGTCCCAATCCGAGAGATGGTTCGCTGAGATCGACCTTGGTGTCTAATGGCTTGCCCTAATCCCTGGTTAGCGAATGGTGGAGAGGTCGACCATATCGATGAACGGACTTTGGAGACGGCATCAGCCCACGCAGAAATCATGACTCCTACTGTCAAAACAACCACAGAAAGGACCTGGAGCTGCGTATATCGCTTGCCCCTGAGCCATCCGGCAGCCATTGTAGTGACACTACCGAAACTCCGCAGAATGATATGAACAGGAACGCTGATGTTGAATGCGAATGCCCAATTATTTAGCATGTTGACCGAAAAGAACATGGCAGAGCTAAGGAATAGCTTTCGGAATGGGATTTTCGTCTTTTTGAGAAACAACGGCGGACTGGTGGATGATTGTGATGGATATGCCGAAAGGGCAACAATGATAAATTGCCCAAGTGTGATGAGAAGTCCTAAGAGTAAGGCAAATGATTAGTCGGAGATTTCTTAATGCAAGAGAAATTGAAGATGTCATACCACTGTCAGGCTCATGTCTGTCAACGATGTTAGCACACTGTGCCAAAACTTTGCAATGTCGATGCGTCTTACTTCAGAATAGCTTCAAGCGCGTACACCTGACTGCGTTAGCATTAGCATTTTGATTTTTGTTCAAATGTGTCAGGAATACATTCGAACAACATCCTCCAAAGATGAGGGCACTCGTGGCCAGAGGGCCAAGCGCGTCAATCATGGTGACAGCACGCTGGAATCAAAAGAGCGTGTTGTTATCTCATTGAGGAATATCTAGAGAGAAAGGTGTCAGTCAATTCGGTGAAACGCGCTTGAACAGAATGCTAGATGATGACGTTGCGGTAGAGCGTGAAAATGTCGGGTGGGTGCCAGGCTGCCAAGCGATTCACGCTACGTGAACAACAAAGAGCGCCGGTTGCAGACAAAGGAAGACACGATGCTGGCTAGCAAGATAGGCAGATCTTGTCATGGAAGACTTAAAGGATCATGCGGAATTATGCGATTGGATGCCGACGTCTTTTCAAGCTGCTGAAGACACGTCTTGAGAAGGTGTCCGAGAGTTTGGTAGCTGCAATGCCACGTTCATCCTTGTACAACGTACTTCAGGGCTGGAGACGGCTCTTCAATCCCATTTGGGACCAGACAAACAGAAGGTTACTCTTCAAGAACTGCCGAATGCGGCAGGAACAGTCATTGTCTATAAACATTCGCTTTTTGTTGCATTAACATATTCTTCATATGGTCGTACCGCTCCCGCTCATGACAAGGCCAATCTTCAAACATGGTATTCTTCTTGGATCCACATATGGTATTGTCAGCTACTACATAGCTGACTTTCCATCTCTCCCTTCGCAGAGATTTGGTCTACAGTCTTTGGCGCTCACCATGTCCCGCTCCTCGAAAATGGCCATGCTGTTCCTGTTGTTCGTCTATTGCAACTTGAACCTAGACTCCGACTCTTCGCCCTGTCTTCTTCATACCCACAAAAACGACGGGCCCAAGAATAAGAGAGGGAGAGGAAAACGCCATCAGGTCAGCCAGCCCGAGACCCAAGATTCCAGAACGCTATGCAGCTTATAATGCAGAGAAGACGAAGAGCTACTGAGGTTAGTCGGGAGGTAATAAGACAGGTAAGTGACTGGACTTACATTGTTGGTCGCAGCTATGGCGATGCTGTCCTCGAAAGGATGCCAACTCATGTGCAGAATCTTCTTGTTAAAGTCGATTTGATCTGCATCAGTCTCTTTGCGCATTCTTTGCCCAGCACCAACTGCTCCCGCGGCAGGGCTGCCTGCTCTCGAGCCTCCTTTCTTACCGCCCGGTGCTCCAGGACTTGCCGCCGAGTTCATCGGTGTCGGAATGCCGACTTTCTTGGCCTTGAAAGCTGATTTGTCCGCCTGCAGTACCACCTCTGTGTCCTTTTCAGGGTCAGATGGATAGATCATAAAATTATTGTTATAGGATCCAGTCATGACGTTCTTAGCATCTCCCGAAAAAACCACCTCAAACTTGTCGAAGATACTGTCATTCTCATATGTATCACATAGCCGCGGGCGCAGGTGTTCGTGGATGGGAATCGTCTTGATCGGCTGCCTCTCCATGTTGACGTCCCAAATTTTGACGGTGAGATAGTCGCGCGAAAGTATGTACCGCCCGTCGTGGGAGAACCGGACGTCAGAGATGGAGGAGATAATCTCGGAGAAGAATGAGCGAGATTGGGGATCCTCTTCCTGTTCAAACTCTGGGAAGTGATTGTTAGCCGTGGCTCGATGTCAAGGGTTGAAAAGCTTACGTTTGGCGTGCTGATCGCAAAGCGCACTCTCCCTCATATCAGCAAGTTTGATGGTTCCCTTAGAGCTTGCATACATAAACCAATTGCAGCTGGTCGGGTGGAATTCGGCGGCTGTGATGACCTCGGTGAGCTCTTCCATGTTCGCAGGTTTGATGTCGACAATGTTGAAACTTTGGTCTTGAATATTGAGATTCCAAAGGTTGATTCGGAGATCATCGGAGCTGATGAAGGTTTCACCGTCGCTGTTGACGGATATGCTATTGATGTGGTAGGCGTGGGCATTCGCGTAGGTCTTGCGGGGTACTGCTGCGACAACAGTATCGTGATGGGTCAAACGCGGTAGCTTCAGATCCCCTGCCGATCTGAAGTGTACGTTGGGATTTCGTACTGGACCGCCTCCTCCTGTCACCCCACCTCCTGGAGTCAGTTCGTGGGAGAGATTGTTCTCTGCCACCACCTTCAACGACTTCTCGAATACTTTCCATAGCTTTATTGTCTTATCGTTCGTCGAAAGGAGGTAATGAGAGGCGTTTTGTCGCCGGCACCATTTAATCTTGTTGATCTTCTCTTCTATCTCTAAGGATTTGAGGTAATCGAATTCAGGCTCGTGTGATTGAAATTCGGTGTGAAATTTGTATTCGCAGGTTTTTTTCTGCAAGAGTTCAGCACTTCTCAGCATATAGCTCTGCCTATACTGACTGTATCGTTGCGCTCGAAAAGCACGACTCGGCCGCCCTTGTCACCAGTTGCAAGATAGTTTCCCGTTTGATCGAACTCGACCGTCGAAATGATATCGGCTACAGGCAAGACCAGAATTAGCCTCGCCTGAGATAGATTTTGCCAAACTTGCAGTCGAGATTACCTTCTGTTATATCCTCAACATCGCCTTTGTCCCCAAAACATCTGCGATCGCCATTAGTATTGTTATGCCACATGGAGGATCCGTCGATAAAAGCACAAACAGGCAATAGCCAGAAGTTCGGAAGCGGAAGCGAATGAAGCATGATGTCCGAGTGTTTGGGCAGTGATATAATGGAGACATACTGCGTGAACTTCCAAGTCGTGGGGTTTCCTGAATTCTCGAGGGTGTCCACCATGTTTTCGCGCGATATGCACCAATTTCGCCTTTGACACTGTGGACCGGTGGAGAGGACGACTGGAGGAGACTCTCAATGCCGGAGGGAATACAGTCTACGGAGGACCTTATGGTGAATCGGGAGCTAGGAGTATGGCAACGGGGTAGTGTTGACGAAGGGTGGGCGGTGAGGCAATGGGACCGAGGTGGCGGGATGAATTATAGAGACGAAAACGGCGGCATGAACAAAGTGATGTCTATATGGGAGCTCGTGGTCGTGTTGGCGGTCTTCGTTCGTGTTCTCGGGACATGCAGCAGGCTTGGATACCACTTCGTTTCGTCACAGCGAAGTGGTTGTTCCACCTCAGGAAGGCGCTCGCTTACTACCCCTGTTAGACACGTGACTGGAACTGAAGCCTTGGCATTCCGCTCGCACTCCGACAAAAAATCGTCTATCGTGAATAACAGCGACCTTGACAACGCGACTCTCAAACACCACCGCCATGTCTCACCGTAAGTTTGAGGCTCCTCGCCACGGATCGCTGGCTTTCTTGCCCAGGAAGCGTGCCGCCAGACACAGAGGAAAGGTCAAGAGGTAATAATTGCAGCCCATAAAAGTTCGCCGGCGACAAACTACTAAAGATATTTCTATAGCTTCCCAAAGGATGACCCAAAAAAGCCCGTCCACCTTACTGCTGCCATGGGATATAAGGCTGGCATGTCAACCATTGTTCGCGACCTCGACCGACCCGGCGCGAAATTGCACAAGAAGGAGATTGTCGAGGCTGTCACAATCGTCGAGACACCACCGGTAGGCAAATTTGGCAATTGGATAATTGGACGGGTACACTTACTCATGCATATCGCAGATGATTGTCGTTGGTATCGTCGGTTACATTGAGACTCCTCGAGGTCTCCGATCACTCACCACTGTCTGGGCCGAGCACTTGAGCGATGAGATTAAGCGCCGATTTTACAAGAACTGGTATAAGAGCAAGAAGAAGGCCTTCACCAAGTATGCCAAGAAGCACGCCGACAACAAGGGATCCTCCATCACCCGTGAACTCGAGCGCATCAAGAAGTACTGCACAGTCGTTCGCATCCTTGCCCACACACAAATCTCCAAGACGCCTTTGAAGCAGAAGAAGGCACATTTGATGGAGATTCAGGTCAACGGTGGCTCCATTCCCGACAAGGTTGATTTCGGCCACGGACTTTTCGAGAAGTCTGTCGACATCAGCTCCATCTTCGAGAAGGACGAGATGGTCGATGTTATTGCTGTCACAAAAGGTCATGGATACGCTGGTGTCACTGCTCGATGGGGCACCAAAAAGCTTCCACGAAAGACGCACAAGGGTCTCCGAAAGGTCGCCTGTATTGGTGCATGGCATCCTTCCCACGTCCAATGGACAGTTGCCCGTGCTGGTCAACAAGGTTACCACCACCGTACTTCCGTCAACCACAAGATTTACCGCATTGGAAAGGGTGACGATGAGGGTAACGCCTCCACAGAGTTCGACGTCTCCAAGAAGAACATCACACCGTAAGTTTTTGTATCCGCGATTGCTCGCGATCATCGCTGACAAGTTTAGAATGGGTGGCTTCGTGCGCTACGGTGAGGTCAAGAATGACTTCTTGCTGCTCAAGGGATGTATTCCAGGTGTCAAGAAGCGTGTCATGACCATCCGCAAATCCATGTTCGTCCACACCAGCCGAAGATCACTCGAGAAGGTCGATCTCAAATGGATCGACACCTCGTCCAAATTTGGACACGGTGCCTACCAGACATTCGCAGAGAAGAAGCAGTTCCTGGGTACCCTCAAGAAGGACCTGGCTGCTGCTTAAATTTCTTTCTCTTAGCATGGTCGTTGGTTCATGGGGCTTTTGTTCGGCGTTTGATGTCCTAACGAAAGTGAGGATAAATAGCAAGTTGAAGCTTGTGTGCAAAATTCCAAGAGGTGATGCAATGCAAGATACGGCACTCAAGTCGCTAGTGACTCTTGAAGTGAAGTATCTGGAGAAGCAAGAATCATTGATCGTCACTAAGAAGAACTCGCCGTAATCAACGCATTCAATCTCCCAGAGCTAGTAGCGCTTCGATTTTGGAACGTCTTGTTGGTGATTGCAGCGCTCTTTTCGAGTGATTCTATTGAGTAATCTCAGACACGCATAGGACTTTAATAACGCCCAACCACCATACAATGTTGAGGGGCTCAGATGTCCGCACTTGAGCTTCGATGGTATGAATTTGAAGGGCGCAAATCAGAGCACCTTCTGCCCCGCTCTTCCAGGCCTAGAGTCGAGAATTCTGATCTTTTCCTTTTCAAGAGACTAAAACTACTTCAGAGAGCCATCTCCACGATCATGAAGTTCTGGGAAGTTCTGGAAAATGCACAAGTAAGGTATCTTACTATGGGCTGATTCGGACCAAGTCCGCCGGCGCGACCCAACCGTCCGCCGGCCCGCCTTGACACTCTAGATGAAGTTGGCTTTCAATGTGAGCCGGCCCCACTTTGTCTACACTTGTGGCCTTAATTCATTTCGTCTTCACGAAACGCGACAATTGTTTCCTCCCTTCCTTTCTCTGTGAGTGAGTGAGATGCGGTCGATTAACACACATCTTTTCGCGTGCTGAATCCTGTTGTATTCATTCAATTGACCGCGCCCTCTATTGACTTTGGCGCAATGTACGCCCTTTTAGGTGCCGCGGTCGTTTTGGCCTTCGTTTCACTCTATCTATGGCATCTCAATCGCGTAATGGCTGGCATACCTGACGAGGTCTCAAGGGCTTCTCCCCACCGCTGGACGCCAGAGGAAATCAAAGCAACGTATGCGAAGCTAGTGAAGAACCCAATCGATGATAGAGCACACCTCCCACCGAAACAGGAAAGACGGTACATAGTTGTAGGGGGCTCAGGTGAGGTCCTCCGTCCATTAAATAGATTGACTGTTTGCCTTGGTATCGAGAAACATCGAAGATGCTAACGAGAAAACCAAATCTAGGTCTGGTTGGCGGTTGCATCATTTTGCATCTACTCGCGCGTGGTCAATCGCCAGAGTCTATTCGCTTGGTTGACTCTCGGCCTCCTGTCCGCAAAGATTATCTCGACAATGAAGCAGCCCGCAAGATTCAGTTCTGTCAAACAGATATCACTTCCAATACATCGACGAACGAGGCCTTTGACAAACCATGGCCAAAGTCTGTCGCGCATCTTCCTCTGACAGTCATTCACACAGCCGCTGTGATCAATGCATCAGAACGTGCAAAGTCTCTGCTATACCGCTGCTTAACTGTCAACTTGGATGGAACAATCAATGTTCTCAGTGCCGCCAAAAGATCAGGAGCAGACGTCTTCATCGGAACCTCGTCCGGATCAGTTGATATGCGTCCTGTCGATTTCTGGATTCCGCCCTGGACCAAATGGCCTCGTAGATTCGTACAAACTATCGGGCACGTGGATACTTCTGCACCACTTCGACCCCATGAAGAATATTTCGGGAATTACGCAGTGAGCAAAGCTGCTGCTGAGAAGGCTATCATAGAAGCCAATAGTCCGAATCTCAGAACCGGTGTCATCCGTCCCACCCATGGCATCTATGGGCATAGCACCGATCACACTCTTGGCACATATATGCATATGAGCAAAGTTCCAAGGTACGATCTCCATGTTTTGATGCTCAAACTTGATGTGGTCCTTTATTAATCCGAGTTAGCTGGGTCTCGCCCATTGTTCAAAACTTCGTTTACTCTAAGAACGTTTCAGTTGCCCACCTGCAACTCGAAGCGGCTCTGACTCTCCCAACACCGTCCCCCAAAGCTGCAGGCAAATCTTACGTCATCACGGATCCAAACCCGGCCATTTCATACGGCGATATGTACACCATCATTCCGACAATAGCTAATTCGTCGTTTGAATTACAAAAATTGCCTCCCATCCCCATCTTCCTCCTCTCTTATCTCATCGAAGCATACACTCTTTTCCAACACGCTTTGCCAGCAAGTCTTGGGAAACTGCTGCCAACACTGCCACCAGACATTGTGCAGCTCCAGCCAACATTATTTAATATTGCGAACTGCCATCTCATTGCTGATGATAGCGATGCAAGGAAGAGTGTTGAGGAGGGTGGGTTGGGTTACAAGGGGATTTGCACGACCCTTGAGGCAATGTGCATGCAAATTCGGGAGTGGAACATGGAACACGCGGACGGTGAAGGCACCAAGGAGCAAAGAGATACTGAGCAAAAACTTCGTGGTGGAATGGAAGTTGGTGATATTGGAGCTGTAGGCTTGGCGATGGGCGCAAATACGATTTCGTAAGCGCCGATTTCAGATACCCGATGGCAGATAGTAGACGGTAGACGGCGTTTTCATCTCATCAACAAGCTTAGACTCAAAGCCTCCAGGTCGACTTACGGTGCATGATTAGCAATCTCGGGATCCAGGTGATCAGGAATTCTGATCACCGACTGACATACGCTTGTGGAATAGGTCCTCCCAGATTGGAAAGGCAATGCGGAATCGATTCGATCGATCTACTGCAAAAGAGAGGGACCTTTCACATCCGAACAATCTGCTACCCCAAACATGGCAAGCTCTCCACTTCGATTCTCAACCAACATATCAAAACCCGTGTTCACCAAAGAATCAAAACCCGTATCCACCAAAGAATCAGAATCCGTATCCACCAAAGAATGAAAATCAGACCACCATCGCTCGAACCCTCGCCTCAAAGCTCACTCACAACCATTCAATCTGCTCTCATCACATCTTGGATTCGCACAGTTTATCATATCGCACAAGAACCCTCCAATTGTAAGGGTCCTTGACCTTGACCTCACCACCCGTATAGAGTGTCCCAAGTTTACCCTTACACCCATCCAAGATCGCCTGAGCACCAGCAGCAATCTGCCCGTAACTCGCAAGCGTGATGTCAAACTCGTAGTCATTGCACCTACAACACCAAACATCCATTAGCGGGAACTATCTTTACGCGAATGCGAAGGCGGAAGAGCAGTCATCTGGAAGGGGGGAAACAGGCTTACCACCAAATCGCCGAATCCACCGAGCAACTGACCCTCTCGCAGTTCGCCGGTCCGTGAAGCCGGAACGGCATCCCCTTGACACCGTTCAAATACTTGATCCCCTTCTTGACGAACGTGTTCGAGACGTTGCTGTAGGGGCTGCTGCACTTTGGTGCCGCCCAACCGACTTTGGTCGCCGCTTGCTTGACGTCGCCCTTCAGGGTGCGTTTGACAGCTTTGGAGGTGACGAAGGGGGATTTGTTGGCGGCGGCGAAGTCGGATTCCCAGGTGGGGTTGAGGATGGTCAGTTGGGAGAGGATTTCTGGGTAGGTGCCGTAGAGGTTTACTGGCGCGCTGGTGGGGTGGGGTTGGATGGTCCAGGTTGTTGGTGAGGTTGAGGAAGGGGAGATGGCGGTGGCATTGGCATTGGCATCTCGTGGGTAGACGCTCGCCTGGGGTTGTTTAGTGCAAATCCATCTTCTAGTGTTAGAAGGGAATCCTCACCAGAGCTGTCGTGGCGATGCTCAAGAGCATCAATGCTGCAGTGATCACGCGCATCGTGGGATAGATGTTCAGGAATATCTGGTTGATGAGGATGTAAAGGACGAAATTGATGCAGAACGGTTCTTTATAACCACTGGCAGGTGGAGAAAGGGTTACCCGCGAGGTTGTCAGTCCTAGCTGCTTGGTGGCCGACAGATGACCTGGAGCTGGAGAGGTCACATTATGTACTCTGCCAACGATGGTCAGTGACACCACTCTCGTGAAAGAATGTGGGCCAACACCATGATGAGGTTGGCGATGATGCATGTCGAGAATGTACATTCCTGTCGGACAGAAGTAACCACGCCCTGCGTTCCAACTTCGACGATTTTATAGCGGGGGCATTCCACATTTGATTGATATCGCTGATCGATATTTCGTGACTAGGGCTGATATGCTGCTCTCAGATATGGCTACTGCGCTTTCATTACGTTTGGGCTTGTAATTGGGTCGAAGCTAGGTTGTTTCCATGTAGCAACGCTCAAGCTGGAGTTGGACGAGGGCATCATGATAAGACAGACCTCAGATTCGACTTGTCCTCGTCCACTCCGTTTGATTCTAATGTGCATTTTTGAAGCTAATGTTGATGGGTAGAGTATGGAAAAAGATTATTCAGTCACTGTGAAGCAGTAAGCACAGAAAAGGGATAGCAGTATCGAACACGTTGTAGACCAAAAGCTTGATGTATCTCGGCTAGATGGGATACATCTTTCCTTCGGGGTTTACAACCGAGAGATGAGCCATAGTTATTGGCCCGAGTGTCATTCCTAGTTACCAACTTGCTCGTGCCCGAGCAATTCGAATGAAATCTATCATTCCACCCCTGTGGTCATACTTGAATGCATCAAATCATAGAATCCTTGGCCGGCAAGCAGCCACGATGAACGTAGCCATCAAATCAGCAACAGGCATTATAAGCAATGAACCTTTTCAGTTGTCGATAGACCAGAGGCTGTTCACTAAACCCACTCGCAACTGCACCTCAATATACTGATGCAGACTTGCGTCTCCGCAGAGAGCATCAGCAATCACCTTTGGAAACGAGAATGTTCCACAGATCCATTGTATGGACACGGCCTACGATCAGCGGAACACCCTCAAAGTAAAGTCTGTTTCCAACCGATTAGCAACATTCAATATCTTAACAAAGTGACCCAATCATGTGTGAAAAGGATTAATTCGCGAAGAGGATCGAGGCGCGTGAACTTACATGCATGGTGTATGGTCGAGGCTCGAGACCGCCTCAGTCAGAGGGTCGGAGGTGTGAAAATCCAGTCTGAAGTTATTGTCGTTGCACCAATGGATCTACCGTCCGCTCGTTAGTCAAGAATTGAGGATACATCTTCAATACGTACCGCAGACTGATAAGCACAAGAGACCCTAGCACAGCTATTTGCATCTACACCAGCCCCACCGGTATGTTTGAGGTGCTCAACTCCTTGTCGAATTCGCTCGTAGAAGGCTGGATCGAGTCCATGTCCATTTTTGTCCTTATGTCCTTTACCGCACCAGTGCCAGGCCTCAAGGAAGCGGACAGGAAAGTCGGCGGCAGTGGAAGTTTCTGCAGCGGAGACTTCTGGCAACGCGAACTTCCAGCCAGGGCTTGAGACTGCGAGTTGGGCTGTAACTTGTTCAATGGTGCCATTGACGGTTGTCACTGGACCGCCAGGAACGAGCTGGACTCTCCAACTAGCATCGACGAATTTGTAGTCGGGCATTTGGAAGAACGGAGATGAGGTGGACGAGGCCAGGGAGCGTGTCTTTGAGATGGAACCGTCAGTACATTATAAGATGGATGAGTAAAACAGATTGATAACTGACAAGTCCGCAGAGTAGCAAGCCCAGCAGCATTGGGATGAATCCAAACTTGTTCATGGTGAGGCGGCCGTCTTTGTTGTGGTTGCGAGAGTGGAGGTGGCTCCGAGTGAGTCTTGGTAAGTGGTCGAGGTGTCAAACAGGTTGATGGAGGATGTCTAGATGAGAGGTCGGGAGGTTATGAGCTGATGAAGTAGTTTCTGTTGTCAGGGTTTTGCGATGTTGAGACTATTCTGTTGAAGCGAGGCCAAGTGACTGAAAGGTGACACCATACAGCCATGTCTAGCTGAACCCTCCAAGTCGACACGCTTCAACAAAACATGACAGAGCAATACTGGTACGCTGGATTTCTGGCCGCCAGAGGTGGTCAAAATTGCTGTAAATGCGACGATTTCCATCTTAGATTGAAACACCTCATCCCAAATGTAACCTGCATCACCATAGAGCAGCAGTCAACACGAATGGATAAAGGAGCTGTGCCTCTACATGGCGGCTTGCCCTATTCCCATATCACGACAGTAGAAGACAACCGAATTTGAAAAAAAAGGTGCAGTCACCTGGTCCCTACAGGCATACTCGTCCTTCTTGCGTGGCCTTCTCTCAAAGCGCCTACGCAGCGCAATCATCATGCCAGTATCTCTCTTAGCCTCCAGGCATCACGACATTCCTTTAAATTTGAGTCTTTATCTCAACACATGTCTATTGAGCTCAATAGACGGCTTGACTAGCGATTTTACGGTGGATCTTCAATTGTGATGGTGTCGATTAGGAGCTCAGATTTTGTTGAAGGGCAGCGAATTCATAGAGCCATCGTGTATGCTTGATTATCTAGAAATCACCAGAGGAGCGTCAAGGTAGCGTCGGGTTGAGGGACATGTTATCCCATCGAGTACTCCATGCTCTTATACGGTATCATTGCCTCATCTTAGCTGTTCGATTTGCCCACCGTATGGAATTAGCAGACCTTCTGATATGCAGAGCCCTCCACCACAACTTGAAGGTATTGATGCTGAGACACAGCTGGGTGCCATGGTTCCGATTAGTGACGGGAGGAAGCTTGCCAGTGGGGAGCAACAACCCACAGAGGAACAATCAGCAATCTTTTCAAGGACTCTCGTTGATGAATTTGAAAGCAAAAGGAAGAGCGAGCCGGAGGAGAGGGGAGAATCTTATCTAACCCTGGACGATCACACAGCAAGTCCGTGCCTCCAGTCTGAAGCTCCTCATCATCGGTTCCAAATTTATGATATGGCAGCTCCACGATTGTTCAACGCACCATATCGGCTGTGTCTGAGTACACCGCTCAGACGGCAAACAAAATGTACAGCTCAGCGAATAGCTCCCATCGGCGCGCGAAGAAGGAGAGAATATTCACGGACGCCTACCCCTCCAAAACCTATACCTGACATTGCCTTTGCCTTTGAGTTCGTGCCTTCTTTCACAGCATAGCTTTTGAATTGACAACTAATACCGCACAGTATAGATGGTGTCCTCCTTCGTAGTCATGATCCCATACCTCGAGCTCATGAAGCTCTCGCCTTGTTACAACAGCAGCGGATACCTTTCATCCTCCTTACCAACGGCGGTGGAAAGACGGAAGCCGCGCGCGTTGAGGAGTTACAAGAGAGACTAAAAGTGCCATTGGATGTCTCTATGTTTGTACAGAGCCACACACCATTCGCAGATCTGGAGCAGTACAAGGACAAGACGATCCTGGTCCTCGGTGGGGAGGAAGACAAGTGTCGTTCAGTTGCGGAGAAGTAAGATTTGCCGCTCGCCCATTCATTCGTTTGCTTGAATTAAAATTGACTCTCTCCATAGTTACGGCTTCAAATCAGTTGTCGTGCCAGGAGACATCTTCGTCGCCCATCCTGAAATATGGCCATTCTCCTCGCAATTCCTCCCGTTCTACAAACAGTTTGCCCGACCTCTCCCAAAACCAATCCATCCCACAGATCCATCCCAATCCCTCAAGATAGACGCTATCTTCGTATACAACGATCCACGAGACTGGGGTCTTGACGCTACCCTAGTCCTCGACCTTCTCCTCTCCCGCGAAGGCATAATGGGTACATTCTCTTCCAAGAACGGCAACACTTCTCTTCCGAACTGCGGGTACCAACAAGATGGACAGCCGAAGTTATACTTCTCAAATCCAGATCTATGGTGGGCAGCAAAGTATCATCTCCCCCGGTTAGGACAAGGCGGATTCCGTGAATCACTCGAGGGACTATGGGCAGCTACAGTACAAGAAGCGGACAGGACAAATCATGGCAAGATACCATTGGAGAAGCAAGTCATCGGCAAACCTCACAATTTCACATATGCCTTTGCCGAGGGACGATTGGTCAAACATCGCGAGGCTATGTTGCGAGGCGAGTCATTTCCACCAGTTGTGAAGCCGGGAGAAGTACCGCCAGCTCCTGCACCCTTGAAGAGAGTATTTATGGTCGGCGATAATCCGGAGAGCGATATCAGAGGTGGAAACGACTACAAATCGCCCCTGGGCACAGAATGGCATTCCATCCTCGTGGAGACGGGTGTGCACAAAAAGGGCTCCGAGCCGCGGTGGAAACCGAAACAGATTGTTGGGGATGTGTATGATGCCGTTCAATGGGCTCTAAAATCAAGCGGATGGAAAGTGTAGAAGATGCATTCATGACTGTGTACTCTGTATTCCCTCGTGTGGGTTAGCTGAGACTGCCTTGCCAATAGTCGCCTGACAATTACTCGTGGATCCGCAGAGATTGCAATTGGTCGTCTCATCACAGATCAGCGATGATTGCAAAGAAAGAACAATTGAATTAGACAGGTCAAGAGAAAACGACAGCTCCTAGGGGCTGCAGTCGAACATGGGCAGTCTGTCTTTCGAGTATGCGTTGTCGCATCTGTGGATGGAAGTTCGCAGTCATTGATGGAAGAACAGTATCAGAATCAATCGCGAAGCGGGATACAGAGTCGTCGAGCTCAGGGTTGTAATGGATGGAAATTGTAATAACGGCTACGGCGCGAAAATGAGTCAGGCTGGCAAAAGCTCGGTGAGAGCTTTATCGCAATTGGATCCAGACAAGAGATTGAATTACACTTCAGCCAACAGTACACAAAATCTTGCAATTCATTCTCGACAGATACAACGTTGTAGACATTAAAAGTCACGACCCTCGCATACCTCCTCACAAACTTCTCCCAGCCTCCCGCTCCTCGCGCCACATATTCCTCTCCGTCTCCTTGACGCCAGGGCCTTGATAGACACTTCCATACAACCCACTCGCCCACGCACTCCCCTCTCCCTCTTTTCCCGGCCCCTTACTAGCCTTCCTTCGATACCATGACCTGTAGTTGAAGAGATAGTAGAGACGGAAGCACAAGAAAGAGAACTGGTCCCTCTCCAAATCAGCAGGATACTCGGCGCCCAAACTGACAGCAGCACTGATACCGCTGATACAAGCGACCTCGTGCGCATTCACCAACGTCCAGCTAGCGGCGAACCTGGTATTCCTCTTCCCCTGGATGAGCCACATCCACGGGACGACGAAGGCGTAATGGGTCCAACTGTGACAGAGTTGGTGCCACCAGTCCTTGCGTATGATCTTGCTCTCGTCAATCTCCTCGAGGTCCCACAGCTGGCGATCGCGGTCGTTGTTGAGGAAGATGGTTTGGAAGACGTGTTTTGAGAAGTCGATATCCGGTGGGAATTGGGCTTGGTAGTTTGTGCAGTCGAAGCACATTTCGAGCTTGCTGCGGTCGGTGGGGTAGGTTTTGATCAGGTACATGGGTTTGAAGCCGCCTTCCTTTTGGGCTGCTGTTGTGCGGGCTGATTGGTCGACTCCCGATAGGGAGGATACGGCTTGTTCGGGGTTGAATGCGATTTCGTAGTGTTTTTTGATGTACTCGGTGTCGTTGTGGGTTACGGTGATGTCGTTTGCGAACTTGCATGACCCTAGAATGCGACGTTCTGGTAAAGATGCAGTTTTCGCGAGAATGCGTTTGGCAGTGTCGGCTCTACGTATTATTGTTAACAGGTGTACAACCAGGTTTTCATTGACAGTACTTACAGCACGCAAAGAACGATCTCATCATATTCCTCCTGCGTCTCCTGAGCGTCGGCATCGGCGTTACTATCTTGTTCAGGCGTCCAGGCGCTATTAGGATTATGCTGATCCTTGACGGGCGTACGCTTGATGGTTTTAACAACTACACCAGTCTTGTCACGTTTGACGATCTCGGTCAGTTCCGTACTCAATCGAACGTTAACACCTCTTTTCTCCAGACTCTTCCTCCAATCATCGTAGAAGTTGGAAAAATTGGGGAAGACGACCATCGGCGGGAGGTTGCTAGCAATAGAGTGCTTGTCTGGAGGGTACCACATCCCGTATGTTGGGCTTGTTGATAGACGCTCCATGATCATACTAGGCACCTCGGGCGTGTAATTTCCAGTTCCGAGGAAAAGAGCAACCATGGGCAACGCCACGGTGTTCGCGAAGAACTCAGAGAAGCGGAACAGCTTCATCAATATTTTGATTGGGACGAGAGCGAAGATGAGCTCGAACCAGCGTACAATGCTCAGCATTTTGGCAAACCGAGCCACCTCCTTCTGATGCGTAGCAAGGAGTTGCGTGGGAAAGACATTAGTCCAGAACGTCTCAGCCTTTCCAAAAGAAACCTATGTGTGGTTAAGCCAAAGCTCTCTCTACACGCCTGTGTCTTGCGTACCTGCAATTTGACAGGATCAGCGTAGTATCCTTGACGGGCGAACATAGTCATCGTATGGTGGAAAATGTAGGATCCACCTTGGACACCCTGATTGAGCCAGCTGGCTCCATACTTCTCCTTGTCCAAGGGTATGGAGAATGCTTGTCCTCCACAGTAGTCAACTGCATCGATGATAGTAACATCGAACTTGTCAGGATGCTCAGCCAGATGATGAGCGCATGACATTCCTGTCCCCAAATGTCAGAACATCAAAGGTTATTTCGCGAGTTTGATCTTACCAGCTGCTCCAGCTCCAACAACAAGCACCTTCTTCTTTCTAGGCGCACCGGGTGCTCCGCCGCCGTTGGGTTTCGCCATGGTTGGAAGTAATGGGTCTGAAGAGTTTGGCATGCGGGACAGCCTTCCAGGAGAATCGAGTTACGATGAGGTGAACACGATGCAGATGTTCGACCTCGAAGTGGTTTTGATGTTTCTATGCAAAGCTCTCGTCTCGTGCCACATCCATCACAACGACGCGTTGATGAATTGAAGCGTCATCAATGCCCAATTGGGACGATCGGATCCAATCTAATCGGGCCCTGCCGAGGAACCATCGAGATCTTGTAATCCTTGTTCTATATCTGACATTGAGCCTCATCGACCACCTCAAAGCATGTTCTTCACGTCTAGTTCCTAATCAACAATATCATACATCGCAATTGCGATGCGATTATCCAGGCTACGTTGCCAACCTCGCCGCCTCGTCCTTGGTGAAAATCGAGCCCGATCTCGGCACCCTGCTGCTCTGCGGGAGCTAGTTCATGGGGTGCATTAGAACACCCAGACAATAGCGAGTCCTGTTACAATATCAGCACAGATTTTTGACAGACTTGGAGATCGGTCGCAGACTCTCGTGTGAGGAGTTGGCGATGAAAGTTGCAAAACTTTAGCAGTCGCAGCACCATCGGCATAGCAGAGCCTGGAAGCACTCCAAATTTCGCTTCTTCCGTGCCGGACGACCCAAAAAAGACCAGCAGTCACAGCAAGCCGCCTCTTTCGCACACTTCTTTTGAGGAAGTCAAAGAACATCGGTTGTCACATCATTCAGCTCAAAGGTTAGAGGCATTCCTTTAGCAACTGCATTAGGGGCAAAAAAGAATTGTTCTGGACAATGTGGGAATTGAACCCTGAAAGATGTTAATAATTATAGTAGTTCAATTGAATATCGATGCTGATGCTTACCAGGACCTTCCCCAACCTACGCTGTATCGTGAAGAGACTGCTAAGGGGAAATCATGCCACTAGACCAATTGCCCGTATTGCTTATTCCATAGTTTGGTGGATGGAGCTCGTCATGTATTGACTCGACATGGCACGTGATGAAGATGTACAGCGGTCAAAAAGTATGAAAGATTAATCAGGCACAGAAAGAAAACGACCTCGGGACGGCGGTGAGAAATTTCGCCCAGAATTCGACAGTATTAGTATGGCACTTTTCTCTCTTTCCAAATAGTAAGTCATGACTGAATTTGTGAACGACTCAATCCCATAAGGAGAGTCAGGGTATCTACAATGCATATAATCATAGAGCTGGAAATAGACACGCTACACCATGCCAAACTCGCCCAAGGATGCCGAACACAAAGCCTAGAGTATCATGGCGAGGAATCCACTCTAAGAATTACTCTCTCCCTTTTCGAGAGCTCTGACTAACCCCCACATCGCAGGCACCATATTGACTTCGACTTGATCTACTCGTCCCATACAGTGCAAGTAGGACTAAAGCCTGGAAGCTTTCCAATAGAAATTGACGCAATGACAGCACCGATGGCGCCGGTGACTGCATCTCTAGCCAATATGACCATTTTTGCGCTCTCGTTCAAGCTTACGGCAATCATAGTTCCGGCCTTGTTGAAAGAGAAGTGACGTGGCGCAAGACCACCTGCAGGTGCGAGGCCCTTGAATGTGAGACCGGCATTGGCACCAATCGCCCAAGTCGCCAAAGAGTCCGAGGCTGCATCGGTGCCATTGTTGAAGGAAGCGTCGTGACGATTGGACACGACAAGGAACTTATTGCAAGGAGAGACCATGATCTCGCCACCTCCAGGAGTAGGAACGGCTGTGGCATTGCCGAAAGTGCTGGTTTTGCCGACTTCAGTGAAGTCCATGCCACCGTTCGAGGGGTAAGAGACCTTGTAGGTTGTGACTGTGTTTGCGAGCTCAGCGACCAGGAAGAGGTAGAGGTTCTCGGTTGTGTTGTAGTTTCCTTGTGGCTGCCAGAAGACAGCGTGACGGGGACCTGAACCCTTGGCAGCCTTCAGGGGAGGGTGCTCCGTGAGAGTGTCGTTGTTCGTGGTAGGTGCCCAGCACAGAACACGAACTAAATCGGCTCCCAAGTCCGACATCAAGATGTATTTGCCGGAAGGATCAAGAAGGGCTTGATGTAAGTGAGGGATGTATTGCCGACTAGCCGGATCCGGACCAAGAGGAGTAATGGCGGTAAAGTTGGTCTGTTGAACAATCTTCATCGATGTAGCGTTTTGAAGTGCAATTGTCGAAAATTGGCCCGTGTAGTGTGCCAACGCCATTCCTCGAAACGATTTATCGCCAAAAATAACCCCACTCACTGGTGCTGGGGCTGTCAAGTTCATATTAGAGGCCAAAGTCAGTTTGCCCGTCTCGCTGGTGGTGTATGCCGCGATTGAGCCATTTGGTGTGGCATTCCCTTCGTCAATGCAATATAGAACTTTGTTCTTCTTGTCCTGGACCAGCCAGGAAGGGCTTGAACCACAGTTCTGGTCCACGGAGATGACGCTTAGTGCTTTGCCATCGAATTTGACGCTGGTAAGGTTGCCCCCATAGGCGGCCACGTAGAGGTTGACAGCAGTCACGGCATGACAAGCAGTCGCTGCTACTGCTGCGAGCGAGATGGCACGCATGATGGTTGTGATGTGTTCGTTGTGCTTGTTGCCGAATTGTTGTGGTGGATTTGTGATGAAGTTGAAGTCAAAACTGTAAGATAGAGTGGAAGTGAGAATAAAAGTTGGCCAGGAGCAGATTTTTATATTGCCAATTTAGCGCTTCGTGTGACTCTCAATTGAGGTAGCTCGTGAGTAAATTAATGAGTGAACACTGTGAATGTTCTCGGTGCCGTTGAAACACAGGAATGTGGATGAACAAAGGGCCTTGGGAGGCACATACAACAAAGCACACGGTAGTAGCAGGACGCTGAAGAGCACATTCGGACTTCGGGAGAAAGATGTAAACGTCAGAAAGCGGAGTCGACATGTTATGTAGATTGTGGGTTAGCTGCGTGGTGGTGGCTGGGGTTCAGCTCTGGCAGCTATTTGGAACAAGGCGAAGCAGATAGGTTCGCCCACAGAAGCCACAGCAAGGAGAGACAAGTCGTGTTAAGGGATGAGGAGAGGTCATTGCCAATGATGAACTACGTCTGTTTCATGTACGCTGTTGTACACAGAGGAGGCAAAAATGGTTGGTTCGCTCCGGCGACAAATGCGCTCCGTTAGGTTTGAAACGAATCACGGGCGCTCCCTCTAACTCCTCTTCCACCTCCAACCGGAACCATCCTTCAACTCTACACTCTTCATCTTGCCGACACCGACAGCAGTGTGACTCAATTCACAGACTCCTGCTTCCACGTACTCAACTTGGCGAGACTCGTTGCCCACTGGATCCCGCACGGCAACTGGCGGATTGCATCGCCATCACCGGGCCAAGAAAGGAGAACCTTATCCCCCTCACTGTACATGTGAGGGACACGGGAGACACTCCGCTTACTTGCACACTCCATGCCGGAAAATCATAGCATCTTTGGCCCTGAATGCTGACTGGCGAACCGTTTCTTCACAGTACATCTAGCGATTCTTTACAGTCACGCTCTTATCCTCTCGAAGAACACCGTATACTAGCTTTCAGCAATGATGAAATTCTGATCATCGTTATCTACAACATCACAAAGAAAAGCTTATGGACCATGCACAGGGCAGTGGCTCCGGCAATGAAAATGACCCCTCCCAAATCACAATAAGCTCCTTGGAAGTACAATCTACAGCATGAGATCGACATGTACATATATATCTGGCAACTCCAGCGGCGAAGCCACTGTGACTGTGTCGAAGAGGAGCTTTTGTGCGAATTTGTTGTCGCTGGATCCACTGACATGTCTTTTGGTACTCTGCTGACTCTATCTCAATGAAACAATTCGAAGATCCTTAGTCCCGCGATCATCTTTTATCTGCACAAGTTCTTTTCCAGAATTTTACGATCCTGTAGACGAAATAGTGAAGAAGATAGTGCTGATCTCCTGTTGAAATTACTTCCTACCTTGTGGTCGCTAAAGAAGCGTTCTAAGTGCTAGACTTGGTGCAATCTTTGCAATGAAAGGCAGCAGACGCTTTCAAACCCCAGGTAACCAGATGTGGGCGATTTTGTTCCTCATATCTGGGTAATGCTTTCTAGTACAACCTACGCCACGCACGACGTGAGATATGTTATCTGGGTGACCATGGATGACAATCTTATCCATTCTGTTCCTCCTCTAAACCAACAACATCAACTTCCGAGACTTGACTGGCTCACATCAATGCAAGTATACTTGATCTCAAATTGCTGTTTTCACACTGACGAGATTAGGCTCGCGATTCTCATGATATCGATGTGACAAACATCTATTGAGCTGTGCATCCCATACTCGGTTCTTCAGTCAGCTCTGCTTCTAAGGACAACGCATACGATGGGCGTGTCGAAGTGCTCAAGGCATAACTGCCCCAAAAAATGTCAACGACCGATTTTGGGTTGGCTGTCGCTCCCTAAACGAAAAAAGAGGATTCTTTACAGGAAAAAAAGATGCGTCCGTGTCTTCGCGCGAATCAGGGCATCTGTCAAGAGATTCTTGAGCTGCAGTCCCTATGACTCCCGAGAGCCGGACAGATGCAGGATTAATTCCGAGGTCACGAGCAATGGAAGGATCACCGTCTATGCATCAATAGGAAACGGAAATTCCTGGGGCATGAACTTCGGGATCGCGAGGCTCCTTACTCTCAGAAAGTTGAGTCGTGAGGAGAAGCGCGGCATCGTTGACGAGGGCTGGGAGCTCAGTCATTTATGCGGCAATTGGAGATGCATGAATCATCATCACTTCACCGTCGAGCCCCATGCCACGAATATTCAGAGACTGTCCTGCTTCAAGAAGGGTCGCTATGCCTGTTTCCACAGTCCACCATGTATGGTCGAATATCAGACTGAATACGGCAGGTATCGAGAGCCAAAGACAGCAATTTGATCGGATCAGATCTCTCCAGTCACGATGCTTCGATGCGTTGCACCTGCTGCCAGCGGACTCAGAACTTTTTCCAAATCCCCATGCCACCTTGAACTTCACCTTGATTTTTCATGGAGTTTACCTGGAAATCGTCTTCAATGGAATTGGAGATCTGGTTGAGCTTCACATCACCCTGCTTCGCGAGTCAATACTAACGACCAAGCAGAGTTCAAAGATGAATTGGAAGACCTCTTGAACAACATCGATCTCTAAGCCCATGAGGTGCTTGATGAGAGATATTGGAAAAAGCTGCAGTTCCTTGGCAATGAATGCAGAAGAGGTTTCATTGCTTGGAACTCAGGACAGACCTCGCAACCGGACGAATTCACATCTTCGCTCTCGAGATATATGCTGGACCTGACTAATGACATCTCAAGGAGAAATCAATCCTGAACATGGGCCTCATGATATGCCGAACGCATTGGAAAAATGGCAAGTAAAGCAGTAGCTCTTGTGACTTTTCACACCATCCAAAGAATCTCCGAGTCAGTATCTTCAGTTTCCCAATCTTATCACTACACTCACATCTTCTTCAGGAACCACTCTTCAAAGGCCCATTTGGAATTGAATTTCATTTCGTCGACCACTTCTCGTATTCTACAACGATATTTATTATGCGCCAGATTACCCCTTCTTTTGCCAATCATGCCGCTTATCGTCAGGGATAGGGTTGATAAATACTCCCAGCCTCGTCACCCACTACCGATTTGCGCTTTTAGGTTGCCTGCAGTCGATTACGTAATCTGCGATCAATGTACGAGTATTCTCGGGCGTGGTTTTGGCGATATGACGGCAAATGGGATACCTACTTGGTTCGTAGCATTGGCTTGTTGGAATGCGACTCTTCTCATCAGTGGAAGCTCACCCTTCTCTGCGCGTTATGTTTCAGCGTGAATATGATACTTTTGACTTCAAAATACAACTCGTAATTAGCAAAAAAGGTATCGTTGTGTGAGACGAAAGCGCCGACGGGAAATGGACAATCCATTGCTCCCTTGCCCCTTTTTACATAGCATCTTTCGGCAATGAACACGCGGCTACGTCTGAATAGCCGGTTAAGCCTAAGACAATACAAGCCGATGCTAGCGTTCGAGAGCGACTCAACCTTTCAAAAGACGTGAGTCAAACATCTCCTTTGGTTCAAAATCAAGCTCTTCAAATAAAACGCACAACTACACCCACCAAGCCTACACCCCAACCATCTCCCCCCACGCACAAGGTCCATCATACAAAACCGCATGATCCGGTATCCCACCATCCCTGAACGGAACCTGCAACGCCACCGAACTCGCATCGCTCGGATAGGCGGTCGCATGGCCGTATTTGGATTCTCCGGCTGTATCGGCGGCGATGATCAGTCCGTATTTGCCGCCTTGGATCCAGGCTGATGTTGTGGGTGAGAGTGTCGTGTTGGGGAGAGTGATGTGGGCGAGGCCGGAGGTGAAGAGGACGAATCTGTGGGGTGGTTAGGTAGGTTTTTGGTGGTTGGGAGGAGAGTGCTGTGTTGGTGTTTTGGATGGGTGGTTGAGATGTGTGGAAGTGGTTTTGAATTAGTATTTTGGTCGCTCAATCTTAGGATTAGAGATTTTTGGCCATGCGATATTGGATGGGAAATTTTCGTTCTGCATGATGACTTGAAGTTCAGATGGCAGGGAGGTCAAATGTCCAATGATTCGGCGAACTCGCTGTATCTCTTGGTAGAGAGCTATCTTGCAAGATGTTCGTGGTTTGGAGCAGACATCGATTCCACTCGAAGTCCAAACGCGGAGAGGTTATGCATGTACAAAGAATGGAAAGAGAGAAGAGCTCGCCTTTACGCATCCGGTGCGATTATCCTACTGCACTCTTGAAGAAGTATAAATCCATTCACGTAGATCTACTCCCTCAAAGAAAAAAGCTGAGCAAACTCACTGATTCGCCGGCGCATTATGCACCCCACCATCAAACCTCGGAGGCAGCACCGTATACGTCGCATTCGCCACATCTCCCAGAAACAGGCTCAACGATCCAATGGTGCCCTTATCCGCCGACGCCTTGAAGCCCGGGATCTGCCAGCACTCGATCACAGAGGCGCCATCTCTGCTAGCGATTGCCGTCACGTTCAGCGACGGTGTTGTCTGGAGGGTTAGCTGTGCAGATGTCGGATTCGAGAATGTTGACAGCAGCGGAAGTAGTAGTGAGGAGATTGCTGACAGGGGTTTCATGGTGATGTTGAGTTTTGGGATCGAGTAATCGGTTAAGTTGGAAAAGACGTTGGAAGAGAGGAAGGATTGCATGATTGAAGTCTCTGATAAAAAATACCGTGAGTACCTAGCGAAAGGTTTGCTCCATGCTATGATGTGCTTACGTCACGTTTGCGCGCTTTCTCCTTATTGTTTGTGAGGTTTGTTGACCGTGAGGTGGTTGCTGACAGGCGCGATTTGTGCACGCCGCCTCGTACGACCTCAACTTCGCTTCAGTCAACCGATACCGGTCTCGTCACGGCTGTAAGCAGTTCCCGTGGCAGACGGTACATCCGAGGATTGTTACATAGCCTCGCTTCGGGATCATCGCAGGCATCCGTTGTGTAGTGCTGATTCTGCTGACATGATACGGGCTCACATTCCTTGGTCTGGGGGACCGACGCCATCAGCCTCAAGGTCGTGCAAAAGCGAGATTGAAGGGCGATTGGAATGTACGTTGGCGGGTTATGAAGGATTCAAGCAAATTGGCGCTGAGTTGATGAGAGGTTTTGTGCAAAGGATTTTTGGGGAGCGGAAATGATGGGTGAATGGAGCCGATAGACTGAAGTCACTTGACCAAGACGTCCATCTTTTCCTGTTGCAGTAACCATCCTCGAACTGTGACAAAGTCAGTCAAAGGCTGGCGGTCCGCCTCCGAATGAACAAAGAAAACAGTGAACAGTCAAGATCATCGAATGACCACATTCCAAGGTGACGCTATAGCGTACCAAAACCGACCCCGACCGCGACCCCAGACTCAAAGTGCACAGCATGCACAACCGGGCTGCCGTACACGGACAGCCCATCGCACCAAACGCGGAAACACCCTTGCTGCATACATATACTCACAGTAGCTCCAAAACTTGACATCTTGGAGGATTCCCTCGACGTGTCCTCGGTACCGAGAGTGTGCAGACAGAGCACCGCATATCGCGCGGGGACAGTGTTCTGACAGGGGTCTGTTTGTTGGGTAATGGGCAATTACACAGAGTGGATGCTGTGTAATGAGTGAAAAGGTGACTTCATGGGTTGAGGCGTGGTTTTGGGCAGTATGGTAGCTTCAGTAGTCACATATTGCGGAGAAGGAGATTGATTCTTTGGCGTGTGGGCTGCGGATTTGGATGGAGGGGTGGATTTCTCGTATTGTTGTTTTTTCGGTTCGATAGAAATGTAAGGTAGCACTATCTATTCCGAGTAAAGGATTGACGTTGGAAATTGTTCATCGACCTTTTTCGATGAGTTATTGATGATGGCAGCACTGAATTGAGGAACCCTCTTTTAGCAGATTTGTGAAGGTGAAATTCGACCATGCACAAACTGAGGGGGAAAAGGGCTTCGTGTAAGTACAAGTGGCATTGGAGTTGGTCGTTGTCTTTTGGCTTTGAAGGAAACTAAAGTCAATGGCTGGCTGAATAGCAGGTGCAGGTGAATATTATCGATGTATGATCCAAGGTGTTAGCGACGAAAAACAATCGAGAGAACGATTTCAGACACGAAAAAGTGAAGTAAAAATGGAGTGGCCTACAACACGCTTTCTCAAATGGTATTCAGCATCAAACAACAAGTGCAAATTTACGGAGTTTGAAGGAGAAGTCAAGTTCCAAGAGATTTGTACATTTTATTGAGATATTATAATAGATCCATTTGTACCCCCAACAGAAAGGTATTCGCTCCGCAAGGACACATTATCTCCAGTCTCCACGATGGGGTGGGGCGAGAATGGGAGGACAAAAAGAGGGACGTCCCTTTTTGAACAAGCGACACTCATGCTCGCTGCCAAACGCCTGCAAATGCTTCAGAGCCACGCTGCCATACAACGATACAATCCCATGGGTAACAATCAAACAACCGAACCAGTGCTTATACCATGTACACTTTACCATTGGCGGAACGATCTCTTCTTGAGACCAGAATCACCTTGCTGGAAATTCTCGATGGAATCTTGGTACGCGGCCCATGACTTGCAGCCACCGTTGTAATCATCAAGAGGTCCGATTGAAGAAATGATCTCTTCTGGTCGCTCGAGGAATTGGACACCTAAACCACCAGAGATGTGGAAGGGGATATGGCAGTGCATGAGCCATGCGCCCGGGTTATCAGCTGGGAAGGCAATGATGAGGTATCCACCTGCGTCGACAGTGTGGGTGTCGCGACGAGGAGGGTTGTCGAGATCGAGTGCAGCGCCAGCTCCTGAGCCAGCACCATACCCAACAACCCAGAAATCGTGTCCGTGAAGATGGATTGGATGAGGTAATGGAGTATCATTCTGCATAAGCCAGAACGACCATCCAGTGCCCGTAATGGTAAGACCATTGTCGTTGGCAGGCAGGGTGTAAGTTCCGTTGATAACGTAGCTGATAGTTGGAGTCTTCCATGAGATGTCGATTGCTTCGCCATTGACCTTCCAGAAAACACCAGCGGTAGTATCGAGGGTGAGGTCTAGCAAAGTTGGTGACCCAGATGGGGATGGAACAGTGGTCTTGACAAATGGGGTGATATTTGACTCCTCAATGCAGCCAGCGCCCATGGTGGAGGCACTAGAAGTTGGGTTGCCATCAGGAGCGCCAGAATACGAGAAGATGGCACCAAAATTGTCGCCGTTCAAATTCTTTTGATTGGGTCCATCGCATTGTCCACCACCGGTAGTCATACGTAGCCAGTAGTTGCCAACATCTTGATCGGCATCGATAATTACATCATACCGCTGGCCTGTTACGATGTCAGAAAACAGAAGGCAGTAGAGATGCAGGCATTACTCACCAACAGACAAAACAATCGAAGACGTGGTGTATGGCTCGATTGGTATGAGATCGGCAGCAACGACGGTGAAATCATGGTTGTCAAGCGACACATGGATGTACTGGTTGATACCCACGTTGGCAAAGGTAAGCTTGTGCTTCTTGCCTGGGGTCAAAATTGTTTTGGCATAAGTGCCAACTCCACCGGTGACACCGGTTCCGTTATACAGCAGAGATTGAGCAGTTGGAGGAGCAGCTGGGCGGGCAGCGAGGATGGTGAAGACTGGAGTGTCGAACCAATCAGTTATTGGAACAGTGCCCAAGTTGATATCGTAATTGGCGGTTGATGGACCGTTAATGGTGATAGGGCCAATGAGACCTTCGGCATACTGGACAGAGTAGTGGGAATGGTACCATGATCCGCCATATGCAGTAGCCTTGAAAGTGTACGTCTTGCTCTCGCCAGGCGCTATAGGACACTCGGTAAGACCATTGACTCCGTCCATCTGATTGGAATGAAGCTGTCGGAAACCGTGCCAATGAATGGAGGTACCATTGTCCGCCAAAGAGTTCTTGACGGTGATCTGGAGAGTGTCTCCCCAATCGGCAACAATTTCTGGGCCAGGATATTGTCCATTGAACACTTGCATTACTCTTGGAACGCCATCCGGCGACATTGTTTTCGATGTGACTTCGAGGGTATACTGCATCAAGGTCAGGACCAATACTCTTCACCCATCTACCATTCTGCTTACCTTGACCACCTTTCCAGTATCTGGGAACTTTGCGTCCGTGTTGGTTGAGACGCTGAATCCATCATTCCAGCAATTTCGTGTTGTAGGGCCATGGACACAAGACGAGTCCTGTCGCTCCACGAGCTCAGGGACAGTCGCGGCGAGGGAGGTAGTTGCCAAAGCCAATAGGCTTGTGCCTATCGTCCTGAGGGAATACATTACTATAGGAACGCGCAGAGTAATATGAAATGGAAAGAATTTGCTCAGAGGGTGCCGACGACGGGGCTGAAGCAATAATAAGCAAAACGGTAGGAAAAAAACAGAAACGAAGGCGTGTGTATGAAAGCTTCTTGGCTGGATTGTGGATGGTAAGAGTTTATATCAAATCCGACACCGACCACAGATTGGGGACAGGCGATCCTAGCCTGATTGCACCAGCCCTGCGAGATGGTTGCTTGTCAGGACCACTAGTTCAGGACCTATATTTGCTTTGAGCATGGCACAGCCGGCTTATGGTAATCCACCGAACCAGGTGATTTGACATGCAGACGAGACGGCTCGACCGTCCCATCCTCGACAGACAGTGCTCAGAGGCTAGTCCGAGCCAGCCGTCTCGTTGAAAGCCATCGTTCCGTATCATGATGCGCACTGGTCTCGAAACCGGGTTTCGCCATCGTGTTTTGGCGGCGGACGGAGGCACCCAACGCCCAAGAGTGTATCGGATGAGAGAGCGGCAGCGCAAGGCTGGGGGGCCAAGTGAAAGCCACACGAGCTCGCTTCAGCGACAGCACAGCGGGATTTGGCGAATAGACGCATCTGGGAAACGGCTAGAAGCGCATCGCAGGGTCCGTTTGCGAGTGGTGAGGCGCGAGGCTTGCTGCGATGGGATGGGATGAGGTTAGACGGGAGTTGGACGGGACTCAGCCGCAACAAGACACAACAAGCAATCTAAATCTGGAGGCAGGGGAGGCCTTGCCGAACGCCATCTCCTGCAGCTGTCGCTGCTGGACCGACAGTTGCTTAGCATCGGCCGGGCGGCGGGACCCTAAGTCGTTTACAGCTTCTCCTGCTCGAAACCCCTGGCCACCCTTCGCCACAGCCGTGCAATCTCTCGTGCTTATGCTGGACAAGATTGTCACTCTCCTTGTGTGGAAATTGGCTGCCCATATGAGTGAGACTGCCATCTTCATAAATAATATGGGCCCGCATCCGTCGCCCAACCTCGGATTCCTCAATCTCCAGTCCGTTTACGACGGGTAGCTTCATGAGCTTTGTCGCAGATCGCCATGTTCTCGAACCCAGCTTCAAACTCTCTGTTGGCGCTGCTGCGAGGTCGCCTATCTTTCCGCCTAGTCCAGCTCGAGGATCCTTCGACATCTGCCATCAGCTGGCCAGCAATTCTGTCCTGTCCAGTGTCCAGTCCTTGGAGCGGCTTGAGTTAGCCGCGAGTGAGATCGTGTGTCGGACCCGGGGCGAACAAAAAAGGTTGGATGGGGAGCCGTGCATCTGCCGCCGCTTATCCTGATGCAGTAACGAATGTCAGGTCGCTCAACCCTAGTCCCTCGCCAGTTTGCAGATCCTCGAGTCTCCTTGCATGTCACTTCTCGTCATATCCAGTCGATATCTCGCTGCCCAGGTTCAATAACATTGCCTGCAGCCAGTCAACATTAGCTATTGGTAATAAGCCTCGGACTATAGTAGTGTGCATGCCATGGGCAGAACCACCGCCATATCGATATGCAGTCGATCATATAGACAATCTTGCGATACGCCGTTATGACTTCAAAGGAAGATCCTCTCCGATTTGCCTGGCAATCGTCTGGTGAATTCGGCAGTCCTGTCTCGTGTTCTTTTCGTCGTGATACCCTCCCTCGAGTTGTCCCACGACCTAATTGCCAATCTTCTGTGCTCCAAATCGTTGATCTCTCTGATACCGCAATTGTTCCAAGACACTGCGAAACTGTTTGAATAGTCGGCCGATATTCATTCCAGAATCCAGCCACACTCAGCTATTCGCCGGAAATGGTGTCCAGAACGTGGTACTGCATGCTCAGGTCTACCGTACGCATCTGTCGCCGCTCCGCACATCACCTGTCAGCGAACGATTTGCTGCAAAATGTCAAGATCGTGGGCAACAACTCCGGACCATTCAATTGGATGTTTTCTCGCTTATCCCAGCATGCGACGAGCCGTCCTGCCTTTGGCTTGTACATCGCTCTTGTCATTCGTACATATCATTCTATTGAAGCCTCTCGACCATGATAGAGGGTACATCCGCCTCGCATGGTTTCAGTGACGACGGAGGTTTTTGAAGCAGATGTCGCTGAGCCTCGCATCAGTTTTGCTTTTGTTTTCTGTTTAGCTGCGCAGGGTCCCTCCTGCTGAATCGTGACTTAGACACGTTGGGCTGTTGTTGATGAAATGGCAGGGAGGAAGAATCGCCAGCGTCCAATCGATCACCGTCACATCTCGCACCTCTGCAGCAGGAAACGCTTTGTTTCACTGAGGTCAAGAAGGTTAAATCTCGCCACCGCACCTGCTCTGGCCATCAGCTCCGTGGTCTTTCACATCATTCGATGATCATGAATGCTAGAGCAGAGTCAGCAACACAACTTTCACACGAGTCACGAACTAGCAGCCTGTCAGTCTCTCAATTATGATGTGGCTGTTGCCATCCCTCTTCTCCGCACGGAATCTGTCCGAGCCGCCGCCTTGTGTTGTGTTTGCTTGTTTCCTTGGTGCTACCCAAAAGTCATTCCGCTTATTGCTGTGTGGAATGTGGATAGAATGACTTACGGTCAAAGCACCATCGATACTACCTCGGCTGTGATATTCCTCTGTCCTCGACTCAGTCCTGTGCACACGACGAGAGATCGTCGCTTTCAAAAAGCTTATGAGGACACATCGACATCATCTCCATTGCGTGATCCGCAGACCTCGATAACAACGGTCTCTCAACGAAAGAATTCACAGAATGGCCACCACAACGATCCAGCCCGAGAAGAGAATGACATTTGGGGAGTCGGGAGAAGATCTACCAAGTATCAAGGCCATTGTGTCAGCCATGAGCGCCAGAGGACGCCTCCTCCACGACCGTACGTTACAGAGGTAAGAAGTCGTTATCGTCTACTGTGTATCTAGACAACGCAGCGGACTCGCGGAGGTGGGCGTGCGCGATGCCTTGGGTTGATTACATAAAAGGGGACGCGATGATAATCAAGAAGATTCCTCCCCTTGCACTGTGTACATCAGGACTCAGGAGACGACTCAGGAGACTTGTTGTCAGATCCCTACTTGTCGCCACTTGCCAGACTCCTTTGTCTCTCCTGAGGTTCCATCCCGCAAGAGTGGAAATTTGCAGTCTTGAAGCGGTCTCTGCTTATCACGACCCCAAGCGCTCCAGCTTACTTACGACCAGAGGAAGCCAATCAACCTGCCGTGATACCATTTCCCCGCGATTCCTGAGAGCAACAATACGAGATGTTACACACCACACTGGCGCCAGTTGCACTGCCTAGATGCAGGAATCTGACTGTCTCCTCTTTGTTGTCAAGGACGAGGTGTTGGTTGCTAGGGCAGTCGAATAAGCACAGCAGGTCTCAAATCCTGGCCAGCCTCGCACGATTGTCTCGTCTTCTAGATAGTATGCATACCTCCGTAGCTTGTTAGTCAACAACAAATAATTGGAAGCAGCCTTCGAATCCCGGTGGGCGGCACGTAAATAGCCTGCTCTCCGCGCTGGATCAAGTCTCATTCCAAGACGACTGACACAACTCGTATCGTCTATCAAAATCTCGCTTCCTGTCTTACTCCCAATTCCGTCGGTCTCGTGATTTATCCTCAGGAATCTCAGCTTCCAGGATTCCAGAAACTTGGTTTGATCATTTTCGAATTCCACAACGATAATGCAGTGCTCCGTCCCGTCGAATACCTCCATGCAAGTCGCATGTTACACTGCACACGATTAGAAAAGCTTTGCACTTCCACGCGCCAACTTGCTTCTATATCGTTACTCTGATTCCATGCTGTGTTCTTGTGCTGTGAGCAACAAATCCCGAATAACAGAGCCATGTGGTGCCCTGTCACCAAATTCTTGCATCAAACTTGAAGCTTAAGCAGCCCAGCATTCCAGAGCGTGACGACCTCTCTTCTGCTGGATATGACCGACTGACTGTGTTACATATCAACAATGAAATCCAGTATTGGTGCACTCTCCCCTCCTAAGCCATGCATTTCCACAACCATCAGGCAGACTTTGCAAGCGCTGATTCGATTCCATCATCACTTGCTCACAGAATTTCTGCCCAGTGATAAGGCGTACAACCAAATTGGTTATAGGTGCTGCAATATCGAGTTTTCATTCGCGTTTTCATGCACCGGAGATGCCCAGTAGGGCTGAATTCCAATGTCAACATGCATAGATGCCTAACTGATTTCATTTTCGGGTCGAAATATCTACCAGAATCCAGATTCCCCAGGATCTCATCAATTGTAGCAAGAAGAACAATTTTCCCACTCGACCTCGTCTCCATCTCTTCGTTGCCAATATTTTCTCGCAAATGTGAACCGTCGAAGCTCGATTTCAGTATTGTCCGCCGAGTCCATATACCATTGGTTCAAACTTCACGGTCGGCTTGCAGGGATGTAATTATCCACTAAAGCTTTCAATACTGTGGTACATTACCCGCATGCACAGCTCCTCTTCTCCACCCACACCTCACCCAACAACCAATCCAAAAATGATATCTCACAAACACTTATGCAATCCCAAAAATAGCAACACGAAGCCAACCTCGACTCAAAGAACGACCCCACAGCGGTTCCATCAATTCCGCGCCCCTCAACGAGTAGCTAGATCCAATCTGCTATCTCCGTTCAAGCTCGATATCGATAAGATCCTGGCGACAGTGGAGGATTCTGAAATGTCGCCAGCAATCTATTATGATGAATTCCAACCTCAAGACATCTATTGTAAAGAAACAGTCGAGGATTCTGGAGGCCAAGGATAACTAGATTCAGCAAGGTCACCGCCATGGTCATCCCATCCCGTTCCTGCATCCCACCATGAACACTTCGAAGCGAAATTTCTCCACCAAAAACCCACATGCCCAAGTACCCAATTAAACCCACCCCGCCGCAGTCCCGCGCTCTGCAAACCTACAAGCTAGCGGAGTATACCCAACAAGCCCTTTCAAAGCAAGAGAGCAACCATCTTCTCATGCACCCCTAATACGGAGCGCATCTCCCTATATACACAACCCCCAGAGAAAGCCAACAAATCGCCATGAACCCTGACGACCAAGCGTACAAAGATTGACTGAACGAACGCGAAGAACGCGGGGTTCAAGCTCAAGACAAGTGGAGCGAATACATACACCTCACCAACACCTAGAAAAGGACACCGACCGCACCATCAACCAAAAATCCAAAATCACCAGCCGAAGCCAAAAAAATTCAAATCCCAAACCGTCATTCCCATTACTATCTCTCCCACCTTAATCCTAACCTTGATGACCGAGTAGTGTATCTAAATCTAAACCTGAACCTACACCTGCACTTGCACTTGCACCTGCACCTGCATAACATCCATCAGCATACAGTATACTGTCACGCCGGTATAGCAAAAGCGCAACCCAATCGCGTGCGGACAGGCGGCAGTACTTAGTTCAAGAACAAGGCGAGCTATGCACACCTACATCCACCCGACGGTACACTCCGGCGAATCTTGTCACTTGTTCAATGCAGCCATAGTCTTATCGTACATACATACATACATACATTCAGCATACATAGTCACAGCCACGTTTTAGTCCACACCGGGGTGAATGCGATGTTCTTACCAAGGAAGTAATAAAGAGGTGTTCGAGATGGGCGCGGGCACTCAATCGCCAATCCGCACTGAGATTAAAAAGCGAGAGAATGGGACCACCGCATGTCCGTACTCACATCACATCACAGCACATTTCCTACAAAAGCGTCCGCCGTCATGACCTCCCATCGAATGTAGCTCGCCACACCGAGTTCCAATGACCAGTCCAGAAACTGCGAATTCACGATCGCGACTACGAGTCCATGCGCCAGGGCCGAAAAAGTGCACAGAGGCCTGAAAAAGTGCACAGAGGCGAAACAAGGTCATAACCCGATTCAGACACATCCAACAAAGACAAGAGAAGATCGCAACCGCTTCATGATCATTGATGTAATCTCGGTGTCCTGAACTCACACATATGATGATGATATCGCCACCACCACCACTACCACCACCACAGGTTCCAGCCACCCATTTTCCCTGCAGTTGAGAATCGGACCGATGAAGCAAAAAAAAACCCCCAACGACTGATCGTCCGCTGTTCGTCCTTGGCCCTCGTCTCAGCTGCTCCTACGAACTCCGGTTCCCAAGTGCCCTGCGCAAGTCGCAGTTTAGAAGAGGCAAAAATAGCTACTGTATTGTAGCTGCCAGTGCATGAGGACTTTCCCATCCTCCGAAAATAGAGTATCATGACATAATCTCAGCCTCGCTCTTCGCTCGTACATTTTTAAAACCTTTGACCCGAGACTCCCGTGCATTCCCTAGATCCACTTCGATCTAGCGCTTGCGAGGTTTAGAAGGGACGTTTTTGCTCGACTTCTTCGGCTTGTCCTCGTCGTCGACATGCATCGAGCCCTTGTCCTTTCTCGCTGCCTCTTTCTCGAGGGTATCCCAATCCTCACCGTCAGTGTCGTCGGCGCTGACATCTTCATCGCTGGCCTCCGCGCTAGCGTTTTCATCGAAGTCTGATTCGTCTTCGGAGCTGACCTCACTCGCTTCCAGTTCACTACCACTCATCTCAAAGGCAGATTCTTCATCAGACTCCTCTTCCTTCTCCGAATCTGAGTTCTCGGCAAGGAAGGACCAACCTCCATCAGCGAAGAAGGCGTGAGGGTCAGCTTGCACGGTCTTCATAATCGTGGGCCATTGCAAATTGAGTGGACCTTCCGTGTATGGAATCTCAACACTGTCAAGCCAGTCCTTCACTGCATCGAGTGATTCCACCGGAATAGTGTTGATGTGTTGTGGATTGCGGTTGAAGTCCTTGAAGACAATGACCATGTCGAAGTTCTTGAGACCAAACTGTAGACGAGTCAGCATATTGTAACACTAAGATATTTCACCGATACATACCTGAACACGTTCCAAATGGACAATCTCAATGTCTTCAAGTGTGATGACCAGAAAAGGAGGCTCAGACAATTGAACCAGACAATCAGCAGTAGGTTGAACCCAAACGCTCGATCGCGCTGGAACACCGTTGAAGCCAAGATCACGGAAAGGAACGTCGACGCGAACATTCGTGTCTCCACTGGCCTCCTGGATAGCTTTGGCAAATTTGTGGAACTGCTTGTCTAGGTCCGCGCGACGCCTACGCTCCTCCTGCTCTGCCTCAAATTCCTCTTCGTCTCCATATCGGTGTTTGCGCTTGCGATTTCCAGTCTCATCAACCTGAATATCAGTTGCTTCACGATAGAATTGCACATCCTTCGTCTTCCGCTTTCCGATCATGATAGGATTGATGAGATGGACGTGGATAACAACGATAAGTTCCGATTTGGAAGGCTGGAAGAAGAGGTGACGAATGTTGTTGTAAAGAATATCGACAGTGACTCCGCTCTGGTGACTTCCTTGAGCAGGATGAAAGTACCGGATACCATTTTGATGGATCGTCACCTCGCCCATGACCCGCTTGTTGTCCAAACCTGGACGAAGTGTAAGATAGTCAAGCTTCTGAGCGCGACGATCAATCACGAGCTTGTCTTGTTGGACAACGTCTTCCATTTGTTTCTTCTCAGTCTCTTTCTGAGCTGCCTCTTTCTTCAGCTTCGTGATGTTATCGGCGATTGACTCCATGCGTGTTTTGTCCAAGGAACGGAATGTGAGACTCCTCACAAACTGGGCTTGAGGGTCTTCGAATGGGGTGTCGTCTTTTCTGCCCACACCTTGGCCAGGAGATAGAAGATTCAGACGGAGAGAATAAAACTTTCCCTCGTTGGTTGTGCTAGCATTCTTGATTGTATTGATGTGAAAGGGAACTGGTCTCCCCATTATCGGAACCACCACAGTATGGTTAGTGGCGTCCACATATACTTGTAGTTTAACAGCATCTATGGCTGCAATCTCCTCATCGCGGCGGTAAGACTGGAAGCGCTTGAACTTTTTCTCTTCCGTTCCATTCAAGGCACCCGCGTTTTTGTTGTACTTGGCAAGACCATCGCGCTGTTTCCGCTGGTGGAGTTCCTTCTGATGCTCACGTCGCTGCGCTTCCTTCTCGGCATCTTGATTGGCCGCTCGGTCTTGACGCAGTCGCTTGCCCACGATGTTCGACTGGGCCACGGCACCGATGTGGGAATCCTTCTTTGGCTTCGATTTCGGAGCCGGTGCCTCCTCCTCGTCATCGTTGAAGAAAAAAGACACTGAGTCGAGATCGTATGCTGCCTCCCTTGTGAAGACTGCAGCCTTACTGGCGGTCACTCGGACTGTATCGGCAATGACCAACGAGTATGTTTTATTGCGCTTATTGCCTGCGCCTTTAGTCTCCAGATCGATGAAGCCAGTTTGGACGACTAGTGTCATACCATCCCTCAGAGCACGTCCAGTCTTTGGGCCTAGCGTGAGGGTTGGGTCCTTGGTCTCAATGCCGATGCCATAACCAACGTTTTTCGAGAGATGTTTCTCCAGATCTGGTTTCTTTGCCTTGAGCACGCCAAGAGCCTTGTTGTAGACTTCTTTTGCCGGGACTCCATCTCGGATCGTTTCCAGCGCTGCCTGATGTATCGCGCTGAGCAGTTTGTAGTTGCTCTCCTGTTCTTTGGGCGGGTCCACAAGGTAGGTTCTTGCGACGAGAGAAGCATAGGACTGGTATCGGAGACCGAGGGCTGCAATAATGATGCCTGCATCCAAGTTTTTATCGTCTGGCTCTGTCTGAAATGAAAGGTCATAGTTTCCGCCGCTCTGAACAACAGGCTGAGTCGCCCAGTCGAGATTCATCGGGTCAAAAGTGTCCGATACTTTCATCTTCTTGAAGAAGCTAGAGTCGTCGATCTTGTCGGCGAGCTGTGTAGCAAGCTTGCTGTTGCTGACCTTCTTCTCATCGTCCAATATGCCAGACATCTCATCAACGAAGTAATCCTTGATTATGCGGCAGGATGCGCGTGAAGCGTCACGGATTGCGACTAGTTCCTTCTCATCCTTGATGGCCAGAGCAGCATTGGAGAGGATGCCAGCCACTGCTATCTCTTCCGAATCCTTCGCAATTTCATCGTATGCTTTCTTCCATTCGTCGGCAAAGGGACCATTAGGAGCTTCTTTTACCAGGAGTCCGACTCGTTTCTGCCACCAGTCAGTTTCCCCAGCTCTCGAAAATGCCGATATAGCTTGCCTACCCCGCTGCTCTTGATGATTTCAACGCATTTCTTCAGCTGCTCGGCGTTCTCGTCGGCGTCTTTACCACGAACGTAGATCTCGACTGGGACCTTACCACCTTTCAGCGGTTCAAGGAAAGAAGCTGTTAGACGTGTTAGCAATACTGCTGCCTGGAGACGGGCCAGCCTACGTGCCCTTCTTCTTTGTTGTGACGATGTGAATGCCCTCCTGGGTGAGGACGAAAAGGGTCGCGGGGAACTCGTAGCCTAAAAGCCATAGCTATTCTGAAAGTTAGCCATGGTCTACCAATCGCGCGTTTTTGCATGCCTGGAAAGCTGCGCTCTTTGGATATGCGCCGTCGCTAGCCTTTCCCACACAGATGACGATAGAGCCAATGTCGTTGAACAAAACGTTGTTTGCGCGCTTGTCATTCTTCCATTTGGAGATGAATTCGCTGAGTCGGTTGTGGAATATCTGCTTGTCAATGACGATTTCGTCAGACATGGCGGGCGCGAGGATGAGTATCCGCCGTGAGTGTCTGATTCGAGAGGGAAGTAGTTGTAGAGGAGTTGGAGGGAATAGAGGTGTCGGTTTGTAAATGGAGAGAGACGCGCAGGTCTCGTCAAAGTGCTGTGGCGCTTGTGGCGCATGAAGATAAGTGGAACCAGGCTAGGTACAACACCAAGGTCCGCCGTCTTCACGACCTTGAGCTACATATAACATTACTAAGTTCCAATGCTTCTGCTCGTATACACGTGATACTCAAATGCTGTCCGGTCCATAATCCAATGGCAGTCCACGCCAGCTCGTCATGTCAACAACGGAAGGGCTCGCCTCTGCGGGCAAGGACAGGCAGAAGAATAGCGCTGTCACTGGCACATATGCCGCTTCCATTCGCGCCGTTAGTGCCCAATTCATGGCCTTCTACTTCAGGGCTCCCGTCAAGGCGTTTTTTCGAACAAGAGTTGAGTAAGTCAGTTGGTGCATACCCCATGTAGCCTCCTATTGACGATATCCAGCTACATGGTACGTACAAGTCTTCCATCCTTAATATTTCTTCTGCTGTCGTACCATCGGAAATGCTCTTCAGATATTCCTTCTAAGACTGTACTTGGCGAAGTCTATCTCATAGAACTCTCGTAAGCTCCCAGAGTGCCGTAGCAGAGTACAAGCAAGACATGGCAAATAGTATGGTTCAAAATTGATATCTCATACCCGGGCAGCGGCATTCAGACGCTACAACTTGGATTTTTGAACGAGAGACTTCGTGGAGTCCTGCCGTCATGCCGATATAGCCACGATATGCAAGCTTACAGTCTGTAGGCGTATGCCCGAGCTATCAACCCTCGAGTGAAGGCTGGCTCTCCTTGGTCATGGCACGTCACTACACCTGGTCTTCTATACCACGCGATCAGAGAGCAGGGATGGACGTTTATCCCGAATCAAATCCTCCCACCGATGCTGGCAAATGTCACGTATGTTCCCTTCCTCATATCAAAGAACGAGACTCACGACTCTGTTAGTGTTGGAGCTGTGTTATATACATCCTATCTCCAAGTAATCAACGTGCTACATGAACCTGCGTCTTTAACAGCACGCCGAGTTTTCCCACCCTATGAAGTACAGCACACGCTTGCGGCTGGATTTGCCGCTGGGACAATTCAGTCATTCGTCGCAGCGCCGCTTGATGCCTTGCAAGTGCGCTTCAAGACCAGCGAGATGCTCGAAGGTCGTTATCGGAATATGTGGCACTATGCTTACGGCAAGCTAAAGTCTATTGGTCCGCAGGGCATTTTCGCGGGCTGGGGTCTTTCGGTTTTGAAGGATTCTTTCGGTTATGCTGTCTTCTTCTCCACGTTTGAGTATGTGAAAGCCCAGATGTATTATGGATTTCTCACAAAGTGGTATGGACGGAAAGATCTAGCGACTCTCTTCGGCCTGGAACGGTTTGCAGACTCCAAGAAGGAAAGATCCGCTGAAGGTCGGCCTGTCATTCGCCCTCACTACATGATTGAGCCTGCGTTTCTGCTCTTGGCTGGCGTCGGCGCCTCCATTGCTCAACAATCCATCCAGCATCCCATCACTCGCATACAGGATGTTCATTTTGGCAGGCTAGAGGCATTGGACTATCAGGCTCAATTGGAACATCGAAAGAGAAGCATGTTCAGAGTCTATTACCACGCCTACATGAAGACATATGAACAATGCGAACGTTTGGCATCGCGGTCAGGTGGGTGGAGGGCCTGGGTGTACAAAGATTTCTTTCGAAATACCATCAGGCAAGTTCCAAGCACAAGCGCAGGATTGATCGTGTTCGAGATAGTGAGACGGAAGTATGCGGATGGATCAGAAGCTGTTCGAATAGAAAAGGATGGCTACGATATTCTGTTGGCGTGAGCATGCCATCATGATAAATGCTGGGCAGCAAAAGAGACGGTCCTCCTGAGACGGGCAGGCGTTTGTAACAGTAAGAAGACAGGTCACGGCAGATGCCCCTAGACTCTCCGCTTGTAAATCCAGTATCATCGACTGGTCACGGTCTATGATTCCCAAGGAAGTTGCCACAAGTCGTTATCGTCAGATTGTTCCTTCCTTGTAGGTTCGGCCACACCCACTCTCTATCTTATCCTGTCTCATCTCTTTCCAGCGCACACCCGACTGTCCACTCATTGTTGTCTGTTCTTGTCCGCAAATTGCTATAGGTAGTACTGTCCGCACAGCGCCATGCTCTTCCCGACCATCATCACGGCACTTGTAGCCACGGGTGAGATTTCTCTGACCACTGCACGCTACCAGACACTCACTGACACCTTCGCTAGCCCTTCAGATCAGCTACGCAGATGGCAAATTCCTCACCACCACCATCACTAAGACATCGGACAAAACGTCATGTACGACTGTCATTCTCTATCTGTCTACGCATCTCAGAAAATTGATGTCTTGCAGGGCGCTCCGAGCCTTTCCCCAATGCCTTCACCACTACCAAATACGTCGCTCTGTTCGAGGGAGATGAGTCTACGATTAGTGGCGGTATCACAATCACGAAGACCATCAACATCCACCTCACTTACGTCTCGAGCACCACTACGAGCCCTGCTGCGTATAGTCCTCTCGGACACATTGTTACGGATGACGAAACCTCCATCGATTCGGTCCTGATGGCTTACAGAGCTTCGAAAACTCAATCTTGAGCGGCACATTGGTAGAATCTAAGTTGATCCGAGATGAGTGGGAATTTGCATGATTTTTGTGGACATCTGGTTGTGAAAAGTCTGTTGCGACCATATGCTTGAGACCGTTATTTAGTGCGATGTTGCCTCGATGAGAATGAGGTTCAACTCACAATGCAATTCACAAATGAAGACCGCTATCGTTGAATGCCAGACCCTCAGCTCTTCTTCTTGTTCTGTTTCTCGGTACCTCTTTCATTAGATTTCTACTGGGTAGAAGGATTTGACCATCACCCCGGTGGGCCTTAATCCCTGGCGGTCTCCAGTATAAATATCGCCAGGAATTTGTGTACTTCTCAATGGAACCGCAGGACCCACTCTAGAAAAAGGTGATCGCTGACCTTGACTTGATGAATAACACTCTGTTCTCTCGACCATGTTTCTGGTCTGAAGTACTTTGCGAACCCCTTTGTACCTCCGTACGTGTCATTTGATGCACAGAGGTGTGGGGAAGCTTTGAGCCACTCCATCAACAGCTCTTAGCCACAATGCGCTCACCTCCGCGCCGCGCCTTCATCGTGACGATAAGGACTAATATCGTTGTCGAGGTGATATTGATCGCTTCCTGGGTGGACCTTGTGCCGTGCAGTCGTTCTCTTCTCCAATTTTACTCCTCTTCCACTCCTTCTCACGCAACAGTGGTCAAATCTAGCCAAAGAAGCCGGGCCCGATTCATCAAAAACCATGGGCAAGAAAAGAGTCTTAGTAGGCTACGGAGTAGACATCGACGCCGTAGCCGGCTGGCTCGGTTCGTACGGCGGTGAAGACTCAAGCAACGACATAAGTCGCGGTACAGCCTTTCCACATCCATCCACAAACACCCTAAAAAACAAAGAAAACTCATCATGAACACAAGGTCTCTTCGCCGGCACAATAGGGACGCGCCGTCTCCTGAACCTATTCTCCAAATACAACATGAAAGCGACCTGGTTCATCCCGGGCCACAGTCTCGAAACCTTCCCCGAAGAATGCGCCCTCATCCGCGACGGCGGACACGAGATCGGGCTGCACGGGTACAGCCACGAGAATCCCAACGACATGACGTTGGAGCAGCAGCGAGACGTGTTGGATAAGACGTACAGACTGTTGACTGAGTTTTGTCATGGGAAGCCGCCGAGGGGCAGTGTGGCGCCTTGGTGGGAGACGAGTAAGGAGGGGGCGGAGTTGCTGTTGAGGTATGGGATCGAGTATGATCATAGTATGAGTCATCATGATTGTCAAGCGTATTGGTTGAGGACGGATGATCGGTGGACTAAGATGTGAGTTTTTTGTTTGTTGTTGCGTAGGTGTACAGTGGTGGTGATGTCTATTCTCTACACCATTTCTGTCACACTTTTGAGGCTGTCAATTTGACATCGATATCGATTATTTTCTGGCAATATCGATGATGAGCATCGTTAGGAAATCATCAATATCGATCTCTATTCACTCATGGGGGGCAACGTTCTTTAAGAACCCACCATGCACCCCTCTTTCAAGATCTGAAAGAACAAACAGGAAGACGAGAAGAGCTAACATGTATACAGAGACTACACGCAAAAGGTGACACTCGTATCCAGGACACGATCCAAAGTCCCAAACTACTAACACTCCACACAGGCAGAGACCTGGATGAAGCCGCTCGTCAAAGGCCAAGAAACCGGTCTCGTCGAGATCCCAGCGAGTTGGTACATCGACGACCTACCACCCATGATGTTCATCAAGAACGCCCCAGTGAGTTCCCAGACCAGGCAAAAGAACATCAATTCCATCCCCCTTTCCACCCCGTCCCCATAGGTCCGCGACAGGACGGGACGGGACGGGACGAATCCTGACTGACTCCCTCCCTCTTGCACAGAACTCCCACGGCTGGGTAAACCCACGCGACGTGATGGATATATGGAAAGACCATTTCGACTGTAAGCCCTTCCCCCCCATCTCTTCATCATCATCATCATCATCAAACCTAACAAAGCCCCGTTACCACCACCAGATTTCTACCGCGAACACGACTCCTTCATCTTCCCCATGACGATCCACCCAGACGTCTCCGGCCGTCCGCACGTCCTGCTGATGCACGAGCGGATGATCGAGTATATAAACAGTCACGAGGGCGTGGAGTGGGTTACCTTTGGTGAGATGTGCGATGATTTTAAGAGCAGGAATGCGCCGGCGGAGGGGGCGGTGATGCCGGCGCCGGTGGGGGAGGTTTTGAGGGAGCGGGGGGAGGAGGGGTGTGTGTAGGAGAGGATGTGTAGCAGGGGGTGCGAGTGGTACTGTTGGTTTACTCGTTTTGTGCTTTTTGGGGTGGGTGGAGGTGAAGAGTACCTCCGTTGGATGATGCTATTTCATGCTCTCTCTCATTTAGACCATCCAAGAACCCGTCGCTATGCTGAAAGCCAGGATGAACAAGATACATCTCTACCCAAAACACCCCTTCATCCATTCGTGATGCGTCCACTCCAAGATCCCGACCCATCTACTCATCAACAGTCGTATCACCAAAAAAGTCATCATCCCGGACTCTCGCACCAGGCCCAGGAGTAAACGGCGTACTCTCAAAAAGCAGACTCCCAAACTCCACCTCAAGATTCTCCTCATCAAAAACCATCTTTCCCTGTTTCGCTTTCTTCTCAGAGGTAGCCGGTCTACGCGGATACGAGTTTCCGCGACCCGTCGAAATATCAAGGAAAGGCGCACGTTTCTGCGTGTCAACCGTCTTTGCGAGTCCGATACTCGTTCTAGGTTGTCGGAATGCCGAGGATCTGGATGCCTTGTGTTGTCTTGCCCGCTTCGGAGTCGGTCCACCCCTGGATGACGCAGATTCAAAAGACCCGTCGATCTCCGGCGTGGCATCTAGGCTATTCCCGCCTTCGGGTTCGGGTGTCTGGTTGAGTGGATAGAAGTGTGGCTTGGCATCTGTGGTCGTTCGACGACTTCTCCTCCGTGAGACTGGCGTACGCTGGGTTTCAGCTGGCTCGGGCTGGTAGTGTACACTCTTCCGTACATGCTTTCGTCCAGCTGTGTTAGCGGCGTCAATCGCTGTTACCAAAGTCTGTCGCAGGGCTTGATATCCCTGGATTTCGCTGTCCCTCTCCGCAACAGCGTCTACAAGTCGCTGAATCTGCCAAGGTTAGTGCGCGACAACACAACTCTGACGTTTGACTCACCTCTTGCTGGTGTTCAGCCAAGTTCGCCTGCTCTTCTTCAAGTTTGGTCCGGAGCCCCTCATTCTGGCCTTCTGCTGTTTCCAGCTCGGCTCTGAGCTCGCGGATTATGGCGTTGTAAGATTCTTCTTGTAGCGCAGCCTATGAACTATGTTAGGCATTGCCGAAACAGTGGCAGTTGACGATTGCGAGTTGTGGTCCCACTTACGTGTTTAGAGAGCTCCTCAATCGCTAGGTTGTGGGAGGAGACCGCTGTTTCCAGTTGCTGTTTCGTCCTATCAATCTCGTCTTGTAAGGCAGAGCGCTGCTGGTTAGACTGGGATAACATATCCTGATGCTGTTGGCGCAGATTTGAGAGCTCTGATATGACCTGCTCTTTTTTGTCCTCGACAGTCCGCAACTCGGCTTCAATCTCTTGGTATTGCGAAGTTTGAGTTTCGAGCTGTGCTTGAGTTTCTCTAAGAGAACAATTCACTGACTCGAGATTGCCTTCGACGTCGGCCAATCGTGCGTTCCTAGAATCTAGACTGGCATGAAGTGACTGAATTTCTTCTTTAGACGCCCTCCAGTTTTGTTCGAGCTCCTCTGTCTGCCTCCTGGATTCATCCAGATCCTCTTTGAGATCTTCAGATGCGCATCGAAGGGCACTCAAAGAGGCCATGAGCTCCATCTCTTTCTCATTGCAGCTTTCCTGGAGCTGGCGAAGTTTCTCTTCCGAGGCTTCTCTTATTTTGTCCAAGTCCCGCTCTAGAGCATCCACCCGCGTGAACAAACGCTCTGACTGGCTTTGTTCTTCCAACAAACAAGCCTCTATCTCCGACTTTTGTATCTCCAGGGACTCTACATGCATGCTGCTTTCGGTGTACTTGTCTTTCAGCATATTGTTCTCTTGAAGCAGCGTTGCCAGCTCTTCCTGGATTCTCTTGGTCTTCTCCTGTTCCTGACGGAGCGGCTCCTCGGTCGTGACACACCTGTCTTCGAGATCTTGGCAGATTTCTCCCACGAGCCGGACGAGAGATATTTCTTGATGTTTCGCATCCATTCGCGTGTAGGTCGATATTCTTCCCTTCCAGTCTCGAGGATCGTCGACTACATCTGGCGTACATTTGGCTTCTATGAATGCATTCATAATGGTGTGGGAGGGCGAGTATGTTACATTACATGAGAAGTTGCTGCCTGCCAGTTGCTGTAACTTGGATAGCATTCGCAAGGAATGCTTGCCCATGTCCGACTTCATCTCAGAGCCACTGCTGAGGGCGGTCCCTACATAAAGGGACGCAATACTGGACCCCAGAGCTCGTCTGGCCTCCAAGGCTGTGGCGCTGCAAATTTCATCCGTGCCGCATGCGACTGGCCTTAGCACTTTTTTGAGGAAATCCTGCAGAACGAACTCATCTTGTAAGGCCGCAAAAGCAGAAGATAATGCTTTTCTTAGGCTTGGCATTTGAGTGAGACAGTCTCCAATTGTTTGGCTGAGAAGACACATGCCTAAAAGCTCGGGTACAGGTACCTTGGCCTGCGCATAAGTGGCAAGTCCCAACATATCTCTTAGCAGTTTAGTCCACGCCTTGTGGCTTATTTGAGGTGCAAATCCCTCTAAGAATAAGACATTGAGGTGGCGAGCTCGTTGAACACCCGACCAACGGGAACGTGATAGCAATAATACTCTATCAGCCGCAGCCAGCATCTCAGTGGGCATTTTCTCGGGGTCGACGACAGTTCCTAGAATGGCGAATAGCCTGATCCGTAGCTCGATATCAAGACCTTCTTCCATAGCCTTACTCATGAGACGAGAAACGTTGGCCTGGCCGTCATTGGTCTTGCTCCATACACTTCTCACCTTCGCGTCCACGACCGAGAAAATGTTCGAAACGATATCCAAGCTTCTCAGGACCTGATTGAACGAGAGACCGACGCTGGCTTTGCAGCTCCATGCGGCCTGTAATGCAGCCAGGTTGAGGGATTTCTCAGCCTTTCTACCCGAGAAGAATGTTCGAGCAAGATCCGACGTAAGCTCGGAATGAACAGGTTGAGAATGTGTGCGGCCACGCGAAGGCCCAGAAGCGGTGGCCAAAGCATATATTATGCCAAAGCAAGTCAGGCTGACACTCTGATCTTGGATAGTTTTGGCGTTTCCGACAATGTTCACGAGTCCGTGTTCTAATTGAGCCCAAGTGTCCTGTGGCAAGATTTGTGGCAGCGCTTGACAGGCTCCCGTTAATAGGTCATAGACCCGGCATAGCGTGGTGGCTGCAGGCGATCGGATTGCTTGATCAACGACGCCAACGAAGAACTGCTCCGCTGAAGCTGGCAGTGAGACAGAGATTGGAAGAGGCTCGCAAAGGAGCTGTAGACAAATTTCATGGTACTGGTGGAAACCCTGGGAGTAACTTGATACAGCTTTTTGGAGAAGAGAGTCGAGAAGTATCGGATAGTCCTGAAGAATGCATCGTCGAAAGGTAGGTTCTGCACCTATTGATGATTAGTGTTGATTGAACCAAAAACTGAGGTCAATCCTCTGTATTTATACTCACAAAGCTGTTCTAAGATACCAGTTACATATGGCCATAGCTCGATCGCGTCGTAAACCTCCTTCGCCAGCCGCCGCACTTTGCACGGATTCGAAGCAGCATAAAGTCTGAAACCTCTGCCATCCGTATCGAGACATAAAATGTCGTCGAGAGTCTGTGATTTGTTAGACGAAGCCAAAGCCTTGGTTCACTCTCAATGTTTACCTTCAGCGCCACGGGGTAGGGCGAATTCAGGATGCGGTCAACCTCGGCGCATAGTTTCGAAGTTATGTTGTCCTGCTCCATATCTGAGGTAAGTCTTCATTGGAGGTATGTCTTTGCTAGAGTATATGAAGGGCATTGCTGGAATTGAGATGGACTGGCAACCGAGGTGTCTTTCTCGTTGCTAGGGAAGGTGCGAAACAAGGTGGAACAGTAGGGCATGAACACACAGACGCCATTTCTCCAAAATAACACCAAACACCGTGACCTCGACCATACATCAACATCCCACATCCTACATCCCACGTCAACGCTTCATCCCCACGGCAATCATTGCTGTCCTTCAACTTCTGCACCGCAGGCTCCCTTGGGATCGCCTGTCTCACCGCCTCCACACTGGAAAATCTGGGGAAGCTAGGAATCCGGCTCGCGGATGGCCGTCTTGATCGGCGCGTAATCGCTGCCTTTGGATTTCTTCACCGCGCGGTCGGGCGTGCTTCCAGTTCGTCTGACTCCATCGAGGCGTTTTTCTCAGAACAGCTGTGTTGGCTTGGTGAGATGCGCCGCTCTTCGGTCCAGTGGTACAACCTCTGTCACGAAGACATACCTGGCAGAACAACGGCAGCACGATACCTTGCCTCCTCGTACACCGCGGAAAAGACGTTGTATGGCTCCACGTGCGAGTTTTCTCCGCAAGGAACCATATTTCAGTGCGCGGTGCCCCGAGAGACCAACTCCCACGGCGCTGGAGGGCAAGGCACGCAGGGATAAAATGCAAGTCACGCATGCGCTTATTTCCTGATGCCTCGCCACAGTCCGTTTACGTCTTTGCAGGAATGGGGTGCATGAATGAACAGCAAAGGTTCGTGCAACAGGAGCGAATCGAGGCCGTACAGAAGCCACTAAGCTTGGTAGAGTATGGTTGATCGTCTCGACTCCTCTCTTCCCCACAGTCCGTCCCTCATATCCCCTGCAGGCGCAGAGGATCATGGACAAGTGCTGCGACGCAGGAGCGAAATCTGATCGTGCTTCGATGCTGATGCCGGCTTGCTTCCCTCCCTTCATTGAACTGATTGGTCACGGCAAAAGTCGTGACATGCGTGTTGATGATGATGGAAATTGAATGCTCGTGGAGTTTCCTCCCACGTTCAGGCCAACCGCATGAGGCCAAAAGCGCCCTATCATCCATAGTAGCCATCTCTCCGCATTCGCAGATAGCCAGCAGAGGCCCACACAGCCCACTTCACACTGGGACATGCCGCCCCATTTATTAATCAGACTGCTACAACTACTGCTCATGCGGAATACGCCCATCGGCCCCAGTATTCCCTCCCATCACAGCTTGCGACTAATTTGTTCCTTGTCGTTGACATCTTATTGATGGCAACATAATCCTCAGTACGGTAATCATCGCATATCTCTTTGCATGTCCTCGAAAGCAACCATGAACTCGCTTAAAATCTTTGCTCGGCGACTACCACAAGCCACTTCGAGGTGTGCAGCCCCGCGGAATCTTCTCCGCACCAACAGCACTTTCTCTGCTCAACCTGGCAAAGCCGCGTTCTGGACCTCTGGAAGAGTCTTGTTGTTGACGAGCTTCACAGCGTCGTTGACGTATCTGGTCGGAATCAGCGATGTCGGTCGAAATGTTCAGCCATGGAAAAATGTACCTCGAGTCCCGAGCTATGGGTCAAAAAGAGACATGGAAAAGGTAATGTCTGCTACGCGCCTGCTCATGTCACTTTCTGATTGCAGCAAAAGGCAATCGTGGAGTTGAGACTGGTGCTTGGCGACGACTCGATATCGACAGACGACGAAGACTTACGCATGCACGGATACTCCGAATGGTCGTCCATCAACATAGATCAATTGCCTGTGGCTGTTGCGTATCCCAGGTCGACGGCAGAAGTCTCGAAGATTGCTCAAGTATGCCACAAGTACAAGATGCCAATGGGTTCGTCACTTCGATCTGAGCCTGCTTGACAACTTCTAACAATCAACCACAGTACCCTATTCTGGAGGATCCAGTCTAGAAGCCAATTTCTCGGCGCCGTATGGTGGAATGAGCGTCGATTTCACCCACATGGATCAGATACTCCAGCTACACGAAGAAGAGTGAGTTCTGATTCTCGATCAGCTCATTGTCCGTACTGAACTGCTCCCAGCATGGACGTTGTTGTTCAACCCTCAGTCCCTTGGATGAGCCTGAATGACAAGATCAAAGGCTCGGGATTGTTCTTCCCTGTAGATCCCGGTCCATCTGTGAGTGCATCAAATTCCTCCAAATCATAGATGATCTCTGAAGGGTCGAACTGGGACAGGTAGCTTTTGACGGACTCCGCCAAGCTTCCCTGATGTCGCTGTCAAAGTCGCGGTCACCTCAACACTCGAACACTGATCCTTTGTTCCATCGCTCTACATCTTCATATGCTGACAGTATCTAGGCTCGAATTGGCGGTATGGTTGGGACGAGCTGCAGGTAAAGGACCTGCATCCAATTTGAAAGCGATTTGCTAATGTAGTCTTTCTTCAGCGGCACCAATGCAGTTCGCTATGGTACAATGAAGGACTGGGTGATCAACTTGACTGTTGTTCTTGCAGACGGTACAATTATCAAGACACGTCGGCGACCTCGGTAAGATGATAATTGGTCACCGCGGTCCATCGCTGACATTTTTGCAACAGAAAGTCATCTGCCGGGTACAACCTCACGGGCTTATTTGTCGGCTCCGAAGGGACGCTTGGATTGATCACTGAAATCACACTCAAGCTTGCCGTGATACCACAGGAGACGAGCGTCGCGGTCGTCACATTTCCCACGATACGTGATGCCGCAGCTGCTGCGTCAAAGATAATGAGAGCAGGTATTCCCGTCGCTGCTATGGAGCTCATGGATGAAGTTCAGATGGACGTGATAAATCGATCTGGGAGCACCAAGAAGAAGTGGAAGGAGTTGCCGACACTATTCTTCAAGTGAGTCGACACCGCCATGACTGGATATGAAAATGAGTTCTGATTGTCTCCAGATTTTCCGGTACCAAGGCTGGTGTATGTTCACCTCTCGTAGCAAAGATGCAGTGCTGACGATGCACAGGTTCTTGAGAATGTAGATATCGTAAAGGCCATTTCGAAACGGCACAAAGGTGGTGAATTCGATTTTGCTACAGGTCCAGTGGAGCAGGCTGAGCTCTGGTCAGCTCGCAAGGAAGCTTTGTGGAGTATGCTCGCCCTTCGGAAGGAGGGAAGCGAGGTGTGGTCGACAGACGTGGCTGTCCCATTGTCTCGCCTCCCAGATATTATTGGTATGATGCTCGTTCCCCATATCTTGTCCCGCATCTACTGACACTTAAGTAGAAGTGTCCAAAAAGGAGATGGATGACCTAGGTCTTTTCGCAAGTGTTTTAGGTCACATCGGTGATGGAAATTTCCACGAAAGCATCTTGTACGACGCGAAGAATCCCAAGGAGCGTGCAGCTGTCGAAGCTTGCATCCACAAGATGGTCGACCGAGCCCTCGAGATGGACGGCACTTGCACTGGCGAGCACGGGGTTGGACTGGGAAAGAAAGATTCTCTGGTCAAAGAGCTCGGGGATGACACGATCAACGTCATGAGATGTATCAAAGCATCTTTAGACCCCCACTGGCTCATGAATCCAGGTAAAATCATGGACATGCCCAAATAGAACATGGGACGATGGTTCTTTCGGGAAGGGGAGGATCTTTGGTCAAAATGACCTCGAGCTCAAAGCAGAGCAGCAACACATTTGAGATACAGCGTTCAACACATCATCATGGAAAGGTAAACGGCAGCATGAGGGCGGTCTCACGAGCATTTTCACATCCCGCATGGACATTTCGCGGCTTTCGCTGGGGAGCATGGATATCGTATAGTAGTTTCTTCACAGAGTCAGCATCAATAGATCCCCTTGTTTCGGACGAGAAGCGAAGATGTGCTTATTGCTGTGGTGTTTTGCTTTGTCACCGTCAACTCATTTACGTTGAATTATCATACGTTGTCTGAGAAGATGTGTATATTTTTCTGGCGAGTTTGTCATTTAGACTTGCCAGGATGATTTGACAAATTTCAAGCGCAAAGTTAATACTATCATTCCGAAGTCTTTAGGGACCGTGAATCGATCAGATTACCGGGTCTTCGGACCTGTCGAGCCTCTCTCTTGAGTCTTCACAAGGCTGAACTGGCCTTGCAATCTCCGATCCAGCACACCCAGAACCTGTGGACCCCGCATCATTACAAAAAAGCATCCCACCTCCGACTCACAACAATTGCATTCCACCAATCAATCAAATATGTCAGCGCTCGCCGAGAGAGAATTCACACACCAGAACCCTGCGTTTCCCAAGAAGAAATGCGGTCCGTCACATTGACCCAATCGCAATTGACCTTGCATTGCTGATTATCGCGCAGGAGTTCTCGGCGCAACTGGTTCAGTCGGCCAGCGATTCATTCTCTTACTCGCCCTTCACCCACACTTCAAACTCCACGCGGTCGGCGCCTCTGAGCGATCCGCGGGCAAGAGATACAGGGATGCGGTGAAATGGAAGCAGGCAGCGCCCATGTCCAAAGAGTTGGGCGATTTGGTGGTGAAGAAATGCGTGCCCGAGGAGTTTCTGGAGTGTGACATGGTTTTCTCGGGACTGGACAGCGATGTAGCTGGCGATGTAGGTGAGCCAATCGCGCATTCCCCTGGCATTCGAAGAAGAGGTGCTAACAAGGTGATAGAAATGGCATTCCTGAAAGCCAATTTGCCCGTCTTTTCCAATGCGAAGAATTACAGACGCGATCCTCTTGTACCCCTCGTCGTTCCTACGGTCAATCCTTCACATCTCGATGTTCTACATCACCAACGGAAACACTACGGTTTAGAGAAAGGCTTCCTGGTCTGCAATTCCAATTGCGCCGTCATCGGTCTCGTCATCCCTTTCGCAGCTCTCCAAGCCAAATTCGGGCCCATAGATATTGTCAGCGTGGTAACGATGCAAGCAGTCTCTGGCGCTGGCTACCCTGGCGTCAGCAGTATGGATATCCTCGACAACATCGTCCCCTTCATCTCTGGCGAAGAAGACAAGCTCGAATCCGAGGCCATGAAGATTTTGGGAACAGTGAATGCAGAGGTTACTGGATTCGAGGATCAACACTTGAAGGTGTCAGCGGCGTGCAATCGCGTTGCTGTACTGGATGGGCACACTGCTTGTGTGAGTCTGAGATTTGCAAAGAGACCTGCGCCTAGCGCGGAGGACGTGAAGCAGGCTATGAGAGAGTATGTTTGTGAAGCGCAGACTTTGGGATGTCCTTCTGCGCCTAAGAATGCTATCGTTGTCATGGACGAGCCTGATAGGCCTCAACCGCGATTGGATAGGGATACTGATCGTGGATATGCTGTCAGTGTGGGTAGAATAAGGGAGGACGAAAGCGGCATCTTTGATCTTAAGTTTGTTGCTCTTAGTCACAACAGTAAGTCATCACCGGACTTCTAGTGAAGAAGGACCATGCTAACCGATTCGGTAGCCGTCATTGGAGCTGCTGGATCTTCGATACTGAACGCTGAAATCTGCGTGCTCAAGGGGTTTGTATAAGAAAGTGTGGTGGAGAGCGTAGCACGGGCGCGAGCTCATTGGGTCTTGATGGGGAAAGATGAAAAGAAGGCCAATATAAGAATGGCACAATGCCGACTTGGACGTAGATAGAACGAAGGCAAAAAGGTTCATGCACTTCTTCATTGTCCGCAGGCACAGTCAAGATAGCTAGCCTCGTGATCAGCCTGATAGAGGACCAAGCTCCTCGATCTGTCTTGTGAACCCGATCCAACCACGCCTCGTTCTCACTTGACACCTCGCAACGCTCTCCAGCTCAGTATGGCTCCTCCATCGACACAAGTGCCGTCTGCGTCGACGAAAGCGCAACGCGCAATGTCGCCGCGCCCCGAATCCAAAGCCTCGAAGAGGCAGTCACAAGCTCCAGCGCCGCCTCCGAGCATCCACTATACACTTCTGATCAGACTACCCTTTCCACGCGGCGACTTCGAAGATCCACCGCTAGTGAGTGATGATGGAGAGAGTGCTCGGACAAGGCTGATATTATACCAAGGTGGAATGGGATGCCAGCAAAGACAAGAAACTGTGGAAGATCATCTCCAAGAACCCCAAATCCGGAGACATCGACTGTAAGTCCGAACGACGATTCCTAGCTTAAGACGACTGGACTGATGGCAACAACCTAGGGGCACAACGGTATGTTCTCGCTCTCGAGCCATACAGCTACAATGACACTGAACATGGACTCCCAGTGCAGCTGAATTCGGCGTCACGCAGCCTTTCCTGCTACAACAGGCGGCATGGCTCTACGAAAGGCACTTTCAACATGTCAAGGCACAGATGAGTAGACTACGGTCTTCAAATGCGCCGACTCCAACTCCAGGTGCGGTGGCTGGCCAAACACCTGTTACGGGCGGCCTCCCCATGAAACGCCTTGGGAGTGGTGGATGTGAGCTAAGATCAGACGAGAGAGAGGGCATCAGGCTAATCACGGCAGCTTCTCGAACACCATCGTCTCTTTCGATAAGGCCAAGAGACAGTCCCATCCCTCGAGTAGACACCAGTATACCAGGCTCTCCGCGACCTGGTGGTAAGCCTTCAATACCAGAATTTTGGGGACTCTGTCTGACTATCGCTATAGCCTCCACACTATCACGAACCCCCTCCGCGAATACTGTCACGCAGAGCAAACACTTCCTCCCACCTTCGCCTCGACGAGAAGTTCCTCGATCATTCAGAACATCCCAACCACCACCACCACCTCGCAAGCTCGACACAGCTCCCCTCCTAGCGACAACAGAAACCAATGCCTCCTCACCAGCCTCCGATTCCAGTTCGTCCACAGACTCGGACTCAGACAACGGCCCCATCCGCCGAAGTCAAATGTTCCGCCGTCCACCCGCCCTGAAACAGAAGAAACCAAACCTGAGCAACGTCGACGACGAAGACGAGGAATCAGACGACTCCCTCCCCTTCGCCAAACCAGCCGCCCAACCCGAAGACCCAAGCGCAACCCTGCGCGATACTCCGCCCACCGAAACCTCGCGCGCCAGATCAGGGACAGCAGCAGGCGGCACAACACGTCCGTTCCGCGACAACCCACTGAAACAGAAGGACAAGGACGCGGCAGAACCGAGCGCGAAGAGCAAGGGCAAACAACCCGTATCCAACAACAACAACAACAACAATGCGGCGACAACAACAACAAAGATGGAGAGTTCGGCCAGCAGCGCCAGTTCAGCGGCGGCACCGGCCACGAACACGTTCACGAACGCGGCGTTAGCGGGCGGCGAGGCCACCATGGTGACGAGCGCAGGCGGCCAGCACAGGCGAATCGACGCGCTGAGCCCTCGACACAGGGCCGAACTCGCCCGGTTGAGTCCGAGGAGGAGCAGCAGGGTGGGGGGCAGGAAGGGCCCGGACGGTGGTGGTGGTGGTGGGAGCGACGGCACGCCGAGTATGGGCAGCAGTTTCAGCGATTTGGATGGTGAGTTGTCCCCGAGATGTTTTTTTTTTGTTGTTGTTGTTGTTATTGTCCCCCTCTTCCTTTTTCCTCCTTTTCCCCTCTTTTCCTTTTTTCCTTTAATGCTGACGTCTGAATGTAATGTGCAGATACGAGTATAACGCAATCGGCGCTGGAAGAGGCGTTGGCCAGTAATCTGAGACACGGGGGAGCGAGTAGGTTGAGTACTATCGGCCATGCGTTCCGGTCGAGGTATCTATAATGCATGCATGCATGAGAGGAGGGGGAGGAGAGCAATGCCGTCGTTTTGTTCCTCGAGGCGGTTCAGATTCGCTTTTTTTTGGATATTCACGGACCAGTGAGGATTGATAGTGGTTTGGATATTCCCGGAGGATACTGTAGTTGAGGATTGATAACAATAATGGTTTGGATAGTGATAGTGTAGCAACACAGTTTCATTACCAACCATCAACCACCCTTTCTTCACATATCCTAGCTACATCTCCTTTCTTGCATGCACCGCGTTGCGTTGGCAATTCGGTCTGGTTCAGGCCGGAACTCTCGAATCTATCTCTCCACACATCCAGTAAACAATGTCTGTCCTCGCAGTAGACCATTTCCCTCTCCTTTCCTCTTCCCTCCTCTGCTCTCCTGACCCTCAAAAGTCCTCCCCTCCACAGCAGATATATGCATACAAACTGCTTTCCGTATATACAATAACAACCCCCATCCACCCTCACATCGTGTCTACAAGGAATACGGACATCCCAAATCAGCCACCATCCACTGGCTTAGTTTTCCATCTCAAAGCGGCGAGAGCGGAAGAAAAGAAAAGAAAAGAAAAGAAAGAAAAAGGGTAAAGAAGAAGAAGAAACGAAGATGGAAGATGGAAAAGTAAGAGCGAGGGCAGCAGCAGCTGTGCTACCAATCCTGAAAACGCCTCGGTCGAGAGAGTGACCGCCAGAAGACAGAAAAACGGAGTATTACTTTACTCGAAGACGGGCCCCTGAAGGACCCCAAAAGTCCACCCGCGTGGCTGAGGATTTGCTTTAAGAATGAACCAGATAAGAAGGGAACCGATGTTCGATAGCCAAGTCGCTCAGAGAGCACCCGGATATCTCCCACCTGCACTCGCAGGACCCAATCCCAAGGCAGGAGCACCTCTACTCATCCCACTACCGCCTCGCCCCCGGAACCCGCCAGCTCCACCTCTGCCACGTCCCGGCGGTCCGATCCCCGGCAACGAGAATTCGGGGTTCGAGTTCAAGAGCACGTCTTGCTGTTGTTGTGGTTTGCGCTGCATGATACCTTGGGGTCCGCTTCCCGGCGGCGGTCTCCAGTTCGGGTTGATCCCTCTTTGCGATACGCTCGTGTAATGCGAGGCGTCACTGACGGCTGGTGATCGTTGACCATCCTGTAACGATTCGGTTGATTCTTGGCGTGGGTCACGGAGACCGACAAGACCAGGATGATATTCTGGCGAGAGATGGGTTTGGCTCATGGCTGGGCCGCCGGGGGCTTGGAGGGATGAAGGGTGCGTCTCTTGTGAGGCGTTATTCGAGGGTTGTGGAGGAGATGTTTGGGGCTGTGGTGCTTGTGCGAATTGAGGATCTACATCTTCATAATATCCGGTCTCTGATGGGCGACGAGTGTGCCCTTTGACGCTGCTGGGGTTGGGCGAGGCCTCAATCGGCGATAAAGACCCGCTGGCGGGAGGTGGTGTTGCCTTCCTTTGATTTTGATTCCACTGTGCGCGCGGTGGGACATATTCACTGTATATCGTTAGCAGAGCCTGTCATCACCCAATAGCCGCAACTCACTCTGCTGGCATCTCATGTCTTGTCGGCGAAGGCAGGCCGTTAGTATCGTCCAACTCTACAGCCTGTCCAATCGGCGCGTCATTGTGCATTCCGTTGGCCGACATGCTCCCCGCCGGTTGGCCGTATGGAGACTGGTTACGAGCTGGAGGTGGTCCCCTCATGTACTGATCATGTCCGTAGCCTGGTGGAGGTGGTCCTCCTCTTCCCATCATGGCACCGCCTGGTGGTCCTCCATACCCTCCTGGCGGTCCTCCATACCCTCCCGGCGGGCCCATACCTCCTCGACTTCTGCCATTCCAACCTGGTGGAGGCGGGCCACGCATGCCCCCTGGCGCTCCACGCATCATTGGTCCTCCTCTTGGAGGATAACCACCTCTTCCACCTGGAGGATACCCACCGCGTCCACCTCTTGCCATGTAGTCTGGACCTGATCGACTCGAGTTCATGGTGTTGTTGGATCCTTGGTGTCGTAACGCACCTCCTGGCATGACATTGCCGTAGTGATCCCTCGGAGGTGAAGTGTTGTATGGATCTCGTTGGCGTGGAGGCGCGCTTCCACTCCTCATATAGCCAGGTCCACGGGGATTCAAAGGTGCTTGGTCATCCATACTAGGCCTCGGCTTTATATCGAAATTTGGCAGTGAAGGGTTCTTGTCAGTCAGCGGGGTGAACGAGCTGCCAGATAGAGGTGGTGGTGATTCCGCCCTAGGTACCGACGCCTCAGCAATTTCAGCCTGGCGCTTGTTGAAGTAATTTTCTCCGCTCATTTCTGCATTCTCTTGGATTCTCTTCCTCCTAGCCTTCCTGCTAACCAAAGTTCTTCGCATGCCACATGTCACCAAACTTGCTGCTATCACAAGGATAGTCGAGGCCAAGACGATCCATCCTCCCCAGCTGACGTGAGGTATGAACAGGAGAATATCCACAAGAAAGGCGAGTAGCGAGGCCAGAAGAGTCGGGATAGTAAGGATGAAGAGGCCGAGCAGGAAGCGCGGAGAGTGTGCCGGGGAGCGGAAATGAGCTGCCACGGCCAGAGAGAAGCAGATTAAGGCCAGTAATGCAGCGACAGGGTGAATAATTAAGATGTAAGAGACGGAGTGCCGCGTGCCAGACGGAAGCGAGAAGTTGTCGGTCGAATTGAAAAGGGAATCTGGGACATGGCATTAGCATACTCTGCTCCGGTTCACCTTCTGATATGCGCACACACCAGTGTCATAGCCAATCTCTACGTGGGTGCAATTGGAGCCTGTGCAATAGCCCCAGACACCAAAATCATGGCCATTGAAGGATGCGAGCGGTATCCCCTTGATGACCGGCGTGGAGAGTGTCGAGAGCAGCAGGAGCACGAAAGCCGCGAAGAAGAGGACGGCTAAGGGGGTTGCCGGGCGCAGCATTGCGACAGTGATGTTGCGTCGTTTGCAGGAGGTGGTGGAGTTATCAGCCGACCGGTCTTGTCGACACGGCGGCGTGCAGCGAGGTCTGAAGTCACTGTGGAAGCTGAGACAGGACGGGTCGGAGAGTGGTGGGCCAGAGCAGCGCGAGGTGCTATGTGACGGACTCGGGCGTAGGATCAGTTGGCGACGGGTCGAGCCAGCACATGGACGGGTGCGTGGTTGTGGTCGTGGTTATGGATAGCGGGCGAGTGAGCGGACGTCGCTGCGCGGCTTATCGTGATGGTATGGTATGGTACAGGTATATCGTGCTCTATCGTGGGAAGCGTGTCGCAAGTGGGAGAGCGGCTCTCCAAAGGCTGGGGCCGGGATCTGGTTACACTTGGCAAGATGCAGTGCCGGTGCAGGTGGTTGGTGAGAGTCAGGCACTACTCTATCCACGGCATAACAGCACGACGACGACAGCCTGAGGAAACAAGAATAATGTCGATGATGAGGACGAGGAAGGACGGGCGAGGAATGTCCAATGCCGTCGTCTGCCAACCTGCTGCCAACTTTGCGCCAATGTAATGAGCCCCGGGGGTGCCAGTACAACAACAACGTGCTGCATCTCTCCGTAGCTTACAGGACAATCATAATCCACCTTCGTCCAGCTGCGCGCCGTTGGACGACCTCCTCACGGCTTTCCCATCTCTACCAATTCTCCTCGTGCGGTTCCCAACGCTTCCCTCACGCGAACCAAAGTCGCCGTCTGTCTGGAGTCGGGTAGCGCTGGAATCTTCATTCGACCTGGACGACGTCCCCAGCAATGGGATGGCGTGGCGCCTGCACACCCATGTCCATGCGACATGATATGCGGCTAAGAATGCAATACGGAGACATCAATCTTACTCATTTCATTTGTGCCTGAGTCGTACCTAACCGTACTGCTCCACGCTGTACTGTGGTACCGCATCCCAACCTCTGTTTTACACCTTCGAAAACAATGGGACGAACCGCTCATGCCATGCGCATCCTACCGCTCTTCCCAGACCAGAGAGGCCCCCGATTTCAATGTCTGCGTTCAATTGAGCCGACCCAGTCAACGGTTCTCGCTACCCGGGCCGCTGGTCAAGGCTGGTCTAGCTTTCTTTGCCCGCAATCATCACCGCCGATTCTCTCACCAAGCACAAATGGTCAATATATTGACTTTCGTGTTTCTTGTATTGTTAACTGGCTAATTCCGTAATTCTGCATACGAATCATGCATTTAAGATACAACCTTCGAACCCGCAACCAGGCCGATTTCGAAATTTTTGGTGCAATTTCCTTGATATCCTGGCTGTGGCTATAAGCGACCAAGCTGGACTCAAGTGTACGAGAATCCTAGCTAGGAGATGGAGCCTACGTTTGGACGCAACATTGGAATGGAATTTGGGTGCGACGGACAAAAGTGCTTGATCGTCATGTTGCGGTTGATCTCGCGTTGCTTGCTCTTGCCATTGCATTGCCGGTGGCGGTTCACTTTTTTCATCCACGTTCCTTTCTGCTTTCATATGCAAATCAACCCTTGGCGGCACGTAGTCCAAACGAGACAACATGCCATGTCAATTCGCAAGCTGATTTGGTCACAAGTCACTTTGATTTCATTCTCCACTACTGCGAATTCTCGTCTCTAGCTTGCAAATGCTGGTCTCTTTCGCCCTGCTATGCTTGAAACTGGACTCGAAAAGTCTTTGCCAGTAAATCTTTTCCCAAGTTTCCCACAATGTGCGCCAGTAATTCATAAACTTTACCTGGACCACTACGTTTAGTGACCCGCGAGAGTGGCCTGTCGGCGACGGTCGCGCTCCTCTGCAATGGAAAGCTGTGAAATGTCAATATCCTGGTGATACGGAGCATTTTATTTTTCCCGCATACCTTGACACCCTTGCCTTTGGGTAGTGAGATCCATGGCTTCTCTCGTCCAATTACGAAGACGTTGCTTTCACGGGTGGCGAACTCGTTGTCAACAGCATCCTTGATGTGAACAATGTTGAAACCACCATCGTGGCGTTCGCGGTGAGTGATGACACCAACACGACCCATGTTACGTCCACCAGTAGCCATGGCAATGGTACCAGTGTCGAACTTGATGAAGTCGGTGATCTTGCCAGTCGAGAGGTCAATCTTGACCGTATCGTTGACCTTGATCGCAGGGTCTGGATAACGGATACTACACATTGTCCGTCAGTCTGACTTATTCAACAACTTGATCCAACGGCTGAAAGACTCAGAACTTGCGTTCTTGCGTCATGCGTAACCAAGAGTTTCATTCCGAACTTACGTTCGTGCATCGTGCGTAACCAAGAATGGTATTCCGCCCTTGCCCAATTGTACACGCTTGACCTTGCCCAGTTTGTATGCGGCCTCCTCGGTGGTGATGCGGTGGACGGTGAATCGACCCTTGGTGTCATACACCAACCGGAAGTTCTCGCCAGTCTTCTCGATGGAGATTACGTCCATGTAGCCAGCTGGGTATGTGGCATCTGTTCGAACCTTTCCGTCGACCTTGATGAGACGTTGCATGACAATCGCCTTGACCTCGCGGCCATTGAGCGCATACTTTAGTCGATTACGGATGAAGACGATGAGAGGGAGGCAGTCGCGGAGCTTGTGAGGACCGGGGGAGGGTTTTGGAGCGTAGGCGCCGGACAATTTGTCCAACAGCCAGTGGCTACATATTTGTTAGATGTCGACGTCGACGATGTTGCTCATGGTGTTCCACTTACCTGGGCGCTGAGAGACGCTTCTGGTGCTTCTTGATTCCCTTACCCATTATTGCGGTCAATCAAAGAGATGTGGCGGCGTGAAGGTGGTGAAAGAAAGCGTGAAGTTTGTTGGATTTGATTGTGTGCGTAGCTAGTTCATTCTTGGCTAAACCGAGGAGTCGCCGGCGCCAAGCCCATCTTGGATCAGGCTGAGAAATCTCCATGCCTCAATGTCAAATCCCCATCCATGGCTCCTAGTACGGACTATCGGTGTGAATAAAAAGAGGCGGACTTTTCTCAGCAACAGCTTTCATGCCCTGTCATCAATCCCAACTTATACCCGGGCTTGCAGAGAAGAAATGCTTCTAATAAGTTAAGCGTGCTCTTTAAGTCTATAGCTTTAGATTTTTAATTATTACGGTAACGAAGGTATCAGAGAAGGGAATATACGGGAAGTCGGTAAAATTCAGGGTACAAACTAGGCCAAAAGTCCGCCCCTTTTTAACCACACTGATAGTACGGAGTACGGAGTACGCCCTCTGGGATTGCCAGAGGTTAACTTGCAGAAGGGAATCGACATGACAGTCCCATGTTGGATTCGTCAATTTTCTACACTCTGCTCTAGCTTCACCTTCTCATCAAATGATGACTGCGTATGGACTTCCGAATTTTATAAAGGCATTTGCTTAGGGTATCTCTATGAAGCTGTCCTCTGTTCAACCACCTGATAATGTCGCGCTGAATCCAAGTACAAATAGGTATCATCATGAATCAAGAACTTGGCCGCATTTTTGAACAGCGCGTACAAGTCCACCACTGATCCTCCATGAAAGTGCCACACCGGCACAGCCAACCCAGCGGTCCCGAGGTGGCAGAGACCTGATAACCTCCTAATAACGCAGTGTTCGAATTGCGAGTTGATGACTTACTGAAACCGGGCCGAGGAGCTTCGCAAACATCGCAGCTAGTCGTGTTTGGTTCATTGACTAAAGTGCACTCTAAGCATGCCCACGACTCTTTCTTTGGGGCTTGATGCGATGGCGATCTCATGAGATCTTCCGACTTGAGTGTTGACGCAGGCTTCAAAGACTGCAACTGTTTCTTCTTGGCTTCTGCCTCGAGAACAACCCTTGATACAGGACGACCTCGAGAGTTGGAGGTCGATGCTACTGAAGCAGACACAGGCTTTTTGCTCGCTCCGTTAGATGAACTTTGACGTGGCTGACTCGCCCCTTGCGAGGACGGCTCTCCGGACCGACCATTTATCTTGTGGGAGCCATACGGGTTTGGCGCTGGCCACATTGATCCTTTTGGTGGTGCGGCTTGGAGACCATATTCAGCACTCCATGTCAAACCTTCCGACGGTGGTGTTTGCTCGCGGATGTCGATACCACGTTCCTCGTCAAGTTCCATAAGCTCCTGCATAGCCTCCGCTATGGCAACACTGTTAGCGTCGTCCATCTCAGCCTTTGTCTTGAAGCCATTGCGCCGGCTATCTTCTGCGGCTCTTTGAGCGGCCTTGTCGCCAGCTTTCGTGCCTGTTCCGCAGCTTGTCGTTACCTTTGTTCGCGATAGAGCTGCTCTGGCGATGGTCTCTCGTATGCCTCCTCTTCCAGGCTTCGGCGCCGCTCCACCAAGTCTCTTGCCAGGAGCCTGCGTTTTACTGACTTTTGCGCGCTGTTCGGCAGCGACTCGTGCTTGACGGCGCACTTCGTCCACTGGAATCCTCCTGCCACCAACTTTTTGTCCTTGGCCCAAGAAACCTTCTCCTGTAAACCCCTTGATCTGCAAAGATGTCCACTCATCCCTCAGTTCATCCCACAGTTTGTGAAAGATCTCATCGTGTGGGCCGTGGACAATGTGACAAAGTCTGTCGACTGGTTAGTAGCTTGTGCCGTCTTGCTATAGGACATACGTACTCGTGCAATAAGGTGTCGAGCACTTGTTCGAATCGTAGGAACTGGTTCGTAGCGCCAGCATGTCGCAAGCGTAGGTTGATTATTTGGCCGTGATTAGTATTGAGGCCCCAAAGATGTGAGTCCTCTGGGAGGAATTCCGATAGCGTTCCAACCCTCCAGCCTCGTTTCCTCATGATCGGTTTCACGCAGGAGGCCGCCTTTCTAAGGATTGTAAGGGCTTCGTCTTCTCTTGGGAATTGTTTGAGATGGACATATTCGCCGAAGTGGTTGTCGAGGTCCCGCATAGCCCAGGCTTTGTACGAGAGGAATGAGAGTAGAATGAAACCTAGGCAGATAGGCAAAGGTGGCACTCTAGAAATGCTCTGGGGTTTTTGAAGACGTCCGAGCAGTAAGGTACGAGGTGTTGTCACGGTAATCCGTTGGAAGAGGCTAGAAGTGTCCATGTATGTGTTTAAGAGAGTTGAAGCGACGCGTAGGGCAGAGAGGCGACGATTGAACGCGTTGGCAGTGTCGTTAGCCACGTCAGCTGTTCAGTCGTCCAGGACTCCAGGTGAACGATCTACTCCACACTGCCACAGGCGCATGATAACGTAAAAATAGCTTCATGATCACAGATCGCAGAACCACAAGTCATTCTACAGAATGATAATACTAGTAGTATTTACTACTATTTTCTATAAATCATCGAAACCATGATGTACCACTCTAAACAACGGACACGCCCCGGGTAGGTCCGTGGGCTCGTCTGATGGTGTCGCAATGTGATTGTATCATATAACAAATAATAGGGGTTCTTCCGGCATCGGAAGAGATGATTGGCTCCTCACAATGGGTGGAATAATCGTGGTATAACTTGAAGTCCTTGTTCTTCTTTCGCTATTGCATCTACAAGCTGGTACCCAAATCCCCGAGTTTCCATAATCGAGACTGTCTCAACATCTCATCTCCAAGAATTTGTTAGAGAAAAGAGGAAAACACGTGCGCATTATGATTCTTCTAAGGTCGGCCGAGGTATCTATTTTCTTGAGATGGGGGTAAGGGAGATAAGATTACGTGGTAGTCGAGACTTAGCAGCCAATACTTCAGCCGCGCAAAGTTGGCTCGAAGATCCCACGACGATCACAAGTTTCACAAGCTTAATAATGAACAGTGCGACAGGCTGGTCCCAAGGCTATTACCTACGTCGACTAAATCCCAGGAGCCGCGCAAGATTCAAAGCGAGGCTCGGCAATACGACAACTATCACGCACCGGCGCCATTCACACACCTAACTTGTGGCTGGAATAGATAGAACGAACCGGCTATGAGCTTGAAAGGCCAAAACTGGGCATATCGGAAAGAGATGGCAGCTAGAAATGCATCCTGGAGGATATCCAGTTCGTATACTACATCACCACGCATCGGTGTCTGACCACACGGCAGCAGAAAATAAGAGGAATCATAGTAGCTATCTCTAATCCCGGCACTTTCGGAGCCTTGGACATTCCTAATGACTGTGGCTAGGGAAACGTCTAACGAAGGACCGTTCAGATGTATAACGTAATCAACAGTGGACTTCGAGAAAAACGTACACGCAGTAGTTTCGGTATGTGTCTCATCACGGCTCTTTGGTACCTCAAATCCACTGCCTTCGGCTTCTTATTAGTATTTGCGGAAATAAGATTCACCTATACCGCTAATCCAACGTCATCGACTCCCTCGCCCTCCAATAAAGAAAAACGGCCGCGCTTTCGGATTCAACACCGCAGTGATCACAGTCGTTCTTGCTGCCGGCAGTCTCCGAATCGGTGGTCTCGGAGGCAGAAGCACCACCGTCCGGCACGCAGAACAATCGCAGTGCTCGTTCGGGAAGCGACAATCCGGGAACATCTGGTTGCAGGGGCATAGAGCGTCGCAGAAGTCGCAGGGGTCGAGGGTGATGTGAGGTTTGGCTGTTGTGCTGTCAGTGCTGTGAGGGGGAACATGGGGTTTGTCTGGTTATTACTGACGAGGAGGGTAGCCAGGCGGAGCCTTGGTGACGGTATCGTCGTCGTGGTGGGTGTTGTTGCCTGCTATTCTGGGTGCGGTTGCTATTACATTATCAGTACGAAGTCTATTGGTAGGACGGGGCGAGACTTACCTGGCGGTGGCTCCGTCACTATCGTCTCAGTGGAAGTGTCTTTGTACTTGCGGTCTGAAAATGCCATAATGACGCTGTCACTTTGAGTTGCTGCTCAAAATCAGTATTCCTCAATTTCGCAGACATTCCTTCCTTGAAAAGGCTGACCTGGTATTGTTTCCATCTTTGCGATGATGAAGATAGATAGGTGATAAGTAGATGTACTTGTTCATGCTGCTATGCCTGAATGACTATCCAAGTGTGGGATATATTGTCAATGGCCGATTGTTGTTCAGTTATTGCTACCACTGAACAATAGATCAGATTCTGATCGTGTCATGTGAGAAGGTTATAACCGGTACTGCTCAGTGGCCAGGTCATCCAGATGGCGCCTGGACACAGTTACGCGAGCTGTGTGGGATCGGAAGATGGAACAGAGTGTAGGAAATCCTGTTGCCTTGAATAGCTGATCTTCTTAGTAGCGAAAAGTTGTGAATGGATTCTAATGAGTTGAATGGTTAAATGAAGAAGCATTGCTGAGAGACTGGAAATCGAATGAACGAACAGAAGAAGCGTACACCCAGTGCAGGAGACAAAGCATTGATAGGATGAGAAACGCTCTTTCCATCTCTATAGCATATCCAAAGTTCTTTCCGATTGTCGACCTCATAGGAGACATAAATGTGACTATTCGGAAAATCATTTCGAGCTTAAAATGAACCAAAATCAGCTATGAAAAGAAAATCGTAGACTTAATAAACTCGCCATGGCGCGGAATCCTTGAATGTACGAGTCGAATGATTGTCGGTACTCCATCTATCTTATATGCAGAAGCCCAACTACTGATAAAGTAATGGCAACTCACCATACAGGATCCACACGTAGGGCGTCTGTTATGAATGTCCAGATCTGAATCAATATGGTATCTAATCTGATGAGTAAAACCATGCTTTTGCGGTGCATGACGGAATCGAACCTGTATCCTTCGTTGTCCAGAATCTGGTCAGGATTTTCGCGGTCCTTCCACATCGAAACGGTCAAATCCAACTTAGTGCATATGCATCAGCGTTTTCCACCGCTCACAAAAGTCCCTTGCACACAATCCCAAGCTCATAGACCGCCTGCGCCATCTCCTGAAGTAGAGGCTCAATCTCCTTCCAATTCCTCCACGTCGTCTCCATGACCTTAACCTTCTCCACCGCGATTTTCAGCACTTGTAAACCCTCGACTAAAGCATCTTCTACCTTATCCGCACCGTTCTTAACGAACGGAGTCGACTCCAGGAAATCATAGGCAGCCTCCGCCAGCCAAAGCGACTCTTGAACGTGGTCCTGAATGCAATCATGAACAACATCATCTTGAGATATAGACATATAACCACTCTCGTCTTTCTCCTTGCGAGCAGCCACTTGTGTGTGGACTTGCTTGTATTTCGTCATCGATACGGCATTAGTATAGAGTGTGCAAAACTCGTAAAGAGCGTGCTGGCTATGGCGATATTGGTTTTGTCGGATACATTTGGTGATGTTCAATATGCAAGACTGGAACATGAAGATACCAGAAGCGTAGGGGATGCCGTTCCCGTTAACGAAATGCGTAGGGCGGCCAGAAGCGTCGAGCTGGGGTATCATACTTCCGGTGGCAGCTCGGACATCCTTTCCTATGAATGCGATGGTGATCATCCGATCTTCTGGAGGAGGCGTCTCCGTACGATCTTCCGGGACATCAGGGTCCTGAGTATCAGAGCAATCCTCAGGCGTATCTGGGTAACGATTCTCCAAGTATTTTATGAACTCAAGAAGGTCCATATCTTCAATATCCGGAGAATTCGGCGCAGTAACGAATACACTATCTTCATCTCCGTCTGAATCGGGTAAAGGATGGATCGGTCGATACTGTCGAGGACAAGTCCCAATAATCCACTCCAGATGAGGAGGCGTATGTGCTCGTCCAGGAAGAATTTGCCCATCGGTCATGTCTGTGCCGTAAGGGCTCCCGTCGCTCTCGGTGCTGCAATCGTTTTGTGTTATAGTGCTATCCGTGGCTTCGCTAAGAACGATTGTGCTGCCGCTCAAGGAAATATTATTGTACAAACCTTGGTTGGTACTAATCAAGGGGCTGCCGATGGACGATTCGGGAATGTCTTCGTCAGCGATCAGCTCCCTGTTGATGGATGTTCCAGGAACTTCATCCCAATCGCGACCTATGAGAGGCGTAACCAAATCATTTGCGCCCTCCACTCCGGCTTGATGCGTATTGTTCAAGGCGTCGTGACCGTTGTTCCTATCAGCATTTCCGGACATGATCAATTGGTCGACTTTCAAAGAGACGCGCGGCTAGTGTTCCAAAAGAAATCGACGATAAAAGTCGCGTAGAGCTGAGGTGGTTTGAATTGAGTTGTCAACGATTTGGTGCTTGGTGCTGGTAGCGTTAAGTGGTTAATTACGTTTTCTGGTTAACAAGTTGACGCAAGATGAGGGCGCTAAGACTGGACAGTACAAGTAGTGACTGTCCATCGAGAAGAGATCGTGTGTCGTGTGTTGAGTGCATTGTTTCACGGGAATTGAGCAGACAGAAAGGAGATGTTGTTCGTCCAGAGAAATATTGCAAGTCTGAACAGTATGAATACAACGACAAAGGGGAAGTAGTCTGTCCCCAGACTTGCGATCAGACATTGCCTTCAGCTTTGTTCCTCTTCGTCCGCTCTTTTCTGGCTTTTATGGCCTCACTTGGCTTCAGGATTCGCTTCATCCCGAGCCAAGGCGTGTTGATAGGCGAGGGTCCTGTATAGATGAAGAAATCGTAAAGAAACCCACCAAACATGCAGCCCAGGAAGGGTATAATAATCGGGATCTGTTACTATAGTTAGTTCAATCACTTAATTGAGAGCATGGAGTAATACCCAAAAATAATAGCCGCCGGCTGACCAAACTTCAGTGCCATAGCCAAGGATGTAGCTCATAAGGCGAGGTCCAAAATCACGGGCCTGTTGAACGGTTAGCATTGTGACCTTGAATTTTTCTAAAATTCATTAAGACCCACCAAATTGAGAGCATAGCCAGTCTCCCAACCGAAGCAGGCGCCCAGGCCGAAGATCAAGAAGAACAGTGCTAATGGAAACATGTTTCCTCCACCCTATATATTATCAGCGCCCAACAAATGCTGTCTCGCCTTCTCTTCGGTGAACGCACATTTGAAGCTCCGTTGTGTGTGTCATCCTTCAGAGCGAGAATGACCAACATTAGAATACTACTCGCGATGAATTCTGAACAGATCTGGCTCCATTTGCTCAGGAATGATTGAGGGTAGGTGCAGAATATTCCAGCAGTAGCGTTCTCAGCAGGAGGGACAGTCCGGATTCCGTAGCCTTGGACGCTGTTTATGGCGTTGACATAATTGCCATACACAACGCCAGCAGCCACAAAGCCTCCCAGAAATTGAGCGATAAGGTAGATCGGAAAGCGTCGCCATGGTAGACCACGATAATAGCAGTTTGCGAAGGTGATTGCAGGATTCAGATACGCGCCTGAATCACCCGCAACATAGATTCCCAGCATCGTTCCTAGCCCCCATCCCCAGGAAATGCTTTGATAGCTGCCGAACCCGTTCATTCCTGCATGTCGTAAGCTTTTGATAATTCAAGACCAGAAGCGTGGATGCGCTTTTACCAGGAGCAGTGACTTGTCCAGCGCTAAGTTGGACTTGGGCTACGCTTCCATTGCCAAATAAGACCAAGATGAAGACGCCCATGAACTCGGCGAATGGTTCTCTCAAGGCCATTCTAAATCTGCTCCACAGCAGATCTTGATGCTCGGCAAGATCATGTTCCTCGTGTACAGGCGCCAATGGCTGTAACCCCAGTTTGCTTCTCATTCCATGCATACGATGGGAAGTTTTGTGACTTGTTCGCCTGTGGACTCCAGATCCACTGGAGTATTGTGTCGGTATGGTGCCAAGGTGGTCTGACGACCAGCCTTCCGGTAGTTCTTTACGAAAGGTTTCACCATCTTGTTGGCTGATCCATTGTTCTCGATCCTCATTTGGAGGAGGGGTGTGCATATGTGATTGCTCCGGTGGTATAGGAGACGTCGGAGCAGCTGCCATACTGATTGACGAAAAGTAGATAATCTGCGGAATCGTTTCGGCAATGATGAAGCCAGGTTAGCGACGCGATCAGACTAAGTAGTTAGTGTGCAGAGGGAACCGTTCTCTGTCCAACGCCGCCACGACCTTCTCCTCTCCCCGCATTGATATACGAGACGGCTGAGAGGTCCAATGCATGACTGGCGAAGAATGACGTTTGGCTGCTCGGCTGCCATCCTAATGGGATGGGTTGAACTGTCTCTGGTCAGATGTGCAAAGCAAAACATGGCGATGGCAGTCGCTGAGTGAGAAGAGTTCCGTTGGCTTGCAGTGCCATAGTGTTGGAGACGCGACAGTTCCACTCACGACCAAACAATGTTCCTCATGCAGCAGTGGAGGTTAATCGGCTTATGATAGTCGCGCGGCGTGAACATGTGGAGGTGCAAACCGTGCAATACGGAGTACTGCGTATGGGATAGCCGAGGCCGAGCCAAAGCTCCACGGACCATCTCCGCACAATCTGGATGGCTGGGTGCTCCCGTCTCTTCCTCTCCAACGATCACGATGATACAGTCGCAATGCCATGGTGATCACCACTATGCTGATCTATGTCCCCATCGATCTTACAAAACCGCCATAACGAGACTTGTATAAGGCTACTGCCGAAGCTCGGCAAGAAGGCCAAATCTCGACTACAACCACCGCTCACCGCGCACGGCAGTACCCAACAATGGTCTGCAACAGGCCTTTGCGTCCCCAACGGAGTCAGTTGGCTTGATCGGCTTTGGAGCCAGCTGCTTTGACAGCACAGCGATCATACTTAAACGGCTAAGTGACGAGGAAGGAGTTTTATGCGCGCGGATTGCTTTTTCATGTCTTCACGGGTTGTCTTCGGACAGTTCAAACTCGCCATTCAAACTCGGATGATCCGTGTATGCGGGGCTGGGAGATTATCGTAGCGTAGTTACTATGCCACACCTATTTTGTTAGTGTAATAAAGATTCTTCCCAACGGTTCATACACGCAGCATCAACCACAAACTCAACTCACCACCATTACTACTTCCTAATTAGGCCTACATACGAAGCTTCTTACCTCAATTACGATGCCAAACCACCATTTGCACCGCTACCTTATAATACTAGGTTTAAGGTTGTCAAGAAGGTCTAGAGGGCACTATTACCATAGAAAAACAGCCATAGGGTTGCCGGGGCACGTACGATGACATCCGCTGAAGTTATAGAGAGAGAGAGATGAATGTAAGGGTGGCTACGCAGCGATGTGAGGATCGTGAGGCTTTTGAAGCCGTTACGGAGGCTCAAACTAGTAATGGTGATGGTAATGGCGTAGGAGGGCCAGAGATTACTTTATCTCCTGCTTAAAAGGCTGCTATTACACGTAAGCGTAATAAGGATGCGAAAGAGGCTGTAAAAGCGCAAACTACGCATGGTGATAAAGCCGTGAGGGTTAAGGACGTAAGGATCTATAAAGCCGCCGAGGGCTTAATTACAAGGCCTCGTCGCCCTCGTAAGAGTCATTACTACGATAAATTAGCTGGAGTAACTCGTAAGAAGGTACGGGGGCCTGCAGAGGATTGACGTGGTGGTGATGCATAGTGGTTTAGGGTTTGGAGTTTATAGTAAATATACGGAGTTTCCTTTACTTAATTACTAGCTAGACTATCTTCCTCAGTTTTTTGTACCTCTTATTTAAATATAGTAAAGGCGCTATATAAAATAGGTGGTGAAGTTACAATGTTCAAACACGAGGTACGTGCGCACCGGGAGATCCGAGTTTGAATGGCGAGTTTGAACTGTCCGAAGACAACCCGATGTCTTCATATGGTGTATGACCTTATGAGCTGGCAGGCGAGAGTCCTAATCACTGCCTATGGACTCTGCTCATGAGCGACTGTCATATATGGAAAAGGGCCGCTGGTACCCACCCCTTACAATCACCATCTCAAGCTCGTGGTGCGGTTGAGAAATGTAGAGGTAGTCTTACAGCCTACTTCAATTCATCTCTCACCCCGTTACTTCCTTCTTCACCTCCTCCTCTTTGGCAATCTTCATGACTTTTCCCTTCCACATCGCCCTTCACCTCCTTGCTCACCTCATCTTTTTTCTCCCCCTTCCACTCGACCATCTCCTTCCTGACCTCGTCCCAAACAAACACACCGCCTTGTCCAACATTATACTGATAATAATTATCCGTCCCCCCTCTCACCATCGCCCTGCGAAACGTGATATTGATCCTCCCCAATCCCGCCTCTCCCCCTTTCCTCTTCGGAATACTATGATGCCAACAACTCTGCGTCTTCCCTCTCATCAACACCATATCCCCGCTTCCCAGCGGCAACTTGAGCACCTTCCCCACGACCATATCCTTCCCCTCCACATTCTTAACCGGTTTATGCTTCATCAGAAAATCGCGTTTGGCACCGAGGGAGAAAGAAGCAATAGCCGGATTAGGACCAAGGAAGGATTCATCGTCGGAATGGTAGGAGATGCTGTCGTTGCCATTCGCATAGTAATTCACCAGACAGAAATTATACTTCTCCCCCGTCGTGCCTTCCGTGATTCTCCTCAGCCGATCGAGACACCCCGGTATCGGTCTGGGTCTGCTCTTATACCTGTCCTTTGGTATCGGTCTTCCCGTCACCGCATCGACCAAAACCCCGTCCTCGCCTTGAAATCGCGACGTCTCATCCACGCCGAAAACAGTCGTGAAGCGGGGCGTGCTGATTTGCTGTTCCACCCCGTACCGCTTGATCTGATACTTGACCCTGTAGAAGAACAATTCCTTCCTGAGGAATTCGAACAGTTCTTTTTCAGTGTCTTTTGGAATGTAAGGCTGGTAATAGAGTAAATCCAGATCGGGCTGATCGTTGATTGCGCGCCCCTCAGTTGCCGGTACGAAACCGAGACTATCAATCATGTCTGGTGGAAATTGGGGAACGGGGAAAGGATATGTCGCGTGGTTTGATGGCGCTTCTTTCGATTCGAGGCGTGGTTTCTTGTGGACTTGCGCTTTGGGGGAGAAGAAACTGTCCAAGGTGCGTTTTTTGGACATGATGAGGGTGTGTGCAAGTGGATTTTAGGTTTTTGTGATTGAATGTCTGTCGAGTGCACAGAAAGCTGGGGAGTTTCTGGATGCACGTGTCCCTCGACGCGTCAAATGGGTTCGCGTCTATCGATGATGTAACTTCGGGAGATGGTCTAGTCTTTCTGGAGCTAGCTTATCTTTCCCGTTCGGGATCTGCGGACCTCGGGAGGTACGAAATACTCCGCTAAGCGATCGGCTGCAGTTTCTGGACTTGATTACCATAGTTATCCCCAGAAGATAGCGTAACATGAAAACAAAAATGTCAGGCAAAGGTCCAGGCTGATCGTAGAATCTGGGAGAGAGTACTGGAGAAAATCGCACAAGTATGTTGAAGAGATCTCAATCTTATTGAGCATGAGCAGAATGCTATAACCGAGCAAAGGCGGTGGAATACTGATTATCTCATGTTCCAGTTGCTTCGTGTCTTAAAGCTCAGGAGCTGCCTCATTAAACATCATGATAATTCCGTAGGTAAAAATATGTACCTCGTGCCGTCTTCCAGACACATCTTGAAAAATAGCCCATGCTCGAATTCTTCCAGCAACTTCTCTGACAGAGCGCTTCATTATATATCATTGCTCCATGCAAGCAGCATAAACTCATTCATCCTCATCACCCGCCTCGTCCAACTCAATCCACTTGGCCCGACATCTGACCGCCTCACTCCTCACGCCTCTCTTCTTGTCATCACAAGCCACGATCAGTCTCTTTACAACAGATCTCCGGAATGGAATCACCAACTCCGTCCTCGCCTTTCTACAGACCAGCAGAAGACATTGCAACGCTTTCGCCCTCACGACGGGCGAATTCCCATTCTCAGCCTTCCCAACTGCACAGTTCAGGAGACGTGATATGAGGCTAGACGTATGCTCTTCGATGGCCTCGGCCTTTTGTGTCAAGACCTCGGAAACTGTATCGATAGTTCCAGCCTTGATATCAGCAGAAGAGGGCAAATCTAGAGTCTGCAAAAGCATCGGCGTCAATGTGGGCAATTGTGGTTCTAGAACGGTGAAAGGAAGGGTCCGTATTATCCCTGCCAATGCGATAAGATAATTGCCCTTCAAGTCTGCATCCACTTCTTTAATGCCGTTGGCAATATCTGGCGCCAAGATAGCAAAAGTCTTCTGTTTGTGCAAGGGTGAAATAGTGCAGTGATTTTCTTTGGTCATGATGTCGGACGGTTGGAGGAGGGTAGCAAATCCGTGGGCTATGTTTTTGCCGTGTTGAGGGGAGGAAAGAGCGGTGGTTAAGAAGCTGAAAAGCTCTGTGAGGCGAGGCGCATTACGGAGTACAAGAGCTTGTAGGATGGCGAATATGATTTGAATCGTTGTTGGGGTCAAGTTTGTGGTGGAAAGGAGGTTTCCCGGGTCGTGCAGGATAGGATCGAGTGTCTCCTTCAGAGCCGAGTTCGGTATGAATTTGTTGCAGATAAGGGAGATTTGCTGGAGGATTGCTACACGAGTTCCGACCGTGAGGTTTTCCGATGACGCCGACTCAATCAAAGATTTTAGCAGTATACTCTGTTGGATTGATAGTGGTACATCCTTTCTCTGGGCGGCCAGAAAGTATGTCGAGAGTATCAAGCGTCGTGACACGAGTTGGGACGTGTCTGGGGTGATCGCGGGCAACAGTCCTTCAGCTACTGCTGCGCTGGAATACAAAATGTATATTTCATCTGGCAGCTTCGCGTGTAATTGAGCCTCGGACGATTGCCCTCGCAGTATAACATTGGCCAGTCTTCCAACGAGGTACAAAGTCGTGTCGTCCTGCTGCTCCTCATCGGTTTGTAGACACACCTTCTCGACGAGAGGCAGAACTGGATCTTCAAAGTAGGCGCTCCTCTCGAATTTGCACGACTCTTGTGAGAACGCATATAAAAGTGCAGACAATATTGCATGCAGATAGGTTGCGGATGATTTTTGCTGGATCGCACTGTTCAGCTTGCTCTTCAGCCGAACAACTACTGTGTTGAAGACTGCCTGTTCACTGCCTAGCTTCGCAAAGGCTTCCAAAATTGGAACATAAGTCTGCGGTCCTTGATTGTCCTTGTCAGGTAGTCGTGCTAAGAAGGAAGGAAATGAAGTATCAATGACAAGTTGTGGCTTTTGATGGGCGATTTCGACGAGTCCATTGATTGCAGCTGTTTTCATGTCGTCCTTGCCGTAAGATTCCTCGGGGAGAACGACACCGTCAAAAAGCCTGATGACAGCCGAAATCTGCTCATCAGTAAGTAGCGCTCGGACCTTTGTAATCTGGACCAGGCCGTCTAGTAGTATAAGACGATAAGATACTTGTTTGATTGTGGCCGCATTGAAAGCGCCAGTGAGGGTCTCTAATATTTGATTGCGGTAAGGCGTAAGACCGTTGATGTTGTGCTTCTCTGGTGTGGTGTTTTCAGAATCTTTAGACTGCTGCAATTCGGTTTTTCGCCATTCGCCAAACACTTCGCAATTGGCCTTCAGTATTTGAGTGAGTGTTTCTATAAGAGCTCTTCGTTTGCTCATGTCCTGAGAATTCTGATATAGGACAAATATCTGAGGCAAGACAGCAGTGACGAGAAAATTCGAGGCCGGTGCACACGATTTACACACAGCATAGAGAATCCGCGTTGCGCCTTGCGATTGCTTCGTTGGTGCATCCTCAAGGTGTTCGGTGCATTCCTTCGCGACAGGCTTGAGATACAACGCCAAGGAATCTTGGGAGCCACGAGATAGCTGTCGAGGAACCTCCTCCAGCACATCAAGACTCTTTTCGGCAAGGTCTTCCTCCTGGACTGAGAGTATTTCGAATTTGAGCGCGTCCCACAGCGTGATTGAGTACAGATTTACGGTTCTTGGTCCATAATTTTGCACACAGCTCAACAAAGCTTGGAGCACATCACGCTATCATGCTTAGCATCGTTTCTGGATCAGATATATGTTTCCAAACCTTGGTATTGGCAGAGGCCGAATCCAGCTTGTCCAAAAGGGCCGGAAAAGCGTATGGTGCAAAGTACGAGGAAGAGGCTATGCACGCTCGTAGACGATCCTTCAGGTCCTGCGAGGTGATTCCGTACGGATCATCTGGAGGAGGCCTGAACGTGATTGGAAAGTAATTGAACGAAGCGTCGAACATTTCCTATGATTGGTCAAAACATATGCTCCCATGTTTCGTTACTGAGCAATCCTGGCTGATTCTTGATTAAAGGAAGAAGGGAACATACTTGAGCGTGTGCAGACATATCCCACTCTGCCCCAGCGACCCTCAGGATGGAGAAAACAACCATTAGATTCCGAGGGTCTTTTTCACCATCAAAGTATGACACCAGCCGTGAAGTGAAGTCAGCCGACTGCTCATGCAGAGCATGGATTGCTACTGAACATCAGCAATCGATCACCCCTTGTGGTCTGAGGATCATTCATACCCGCTCGATATTTGGCCATAAGCAAATCGATAAGCAACACTATAGGGTATCTTTCATTCTTGTCCTTATACTGGTCCAGGGGATGGGTGTGCTTCAACAGTCTGAATTTTTGTTAGACTCGTTCGTTTATGACTGTTTGAGCACTAGCTTACGCCGTCATAATCTCTGCGGCGCGGTTCTGATCCCATTGCCCAAGTGACTCTAGTGCCAAAAGAGCTTTCGCACAGGCTCCTATGCCCTCAGTGTCACCTGATACTCGACCGAGGACGAAGTCGCACAGGAGATTTCCTAGGATCATCAGCCTATGATGTCAATGGCGATCTCGAGGGGCTCGACTCGTCGATTTTGGAAATTTTGGATATGAAATGGGATTCGTACTATGTTGTCCGGTTAAAACTTTTGGCGGCACTGCCTGAAGGACGTCTGCCACGTAGGACATCGCTATGGATGGTTAGCACCTTTTCAGGAGTTTGAGAGAGGCATTATCTACTCTTCGCTCTTGTAGTAGCCTCCTCATGGTTGATATAATCCGCCAACGACTCGATCAGAGTTGATAATCTCAACTCCTTCGATTGTAACCCTGCATGACAAATGAGCCCGTGTTGACTTGACGCAGCGCCATCTTGAAGAGGCAAAAGTTACTCTGTGCTGATTGAGCCGCGATGGCAGTAGCCTCTTTCCTGTTTTTATCAAAGTTTACGAGGTACAATTGAATGTCAGACATGGTTTATGAATATTCTCGTCGAGATTGACGCAGAAAATTGGGAGATGTCGAGATCGATAGTCGGAAAGCCCAATTGGGGCTTAGCGTCATCAAAACGACCCTAGCACAGTAGCACTTAATTTTTCGACACGATGTTCTGGAACGTCGTTCGAAGAACACCATGACTCTTCAATCTATAAGCAGGCGCATTTCAACAAAGCACGCCGTCTCCGATCATAGACGGGAGCATCCAGTGCCGATCGCGTAGCTCCACGGCTCAATCCAAAAACAAGAGCTGGGACTTGGGGATCGTGAAGATCCAATCTATCCTTCCAATTCGGACACAAGGAGGCCTGAAGAGACAAAGGAGTCCAGATTGCGTTGCCCCACAATCCTGAAGTAGGCCTTCGAAGGTACGAACACAGCCTTGTCGATGTTTTTGAAGCTTTTATCACTGTCTCTCTGCTTTTGGTCAATTCTATGCCCTATCTTCGTTGTGATGTGATCATACGAGGTCGGGTTCGAAGAGGTCTAGACATTTCGCGTTCTTCAGTTGGGAAGTTGTGCCTTTCTTGAGAGGTTGTCCAGAAACTTGAAGGTTTTCGATACAAAAGATATCCAAAGATCCGTCAAGTAGAGCTCTATCTTCCCAGCAATTCATGTCAAACAACCTCGAAGTCAATATAACATGTCAAGATAAGAAAAAGCATAATAAAAGGTGAGAGGGTTGGAAGTTGGGGTTCCGCCTTGTTTTGAGAAGGATCGACTTACCGAAGAGTCTGGACCTTTTTGAACCCAACTTCGCATTCCCGAAACTATTCAAACACAAAAGGCTGGAGGTCTGTCGCTGGAAAGAGAGGCGTGTTTTTATACTAGTCTCTTGAAGGGAGAGCACCTGCAGAACCATCCCACCCATCGTGCAACTTCATACTTATCATACAGAAATCATGGGCTCACTCGGATATTTAGACGACGACCACATGTCGCCCAGTTGCAAAGTCCTGCTTGCAGGGACTCTGTCCAAGAATCTCCTTTCCGAGGTGAAAGAAGGTGTCGCCAAGTTGAACAGAGCTCCTCTCTTGGTTGGATTCCTGTCAAGTTCAGACCCAGCCGCTCGCGTTTACGCAGATTGGACAGCCAAGACAGCTCGTGAAAAGTGAGTATCTGCATCAATTATAGCGACTGAAACCAAACTAACCAGCCCAATCTAGCGGCTTCTCCTACGAACTCCGCGAAGCCCCTCGCGAAGATCTGGAAGAAGAAATCCTGAAAGCGAACACCGACCCTGCGGTCGACGGGATCATGGTCTACTACCCAATCTTCGGCGACAGACAAGACCAATACCTCCAACAGATCGTCGACGTTTCCAAAGACGTCGAAGGTCTCGGCCACAGATACATCTTCAACATGTACCAAAACATCCGCTTCCTCGACAACGCGAACACGAAGAAATCAATCCTACCTTGCACGCCCCTGGCCATCATCAAGATCCTGGAGCACCTTCAAATCTACAATACAATCCTCCCGGAACAGAACCGCCTCCACGGCCGCACAATCACAGTCATCAACAGATCCGAGGTCGTCGGTCGGCCCCTCGCCGCCCTCCTCGCAAACGACGGCGCCCGCGTCTACAGCGTCGACATAAACGACGTGCAAGAGTTCTCCCGCGGCGTGGGACTGCGGAAACGCCGACACGAAGCCGTCGAGAAGGTAGGCTGGACGCTGAAGAATTGTCTCCCCATCAGCGACATCGTCATCAGCGGTGTTCCAGGCGATGCTTTCAAGGTTCCACTGGACTTGCTGAGGGACGGAGCTGTGTGCATCAACTTTTCCAGCGAGAAGAACTTTGCGGCGCCGGAGGTCAAGGAGAAGGCTAGTATCTACATACCGTCGATCGGGAAGATGACGATCGTTGTGTTGTTGAGGAATCTGTTGGTGAGTTTGATATTCGTTGCTTTCTCTTGGGTTTGGATAGTGCTGACTGAACAATGTAGCGGATCGTCAATAATCGGGCAGATCAGAAGATGAATGGATTGAAAGCAAAGGGTACCACGAATGGTGTTACTCCAGCTGATCTTGAGGCCAAAAAACAGACAGGCAAGGAGATTGTCGATGGATTCCTCCCAACAACTTCATCTTAAGTAGCAGAGTATTTCGTTCAAAATATCAGGGGTTTGTTGTGAACAGGTGAATCCTGCAGAGATAGTTCCTGTGCTACTTGTGACAGCCCATAAGACTTCGTTCAAGCTCGCCTTGTAAAGATGCGCCACAACTCCAAACATGAAAATTTCGAAGAGTTCCACAAGCTGCTTCTAGCCTTTTAGACTCCAACAACGCCCAGCGCAGTAATACATATGAGCAATGACCTCTACCTCGGCCTCTTAACATCAAGCTTGTCCTCATCGTCCACCATCATATCCTCCGTTTCGATGTCGCCAATATCGTCGTCCCGATCCTCCCTCGTCCTCTTCAAGCCCTTCATCTTCCTCGTTTGCAGCGACGACAGATCCTGTCGTCCAACATGAATCTTACCAATCTTATCACCCAAAGAATCCATGCCAATATTCTTCTTCGTCTTCGGCTCCAATTGCTTCGGTTTCTTCAGTGCCTCGCGCATGATTTGCTCATCTGCAGCTTGTATTCTTCCGACCCTGAAATCCATTCTCGGTCCAATCTCTTCCACCTCCACACGTGGGAGCTTTTGGCCTGATTTCTTAGTGACGATGCGGTAGTTTCGCAGGTGGATTTGTGGAGCTGGTTGTCCTTCCACCTCCTCGCCGCACGAAATGTGAATCATGTATTGCAAACCTTCGACGTCAATCTCCGTGACATCTGCGCCGCGGAAGAGATCGGTGAAGAGCGATTTGGCGAGCGTGTAGGCGTTAGGTACAGGACTGTCGAATAAACTGCCCGAGAAAGAAAGCATTGGTTTCAATCCGACGGCGCATTTGGCATTCTTGAATTGGCTGAGTGTTCGGAAGGTTTCTGGGTCGAGGTAGAGCTCTAGCATGTCCAAGATCTTGTACTGGTATGTCCGCGCGAAGGTCAAGGCATGAGGCCGCTTTTTGCTGGTCAATCCGTAGATGAGGAGGGAGGCATCGTTCTTCTCGGAGAAGAATTCGAGTGAGGACGGGTCTTCGAAGGGGTGGATAGCATTCTTCTTTGTAAATTTTATTGAGAGAGGGCGCTTGAGGGAGTTCAGGTCGACGAGAGCGAGCTGGACGACTTGGCTGCACTTTTCACCGCGGAGTATAAGGGTTGTCTTCGGATTTTCGACGAGCTGGGGAGCTTTCTTATCCACTTCACGCTTGGTGCGAGCAGTTTTCGGGGCGCTGTAGCAATGAGTATTCCGAGACGGTAGAGCACATTGTATACTTACGCTGCTTTCAACATGGCTGTGGTATGGATTGCGACTGATTTTGTTCGAGGCTTTGCTGGACGACTTCAAGAACTTTTGAAAGCGGTCTAACGTTGTTTGGAAATATTTTAGTGCGCCACACTCCGATGCCCATTCCGCGAATGTTTCTCACGCAATCTGCCGCTGCACTTTTCTTCTGCGATTGGAGTTCACAGCTAATCGGAAAAAGACGCGATTCCGGGGACATAACATACATCATTGTCCAGGCCACTCCATACACATATATAACGACCCCAGCCCCAGCATACGTTTCTCGCATTCCCCCCCACCATACAGACAGCCCACCATGGCATCTTCCGACCATGTCAAGGTCACTGCCATCACGACTGACGCCGACTTCGACCAGCTCACCTCTTCGTTCCCATCCTCCGCCCTCCTAGTAGTCTACTTCCATGCACCATGGGCCGAGCCATGCAAGCAAATGTCCACCATCCTCGAAACCCTCGCCAGCACCTATCCTGCCTCGAATCCACCCACAATTGGCTTTGTCTCTCTAGACGCAGAAGAGCTACCCGAGATATCAGAGAAATATGAGGTCACAGCTGTACCCTACGTTGTTCTGCAAAAAGATGGCAAGACTCTGGACACCATCTCAGGAAGCGATGCGTCGAAAGTGAGGGCAGCTGTGGAAAAGCATGCTGGCAAGAGCGGGAACCCAGGCAAGCTTGGACTACCTCCAGCGCAGCAAGTCACGAAGCCAGCCGGCGAAGCACCAGTACCAGAGAACGGAACCAGCAGCACGAAGGACTTGAGCTCGTACGCGCCCTCCTCGAATGAACCAGCAACTGCTCCTGAGTACACATCGGGCACATCCAAGGAAGAATTGCACAAGAGATTATCAGAATTGGTGAAAGCAGCACCGGTCATGCTTTTCATGAAGGGGACTCCAAGCGCGCCGCAGTGTGGATTCAGCAGACAGACGGTAGCCTTGTTAAGAGAGCGGAGCATTCGATATGGATTCTTCAACATCCTGGCCGACGACGAAGTGAGACAGGGACTCAAGGAATTTTCAGATTGGCCAACATTTCCACAACTATACGCTGACGGAGAGCTTGTCGGTGGTTTGGACATCGTGAGTCAAGTCCGGGCATTTGCATGAATATTTTATCTGACAAATGTTCCCAGGTTAAAGAAGAGTTTGAAAACAATCCAGATTTCCTTAAAGAATATGCAGTGCAGAAAGCAGCGCCATCAACCGCTGCGTAATGACTCGACCAGAGGCAACACATACGATAGGAGAGAAGTCGTGGAGAGATATCGGCATGTAACCTAATTCCAGTCAACTGCGTTTGCCAGGGGAATTTGGTTGGAAAGAAGGAATGATTGCACCAATGCAATGCCTTTGCACGACCACAGTCAAAGCAATGGTCAGGATCACGATGCAATGAGGTATGCAGCCTTTTACATAGAAGAAAACTATTATGCACGTGCGGAACAAGGTGCATCTCGTCAAGCGTGGCCCGTCCCGATCAACCTTGCCCACATCTTCCCACCTCGCATGAACCACATATCAGACAGAGTCAACAACAAGGGCCCTTCGAGGACCATTGAACAAGACTCCCGTGACGGCGTGCACTGCCGAATGAGCAAGCAGTTGATTATCCGCTAACCTCCTAAGATGCCGCACCAGGCCTCGCGACGAGAAAGGATCCAAATGTAAGATACCTATATCATCCAGAGTCCCCCGTCTCGATGCTCAAACACACATGAGAACGATAACGATGTTGAGGCGAGTTTGACGTGTTGACGCTGGGCCGCAGAGTGGCGTGGCCGCTATCACGACCCGTCTGCTTGGTTGGTCGTGCATCCGACGTTCCCAAGTCCTGAAACTGCCCAGCTGTTGCACTTGACCGCGACGAATCTCGAGGCCTTCCTTCTCGTCGTGTAGGTGGAGAGAGTGCCCCGTCGCCAATGGGTCCCCAAGCCATCGACTATTTAAAGCCGCGTAGCGTAGAGGAAAATCGCGGCTCTGTGGTTTCCGTGCTGAAATGGCTTGGCTCAGTGTGAGCGACCCGGGAGACGCTTGTTTCAACGGCGAAGTGTTGGATGAAGCAGTTGGCAGTCTTGTGGGGGAGCGGTACACGGATAGCAACAACGTCTTATGAAATGAGATTGTGGGGAATACGGAGTTGTACAAAGCATTGTTTGCGCGGGCGCTGTACATAGGCTCTTGGCTAGTTTCTGCATTTTTGCTTACTCCTGCTTCGCTATAGAAGTGGATTTTCCCGTCTTCTGCATCTCTGCTGCTCTGTTGTGTTACTATGGAGTGGGTAGCCACAGTCGTGCTGGGTTCGTCATCATACTGATTTGTTGAGTGTCACTGGCATCTTCTATCTCCTCCGTCTGTGTCGTTGAGCGACTTCACCTCGAGTTCCTTCAAGTTTGCTTTCACACCTCGAGCCGGACGTTCTTTCCTTTACATCTCCTTCCTATCCTTCACTCACTCACTCGAGTCTTTCGTTCAATCACTGACTTCTGCAACACTGTAAGTTGCCTATTCAAGGCCTCTGATCTTCCGTGTAAGTCCCCATCGGTTGCTAACAACATCCTGCCAGCAGTCCCCCAGATTTCTCGGAGCTGTGCTCTCTTTCCCTTCCTTAGGATTCGCCGGCCTACCACAGTCACTTCATCTTTACCTTCCACAGTCATCCACACCCACAATCATTCACCATGAAGGTATCCTCATTCACCGCCACGGTCGCGCTTGCTCTCTGCTCCGTGGTCAAAGGCTCACCCGTTGCTTCAAGTGGTAAGTCCTCGCTCTCACGTCTACTGGTCACGCGACCAGGAGGTGGCCTCAACATCTTAATTGGTCGAGAACACACACACCGATATATCGAGGCTGAAATGGCATGCTAAGTGATGTCAGCAGATCAGACACTTGGCACTCACGTATCTGGCGGAGACACGTACATTGTTCTTTTCAACAATTCTCGTCCATCAGTCTCCAGTGTTTCCAATGTCCTATCCCGCATTGATCTTCACCCTGACCATGAGGACGTTCACATGGTCTGGAATGGCTCACAGCTGCGCGGCTTCTGTGCGAACATGAAGGCCCACTGCATCGACGCTCTCAACGGAATGGATGATGTCGCCATCGTAGAGAAGTCCCAGACTATCTCGGTTTCAAGGACGCAGACCACATCAGGCGCGCCATGGGGACTTGCTCGCATCTCATCGCCTGGAGACGTCATTTTCAATTCCACCCGCCTGCAGTACACTTACACGTACGACGCTGTCAATCCCCAGACTCTTCCTGGAGCTGGCGCAGACATCTATTCCATTGATACAGGCATCAACACCGAGCATGTCAGTTTCGGAGGCCGTGCCAAGATGATTTGGCCAAACAGCACAGGTGACGATATGGGGTAGGCTTCCTGTGTCTGTCCTCACCTTCGAAAGCTTGCTAACTGAGTAAACAGCCACGGAACTCACACCGCAGGCACAGCCGGCGCCAGAACCTTCGGCGTTGCGTTTGGAGCCAACGTGTTCGGTCTCAAAGCATTGGACAAGAATGGTGTTGGCCAAACACCCACAATGGTTGACGCCATCCAGTTCGCAACTAGAAACCACAGAACTCGGTCCAGGACACCGGGATTTGTCGGAAGCGTCATGAATCTTTCCTTCAGTATGTTCCGAGCAGATGCTTCGCTCAACAATCCCACCGCCATGCAATTCGCTATCGATGCCGCCATAAACGCAGGAATGCACGTTGTTGTTGCCTCAGGAAATGAATACCTGACAGATTCCTGCCTGACCGATCCGGCGTCCAGTGGCGGAGCAACTGGCCGTGCCATTTCAGTTGGAAGCGTCGGCATGAAGAACATGTTGTCGGATTTCTCAAACACAGGAGCTTGCACCGATATTTACGCCCCGGGGGAAGACATTGTGTCTACATGGGTTACTGCTCCGAACTCGGTCAAGCCAGATAGCGGCACCTCTATGTCTGCGCCCCATGTCGCTGGAATCGTCGCCTATCTAATGGTTGAGAAGCCAGAGTTGGCGAAGGATCCGGTGGCGATGAAGAAGTATTTGCTCGATACGTCTTTAAAGGCGATGATCAAGGTTCCCGCCGGGAAGGAGGTGCCAAAGAACGATGCTCTACTGCTGGTCAACAATGGTCAAAACGTGGAGAACGGATTCATTTCGAGAGGGTGAATGGTAAAATTAGGAGGGGAAGGACAAGATCTGGAACGAGATCTTATCAGTTACTTCCATTCTTGAGCTAGGTCTGATGATATGGACACCCAGAGTTCAAGCTCGGGAGTCAAGCAGGACTGCGGTTCGGAGGATGGCACTTTCGCCTGGAATCTTCATGTAAATAATTCTTAATGGAACACTGCATCTGCAACCTTCGCAATCTCATCGTGAAGGCGAGGGCAGAAGTTTCGCACTCCTGTGCCAAGATCTCTCATACGATTGAGAGCATGACTTGGACTTCGTTCATAGCTCTCTGAGGTGATACAGGGTCGACTCTATTCCCTTCAACCATCTCTTCCATATCGTAAAAAGGTGGTCTCTTACATTGTGATACACAGCACCAATTCAACATGCCAGCTAGCTATCCAGCCAGTCGTCAATCCCTCACTCACAAACCCCGCTCAACACAGCCATCGCTACACACGTCCACTACCCCATCGTCTTCAAGAAATTCGTCTCCTTGATCGTACTCCTCCTCTTATCCCTCATCGCCTTCGTCAATTCTTTCCGCGCCTTGGCCGCCTCCATGGCGCCCGCCGGCGTCCCGTCGCCCGTCGGTAGGTCGATGGATTGTTCGTAGATGGGGATTTTCTTGGACCCTTCTAAATCTAGTTTTCCGGCTTTGAGGGCTTTTTTTGCGGCGGTGCGTTTGGCTTTTGATTTTGCTACAGGGGGGTGTTAGGTGGGTGTGGAGGATTTGGGGGCATTTTGGGGGAGAGGGGGGGATCTAGAGGTCTCTTTGGGATTTGGGGAGGGATCTTACAATATAAATCAGCCGCCAAATTCTCCTCCTCGGCTTTCGCTTTCGGTTTGAGGATATCCCATAACCAGGACGGATACTCCGAGTCCTCCATAGCCACCGGGTCCGTCTTCGCTTTTAAAAAATTCAACCCCTTCAGCGGTGTTCCGGCCGGCACTGAGGAGAGGGCCAGAGGCGTGTCTGTCTTTTTGGAGGGGTCGATGGGTTTGAGGCCATGGCCGACGGGCGAGATAGTGAAGGGCGTTGTGAAGGGTTCCGTCGCTTTGGAGGGTGAGGAAGGTGCTGCTGCTGGGGTTGATGTCGTAGTTGATTGGGTTAGGGAGCGACGGGGTGGAGGGGGGATTTTGGAGGAGCGGGATGCGCGGAGGAGGCAGCGTCGACAGATCATTTTGGAGGTGGTCGTGGTGGAACAGTTTTAAGTGAGAAAAGAATGGGTGTTAGTGTTACTGAGCTCCAACTTCACGATCCGCGGTTAATAAGAGCGCGCTTGCAGTGGAGGTCCACTTTGGCGATCCCTCCTCACTTTGTCCTTCCAATAACGTCGATTCATCTCTATGAGACCCATCAACAGATCTTGGACCTGAAGTCATTGTTCTGCTAGCCAGTACTTCTTTTGCGCACTGCCTCGGATTACGCATTCATGGACGGATCAAATGGTACTCAACTAGGTGGGAGAAAGTCACCATCGCCATCGCTTTTTCGACCTCAGATATACGAGCCGGCTGCCATGCATTGCCATAGCATTTTTTAACCGCACCTGGTCGTACTTGGAACCACAGACACAGATCCTCGTAAGTAAACCAGCCTATACCCAGGAGGAGTACGTAGTATGAGTGTAGGTACTATGGAAGTCAGCGGAAAGAATATTAGTACGGTGATCCCTCCACACCATACAATTACACGGCAGACTCCGATTAGCTCTTATACCCTGTGGTCCGGCTTTATCACGGCGGATCGACCTGCTGACATTCGTTGTTCTTTCCGCCGGCTACCACAGTAGAGCGGCGTCGGACGGACAATATACGTCGAGATAATTTCAATCCCCCGCTCTAAATTGCTATATAATCTGCGTTTAGACCTCCACAGATCCATAACTCAAAAGTCTCAACACTCTTATCATTACTCAGAACCTCCGTCATTCTGTCCTCTTACAATACCCCGGATTGCAGTCATGTACCTGACAGCTCCTCTTACTCTTGCTCTCGCCTTTCTTACCACGCAAACTGCTGCCAGCGGCTGCTGGAAGAACACCAACCCCTATCTCAGATTTTCACTTGGAGATGACTGCACTTTGAAAGATCATGTGTATGATTGTGGCAAGGGCACCACCGTCAGTACGTTACTATTATCCCGTCCTCCTTCTTCCTATTCCTTCTGTATCTAATCCTCTGAATTAGCACATTCAGGACCCGCAATTGTGCTTAGGGCAGGAATCGCCGACTCTAACGTTTTCGTGTACTGCGGCGACTCAGTTTTCATGTACGTCTGCCCGTCGGGCTATAGGGGAACGTTCCAGGAGCCAAAGTGCAACCCAACGGTAGACCGGGTGGCCCCTGTTGTAGTACAGAATTGAGGGTTTTTTCTTTTCGGTATTGGGAAAGAAATCATCGAAGGAGAGATGCATCTGAGTGGCCTGTAACGATCCAACAGGCGCTTCTGTACAGTTATTAGGAACTACGGACGATGAACCCGATAGAACGAACGTGTTGTTTCGATGTGCAATGGCAAATTGAAATCCGTGGACAATCGAAACGACGCTATACCACCCGTATCATCATCGACCTGATGCCGGCTCCTCGTCAACTTTGCTGTTAATATACTAAAGCTGAACAGCGATTGCCAATCTGATCTGTGATCTCTTGGGCACAGGCCCAGCCAGATTTGCTGGCACGATGGCGGAGCTTTATCGAAAGACAGGAAAGGGTCGTGAAATCCCAAGATTCTGGAATTGCTCTTGTGCTTTTCCAATTCTGCATTACCCAGATTCTTACGAGAGCTTGCCGAGAACGTCAAGCTAGCTAGGCACTCGTATCCTCCACCTTGGTTGCCTGGATATCCTATTTGGATTGTGCGTGGTCTGTAAGGCTGATAACCTTTTATGTTAAGTCCGTGCTTTCACGGCACTGGAACCTCCTGATCTGTCAGACTTCTGTCGCTCACGTCATAAAGAGCACTGACCACCCATCCCCTCCTGGACTTTGGCAGTACACTGCGACCTCGATATGTCGACCTCATCTCGGGAGCCATGAACATTTCGATACGATAAATAACGTTTGGCCATCCCACGAGGCCTTTCGAGGGCTGTATGATGATTGATTCTGGATGATCCTTCAGAGACGATCCCAAATTGATTCACCATGCAGAAACTGTGTTCTGCATGTTTGGGATGTTTTCAAAGAGATTGCCATACCTGAAGTGCGCTGACCAGATTCCAGAACACGGCATACGCGAAATCATCAGAAGATCGTCTTCGATTTGCTTGTACAGCGCGGACCGGAACGACCAGTTCTTGTTGCGATCTGTAAATCTCTGCTATACGTTCGTCCTTGAGGGAACAGCAATATCCCTGCGCGAAAGACTGGTGTGATATAAAGAGATAGGTACCGCAAGTGCTCTTCCTGCTGGTCAAGCGAGGTCGGCAATCATGCCTTAGCTGGACCCTGGTTATGTCATGTGCTACATTAATCTCCATGACGTGGAGTTATGATAGGTGACTGGCTGACTGCTTTGCCTGACAGCATTGACAGCATCGTTCCTCGCCGCCCTATACCATTACACTTATTGCTACCGCCATATTTTTCGATCTAGGTGAGTCTGAACGCAGTTGTGCTTGACAAGTACTCTCTTTAACAGTAACATACAGTGCTGGACCTCAAGCTACTTTATATCGCTCGCTCTAGCACCCTACCCTGGGTTTGCTTCTGACTCGCACGAGCGTACCTATAGCACGAAGAGAAGCAACAAGCAACGACATCACGGAGACGGTGAATCTTACTGGCATGGACAAAAGCACGTATACATTCTCGGCTTCGCTTGCAGCCTGAAACGGGTGACCAGCTTGAACATTTCGTAATGCAGAGCAATTGGTCAGGTGATGTTGAACAAATCCCATACTAAGTTTTCCGACAAAGCTCTGTTCTTCTTCATGGGCTCAGCCCTACCAAATTTGCTATGATCATCGAAGCATTCTGGCGCTTTGGACATCGATCCAGCACCCTGCTTTGTGCAGAATCCGCTCCCGTGACTCGTATTCTAGGTGGTGCGGTGTTTGAAACGCTGTAAATTAATAAGGCCATGCGATCTTTTCCGTGAATAGGATCAAGATTTCTGCCACCATCAGCCATTCACATGGCCTAATATTCCCAGGCCCGCTCCATATCCCTGTCATTAGTCTATTACAGACACGGATTCGATGGGCAGCACAATTTGACCACGCCGTATTATTCAATCTATATCACGACCGGTGGACACCCTGCTTCAATTTCGCTGCTAATTCGAACCAACTAAAAAGCGACAGCGATCACAATGCCGTGTCAATGTCGTAAAGTGCTTTCACTGCGGCTTATTACCTGCTGTTTCCCACTCTGTGCCTCACGGACGTTGCCGAAACTGAGGTGCTCGTCTGCTCTAATGTTTTTCGATACCTGACGCCTCAAGAACGACCACAGTGAACGCGATGCCACTGCCTCAAGTCCCGCCTGATATACTGCCTGATTCGGTGCCTTCACTAATCGACAGCAACACTCCTGCAAGCGCTCTGTCTGGAACGCCAATCAGCCCAGTCGTCTCATCACCTGAGCCTGCTCCACCACAATTGTCGAACGTTGAACCGACGACCTCACCGCCAGCTGCGAAGCCCATAGGGACAGCAGCGACTTCACCAAAACAACCGCCAGCCTTGGAGACCCCAGTCACACCGCCTACTGTTCCGCCTGCGTCTGTCGATAGCCCACCGCCTGCAACTCCTGCCCTCAATCCAGCAACAGAAGCTCCTCCGACACCGATACCGATACCGACCCCGGAGCCCAAACCAGAGAAACCCTCTCCAACCTTCTGGATATCTGCAAACAACTCATCAACCTCTCCAGCAGACTCGCAACCGCAACCGCAACCACAACCACAACCCCCACAGCCCCCTCCTGCGCCTGTGTTGACGACCTCATATCCTGACCCTCGCGCATCTCCAACTAATCAGCCGGACGCCACGACCTTCACGACTGTTACCAATACTCCCCTTCTCGTCGCTGGCGCAAGACCATCCTCGACTTTGACTCCTCAAGCAACGAAACCATCATCGCCGCGAGTACCAGAGCCTACTGCGGGAAAAGGACCCGGTGTGATCGCGTCATCTCCGTTCGATATCCCTTCGGGCAGCCAAGCACCGCCCAAATCTTCTAAAGGTAGTGGGTCAACAGTCGGCGGTGTAATAGGAGGTTTGGTTGCTGCGATATTACTAGGATTGCTTCTTTTCTTTCTCTGGAAATGGCGTGCTCGCAAGATTGCAAGAGCTAATGAACGCCTGTCTTTCGGCCCGTATGGCAATGGAATCGATGCCAGCACCGGTAATGTTTTGGTTGCATCTGTTCCTCGACCAGAGGATGAATCCCCGCCTACTCAGCCTCAGCCTATGAGTGAGTTCACACCTCGCAGAAATGATTTTCCCCATGTGACTGACAAGCTTTAGTCGAGAGGTACGGTTACATACCGCCTCCGAGGACTAGGTACTTCCAGCCAGCAGTTGATAACGGCAGGATGCTCCTTAGACCCATTGACAGCATTGAAGAAATGTCCGAACGTGGCTCTACAGATGTCACCAAGAATGTTGGATTTGCTGGTACAAATCCATTCGATGACAGCCATGCAATCGATCATATGGAACCTACATTGCCCTCGATAGACCTGCCAGAAGGACCCACAGGTACTCCGGAGCACATAGGAGCGGGAGCTCGCCATCGGAGCCAATCACTCGGTTCGGGACAAGGATCGCGGCCAAAGATGGCGGACGCCTCTCCACAAGGAAATTTCACGAGCGTATGGACTCCGCCAACAATGCATTCCGCCAACGGGCAAGAGAGGTACAAGAATGCTCCCATCACGCCAATGCGACGCTACCCCACCAATCCAACTACAGCGCAGGGGCCAATGGGAGGAATACAAAGAAATCGGCGTAGTCGCTCGGTCGGTGGTTACAACAGGTTCCCACCAGGTCATAATACGATAATGAGCTCCCCAGCTTGGAATCAGTCAGCACCGATTGCGTCTGGTTCTGGTCGTCGCCCTTCATGTGCAACCAGGGAAGCCAACGCGCCCGTTGCGTCTTCACCGCCGTCAGCATATGCCAAATCACCTCTCAAAAAATCATCGACAAGTTCGCTGAGAGAACGGCCCTCACCGACGAATTGGATGACACCGGACTTGGCAAATCCGTTGCATCAACCTCCACAACCGCCGCAGCAGCCACAACCGGTCGCACGGAGTAATACGAGAACAATGCGCCTAGGGTCCATTGATAGAGGTCCGGAACTGACAGTTGGCAGCGTATGGGGAGCAGCGAGCGGCAATATTGATAATAGAGGTGGTGGTGGTCCTGCTCGGAACTTTTAGCGCACGATGTATAAGTAGATGAAGCAATCCAATCAATTTTTCGCTTCCGTATTTCCCTTCCAGCTTATAGTCCCCACTCGTCGACCGTGCCAATTGAGTGCGTTCCAATGAAACCGAGGATACAATGCCATTGTAAAGCTTGAAGCAGGCATTGACGTATATCCGAGTCCGAAACCGTTTGTGCTTCGTCATCGCGACGAGCTCCCGGAATACTTTTGCCGAGTTTGACCAAGACGGGAGACCGAGACGGTGGTCCTTAAGCAATGTTGGCAAACAAGCCGCCCGTCGATTGTAGAGGAGAGAAGAGTGGTGAAGATTTTTGAGACCGAAAGGCCTGGGCTTGGCTCCCACAGGCAGTTCCCGACAGCTCTCTTGCCAAGACTAGACAAGTCTTGCACGGCATTGCTCCGTTCTCTGAATGAAGTCACCTGAGCTCTGGGCAGGCCATTGAAGCCCGGTATCATTGCTGATATTGTTGTTGCTAAGTTTGACGCTCGAAATCTCGGAAAAGGGAGACGATGGGGCCAAGCTTTCCGCGATCCTCTAGCTTTCAAGCCCCCTGGCCCCGCGCCAACCTCCCCCCTTCCTTCTATCACCTTGTCCGAACCAACACCCTCACTTCCTCATTGGCAACGCCAGCGTCCGATGCGTGAGCTTTGCAGCTCATACTTCACAGCATGAGCAATCGCTACCCTCCATGGGTTTTGTCTCGTCGGCCGAGATTACGCGCGTAGGAAGGCACGACAGTATCCACATCGCAGGCGTTCTGGTACGAGTACACGATGAAACAGATTAAGACTCCTCGAGCTCTTGCTCATAGGAAAGCTGGGAAACAAGTTTGCCGTTACGAACAACGGTTCGTCCGGTCATCTGGTTGCTTGCTGCAGCCACAGAAACAATTTCCACATGTTCGAACAACTCGACTCACGCGATTGGAATATTCTGTGGCCTCGTCAGTCCACCACGAGAGCTCAGAATGTTTTCTCTGTGGATCTTTGGTACATACAAGGTTTTACCGCTTGCGTCCCAGGCTCGCCAGCAGAATATCGCTACGTTCACAAAATAAGCATGACAACTTGAAGTCCATTGTACAAAACTATGGCCAGGACACCGCTTGACAAGGGGTGTGGGCTGTCTGGACGGTACCTCCTTTTTCCTTCTTTCTCTTCAATATGCTGTCTTTTACTCCTGTGATTTTATTATTGTCTTTCGTTAGCAACGTATTTTCTTCTCCTCATCCCGTTGTACATCACATATTACACGAGAAGCGACATTCGGCGCCGCCGCAATGGGTGAAAAGATCGAAGTTGGACACGAGGACAGTGGTTCCGGTTAGGATTGCGTTGAACCAGAGAAATCTCCACAGAGCGGAGGACTTCATATATGATGTCTCTCATCCAAAGTCCCTGAAATATGGTCAGCATTGGACGCCGAAAGAGATTGCAGAAGTTTTTGCGCCTAGGTAATATCGCCTTACCAAACCCCTTTCTGCCTTGATGCTGATCTATTTTAAGCAAGGAAGATATTCATGCTGTTCGAAACTGGCTGCACGACGCTGGCGTAGATAAGTCCAGGGTAAAGCTCTCACAAGGCTTGAATTGGCTTCAATTCGACGCTACGATCTCTGAAGCAGAAAGACTCTTCAAGACAGAGTATTTTCTCTTCGAGCATACGCAGACTCGGACGCCACACATAGCTTGTCATGAATACCACCTCCCCGCCCACATATCAGATCTGGTCGACTTCGTGACACCTAGTGTCCATTTTGATGCCAAAGTCGGTCAACACGAAGATCCAAAACGACATATGCGAAAGCTACCGTCACATCTGGTACCTACATCAGCAAAGAAAGAACTGAAAAGAGACATCAAGGCCATGACTGCTGCAGACGCCGATCGACAGATTGAGAAGATAAGGCCAGGAGAAGCTGCAAGTGTTGGTATGCGAATGGGATCTCTGCCGAAGCAAGGAGCAGTTCTTGGCAAGCACGATGCCGTGGATGGTCAGCAGCTGGAGAGCTGTGACCGCACGATTACGCCAAATTGCGTTCGCGCACTTTATCAGTTTGGACCAGGAAAAAGTGCTAATCCTCAGAATACACTCGGGTGGGTCAATACATACTTCAGCCGGCTTCGTATCTAATAGTGTGCAGGATCGTCGAATATGCTCCTCAGTCTTATGTTGAATCTGATCTTGACAAGTTCTTCGCTAACTTCTCGGCGAAAATGGTTGGACAGCGTCCAATTCTTCAGTCTATCAATGGCGGTCAGATTAATAAGGTGAATCTAAGTTTTGACTTGAATGGAGAGGCAGATCTAGATCTTCAGATTGCGATGCCTTTGATCTACCCCATCAAAATTACGCTTTATCAAGTCGGAGAGCCAAAGCAAGGCGCCTCCTTCAACAATTTCCTTGATGCTATCGATGGAAGCTACTGTTCCTTCGAGGGCGGAGACGATCCAAATCAAGACGCTGTCTACCCTGACAATCCCGATGGCTACATTGGGCCGGCAAATTGTGGAGGCTATGCAGCGACCAAAGTGATCTCAACCTCGTTCGGTTACAATGAGGCCGATCTAACACCAAAGTATGCCCAGCGACAATGCACAGAGTATATGAAGCTCGCGTTGCAAGGTATTACCGTCCTCTACTCCTCAGGCGACTACGGTGTCGCTGGTAACCAGGGCAGATGCATGGATTCCGACACTGGGAACCTCACCAAGGTCGATGCCACGAGCGGAAAATTCAACCCTAGTTTCCCAAGTGGCTGTCCCTGGGTGACCTCTATCGGTGCAACTCAAGTGCCCAACAATACGAATATCGTTCGGTCCCTCGCCAGCTCGACCCAGCCCGAGATGGCCTGTGAGACTGTCATTGCCTCAGGAGGCGGGTTCAGCAACGTATTCGAGATGCCCGACTACCAGAAGAAGCAAGTTGCAGCCTATTGGCAAGAACATGAACCGTCGTACGATGCTGATAGGTTCAATAATTCGAGAACAACGCGTGGTTTCCCAGACGTCTCTGCCAACGGAGCCAATTACATCGTCAATGTGGATGGCAACTTCACATTGGTGTATGGAACTAGTGCCAGTGCACCTACGTTCGGGAGCATGATTACTCTGATCAACGAAGAGAGGATTAAGAAGGGGAAGAAGAGTGTGGGATTTATCAATCCAGTGCTATACGAGCATCCTGAGTCAGTCTCTCAGTTCTGATCGATTTTGGCAGCGCTAACATATGGGAAGGGTCATGAGAGATGTTACACAAGGGCGGAATAAAGGATGTGGTACTCCCGGTTTCGAGGCCGTGGAAGGCTGGGACCCTGGTAAGTCACTCCGGCAATCCGTTCATCCTGTGCGAACTCAGAACTAATCTCTTATGCTTGCTTAGCAACTGGTCTTGGGACGCCAATATATCCTAAGATGTTAGATTTGTTCATGAGTTTACCTTGACACGTGCTTGCCCTTTGGCTTGTTCATGTCTTTTTGATACCCCAAAATACAGCTCCTTCCATCTCGAACGCGCAGGCAGCGGCGATGGAGTTGGGCATCATAATGTTGTAATGTAGAGTGGTGGAGAGTTTGTACTGTTATCGACATGACGAGAGACGCCGAGAAGCTGCAGGTCATAACAAAACAATGGCGAAAGTTTGCCAACTGCATTCTCTGATCATCGCCACTAGGCATTGCGTTGACCGATCCAAGCTCGAATGTCACTCTGCCTCGATGCAAACGACTACATCACCTATAATTCGACTAGATCGGACACGTGAAGAGTTTTGTATTGTCAAAGACTGTCGAAAACTATTCTTCATCGCTATCCTCGTACCTTGTTGGCCAGACGTAGGTGGAAGTCGCACTTACTCAGGCTCCTGCTCAGCCCATTTCCTCCTCACCTCCTCAACGTCGAGCCCACACAACTCCGCTTTCTTTACCAAAGCCTTCGCCTTACCAACGACTGGCACGTCAATCATCTTCCCATCCAAAGTCCAAGCACCCCGTCCCTGCTTATCAGCCTTCTCATCCGCGATAACCACTCTCATAGCCCACTCCAACTCTAATTCACTCGGCGAAAATATCCGCTGAGCAATCTCCACTTGCGTTGGATGGATACACTGTTTCCCATTAAAACCCAACCCCTTGCCACCAACACACTCTTCCTCCAGCGTTTTCAGCCCTTGCTCGCCTCTATACGTAGTACAAACAAGATCAATCGTCGACGGTAAATCATGTGCCCTCGCCGCCGTGGCAATGGCACTTCTCGCGTACAGAAACTCTGTTAATGAAGGTGTCCTTGCCAATGAGAGGTCGAGGGAGAAGTCCTCGGCGGCGAAGATGAGGCCGGAGAGGTAGGGCGATGCTTTACATATCTCGTTTAGGTTGGAAAGGGATTTTGCCGATTCGATGAGGGCGAGGAGGCGGATTGGATTTTCCGAGTGGGCGGAGTGGCGGGCGGGTAGAGTGTGTCGGATTACGTCTGTTACGAAATGGAGGTCCGATGCTGAGTTTACTTTTGGGATCACGATTGCGTCGAGGTTTGGGGCTTGCAACTATTTCATCTCTCAACTTTGCTGGGCTCTCTACCGATGGTCGAGGAGTAGGAGGGGAGGGTTTACCACTTCTGTCAGGTCATCTAGAGCCATTCCTGTTTCTACAGCGTTGATTCGGACGGCTTGTTCTTTTATGCTTTTCGGTCTTTCTTGTTTTAGGAATTGGCGTAAATTCGAGCGGGCTTCTGCTTTACGTCCAGGGGTCACGGAGTCTTCGAGATCGTATGCTACACAATCTACATTGAGGCCTCGAGACTTTTCTAGGAATTTCATCGAGGAGCCAGGCACTGATTATCATGAGTTGTGGAAATTGGATCGGTGGAATTGAGAGAGTTGCTGACCGTAGAGGAGAGCACGCCGAACGATTGAAGAGGACGCCATTATTCGATGTGGAGAAATAGTGGATGAGAATGTTAAGGGAATCCAGAGATCTTGATCAGAGATGAGAGATAACAATTGAAGTTATGGTTTTGCGGGGAAGGTAAATTATTGCCGGCCGAAAGAGGTAATTATACCAGGACTCTACCTTTAACTCCACTTCTTTTGGCTACAGTCATGTTATTTAGAACAATTGTATTCCAGCATACCACAATTCAGAATTCGGGTGATAGAAGTTGTCGTCAAAGCCACGTGACTACCAGAGCAACCAGAGGCGGAGTTGCTAGCAGTCATGGAACGTCTTTCTACATTCGCGAACATCTCCACATCTCCCCCCTTGCGCGACATCCAGCAAGATGGTCAAACTCACCTTCAAGACCGCTGGCGGCGCGTCCTCGCCTCCACCATCTGCGCCGTCCCCCAGCGCAGAAAAACCTGCGCCAGAGCGAACAGCCACGGGCAGCGTAAAGCTCAGTTTCAAACCAAAAACCACTCCTGCCTCCACACCCATCACAGAGCACCCGCCGACGCTTGAACCGCCAGTAGCACCTGCCGAACCGAAGCCGAAGCGCAAATATGTCAAGAAGGTCAAGACCGAAGTTAATGGTGATGCCCCGGAGGCCGCCCCTAAGCCGGCGAAGAAACGCGCTCGAAAGGACACTGAAACCGAAGACGGCGCGGGCCCAGCAGCGAAGAGACAGACCAAACCGTCAGATCGCGTTGGCAGTATAACTCTCAAGATTCCCCCGGCACCTCCTAAAATCAAGACAACGGGGGTCACTCCAAGCTCCGCGCTGAAACTATCCTTTAGTCAGAGGAAAGCGGCACAATCAGCCACAACTCCACGTCTCAAGGTCAAGGCGTTGGGAAAGAAACCTATTCGGCCTATTGGTGTTGGCTATGACAGCGAGGACGAAGAGGCGGAAGACGATCCGGCCATCGAAAGTCAATTCATACTGCGCATGGAACCTGGCGAGGACTGTGAATATCTGCGTGAGGCCATAGCTGATTCCGCAGTCAAACATAAGAGCGAAGACAAACACATAAAGGGTCCTCAAGTCTGGTTTCGATTTTTCGACAAGGAGGGCAGACGAGGCGTGGTATCCGTTCGTAACAACTTGTATGCAACAACTCTGCTCGACCTGCCATGTATAATCGAGGGTATGAAAAGTTGGGACAAGAAGGGCTGGTTCAAGACTGCAGACATTTGCCAGATGCTACTGGTGCTCGGCCGCGTGAAGACTGATGAGGAGGCAAAGCATTATCCGTTACCTCGAGAGGTCGATCAGAACAATTGGCAATACCCCCATGGCCTCACACCACCGATGCACTGGGTGCGCAAGCGACGTTTCAGGAAGCGCCTGAACGTCCGAACCATCGAGCGCGTCGAGAATGACGTGGAAGAGCTCAATCGGAAAGACAAAGATTGTATAGATGAAGGTGGCACAGTTAGTTACGAATACGTGGACCCTGAAGAGGAACTTGTCGAGGATGCGGAGGACGTCATGGATGGTTACGAATACCAAGCAGGCGATCAAGAAGAAGACCAATACGCTGATATGGATGTAGACTCGAATACACCTGTTGATAATGGCGAAGAGGAGGCAGACGACGAATTCACGCGCATGATGGAAGCAGCCATGGAAGCTCCAGATGACCATGAAGAAACAGGCTCTCAGCCTATAATCAACGGACAGCCATTGCATACGAGTCCGGACAGCCTTCAACCACCTGACACTGTGTCTACGCCAGCCTCTGGGGGCGCAACCTCCGCTACTGAAGGTGAATCACAAGATGAAGGCGGCGAGGAGTCGGATGAAGATGAAGTCGATGATGAGGACGACGACGCAAGGGCCGAGAGAGAAGAACGCGCACAACAGATGGAAGAGATCGATGATCTTAAAAAGGAAATTGGAGAACTGGAAGTGAGACGGAACAAGCTTGCGAATCCATTGCTCAAGGGCAGAGTCACGAAGGAGATTGAAAGCTTGCAGCGCGATCTGAAGCTCAAGATGTCCAGCCTGGGCATGTCTACAGAAGAGGAGTAGATGTATGCATGGCATGGAGCTTCAAGCGTCGTATTATCTTCTTTGCGTACGGTGCTTGCATACGTGGATTTGAGCTATTTGAGCTCGTTCAGGTAATAATAATTGTGTCAGTACCTCATATTGATACCCGTCCTCTGACCTTGAGAGTCCTGATCCGTGAGAAATTATCCTATCACTGACACTGCAGGATGTATCAAATAATGCGATAAAGTTGTAAGCAGTAAATCTAGTCTAATCGAGACTAGTAGGTCATCGGGCTTCGGTTTTAGCGCAACGTCATACATCGTGGGACCTCGGCTTTCAGACACTTGACCATAAACATCCTACCCAAAACACCATGATCGCAGCCTGAGACCTCAGCTGTCCGAAAAGACGGCGCGCAACATGTTGCGCCTGGCCATCCGTCGAGGGACGGCTATCATACCTGCACGATGCTCACTTCTGGGACCGGCAGTGTACGCCTCGATCGCTCAACATAGACGGACCTTCTTTGGCCTTGGAGAGATCGTGGGGGTCCTCGCTAATCCTGCAGAAACTATTCGCCAGCTCAAGGAATCGAAAGAGCTTCTGACCAAAGCTCGAGAAGAGACGGAATTGAGAAATGAGAAGAAGAGGATACCAAAGAAACATACTTTTTCCAAGTTGCCTGGATTTCATGGGCGGGAAAATGAGCAAGGTGAGCTGTTGCTTCGATCCACGAAAGGCACTGTGTTGACTAGACGATTCAGCGCTTCTGAGGAAGGTCCTCGCTGGGAATCCTCAGATGAATGTCATTTTTGGGGCTACTAGTGTTGGAAAGACTGCCCTACTAAGGCAGGTACTGGCTGGCGATGACTTTTATGTCATCAAGTTTGATCTGAGAATCAGTGGATTTGCGGATTTGAGGACGCTGTATCTTGCTCTTTGCGAGCAGTTTAAGAATCTCTTTGAGGAGGTGATGACAAATCGGCTCTAGATGTCGTAGGTGTGAGGCTAACGCAAGACCAGATGCATGATGAAGAAATGGAAAAGCTGGGTATTACTTTCAAGCATTTGACCCTCGATTTGGACGAGAAGGAAGAGAAGAATCCAGAGTTCAAAGTCACGGTAGCAGATATAGCAGATCTCATGGAGACTCTACAATCGTGCTTGCTCAAATACTGGGAATATGATCCGAAAGCCAAATTGGAAGCAAAAAGAGCGAAGGGACAGAACGGGAACAAATCAGACGACGACCAGCCGAAGCGAACTAGAAAAATCGACACTCAGCCTGATGAACCTGAGACTACGAAATCCAAAGAACGAACTGCGGAGCCTGAATCCGAGGAAGACAAAAAGGCAAAGGCGGAAGAGGACAATCTTTTCAAAAAGAGACCGATTGTCTTCTTCGTGGACGAAGCTCATAAGCTACCAGCACTCATTGACGACCAGCTCAGTCTCAAAGTCTTTCTTGACACACTTCTAGTCCTCACAAAACAAGACCGCCTATGCCACGTCATTCTCTCAACGAGCGACAGCTTCTTCCAACACTTCCTCCGCTCCATGAATGTAGGACACCATTCGCAGCTGATGACTATAGGGGACTGCACGAAAACCGAGACCCGCCAGTACTTCAAAGACGAGATCATGCCCACTGTCCCCGATGAGCTGAAATCAAAGGTCGATTTTGAAGAAGTGTACGCCGCTTTCGGTGGGAAACTCAGCCACATATCAGACTACATGAGCGTATGGATAAACAAATCAGGCCGATCCGTTACACCCTTCAACTCCGCGATCTTCACCCAGGCCTATACACTGCTCCAGTTCCACCTCACTCACGAATCCTTCGACACCTACTCCCCCCTCTCCACCGCTACAGCCTGGTCCAACCCGGAGGATGAAACTCAATTTTCTCGTAAAGATCTGATTTACGTGATGCGCAAACTGATCAAAGAGCCATATTCGCTGCCGTATTTTGAGCTTTGCAGAGACATCGGGACAGCGCAGGCCGATGGGATGATCAAGACTCGCGTGTTGGATCTGAGATGGACGGGTACCGTCAGTCCGGAGCAGGACTGGATCGAGAGGGTTTGGAGCAAAGATGGTGTCGAAAGACCGATTGTGTTGCCCATGACGAGGATTGTGAGGAGGGCTATGGAAGTTGTTTTGGGAGAGATTGACGCGGCGGAACATGGTGATAAGAAATCCTCTGCTGAACGGGAAGGTGAGGTAGTCCGGGGTGGAGGACCGCTCTATCGAGGAGACAGGGAGGCGTAAATTCATATTTGGGATAAGATAACTCCGAATTGGTATAGTAAGTTGTCATCTTGTCGTTTCTGGTCCTCTGATTGTTCTGTTTCACGAGAAAGGGTTGCTGAGTAAGGACAGGACAAGCGTTGAGGAGCTGTGGATCTTATGATGGAAGGCCATGGTAGTCAAGGCGAATGTCAAACTTTCATCATACTCAAGGTTAAGACCCACTTTCCGCTTTTCACCCAAGCAATCCCCCAAAGCAAAATGTCGAAATTTCGCCGGTTGATTTTGGAAGATCCATCTACATAAAGCCAACCAACACCGATCCCTCGAAAAATCAGTCGATCTCAGATTCGGCAAAAAGATAGAAGATGGAAACAAAAAGACAAAAATATACAGCAGCGAGGATTCGCTGATGATCACCCACCCAAGTACTACTTCGCCAATATCAAGGTCCTCTAGGAGTAGTTTTTCTTCTATATCAACTTACAAAATCACTTCCAGGTATATACGGCCACAGAATCAAGAATACAAGGATCCCCGTCATTCCTATTTAAGCTTGATATCGGCGAAGTAGTAGTTGGGTGGGTGACTACCAGCGAATTCTCGCTGCTGTATGTTTTTGCAGAGTTTTTTTTTCCTCTTTTGTCAACGATTATTTGGAGATTTGATTTCTTGGGAAGTAGGATGGGGTATGCGTCTTCTTTATTTTTCTCTTGGTTGTATGGCCTTATGTATCAGCCAACCATGTTGTGGTGGAATATAGTAGCGTTGAGAGCAAGGGATCAGAAGTTCAGCGAAGAACGTCTGCCAATCCAAGTACGAGTCGCGGAGCCAGCCGGTGTTTTTGAAGTCTTGTAATCGAGTAAGTAAATGGAGTAGATATTTAGGAAGAAGGTGTAAATATCGATATCTCAGGTAGAATAGTGAGGCTGAATCAACAACAAAGAGCAAAAAGAACACCCTCAAAAAGGCTCCCAAACGCAAAACCAATTCTCGGTCTTCGTATCGTACAAGTCACGAAAAGCGGTCCATAGAAGTTCTGGTATCTTACTCTCGACGTGATAACCAAGTGTCGATATCTCATCAAGTATGTATACTACTCACACCATACGTACCAGCCCTTTAAGAAATGAACTACTCGCGCATCGATATCTTATTCTTCACCACCATTGCCAACGTCTCGCGCGCAAGAGCAAACATTATATCCCGTAGTATCCCTTTATTCCAATCCTACCTACTCGATCCAGTACCTGCTTTACTACCTCGTGGTGTTTTACTTTCATCACACGAGTCATCGCTTGGTCTTGCAAAGGCGCTGTTACTATGTCATCATCAGGGCCAGTGCTCTTTCTCCATCGCGTGCTTCTTCAGACTTTGGAGATGCTTGATAACGCCAACGCCAACCCCTATTTACCAAAGCAGTAACTCACTTCACCGGCTCGAATTATCGGAGCCATTTCTTCAAGTTCAGGCGTCGGAATGATGGCAGGATGTGAGCGCTTGACTTGGAAATTCGCGATGCGGAAACAAGGTTAGTAATTGAGGGAGATACTAGATATTCCGACAAAGACGAAAACGGAACAGATACAGTAAGAAGCCAAGCATTTAACCCTTGAAGAGCGAGCGTAGTCACAAGACGAGCCATCAATACGGATAAAAAGCGGGCCGAATTTCAGCCCATTTCTCAGCCTAACTTCCACCATCTTTTCGCAAACCTGAATCTCCCTCTCTACCGCTTTCTGTACCGCGAGAACTAATATTCCAGAGAAATAGAATTGAAGCGCAGTATTGACTTACTCTCGATATCAATCTTGTACAATCTCAGACGGAAAGTTTGGGGTTAGTATTGTGAGAAACCCTGGTTGATGAAAAACCGGCCGGGTTTTTATCCACAATGATAGTGACAAGGACAACATAGACCGTTGCATTTGTTCACAAGAGATTCCCACAGAGAGAGTGTGCAATACGATTTTCGGATTCGGAAGAACGAGATACGACTAAGCTTACTATGGAGAAGTCTCTGCCCCAGAAGAACCGCGAGTCTTATTCTTCTTCTACAAGCTTTGAAATGGACAGCCCATCCCTCGCATCCGCCCATGATATGCAACTGCTGCAATAAACAAGACCGTCCTTGGACCTGGTCAATTCCTCCAACGCCGAGATATGCCTCTGCTAAACGCAACGACCCAAAAGCCGGTATCATGCAAAAAAACGACTTGGCCATCCACCCGTGGAAAAAGCTAGACCGCAATAATACCCCGAACATATATGCAGGATTTTAATCATGCCTAAAAGTACAATTCGCGCCTTTCTTACACTTTCCCTCCTTGAAAAATCGGCAAGGGTACAGAAACTTCTTCTCCGGATTTCCTGGGTTGTTGTTGTTGGTATTGTTTTTTGTCTTTTGTCGTTTGTTGCTTCGATTTCCATCACTGCTGTAATCAAGGTTGCCGTTCCGTTCCGCTTCGTATCCTTGCTCAAGCATGCGTTTGCGCTCAGGATCGACATAGAGCTCCGGCGTGTTGGAGGCAAGTGGCACTCCGAATGACTGCATCGTCTGAGGATTCAATTGGCCTTGCTGAAGAGATGCTAGGAGAGTGCTCAGGTCGAGCTGTGGCGGAGCAGCGGGGGGCGGAGCGTACTGCTGCGGGGCAGGTGGCTGCGCTTGAGACTGCACATGGCCATTCAGCGAAGCTAGAATATCAAACAACGGATTGGGAGGCTGAGCTTCGGGAGGTGGAGGCTGAGGCGCAGGTGCCGGTGCATAGTTCTGCAATTGAGCTGGCGCTGGTTGGTATGGATTGCTGGTTTGTTGCAGCAAATTCTGGATCGCAGATAGATTTTGGTCGCTAACTGGTAGGGGAGCGGGTTGCGTCTGAGGCGCAAGCTGCTGGAGAATTGCGTTGATATCGAACGCCGGTGCGCTTGGTACGGGTTGTTGGAATCTGGCAAGTCGGCGAACAATTGTCGCATCATCTGGCTCGCCAAAAGGCTTTGTCTCGACATTCTCTCCTGTATATGGATCAGCAGGCTCCCGCGGACATGGCGGTATGTCTGATTTGAATGCGTAGAACGCCATCAAAGTGGTTGCTTCGCGGCTCTCCTGAATCTGTCGCTCGGGCGACTCTGGTTTCAAGAGACCACCGCCGAAAGGATCGTAATTGCGTCCTCTATCATCCTGGCTGATGCGGGTGAAGTCTATTGGCGAGGGCTCCTTGAAATCAAAGAAAGTCTGCTCCATCGGTTGGTCGTCCTCCTCATCGACGTCGACATCCATCATTTCCATGTGCTGCTTGAACATTAGACCCTCCTTCTCCTTACCATCACGTACGTCTCGAGCATTATTGTTGTTCATCTCAGAGGGGTCGCGACTGAATTCACGAATTTCCACAAGCATTCCTTCTGGTTTCCACGTGACACGAAGCTTACGACGCTCCTCTTTTCTCAAGCGCTTTGCCTTTTGTTCTGCTGTCTCTGGGGGCCGCTTCGGATCGTCCGGCTTCTTGATGACTTCTGGTTCACGTGCCTTGGCCAGATTCGCCATTGTCTCTGCGAATGAGAAGCCCGACTTCATCGGCGCAGCAGGAGCGACAGCCGCCTTCTTCTCTGCTGCGCCATTCAGGTTAAGTTTCGCCTTGGCTGTTGAATTGGCGTTCAAAGCCGTCCCTGGCTTCTTGGAAGCTGATTGTAGACTCGAGAAGAAGTTGGTGGATGGCTTGGCAATGCTCTTTGGCTTCGTCGCTGCTGTTGCTGTGGAGGTCTTGTCACCAGTGACAGAGCCTGGTCGCTTCAAGAGTCCAAGTTTGGCAGCAGCCGAATCTTTTCCATTGTGTGCTACAGGTCCAGAAGAAATCCGTTTTGCTGGTTGAGCCGTCGTAGCGCCATCTGCCGGTCTCGGGCGTTTGACACCGGCAACAAGCTCTACTTTTGTGTCATTCTTTACCGGCTTTGGTGAACCTGTTGAAACCGGCTCATTTTCTTTTTTCTTCTTGCTTTCTGCGACCACATTTTCATTTATTTTTGTCACAAGTGCCTTGACTTCGGCGTCGCCCCGCTTCGAAAATCGTGTGAAAATTTTGTTCAAGCCGAGCTCCTCGACTATTTCGTTGTTCAGGCCCGTGGACATGGATAGATACTAGGGCGATAATTAATGCCATGATATTGCGCGAGAGTTTGGACGTGCAACATACTTTGAACAGAGTCTTGGTGAAAGGACCATCATGATCGTCCTCCCTGTTTCTTTCCAAGAGGAACGACTTAATGGTCATCATGAACGGCTTAGCAGTGCCAGATCTGTAATCATCACAATCAGCGTGGAACAGTGGGGATTATTTTGAGGTTGTGAAGAATGGTTTTGCGATCTATGTGTTGTATGATCTGAAGCGTCATAATCAACGTCTTCTCCCAAAGAGAAGGCAACTGTGAACAGTACATCATAGCACACGACCTATCTGCTGACCATCGAACGTAATAAGCTTTTCTTAGACATATGCAAACCGCATTCAGCTCACTAATTGCTATTTGCTTCAAAAAAGGCAGCAGCATTCGCAGGCCACTGATGTTCTGTTCTTGTGCCTTTCGGAAGCACTTATGATCATTACGCTGTGACAGCTGCAGTTTATCCGCTGAGAGGCAGGCAATATCATTCTTGACCGATTCACGTGTACACATCAAGAGAAGCGGGGAAATCGAGAGGCGGGGAGATACGTACGCTCGGATCAAGTCCTGATGACCAAACTCAATCGCAGTGTCCAACGCAACCTTCATCATGTCTCTCTGGTTTTTGACGCGATCTCGGAGCATAGGGAGTTCGCTGTCCTTTTTCGCATCGGCTGCCTCTTTAACAGCTTCGCTATCCTTGTTCCAACGCTCGCGTATAGTCTTGATGAGGTTCCAGAAATTTTTGAGACCTAATCGAAGAGCTTCATTTTCAACGTACACATTACGAGGCAAGAACACAGCTTTGGCAGAGTCATATCGGGTGGCACCAATGGCATCCTGTGGGCGGTCACCTGGCAGCGGAAATTTTTCCGGCTCAGGCTCCGAATCATAGTCAGAGTCACTGTCGTAATCAGATGAATCGGATTCGCTGGACACGGAGACTGGGGATTGGCCTGCAATATTTGGGCGATATTTTGGCACATGGATCTTCTTTGTCCGCTTGGCGATTTTGGCTAATTCGCGCGTCAGCGTGGTGAGACTTGATAAGTAACTATTCATTCTACCTTTTAGTGAGGGATCCGCCCCGGACATCAGAAGTAGCTCATTTTGCGATTTGCGGGGAATGTATTGTGGGATTGTGGCTGCATGCAGATCAGTACGAGGAAACAGGACAATGCGGGGAACATAAACAGACCTTTGTTTATTGGAAGGTCAACGGGAATGCGTCCCAGAGCGGCATAGTGATGCAGCTTGACAGAGTTTGTTGCTTTCAGAAGTTCTTGCAGAGGCGTCATTTTAAATTCACCTTCGGTCACTGCCTTGGGAGGTTTGAGCATCGTGGACACAGTGCCGGGTTGCTGGAACTGATTAGACAACTGTGAAAAAGTATGGTCGAGCTGTAAGGATATTTTTGAAGGTGGAAAAGAGAAGCAGCATACCTGAGTTGGCGGTGTTTGGACTGGGCGATTTCCATTGAGGTAAGCGTTTGCGTGTAATGCGGCAGGAGCGATTGTGGTTGAAGGTGCTGCTGAAGAGTACATGGGCATCGTCTGTCCAAAGGATCGACCGTGCTCTCCAACGGACGTGACCATGGAGGGATCCAAGGAGTGACTGTACTGTTGCTGCTGGAGTCCATGGCTGGCATATGGGTTGTTGTTTTGGAACGGAGTCGACGACGATGTCGGAGGCGTGACCGCAAAGTAGCTTCTCGCAGAGGGATTGACGAAGGCAGAAGGATTCTGGTGAGGTGACGCATAAGAAGTGGAGGCGACAGGATGTTGCCAAGCCGGAGTATGTTGATATGCGGCAGTGTTGTATTGGGAGTGAGGGTCGGACAGATCGGAGTCAGCGGTCAAATTTGCGCCGTAGCCTTGACCGTGAGAGTAGAAATTATTATAGTTGAAGCCATCGTTCGCATTGTCGAACATGCCGTTTTGCAGACTTTGGTCACGTGGGTTCTGAGCCATTGGGGGCTAATTTCAGAAAGTGAATTGATTGACAGTAGGTACGGAGAGGAGAGGGCGCAGTTCCACCGAGTGGGCGGAGCGGAGAGTGCCCTAGTGTCCCTGGTCCCTGGTCCCTGTTCTTTACGCTAAGAGCATTCACGGTATAGCGTAGCCGTTGATCTGGTCCGAATTGGGTTTGGGCTGTCTTGGTAGGATGGCGGCTAGATGAGCTGCCTGGGGCGCCGGCTTGCGTTTGCCCTTGTAATCTGTCGGGCCTGCCTTGTCCTTGGTGCTTTGGGTGAGACGTGTCCCGACTCCTGCAGATGTGCCTCGTGCCTCTCGTTTGATTCGACACACCCAGGCTGATGCTCTCCCGTGCTGTCTGACTGTTTGGATCGCCTTCCCTTAGGCTGTCTCCGCGTGTGAGGGCAGAGTGATACCGTCGCCGCCTTCTTCAAGTTGGCAAGCCCAGATATGAGAATCCGTTGCTAGCAGTACCAGAGTGAATGGGCACGCCTCTCCAACGCAGAATGAGGGCAAAGAGCGAGTCTTTGTGCGTCTTTGATGCGTTGTATCCTCACTTGTCACCAGGGCTGCACTTTCTCTCTGATCGGCCGCTTTGGTCCGTCAGTCCAGTCCAGTCCAGTCCAGTCCAGTCAGTCCTCCACGTCTCACTGCCTTCAGAATGCGCTCGCTTCTCATCAGTCTGCCATTAACGCTGGAGAGCACCAGACAGCGAGCAGAGATCAGTTTGAGGTATGCTATGCACTTATTAAGACGCGGTCAAGTCAAGAGAGGAAAGTGTGCAAGGTGGGAGATGTGGGCGATTTTGGGGAGGGAGTTGTTGGATCGAAGGATGCGCCCAAACGAGGAGCCCTTTTTGTCACCGCGCGGCGAGGCACTAAGGCACCCGTCACGTGCATCCATCAAAAGATGTACGCTGTCAGGTACTACTAGTAGTACTGGGTATCTGTAGAACACTGCTATATACATACCCACGACCCAAGACGAACTGCGTCTGCCTACAATACTCGAACACACAGCTTCTAATCCACATACGACGCTTCTTCTGCACATGAGGTAGCTCCTACTTCTGGCTGGTCCACAGCCAACACCTTCACCATGTCCCATTCACAGACACTCCGTGAACGACAAGTAGGTCGGTGGTGCCGCATACTTGTTGGCCACTCGAAAGCTCTATGGCTAATACTATTGAATATGTAGCTTCCATAGAAAGAATCCTCAGTCTCAACCATGAGCCTGCCGCAAAGTACGTCCGATGCGATCGGTTCGATTCGAGTCCTTTTCTAATCCCTCTCCCAGCCCTGACCTGGAACACAATGCCAATGGATTTCTCCCAGAAGGCATGCCTATCATACAAGACGGGGCGCCGATATGGAAAGTCTTGGTCTTCGACAATCTGGGAAGGGATGTCATTAGCAGCGTCATGCGCGTGAACGACCTGAGAAGTTGTGGAATTACGATACATCTGTACGATACGCACACCAAGGCTTTAGGCATTCTTCTGCTTATATATATTGACAGGAACATAAACACCACGCGGCATATGATCCCAGATGTCCCCGTCATTTACCTTGTAGAACCTACAGCAGCCAATCTACAAAAGATAGTCGACGACCTTTCACGATCCTTATACTCCCCTGCCTACATCAACTTCCTCTCCAGCATACAACGACCGCTTCTCGAAGAGTTTGCTACCCAAGTCGCCACGTCCGGTGTGGCTGACCATATTTCACAACTTTACGACCAATATTTAAATTTCATTGTCAGTGAGCCAGACCTGTTCAGCTTGGGCATGGGAACGAGCACATACTGGACCATGAACAGTGCAGCTACTTCTGATGAAGAACTGGACTCTGCAGTAGACAGGATTGTCTCTGGACTTTTCAGCGTAGTTGTGACCATGGGTTCCATACCAATCATACGATGTCCTAAAGAGGGCGCAGCAGAGATGATCGCGGCAAAGCTTGACCGCAAACTTCGGGTGAGTACTTTCCGATCTCGTGAATTACTAAAGATTCGGATACTGACATCGGTCAGGACCACATTCTCAACTCAAAAGATAGTAACCTCTTCTCAGGAGCCCAAAAAGGTGGTCCTGCAGGAGCGCTCGCGTCAAGACCCGTACTAGTAATCGTGGACCGTAATGTCGACCTCGTACCGATGCTTTCACATTCGTGGACCTACCAATCACTTGTACATGATGTTCTGAAGATGCGGCTCAATCAAATCACGGTGGAGGTGCCGGATGACAGTGGTAATGGCAAGCCAGTCAGGAAGCACTACGATCTAAAGTCTAATGACTTCTTCTGGGCGAAAAATGCACCATCCCCATTTCCCAATGTCGCAGAAGACATTGACGCACAACTGCAGAAGTACAAGGAGGATGCGGCAGAGGTCACAAGAAAGACGGGTGCTACATCGTTGGAGGATTTACAAGCGGACACAAGTGCATCCGCACAGCATTTGAAGGCAGCACTCACTCTTTTACCAGAACTGCGGGAAAGAAAAGCTATACTTGACATGCATATGACAATCCTTTCGGCCTTGCTTCAAGGCATCAAAGATCGTAAGATCGACGAATACTGCCAAATCGAAGAAACCATGGTCTCTAAATCGATGAGTAAAAACGCTCTCCTCGACCTCATCCACTCTAAGGACAAGGGTGAACAACCTCTCGACAAACTCCGACTGTTCATAATATGGTACTTGTCAGCACCTGAGGACCTGGCCCGAGGCGACTTTGACCAGTTCTCCAAAGCTCTCCAAGAAACAGGCTGCGACATCTCATCCCTCGCCTATATCAAACGCGTCCGTCAAGTAACGCGCTCGACAATGATGTCCTCAGTGCCCACTTCGGGGCCCGCGCAAACCTCAACGTCAACGGACCTCTTCAAAGGCTTCTCTGCCATCTCCTCGCGTCTCACCTCCGGCCTCAAAGAAGCTGGCATCGGCGCTAACTTCGACAACCTGGTATCAGGTGTCAAGAGCTTTCTGCCGCAGAACAAGGACTTGACATTGACAAAGATTACGGAGAGCTTGATGGATCCGCAGAATGCTTCTAGTGCAGCCATTGCGATGACGGAGGGCTATCTGTATTATGACCCTCGATCGGCGAATGCCAGAGGCAGTATGCCGCCTGCGTCTGCTGCCAGGAGCGGACAGACGGGCGCCGTCAACCGGGGTATCGAAGCTAGCTTCGGGCAGAGGCGACAAGGTTTCACCGAGGCAATTGTCTTCACTGTCGGCGGTGGTTCGGTGAGTCAACTACATCTGCACGCCCATGTTTCCGACGGTGACTGATTAACGAGAACAGATTGACGAGTACGGTAATCTGCAGGAGTGGGCGCAGAGGACGAGCAATGGCGGTGCACCCGGTGCCACTCAGACGAGACGTATCGTCTATGGCAGCACTGAGATTGTCAATTCTGAAGACTTTATCAAGAATGAGTTGGAGAGGTTGGGCAGGGAGAGTACATAGTATATGCTTGGAACCGAGATTATGTAGTAACGATATCGGACTGCAATACAGTCATCATATTCTCGGGTACAGTATTTCTGCTGGGTACTGAACTTTTTTCCCACAGTCGCGTTGGTCTGGTAAGTCCACATCCAATTGAGACAAAATCTGATTCCGCAGGCACAAATCTCAACGCACACATGTTTTCACATTTCCCTCAACGTACACATGTTTCGACATTTCCCATCACGAACAGCAAGACGGGAAGAAATTCTCATCTCAGCGTGATGAGACGACTCAGGTGGTAAAACTGCGATTCTACGTGTCTATTACTTGAAAATGTCATGGATATTGTTGACGCTCCCTCGTATTCCGTCCCATCCCATGCCATGCTATCAATCGATCTCCTCATATGCTTCACATATGCTTCACATATGCTTCACACCATCATTCTAACTACATGACAAGAAATTCCAAACTCACATCTCCACATCCACACGCTCATTCTCCCCAACCTCGATCTCCATCCCCCTCCCCACTCTCTCCAGCCTAGAGAGCGCACCAATACAAATCAGAACCTCCTCTCCATCCCCACCCACTTCAAGCCGCCTCAACTTCTCCTCCAAGCAGATTTTGATCCTCCGACTCCAGGCACCGAACAAATTGGAATCAATACCTTGATCGAATGTACTGACCCTGGCGGCAGAGTCCGCGTCGCAGTCCCACGGCACGCTGCTGATCAAGTCGAGTGTGTTGAGGCGTTCAAGATTATGCGTGATATCCTCGAGTGAGACACTTTTGTTCAAAACGAACTTGTGCATTTGCTGCTTTTCTGGGACCCGTTCGAGAGGCAGAAGTGAGGACTTACTTCTCTTCCCGCCTTCGGTGGTTCGACGCCGTTTGGCGGGTGGACGGGAGCCATCGTCATCATCGACTCGCCTTGGATTCTCTGAGCGTGCCGCTTGGCCGCTGTTTGGCCTGGAGCGAGTGGAGCGAGTGACGCTACAACCCATTTCTCGGAGCGTCTCAGGTACTGCTTCATTCCCGCCCAGCCTTGCGTTGAATTCATGTAACATGGCATCACTGCTTGGCGCCGTCGCTTCAATAGGTTCACCTTGTATGACTAATGGTGTGTCCTGGACTGATCTCTGGGACGCTATTCCACTAAAAGCATCCCGGATATCCTTGTTGCTGCGATTGCCCTGCGACTTTGACTTCTTTCTCGGCCACGAGGGCGGTCCGAAGTCCCAATTTGAATCCTTCATAGGATTGACGAACGGTGTGTGGATATTGGCTTTCGGCCGCTTTGGTCGCGATTTCGTCGTAGATTCAGGAATGTCTTCCAGCAATGTCCCGCAAACAGGCGAGGAAGACGCATGTGGTGTCGGATATCCATACGCAGCAACTTGCGAGTGTCGCGTTCTCGTAGCCAGTGGCGCACTAATCGTGCCGTCTCTATGCTGGTTTATCGCTGTCCATGAGCTTACCGGAGTGACAGGTGAATGCCTTAGACTAGAACGAGCTGGCGTGAAAAGAGAGCTGTCGTCCCTCATGCTTGTCGAGTGTTGCACTGGCCTGACACCATTGGCATCGTTAGTCGAGTTCGGTCGAACAGGAGCGTTCATCTTCGCAATGGTCCATGGGTTGATTTCACGCGCAGCTTCCCTGGAATCTACAGCGCTCTCTTGGGTAAGCGGTCTGTTCTCGGAGTTGGCTAACAGTTCGAGGTCTTCCTCATCGCATCCATACATGTTGGATCTCCACGCTGGTGTATGGGCGCGATGCTCCAGAAAGCTCATCTCTTCATCATCCAGCACGATCTCCTCTCCAAAGTCATCCTCAACGGTGTCAGCTATCTGAGGCTCCTGCGACATTTGAGCCTCTGGCGATGGCTGTCGCTGACGAGGTTGGAGAGGCGTGATGGTCTCAGAGTGGCGTGAGATGTCGACCTGGGATTGGGTGAGGATGGATTGGGCAGTTTCTTTCTGCTCCTGTACTGGGTAGATGGCAGCAAAGAGTTCTGTGACAGCAGCGATGACTTTTCCACTATCATCAAAGAGCACATCATCCTTACTGGGCTCAATGTTGGGATCATAACTCGCTATCGGACAAATTATGTTGAGACAGAGAAACGGATCCTTGATCGAGTCAAAACTGTTGCTGCTCTTCTTCATTTTCTCCTTGAACAAGCTAATGATCTGTTTCATGGTTCCGCGCGCAGTCGTCATTGGTCGGCAATCAACAGATAAAAATTGGCCAATGTTGCTGATCTTTGCTGACACTGCTTCTGGAGCTGGGCACAAGGCTTGGAGCTCGAAGCCGTGGGAATGAAGGACATGCCATGAGCATTGCGAAGTGCAACAGTTTCCGAAAAGCTTGAGCGCAGCATCTTGAACCGAGCTTGAACCAGCTCTGGGTGCGTAGAGAAAGTTGCCAGTCGCCGTCTTAGCCTTCAACACTTTCAGAGAAAATCTGATGGATGGTCTCGCCAGAGCATAAGATTTTAACATCCGTTTTATTTTGGCTAAGATCTTGGTTGCCGCTTTGAGTGCCGTCTGCTTCCGGACCGGCAGACTGCTGAAGAAGTCAGTAGCACGGACGGTTGTGCCGACTGGATGTGATGCAGTCTCTCTCCTGCTGCGATGTCAATCCAAATGTTAGCAGGAGAAGAATCGAACATACGCTTCTACCTCGCCTGTCTTTGCGACTATCAATTTCAACGCAGCCATCTCCCCGTCGACACGAGTGGTCACCGACAGACTTCCGCTCAAATTGGCAAGACTGTGCAATGCTTCACCACGAAATCCGAGCGATGTACCGCCAAGTTTGAGAAGGTCCGAAAAATCAGAAATCTTACTTGTGGTGTATCTCCTACAGACTATGGCACGATCTTCCGGAACGATGCCGTGACCATTGTCGGTGACCTGAATGATATCGAGGGAGTTGGCAGCGACTTCAATGGAGATGGAAGTAGCTCGAGCGTCAATGGAGTTGTCGACCAGCTCCTTGACAACCGAGGAACTGTCAACGAGAACTTGACTGCTACCTATGCGATGGACTGTGGATGGTGGCAAGGCCTTGATGGATGCTACCATGGACATATTGACATATTAGTGATGACTAAGGTGGCGATTCGAGGGGGTTTTGAAGCAGTAGATTCTTGTAGATTCAGGTCTTCAAAGTCCCATCTCAACTTTCTGCCGTCGAAGGCAGGAGCGACTACTTGAAGTCACGTGTCTTCCGCTTTCAGGAGCAGCACGGATTCCGAGGCTACTACCTTGAATTCATCAAGTGAGAGAGGGAGAGGAACTTCTTTATTAGACTTCTTCTCACCGAGAGTTCTGTTCTAAGCGAACACTAGCAGTATTTGAGTGGTATAATGCCGATAGCCACAATGCTTCCATAGCCAAGCCGCATCACAAACGCCGAGCTAATGCGAGTGAGTATATACACGAATTGAGACATAGCAGTGACAGATAACGGATCGTCGTGGTCTGCCGTCTGGAGCAGGACAGGACCGCCTGCGTATCACGAGGATGGAGGGTTCGAGCCCTTGCCGCCTTTCCAAAGCGCGTCCGGTAACCAGAAAAGCATCGAGGTTCTGTTCGCTGGTGCTTCCTGGTCTTCTACTGGTGCCGCAGTGCTGGCTGGCGGCGCTGCTTTTGCAGTTCCTGGCCCCTTGTCGACGTCCACAGGCTTTGCGACCTCCACTTTTGGCGCATCTACAATTTTCGAAGATTGTGTGACCAGCTTCGCCTTCTCTTGTTCTTCCCTATGATGTTGCGTTTCAGCATGAGTTATGGCCTCGATCCTTGTCCTCGCGGCCGCCGGGTCGAATGGCTTCTTCTTGAGAAGAGCATCGATCTCTTCCTTTAGCAATGCCATTTGGACTTTCATTTCCTCCCGCTCCTTTTCCGCCTCTTCCAACTTTTGATTGACATCGGCATCTTGCTTCTTGTCTTTCCTGTCCCGCCGCCATGCTTCAAGTAGTATGAGACCTCCGGCAACGATGAAGAGGAACGTTTCTGCGATGAAATTTGCTCCAGAGTCTATAGCCTTCGCTTCTGAGAGCGGCCGTATACGTGGCGGCTTGATGGATGATTTGACATGCTCTTCGACATGTTTCCGCTCCTCCTTCTTTTCCGCCTCTTCTGCTTTGATCTCCGCCTCGGTCTTCACAGTAGGTATAGCATCTTGTTGACGTTTCTTTTCCGCCTCTTTCAATTCGCGAGCAATCTGACGGTCAATGGCAGCGGGATCCTGTAGTAAGCCGAGTCTCATCCTCATGTCGATTCTGTGGAGTCTTTGCGCAAAGTTGACTGCGATTTTTCGGAATCGTTCGTGTTCGCGAGCATTGCGTTTGATGTAGTTCTGGCGATAAGAGGATCAGTGTACACTATTTGCTATACATGAGCGCGACGTACTGCCAGAGGCTTCGCCAACGTTCGCACCGCCAACGAGCCGAGTTTAAAAGTCAACGACATGATTTGATCGTGAAGATGAATCAGTCTCTAAAGTCTTGGGTGTTCTGCTGAGCGCAACATTCTTGTTTTGTCTTCAGTCTAACATAAGACCGAGATCAAGTCTGCGTGAGTGTTGAGTTCCCGCGTTACTCTTGCGGTGATGATGTTCGCGTCATCCCATGGGTTGTTCAAGTGGCAGCCTCGAGGGTGAAAATCGGAGCTAGCCGGGGTGTTGGCGATTCATTGGCCACAACTCTCAAAAGCCTCTAGCTCTGTTTACAAGGTGTAAACAAAAGACCGGATTCATATGAGACCAAACTCAATCAACCATCCTTCACCGAATTCGCTCGCTCCAGCAGCGACATAGACATAATGTCCATGCTAGCTGATCCACCACCTGCAATTGTGCAGGAGCCGAAGGATATTCACTACATCACTGGCGACAAACTGGGCAACGGCGGCTTTGCTATATGCTATCGCGGCGAGCTATGCCAGAAGAACAAGCCCACGGGGAAGATTATCGCACTCAAGATTGTCAAGAGCCAGATGGATAGAAGGGTTATTCAGAAAGTCCGTGGTCGTGCTATACTCTCGAGTCGCAATACTAATCTACCTCTCACAGTTCGTAACTGAATTACAGCTCCACTCCAAACTCAGTCACCCAAACATTGTCGAATTCTACCGCGCTTTTTCCTTTGGAGAATGTACCTACGTTGTCCTCGAATTGTGCCACAATGGCTCCCTCGCCGACGCCCTGCGCAAGCGCAAGTTCTTTACTATGCCTGAGATACGGCGTTTTATCATCCAAACATGCGGCGCAGTAAAATACCTACATGGCAGGAATATCGTACATCGCGACTTGAAGACTGGCAACATATTCCTGGACAAAGGAATGAATGTTAAGGTCGGCGACTTTGGTCTTGCTGCTGTTCTGGTGTCGAAACATGATATTGGGATGAGACGGACCACAATGTGCGGAACGCCTAATTACCTTGCACCAGAGATCTTGGAAAAGACGGGACATAACGAGAAGGTTGATCTATGGGCGGTCGGAATCATCGCGTAGGTTGACTGCACACATACTGGAGCGTGAACTTACAGGATTAGATACACATTGGCTGTCGGGAAAGCACCCTTCCACGCATCGAATAAGGAGGAAATTTACAAGAAGGCACGGAAAGGAGAATACGAATGGCCTGATGTATCGAAGCATCAGAACGACATTTCCAATGACCTCCGAGATCTGGTCAGCTCGCTGCTAGTGCACGAGGACGAACGCCCAAGCCCTGATCAGATTGTCAGTCATGCCTTCTTCAAGACCAATTTTGTTCCGGAAACCCTCGAGAGCAGCTGCACGACACGCAAGCCAGTATTTTCAAACATCAAGCCCCCAAGTGCAGAGACGATACGCCGAGGATATTCAGATTCGTGGCTAAAAGTTTGCAAGCAATCTGGAGTTGGCGAATACGCGCCGGGAAAAACATTTCCGCTTCATGGGAAGAAGTCGGTGTCTGTGGTGAAGGATTGCGAGAAAGAGATGGCGGCTGGTAGATCGCCAATGGTTCCGATACCTGAGGGCACCGTCTATTTGCCATTCCCAGAAAGAGTGAATATTTTGGAAAACCAAGTGAATCAACTGAGCGAAATCTCAGAGGAGCGAGATTCATCAGGGGAGGGTCCGCATCTAATTGAAATCAATGCCAGCGATCGTTCGAACAAGGCCGTCCCTCGAGCGAAGGATCCTCCTCCACCGCGGCACCACTTACAAGAGAATGTGGACCCTATACAGGCATCAATGGCACCGCCTGCCGCAATCAAGAGAACGAATAGTCGAAGGACGAGACTGGAAGCAGAGGCTGATGCAAAACCATCAGTGTCGAGTCAGCCATCGCGAGACCAGTCTGCATCAGCGCAGCCTCGAACAAGACCGGCTTCATTCAGATACGCGCCGCGAGTGGAAGTTGCACGCATGGAACCCGCCGCACCTGAGATGGAAGCAGAACCGGCTTCTAGACAGACATTTCGTGAGCAGGCGGCAGAGCCAAAATCCAGACCCACGTCAGTACGACATGCAAAACGCGAAGAGGCTGAGCCCATGGAGGTCGTCGATGAAAAGCCACTCATACGCAGGGAACCGACTCGAAGGGAACGACCAGTGAGGACACAGTCGGTGAGTTCCAGACCAAGGCAGGCGTCTCGAGAGCAAGCGCCAGCTCAGGTGGAGGCGGTGAGCAGACCAAGTCCCCCACTGGTCTCAGCGCCTCCACTACGCAGATCACGCTCGGTGCGAACAGGTTCTGCAAGCAACGAAGTGTCCAAGAAACAGGCAGCCATCGATGTTATTTCGATATCAGACGAGTCGCCAAGCGAAAGTGACGAGAATTCGATTCCAGATACATCCTTCACGGATCCCGCGGTAGTCTTGGCTAGGGCAGCAAAACTCCGCGATAATATTGCTTCGGCCTTGGCTGGAAAGTCGGGTCTGCCTAGACGAGCAAGTACTCCACCTAAACTACCCTTTGTCAGCAAGTGGGTGGATTATGCTCGCAAACATGGGGTTGGCTATGTTCTCGAGGACGGAAGTGTTGGGTGTCTGTTCAACGCGACGAGCAAGCATCGAGTCACCCATGTTGTTGTGAACAATGGATACTCTCATCTCATGGCCGTTGGAAACGACTTGGATGCCGTGGGACGAGTGCCATTGGAATTTTACAGCCATCTCGAGAACGATGAGTTGGTGACTGCGTCTGTGGAGACGGATCGCAAAAGACACACGATGATTTTATGGGCAAAGTTTGGAAAATACATGTGCCAAAACTTGGGAGAAGCGCAGAAACAAATACGTCCTCGGAACAATAAGGGCGGTTCGTTGTTTATGCGATATTACCAGAGATTGGGCAGTGTAGGCATCTGGGGATTCAGCAACGGATGCTTCCAGGTATGTTTAAGATACTAGGCACTACACCTTGAGATCTCCTCGTCTAACAGCACGCTCCCAGTTCAACTTCCCCGATCATACCAAGCTTGTTCTTTCGTCGGATGGCAGATTTTGCAACTTCACCTGTCTTTCGCCTGAAGCCATGGCGCACTTGCATGAGCATAATGATTTACCTTTCAAGTTCATCAAGACACGGAACGTCCTTTCCGGAACTTTGGGCTCGATGCTGTATGGCGATGCGAAGACGGTCCATCTCACAGAAGCCAATCTCTTACGCCAGAAATTGGCCTTTGTGGTCGATGTTGTTGGGCAATGGGTTAAAGGTGGTGGGCTAGGTTGCTGTCCTGATTCAAGGGTACAACGACATCCGTGGACGGGACCGCGATTGGAGGATGGGAAGAAGGAAGAATGGATCACCGTTGGTCGGTTTGGTGGTGACAGTCGTGCTTGAGCATTTCCTGGCGTCTAGTTTTGGTCTAACAGGCGTTTTTGAGTGTTGGGCATGCGGCGGAGTCTGGGCATCGGAGGTGTTTGGTTGCGAGCCACTATTTCATGACCATGAGAGCGTAACGCATTGTTTCGGAGCTGTTGCCTTGAAGCGGCGCACGTGAGGCATTATACATTACCTACTAGTAGATTGATTGCGCGTACCCATTCGTGGCCCTGTGAGATTTACATAGATGGTGGCGGAGGCTGAAGAATTTGTGGACTGCCGTAGAGGAGTCCACGTCACTGGACATTCACAGCTTATGAAACCCACCGCATCCTTGCATACTGAGCGTGAATGCGTATGCGCAGCAGTCCAAAACCCAACCTCCCGATACCATTCCCCTCCTACCCAACCTGTTGTGGCTCTTGACGAGGATACCGCCATTTTCTATCTCCAAAGGCACGACCACCGAGTCTTCATGTGGGCACTAGTAGCAACTAGATACTATACAACCACAACAACAATCACACGACCACGGCGCAGTTAGGCCGCAACCACAATGGTACACAATGCTCCCTCCCCTCCACTCCAATCCTCCTCCTACCACCGAATCCAATCCTTACCGTCAAACCCCCTTCATAGACGTCGCTAACAAAGGCAACAGGCAGTGACCAAGCGAGCCGGCCGCAAAAAGGACCATGCAGGAGGAGGCAAGAGCCACAGAGAAGAAAGAGGGGGAGGAGGCGGCGGTGTCAAGCGCGCTGTTTTCGAGAGCACGAAGAAGAAGGAGGTGGGCGTCAGTGATTTGACGCTTATCAGTAAGATTAGTAACGAGGCTATCAATGATAATCTGAAGAAGAGGTTTGAGAACGCGGAGATTTATGTGAGTTCATAATGTTCTTTGTGGGGCTGGCGAGAAGCGTGAGGAGCGTGCGACGAGGACGAGGAGAGGGAGAGAGCGGGAGCGAGGGTGGAATTGAGATGAGGACATGCGTGCGGGCTTGCTATCATTCCATTCACTGCTGACGGGGCAACATAGACATATATCGGCAATGTGCTGGTCTCCGTTAATCCCTTCCGCGACCTGGGAATCTACACCGATGCCGTCCTCGACAGTTACAAAGGCAAAAACCGCCTCGAGATGCCCCCTCACGTCTTCGCTATCGCCGAATCCTCTTACTACAACATGAAAGCCTATGGCGAGAATCAGTGTATAATCATATCTGGCGAGTCAGGAGCAGGTAAAACCGAGGCGGCAAAACGGATAATGCAGTACATTGCCAATGTATCGGGCGGCAGCAATTCCTCTATCCAAGAGATCAAGGACATGGTTCTTGCGACAAATCCACTCTTAGAAAGTTTCGGAAATGCAAAAACATTGAGAAATAACAATTCGTCGCGATTCGGAAAGTATCTTGAGATTCAGTTTAACAGCCAGGGAGAACCGGTGGGAGCCAATATCAACAATTATTTGCTGGAGAAGTCGAGAGTGGTTGGGCAGATTATGAATGAGCGGAATTTCCATATCTTCTACCAGTTCACGAAGGCGGCTTCGTCGAATTATCGCGGTATGTGGCAACGATCGGCAGACGCTGTGGCACAAGTCACGTACTTACACTGACTCTACAGAACTCTTTGGGGTCCAGGAGCCAAAATCATACATTTACACGAGTCGATCTAAATGCTTCGACGTACAAGGAATCGACGATCACGCTGAATTTAAGGATACACTGAATGCCATGAAAGTTATTGGCCTCACACAGGCGGAACAGGACGATATCTTCAGAATGCTTGCGGGCATACTCTGGTTAGGCAATATCTCTTTTGTGGAAAACGAGGAAGGAAATGCAGCCATCGCGGACCAATCTGTGGTCGATTTTGTGGCATACCTCCTCGAAGTTGAATCAGCTCATGTCCACAAAGCCTTGACCACGCGGGTCGTGGAGACCAGCCGAGGTGGACGACGAGGATCCGTTTACGATGTGCCACTGAATCCAGCGCAAGCAGGTGCGGTCCGAGATGCTTTGTCCAAGGGTATATATTTCAACCTTTTCGATTGGATCGTGCAGCGCGTCAATATGTCGCTGAAAGCGCGAGGAGCGATGTCCTATTCAGTCGGAATTCTGGATATCTACGGATTCGAAATCTTCGAGAAGAACAGTTTCGAGCAATTGTGCATCAACTACGTCAATGAGAAACTGCAGCAAATCTTCATTCAGCTCACTCTCAAGACGGAACAAGAAGAGTACGCTCGTGAGCAAATCCAATGGACGCCCATCAAGTATTTTGACAACAAGGTTGTGTGCGAGTTGATCGAAGAGAGGAGACCGGCGGGTGTCTTTGCGATACTGAACGATGCCTGTGCAACTGCTCACGCCGATCCGGCTGCAGCTGATCAGCAATTTGTGTCTAAATTAAGCGCGCTATCATCAAACCCCAATTTCCAGCCACGACAAGGGCAGTTTATCATCAAACATTACGCGGGAGATGTCGGCTATGCCGTAGACGGAATGACCGACAAGAACAAAGATCAGCTCCTGAAGGATCTGCTCAACCTGATTGGACAAAGCACCAATCACTTCTTGCACACGCTTTTCCCAGCTCCGGTGGACCAAGACAACAAGAGGAGGCCGCCGACAGCAGGTGATAAGATCAAGGCGTCCGCCAATGACCTCATGGCAACATTGATGAAATGCTCACCTTCGTACATCCGTACGATCAAACCCAACGAAAACAAATCTGCGTCAGAATACAACTCGGCCAATGTTCTCCACCAAGTCAAATACCTGGGTCTGCAGGAAAACGTTCGAATTCGAAGAGCAGGATTCGCGTACCGTCAGACTTTCGAAAAATTCGTGGAGCGCTTTTACCTCCTTTCGCCAAAGACATCGTATGCAGGTGATTACACGTGGACAGGAGACTATCTATCTGGGACCAAGCAAATCCTGAAGGACACGAGCATTCCGGTGGAGGAATACCAGATGGGTGTTACGAAAGCATTTATCAAGACCCCTGAAACCCTTTTTGCATTAGAGACAATGCGCGACCGCTACTGGCACAACATGGCGATCAGGATTCAGCGAGCTTGGCGAAACTACCTTCGTTACCGAATCGAATGTGCTATCAGAATCCAGCGCTTTTGGCGACGTGTCAATGGCGGATTCGAGTTCATCCAGCTCCGTGATCAAGGCCACAAAATCCTGCAAGGCAAGAAGGAGAGGCGGCGCTTCAGTCTGCTGGGCTACCGTCGATTCATGGGTGACTACATGGGCATCCAAAATAGAGGCGGGCCTGGTGAAATTATCCGACAAGCCATCAATCTGGGCAGCTCGGAGCAAGTATTATTCTCTTGCCGTGCAGAGACTCTCGTATCCAAGTTGGGACGGTCCAGCAAACCAGAAGCTCGCATCCTGGTCCTTACTAATAAGAGCGTTTACCTTGTCAAACAAGTTCTCGTTCAAGGACAAGTCCAGATTCTCGCGGAAAGAACGATTTCAAATGGTGCGATTAAGTATATCAGCTGCTCGACACTGAAAGACGACTGGTTCTCGATTGGCGTCGGTTCGCCGCAAGAGGCGGACCCACTCGTCTGCTGTGTTTTGAAGACAGAGTTTTTCACGCACCTGCGAAATGCCAACCGGGGCTCGCTGGATTTGAGGGTCGGACCCACGTGAGTTTTGATGCCCAGCACTTTATCCCTTTTCCTTTGCGCGTACGAATATCTGATATGGCTGAAACTTACAATTGTATGCAGGATTGAGTACAACAAGAAACCTGGAAAGCTGGCCCAAGTCAAGGTTGTTAAGGATGCGAACGTTCCTAGAGACGACCTCTACAAGAGTGGAACGATCCACACGAGCCAGGGCGAACCGCCTAATTCCGTTTCGAAAAAGACGCCTAAGGGCCGACAGATTGCTGCAAAGCCCATTACGAAGGGTAAGCTTCTGAAGGCTGGTGGACCCGGTGGTGCGAATGGACGTCTATCTAGCAGACCAAAGCCGACGCCCCAGGCCATGCCGCTCCCTGGTGCCAGTGCGGGCCAGGGTCGACCTGTACCTCAACCTGCTCCGGTTGTGAAGCCGGCGAATAGCGGATTCGTTGCGCAATCACGCGTCGAGTCCAACTCTTCTGCTGTGAGGGCACCGCCGCCACCGCCTCCTCCTGCCGCGCCGCCAGCGGTGAGAGAATCAACGTACAAAGCCGTGTATGAGTTCAATGGCCAGTCAGCGGGCGAGATGAGTATCAAGAAAGACGAAGTCGTCATCATTGAGAAGAAGGAGGCGAATGGTAAGTCGCGCCGCATATACCCGCTCAACACATCCGGTCCCCAACCGTTCCGTCTTGGATTATCATGCAAGGTATGGATGGCTACATGTATACTGACACTTTTATAACAGGATGGTGGCTCGCTCGTAACCAAGCCGGCACGGCATCCGGTTGGGTCCCATCTGCCTACATTGAGGAGTTCAAACCGCCGCCACCGGCCCCCGTGCGTCCGGGTGGTAAACCGCCACCTCCCGCTCCTCCCTCCAAGAGACCGGTCAGCAAACAGATCGGTGCCGCGTCCAACGGAGTCGCGGACGGGAGGGATAGTGGGTATAGTACACAGGCAAGAAATAGTGGAGGAAGTGTCGCGGGCGGTCTTGCTGAGGCGCTGAGGGCGAGGCAGAAGGCTATGAATAGTAGACAGACGGGGGATGATGATTGGTAGACACATGTGCTTGAGGGGGAGGAGTTGTCGATTGCAAAGTGTACTGACGTGTATATCTTACTTGCATCGAAATGGTTTTTTTCGCTTTGTCGAACGTGTATGCGGGAAGTGCTCGGACGCGGGTTCCTCGGGCACACACACGTCGAGGTTGCGTACGCAATGGTGAGCACCATCATCAGTAAGAGAGATTTTCTTGGGTCTTGGGTGATTTTTTAGCCCTAGATTCTTGGTATTCGTGATTACGATTTGGAACTGGAGGGGACGATGCAGTACTATCGTCATTCGATGTTTCCTATAGACTATTTTTTTTCTCAAGACATTCCTACTTTCCGTCTCTGTTTCCCAAGATTGTTGGTTGTTGGTTTCTTGACTCTTGACGCTCGACTTTTCCTTTGGAGGAATGAATATTTTTTTTCTCTCGGAATTGTTGGGGAGCAGCCGTCTCTACTTGTTAACGTGAGTAAGTAGGGATCGAGCGAGGAGGAGATATCTCCACCTCTCCTCTTCTTCCATGAAGGGTTGAAAACAGGCTTTCAAAATTTCTCAGCCACAATCCGGGAAGCGCAACTTACCGAACGTCTTACCTCGAGATCTCACGGATGGACAACCGATGCTTGCCGAAACATCTCCCTCAGTATCTCACGGATGGGCCACCGATGCTTGCCGACTTGACTTTCACGGAAACCGGGAATAGATGGATCCCCCCCTCCTCACTCCTCACTCCTCCCTTGAAACCCGGAACGGAGGACCTCGCAACTCCACGGCTGTATCTTATGGATATCTGTGTCGAGATGTGTTGCATATCTCGATCCGGTTCGTGCGAGGGGTGCAAGGCCGCAGTCTTGGTCCGGCTTGGAAGAATGGACGATGGAGTGACGTTAAAGACGAGATATGTACGGAGTGATGCGCATATTCACCTCCGACGGTTTCCAAGCGGAAACAATTCTGATGTGATCTTGGTGGGCTGTGATGTCCATGGAATACGGTCGTCTACCGTTTATGGAGGAGGGCAAAGAACGGGCGGGACTCGGAAGACAGGTGATAGACCGCATCGCCACGGGGCGGGAGGTATCCGGATCGGAGAGGCGCTTGTTCCATCTGGGGAAGGGGGGGTTATCGTTCTTGCGATGGCAAAGTTCTGATGTTCGGTGTTGTTGCTCCTCAGGGCTTGGCACGTATCGTGCGTGGAGTTGCCTTGGCATATCTGATGCCATTTTGATATCTTACAATGTTGCATTCAGCTCAAGGGATGCTTGAGTTGCGAGCAATCGCGTGGGTTCTTTTCTCTTTATGGACATGGCTGTGTCTTAATACTCGTTTCCTGCGCTTGGCGCCATTGTGCTGTGATGTGCTTCGAGCTCAACCGTGAAATGGCATGCCGTGGACTTTGTCTGTCCCGAGAAGATCTACGGGTCGGCAGTGATGTTTTCTCGGATGCTTGGCGCCGTATCGTGCCGATTGTATCTAGTCCGGCGTTAAATTGTGTGATCTATAACCGTGTGAGAATACGGCTGTGGAGGAGGTTCGGTCCGCAAATTGTACCTCTCATCACCACGTCTTGGCATCCACGGGCTCTCAGTGGCAACCACCAGTGCTGGTTCGTTGGTCTTCGATTGGGGCTCTTATCGTAGCTGACATACGTAACCGTGGCATGCTTTCCTTTCTGCTTCCTTTCATTATGTTTCTTCATGATTCTTGTCGAGTCTGCTTGGATGGTCGGCCGGCGGTTCTCACTGTAGATCTCATGAGCCAAGACATGCTTTTCCGTGGTCCATAACCTTGTGCACAAATGTTCAATGATACGGTATGCTTATCAGGGTCCGAAAGATCATGCGCGAATTCCTCATGAGATATGGTCGACATAAATCCTCGAGTGTAACGCAGACGATCGCGAACAGATCGCGGTGCGGTCGTCTTATCGTAGCAATGATGCTTCGTATTTTGTCGAGTCTCAATGTGTCAAGGACGATAATCAGACTTGGGCTTCTTCCAACGGTTGAGACAGGTTGGACATGACGGCGTGCGTATCTCCTGAATCCGGGACCGAACCGTTCCATATTCGCAAAGTAGGATTCTATTATGGCGATCGCAAGCCATGATGCTCCTCGCAGGGCCAAACATCCGTCACTTTCCATAGCCAGGCTACCTGCTCTTTCGCGACGGGGCGCTGAAATTCGGATCATCTCATCTACCCCCCACCAGGACAAGGGTTCCAATGCCTTTGTATAGGCTATCGATCATGCGTGCTGTCTTGGCTTGTGGTTTGGGCAGTGAGGAGGAGAGCGCCTCCTCCGCTCCCATCGCGGTGGTGACTGAGGATATTCACACTGAATATATGGAAGTCGATTGTCAAGATCTTGTGCAAGGATTTTACCCGCGGCATACGGCTGCTCCATGCCCACTAGAAGCTGAATCGATTGACACGGGAAGCAGGGGAAACTAGGAAGTCCTTGGTTCGTTGGCATGCAGAGCGGTCGAATACAACAACGGAACCCGCCAAGGGTACGTGGCCTGTTTCAAGCATAGAACGTTGTACCCCGGTCCGGTCAGGCTGAGAACGTTGGCGGTCCCGCACATCCGCCGACCTCCATCGTGTGAGCCGAGAGATACCAATTCTTGATTGGCTACCTTTCGGAGAATTTACGATCAGATACCGTGCTAAGTACTGAACGCCACGTGAAGCTAGGTTGCTTATCCAGCTGGATATTGGCATTGCATGGCGCTTCACAAAGGGCTGTCATGACCTGTTAAGTAAGCTCCAAAGTCTCGGTATGCGGATCTAAGAGAGTCATATTCAAAATTGGTGATCGTAGAAAACGATTAATGCAGGACAAAGATCCCACAGGGTTGGTAACCTGGTAAACAGAATGCTCGCCTGCAGAAGTACAGTTGAGTCGAAAATCAGGAAGTCGTCTAGGGCTAGCCCACTGTTGTGCTGTTGTACTGTTGTAGCTTGGAAATCAATCTTGGCTCAGGAAGGTGTTCTTGGGTGCTTCCGGGAGATGTCCCACGCCTGCCATGAGACAACTTTTCAAAGGCCAGGCAGTAGTGGCGCTACCTGCATGATCGTCACCGGTAAGCATCTCTAGGCTGTCCAAGCAGCTAGCCGTGTCCATGACTGTCGCTCATCGAACGTCGCGTGAAGCTGGCGCCCATGCACCATGAGCCGAACCACTCAGCCGTCAGCCCAGATGAATCCATGAATATATCTGGTATTCAACACACATTCCAAAGCCTCATGCTGGCAGGATTGTGCTCGTCCGGCCAAGAATCAAATGCATTGTCGGTCCCTGCCATGAATGGCCAGCTTGTAGGAATATGCGGACAGGCACAAAGTGCGCGATCTTCCGGGGTAGGTCCTTGAGTTCGGAGAGCTCAGCTTCAAAGTTGTCCGCGTCCAAGTGTTTCCTTAGTCTCTCCGAGAACCTATAAAGTACGACAGAAACTTCTTGTCGGTGCGACCAACGTGAAGTCAATCCCGACTGCCTTGTCTATCATCTTTTTTTGCTCTGTTCAACGACCCACTCGACGTTATTTCGTGATAGCTTCCGAGCCCAACATCGGTTGGAGAGAATCAACACCAAAGAATGATCTCTACGGATATGGATGTTGTCGGGATGCCGGAAAGTCGTGCTCGACAGCTGGCAGCGCAGCTTTCGTTGGAGGAACAGGCAAGTCGACTTTTGGGTGAACTATTGGTCATTACGTGTTTCTCTGCCAATGTCACAGGCAGGTGCCCGAGCGCGAGAGAACCATATTTACTACCCCACGATCTCTATGAGAGTCCCCTTGCTTTGACATACGCCACGTGTTCCACCCATCCTGCGAATGGGTGTGTAATGCAGCAGCTCGAGAGAACAATCTACTTGCCAGCGAACATTCCTGTTGGACTTTGTCTTTATTTGGCTTGAAATAACGATGCGCTGATGTCTCACAACTAACTCATACGCTTTAGGTTGCTTTGCTTTCCGGTTCCGACTTTTGGAGGACAGTCCCTCTTCCTCACCGTGGAATACCATCGATCAAGACAACGGACGGCCCAAGCGGCGCCAGAGGGGAATTCTTCGTGAACGGCACGCCGGTAAATATTGTTGTATCCCTGGACCTATTGCTCCTGACTTGAGAACCAGGCGGCTCTGTTTCCTTGCGGTACTTCACTGGCGGCCACATGGAACGCTGGCTTGATCGAAGAGATCGGTCAGCACCTGGGCGAAGAAACCAAAGCTCGTGGCGCAGACGTGCTACTGGCCCCTACAATTTGCATGCACCGATCACCACTGGGCGGCCGCAATTTCGAGTCCTTCTCCGAAGATCCATTTCTAAGCGGAAAGTTAGCTGCGAGTTTCATTCGTGGCGTGCAAAGCCAGCAAGTCGCCGCGACGGTCAAGCACTTTGTGGCAAATGAACAAGAGACTCATCGAACGACGGTGGACTCCATCGTCGAAGAGAGACCGTTGCGCGAGATATACCTCAAGCCTTTTGAGATCGCCATCAGAGACTGCTCGCCATGGGCCCTTATGACGAGCTACAATCTTGTCAATGGAACACATGCCGACATGAACGAATTCACGTTGAAGCGCGTGCTTCGTGATGAATGGAAATACGATGGGTAGACAAAGGTCTTCTTCATTCGGAACCAATGCTGATAAAAAGTAGTACCGTAATCTCAGACTGGGCAGCGTTGACGAATGATACCGGCGTCAAGTCTGTTCAAGCTGGCTGTGATCTAGAAATGCCCGGACCGGCCAAACGTAGAGGTCCTCGAGTGGTGAAAGCAGCAAAAGACGGCCAAATTTCTCGCAACGATGTCGAGCGCGCCGCAGGCAACGTCCTTCATTTGATTGAGAGAATTAAAGGTCTAGATGGGCCAACTGAAAATCCAGAACGTGGCAACGATAATCCCGCCACCAGAAGCATAATCCGTCAGGCAGGCATCGAGGGTCTTACTTTGCTCAAGAACGATGGCAATGTACTACCCATCAAGGGCGCCAAAAAGATCGCGGTGATTGGACCCAATGCGAAGCGAGCAATTGTTAGCGGCGGTGGAAGTGCAAAAGTCAACCCTTACTACACGGTAACTCCCTTCGAAGGGATCGCAGCCGCGACCGACGCCGAAGTCATTTTCGCGCAGGGAGATGAGAATCCAAAGCGATTACCGCTTGCGTCCAAGTACTGTAAGACGCCATCCAGAAAGCAAGGCGTTCTCTTAGAGTTCTTCCATGGGGACAAGTTTCAAGGAGAGCCCTTGGTAATCCAGCACAAGGAGACGACAGACTTGTATTTGTGGGACTCTGCACCCAAAGCCGTACTTCCCGAGTATTCATTCAGAGTCAAGGCAATCTTGACACCTGAGACGACAGGTGTACACACATTTAGCCTCTCTAGTGTCGGGCCGGGCCGCCTTTTCTTGAACGGGGAGCTGTTCATCGATAACTGGGATTGGACTGAAGAAGGAGATGCTATGTTCGATGACTCAACGGATATCCTTAAGACTGTGCATCTGCAAGCCGGAATTCCTGTCGCTGTTCTTATAGAAAGCACCTCAGAAGTTCGCCCACTTGCCAAGATCCCGGTTGCTGGGACCCATGGATATGGTGGATGCCGCTTTGGCTATCAAGAAGAAGTCAAAAGCGACATGCTGGAAGAGGCTGTTCAAGCGGCCAGAAATTCTGATGTCGCAGTCGTAATAGTGGGCTTGGACAATGAATGGGAGTCCGAAGGATACGACCGTCAAAATATGCATCTTCCAAAGGACGGAAGCCAAGATCGTCTGATTGAGGCGATACTTGAGGCCAACCCCAACGTGGTGGTCATCAACCAGTCAGGCTCCCCCGTGACAATGCCTTGGGCAGGTAAAGTCCCGGCCATCCTTCAAGCATGGTACCAAGGTCAAGAGGCCGGCAACGTGCTTGGTGATGTTTTGTTTGGAAAACACAGTCCAAGTGGAAAGCTTCCCACAACATTCCCCAAGAGAATCGAGGACAATCCGGCCTACCATAATTGGCCAGGAGAGAATCTGAAAGTGGTCTATGCCGAAGGCATATTTATTGGATACCGACACTACGAGCAAATTAATATTGAGCCGCTCTTCCCGTTCGGACACGGCTTGACATATACGCATTTCTCGTATGGCGAGGCTGGAATCAGTGGCCGGTTCCTGATCGACGAGGGCTCCCTCGTGGTATCTGTGCCCATCACCAACGATGGCGGCATGGCAGCACATGAAACTGTGCAGCTGTACATTCGTGACGTCGAATCACGGTTGCCTCGACCAGCCAAAGAGCTGCAAGGCTTTGCCAAGGTCTTTCTTCAACCAGGAGAAACCAAGACCGTGCATTTGTCCATCGATCGACACTCAGTCGGATACTACGACACGTCGTTGCACTCATGGATCGCCGAAGAAGGTGTATTCAATGCCCTGGTTGGTGCCTCATCAGCTGATATTCGGTGAGTCTGTTTGACAGAGCAATCTTTGGAGGGGCGACGCTAATGATTGGCTAGATGCTCCGTTTCCTTCGAGGTGAAAGAGAGCTTTACATGGATCTTCTAGATCGGTCGAAACTACACTGAGGAAGTGAAGGTATAGTAGGATCCGCGACCGGCGAGTGAGGAGCTTTGGCGTCTCGGATTGGACGACGATTTGTACGATCTTGATAACTCAGTAATAGAAACATTAGAACGGCATTACTCCAGCGTTGACTGTGAGGTCTTGTCTGGTACAAAGGCCGGTGTGCTTGCTCTTAACTCTCCAATGACCACAGCAGAATACGTACTTGGTGAGAATGGTGGCACATGCTCAGCCCAAGCTCGATACCGCTATTTTTCCAGTAATGCATCACTCCTCTTTCCAAGGCTGCTGAGACTGCTGAGATTGCTGGGCCTAACGTGTACGATGCGAAAGCTCTTTCGTCCTCAACAGAGGCTGTACATGGTCGATGCCGGGAGATCTTGGAGACGGTACAGCACAGGGGAGATATTTCGGATGAAGCAGACCTTGACCGGCGATAGTCTCCATACGGTCTCGACCAAGACTCAGCATGAAGGCTACTGCGGCGAAGGATGCAGTGACCAATTCAATGGGATGTAATGTACAACTGTTCTGTATGTTCTGTAGGTTCTGTAGACGAGGTGGTGGTAATATAGAAGGACCCAGGTGGCAGGGAAAGCGGTAGGGGGCGGAGGCAGACGACCCGACCAAGAGCGCGAAAGCGTGATGGCAGACCGCGACCGGATATGGCAATGGGTAGAGACTGGCACTCAGGGCACTCACTTTCACTCTGCTACAAACGTCACATAGGACAGACAATAGTACCACAGCAGAAGCAAGCTCTTCTTCTCTTTCTATTGTCTATTGCTAATACAAAACTCTCCAACCTTCACCACTCTTCCTCCCCCCTCCCTCTCCTTCGCACCACCACGCTCTCCTCACGGGTCCGCTCCAGCAAACTCCTGTCTCAGAGCTCCAGCAGCTTCTTCTCCCTCTTCACATCTATACGAGATATACCTTGCTGAGACGCATCCCATACTACACTCTCTCTCCGCGCCCGGCGTGTCCTCGATGTCTTAGCAGAGAACCTATACACACGCCATCATGAACCAGTCTGGTCGCGACGGCTGGCATTCGTCGCAGTCGAGCGCGCCTCCTGCCCAGCAGCAGCAGCAGCAGCAGCAGTCGCAACAGCCTCCTCCTTCGAGCAGTGCCCCTGTACTGCCTCCTCCATCGAGTATGTTGACAGTGTGCTGTTTCCTGCCTCTTACAGTGGTGCTGATCGAGTCCTTCAGGTGCCTTCTTTTCTAACCCACCTGCACACAACCTCCCAGGGCTGGCCGGCTTGGCTCAGACATCGCAGAATGCTCAAAATCAAGCTGCTCAGCACGCCGACCAACAGGCTGCGCACCAGTTGCAAGCTCCATCGCAGCAGCAGTCTGGACTTCCATTCAGTGGCATTGGCCAGCATCAGCTGCAACAACCACATCCAAGCATCGAAAATGACCGGGAACGCGAATCGAGAGATCTCGAGGAGCTTACGCGCAGGAATGCAGAACAGGACATGCGTGAGCGACAACATCGTGAGCAGCAAGCGGCGCACGAAAACCATGCTGGAGCCATGCAGATACACCAGCCAGTAGCAGTACCACCGAGCGTGCGAACGATCCACGGTCCAAACGGTCTGCTCGGAAACCCCAATTCAGCTGGCGGATCTGTCCCTCCACCCACGTCGATTGGTGGTGCTCAGGGTCTGTTCTCGACAGGACCAATTCACGGGCAGAGCGATCCGAACTCGCGTTTGCAACCAGCACCCCAGTTGGCACAGCAGGCGAGTGCACTCAATGTTTTCACACCGTCAGGTGCTCCACAGCCGAATGGGAGTATGAACCAGGCACAGCAGCCAATCTTGAATGCAAGTGGGTCAGCTGGTTTTTCAATTTCTCTCACTGACTTCGGCCATAGGATGCGTTGAGTTATCTTGACCAAGTTAAAGTCCAGTTTGCGGACCACCCAGATGTATACAATCGGTTTTTGGACATAATGAAAGATTTCAAGAGCGGGGCCATTGACACACCAGGAGTGATCGAGCGTGTGTCGATGTTGTTCACTGGAAATCCTGGTCTCATCCAAGGATTCAATACTTTTCTGCCCCCTGGCTACAAGATCGAGTGCGGCACTGGAGATGATCCTAATCAGATCAGAGTCACCACGCCGATGGGAACCACAGTTTCTTCAATGCCAGCGGTTCGCTCTCTTGGATCTCCGCGTTCAACGGGCATTAATGGAAATATTGCGAACCCGAGCGAGAGAGCTCTGTTCGACGTACAGGGTCGTATGAATTGGCCTCCACATCAACAGGCTACTGCTGGGGCTCAGGACTCTGGTTCAAGCCCTGAGGGACGGAATGGCCCTCAGCTAGGATATCCAGCTGCAGGAGGCCCAGCATCGCATGCTCCTCACTCACCAGAGTCTTATCGAGAACAGCAGGCGCAGTCTGCAGCAATCCACCAGCAGGAGCAGCGCAACGTGGCACATCTGCAGAATGCCGCTTCTCAAGCCTCTGCGGGTGTCCTTCCCGGGCGTGGATTACTGTCATCGCCCGGTGACGGTATCACACCTCTTCAAGCTCATCTCATGAACGGAGCAAGCCCTGGCGCTCAGCAAGCCATGGTAAATGGGGATCAGAAGAGAGGACCTGTGGAGTTCAATCATGCTATTAGCTATGTGAATAAGATCAAGGTATAGTCCGGACTCACTGTGTCCGTGGGCCTTTGCTAACCCCAGCCAGAACCGCTTCGCTCAACAGCCAGATATCTACAAGCAATTCCTGGAAATTCTGCAGACTTATCAGCGTGAATCAAAGCCCATCCAGGATGTGTATGCTCAAGTCACTCGACTATTCGAGACTGCAACAGACCTGCTTGAGGACTTCAAGCAGTTTCTCCCGGAGTCTGCAGCAGCAAACCAGAACAAAAATCTGGCTCGTGCCACCGGCGAGGATGCTTTCCCATTGAGCAGTACACGCAATGAGCCTGGTTACTCCGCTGCTGTCCACTCCAATGCTCATCTCCATCAGACTCCTCGACCTGATCATTCAAAAGTGCCACCGATGGGCATGTTCGCTCCCACTCCCAGTTCCAATCGAGAGCACACGAACAAGAGAAAGCGCAATGACAGACAAGGAGCTGCTGCTATGACCCCAACGTTTGGTGTCGAGTCGAGCAATCTAGGTACCAAAGCCAACGTGGGTCAGATCACCAACGGGAATAAGGTATGGCTGCTCCTTCTCTCAGATTTCCCAGCTCTTGGCATCAATCGAAGCTCCTGCCAAGGAATTCGATCAGTGTTAACATTTCATCGTAGCGTCTCAAAACAGCTCAAGGCCCAAAAACTCCTGCGGCACCTGAGCTGCCATCGGCAACACCGTCACTAGTGCCTCCATTGCCCCAGCCTCTGCCGCCAACCGCGACCACAAGCGCCACATCCGACGACGTCGGCTTCTTTGACCGCGCTCGCAAACACATAGGCAACAAGTCTCTGTTTGGCGAGTTCTTGAAGCTGTGCAACCTCTACACAAACGACTTGATCTCTGCAGACTACTTCAATCACAAAGCCGAAAACTTCCTTGGAGGCGCTCCTGACCTCCTCATCTGGCTGCGAAATTTTGTCGGCTCTGGACCAGTCGGTGACACCGAGATCACCAACATCGAAAGAGCCGCCAACATGAACGGCAAAATTCACCTGTCCAACTGCCGTGGTTTGGGACCAAGCTACCGCCTGCTTCCCAAGGCCGAGACCAACAAGAAGTGTAGTGGACGCGACGATCTTTGCAATTCAGTTCTCAATGACGAGTGGGTGTCACATCCAACATGGGCATCTGAGGATTCGGGCTTCGTCGCGCACCGCAAGAACGTTCACGAAGAAGGACTTCACCGCATTGAAGAAGAGCGTCACGACTATGATTACCACATGGAAATCTGCGCTCGCACTATTCAACTCCTTGAGCCAATCGCACAAGCACTTGCTTCTAGCACAGCCGACAGTCGCCGCAACTTTAACCTGGACCCTAGGCTCGGCGGTCAGAGCGAGGCCATTTACAAGCGTGTCGTCCTCAAGGTTTATGGTCGCGAGAGAGGCCTGGACGTTTTGGAGAACCTTTTCAACCGCCCCTACGACGTTGTTCCCGTGCTTTTGGCTCGCCTCAAGACCAAGTACCAGGAGTGGAAGGCAGCACAAATTCAATGGGAGAGAGTCTGGCGGACCCAGACAAACCAAATGTTTTACAAGAGTCTCGACCACCAAGGGGTCGCAACACGCGTTGGCGATAAACGTCAATTCTGGCCGAAACAATTGATCAACGAAGTCACCGTCAAGTACACAGAAGACAAACGAAAGCGCGAGGTTTCCTCGGCCTCCATTCCTACCTACCAGTTCAGATACGACTTCCATGACAAAGAAGTTCTCCTTGACGCTGCTCGGCTGCTCAATACTTATGTGGATCAAAATTTGTCGACTGAGTGGCCTAAACTAGAACAATTCATCAAGGAATTCCTCGCAACTTTCTTCTTCCTCGACCTTGCAGACTTTGGACAACACGGCACTCAGATCACAGGCTCACCACCTGCTGATACGGACGCTCCCTCACCTGGTCCAGAAGATGGACGCACTCATAAGTCGAAGCAGAATAACCTCTATCGTTCGGCCCTTGACCGCGGTCGTTCCACCAGACGGGATAATGACGGCAGCGCTTCTGAGAGCCGGGGTACATCACCTGCAGCCCACTCCGTGATGGACGAGGATATGGCGGACACACTCCCAAGTCCTGCAACACAAGACATGTCTGAACGTGTCACATGGTTCAAGCATCCTATGGACGATAATCTCCTCAACGGCGAAAGTGTCAAGCCCGACCAAAAGTTTCAGCGCACACGATACGCTTTGTACGGCCATGGCTCTATCTACTGCTTTGTTCGATTGTTCTGCATTCTTTACGAGCGCTTGTCTGCTATCAAGGCCGATGAGGCCGAGGCTCATGTCATCGTCAAGCGGGCTGTGCAACACAAGCCTGCGACCGAGCTTGGCTGGATCGAGAGGAAGCCAAGTGACTTCTTCAAGGACACTTCTCCGTCGGCAAGCCTCTATAGTCAGATGCTCGGCTTGTTTGAGCAGCTGATTAGAGGTGACATCGAGATGAGCTTCCTTGAAGAAGCGCTTCGACGATACTACCTTCAAGACGGCTGGCAACTCTACTCTCTCGATAAGCTGCTTGGCTCCGTCGCCCGCTTCGCTATTTCCATGCTCGCACCTGACCCACGCGAGAAGACCACCGAACTCCTTAGTCTTTTCAAAAAGGATCGCGCACGAGGCAAAGAAACCAGCTACGAGGAGGATATGAACTATCGCCGACAGGCGGATAAGCATTTGGCAACAGCCCCCGAGACTTTCCGCATCACATACGTAAGCACACGTGGAATTAAAATCTTTAACATCTTCATGACTAACTCGAAATAGGACGAAGAGGAGCATGCTGTCGAAATACAACTGTTCAAGCCCAACGACCCCACACATGATCCTACAAGTATGAGTATGGCTGACATCTGGAAAAGCTATATTAGTTGCTATGAGAGCCGTGCGCCGACCGAGGGTGTTCAACACCACCGACATCCTTCATACCCCTATTTGCGCCGCACCTATCGTCAGCAATGGGGAGAAGATCAGGCTGGAGCGAGCCAGTTGGATCCTGGAGAGCACACCAGCGATACCTTGCAATTTCGTGTCGGAATGAAGGACTATAAATTGATCTTCGATGCCGAGACGTCGGAGACTGTTGTCACCACTTGGTCGAAGACATCAGATGCCGAGGTCAACCAGGAAGCTGAGAAACGTGGCGCCATAGCTGCCGAAAGCTTCCAGGCGAACAGTGAATGGATGAAGGGTACGACAACCAATTATGTCGACGAGAAAAAGCAAGAGTTTACGAGTGCATGGGCTTAGCTGTGGGTCCTGTGTATCCGGGTTCGGGCTCAAAACTCCCGTATTTTGAAGGGCGGTTTATGGAGGTCATTTCCTCTTTTCTCCTTTCATTCCTATATTTTGTGAGGGCACTCTTCAGCTCTCGACTCAAAAAACTATCCGGGGGATCGCAGGCGGATGGACTTGCGCAATTTTCTATCGGGTCACGGTGATTGATACCACGGAGTGCAGAGCGTATCCGTATATGGATAGATGGGCATCCCTTTGCGATGGATTTTTTTTCCTTCTATGTGTATGATTTAGCATGAATGACTCCATTAAAAAAGTGCAGTTCTTGCTGTCACGGTGGCATTGTCAGTCCTGTGTTATCAATCCACATGGCCACAAACCCATTCTTATGTTCCCTAAATCCGGTAAACACCGATTTCAGATCAGAACCGATAAGTTTCTAGTAAGATGATGCGTTCCTGGTGGTGGAATCTTATTGCTGTCGATCTTGTATTGTACGTTGAACTATCATGAGGTGAGTCTCCGATTGGCCACGTCCATTTCCTCTCAAACAGATCGCACAATTCGTTTTTCATGCTCATTCTCTGCGTAGTCTGAAGTCACGTCCTTCAGTCGTATCGTGGTGGTGCCAATGACGGTCTACAAATTGTGAGGAACTATACGCCAGAGACGCCGACACCACATATACACGAGCCCTGGTCGTTGATTGGCCAATCTATACGCAGTACGTCGAAGATCCGACTTACGTGACCTAGGACGTCAAATTTTTCAAAAACATCATTACCGCGGTTTAGAGTAGCTACGATTATCTCTCTACTACGTGACTAGCTGTATAGGCAAATTCATAGTCTTATGTCCTAGCTGCGGATATTCTACGCTCCGATTGATCACTAGGACAACTTAGTGTACGCGTTGAGTCACAAAATATGGAGGTCGGGCATTTCCACCACCACAAATTCCATAGTACCTGCCTCCCTCCATGAATGGCATCAATAGACGGCAGATACACCCACTCCGTCTTCGCGCCTTTGTCAGCGAACGCGGCCGAGATTCCGGTATCGCTGTGATGCCTGGTCGAGAGTGGGTAAAATGCTCAGTCTCGTGACTCGCGTCAGCCTGCGGAATTGCATCTACCCGAGCGAGCGAGCAAAAGTGCAGAACGGGCTTGCTTTGCTTGATGCGATTGACAATGCCGAAGAGCGTGCCGGCTTGGCGGAATGGCGGAATGCCCTTATGGAGGTAATGGAGGAATTTATTTCATGTATAATTGGGTGCTCTCCCCAGCCTTCCTGCTTTTGCACACTCTGTTCGAATTTGAGAATTATTCATTCATCTCTAGATCTGGCGCAGTGCGGGACAGCTTTGTGCTTGAGGGTGGCAAAAAGAGCAAGGGTGATCTCTGAAGGATTTAGGACCAGAAGAGATGAATGTCGACGCCGGCAACGTTCTGAATGCTATCACGGTGAGAAAGAGCGAGGAAGAGAAGAGGGCAAAGGACGTAGAGGTTGTTTTGGAGAAGAACGAGGTCACAGTGTCGAGATCGCGCACGCCAGATACAGATGCCAGAGATGCGCCTCTTGAGCCTGTGTCGTCGGCGGCAGAAAAGCTGCCGTTTTCGAGGGCAAGGCTGATTGTGCTCGTTGTCACGCTTACTGGAGCTGCCTTCTTGAATGCAAGTATAGTATCATCGACGTTTGAGAAGCAATGCTGATCCATGGCCCAGACATTGGGCGCTCAAGCCGCTGTAATCATCCTTCCGAGTATAGGAAGAGCCCTTGATATCCCAGAGAGTCGACAACAATGGATTGTTTCCGCCTATTCATTGACTTTCGGATGTTTCTTGCTTCTGTGCGGCAGGATAGCAGATGTCTATGGGAAGCGACTCATTTTCTTGGTTGGCTCGATTTGGCTCACCGTCAGTTCTATCGCGGTCCCATTCGCGCCTAATGAGATATCTTTCGATCTGTTGAGAGGCTTCCAAGGCCTCGGTGCTGCTGCTAATGTTCCTACTGCTCTCGGAATTATTGGACAGACACTTCAGCCGGGCGTGACCAAAAATCTTGCTTTCGCTGCTTATGGGGCTGGAGCTCCATTGGGATCGGTATCTGGGAATCTTCTTTCTGGATTGATCGGCCAATATACCACGTGGAAATGGGTGTTTTGGGTGTTGGCTATACTTGCTGCCATCTGCACAGTCGCCGCTTTCTTCGTCATCCCTGCACCTCCTGCTCATTTGCAGCACGCGTCCAAGCTTACTGTCGACTGGATAGGAGGCGTGCTGATCACCGTGGGTCTTCTCATGCTCATGTTCGCCCTCACCGAAGGTAATGTCGTGGGTTGGTCAACTCCATGGATCCCAGTCTTGATTGTGCTTTCTCTGGCCATCATCGGGCTCTTCATTACCTGGCAATGGTATCTCGAGAAGAGAACAACTCGGCAACCTCTCATGAAAGTCTCAATCTGGCATTCGAAGCAATTCTGTGCAGCCATGATTATAATGGCCCTTTTTTTCTCCACCTTCAACAACTACATCGTATTCGCCACCTACTTCTTTCAAGAGTATCAAGGTCTGTCCGTCATCGAGACGATGATCAGATTCATTCCCACTGGTGTTGTAGGCATCGCGGCGGCATGCGTGACTGGATTCCTCCTTTCTCGTGTACGAGCAAACTACATTCTTGTCTGGGGCACTCTTTGTGTGGCCATTTCCTCTCTGCTCTACGCGGTCCCAATCTCGCCCGAAACGACATATTGGGCGTGGAGTTTCCCAGCGATGGTTCTCTCAGTCTTTGGAGCAGATACCCTCTATCCAACCCTCACTCTATTCACCGCACATTCTCTTCCGTCTAGCGATCAAGCTATGGGCGGTGCTCTCATCAACGCCGTGGCCCAAATCGGAAGAGCCATCGGCCTTGCTATCACGACTGCGGTTCAGACGGCTGTGATTGCGAACAGAAGAGGAATTGATGTAAAGGAGGTTGGCTCGCATGGCATGATAAAGAAAGGCAACGCTGCTTATCTCGCAGGCTTGAGAGCAGCCAATTGGACTGGATTTGCCATGGCTATCATGGCTTGCTTTGTGGTCATCGCCGCATTCAGAGGAGCCGGGAAATTTGGATTGCACAAAAAGAACTGAGGGATGGTACAAGGAAGGAAAAGCCTTTTTGATGTTCAGCACAACCTTTTGAGTACGCTCCATTGAGGAGGAAAGAAGAGCTGGAATGAAAGAACCGCTCTGGTAGACGAGGACGAGCTTGAAGTGGGTCAAAAAATTTGTCACAAGCTTCATGTTGGTCCAGAACGCTTTGAAGAAGCATTGATGCGTCTGATCATACGCAAGCGTCGACAAGCACTTTCCGGGTATTCCGCTAATTGAAGCCCACCTTTCGCGTTCGGCTCCCTGAAGGCAGCCATTCACGTGCCTGCCGCCGCTCAGCTTGGTGTTGATGGTTGAAGCTCAGGCTGAAAATATGACATGACCGTCGGAGAATCATCAGTCTGAGTCCCAGACTGAAGCCGACTCACCGATCTCGTTAGCAAGACAAGGAGATATGAGACCCAGGCCTGGCGCGATTAGGTCGTCGAAGCTTTTCCTCCCCTCAATGTTCTTATGGCAGCATGCAAATCCGGAGCTCGAAGGACCGAGTTCTGTAGGATGCAAGGCTGTTAGGGGCACCGCTTCAGCTAGCAATTGTCACAGCCCGTCAATCACCGATATCTGATGATCACCTGCTCATATTGCCGCAAACGCACTAGTGACCATCGAGCCTTCCTCAGCATAGTCTGCAAGCATCGTCCAGGTCATCGGTTGTGATGGCAGTGTTGTACTGCTGCTCGTTGCATCCACATACAGATCTTCTTCCTCGAGTCTCAGTCCTTAAACATCTAGCATCCTGTTTAGATCCCCAACAATTACCTAAATACGTGCCGACCCTCCCTTTCGACCTAAAAATTATCCCAATTCTAAATCCACAGCCAGCCTCAGCTGCCACAACCACCTACACAATGCAGTTCCTTGGCCTCCGAATCATGCTAGCTGCCCTATTTCTTACTCTCACTACTGGCACTCCTCTCCCAGCTGTTTCGACTACTAGTCTCTCCGAAGCCAAGCACGACCTTGTCGAAGTCGTCGAAGTGAATTTTGTGTACGACTACGCAAAAGAACTTTTCGACGTCCCAAATGCCGTCTGCCAAAACCCGCCCGCATCCTTTCAAGATATCAAAGGAATTGAGTTCGCATCAAAACACCAGTTCTGGTGAGTCTTTATAGCACTGTTTCCTGTAGACTTAGATCTGCTTTACACGAGCTGACCCCAAGTGTATGCAGTTGGTTCTTCAAATCCGGCCGGTGCCCAAATGACCAAATGCCAATTGCGGTGGGACCTGGCGACGACCTCCATCGAACGATCAACTTCAAACCGACCAGCATGTTCTGTTACGACCCTACGTTCAAGTGCCCTGGAGGTGGAAAGTGCCATAACACTAAGCGCGCATCCTTCGATACTGTCGGCGTCTCCTTTACCTACCCTTTCACGAATTATGTCTACGATCTCCCAACTGCCCAATGTCAAGCTCCACCACCAAATTTTATGGACATCACTGCGATGGAGTTCGCGTCAGACCATCAATTCTGGTGAGCAATTTTCTCATCCTGAACCTGCTCAAATTTATATTCTGCACAAGCTAATGTCGAATGTGCCCAGTTTCTTCTACAAGACTAATGCCTGCGAGGCTGGTCAAAAGCCGGCTGTTGTGGGACCCCGAGATGATGTCCGCGGCAAAGTTGACTTCCAACCGGGCAGCATGATGTGCTACGACAATCGGTCCAGAACCTCGGAGTGGACCACAGCGATATCGAAGTTGTGGGGGATCATCGGCTGGAAATTGTGATGATTCAAATGGTTTCGGTTTACCCTGAAACGAATCTATGTCTTCAAGAAGAGGACGGTCTTCGGCGTTCGTATGAAGAATCATTGTTATTCAATTGGGCTGGGAGATATCACAAGGTATCTGCAATACTGAGGGCTGGTTCCTTTCTTGGATACTGGGATCTCGAGGTTCTACTGCTGACTTACAGTCTTGCGATGGCGGGTCAGTGCATTTGACGATGACATGATCATACTTCGCCTTGATGAGCCAGGCATAACGATCAAGAGACCCCCAGATTTTCAGTTCGGATAACTGAGTACCTAGTAGACAACTTGACATGTACCCTCCCTCCTTCCGTGAGGAATGGCGGGAGTCTCTCTTTCTCCTCTATGGTATAGCAAGAGCAACTGAACATGCAATGAATGGCACATACAGCCATCGTAAGATCAACTGTCAGAAGCGCTTCTACAATCATCGAGGTTTCTGCGACCACTCAATCGGCTCACCCAATGCCTAAAGATCGACACTCACCCCGCCGCCACTGACCGATACCAAAATAAGCGAATTCAGCCAAAGAGCCTTACGATTCTAGCAGCAGGATAGCCTAGTGAAAAGCAAAACAACCGTGGTAGGTCGTTGTCTGATATCCTCCAGGGCTCTGGCTTTTGCTCAATTTGGAGAACCACCTAACAAGGAGATTGTTTGTGGCACGGTAGACTTTTTGATTGGTATTGACCACGCTGAATGGTCGAGTAGATTCCTGTAATATGACGAGAGAATGTTACTCCAGAGCAGTTCCGCCCTTAGCACTTGTACCGTCCTTTTGGTCATTGATACCTGGCAAGGAGGCTGTTTGTGCGCCGTCTTCTCGCCCCTTTCGTGAAACCAGGGCCGGGTGACCAAGGTAGAACACACATCAGCCCACCAATGCAAGATCAAGCAAAGTACGCCCCTTCCTTCACCAGATCTTGACATCGGTCACTCCAGCGCCGGGCAAGTCTTGGCTTATAAAACTCCCACGTGTGCTAGCCTCGTCCCTTGCTCCTTCCACAGGTATTTAAACTCACCCTCCTTCACTCAAACTTTCTTTTTCCACAACTTCATCGATACTTACCAGAAATCAGTATCAAAGCTCAACATGAAGCTACTCGGCCTCCTCTCGGCCGTGCTGGTCACTTTTGTGACTCTAACCACTGCCAAACCTCTCCGTTCGAAGATCAGGTCACTTGACGAGACCACGCTCCAAGCTCGTAATCTGGTTCCCTTTGTGCATGTGAAGTTCGGATACTGGGAATGGTACGAGATAGCCCGCGGAAGCCCATCCAAGGCCTTTGCCGATGTCAGCTACTCTCTGACCAACAACCTCTGCCTTCGCTCCGATTCGGTCCCACATGTCCAACACATTACCTACCTCGACGTCGCACATGGAGATTTTTGGTAAGTTGTGTCGATATTGTATGTGAGGACAGGTACTAAGCTCCGCAGCTACTTCTTCAAGACGAACGACTGCGATGTCAACGGGAGTTACTTCGTGACAGGCCAGACAGCCAGTCTTCAGGGTGCTCTGAAATTTGAGCCTCGGAGCGTCTTCTGTTTCAGCCCAAACATCCAGCCAGGGACGCGAAGATCCCTTGACGGTGCAGCGCTCGAATCACGGTCTGTTGAGCCTCAGCATCCGAAACCTAAGACTCTCGCTTCTGGAAGTCTTGAGGCTGATGGCCACCCAACTCGGACCTTGGAACGCCGCAAACCCATACCTACACTGGGAGTGAACATGTGCTGGCTGGACCAAGAGGCCCCCAATGACCACCTCAAATGCTGGGAGGCCAAGATTGCGAATCAGAGGTGCTACGATCAAAACTGGATGCCTTTCCTCCCAAACGTCAGAACCCTGACGGTGGATAAAGGCGACATGTGCATCTTCTCCAACAACAGCACATGTGGCGTCGAGGATGGTCAATATTATCTCGCCAATGGTGACTCGCCCGACCTTCAGGGGGATGGTATGCACATCATCCCAGAAAGCGTCTTCTGCTTCAGTCCAAAGGTCGTGGCTAGATCTCTCTCATCACCTGAATCTCAGCTGGCCGAAAATGAAATCGTCGAACGATCGCTCGCCATTCCCGAGACCAAGAACATCCAAAACCGAGATTCTTCCACGATTGGTAACATCGACGCATGACGCTCCTTACTTTCAAGGTCCTCAGGATGACAGTGGCGAGCAGTTGGCACAAAAGCACTGGGTTGCTCGCGGTCTCGACTGTTGTAAGCCTTTCTAGGCCCTGATCGGGACGGTCGACAGGTCATTGAGCTTGGACGTGGGATCCCCGTAGTGTAGAGTGTGTCTTGAAAGGCGAGATGGATTGTACTGGCCGGAGCCTGCATGCTGAGGCAGAGGATTATTGATCTGCATCTACTAGACATGAGGGGAAGACGTACACTCTACAGCCCACCACTCATTTCAGATAATAATGCTATTGAGCTTTGCGAGATGCAAGGTTGTTTCTGTCTCCATTTCGAGACCGTGATCTTCCAATACGTTTACAGTTCCCAAATAGGAATCAAAGTAGTCCTCAAATACTGTCAAAGAGTGTCGTTTAACCTCGTAATGCATTTCGACGTGAACGCTCCGTTTCGTAGGCGAATATACCTAGTAAGCAAGGAAACAGCAGCTGCACAATTAGAAAACGAAAAGCAAAAAGACAAACATAAGAAAAATTGATAGTCTTATCCACCGTATTAACCACTATCCATTACTAGCACAAAAAAGGTATATAACATCCTCTTCTTACAAACAAAACAGAAGCCCGGGCCTACCCTTCTCATCCATACGAACAACGGAAAGAGATATGCCTCGCTACTAGCCAAATGCTTTCAAACAATGTACGCACCACCCCCGGCTTTCGCAGCCAAAAACCATAGACTCCATGGAATGATATGCAGCCCGCTAACACAAGCCTAGTACTTGCCAGCCAGCTCGATTCTCTCCCTGAGTATCTCCGGTCGCGGTCTCATGATTCTGTTGACGACACAAGCCCTCACGTTGCCAAATCCCACGATCTTGACAAAGCCCTTGGCGACCTCTTCGACCATGATATCCAGGACCCTCTGAACCTCGTCTTTATCCATCGGGCTCCTCAGACTGGCTTGGATGCTTTGGATGAGTGGTGGCAGGGGGAACGAGACGCGCGATCCCGTTCCCTTGCCTGCTGCCAGAAGATCGAGGATCGTGAGGATTTCCTCCACGCGCTGGAGGGCGCGGGTATGGTTTTGTTGGGCCTGTGACGGGCCGGCTGGGAGGAGGGAGAGGGCGTGCTGTTTTTGCTGGATGCGGGTTAGGAGATCGAAACCACGAGCTGCCGTTGTTGCTGGTTTTGGTGCTGCTGATTCGAGTTCCATTGGCTCCGCCGCAGGGACTGACACATCCTCCTCTTTCTTGATCTCGACCGGCTCTTCTGCAAATGTAACCTTGCGCCGCTTCGGGTGTCGTGACTCCTTCGGTCCTAGAACTTGTTCGAGTCGTTGTTGGTCCTTTGCGAGGGTTGGCTCCAGTTTTACCAACGAGGAGCATTTCGTTGTTTCTGCCAATGGAAGGGTCTGAATGAAAGATTTTGTGTCTCCCTTGTCACTCCACTTCTTCCATGCACGCTCAAGATTCGATTCGAATTGCTGTCGCATTTCCGTCTCGTCGAAGCCTTGGTACATGAACCCTCTCCGTTGCTTCTTGCCTTCCATCTCGATGCAGGTTCTGCCATTGCCGTAATTCGATAGGATGAATACATTGCGTTTCGCGTTCTTGGCACCTGTGACGCCTAGGCATAATCGGATGTCTTCAATCGTGGCTTTCCTCTTTCCCCATGCCTTTGTTACTGAAGGTGTGAGCGTCCGAACATCGACCGGCGATGCAGAGCCATGGTGCGCGGAATGCAGAGCCAATGCAGTGAGAAATGCCGAATTCAGATTCATTAAATCTTCAATCTCGGGAGGAACGTCCGTCGCATGGCGCGTGTCTTCGAAGTCTTCGGAATGAGGGCTCGTTGATGGTGTGTCAATGTCAGGGGTGGCGGCGCGTTTGCGTTTGGAGACCTTGAGGGCTGGGATAGGAATGGCGGATAGTGATAAGTTGGCAATGGCATGTTTCAGAGCCTTTGTCGGTGTCTCTGGAGGGGTGAGGAGTTGTAAACGCTGCTTCTTGCGATTTACAACTGGTTCTGGGTCGTGATCGCGTGCGTCTGTGGTGTGTTTACGCTTGTTGGAGGTTGCTTGGCCGTCACCGAGAGGCTTTGAGACTCTGGCAAAGGCCTGGATAGATGTCTGAGCGCGGGCCATGATGGATGGATTACAGAATTGAATATTCGAACAATAGCTGGGCGTAGAATATTCGTATGGTGGATTCGTCGTGGTAGTGGGGGACAACGAGAAGAAGCAAGAGATGGAGTTAGATTGATTTTGACGCGCTAGGACGCGAACACGCGTAAGATAAATAGGAGGCTGGCTGACGACGTGACACACTCAACACCACCACGGAACCACCGGTCATCATCAACTCATTCGTCCCAAGTGTTGGCGCCTCTGTCATACACATCTGGGCTGTTTGCCCGGTGCACTCGACGCAGAGCAACACGTGCGGGCTTCAAGCACCAACCTCGACTTGTCCTGCAGTGGGAGCAAAGACTTCACATGGCGGCGCAAGTCACAATCAATGTCATTTGATGGCTTATATAACAGGCTCCTAGCATTTTCCCAGTGCTTACGTTCCATGTCTTGACTGGCGCTAAGCAACGAGGCCTATCACGAACTGCACCTCCTCCGAGAGAATAAGCACCCGTACGCAGATGCATGCAACATGCAGTGCTTTTGTGTGGGCAATGTTGTCTCTGGAACCAAGTCTTATTGCTCCCGACAAACCAGACTGCGGCGACGCAACATGAAGGACGACGGCGTCGGCCACGGATTCCTCGAGTCGTTGTATGTCGATTCGAGCATCAGAGTCTCACTGCAGTCCAACGCCTGATTTGTTCCACGCATTCATCTCTACTTGGGCACCAGTCAACCCCCGTTTTGCGTAACACGAAAACTCAGGATTGCGAGTTCTTCTGCCATTGATTTGCAAATGGGAGCACCTACTCGAGATGACAGTTTTACCTCCATGCTCAGTTCGATCATTCCGCTGCCTCAGGAGTACTCTCTACAACAACCTCAACAGGTTTTACACGATGATTACAATGCCGATGAAGACTCCTTGAGCAACGGGTGGTGTCTCCCAATGCCAAACAAAGAGGAATAGCTCGAACTTATTGTTGGATTTACTCCACAATTACTGTGGTTTGCAAGCGAATCACCTGTCATGTGGCTTCCGTCTCCGTGGAGGAGAACCTAAGATTACAAACCCTGCGGCTAATCTCAAAGTGGAAACCAATGCGCAAGAGGACAGTGCTCCTTGAACTAATGTAGCTTCAAGATGCAAAACTGACAACGGATTTGATTGCCATCCCTACACCTTGAGGAGTGCGCGATGTGGTGTCTGGAAGGAGATGGGTATCTAGATTCTAAGTGGGGATTTGTTGTACGTTAAAACATCAGTCCAGGGATAATAGGACACCAAACAACTAAAGCCGAGTCCAACACGGGGCACTGGTTATATCGAATAGCAGCAAGAGCAAGAAAATAGCCAATCAACATCTTGCTTTTCAACAATCCTCATACTACACATTATTAGCCGTTTCCCACTTGAGTGGCTTGGAGAGAAGAAGCTTACATCAAAGCCACATCCTTGACGGTGGTCCGGATGACAATTAACATCACATGCCGTCTGCAATGGTTGAACAATGGTCAAACCGCTTTTGGCCTTCAAATCGTTCGCTGTTGTCGTTAGCCCATCCTAGCAATGTAAATCGGAGCAGGCTAGGAGGTATTGACAAACTTACAATTGTAATTTTTCATTACTCTTGCCGCCTGGCAAATCATTACCCAGGTCAGTCTTTGATCTTTGAGCATACCGGGCTTGGCTGGAGCGCAGGAACCGCCACACTTGATAGTCCAGTTGGCCACAACCGAACGGAACTCGGCTGCGTTATCATCAAAGGCTTGTTGGTAGCTCGAGCGCGGTAATAAGGCTAATTTCCAACAAATCAGTTATAGATGTTCTGCTTTACTTGGATAAAAAAGTGTATTGTTACGTCGATCTGGAGTGTATTCGACATAGTAGAATGCTCGAAGTTGAGTACAGCCTCTTGCGGAAGCTAAGGTGCTTAGCGTTGCGATCGCAAGGAGAGATAGTAGGCGCATCGTGGTTTATCTTGTAGATCGAAAGAGCGAGTCTAACGCCGGAACGCAGTGCTAGAACTTTGGGGTTTTACGGGGAATCATAGAGGATGCTGTGCTATCTTGTAGATCGAAAGAGCGAGTCTAACGCGGGAACGCAGTGCTAGAACTTTGGGGTTTTATGGGGAATCATAGAGGATGCTGTGCTAATGCTTACACCGAAAGATTGAATCAAGAAATCCCGTCTCGACATCAACCATAGTTTATTTATATTGCGAATGCCTCAATCGGGAAGTCTTCTAACTATGGTCTCAACGCAACTGAATGTTAGCTGCAGATCATCGGCAAGGTCATGTACGACCTGCCAGTGATTGCTCGTAAACTCCATCACAAGACCTCTGCTGAGTGATTCCCGGATAACGTTTACGTAGTAATCGACGTTTATAGTACTACAACTCCACTTGCTCATTTCTTAGTTATAGCCCGTTCGAGATCAAGATAGTTCAGAAACAGGCCATCCTGCGTGTGTCGGACAGTAGTCCAGCCCTATCAGCACGTGATATCGTGCGACCTTTGGACAACTTCGCCGACAGAGATTCGGAATTTACCAGTGCACAGTTTTCTTACTCAAGTTTGTAGTGCACTTAGCAGCTCATTGATAGTTCCGCTATCTGGACAAACATCATATAGCATATGGTAGTATGGAGTCTGGTCAGAGGAGTGCTGTGCGGCGTGAATAAATCAGAACGCTGACAAAGCATCCTCAGGCTGTCCACCACCCTGACTGCACGTACCCACGGCACCCCCGGGCCTGTGCCGGGGCAATATGCGATAAATAGCAGTGTAGTACACTTGCAATCGAAGCACTTGAATCACCTAGCGGGGTAATTCTCCACTCACTGCATGAAGACACTTGAAGTCTCGGTCCTGCAAATTACGCCTATTATTGCACTCCCGAAAAAGACGTACAAACTTGGCAGCGATCCAATCTTCAATAAAGTGGAGAATCCTAGGCGTTTCAAGTACTCACCGCCTTATTTATCACGGTAAGTATCGGAAGTCTTTACTCCTTCTCCGGAATAGGTAGCATTATCTTTCGGACCGGTATTTTAGCTGACTCATTATGGGCAGAAATAATATGAACCCTACTTAATAAATATGTACAAGCGTGCCAAGTTTGTACGTCTTTTTCGGGATTGCAATATACAAGCCACAAGAGGGTTTTATCTTCGAGCCAGTCAAGTATAGTCAAGTTTGAGACGGTGGCGAGCGAGATAAGGAATTCTATTGATTGAGTTGAACAGATGCAACGCGGAAACTTCCACCACGTTATGTCCTCACTGGTCCCTGCTCGTCGTCGCGCCCAAAGTGCCAACCGAGAACCGTATCCAAGGTCACGGGACGGGCTACGATAAAGCTACTGCCAGTAGGAGGTAGTAGTGTCGATGCACACGGAAAGGCTCCGCTGCTCCAGGAAGCGGGTGGTGGATCCGCTCTGTCGGGTCCTAAGATGGTGGAGGTTCTCATCTCGAGCCGTAGAAAGAGGATGTGGACTGGATGTGCAGTCTCAGATCTTGGTTGGCACGTCTGGATTTCGTCACGACTCTCACTGATGGGGTTTCCGTCCTTACAAAACTCTATGGTTGGTCAGCTTCATAACTCTTCGACGTGGCACGAAATACCTCGATATGCCTTGCCTGCAGCTGACCATCATTGAGACGGAGCTTGACACTACTCCGAGTCTCATCCAAATCGGCTGCTCCATCTAAACTCTCCAGCTGGGAATGACTGGCCACGATTCTCGGAGTAAGAGTAGTATCAAGTCGCTGCTATAAGGCTGCACTCGTCCCAGCGTCTGCGGGATCCGTGGTTATTCCCTGGTGCTTCGCGTCATACCTTGCTGCCAGAGCTTTGTCTACTCTCTAACCCTTCGCAGTCAAGAGTGTGCAGAGGACACGGTCCGGCAGGACTGCTCCTACCAGGCGGGGAGCGCATCTATACAGGAGATTAAGCGAGTTTTAGCGAATGGTACTCGTTAGCACCTGCATTAAGCTGTTTGCGAGGTGTTGAGCTCCAGGTCGGTAGAATGGTTAGGATGGCCCTGTATGGACTGACCGATCCTTGTTGGTGATCTTGCTGGCAGTGAACCCATATTTCCCTATCCTCTCCTCGTTCTTCAGCCCAGTCTACATAGTAAGGCTGCTCGGCTCCTTGCGTGAGCCTGTCCAGGATTTCTAGAAGCATAGCCCCCACGCATTTCCTCAAACCTCAACTTCGCGAAAAGTGCATATTCCCGGTTAAAATCAACTACCATAGCGAAAACAATCGGCTGTCTCAGTTCGACTCACCATGGATTACGCCCCATTCTTCGCGCAGTCGCCGCAACCTTTCTTCCAAATGAGCATGCCTCCTACTCCATCTTATAGCGGGCATGATGCAAAGCTTGGCCCAACTGTAAGCAGCAAAACCCTCGCAGCAATCGTTCTCACACGGTCTTCCCAATCTTATCACCCCGCACGCAGATCGCGTTACCCGAAACTGACCACCATGAACATGCAGGATCCAATCGACGGGACCATGTTTGCCCAAAATCCATTCGACATATACCGATTCAGCAGCGGCGTCCCTCAGGATGACTTGATATCTGGAGGCGATGGTTTGCCCATAATAGGCAGTGTGGATAGTGGATTGGGTAATGATGGCATGGGCAACGATGGACTGGATCTTTTGAACCAAGGAGAAAACTCGTATCAACATGATCGAAGAAGCAGTAGTGAAGAGAAGGACAACCTCACACCAGCGCAAAGCAGAAGGAAAGCACAAAACAGAGCTGCGTACGTTTAGTTACCTGCTCCGAACAGAGCGATGCCCCCATGATGGATTCCCAAGCGACGGGACTAATCAATTTCATGTACATACAGACAGCGTGCGTTTCGCGAAAGAAAAGAAAGACACGTCAAAGACCTAGAGGCCAAACTCAACGCTCTCGAATCCTCTGCCTCCTCCCTAGCATCGGACAACCAACGCCTCAAACTCGCGCTACAACGAGCGACGACCGAAAACGAGATACTGAGAGCGTCATCCAGACCGAGTTCGACAATCACACCTGCGCAGCATCATTCGCCCTTGCACCATGTAGACACTTCAGACGCTCTACTGGAACCAGGTTATACAGGCCAATCACCAGATTATGGGGCACACAATGGAGACGGGGCATTGCTGCCTGCTGGAGCGACCTGGGATCTGATCCAAAACCATCCCCTCGTACGGCAAGGCTTCGTGGACATCGCAGATGTATGCGATCGACTTCGGGGTGCTGCGCGTTGTGACGGTTCCGGTCCCGTCTTTGCAGAGAAGGAGGTCATAAAAGCGGTGGAATCGAGTAGGCAAGCTGGCGGCGATGAGCTCATCTAGACCTTCGAGGGGAAGACACAGTCGTGATCGGATTGAAACGTTCCTCGACCCGTTCAGGAATTTGACGCAGCGTTGATACTTTTTATACCCACTTAGCTCACTTCTTGTTCATCATTTACAGGGAAGATTTAGAATTGATTTGCGACTTTGCGGATGACGTCCTTAATTACTATTTGCAAGAGTAGAAATCTTTTGTGTCTGTGATTTGATCAGTATGATTGTTATAATGTACATAAATGTCGATGCCTAATGAAAGAAAAAGGCCCGGATCTCAAACAACTAGTACTCTCAATCTGCACAGTTTTCGAGAAGAGGCCATCCACAAAGCTCAACAGGGCTTCACGCTCGCAGCTCTGTTTCCCAGCCTGAAAGGCAACCCATTCCATGACATTACCAACTTGAAGTAGCCAAGACTCGAATCATCACCATCACCCAAGTCTCGTTTCCGACAACAACCACGATTGCCACCACCACCACCACCACCACCACACTCCGACATGTCAGGGTAATCCTTCCAACATCAATTCACCAAAGAACCAATCGCACAGCGTCAAATCATTCCCAGCGCATCAACAGTCCCCCTGCACCATGTGCAATATGAAGATCTCCCGCGGCGAAAGCCGTCTTACCACCGCAGCACCGCCGAAAAGGCGCGCCCTTTAGGTTCTTGTGATCCATGTGATTCACTACCAACGATTGGAGGCTAGGAGCTACTGAGGCTAGGAGGTACTGTACAGGATATTCTCCGAGGCACGATGACATGGGACAAGCTTTCACTTGGAGATAGCGAATGCTTGACTCTTCCCGCATTTTTGTGGTTGGGAACGGGGTGCGAGGGTTGCTGCATGATGTCGGACCGGATGGACTCTGGAGGGTTTTCTTAACAGAAATTATAGTACCCCTAGTGATTCGTTCGTACCGGTATCCGGTATTCTTGTTTCCTCGTTTCTTCTTGTTTGAGTGCAGAGAATTTTGCACGCATCTCACTTGCTTCCACTTCGCTCCGGGTTAGTTGGGATCGTCATGGACGTGGATAATTGGGTTCACTGTCGTGTTTGTACGCTTTGTAGAGTGGAAGTAAGGGGAAGCAATTGGGGTTCTATATTTGTGTTCTCTGCGTACGACCATGAATGACCACTCCATTGCGACTCATTGCAGCGTGTTGCGATACGCGGTTTCCCATCATCATTTCAACGCGAATATGGCAATCGTCACCATCTTTAGCTCTGCTTTGGGGGCGAGTGCAGCTCGAAATAGCTGTCCGTGGGGCGTGGCTGTAGCGAGATTCCAGAGCGACGGTGCTCCCTCTCCCACCATCACTCTCTGATGCTTGCGACACCCTTGATGCCGTCGGCACACTGCGTAACTGACCAGGTAAAGTACTCCCCGGCGGAGCAATGGTAATCAAATTCATATTTCGGACCAACACCTTTCGGACCAACACCAGGACCACAGTAGATGCGAACCGTGGCGTTAACCGTGCCAGCGATGAATTTGATTTTCTCTTTCGTGCGAATTATTATTGTCCCTACATGACGGGCGTCGTTAGATAAGTCGTATAAGAAATGTAACGAGGTAATTTACCGGTTTCACCGCACTTCCACTTCTCCTCCGTGTCTTCGGCATTCGTGCCTATGTATGCACAATTGCTGATAAGGGTTCCTGCTGATGCTTTTTTGAAATGTCCGGGCATGCAAACAGCGGACACCAATGTTTGTGCCCCTGCAAGAACCAGAAGGAGGAGGGGCAGGTTCTTTAGGGTGAAAATCATGTTTGAGGCCTGGAGAAAAGGAGAGGAAAAGACCTGTACGGAGGGTCTGAGTTCACGGAGGATATGTACCTACATCACCTCATATATGCTCAATTCGACACTCAAAATTCGACGGCTTTCGTCCCTCAGATTTCTCTTACATACCGTGGTAGCCAGCATAGACGATGTAAGTACGTCGATCCGCCGTAATGAAGCCGGACCTAAAAACAGGCTACAAGAGTCAGCCGGAGTCTACGGAAAAGCTGTATATGGACATCTTGTTTGCTGTAGAATGCTCAACGTACTGATCTTCTTTCCATTGGCTTCCATAGTAGTACATGACAATATAAACCTAATTTAACCCTTGAATTTCATCTGCTCTAGGCCCCTTGAATTCCTCCTACTACCTTCCTTACCCGGAGAAAAGTACGTTATCCGATGGATCCATGGATGTATGGCCGCGAACGTATAGGAAGCTGTATGTTGGCTGTTATTTCCTGTTCTTGGTATTCAAGTGCACAGTAAGTTCACTGTGGTAGCCAGCAGAAACAATGTCAATACGTTGATCCGCCGTAGTAAAGCCGGACCCAAGTAAGACTTTGTCTTATAGTTGAGAACGGGACATAAGAGCCAATCGGAGTCTACGTATAAGCTGTCATTCCTGTAGCGTGATCACTTGACCAACATTGTTGCTGCTGGCTTCTTTAGTGGAGAAAAAACCTTGCTTTGAAGGGAAACAAGATCAGCAAGGCGAATACCATCGTAATCTCGCAAGGTGGCTTGGCATGTTTCAAACCAGCCGGAATGCTCTGTTCAGGGCTCAGCCTTCGATGTGTCTACCTCGACCGTGCCACGGATAAATAACTCTCGTATTCAAGATCTGAACTGTCAAACTCTTTACAGACGTCCGATCGATGTCCAACGCACAAGCTTTTGAAGAGAACAAGAATCAACAGAGCGAGCGGATAGGACGTCGATTTGGCATGGTTGTTTGGCAGATCTCAAACTCTTCGGAGCGCTCTGTCCGTTGCTATTTCCACCTTGGCATTTGTATTCGTTGCAATGCTGATCAATTAGACGATCGAAAGACTTCCCGCTCAATAAACATACTATGGTGGCAACGCATTTAAATGTTAGCTGCAAATCAGTGGCAAGGTCAGCACGGCCTCGAATTGCTCGTAGATTCCATGCGAGGACCCATGTTGAGTGATTTTTGGCTAACATTTATTCGCCTTGTAGCCATAGTAGCATAGAAGCTTCGCAAGAAGATTCATTCCACCATCAATCTTTAGCTCCTTCCTGGGAACGAGAAGCGCGGCGAGAGGGGTGCGATATACTGTAGCATCCGGCCATACCGACATTAGTAACGAAATTACCTCACAGCAATAATATACCCAGTACACATCTCATACACACATACATGGAATCTGGTTGGTCATCAACAGCTTCACGTGCTTGCGGTCTCGCCCAAGTTCTTCAATCGCTGGCTAATAAAATAATTTAGCTTAGCATAAAGTACGCTATCTGACTTCTTTCATGCAACGAGTGGAGACCATAGTGATGGTGATATTATGTGAGCTTATGCGCTATCTTATTGGTCGACCGATGCCAAGATCAAGCTTAGTAAGCTCATTTCACCTTGACGGCCACTGCTGGTGATCTCAGATTAGTGTCGTAGTGCCTTAACAATATCAGTACGGACTATTATCATCCTTGTCGTCCACAACAAAGCCATGCCATTTGTTGGAAGAATTGACCGGAATTGAACATGACCTGGAATTTTATGCAACAAAGACGGATGATCATGCATCCGATGACATGGAAGTCCGGTCTTGGCGCTCGATGATTGGTGGCCTTGGTCACTTTCACCATGGAGAATACAACACCAAACAACATTTTTCTGGCCGGATACGCCAGTACTGCGGTACTGCGGAGGCGGTACGATGGAGAGCGCTACAATGGCCAGGAACAGGGCATAGCTGCACGGAAGTTCGGATCTTTCACAGAGATGAGAGTTGGGTTCTGAGGCAGATCTACTCCTCTCTATAAAGCATCCATATTATCTCTGCCATTTGTTAACCAAAGTGACCAAATCTCATCATCAATAATGCAACTGACTCATCTCGCCCTCGCAGCGCTTCTCAACTTCCCCGCCCTCAGCAGCGCAAAATACCATTGCTCCGACCCAGCCGCCATCTGCAATTATGGAGTACAATACTCACTTTGGGCCGCGGTATGTACTGCATACTCTTGACTTATGTTCGAGGCTGACTGCCGAATTCATCAGTGTGGCGCTTCAGAGGATGCATGTACAAGGAGGAAGCTATGTCCGCGTCGATACAATCATCAGTGCTGTACCGTCAGCACTTACAATCCCCGTGGACCCCCCATCGTAACAATAGACGAGTACTGTGTTCATTGATGGTCTTGCGGAGGAGCCATAGAGGGTACGTATATGACTTGAAGAAGTTGTATATCTATTTCAAGGCTAACGAGTTCCACAGGGTTGTCACGATGGAGTAACAAGCGAAGAATGGTCTTACTTGCTTTTATGAATCGCTCTTTGGATGCTCCTCCACGCCGCTAGTCCTCAAAATTGTCTCGGCTGGTGTTGTAGAAGTTAGAATGCTCGCCAAGGTTGTTGAATCCCGGTCTCTTCCATGGGCTCACCGCGACATCTGTCGAAATAACGAAACGGTACATTGTATTTCTCCAAGAGGTCAGCTGCTGCTTCAATTGCCCAAAACGCTTTTGATAGGCCATTTGTCCAGTGTGGCGGTGCGAGGACGAACTTTACTCCATTGCCACTGACTTGAGCTGCCGATGCATTATTGCTAGAGTGTCGGCCAGTCCACTCGTGTAGTAAGTGCTGTCAAATCCGACATCCTCTATTCGATCAGTACTTAGAGGGTACTTCCGAAGATTGAAAGCTGTAGACATGTACCTGCGTTCGATTCGGCGTATTCTGCTCAGGTGTGGGAGAACGGAGCAGGCAAAGCTTGGCCGCATAGTTCTTTTCTGACTCTGGGATCGCTAATAAACAGTAGTGGCAGATCTCGGACTCACCGGCGAAATGTGGCAACACGCTCCGTCATGAGCGCATTGCATACACCTTGGAACCGACCTGCGAATCTGCCGAATTTTTTTTTCCACCAGATATTTTTGCTTCGCTCGACATACTGATAGCGGGAAGTAATAGATATACTCAAAGCCAAAACAGCGTATTCAAAAGAGCTCTCTTTGCGGGCGTGAAGACTTGAGTTGACCTTTCGTGCAGGATAAAGTCTTTGAGAACGAAGAGTCTAGCGCCGCTAGCTTTTCTCTTGATGATACAGGTATCAATGGTATGGATGCTGGATTCCTCCGCTGCCCACATGCTTCCGCAGAATCTTTGGCTGATGTGACGAAATAGTGTTGTCATGTTGTTATCTGAGCCATCTACAGCCATCATGTTCGTTGATTAGAGTGTGAGTGTGAGCGCGGCTTTGGATTCGTTAATTTAGAAAATTGTGAAGGTGTATCTTGCGCTTCATCGTCTTTTGTATCTCTCTGTGACTCGAACGATGATAAGTGGTGAGCGTAAACGCGGTCGTTGCGAGGAAGTCGAATCTGATACGGGTTTCTTGTTTATTAAAAGGGCGCGTGTTGGGGTATGGGCGATGAGGGTTTTTCCAGCAACAGAAAACAGTAAACTCGATACTTTGGTTCTGCGCCCAATCAAACATCCCAATCTCGCCCATTTCGGCTACACTGGCAGATTTAAGATCATCTCACGGACTTGATGAAACTGAATAGAATGATCAAGAGACAGGGTATTGAGTTGGTTCGACTCTCGAATCCTGGTTCAGTTTTCAGCTTTCATCGATGGAAAGCACCTCAAACTGTAGTCGATCTTCACATACCTACTTCCACCTTGAGCGAAATTAGACTGGTTGACATGTAAGTCCAATCTGGCAGAGTTTAATGCCTTTACTGGGCAGACTGACAGCAGGCTTGGGCTTTGGAAAATAGCGTATGTAGCTGAACTGACTACTTGCTCAAGATCTGAGAAATGGAGCATGAGCAATTAATCGTGTGCTTGCCCCCTCGCTGCCCGTTCAATGGTCGTTATCTTCAAAGAAGGTTGGGAGTCAGGCCAAAGACATGCCTTGACCAATGCGCCTGTAACGCCGCCCTTGGAGGAGCACTTGTCAGGCGATCAGCACTATATTCAGAACAATTCCGACGGAACATCCGATACTCTGCATGTCTGTCGCGGAATCTCCGAGACATCAGAGCACTTGATGACTGAAAACCAGTAGGTACAACCAGGTCTCAGCGATATCATCTTGACATGTGCGACCATGGAGGAGCGACAAATATCAGCAACGACTCCCAAGCAGAGTAAACAAATACCTTGGCAAATTTCAAATAGGACTTGTGCAGCTGGCAGAAATACTCCAGATTGAAATATTCGCCATGAATATACGGATACTTCTCGTTACTACCGCCATGCACTCGTCCTATGTGCTTGGGTCGACTCTTGCGCCTATTAAATTCGACTTTCCATCTCTGGGAGAAACATCAGCAGGAGACTTGTACCTTCCCTCCGGACCAGGTCCTTTCGCGATCACTGTCACAGGTCCCGGTTTCGCAGGCGTCAAAGAAATGCTGATACCCGACTACGCCAATGCACTCGCAAAAGCTGGCTATGCAACACTCGCCTTCGATTACATTGGATTCGGATCCAGTACCGGGAAGGTTCGACAAGATATTAAACCCCAGGATCAGATTCAGACATACAGAGATAGCATCGATGCCGTCGCCAATGATAGCCGCTTCGACGAAAACAGAATTGGGGCTTGGGGGACAAGTCTTGGAGGTGCACATACCCTCGTCGTCTCAGCGAATGACCCGAGAGTCAAAGCAGGCGTAGCCATTATCCCTCATATTGAAATCGATGCAGCAACAATGGCTGAACGTCTCCCTATTGTCGATGCAATCGAAGCGGACGTCAAAGCTTCTCGAACCCCCGGTGCACCAAGAGTGATGATCGGTGTCTCCGGTGAGCCTGGCGAGCGCGCTGCTCTCACTTCGGACGGTGCTGTAGCCTGGACTAAAAACGTGACGAGGAGCGCGCCGACATACAAGAACGAGGTCACGGCTATGAGCATGCTTGCTATGGCGCAGTATTCGACGATGGAGGATGCGAAGAGGATCAAGATCCCTCTGCTGGCGATTACGGCGGAGACGGATTCTATTACACCAGCGAAGAAGATTCATCAGGCTTTGGATGGGGTGAAGTCGGTTGAATTCAGGGATTTTCCTGGAAATCACTTCGGCTTGTTTGGGGCGAATTTGACGGCGACGATCGATTTGACTGTGGAATGGTTTCAAAGGCATCTGCAATAATTGTCTGCGGAAGGACGTGAATGTGGATCGTTTCGAAAAGTGCGACGATAGAGAATGACTATCCTCGAGGGAGGCTGTATTCGAACCGCTTGATGATAAATACGGGTGCCAGATCTGCTCTAATCCATGAATAACAGATCTATGGGTATGGGGGGAAATACAAACGTACATGCTTATTTACACATTTTTTAAGATACCGCGCCCGTCTTTTTCGCAATTTCCATGATGGCCGCCACGATGGGGTCACAATCCGTTTTCTTGATCGGCACCCTGTGATTTCCCGGCCACTCCACAACAGTTGTACTACTCGGCTCGCAGTACTGGTTCAATAATCTCCTATGCAAATGCAAGCCAGGATCCTCCGTTCCATGAACATGTAAAGTTGGCACCTCCAACTTCTTCCACCCATCCCAGAGCTCGGGGTTCACCGTCTCAAACCCTTCTGATATCTCCGCCGCATGAACCAACGCTTTGTTCCCAGCCGTATCCTCACTCAAAGAGACAAGAGGCGCCCGTCCAGCGAGCAAGATGCCAAACCTCCAATTCGTACCCGAACTTCCCTTCTTTTTAGCCTCTTTAATTTGCTGCTCATACAGTAGTCCTGCCGACACCTTCGCACCCTGACTGAATCCCATTAAACCAACCCATTCTCCCGTCCCTCCCTCGCTATCATCCGTGTCCATAGCAAGCTTGATCTGATAATACACCTCATCGACCGCAGACTCGGCATCGATCTCCTTGTGTTCCGGTAGCCAGCGCAGCCAGCGGCGGAAGGGAGCGAAGTCGGCGTAGACGGGGAGGATTCCTGGACCGGGGTCGCAGAGGAAGGGACCGTCGGCGAAGACGAGACGGAAGGTTGATTTCAAACGGGCTATCAGGGCTCGGGATTGGAGCTTGAAGGCTTCACCTGTCACGCCGCCGCCGTGGAGACAGAGGATGCGAGGGAGGTTCAGGGTAGGGTCGGGGCTTGTAGAGGTCATTTTGGGTATATGGATGTCGTCTATCGTCTAGAGTACCATGTCTGGTTAGGGAAAGAAGTGTACAAGTGAGCCAAGAAGGAATGTACATAGATTTAAAAGGCTGGTGTTTGGGAGCCACATTTTCGGACTCCGATGACAGGATGAGATCGGGCCAAGAATAGATCTGCCGAAGACGGGAACGGGGACGGGTAGAGCCGTTACGGCTAGCTTGTAATAGCTGACGTGAGATTTTCGCGATTATTCCAAATTTGCACATCCAATTCAACATACCGCATTGGTTCTTGATACCTCATCACCTCTACAACCAATTCAACTATTGCGAATTCCGGTCTTCTCCAAGGTCTGCCACTAACGGGCCGCACACCACGCACCCAGCACTACGGCCCGGCCCCGCACTCTTTCCAACGAGCTCGCGAATACATCAGAGCACATAAAGCTTCACGCTGGGCTCCGTTTTGGCTATGACATAGACCGTGACACCTGGCCATGAACGACAAGATAGATTATGCTGTCTCGCTGAGGTCCCTTGCTTACGCAGAACGACTTGCACTGGACGAAGCAGGTGGCCGCGTAAAGGTATGAGATGACATGCGTAGGGGAAGATTTTCAGGTTCGTCAATGGTCGAGATCAGGATGACGGACATAACAGTGACCTGCCGTCGTCCATCTTCGTGGTCATATCTTGCCGAGAAGGCTGCACATCCCACGATATATATCACCTCAAACTGGCATCAGATCTATGCCTTCACGCCCAAAATATCACGAAAGTCCATTAGTTCAGGATAAAGCAAGGAGCCTCCCAGACACGCATGGCCGCTCACAATCACGATGAAGTCTTTCCTGGTTCTAGTTCTGACACTCGAGTTAAGGCATTTGGAAGAACCATCAATCGGTACAAAATTGAAGTATTATGCCACAGCAGCGCCAGAGAAAGGCGCGGCCGCAAAAGTGTCAAGGAAAGGGGATGGACGGAAGTAGACACGCCGAGGACAAAAGGGTCAATATTAACAAAAAGTCGATCGCATTTCATATTCCTACTCATCAGGTCCAGCGAGTCCAAGAGCTTGTCGCCTTGTCGGTGCATCGGCCTTGAAATATGGCTTTTCTGCCAAGGAAGTAACTCTGGTGCCGTGTCTAGGCTCAGCACCTCCATAGTCCCAGCTGGCGTTGTGGATTGTGATTCTGAATATGGTTAATTTAGTTTCGTCAGCGAGGAAGAGGCAAACAAATACCTGTTATCCCAGAGCGCACTTGTGCCAGGAGTCCACTTGAACCTTACTTGGATGTCAATGTTCTTCTCGTAAACATCATACAGGTACTTCAAGATGACATCGCTTTCAGCTTTGTCAAAGCCAACAATTCGGTCTGTCATTGCACGGTTCACCCAGAGGGCTTTCCATCCAGTTGCCGGGTGTACTCTCACGAGAGGGTGCTCTCGCTCGACGTACTTTGGACCTGCGGTGGGATCGTTGCGATCAAGATAAGGATGGGCGCTGCGATAAATGGCTGAACGACCATCGATGATTTTCCTGAATTCAGGAGATAGCTTTTCATAGGCTGGAAAATTGATTAGCAGTCACTTCTTCATTGGCGATTACTGGCTCGCAACATACCGGCATAGCCGCTTGCCCACAGCGTATCGCCACCGATTGAAGGCACCGTGTCATTGTGGAGATGAGTAACACCGGCTGGTTGTTTTTCATGGACCAAATCTTCATCGTGTTAGTCGAAGTACGCGAGTCAGAGCGGAATTTATACCTGTATGCCATCTGGAGGCGCCACCTGGGTTACGGAAATCCGCCTTGCGCTCAGTAGCTTGTAGATCTGGCCAGATCACACTCACGCCTAGGTGACCAGGAACCTGAGGCACCTGCGGATGCACTTCAACCTCTCCATAATATTTACCAAGGTCCAGTTGTTGTTGAGGGGAGATGTCTTGGTCCCTGAAAAAGACAACACTTCTCTCTGCGATCAACAATCCGAGCTCATCTTTCTGCTGATCCGTCAAATCTTTCAGTTGCAAGCCTACAATCTCGGTACCGATATGGGAAGTCAGGTGGATGACCTCTTTGGCGGCAGAGAGTTTATCTCATAAATCAGACGCTCTTTTCGCCATGGTGGCTGGGCTTCGCCATAGCCGCGGGAAAATGGCCGCGGCGCTTCGCTACGCTACGCTTTATCCTCTTCGAGGCCCTAACCCCCCTTAACCCTCCTTAACTAATTAGGACGCGGCGTAATTTTCCTACCTATAGTAGAGCGTCTAAGGCGAAAACTCTAGATTTTAGTAAGGCCTTAAAATTTTCTAACTACTAAAAACTACTCTTTCCCGTATAGTATCTCTACTATATTCGTTGGTAAATTAATCGTTAGTATAATTAGTAGATCTAGTATTTATCTTATATATTATTATTAGCTTCGTCCCGATATCCTAACTAATATCCTCGATATATATCGTCGCGTAAGTAGTATTTTAGGTAGTACCTAAAAATTGATTTCTACGAAAATCGCCCCTATATAGCTACCTAACTACTACTATATTACGTATATATAACTATAAAGGTCGCTAAGATAGCCGCTATCTTATCGACCTTTACTATTTATTCCTTCTTAACTACGACTACTATTTATCTAGTAGTAACGCGAATTTTCGCGTTAAGAATACGTTGAGGCGTACTAGCTACCCCTAATATACTCGCCTAGATAAGGCTCCTAACTACCCTTAACTACCCTTAAACCTCCTTATCTAATTAGAGAAGGTCTTCTTATATCGCCGCTAACCTATCTACCGCTCTAAAAACCTCTCTCCTCCCCTAATAGTACGCGATCGGGTACGCCTATATCCTTACCTCTTAAGCGTCGCTACTATCCCTCTTAACCCTTCTTAAGGTCCCTCGGCTCTTAATATTACCGTTCTAGCGCCTTATCGCTTCTATATATAATTATCTATCTTTAGTCTTAACCCTCCTTAACTCTCCTTATTACTAAGACTACTATTCTTACGCCTCGTCGCTCCTCTAGATACTCTTTATAATTAATTCGAATACCCTAATACTTCTTAGCTCTTAAGACTACTATTCTTTTATTATATTACCTTCTCCGATACTCGTTTTAACCGTTCTTAACTATCCTTAACCGTCCTTAACCGTCCTCGAATACTATTTTCCCGCCTATATCTTTAGAAGCTTACCTAATTACTATCCCGCCTACCTCTTATTTAAACTATATAAATAGCCCCGATCTATCCTTAACTACCGTCTTTTATATCTATACTCTATCCGCCTTAACCGTATTAAATCCTTCTAAATCAAATCCGAACCTTCTTACTTTTATCTTCGCCCCTAGACGTCCTTAATCCTTCTTAACCCTTCTTAACCCTCCTCGACCCTCCTTAAAAGAAGGGATACCTCCTATACTAAGAATATATTACGCCGGCTAGTCTAGGACGGCTAACCCTTTTTACGTCCCTTATAGTAGAGTCTAAAGAGTAAAGGGGAATACTATAAGTAGGCTAGAATTATAAACCGAAGAACTTATAATTAATAACTATCTTATAATCTCTATTACGATTTTAGGAGGTATACCGCTAATCTATAGGGAATTACTCGTAAAGTAGATCGATTTAATTCCTTACCTACCTCTTACCGAATTACCTATAGTCGTTAATACCGCGAGATAGTACTAGAACGTCGAATACTAGATTCCTATTATTAAGGCGTATCTTTATTATATTCTTAACTCGGATTTAACCTATTTATCTAGTAATATAGAGGCTTCCGTTTAGCCGCTACCTCGCGAGGAGTAGTATCCCTACGAGGAATAGGTTAATACTCTCTATCGTCTTATCTACTATAGTAAAGACGTTCTCCTTATCGCGAAGACGGGCTAGGGTAAAAGTATTATCTTCTACGCTTTTTCTATCCTAACTAGACTTATTACTATCTAACTCTATCTACTAAATACGCTTAGTAAGGAATAAGTCGATCGGATCTACGAATTTACTAGAATAAGGGCGGTTATAATCTTTTCGAAGAGTAAGATACGCCTAAAGACTATGATTAATAGTATAATAGATAGAAACTATACTTATATCGTCCTCGGACCGGAGGCCGCTATAGATAGAAGGTTTCGAAATACCCTTAAGATGTAAGTATTTTAGGAGCTAGTAGGTCTTATTACTATCGATAAGTACTATCTCGTAGAAAGTTAGAAGGACTTCCGTCCTACGTATACGTAGATTAGTTAGCTACGGATAATACTACGGTAGTCGGTCGTATAGTTTAGGTATACTACTACTTTAGACTAGGTTACGCAGAACTTAGTCCTATTATACGCTAGTTTCCGCCTATTAGGTAATACCTAGTACCGTACTAAAATCGTCCGGATATCTATTAATCGTCCCGATATTAGCCTTTCCGTAATACCTATCCTAAAAGGTAATATAGAGGTATACGGTAACTTAATATACCTCCTCTAAGCTTTATACTCCGATAGCTATACTACCCCGATAGAGATACCTAAGACGGTTATCTTTATTAATAGCCGGCTAAAGATAGCTAAGGCGATAGTAGAGCTATAGTATCGCTTAATCGAGCTATATCCGTAGTATACGATAGAAGATAGACCCTTTTATATATATAATATTATCTAGTTATATTTAGCCTATATATCTAAATATAATTAGTAAGCCCGGTACGAGGAGTTTAAGAAGGCTAGCCCTAAGTACTCGAAGATACGAATTATTATTACTACTACCTCGCTCGGTATAGGTATAAATATTAAGAATATTAAGAGGATTATATACTAGAGGTTTCCGATTAGCCTTAATTTATCTAACTTCTAGTAAAGATTAGGTCGTACTAGTCGTTAACGTAATATACGGTCTTAGGGCTATATCTTCCTACCGTATTACTATTTCGATAGTTTTAGTCGGTATAAAGAAGGCTTCTCTACGCGGAAAGTAACTAAAAGACTTACCGCTAGTAGGGCTACTAAGTAACCAAAACGACTACGTAATTAGATAGCGCGTAGGAGGAAAATAGGTAGAAGTCGCCTCTATATTATATCTACTCTTAGTAAAATAAGTAATTCGGATACCGAGGACGAGGTAGTAACCTAGTCAATAAGTCGTCCTTCTTCTCGTAGCCTAAGAGTAGACTATCCTATAGATCTTAGTAAATCTACTAGTTAGTCCCGATAAGACGTAGAGGACGAGGAACCGTATTTAGTAGCGGAGATATAGGTAAGTAGCTAGTAGTACTATCCTACTACTATCGGTACGGCAGCCGACGGAGACTATCTACTTATAAGCTAAGAAGGAGAGACTTCTTATCTAGACGACTACGGTAATCCTATTAAGGCCTAGACCTTAGTAGAGGAATAGTAGTATACTAAGGTCCCTATCTAGTAGCTCGAGATAGTTAATAGGGCTTACTATTAAAACGTTTTTCTCTACTATCTTAGTAAATTTAATCTTCCGAGTTTACCTATATCCGCTCCTCGTAAACTCTATTATTCTATATACTCTCCGGTACTAAAACCTTTAGTTACGATTCCGCCTTAGCCTCCCCTATCTATATCCGCGCCTAAGTCGGGTACGCGGCCGGCTATTATACTTAGATTTATCGATAAATAGATATATAGTCGAGTAGAGACCGCGTTTAGTACTAAGAACCGTCGGTTCTCTATACTACCTAACCTATAGATAGACGCCGAGTACCGATAGGAGATAGCTACTCTCTTTAACGCTAATATTTTTAGGTCCTCCCGCTAGCGGGCTAAAGTCCCCGGCTTTAGCGATATAACTTTAGATATATTCCGGGCGAAACTAGTTAGGATTATAAGTTAGTAGAGATTAGGTACTAAGTTAGCTCTCTTCTTCGAGTTTATAATTAGCCTCCCGTAAAAGGTATCCGATATATACGAAGCCGCTAGGTATATCGATATATACGATAATACTATATTAAATAGTAATAATTCTAGTAACGAAAGTATAGATATTAATATATAGTAGTCGTTCGAAGAGTACTCTCTTTCCCTCGCTCGATACGTCGCGAAAATATAACTTAGGTATAATTAGGTACGCTAACCCCCTATATACCTAACTTCTACTCGGAGGTACTCGTAGTCGTCTTCTACTTATAATAGCGTACGTCCGATTACGCCTTTACTATTAAGCCCGGATCTAGTAATATCGCGGCTCGCGGCTATACTAGAGAAGAGTAATATAAGTAAGAGACTTATAGAAATCCATTCTAAAGAATAGAGTTAATAGGCTAGTTATTCCTAGCTAGACTCTTCTTCCGCGTTAAGTTTACTAATTAGTTATTTTACCCGCGTCTCTAGCCGCTCGCTAGCTAATTATAGTTTAGGTCTACTATAAGGGCTACTTATCGAGAGTATTAAGACGGATACTACGGTCTATCTATTTAGTATATCTCCGTCTAGGAATTCGAGCCCTAGTAAAGCTAGTAGTAGTATATTTAGTACCTAACCTAAGACTACTAATTTAGATAGTAATACTATAATAGTAGACGTCGAGAATAGCGATAATAATAATCTATTACTAGATAGAGAGAGCGAGGAGGAGTCCGTCTTACTCCCTACAATAAGGATATTAAGTCGGAACCGCGAGATTAGGTTGCCTACGAAATATTCGAACGGGGGTATATTTGTATCGGTAGCCTCGATACTATAGTTATCCGCTATACTAGGGGCGAACGTATATAGTAGTATCGCTAGTAGGACCGTATATACGCTACGTATATAGAAATCTCCTATATTACCTTCTCCCTCTAATCGGCCGCGTAACGTTCGCGTAGTACCGGACTCTAGTAACGTATTATTACTACTCGTACGCCGTCCTACTCGAGGGGGTACATCCCTACTTATACCTATACTAACTTCTATTACTTAACGTTCTTCTTTATATAGTATCCGTTAGACTAGAAACTCGGGAGCGTCGCGAAGAGTAAGAGATAATAATCTATAATCTTATACGTACTTAGTATCTCGCCGTAGGAGGTATAGGAACTTAGATTAGCTCTAGAAGAATACTAGAAATATAAGTAGATCGCGTTACTATAGTACTATTTAAGGGTAGTAGCTACTTTACTAGCGGTATTAGCTTAGTTACGGCGATAGTAGAGTTTTAGCTTAAGCTTCTCGTATATATCTATATTTATAGCTATAGCTTTAACGGATCGGTCTTTATATTACTTATTATACTATTTAATTACGATAGTTCGCGGTTCGTAGCCCGTAGTAAGACTAGTTTAATTAGCGAGTCGAGTTAAAGAGAACTATATCTAATACGCGGCTTAAGGGGGGTTAATAGTAGCTATTATTACTAAAATAAGTACCTTCTAGTCGATAAACGTTAAGTTATTTAGGAGGGTTAAGGAGGGTTAATAGTAGCTAGTATTACTAAAATAAGTATCTTCTAGTCGATAAACGTCGAGTTATTTAGGAGGGTTAAGAAGGGTTAAGGAGGGTTAATAGTAGCTAGTATTACTAAAACGAGTACCTTCTAGTCGATGAACGTCGAGTTATTTAGGAGGGTTAATAGTAGCTATTATTACTAAAACGAGTACCTTCTAGTCGATAAACGTCGAGTTATTTAGAAGGGTTAAAGAGGGTTAAGGAGGGTTAAGGAGGGTTAAGGAGGGTTAAGGAGGATTAAGGAGGGTTAAGGAGGGTTAAGGAGGGTTAAGGAGGGTTAATAGTAGCTATTATTACTAAAAGGAGTACCTTCTAGTAGATAAATATCGAGTTACTTAGAAGGGTTAAGGAGGGTTAATAGTAGTTACTAGCCTTAGCCTCCTCCTATTATACGAACTCTAAAGTCTTAAGCTTATACTAAATATTTCTAATCTACTCCTAGTATCTCGGATAGCTAAGGTAATTATCCTCGCCTACGTACTACGTAACTTTATCCTAGTAGATTAGGAAGTAGGACTTATAGAATATTTTATTATAGGCTATAAGATAGCCTATAGTATCGGTGTTTAAGCGTACCTCGTAGTCTTCCTTATCCTTATCGTTAGTATTAGGCTCGATTTTCTTATAATACGTACTATACTCGTTAGCCTTAGAATCGCGAAGGAGTTTAAGTATCTCGAATACCTACTATTATAATATAGCTAGCTCGCCGTCGTCTTTAGTAAGGTTAATAGTATTAGTCGAGCTAATACCTATTATTAATTTTCGGTCTATATCCGAAAGTAATTCTTCTCCGTAAACGTAGAGAAGACGAAGCCTTAGGATAGTTTTAAGAACGCTAGCTATCTACTTCCCTCGAAGTCTAGCTCTAGCTACGCTAATAGCTTTATTTTTAGCCTACTAGTCGGCTAAGAAAAACTTATACGTAAGGTCTTCCTCTTTTATATACTTAAGTCGGACGATTTTATTACTCTAGCCGGGTAGATCGATATAACTCTTCTAACGGTATAGGGTAATACTATCTACTAGGAGCCGTAATTTCGGTAGAATCTCTAGATTGGCCTATTTAAATAGTATAATAATAAATTAGTTAAAAGCGCCTTTTTAATCAAAACGTTAAATGCGGAGAAATTCTATTAAAGATCCGAGATCTTTAAGCCGATCTAGTATTAGTATACTACTAACCGCCTAGCGTCGCTAGGTCTCTAGCTCGTATACCGTAATAGCTATAGTAGTCGATAGAGTCCGGATCTAGTAGGCTTCCTCTAGGATAATACGGAAGAGATTAGTACTTTAGGTTAGATATTTACTACCCCCGTACTCAACCCTTACAACCTATTTTATATAATATATTATATATACTACGCGTTTAAGGTATCGAGAAACGGCCGTAGTATTACTTTATTAGCTTAGTATAGTAGTTATCGAGGTAGCTTAGCTTATAGTCTATTTAGATGTTCGAGAGGGCTTACTAAGGTAATAAACCTAGCCGCCTAGGAGAAGAGATAGATTAAAGAAGTATACTCTACTTTCGTAGCGTATTTAAGTCTAGAGGGTACCTTTTTTATTTCCGTATAAGGCGTACTTTTTTTATATATTAATCTATACTACCCTTCGTCGTTTATTACTAAAACGAGTATCTTCTATTCGACGGACGTCGAGCTACTAAGGAGCGTTAAGAAGGGTTAATAGTAGCTAGTATTACCGAAATAAGTACTATCTAGTCTCGAGCTACTGAGGAGCGTTAAGGAGGGTTAATAGTAGTTAGTATTACTAAATCGAATACCTTCTAGTCTCGAGTTACCGAGAAGCGTTAAGGAGGGTTAATAGTAGCTAGTATTACCGAATTAAATACCTTCTAGTCTCGAGTTACCGAGGAGCGTTAAGGAGGGTTAATAGTAGCTAGCTTTACTAAAACGAGTACCTTCTAGTCTCGAGTTACCGAGGAGGGTTAAGAAGGGTTAATAGTAGCTAGCTTTACTAAAACGAGTACCTTCTAGTCTTAAGCTACCGAGAAGGGTTAAGAAGGGTTAATAGTAGCTACTATTACTAAAATAACTACCTTGGTATTATATCTTTATTCGATATATTTAGAGGTATTTACGTAGGTCGCGTATCCCCCTATACCGGGCCGTTCGTAAAGTAGAGTAAGTTGTTAACGGGACGAAGGCTACGTACCTACCTATACGGATTAGTCTTATATTATATATTATTATCTTATCTTTCGCTAGCCGTAGGTCCTTTAAGTACGACGCTAGCTATACTAACGGGTATTAGTAGGCTATATTTTTCGCTGGTCTCTTTTAGGCCGCCTATATAGTCCTAGTACGTAGTCTTATCGAGTATATTATTATAGCTTCGAACTTTACTCTCTATAGGTATTTAAAGTACTCCGCTAGCTATATTAATAGGTGTTAGCAAAGACGTAATTAGTACGATATCTATCTTTAAATAGATATACGAGAAAGGGAGAACCGTACTAGGTAGCGGGAGGGCGATAGACTTATTAGACGTAATTAGTATAATATCTATCTTTAAATAGATATACGAGAAAGGGAGGATTCTATTAAGCGGTAGGTAAGCGGTAGACCTATCGGACGCGATTAGTATACTTAGTTAACTCGCTAAAAATAAGGAAGTAGCTATAATAAAAATAAGGAACTAGTAGGAATTATTTATTCGTACGCTAGATATAGGTACGTTCTAAGCGTTAAGTAAAGGTATTCCGGTAATTATAGTAGTAATATTTATAGCTACTAGGCTAGTAGTAGTATTGTTCTCCTAGATAGTCTAAGTCTTAGTAAAGGTAGAAGGGATACTATTACTACGATTAGAGGTAGAACGGGTATTATTATAGTTAGTCTAGAGACTATCGACGGGCTAATAATAGGCGGAACTTAGTTAAGTAAGATCGCGAGACTAGCTCTAATAAGCGGCTAAAGCGTTAGTACTATAAGCGGTATTACTATAGCTATATAATACGCTCTTACTCTTAATATTTAGCGATAGAATATCTAGAATAAGATAATTTAGAGTAAGGCTCGTAATACGTAACTAAGAGAGTTCTTCTTTACGAGATAGGGTCTAATCTTTCTAGGCGATAGCTTAACTATAGTAAGTACGCTAATATTAGAGCTATATAAGCTTATCGAATAAGCTACGAGAAGAGACGCGTATAGTATTATCGGGCGAGAGACGGAAGGTAGTAGAGTTAGATATTAGGTTAGAGTTAGGGTTAGTATAGGCCGTATTCCTAGATACGCTACTAGAGGAGCGAAGATCCTATAATATCTAAAGTATCGTATTATTACTACTATAATCGCCTTATTCTAGCTATCCTCGTTAATACGCGTAATACCTTAACTCCTCTACTATCCTTCGAATTTATCGACGATTACTAGTATAGATATAGAATCGAGCTACCTATACTAGAGGCTATAGAAGGTTATCCGTCTTATCGCCTAAGTATAGGTAGCTTTTATAGCTATAAGTATACGAAACGATACGAATACCTAGAATTTACTCGTATAGACGAAAGAAAGCTCGATAAGGCCTAAACTAAAGAACGATTCTAATATAGCGGATACCGTTGGTAACCGACGTTCCTTACGTTAGAGATCGGCTATAATAGTAACGGAGGGTATACTAAAGGACGATCCTAATATAGTAGAAGCTATAAATAACTAACGTTCCTTATAAGGGAGATCGGCCGTAATAGTAATAGAGGGTATACTATAGGACGATTCTAATATAGTAGAAGCTATAGATAACCGAAGAACCTTAAGAGGATTAAGAAGAGACTTAGGAAAATTAGAAGAATCCTTAAGATAATTAAAATAACCTTTACCTCGCTACTCTAGGCTATAGAGTCCTAAACTACTACCCTCCTCTCGAATACGCTACTAGTCGCCCTATATATATCTATTTATAAAGGTTTTTTTTTTCGGAATAAATAGTAAAGACCGGCCGCTATAGCTACCCGTAAGCAAAATCGTACCCGACCGTCCATAATTAGCTATATCGTATTATAGACTAATAAGTAAAGAAGTTGCGTACTTATTTTTATATTTTTAGAGAAAGAGGAAAATATATACTAGTTATATTGTCGTAGCTATTAATAGCTCGGTTTATATAATATATATCGTATAGATAATTAGTTAGAAGCTAGAGAATAAGTTATAGAGGCTATAGAAGTACCGTAAGATCGTAGTAGATATATATCCTATAGTAAGCTAAGATACTTACTAGGCGAAAGTAGCCTCGAATTAACTACTAAAGCTAGACTTACTACTATCGGTAGAGAAGCTAGTAGAGTTAGTACTAAAGCCGGTATTAGTGGCTTCTTCTAGAGTAGTAATAGGAGCGCCCTATCTATTAGTATCTACGCTATTAGCGGTAGTATCCCTATTATCCGAGTTATCGCTATCGTTATCCTAGACTAATTCTCTATTAAGGGGCTTAAACTCCTAGAGGAATTTGGGGATAACTTAATTATTCTCTATAAGAATCTTAACGATTACTAGGGCTAAGTCCTCGGAACGCTTATTATAGAAGAACGTAGCGCGACCTTCGTTACTAATACGGGTAGTATAACTAATACGATAGACGTACTCTTTAATACTACCGTATATACTAGAGGGTAAGTTACGAGTAGCTATACTAGTAGTAATAAGGATTAGCGAAGTACCTTAGCGGAACGAAAGAATAGAGTCCTTACGCCTAAGCTAAGTACGGTCGGTATAGATAGAAGTAGAAGGTATACCCTTATTAAATAGAAAGTCGTCGAGGGTATTAGTAGACTTCTTATTATTTACGAATACTATAGTACGGTAGGGAGGGTTCTAGAAGAGTAAGTCCTAGAGGGCGTCGCGCTTTTTACTCTCCTCGGTACTAATAATATACTACTTAAGTTATTATAGTCGTTAAAGTCCGTTATAATAGGGAGCGGTCTATTCGGGTGGGCGGTTAAGGGGTAGACGGATAAGGAGGGTTAAGGGAGGTTTAGGAGGTCTAAGTATATTAGATTAAGCTACTAAGGGTCGCTATTTCGAGGAGGGTTAAGGAGGGATAAATAGAGCTATCGATAGCTACTATTTCGAGGAGGGTTAAGGAGGGATAAATAGAGCTATCGATAGCCGCTATTTTAAGGAGGATTAAGAAGGGGTTAAGTATATTAGATTAAACCGCCGAGGGTCGCTATTTTAAGGAGGGTTAAGGAGGGATAAATAGAGGTATCGATAGCCGCTATTTCGAGGAGAATTAAGAAGGGATAAATAGAGCTATCGATAGCCGCTATTTCGAGGAGGATTAAGGAGGTATAAATAGAGCTATTAATAGCCGCTATTTCGAGAAGGGTTAGGGATTTAAGCTTAAGTATATCCTCGGCTATAATATCTTCGAGAGCTTTAAACTATACCTATACTTCGAAGGTAGAGGCGAGGGTACGCAGTCCTAGTCTATAAGAACTATATATATTATCGAGGTTAACCTTAAAGAGCTTCTTATAGAGCTTATTATATTTAGAACTCTACGGGCCCTATAGGTTCGAATTAGTTAGTACCTTATAATCCGTCGTAAATACCGGTAGATTATTATCGTATTTTACTAGTATCCTTATAATTAGTAGTACTAACGCGTATCTTACCTTTACTATATATTTTTAAGTTAGTACTATCGTAAGTATTTTCTATATATTATCGCTTTCGGAGTATTATCGTTCGTTATCCTCTATAATTAGTTAAGGAGGGTCGAGGGTCGATAGCCAGCCCTACTATAAGGTAGACTAACTCTAGAAAGGAGATATATATATAGTATCCGATTATTTAATAACCGCATCGCGTCGAGTATACTATTGTTATCTTAACTAGCGTAATTCCAGATCTATTATTAGCCGACGGGGCGTAGGTAATAAAAAAGGACTTTATATCTCTATCTCTCTCTCTCTCTCTCTCTTTCTCTCTTAACCACCAACTATTTAGAACGGAACCCGGTATATCTTTATCTACGAAGCTATTATTTACGCTTTACTTTATATTAATACGATCGTTCTAACTAGATAGAAGGAGCGATAGTAGTCGATAGACTAGAGCGTAAATAGCGCGAAATAGTACTTTATAAAAGGGCTAATACTTACTTTAGACAGATTTATCTTCGCTAACTATTAACTATTAACTACTAACTACTTCGGTACGTCTCTCTTATTCCGCTAGCCTTTACTACTACCGTACTCGGATATTCGGTAGCTACCTTATATTCGACTAGTTAGTATATCTACTTATTACGGAGAACGACCTTATAATAGCTATTTACTAATATCGCTTATATAGTACTACTTCGTACTTTTTTCTACTACTATAAGTTACTTTCTACTCCCTTAGTATTACCTTAACCCGGGACGGCGTACGTAAGTCTCTTTAAATACCCTTAACTATCCTCGATTATCGTATAGTTCACGTATAGGTTATAACTAAATTATAAGTATCCTTAAGTATCCTTAACCGCCCTCGGTTACTTCGACTCTTACTTACTTATCTTAGTCGGGTCTAGTACGTAGAATTACTCGGGCGATAAATAGCGTTCGATTATATTAGGTAGTTTACTTACTTCTATAGCGAATAGCTTATATCTATATCTATATATCCTTAACTGCCCTCGACCGCCCTTAACTACTCTAGTAATTATTTATCTCGATCGGAATCGACTTCGTCTTTATATTAGTTTTAGTTAGTCGGGTTAGTATTAATATATATATTAGATACCTCGTTCGTCTTATACGCTCCGTAGATACGGTACTACTAGTAAGTCTATCGATATAAGTAGGCTAACGCCGCGATAGGTTAATAGCCCTCTCGAGAATATCCGAGTATTCGGAGATAGAGGTAGACTAAGGTATATACTCTAGGGTAGTTAAGCTTACTTCCTACCGTTTTATTATATCTAGTAAATCGATTATAGACTAACGGACTTTAGCTAGCGACTTACCTACGAGCGTACCCGCGTACGTACTAATCGCCGACGCGCCCTTTATACTACTACTACCTAAGCTAATTTCTAAGCTATAAATATAGCGGGTATTACTACTTCTCTTACGGCTACGCCCTCTACTACCGTCGTCCCCGCGCCTATTATCCCTACGCCTATTATTACTACGCCTATTATTACTACGCCTATTATCCCTTCTATAGCCGACGTCCCTTCTATAGCCGATATCCCTCCTATAGCTACCGATTAAGTCGAGAATAAAGAAATATAAGGGTATATTAATATTATCCGTAATCGAGCCTCTTATCTACTTTATCTACTAGCTAGACTCGAGATAAAATAGATCTAACTAAGGAGAAATAGAAACGATAAGTCTTTATTCGTTAGGTAAGAGGTATATACGACTTACTTATCTTAATTCGAGATATATTATACTAATATCCCTAGTTACCCGTCGACTCTAATACTAAGACTAATAGAATAGGCGCGATCGGCGACGGTCCGGCTACGTATAATAACGAGTCGGATAAAGATAAGGACGGTAGTAGTATCCTTCTTAGCGACGCTCCGGACGACGAGATAGGTCGTAATAAAGATATAATTAGTAATACTCTAGCCGACGAGATAGATTATAACGGGGACCTATTTAACGAGATAGGCGGTAATAAAGAGATAGAACCTATACTACTATCGCTATAACGTAGCTTAATATTCCCCTAGCGCTAGGAGTATCGCCCTCCTTCCGTAGTAGACGAAGATATTAACGCTAATATCGAGATTATAGAAGACGATACTATACCGTAAGTTAAGCTTCTCTTTTTTCGTTAAAGGTTTAAGTATACGAACTAATATTATTCGAAGTACGTTAGGAAACCTACCGCCCTAGCGCTAGCTTCCTAATACCGCCTAGCGGCTACTACTAGTACTACTACCTCTACCCTAATAGGCCGTAGTCGCTACCGTACTAGTAAATCTTATCGCGCCGTAAGTAGGTACCGTACTACCTTCTATTAGTCCTCTCGTTACCGTACTACTACTAGCTACCCCCGTCGTTACTACGATAGGTAATCTAACGTCTAGTAGTTAAGTGCTAGTAGTTGGTTAGCTAGTTATATATAGCTATTATTACCCGTTTAAAGTATACGTAGTTAATATTCGTATAGAACGGAAGTAGATATCTACGAGTACTCTATACGGGTAGGAATACCGCCGGCGTCTAATACGCGCGAGGTACTCTAGATCGTAGCCCGTTTAAAGCTAAGGCTAAGGGTTACTAGTTCTTAGAGAATATCCTACCCCGTAGTATTACTAGTACGGCGTAGAATTATATTAAGCGGATTTAAGAGACTACTATAGCCGAAGAGTTTTTTAGCGATAATCGTTATACTAGGTATATAGCTAATAGCTACCGGTACTTTAAGTATAATAATACCGCTCGGCGGTTTATCGTAACTTCTAGTAGTATATATACTCGCTATAGGGCAAAGTATAATAGAACGGGAGAGTACGCGAAATATATTAGTACTAGAGGTAGGAAAGGCCCCTTAACCTCGCGAGTTTCGAAGAGCGAGATATACGCGAATATACTATAGAGGTCTATTTTTCCTAAACTACTACCGCTACTAGGAGGAGTAGCCGGAGGCTTTGGTATTATAGCTTAATTATATAGTATAGGTATATATCTCGCCCTCTTCTCTTTCTTTTTATATCGTCGTATATATTAAGTATTATTATTCTTCGCTAGGCTTACTACGTTATAGCGCGAGTCTCCCGATACCTAAGTAGTATATAGACCGTATAGCTTATAGTCCTACGAAATACCTTCTCTTCTAAACTTAATATTTGATTTCGTAGTCCGTTCGATCTAGATTCCTTCCGTATTAGAAAGACAAGTTCACGGTACCTATACGTATAAAAACTAACTATACTCTTTAGACTAATCTACCGATATACTAGTTTCGTACTAGTATAACGGACACCTAGGGATTAGAAGAGGGATAGATAAGAATTAGGTTATATTCCCCGTTATAGCTCGAGATATCGCGGCGGTTAATTATAGATAGAATAGATAATATATTTCGAAGGTATACTAGATTACGACGAGCGACCTACTCCTAATAAGGGTACCTAATTAGATAAGGGGGCTTAAGGGGCGATCGCTATATAAGGATAGTATAGTACTACGAGTACGACTACCGTAATAACGAATATAATCTATTAATAAGCCGAACTTATATATAATACCCGATTCTCGAATCTAATAGCTAAACTATTTTATATATTTCTCTCCCTACCTACGGAGCTTATTAACTATATCGGGGCTCTCGTCCTCCCTCGAGATCTTCTTAACCTCCGTCTATACGGGCGGGAGTTTATATATAAAACCTTACGTATATTTATATATACTTTCGTCCGCGATATAATCTTATACTTCGGCTTCTACTCTCGCCCGTTCTTTTAAGATTATACGGCTAAGCTCGACGGTTTATCGGTATAGCTATATTTCGCGAAGTAGGTTAAAATCCTACGGTTATAGTATCTTAACTACTAGGTAGATACTTTACTATACCTACCCTCGCATCTCCGCCTCCTCGAAAATATTAAAACGGTCTATATTAGTATCGTTACGATATAGTATTCATTATACGAATTATGCCTCGGGACGATATTAAATATATACTTTCCGCGACTCGAGAGACTGATTTTTAACAACGTTAGGGGTATAAAGGTATACTACCTATCGAGTATACTACGCCTATATACTAAGAGCCTAAAAGAGCTGGATCTATATATTAGTATATACGATATAGGCGAATACGGTAAATAGGTAAATATTTTGGAAGAGATACAGGTACTAGAAGAGGGCTATAAGATCCGTATTATCGAACTACGGGTTTTCTATTCGTTTATAAATAGTAGCGGAGAGACGTATATCGCCTTTAATCTACCTACCTCCTACCCTAATACGAATATCCTAGTAAGGTATTATAGGCGTTAGAGCCTACTAGTCGAAGAAATAGACGGATATAATACTAGTAAGTTATTAAGGGTATATAGTCTCCGGTATAAGCGGGTGATTTATTGTCTCCGCCCCGGCTTTATACGGGAGGTATTAACCTATATATAGTAATTCTATCGGACGATACGAATACTAATAGAGTAGTAGGATTTTATTAAGCGGAGTAGTAAGAATATACTCGATAGAAGCTTCGGGGTAGTCGTAGCGGAGTAGAGTACCTTATATAACCTCGATTATAATTAGGATTCGGACGATACTAAAGTAGATATAGATAAAATAGATATCTATTTAGCTATAAACCTAAACAAACTTATGTCTACTTATATATAATTTATATTAGATTTCGGTTTGCCGGTAATAATATATAGTATATAATATTAAGAAGGGTCGAGGAGGGCCGAGGAGGGTTAAGGAGGGTTAAGGAGGGTAGATATTCTAGTAAGATTATAGCTACGATAATCTACGTACGTCCTACTTAAATACTTACCCTCCCCCTTTCGATAATCTTTAGTAGAATAACTAGAAAACGAGTAGTTATAAGGGGCTATAGTTCTCCGTCGCTTAATTTAATCGTTCGGTAATTTTACGTAGTAGAGCTTCCGAGTTATACGTATATATAGATAGTATAGAGGATTGCTCGAAGTTTAAGACGTAAACTAAATCTAATAACGAGAATTATTACTAATACTAATTATAGCGTCTTTATCTCGATCCTAATAAGATGATTTAGACTAATAATAAGAGGAATTACTATTACTATAAACCTACCTATTAAGACGGAATCTACTAACTACTACCGCTAAAATAGACGGTAAGTATCTTCTAAATATTACGAGCTCGTAGTAATAGAATATTTCTTTATTTATACGTCCCTAAGCTACTATAAGTCAAACTTAAATCCTAAATTACGTAATTAATAACTTCGAGGTATATAGTATATATTAGAAGGAAAATCGTTCTTAATACTACGTTAATAGGAGATTAAAGATCTTGATAACTAATTATTAGGTTAATAGTCTATTAACGGATAGTTATAAAGGTACGAAACCCCGCTAACGTAATTACTTAGATTAACTACGAAACCCCTACCGTTATACGCTTAAAATCCGTACCGAAACTACGTATATTAGTAGCCTTAATCGCAGTCGATAGTAGCTATAAAAGCTACTAATATATTATCTAAAAGTAATCGGTATATATAAGATTAATAGAAAAGGGAGCTTAGTAGTTAGTAGTCGATAAATTAAGTCTATTTTATAAGAGTCTTTACTAATCTCTTTCTTAGCGTAGTATTTAACTTCTCTTTACGCGCTAACTTCTTACGTAAAGCCTTTACTACCTTAATACGCCGGCGACGCTTAATAGCTAAAGCCTTCTCTAAAGCCTTAATACGAGTAGCTAACTTCTACTTTAGTATAGGCGATTTTACTACTATACCCTAGTAGCCCCTAGCCCTCTCTATATACGAATATACTTATTAGTAATAGTTTCGTAACAACGTAAATTTAGGCGGTAACGAGAGTACCGAGTCCCTAATCTCTTACTAAAAGTATAAGCCTATTTAGAAAAAACCTTATAGGTAAACGGTACCCTCTCTATCTTCCCGTTAATCTCTATCTCTTTACCTCTCTCGTACCTAGTATATCTATTAGGACTAAGCTACTTTACGCCTAGATTAGTCTCCTTAATCTATATAGTATAGGAGATTTAACGCTAGCGAGCGGCGCTTAGACCTTACTAGGTAGACTCTTAGATATCGTAGAATACCTACCCCCTATAATGATCTTGTAACTCTAGGAATAGAGCTACGCGGAAGTAGGTATCGAAATCTAGGTCGCCGTTAGGGAGAATAGGTATCCGTCTAATAGCAATATTGCTAGAGCTACTATATATTTTAGGTAGTTAGCCTAGGGTATCTACTCCTTAAGCTACTTTATCTACTCCTTAAGCTACTTTATCTACTCCTTAAGCTATAATATCTACTCCTTAAGCTGTGATATCTACTCCTTAAGCTAGAGAAGAAAGAGGAGAAGGAGGGCCGGACTAAGGTAGAGGGCGGTAGTAAGGGACCTTACGAGGGCGGGCGACTTTATCTTCGCTATTACTTAGGACGGAGTAGATATCGCGGCGCGTAGTAAGCTTTCGTTTAGGTCTATTTTACGGTTAGTATAGCTCCTTAATACTTACTTAATATAAGAAAAGGTAAAGGTTAAAGGTAAGAAGCTAAAGTTATAATACTAAAAATATCGTAACTTTATCTTTATCTAGCTTTATAAGGCTCTCCCTTACTCTACGTACTAGTAGCGTAAGGAAGAATACCTAGAAGCTATTCTATAATATAATATAATAATATAGATAGAAGGAATCAGCTACTTACGCTATAGTTATATTAGTATAGCCTAGAGTTATAAGGTTAGTAGTTTAAAAGTAAATATATCTCGAAAAGTACGGTAGCTTAATTAGGTCTAGCGCCGACTTAGTTTAGTTACGGTACTATTCTACTATAAGTAGTTAAAACTAGTAGGTAAGTAAGTCGTTTTAAATAGCTACCTCTATAATCTAGATATATTACTACTCTCGCGCGTAGTAAGAATCCGTATTACGCGCGAGTCTAGTAGTATAGTCTCTATCTTAATATAGTTATTAAATTAGGCGCGAGGATAGTAGTAGTAGTACTCTTATTAACCCTACTTAGCCCTAGCCTTAGCCTTGTTAATTATCTATAACTAATCCCGAGCGTAGTATAATAACTATAGTACGCGCGATATCGTTAACCGAGCTATTATTATTATTATTATCCTATTTTACTATATAGTAGCCTCTCGCGCGTAGTATAGTTTTTATACTACGCGCGAGGATAGCTATAGTACTCTCGACCCTACTTAGCTCTAGCCTCGTTAATCGTCTATAACTAATCTAGCGTATAGTATAGGGACTATTCTATACGCGAGATAATTAAGCTACTAAACCTACGTATTTTTAAAGTCTTACGCGCAATATAATTATTGTACTACGCGCGGGAATAGTTATAATACTTATAACTTAATCTTAATCCTACCTTACTAAGTATAGTTATAGTAACTAATCTCGCGTATAGGGTAGTTTCTATACTACGCGCGAGACTTTAAATAGAGCTACTATTATCCTATTTTACTAAATATTAGCCTCTTGCGCGCTAGCCTCGATCTAGGCTACCGTTATCCTATTATACTATATAGTACCCCCTTACGCGTAGTAATATTCTCGTACTATACGCGAAATATTCGGGGCTCGTCGGGCTTATATCGACGGAGAAGCTAAGGAAGGTTAAATATATTTTAAATATATATAGCTCGTCGGGCTAAAAGAAGGGGGGTTTAAGGGGGGTTAAGGAGGGTTAAAGATAGTTTAAATATATAGAGCTCGTCGGGCTAAAAGAAGAGGGGTTTAAGAGGATTAAGGGGGGTTAAGGAGGGTTAAAGATAGTTTAAATATATAGAGCTCGTCGGGCCAAAACGAGAGAGATTTAAGGGGGGCTAAGGGAGGTTAAAGAGGGTTAAAGATAGTTTAAATATATAGAGCTCGTCGGGCTAAACTTAGGAAGGGGGGGTTAAGAGGGGTTAAGGACGGTTAGTCGTAAGCTAATAGCTTACGACTAAACTATTATTTAGTTAATATATTAATTCTACCGACGGCGAAAGAGTCTATACGTCTATAAGCCTACTACTTACGATTTAACTCTACGACGCCCTCTAAATATAACCGGCTTTATATAGTATATTAAGGATTAGGATACGCTACTTAAAACTATAATCGAAGAGATAAACCGTTACTTAGACGAAGTTAGCGATAGCCGTAAGTATAATAATATACCCCCTACTCGATATATTTTCTTATTATCTCTAATAGTAACTACGAGCCTCTACGGACCCCCTAGCCCTTATTACTATAGGATTTATCGAACCCTTATACTTCGCCCCTATATATATACGTTACCTAGACACCGTAAGATCTAGAAAATAACGTAGTAGCTATATAGTACGATTAATAGCTAACTTCGGGAAATACGATACGTAACGCGAACTAAGAAGCTCGATCGTCTCTATACGACCTCGAGTACAATAAAGAGATCCGCCTCTCGAATCTCCGACTATCTACGCGAAAGTATACCTAGTATTCGAGCGTAGTACTTTCTAACTAGGACTATACTAGTAAGGTAGATAAGCGGCGTTATAACTATATACGGTAGATAGAAGAAGTAGAAGGCGAGATAAAGAAACTTAAGAGATAGGCGCGCTATCTCGAGTATAGGAATACCGATAATAATTATAGAGTATATATTAGGCCCGGTAATCGGGGGCCCCGATACTCGAGGTATCGATTTAATAGGAGTAAATATTTCTTCGGTACGTAGGATACGCTACCCCTACTATCCGCTAGGAAGACTATCGACTAAAAAGAGATTATTAGACTCGAGGCTATTATAAGCTAGAAGAACGACGAGATTAGTAGGCTATAGAGGGAGATATAGAGTCTACGAGATATACGTAGTATACTAGGAGAAGAGAGAGGTATTAAGTAAACATACGTATATTTATATATATATATATATATAGCTAAATTAAGAAAGGAATATCTTAGACCTCGTAAAGTCCGTTTATACCCTAGAGCCGGATACCTAGCCGTACTATTAAATATAAGAAATAATCGGAGAGCTATAAGAAGTATAAAAAACTACCGAAAATTTAGAGTATACCGGGTCTAGGAATAGCAAAATTAGAAAAGAAGAAAGAAAGCCTAGAAAGCTATATACTACTAAGTATAAAACTATCGAAAACCTAAAGCCGACTAGGTCTAGAAATATTAAAACTAGAAAGAAGAAAGAATATATAGTAAGCTATATAATACTATATATAAATTAAACTAGTAAGTAAAGTATATATTACGGACTATCTTCTACCGGGGTCTAAATTAGGTTCTACTAGATAAACTACCGATCAAGTATAGCCTTACCTATAAACGATAGGTAAAGTAGACTATATCGATCTCGTCGTATTAATACTATATCTTACGTTACTCGCCTAATAACTATTAAACGCTCTCGAGCTCCCTAGTTATATAAGCTATAAAGCGGAACGTACTAGTTCGATTACTTATAACGTAGATATACCTCGCTAGTATAGTACGGGTTATAGCGGGATTAAGAGGCCGATCGAGTAGAAATCGATAGCTATTCTCGATTAGGAGGTAGGTAGCCTAGATCTAGGTATAGGGATTAGTACTAGCGGTAGGAGTCGGGACTATAAGTATAGTATAGTTTATTCCGTAGGAACCTTAACGAAGAGTAGATAAGGCTTAGTTTAGCTAGGTAGGCTCGCGGATCTATCGGATATCGAACCTAGGTATTCTATTAGTAACCTAGTTACGCGCTTAGTCTATAGTAGATATAGTAATACTCTAAGGCGCGAAAAAGCTAATAGCGACTATCTATAGTAGGGATATAATAGGAGTCTAATAACTATTTATCGATCTAAATATACGCGGATTAGTAGTCGAGTTAAATAGTATATACCTACCGGCTAGCCGGGCTAATTAAGAGAAGCGACCTAGAATTATAGCCTCTCTACCTACGAACTAGGCGTAGTATAGAATATAAAGAAGAGAGACGATATCGAAGAACTCGTCTACCTAGAGACTAAGGGCCTATCTTATTCCTATAAGAGATATCGTATATAGCGTATCGATCTTATAGAGCGTAAAGGTAATATTAGCTATCCCGAGTATATACTAACGTACGAGTATAATTATTCCTTAAGTACTATCTATACTATATAGCCGCCTAGAAGTACGGGGACGGGCTAGCTCGAGTAGTTAACTATCTACGTATTCTATATTAAGAATAGATATAGTACTATTACTACCGACGGTTAGGCCTATCTCGTCGAGAAGCGTAATACTCTATATATAGCTTAGCGGGTAGCTGGTACGGAAGAAGGGGGCTTACGCGGAGTACGTCTAAGCCTTCTATAAGGGTAGGGACGCTATAACGGAAATAGTACTATTTATATTAGTAGTAGATTACTTAGTTCGTAATAGGGCTACGTATAGAAGAAGAGGCTAGTTTAAATAGTAACTAGAAATATCTCCGAGGGTAACGAGTTAACCGGTTTTCGATTTATCGGTCCGAAGACGGATACTTTACTAGCCTTAGAAGATAGAAGAGGCTAAGGGGAGAGGTAAATAGAAGAAGCCGAGGGTAAAGTAGATAGTTAAGAAAACTAAGTATAGCCGGTATTAATATTCGAGAGATAGAGTTAAGGTAGAAGGAAGGCTATATATTTATATATACCGCCTTAGACTTAATAGATAGGTATCTATATTCCGATCGAACGGTTAAGTAGGTTTAGCCTTATCTAACCGATCTTATGTTACTATTAGGCTTAAACGGCTGATATTATTACGAGTTTAGGTTGTAATATATTAATAAGTAGGCGTTAATTATACTACTATATATTAACGGGGCTATATACCTATTCCTAATACGGAAATATTAAGGATTTCGAACTTACTTACCCGTCGAGTAAGGCTTAAGATAGTAATAGAAGCCGTACCGATAGCGAGACTACTATTATAGGGAGAGGACCCTCTAAAATAGGTAAATATATAACTATAGTAATAGTACTAAGCTAGGAGCCCTCTTTAGTATAAGTATAGTACTAGCTATCCTATTCTTATATACGTAAGCTATAAAGGGTCTCCTACCTCTATACTATATACTATAGCGATGTATTGTAAGCACGGCCTACTAGGTATTAGTAGTTTAGGAATATATACGAAAATAAGGATACTATTAAAGGGACGTATATTAACTTACTATATACTATATTTATATATATAAGAACGAATAGTACTATATAGAACTTCCTTTCGATCGTCGAGATTAGCTTCTCCCGGACCTAGCGTAGTTAACCGGTTTATTAATCTCCTTCGTATTACCTCCTATTAACCTTAGTAGTATAACCGGCTACTTTCGTCTAGTATACCCGGTTTATTTACTAACTAAGTTCTTATATAGATCTTGTTATTCGGGACGCTTCACTTACCTATAGACTAGGTTGTAGATCTCCTTCGTATTACCTCCTATTAGCCTTATCTAGATAACTAGCTAGTTATCGTTTATCGTACCTAGTTTATTTACTAACTAGGTTCTTATATAGATCTTATATTCGTAGCTACGCTAACTAGGTATCCTTCGGTTACGCGTCTAATCTAGCCTTAAAGGCTTTAAGGCTCTAAGTAAGGATTATATTCTATTATATTATACCCGGCTTATCTACTAACTAGGTTCTTATATAGATCTTATATTCGCTACTACGCTAACTAGGTATCCTTTAGTTACGCGTCTAACTTAGCCTCGTAGGCTTTAAGGCTCTAAGTAAGGATTATATTCTATTATATTATATCTAGCTCGTCCGCTAACTAGGTTCTTATATAGATCTTATATTCGCTACTACGCTAATAACTAGGTATCCCTCGGTTACGCGTCTAACTTAGCCTCGAAGGCTTTAAGACTCTAAGAAAGTTACTAACTAGGTTCTTATATAGGTCTTATATTCGCTACTACGCTAATAGCTAGGTATCCTTTAGTTCCCCCGTCTAATTTAGCCTTAAAGGCTTTAAGGCTCCGAGTAAGGATTATATTCTATTACTCGACTAACTAAATATAACTTTCGAGGTTCGTAGTCGTCTTCGTTACGTCTACTAATCCCTAGTTATACTTCTTAAGTAGATTATCTTTATCCTAAGACTATTCTCCCGTCTAATTTAGTCTTAATAGCTTTAAGGCTCCGAGCGAGGATTATATTCTATTACTCGACTAACCGAATATAACTTTCGAGATTCGTAGTCGTCTTCGTTACGTCTACTAATCTCTAGTTATACTTCTTAAGCGGATTATCTTTACCCTAAGACCGCTCTTTAGATTATTAAAGAAGTTATTCGGGATAGTCGACTATTCTCTAGTTATACTTCTTAAGTAGATTATCTTTACCCTAAGACCGCTCTTTAGATTATTAAAGAAGTTATTCGAGATAGTCGACTATTCTCTAGTTATACTTCTTAAGTAGATTATCTTTACCCTAAGACCGCTCTTTAGATTATTAAAGAAGTTATTCGAGATAGTCGACTATTCTTAATAGTACGCCGTTAATCAGCGCTTAGTATACGGGAGTAGGCGATTATATAGATACGAAGGGGTTTCTAATACCTACGCTAGGTACGGTAAAGTCGAATAAGGTACTATAAGGTATAGTAAAGGGGAAAGAGTACGAGATAGTCGACTATTCTTAACTATACGCCGTTGATTAGCGCTTAGTATATAGGAGTAGGCGATTATATAGATACGAAGGGGTTTCTAATACTAGTATTAGGTACGGTAAAGTCGAATAATATACTATAGGGTATAGTAAAAGGGAAGGACTTAAAGACTATTTTTAATAGTAGATAAATTATTATAGGTAAGTAGATATATAACCTAGTCCGCTAATTATAAGTAAGAGAGGGACTATAATATCTATAATAACTTTTACCGTTAGACCGTCTTTCTAAGTACGGCCGCTCTCCGTTAAGAGTATAGGGATCCTATAACTTTTACTAAGTATACTCTACCTAAGGTAGTCGAGTTAGCTACTAGTAGGGGAGGTATATCTATTAGATTCTAGCGAGAGTAACGACGACGAGGAATATAATAAGGCTATAGCGGACTACGTTAGCGGTATCGATAGATACCTACGTTACGGCTAGGAAGTAGAGAAAAGTAGATACTATACTATAAACGCTCGAAAGTACGCTAAATAATATATTCGATATAGAAAACCTGATTAGTAGCCGGAACTTACTTAAACTTAAACTAAAGTAAATATAAGACGACGAGGATATTAGGCGAGTTAATTTATAGGTAGACTAGTAGATAAAAGTAAATAATATAGTTAGTTTCCGGATCTTACTAGAACCTATATATATAGTTAGCTAGGGCTAAGTAGTATATACCGTATTTTATACTCTCGAAAGTATACTAAATAATATAGTTAGTTCTAGGACTTGCTAGAACTTAAGTATACGGGTAGCTAGGGCCGAGCGAAAATAGTAGGACGGGTAATATAAGCTACTCTTATTATTCTCTATTTAGTAGCTAGAACTTACTAGTCCTTATAGGTACGGCTAGTCGGGGCCGAGCGAACCTAGTAAAATAGGTAATATAGGTTACTCTTATTATTACCTAGTAGTTCCTTATACCGATCTTACGAGATTTATCTATTAACAAAAACTTTACGAAGCTACTATTATATATAATAAAGCCTAGCTACGGAAATATAAATTACTGTCCCTATTACCTACTAGTAGTATAAAGCGAAAACTATAGCGTTACCGAAAATATACCGCGTACTAAGCCGAGAAAGAGAAATAAGGGAAAAGAGTAAGAAGAATAGCGCCCGCCTCGAGGTTAACGTAAGCTCTTATATACCTATATAGTAACTAGCGTCTAGCTCTAAGAGTTTCTTATAGACCTATAGATTAATATAGCGAGTAACCTAGTTATTAGCGTAGTCGCCTCCGTAGCTAAATAGACCGTAACTACCGTATCTAAAGGACTAGCCGTAGTAGAGAAGTATAAAGGAGGTAAGGAAGGTAAAGTAGAATAATAAGGTCTTAGTCTATTTAGACGACCTAGTTTTATAGACGGAGTACGGGCCGTTAATATTAACTATAACGGATTATAGGAGGAGGGAAGGCTCGTTCTCGATTAGAGCTATAGTCTAGACGCCTATACTAGCTATTATTAGAGGAGATAGTTCGGTCGCGACTAGGTCCCTAGTTTAGACGCCTATACTAGCTATTATAGAAGGAGATAGCTTAGTCTCGGGTAGAGCTATAGTTTAGACGCCTATACTAGCTATTATAGGAGGAGTCGGATCGTCCGTAACTAGAACCTTAGTTTACGTAAGTTATTCTTATAGCCGCTATATATCGTCTTAAAGCCCTTAGTTTATAATCTTAAGAAACTAGACTATACCGTTTAACTTATTACTATAACTCTAGAGCTACTTATTCGTAGTCTCGAGGAATCTAATTATACCGCTTAGTTTATTCTTATTACCCTAGAGCTACTTCTTTATAGTCTCGAGTAACTTAACTATACCGTTTAGCTTATCGCTATAACTCTAAAGCTACTTATTTATAATCTCGAGGGACTTAACTATATTACTTTAATTATCGCGGGACCGGTAAAGGCTCTCGTTATTACCCTAGAGCTACTTTTTTTCTATCTTTATATCCTTAACCGTATTACTTAACCTATCGTAGGATAGAGAGAGCTTCTTATTATACTAGGTTAGCTCGCGGATCTTCTTCTCGAGTTTTACCGTATCGGCTTAACTAGGTTTTAATAAGATTACTTCCTATATTTACTACTACGCTAATAGGTAGGTATCCTTCGGTTACGCGTCTAATTTAGCCTCGAAGGCTTTAAGGCCCTAGTAGATAGCCTTAACCCTCCTTAACTCTCCTTATCGCGAGGACTCTACTATACCTCGACGATTACGGGATAACTCTACCTATTAACCCTCCTTAACCCCCCTTAACTCGAGAACTCGCGAGGACTCTACTATACCTTAATAATCGCGGAATAACTCTATCTATTAACCCTTCTTAACCCCCCTTAACTCTCCTTATCGCGAGGACTCTACTATACCTCGATAATTATAGAATAACTCTACCTATTAACCCTCCTTAACCCCCCTTAACTCGAGAACTTACGAGGACTCTACTATACCTCGACGATCGCGGAATAACTCTACCTATTAATCCTACTTAACCCTTCTTATCTCGAAGACTCTACTATACCTCGACGATCGCGGATACGCTATAACTCTACCTATTAATCCTTCTTAAACCTCCTTATCGCGAGGACTTAACTATACCTTAATAATCGTAAATACGCTATAACTCTACCTATTAACCCTCCTTAAATATCCTTATCGCGAGGACTTAACTATACCTCGATAATCGCGAATATACTATAACTCTACCTATTAACCCTCCTTAAATATTCTTATCGCGAGGACTTAACTATACCTCTACGATTACGGACGCGCTATATCTCTATCTATTAACCCTCCTTAAATCTCCTCGTCGCGAGGACTCCCTATATCTTAATAATCGCGGATATACTATAACTCTATACGTTAACCCCCCTTAATCTAAGTTACTAGTAACTTATACAATAAGTATATAGTAAGTAATAAAGTTTAGAACTATAAGACTATTAAGTCTAAATTAGACCTATCCTAGATCTTTAATAGTAATAAGCTAGTCTAGTAAGTCTAGCCTTCTCCCCCTTATCTCTCTTAATCTTACTTACCGCTTTTTAGGTCCTTAACGAAGCTTTCCTTGGATTAGACTATTTACGTAGATCGTACTATAGAGCGCGGCGGTAAACTATTAGATAAGCGGAAGTTTTAGGTAATTATTTATTAGTAAGACTAATTAGTAGCCCGATATACTAGAATCTATATCCTTCCTAGACTACTTACGTCGTAAGTAGCTATTCTATAAATTTACTCGGATTAAGAAGTTATTATTTACTCGCGGCTAGACTCGTACTCTACTAGGTAAAGGTATTAAAGCCTTTAAAAGTATCTCGGCTTCTATATATATAGTCTATACTACGTCTAGCCCTATACTTAGTATTAACGTCGACGTTATAAATAGTACTTTCTTTATAACTATATCCGTCCTCTAGATAGCTCGCGAACTCTGCCGCGCGCGTAATAACTAGGAGCTCTCCTAGATACTTAAGAATACTAAGGTAACTTAGTATAGTTCGCTAATATACCGCTTCCTTAACGCCTTAAAGTATACTACTATACTTAAGAAGTATAAAAATTAGTAGGCTAAAACTAGAAATTAAGTATAGTAGAATATAAGTACGTAGGTCTAACTTAGGGACCTAAGTAAAAATGGAATAAGACTAAAGAACTAGTCTAAATAGAAAATCAATAGAAAAGACTTTTCTCTTACTCGTAGGTACTAAACCCGAAGCGTATATTATATCTTAGTTCTTAGAAAGTATATAGAGTACCTAGACGTACTTTATATTATATATCGCCGTACGGCTCTCGCCCTTCGTAGCTTTAATACGGTTAAACTTACGATCGGAAACCTCTATTAACGGAGCGGTTCCAAGCTATCTAGCGAAATCGAAGAGACTATAAAAAATACTAGTATTAGTACGGCGGGTAACTATATTAAGGGGAATAGTTAGAGGCGTTCTATAGCGATTCTAAATAAAGTAATTAAGGGCCTCGATCTACTTATAGGTACTATTACTAGTTAGATCGCGGATAGTTATCGATTTATACTTATAGCCGTAAAGTACTTTCCGTAGATCTACTATTATAGTAGAGAGGCGACTAAGATCGCGAATACTATCGGTACTAAAACTATATACGGTAGTAGCGACGACTCGGGTATAATCCTTAATACTATTAAATATAGATTTAGGTATAATATACTTAACTAAGAACTACTAAAGCGGAGTAAGCGACTACTAAAGCTAATTAGACGGAGTAGTAAAGGTAGGCTCCTAGGTACGACCGATAGAGCCAATATAGGTCGAAGTAGGATTTAAAGTAAAGATAAGCCGACCTCTACCTAGCCGAACTACCTTACTAAGATAGTTTAATAACTATATCTTACGACTAGCGAAATATAGTAGGACGTAATAATAGTAGATAATATCCTAGTATTCGTTCGTACCTAATCCGAGATATTTACGAAGGACTAAGAGAGGTATATTTAAGAGGTCTAGAATATCGATCTATTCGAACTTTATCCCGTCTTCGCCTAAGCGTAAGATAGTATAGGCGAGTATATTTCTAGTATTATCAATACCTATAACTTTACTAGTAGTACGCTGTCTCGCGACCTCGACTAACTAACTAACGCTATATCTAACATTAAGAACGGAGAGGCTACCGGTACTACTAGTAGTAAGACCGGCTAGATATAAGATATCCTTAGCCTCTATACCGCTACGGAAGTTTTTAAAACGCTAGTATAGGGTATTCTAATTATAAGTACTAGTAAGTTCGGGGCCGGTCTAATCGACCGAAGTTACTACTACTATTAATAAGAGTCGCGAGAGAGGGAGAGGGGTATTCTTACTAGTTAATAAGGTATAGTAGAAGATTAGTACCGAATATCGGGATAGAGAGAAAGTATAAGAATTTACTAATAAGAGAGGCTAAGTAGAGAAGGAACTTTAAGAGGAGGGTAAAGAAGTAGGATAACCTTCGACCGCCTTAGGATATCGTTAGTAGGTAAATAGATTAGCGACGGATAGTTAATAGATAGAAGGTAAGTATTAAATAATTAAAAATCTAGAGGAAGTAAAGGGAAAGTATAGGTAAAGTATAGTAATATTCGAGGGAATAGAGTTAAGGAAGAACGAGAGGCTTTTACTCTTTTATCTCGATAGTACCTTAATACTACTAAAGGTTCTTCTAGTACTCTTAATATATTATACTTAGCTAACGACGATACTAGGTAATGTCTCGTTATAATCGTATAATACCCGGCTTCCTTTAGTAGGTCCATCGGTACCGTCGATACGTTAACCCTAGATAATAACCGTATTAGGCCTTACCTTATTACGAACTTAACGGATCTAGTTATAGATAAGGCTTCGAACGGTTTCTATATATCGTACCTTCTAAACTAACTATTATAGGCGGCCTCTTACGGTTAATTAGCTCTACTAGATAAGGTAATACTAAGTAACGGGCCGACTATAAGATCTCGTTATAATATCGACCGAACTAGGTATAGATATAGCTTTTAACGGGTTTAATAGGTTGTACCTACTAAAATAGCTATTCTAGGTAACCTCTTACGGCTAATCGCGTCTATAGCGTAATATAACTACGGTATAACGGGCCGATATAGCGTTTAGTAGTTAAGTATAGAATATATATATATATCGACCTTCCTAACGCCTAAACTATATTTCCTAAACCCTTAGGTCCTGCTATTATCTTATAATTACTAGCTTCTAGTAAGGTTTACTTTAATCTATAGTATTTATTACTAATACTTAAATGGATAGTAATAGCGACTCCTCCGCTATAATAACTTACTATAAAGCTACGGAACTTACTAGGTAATTCTTACTTATATATTTCCTTATACCCTTATACTTTATACGATCTCGCTAATACTCTTCCTCCCTACCTTAGTAGTTCTTAGCTATATATATCCTTTACTAAGACCGCTACACGTATTATATTATTAAGTAAGTAGACTAGGTATAGATATAGGTAGTAACTAATATAAAAAGGAAACCTACCCTTCTCTACTATAGACTCGCCCCCCTTACGTTTACCCGCCGGCCGCTTAGTTCTCGCCTCGAAGTATAGAAAGGATAGCGTACTAAGTTACCCGCGGAATCGACTACTTATACTATAATAGTAATATTAGAAACGTAATATTCTGCCTAGAAGTCCTAACTAACGGTAATATTTCTTACTAGGAGCTCTTCGGACCTAACGATTCGTACGCGTACGACTATAGCGTAGTAACCGTTAGTATATAGAGCGAAGATATACGCGTATATATCTAGCCTAGGTACTTAGTCCTAAACGGACTAATCCCTACGGCTATAATAGCTAATACTACTAACCCTAACAACGATACCCTACTAATACGAGGCTACTACCGTATAGTTATAGCTTAGTTAACCTAGCCTAGAGCCAACGTTTAGAACGCTATATTTTACGTACTCTACTTATACGGTAATACTATTAATAGAAGCGCCCGGAGACTATATAAGTATATAGTATATTATAATACCGTCTAGTAACTATAGCTACGCGTTATTAACTTAGAGTATATAGCTTTCGAAGACAGGTTCTTAAATAAGAAGCTAGACGGTATAGTAGACTACGATACGCCTAAAGTAGCCTCGAAAGCTAAGGTTATCCGATTTCTCTATAGAGCTATTAGATTTAATTAAACGAGGTATATATATTACCAAATATTATACCTATATTTATATTACTAATATAGTATAGATTAGTCCCTCGCCTAGCCGATTTAAAGGCCGATTTAGACGTAGTTCTACAGTAATAAGTATAAGTACCTTAGCCTATAATCTCTAGCTTAGTAGCCGACCTATCTTACGGGTAGGGCTAGTAGCGGAATAGGTTTATTTAAAAAAATACGATAATACGGCTTACTTTTTACTTGGAGTACCTCTTTTAATATTTTTATTTAGTAGGTTTCTATTCCTTTATACTTTATATACCTAGCTAGAATTTAGTAAATAATAAGGTATAGATAGCTAGTATACTTAGAGGTAATTACGGGGATTTAAGGATAGCTAAACTAAATCTAATTTATATATAAATTAGGCTTAGTCTACGATATAAAACCTTATTTAATTAGGTATTTATTAAGATCTAACTGAATCTAATTAATAGCGACCTAGATAGGTATCTAGGGTAAGGTCTATTATACTACGGTGAAAGGGCGCTAGAGATAGGTATATAGTCTAACCTACGATTAACCGAACCCTAGATCCTTATAAGAATAGCTAATAAGTTTACGAGGCGATTAAATAACGACCGCGGTCCCCGCGGACGCAACCCTATAACTATCTTTAGTAGAGGTTATTCTAGAGTAGTACCGGCTCGTATCCCGATAGAGAAAAAGGGCGGATTTTCGACGTATTGCCGCTAGACAAATATAAAGAGTTTTATAGAGGGTTAGGAAGAGTTCGGTCGACCGTATAGATTATATAGAGCTACTAATAGCGCCTATACCGAGGAGGGTTAAGGAGAGTTAAGGAGAGTTAAGTAGACTAAATAGGTCGAATAGGGCTATCGAGGGCCGCTATATCGAGGAGGGTTAAGGGAGGTTAGGAAGAGTTAAGGAGCGAAGAAGAGCGGAAGCGTATACCTCGGGGATATCTAGAATAGCTATATTAGCGCTAAAATAGTCTATATCCTTATTTCTAATACCGCGACCTAGATTAGATACTCGAGTAAATACCGCGTATTCGAGCTATATCTTAAAGGCGAGACGCCTAAGTATAATAAACTTATCCCTACTACTTTAGTAGTAAAGACGGTAGAGGATAGTATCGAGAAGGTAGATACTAGTATAATAGACGGTCTAAGAGAGGATTTATAGTAGATTATAATTTTTTAGTATAGGAAACTCTAACTTTTAGTTTTTAATTTTATCGAGCTAAACTAACTCGCTATCTCTATTTATAATAGATCTATAGAGAGTATACGTAAAGAATTAAGCCGGACTTTAGAAGTAAGAACTAGAAAAATATACTAGTAAAGTAGGGATCTTAAAAGCTACTTTTTTACTAAACTAACCGAGTATAGTAAAGCTCTTAAGAACTAAAGTATATTACTATACTTAAAGGAAGAAAGTTAGCTAGGAAAATATCTAGAAAAGTATTTAATCCCCGTTTCTATCTTCTTCTTTATCTTTAAAATCTAAATCCGTCGGATAACCCTTATACTTATTACTAGATAAGGAGTAATACTACTTAGTATCCGTATTACGATTAGAAAGTAGTCGTTTAGATATATACCCGGTATATATATAATTAGTATACGCTCTACGCTAAAGTATATATATATTCCGCTAAATCCTATTAGTACCTCTCGTCTTAGAGTATACTTAGCGATACTTAGTAAAAGAAGCTATCGTAGATACTATACGACTACTCTACGACCGCCGGGTACGCTAGTATTAACGGTATAGTCTTAGTAGACGGATAGTACCTTTAGAGTAATAACTAAATAAAGCTTTAACGTAGTACGTATAGAATATAGTAGTACGACTATCGAACTTAGTAATACCTCTTACTAGTTAAATTAGCTCTCTACGAGAGCCGTTATCTACGAAATCTAGGCTTCGGGCGGGATAGGAGTCTAAGTCTCTAGGATCCTATATATTAAAATTGCCTATAATATTAAGTAGGTACGGCGGTAATAAATAAGAACGATCGCGGTATCTAGCTATAGTATAGACTAGCTCCTAGAGGATTTTAAGATTACTAATACCCTTAGGCGCCCTACTAAACTTAACTAGAAGACGGTATAGGTTATTAGTAGTCCGAACTAAGTCCTAACTACTTAGGAGGGATATAGTCTAGTAACGCTAGCTATAGCTTATACTACGAAGGATTATATACGAGAAGAGCGTTAGGGTAATACGAGAAGGAGGAGTTCGAGGCCGAGGTAGAGTTATCCGACGGGTATTAGTAAAGAAGCCTAGAGGAGAAGTACTACGGCCCGCGCGAGTACGGCGCGTACTAGTAACCTTAATTAACTAGATAGGTATATTACGGCCGCGGTTACGATTACTATCCTAGCCTAGACTAGTATTACGACGGCTAGACTATCTAGACTTAAGACGCGTATAAGCTTCTTAGCTAGCTCTACTTACCGAGAGTAGTATATCGCTATCTTCGCTTAATAAAACTTAATAAGGACGTCTAGTACGCTTAACCGTAGCCCGAGATTACTATATAGCCTCCGCGATAACGGTACTTCTAGGCCTCGTAGTCTACGTTAGTAGCTAGCGTAAAGACTCCCTTAATAAATAGTAGGAAGAGAGTAGGGAAGGGATATATTTATAGCGTAGGGAAGATAATCTATTACTAATACCGCCCTATTTATCTTCGTCCTCGTTATTAGTAGGTACGCTAAAATTAGATAGCGGAGACGATATAGCGCGAGAACTACGAGAAGGTATACTAGAGCTATAAGAAAGTAAGCTAAAGTCTAGCTTAGTTAAGTCTATATAAGAGGTAATATAGAAAGCGCGGTCTAACCTTAAGGGACCCGCTAAAGAAGACTAGCGTTCTTTATACTATAATTAGAACTTATTTAGACGGCGTTAGATAGCTTAACGTCGTTCGGTCTCTTTACGCTCCTATCCTCTAAGCTCTTACTAATAGCTACCGTTACTTAACGTAACTTTATAAGAGTTACGAGTACTACCTCTAGCTTTACGAGAGCTACGGCTACCTTATATAAGTTAACGACGACGGGGAGGAATCACGACTACGGGGGACTAGCGGCGGGGTAGATAAGGTATACTACGGACTATTACCGTATCCGAATTACTATCTTTAACTATATAGAACCCTTCTCTAGGCCTAGTATTTAAGAAAGAGAGACTATTACCTCTAGGAGGCTCTTAGGATTAACGGCGGGTACGACGACTACTACTACCTACTAGATTACTATAGGACTAGGCCTTTAAAGGATTAGTAAAGGATTAACTAGACTTAATACTTAAGGGTACTAACTTACGTTAGATATCTTAATAAAGCTTTAAGGGTGGTTAAATAAAGCTTAGGAGGAGATTTCTTTAGAGGGAGATACTAGTTAGTAGTAGATAGTATTAGTTAATAGTAATAAAGATTAGTATAAAGTAAGAGTCTAGTAGGTAGAAGCTAGGAGAGGATATAGTTATTACTTAGAGGAAGGTTTTAAAGCTTAGAGACGAGGTCCTTAAATACCTTCTAGGACCTTAACTATAAAGTATACTTCCGTAGGTAACCTAGTAATACGTTATAGTAGTAGCAACCTTCTACCTATACTATATAGTTACCGCTATATATTATTTATACGTTAAGGCTACGGGGCCTACTATTTAAGTACGTTATAAGCTAGAAACACGCGCTACTATTTACGAATAGGTAGTAACTTAACGGAATACTTACTAAATAGACGGATTAGAAAGTAATAGATACTATAATAAGGATCTACTATTACCGCCTTATAACTTAGTACCGCGGGTAACCCCGGTATACGGGAGGCCACCCTTTATTTATATAGCTATTAAAGGAATTAAAGAGTACTAACGCGTAGACTAGAGTAGGATTTAGGCCGCTATAATATTTATTAGATACGACCTAGGTAAGGACTTCGACTAGGACGGGTAGGATTTTAGATTTAGATAACCCTATTAATAGGATAATGGAGTAGATTACGGTACGTTTATTATCTTAGATACTAGGGCGTAATTCGAGGCTTTACTCTAAGTATTTAGGTACGGGAGGGTTAAGGAGCGCTAAGGAGGGCTAACGAGTATTAAGTAGGCTAGATAGAGCTACTAGTAGCTACTATCTTAAGAAGAGTCGATACGAGTTTATAAATTAAGAGAATTAAGAGGGTTAAGGAGGGTTAAGAAGGGTTAAGGATAATTAAGTAGGCTAGGTAGAGCTACTAGTAGCTACTATCTTAAGAAGAGTTAAGAGAACTAAGAGAGTCGAAGAAAGTTAAGAAGGGTTAAGAAGGGTTAAGTAGGCTAGGTAGAGCTACTAGTAGCTACTATCTTAAGAAGAGTTAAGAGAACTAAGAGAGTCGAGAAAAGTTAAGAAGGGTTAAGAAGAGTTAAGTAGGCTAGGTAGAGCTACTAGTAGCTACTATCTTAAGAAGAGTTAAGAGAACTAAGAGAGTCGAGAAAGGTTAAGAAGGGTTAAGAAGGGTTAAGTAGGCTAGGTAGAGCTACTAGTAGCTACTATCTTAAGAAGAGTTAAGAGAACTAAGAGAGTTAAGGAAGGTTAAGAAGAGTTAAGGAGGATTAAGTAGGCTAGGTAGAGCTACTAGTAGCTACTATCTTAAGAAGAGTTAAGAGGACTAAGAGAGTCGAGGAAGATTAAGAAGGGTTAAGTAGGCTAGATAGAGCTACTAGTAGCTACTATCTTAAGAAGGGTTAGGAGGGTTTAGCGAATCGAGAAGGCTAAGAAGGGTTAAGGAGGGCTAAGGAGGGCTAAGGGTACTAGATAGTACTACTAGTAGCCGCTATCTTAAGGAGAGTTAAGATAGTTAAGAGAATTAGGAGAGTTAAGGAGGTTAAGGGAGTTAGAATAGATAGATAAAGACTATAGATTATAGTAAACTCCCTAGTACCGCTAGCTAGGGAGTCGATAGATAAGTATTACGATACTACGGAATCGGGGCGATTACTCGTAACTAGAGTATAGATACTAGTACGTATCCGCGATTCTAATAGCGATATAGCTAACCTAGATAAGGTTAAGAGAATCTATAAGCGTATCCTTATCGTTAACGGGATAGTTATTAAGAGATACCTAACCGCGACTTATATCCTCGACTAGATTACTAATATCTATAAAAGTAGTCGTAACGCTATTCTTCTTAATTACGGTATTATTAAACGCCTTTAACTTAGTAGTAAGTATTCTAACGCTATCCTACTAGATATCGGGCGAATTAAATACGATAGGGAAATCTTATATAACCTCCTAGGTCTAAGACTCCGTATAACTATTTTTAAGCAATACTATAGCGAGGCTAAATATATCGAGCCGGGCGTTAAAAACTATATACTTCCTAGATATATATTCTCTAAACTAACCCTCTATCTTAGACCGTAATACCGCTATCTAGGCGTTAGTAAGATATATTCTTTAGAAGATAATATCGACGTCGAAGGTAGAGTTTTTATATAACTTTATCGAAATAGTAATATCGTAATTTAGGTACTCTAGGCTTAGGTTAATAGGTTTAAAGTAACCTAGTAGGCTATACTAATTAATAAGGCTAGAGGCGAGGATAGACCGTTAAAGCTCTAGCGAGTTAATATCGGAGAGTAACTAGCGATAGTATATTATCTCCCTAGAGTAATTCTACTAACTATATCTAAGGAAGTAGATAATTAGCGGATTAACTATACGCTAGAGTATACTAATATTACTATACTTAATAGTATCGTTAACTACTATAAATAGCTTAACCTCCTATATTATATAATATATTATTCTAAACTCTTTATCGATAAAGTCGCTATCTTATACTAGTATTCCTTTCTACGCCTTAAAGGTAAAGGCCGCTCTACGTACGTCCTCTACTAGATTAAGGAATTAGGATAGGAGAAGCTTAGAGATAGCGTCGTCTACCTAGAAAGGTCTCTTAAAATAAGTAGATTTAATAAATTTCCGCTTACGTATTACGGAATAGAATAGTATAGCGATACGGCTAGTAAAACCGTCGATTACTAATAGCTTTAGGAGGTAATACTTAACGTTATTACGGCTATATAGTATTCGCTACTACCTCTACGCGTCTACGGTAAAGGTATAGTATACTTCTTCGCTAGGATCCTCAGCGGAAAAATATATCTAGATAATAGAGTTTAATAGATTTATCTAGATATAGAACTAGGTAGGGATACTAAGTATCTAGCGGCGATGATCGAACGCTTTACCCGCGCGACGCTATTCGGCTTATATAGAACGGATATACTAAATAGTTAATTAATCCCTATAGATTAAGTATAATCGCGTTTCGAATTTAGACTTAGGTCGTTTAAGTTACGCCTAGAATATATTCTCGTATACTCCTATAGAACCTATCTTAGTTAGCGCCCGCTAGTATCTCTATATATATACGGACCCTCGATAGTACCCTCGTCCTTAAAAATAGCTCTAAACTAATAATACTTAGTTTTACGAATCGGAAGAATATCGATATATAGTATAGTAGGTCTAAGGGGGCCCTCTAGGATCTCTATATCTATACGGCGATTATCTTACCGTAGAAAAATCGATAAGATAGTATTAGAGTAAAGGCGACGGATCGTATTCGATATTAGTACTATAGAGTATTATATTTTAATATTATTATTACTTCCTATACCGCGCGTACCTAGGATATTGTAGATAAGGAGAGGCTTTATAGGAGTATATATACTCTATTATAGTCTACCCTACGGTAGGTCCTTACTTAAAATAAGAATAGTAGTCGTTATAGCGCGTATACCGGCTATATATCTAATAGACTCGTCTCTTACTATATCCTTCTAATTAAAATTATTATATACGAAAGTATACTATATATTACTACTAAGCTACTTAAGTTATTCCTATAAGTAGTTAGATATATATTAATTATAAGAATAGGTTTACGTAATACGATATCTAGGAGGGATAGATTAGATTTAGACGTTAGCCCTCCTTAGCGCTCCTCTAATAAGCGTAGACTAAGAGCTAGATTAAGTTCGGACGGACTACTAGCTCTTCTTAACCCTTCTAAACCCTCCTCGAACGAGTACTACCTAAGAGCTAGTTTAAGTTTAGAGTAATTATTAACTATCCTTAACTCTTCTTAGCCCTTCTCGAACGAGTATTAGATAAGGAATAAGTTATTTTAGAGTAATTATTAACTATTCTTAACCCTTCTTAACCCTCCTTAAACGAGCGCTAAACGAAAGCTAGAAATCGCTTATTAAGTATCCTTAAGCTTTCTTAACCCTTCTTAAATAAGTACTAAATAAAAGCTAGGTAGAGCTTAGAGCGACTATTAACTATTCTTAACCCTCCTTAGACGAGAAAGGAGAGGGGAACCTATAGCGTAACGTATAGAGATACTCTCGATAAGGGAATTTAGTATTAAATAGGTAGGGATTAACCTAAGCCCGTAGACGGTACTTAATACTCTTCTCTTCGTTCCGGTTCTAAGTATATAGGTACTAAGCGCGAAGTAGAACTAGTTTAACTACTTATAACGACGCGAATAGTACGTAATAGCTATAATAGTAAATATAGCGGATTATATTAACTTACGAAGGCTATCTCTAGGTTCGTACTCCTTCTAAACTGTATAGTTTAGTAATATCTACTAGAGTAACCTAAACTACTACGGTATATACTCTTTAACCGGCTTATCGAGCCCGTCGAGGCGTAGGGTTTTAACGAACTCGTTAGTAGATTCGGAGATATCGTACCGACTAAAGAAGGAGTAGCTACTAATAAGCGTATTAAATTCTCGCTAAATAGTATTAATAAGCTTTAGCGTAATAATACCGTATATACTAATATTATAGGTTACGAGGCGAGTAGTAATATTCGATAAGGTCTACTATCGTTTTTCTATATTACTATATAATAGGATTAGTAGGGTACCTTTATAGGTAGTAAAGACCTAGATAAAGCTAGAGAGTATTAATTTCGCGTCTCTAATAGTATTAAGGACGGATATAAGTTTTTATTTAGTTAATAAGCGGCTATTTCGAATAGTAGGAGGGGGAGAGGAGAAGGAGGGGATATAAGAGCGATCGCGCTAGTAGAAATAGTTAGGTATAGAAGTAGTTTTATTAGAGTTAAAAGGGGATATAATAGGGGACGATAGTAGGCTTATAGCGGAATTTATAGTAGTTAAAAAAATAGAGGGAGTAATTACGGTACGAATACGCGTAGTTTAAAGTAAATACGATACCGTTTAGATAGTAAATTATAGTAGTAAAGTTAGTAGTTAGGTATTACTATAGAAATTTTTAGGCCTTACTAAAATCTCGACTTTTTATCTTAGACTCTCTAGAGATTTAGGACGTAGTACGCGGTAATTAGTTAAGGAGCGTTAAGGCTGGTTAATATAGGGTACGGCGGTAGGGTGGCTGGTATAAGCGGTGTAACCGCGGCGCCACTAAACCAACCAGAGGGTCTGATTTATGAGATAACAGAGAGTAAAGCCTTCTTCTCTGGATCCGCACGTGATCCCGCGTCAACATGCTCACGGTCCTCGTTCCTGATCGCGTACACATCGTCGAGATATAGCGGTCTTGCTGGTCGATATGGGTAGCCATGAGACAGATCGACACCTCCCTTTTCGAGACGTGTGCGCGTGGTCGCTGGAAGACCAAGAGTGTCCTTCTGAGGCACAACGACGTCGACGATCGTGGGTCGAATTGGTTCAATTGCTATGGGAGCCATCTTTGAGTTTGTGTGCTGACCTCCTTCTTGCCCTTCCTACCTAATGATGGTCTCATATATTGAACGATATCAAAGGCGATCATGGTTCTTGGAGCGGGGTTGATCACCTCATCTCCTGCGGTTCTTACGAAAGACGAGGTTTCAAAGCATGAAAGACCACTTGACGATTGGAGCTATATCTCCGACGAAGCTAGAGTTCCGTATGATCCGTATCACGGTGTGAAGCCCAATATTTTGATCGCGCAAGCCATTACTACTAGTCTTATCTTTGAAGAATCGAGTAGCAGTGGGTGTCGATCGTCGGCCTCGCGAGTGACAACTAATCTGCAAGTATGGCGACATAAATCCCTGTCAGACCGCACGTGATTAATCTACTTGTGGTACATGTCTGCGACTTCGTCAAAGTGCAATTGGCTGGACATTTCGATAATTGTATGTCCTGCCGTTGTTGGTTTCGATGTCTGACAATTAGGTGATAGGCATGTTGTACTCGAAGCAATAGAGATACGTATTCTTCAGAACTTGTTTGAGGCAAGCAGAACAGTATGGAGGGAACCAAGACGAAAAGAGTTGCTGTGATTGGAGCAGGCATCAGCGGCGTTGCGACAGCAGCTCACCTTAAGAAGGCCGGTATCGAGGTCACAGTCTTTGAGAGAAATCGTGCTTCTGGTGGTTCGTGGTCAGTGAACATTTTGTTAATTAGCGAATACTTAAGCTCAAGAAATGGTTTAGGATCTTTGACGAACGGATTCCCATTGAACCTTCATATCCAGCAGTGAGGCCTTCGGTAGCCGACAGCATTTCCGCTGACAATAAGGCATCAAGTTTTGACAAACTCACCTTTCGAGCTCTCCAACACGCGCCCCCAGGGTAAGGAGTCCGTGGAAGGGAAAATTGAGAAGACTGCTGACCTTGAATAGACCTTGTTACGTCGGCTTGAAGAACAACGTGGCTACGAGGCTGATGAAAACGACATTAAACGACTGGCCACCGGGAACACCTGATTATGTGAGCCATGATGTTCTAAAGAATTACATTCAAGAAACGTCCAGGGTCCATGGGGTGGATGCGTTGACCATATATGGAGCTCGGGTGGTCGACCTGAGGAAGAATCCCACAGACAAGCAATGGGACTTGCGCTTCACAACCTTGCGCAGAGATTCTTCGAACAGCAAGGCTGAAGAGCAAGAGCGTTCTTTGGTAAGTTGATCGAATTTTGATATTGAGGCAGAAGACTGACGCGGAGAGAAATTCGATAGCGTGGTCGTTGCTTCAGGACACTACCACTCGCCCCGAATCCCCGACATCCCGGGGCTCAAAGAATGGAAACAACGATGGCCCTCTCGCGTGTGGCATAGCAAGTCCTACCGAAGGCCAGACGAGTTTCGTGGAAAGGTGGGTGTGGTTGCTAGAAGCCGTAAGTATGCGCGCTTGTGGACTGACTAAAGACATGTTAGAATGTGCTACTGGTTGGAGCTGGTACATCTTCAACCGATATTGCCCGCGAGCTCGGTCCATTGGCCAAAACTGTTTACCAAAGCCATCGAAATGGCAAGTTCGACCACCCTGCGAGTATGCTTCCCGAGAATGCTATTCGTGTCAGCGAGGTGCGGTCTTTTGATTTGGATGGTCAGGATGAGCCTGCAGAAAGTCGATCCTTGGATATTGAGCCGACAGGCTCGACAGTCACTCTGAAATCAGGAGAGAAGCTTTGCGACATCCATTACGTCCTTCTCTGTTCAGGCTATCATATAGCTTTGCCATTCCTTCGACATCTACACGAGGACGATACATTACCAGAAGAAGCAAATGACACTGTCTTGGTCACGAATGGGGAGATGCTTCACAATCTTCACAAAGATATATGGTACATCCCTGATCCCACACTTCTCTTCGTCGGAGTTCCCTATTTCACCGCAACTTTCACGCTCTTCGAGTTTCAAGCTCTTGTGGTGGCTCAAGTCCTGAGCGGGAGGGCGGATCTGCCAGATGAGCAAACCATGAGGGCAGAGTACAGAGAGCGAGTGGCTCGGAAGGGCCTCGGGAAGTCTTTCCACTCACTTCGAGGTGCAGAGGTAGAGTATGTGGATGAGCTCCTTGACTGGGTCAACGCGCAGGGTGAAGGTCGTGGTGCAAAGAGGATTGAAGGTCACACTGAGCAATGGCATCAGGCAAAAGCAGAATTCACTGAAAGAATGAAGAAGATGTTCGAGAGCAGCGGGATGACAGCAGCAGCGTCACCACGACTGCCTTCTTGTTGGTGATAGAGATAGATAACAGGGTTCGTGTCACAGCGAAGCCCGATGTTCAACAATGAGAGAGATCAAGACCCAACGCGTCCGAGAGTTCGCGTTCGCGTTCGCGTTCTAAGCTGGAGGTCTGATTGCCGATATCGGCCGCTTAGGTCATCTCTTCGGCCGGCCTGTGGGCCCTTTCCATCATCACCACTACTTCCTCTTCTTGTCTTCCACCAACAACACCAATCAATGCAATCCAGCCATTCACTCTCTTCCTGCCTGCAGCTGAATGCGGACCTGAACTGACAAGGCCGCCGTGTATGCCTCCGAAACGCCTGCACGTGATGGCCCAGCTAGCCTGCAGATCAGCGTCACGCAAGAGCAAGGGAATATGATGAACACGGCCAGTCGTCCAAATGGCTCGATAACAGACGGCACAACGCCAACGAACGGCTAGAAGATGGTTGAAACTGGGGCCCTTGAGCACTGCACTGCTGCAGCCATGTCTTTCCCCGCGCGCCTTCGCACCAAGCATTGCGCCTTGGAGCTTGCAGATGACGCCGAGCCTTTCTTCACGTTCGGATGTAAGAACTATTCCAACGAGTTTCTGGAAAATTAACAAAACATTTCACCCTCGCCGAAGTCTAAGACCGACGTCCCTGCACTCAAATCTTTATACGCTCTTTGAGTTCTTCTCGTTCTTGAAGAATTCTGCTACTTACTCCACTTACTCTCCTCTTCCAATGTCAGACGGTACACTTCTGGAGAATGATGCGCCTTCACAAAAGGCTGGAGCAGTAATTCACAAGGAAGTGAAAAAACGATGGGTGCGTAGCTTTCCATTAACCCTTCATCTAACCACCATAAAGTGTAGCTTCAAGAGTATGAGGAGTCGAGTCTTCTGGCTATCGCTCTTCCGAAGAAATTATTGACCGTGCTGTTAAACAGGTCGTTCAAATCATCCTTGGTGTGACCTTTGTCGCATTCTGTTCCATAAATTCTTCGGGATCAGGATATCCTTGGCCAACACGGCTAACAGATGTATACACAGGTCTCCTATATTTGGGATACGCTTGACAAGAGCCCTGAGGAGCGGAAGTTCCTCTTCAAATTGGACGCAGCTATTCTCACCTTCGCTTCTCTTGGCTACTTCATCAAATATCTGGATCAGATCAACATCAACAACGCCTTTGTCTCTGGAATGTGAGTGAGCGAGGGCCGATTAAAGTTCTCGAATCTAATCTCTACGTCAGGAAGGAGGATCTGGGACTTTACAAGAACCAGCTCAACTACATGCAAACATGCTGGACCGGTAAGCGTTCCGTCTTGATCCAGGTAATTGCAATTAGCTGAAACTTCACAGTTGGCTATGTCATCGGAGAGATTCCAAGCAATATCCTCCTGACCAAATTCCGACCTCGCTACATCATTCCTACCGCTGAGGTCGTCTGGGCGGTCTTGACATTCGCCTTGAGCAGAACAAGCTCTGCCACACAGATCTATGTTCTGAGATTCTTCATTGGCCTTGCTGAGAGCACATTCTATCCTGGCATGCAATATGTCATTGGATCATGGTATCGAAAGGACGAATTGGCCAAACGTTCTTGTATTTTCCATACAAGTAGTGCCCTGGGATCCATGTTCTCAGGTTACCTCATGGCCGCTGTGTATCACCTAGGTGGAAAAGGAGGGTTCAAGGGCTGGCAATGGCTGTTCATCGTCGATGGTATCATCAGTCTCCCGATCGCCCTAGCTGGATATTTCGTGCTTCCCGACCTGCCTGAGATATCCACGGCATTCTATCTGACCAAGGAGGAGATTGCCTTTGGAAAGAAGCGCATGGAGCTCGAAGGTCGTAAAAACAGAGAGCCCTACACAACAGTCAAGGTCAAGAAGATATTTACCTCGTGGCGAATCTATCTCCTCACCCTCTTATATGTCTGCTTCAACAACGGAAGCGGCAGTTCTCAACCCATTTTTCAACAGTATCTCAAGGCTTCCACCAAACCCAAGTATACAGTCAACCAGATCAACACAATCCCAACAGCAACTTCTGGGGTGCAGGTCGTCACCACGCTGATCTATGCTTGGACATCCGACTCGGTCTTCAAGGGAGCACGATGGCCTGCAATCGTGTTCGGCGGGGTCGTGAATATGATTGTATACGTCAGTCTCGCTGTCTGGGACATACCAACAGGATGGAAATGGGCCTGTTTCATTCTCGCTGGCTGCGGAGGTGGCCTTAGTGGTCTCTGTTTTGCATGGGCTCATGAACTCTGCTCCGAAGATAACGAGGAGAGGGCTATTGTCGTCGCGACTATGAATGAGATGGCGTATGTGTTGCAAGCGTGGCTGCCACTTATTGTGTGGCAACAGGTTGATGCACCCGAGTACCGAAAAGGTGAGATTTCGTCTCATCTTTCGTTGAAACTTGTCCAGCTAATCTTCCACAGGCTATATCACTGTCTCCTGTATCTCAGCCCTTCTTGTCATCACCGCTTTTGTGATTAAGTACTTGCATAAGAAGCAGAACGTCCAGAGGTAAAGTCTCAGTATCTGAACCTGAACATCAAACTAACAACAAATTTGCAGACAAGGAGAGCATACGGCCGTTGTCGACAGCCAACTGAGCTCCTCGTCGCTCACTTCCCCTGAAGAAGAAGTCGTCCATGTCGATGGGAAGCATATCAAAGAGGCATAATAATGTAGCGATACTATTTCACGCGGAAATGTCGGGACACATGTTCCCCGTCCCTATCATCCATCAATGTATCCTTTACAGCCATACCGTCATTATTACCTCGGAGCCATCCGCTTCAAAGCGACCACGCACAATAAATAAGTCCTTGCCATTTCCCAATCTCCAGATTTTCTCAAGTCATCATCTCTCCCAGTTCAACACGATCTTTCCACCGCCGCCACCTCCCGCAGTATGCCAAACCAACAACAGAGTATTCATCGCATGACCGTCTGGGGCAAAAACAAACGACGCCGACAGGACTCGAACCTGTGCTCCCGAAGGAAATAGATTTCTAGTCTATCGCTATAACCACTCAGCCACGGCGCCTTTGGTGGATGTCGAAAATGGTGTTTTGATATAGGTCGTGATGTGTCGCCCATGTTGAGCTCGTGCAAGGTTTTGAGCAGGCCACTCAATTGGATCATGGAAAGTAGATTCATTTCGTCATTCAAAGCGTAAGGGACAGGTTGTTGATGCTCAGGTCCGCGAATGATCGGTTTGGGCGCATGTTCTATTTGGGTAGGATTTCTGCAGATTCGTTATCGATTGCCATTGATCCGGTGATTGTCTCATTAGACGGGACTCGTCCTCTGTCCCTTTTCGAGCCTTCTGCTATCCTTTTTATTGTCGTTATGGCGGCTTTTGAAATGGAAATAGGAGATTGAATGACTTTGATCTGCAACGATTGAACTTGCCCTGCGATAGAGAAGGGATGTTGGAAATGAAAGTACGGAGAATGTGGTTTTCCTGAGATTTGCAGTGGAATGCATGGTATCAAGTGCGCCCAGAAATGAATAGATATCGAATTGGACGTTATGAATAGCCCATATGTGTTCGGTCAGGTGGTCGTGGGAGTGCTATTGGTTATTCGATGGTATCTGGGTATATGTGGCTCGGGTGGAAGATCAGAAGAACAGCACGCAATTGCAACTGTCTCCAAACCAAAATATCGTTGACTTTCATGCCTATGTGTTTCAGCTAATCCTAGCTCGTGCTTCAGCTCTGAAAGCTTCGAGGCACTGCAGGACTTATGGGTCTGGCCCAGCACCATAAGAATGACTGATAGCTTCCCATCATCAGTCTTTACTGCACTCCTCAGAAGATGGGAGTCACGGATGACCTCCGCTTAGGCTATCTCGACGGTTACTTCCGAGGCCTTAACCATGCGTTACGACATATGTCCTTCGATCTCTGGTTGGCGTTTTGGTCTAAGATTCGAGACAGGGCTGAAAACTTGCAGAATTGCCGCGTCGACCTTGATGCGTGGGTTGGTCTTGATGGTGGACACGAAAGTTGGAAAGTGGATGGTGATTCTTTGAATATAATATTATGTTGGCCGTGAAATCCCCCCAAGGTGCGCAGTCATTTCTCAAGAGATCCGAAGAGGTTTCGCTAGTGGAAGAGCTTTCCTACACCGAGGATAAGACATGCTTACAGACGCTGGTCGAACGTAATTCGCGCCATTGTAGGTTGTTAGCATCAGCTGTTGTTTTCGGCTGCTCTTTTATTAGGTGACAGGCTCTGGCAGAATGACCAAAAGCTTGTATATCATGTTGCCGATCTCGACTGGGACCTCGATGAAGCGAAACGGGGCCTTGGGTCGTAGACGTCGAAAATCACAGCGTTATACACTTTTCACGCTCTCGATCGCTTGGGAAGAGGTGAACGTTCAAGAACCCGAAATCTTGTACGTATCTGTTGGGTGGTTCAAAGAGCTTGCAAGTCAGCGGCTTATGGTAAGCTCCAAGGCGTTGATCTGATTAAGTGCTCAGTACGGATAAAAACTTCACTGGACCATTGGTATTTGCCAACGTACGCGGACAAGTCCACGACTAAGTGTTGGATGGTATTCCGTTTGCTGTTATTCAGGACCTGGAGCGTCGTGTTGGCCGTACAAGCACGATCAATTCATCTTTCCTTCACACGATGGAAAGGAGAGTTCCTTGAATTACTGAGGTAGAAAGGACTTTGATCATTATCGCTGTCGGTCGGCAGGAGATGGTGGAGAGAGCTTGTAATATAGGGCCGAGCGATACGGAGCACCCTTCTGATAGTTAATCAGCTCCCCCTCTCGTCCTCTCCAGTCTCCACCAACAAGCCCTCATGCGACTCAGCCTTATTCTCTACGTTTGCGCCGGCCGACATATATGATCAGCCGCAATATCTCTTCATCGCTCTCAATTAACTAATCATAAATACCACGGTAACTGATGAGAAGATTGCCAAAGTGGCTGCTGCCGTAGGTACTCCATTAAGCCTCTATAAAGACACCACTGATCATACCAGGTACCGATAGAGGAGCTGAAATGCCCCTTCACGCTCGATATCTTCGCGCCCGATCCAAGTAACAGTTCTCCTACGAGCCATAATCAAGCGAATACCACGGACAATGCGACCTTAGAGGACACCAGCTCTTCTTATACTTCATCACCGTCTAAGCTTCTAGAACCCGTCTTAGAGAGTTTACCGACGATAAGATACGATTATAACGGCCTTAAAACCGTCCTCTAAGTTAGAGACGACGTATAGGGCTTTATAGCCGTCGACCTTAACCTCGATCGTGTAAATCGAATCTACGATAAAACGTGGATATGCGGTAGACCTATAAACGCGCGAGGACTACACAGACAGCTACTGGAGAATAGGGTTATAGTGTAGACCGAGCAGGTAGATCTGTACCTTCTATTCTACGACACAACCGTCCTCATAAAACCCCTTCCCACCTATCTCCTCTACCCCCTCGCCTAGACCAAATACCTAAACCACGACGAGAAGCTCTACAAACTAGCCGCCGGTTTCCTCCTCTCCTACATCTAGCTCCTCCGCTCCCCGCTCGACTTCCAACTCGCCACCGATCACAGACTAATCCCCTCGGCCCACCTAAACTAGTCCCAGTGGAAACACCTCGTCTCCCAATTCCTAAACTCCATAGACCCGGACACACTCCACCAAGTGAACGAACGCTACCACTTCGGCGAACTGCGTCTAGGGAGGATAAACACAATCTACCGCACAACCCCGCACCTAGCCCAGGGCCACTTCGTCCGCGGCTATCTCTACAACTACAACCGCTACGTCGTCTTCTTCAAGCGCTACATCGCCTAGGTCGTCATCGTCTTCGTATAGTTCTCTCTCGTCCTCAGTACCATGCAAGTGGGGACGACCGTCTCGCGTCTAAGGGACAGTAGAGCCTTCAACACGGCCAGTTTCGGTTCCGTGGTCTTCAGTATCGCGACCGTGGCGGCGCTTTTGGTCTTTGTGGGGACCGTGTTTGTCGTGGTGTATTTTTATAATATGATCGCTGCTATTAGGCATAAGAATTTTGCTGCGAGGAAGAGGAGGAAGTTGGTGGAGGAGCGGAAGAATGCTTGATCTGATCTTTTCGTATCTTACGCGGTGTCAGGGTGGATGAGTAACAGCTTGGCAGATTTGTTGCAGGCGGATTTCAATCATCTAGCGTAACTTGAACAGATAGAAACTCGAAGACGAAATATGGGCGGGATGTCGTCCGTATCTTTTGTTCGTATAAAAGCAAGAACATAATGAACTGGCGCGTATTCTTCAAAAAACCACACGAAACGCTATGACCAATATCCTCGTAATCTATCCACACAAGAAACATCGACGGCATACAAATAGGGGGGTATCTACACGTCCAAACACCAGCGCTTCAAAGAAACCCAGCACCAGCCAATAGGGTCCTCTGCCAAAAACACATGCTTCAGCTCCTGAGAGGATTCAGAGCACGGCACTCACTCATCCACCAGAAACGAGAAATTCCACCCCCTCTCCCCCTTCGCCTTCCACTTGAACCTCAATTCGCGATCAATCTCCACCCCCCTCGCCTCATCCTCCCTCACAATCTCGCAGACCATGAGGGAGAAGAGTCTGACAGTGACATACGCCTCACCGATGATAAGTTGATCCAAGCGCCACTTCGATTTCCCCTCAGCCTTCTCACGCTCTCTCTGCTCAATCCACAGTTTGCCAGACTCGCCCATTTCCAAGTCCCTCCCCTCCACATTCCGAAACTCCCGTGCATCTTTCAGAACGAGTAATCTACAATACAGCGCAACGAGGATGAGAGACGAAGGTTTGAGGATGCAATCGTAACCCCATTCGCTGAGTGTGGCGTCGCTCCATTTGTTGAGTGATTTGGTCATCAGTCCCGCGTTCTCCGGTCTGGACGTGAGGAAGAGTTCCGGCGCTGCTTTGTACCGTTTCCATAGTTCTTCGAGGACGATGTAGTGCGTTTTGGTGAAAGGGAAGGCCATGGGTAGGAACGGGAGGTTGGAGAGTAGGGGATGCTTTGGGCGCGAGGGGCCGTTGATGCTGATGTCTGCGGAGCCGGGGTTGAGAAATGGTAGATGCGTCTTGAGACGGGTAAGGATGCCAGATTTAGGCCGTACGAGCGGTGCAGCTGTCGTGGATTTTTCTCTGACTCGAACTTGTTCAGTTTCCTGGACTGTGCTTGTTTGCGTGACGACCTTAGCTTGCGTTGATGACATTGGCGGACCGTCATTGATGTTAGCTAGCTTCGTGCTCGTCTCTTGCGGTGATTGAAACAATGGCGTGGCTGTTTGCTTATTGGGGTTGAGGGATAACAGTGAGCTGCTGTCATATCCCCCACTATTGCTTCGAATGGAGTCATCGACAGATCCCAAGTTGACAGGTATCCTCTGCGTCGTCGTTCTTGTTGAGTGGACTTGCTTCGATTTCGCCTGAAGAGTAGGTCGTCTTTCTGTGGACGGCAGGTTGTGCGACGACTTCATCTCATTGCGTAGTTGCTGTACATCCGATGCCACAGATACAAAAGAGTCTGTCTGTTTCGCGTGAGAGATATCGGTCTCTGGGGACAATTGGTTTCCAAGCTGACTATGTCTTATAGGCTTTGTTGACAGCGAGGAATCGCCAGAGCTGCCATACGTCGACATTCTCTGTTGTACCTCATTTGCACCTTCTCTATTATGTTCACCAGATGGAGGAAACATACGGTCCACGGGTCTAGTCGAGCCTGGATCATCCTGAAGCTCACGATTTGCACTGCTGCCAGCGATGTTCTTGAACATGTCGTCAATGGTGGACGACACTTTTTTTTGCCTCTCATGCTCTGGATCCGCGGGCTGCCTCTTGCTTCCGGCAAGACTAACCTGGCGAGGAGCGGCGCTTGGAGGCTTGAATGTTCGAGACATCTTTGCGGTTTGTGACGATCGAACCTTGTCATGGCTTCCTACTCGGCTGTCTTGTTCACCATTATCGGCAGAAGAAATCTTGGCTGCTCTCGACGGCTGAGGCCTTTCGTTCTCTAACAAGTCGTCTTGCTCAGGACTGCCGTTGAAAGGTTTAGACGTCCGAGGAACCTTGGTGGATCTCGCTGCTCGAGGTTCTTCCTCGGCAGAGAAAAGTCTGCGTTTGATTGAACCAGTGCCGTTTCGCGACCCATTTGAGGGATTGGAAACATCGATGTTCGATCCGCGGCTTGCTTCTTCTTGCCACACGTCTTCGATTTCGTCTTCTACCTGGATCGTTTTCGCGTTCTCAACCTCCTCGTCGTCCTCGCTATCGTCACTATAACTCTCATCGTCAGAAATGATGATGGAACGAGTTTGTGGTTTGGATGGTGGGCTCAACTGCTGCTTTGCTTTTCGCCATGTTTGTTCCATAGCGTTTTGTGTTCGTAGCCATGCTCTTGATTCCTCCAACCCACCTGATCGCTCTATCCGCGCAGGAGGCGATGAGGGCAGTTCTTGGAAAGTCGTATTATGATTCAAGTCCGTAGCATCATCAAGAATAGGTGAAGAGCCTCTTTCAGTTGCAGAAGGTGTATGACTTTGCATGCTAGTCACGCTATCGCTCTTAGTGGGTATGCGATCAGACTCCAAGTCCGCGGAACGCTGCAGTTGCTGTCCAGCAGAATCAGGTCGAGTTTCAAGCCGAGAACTGCTGGTGTTTTGACTTTCTTTATCTGCAGAGTTGGGTGTCGGAAGACGACTGTTTGCGGAATGGGTTGCAAGCGGTGGTCTGTTGAGCGAATCATCGTTACTGTTGATGCGGTCTTGTAGTGAGAAGCCATTCCCAAGTCTTTGTTCCACATTCGACTGCAAGAAGGAGCTGATTGGAGCTGCACCCACTGAACTGCTTTCGAGACCGCTGAGAGAGGGGCGAGATTCGAGTCCTTCACTGACATCCTTCCTGGATTGGTGTTGGCTTCTAGACTTGCTACCTTGCGAAGGTGATTCGTGAGGGTACGGCGACGACTGTGGTCGTGATGAATGTCTCCCTCGCTGCACAGAGACATTTGGAGATAAATGTGCACCTGGTGAGCTTTCGGGAAACCACGCCTGCTTGAGCTTTGAGGGATGCTTGAGTGATGTAGGGTGCTGAATAATGTTGCTTGATGCTCCAGCCGTCCTTTGAGGCTCAATCATTGCAAGGCCTCCACTGCCAGTTTGATTACCACCTACAAAACTGCTATTTTGATCGCGCACACTTTCCAAAGAATCAAGTGAAACCATACTGAACTCCTCACTCTGCATGAGAGTATTGTCGCCTATTGGACGGCCAGTCATCTCGTCAAGCCCTCCATAGTCCGAACTACCAGAATCAGATGCCGGCGTTGCTTCTTCACCAGTGGAATGGTCATCATCTCGATCTGGTATCATCCGACGCCACATCTCTTCATCTTGGTTCCGTTCATCGCTCGGTGCCTCCATTGAAGCAATTGACCTTTGTTCTGAATGCTGGCCCTCTCCGAATTCAGTCGGTACAGGGGTTGGCTCTCTAAATCGGCTTGTCCTTGTTGACACTGGATCCAGCGCATTCTCTGGATACTGTGACTGCTGGAGAAAGAGATGTCGTCTCAGCAGCGGCTCGGATTGCTGCGGCTCATCCTTCATGCGCCTGTTTAAAATAGGATCCCCGGCTTTCGGCCGTGGCGTCGATCGAGCAGGCATGTGTGGTTGTATTGGTTCCACAGGCGTAATGGTGTGCTTTTCGTGAAGAGGCGTCAGCTTGGTAAAGTCGAATTGAGGCGCACGCGTGGATGTTGGATCGGTCTGCGCTTTGGCAGACAATTGTCGCAAAGAGGTATTTCTGGATGATTCTTGGGAATGTTGTCGGGCAGTATTGGTTTCGATTTCATTTCTTAATCTGGACAACCCAGGACGTCTCGGGCCGGTCGGACTTCTGTAAGCCTTAGACTTCCTTCGATCACTGTAGTACTGCGGCGATTGACCCACTGAAGGCGTATCTGACATTGGCATTATTTCCTCTGATGATCCTGTTGGTGATTCTAAAATCTTTGGGTCCGAAGGCAGAATATCATCATCACCATCTGCTTGCTGGCCCTTCATAGATCCTGCATCAACCACATCGAATCCGGGATCCCCCGATGGGACTGTTCTGCTTTCATCTTCCACTTGGTTGTCTGGGGACGGTAGTTCTCGACTGGTCTCTGGTTGCGACAACTTCTTTGGTCTGCCGACCTTCTTCGGTGATTTTGTGCCCATGCCGGGATCAGCTTGTTCAGCCTGTGATGCGCTTTTGCTTGGCCTCCCTCTCTTCTTTGCTGGAGGTTGGTCACGGAAATCATCTTGAACCTCTGAGCTTCCAGACAGCCGTTTCGACTGCCTTCTGATCGGGGTTGCTTTCCTCTTCTGGACAGCTGAAGGTTCGACATCCGATTTTCTTGGTCGCCCTGGTTTCCGTTTCACTGGTTCATCTGCATCTTTGAGAGGGATCTTGACCACTTTTGATTTGGGCCTCCCACGCTTTGAGGGACTTCCAGGCTCATCTTGGTCATCTACTTGCTCTGCTTGCATTGTTACTTTGACTCGCAGCGGACTGCCACCCTGAGGCCCTGGAGTCTCGAGATAGAGGGTTTTCTTTGGAGACGCTTGAAGTTTCGGAGTGGCGCCTAGGTTGACTTTTCGCAATTTTGTATTGGTTGAGCGAGGTGCCAAAGGAGATTGTCCTCCAATCTTCGACAGGGCCAACTCATCCATGGACGACTCATCAATGCCGCTGGTATCTACCGCAGTTGTCGTTCCCAAAGAGCGCGACACCATCTTGACTGCCCCAGCTTGTTGAGCTGCTCCGATACTGCAAAGTACAGGGCAAGCCCAACAGCGAACTTTTCGCTAAAGCTTGGAACTACGGTGCCAGTAGCACGTAAGGACACCCCGATTTTCCAAGCAAGAATCAATTATTCGTACCAGGCAAGGAAGGCCTGGATGTGTACGCCGATGTTACGCAGATGCTCACGCACACTATGAAGCATGGCACCGATCTCCAGTATTTCTCCCGCCCTGTATTTCAGATAGATACCAGGTGATTGACCGCAAACACCAACAGAGATGGCCAAGAAGCTTCAGCCCAGGACGTGGAAAAGCTACAGGTAAATCCTGAGGAATCAGAGAAGTCGTGGCACCGTGGCGATATATTCTGCCTGAAGATAGAGCGGGAAGGGTGGTAGAAGACAAGGCGTTGAGGGCGTCGAATGCGTTCTAGATATCGAATGAGTTGTATGCGGCGGGATGGAAGCAGACGCTCTCTTCGAGTCGTCTGAAATGTTTGAAGGGCGCTCTATCCGTACCTAAGTGTTCTACTACTAACAGTCAGCGACATGAGGGCGACTCGACGTATGCCTCAGGTTCTTCCTGCCATAGTAACCAGAAGACCAGACGAAAACACTCAAGTCGGGAATGGCCCACGAGATGGGAAGGAGCTATCGAGAAAGGGACAACACGTACCAAGGCAGGCAGGCGCAAGGCTGAGGAATACACACCAAAGTAGCTGCTGACTAGGCGACCGCGTTTCCTCGATTGACGGGCTGCTGTATAATTATCGCGAATTCTGTGCAGTGCCGTGGTGGGTTTGTTGTTGCATTGACGATACTGTAAATAAACGCCCACCAATCAGAAGCTCGGGCGCGAAAGTGGCAAGCATCAGCTTGACGACCATAACAAAGGACTGTACATGCCCAACATATCTTACCGGAGATGGGTATCCATGGGTGCAGTACTCCTTTTAAACGTCCACATACCTGTAGCTAACAGTACAAACAGCATCTACAAGGAAATTGGTCCAGGCCAGCGGATCGCCCTCTCCAAGCTCGCTGTCGACAAGTTCGAGGAGACCGGGAGGCCTCTGCGCATTGCTATTGATATCTCTATTTGGCTCTTCCAGACCCAAGCGAGCAAAGGTATCATATCTTCTCTTCGAATCGGGTGAATACACCTCTCACATCGAGTCTAGGCGGCACCAATCCTGCGCTTCGAACTTTCTACTACCGACTCCTCCGGCTGATTTCCCACTCCATCCACCCTCTTTTCGTCTTCGACGGTCCGAACAAACCGCCTTTCAAGAGAAGTAAACGAACGGGTCCAAATGTTGCATCCATACCGGAATTCCTAGCAAAGCAATTGCTCAAACAGTTCGGTCTGGTCTTCCACGTTGCGCCTGGCGAAGCAGAAGCCGAATGTGCTTTGCTGCAGAGGGAAGGCATTGTGGATGCCGTTCTCAGTGAGGATGTGGACACACTCATGTTTGGCAGCGGTATTACCCTACGGAACTGGTCATCTGAAGCTGGCAAGAGTAACAAGACTCCTTCTCATGTGAATCTCTACGACGCAAAGAAGACAAAGAATGGCTCTGGGCTGGATCGTGAGGGCATGATTTTGATCGCGCTGATGAGCGGTGGTGACTACGTACCTGAAGGAATACCTGGCTGTGGACCAAAGATTGCTTGCGAGGCTGCGAGAGCTGGATTTGGCCACGACCTTTACAAAATACCTAGGAAAGACAAAGTCGCTCTTGGAGTATGGCGAGAGAAACTTGCTTACGAACTTCGTACAAACGAAAGCAAGTTTTTCAAGTGCAAACATAAGGCCCTGATCATACCGGATGATTTCCCTAATCCAGATGTCCTTGGATACTATACCACCCCTTGCGTATCACCTTCCGACAGAATCGAAAGATTACGACAATCATTGAGATGGGATCAGGATTTAAATTTTGTAGAACTGCGAACTTTCACCGGAGATGCTTTCGACTGGACAAAACTTGGAGGTGCCAAAAAATTCATCAGAAATCTTGCCCCTGCCCTACTTGTTAGAGAGCTGCGCATGAGAGGCCAGAATGACGCTGGAGCAACAGACGATATTGATGCTATTCAAGAACAAGAAGCGAAGCTTGTCGCTGGAATACACGGCCGACGCAACCACGCAACCACGGATGGTGTCTCTGAGCTCCGAGTCAGCTTCACGCCTCACGACCTCGTCCCCATCGACTTGAGCGTCGAGGAGCCTGACGACGATTTTCCAGCAGATGACGACTCGGAGGAGGAAGTTGGCCCTACAGTAGGCGATGAGGTGCCAGCAAGTCCCTCGAAAAAGCGAGCGCCTTCGACATATGATCCTACTAAACCCGAGAAAGTCTGGATCTTTGAGACCTATGTGAAAGTAGGCGCTCCTTTGAAAGCGCAGGACTGGGAGGCTGCTCAGCGAGTGAAGCAAGATGCCTTGAACAGGAAAGCGGCCACCAAGACCGGCCCCAAGGTCACGAGAGGAAAGAAGATGGCGATGGGTGGCCCACTCGATAATTTTGCAAGAGTTACCAAACCAGGCCAGCCTCCACTGCCATCATCGCTCGCACCAATGCAGTCGGCATCGAGTTTGACCATGTCCGTCATATCAAAGGAGCCATTGATCGAATCTGGCTCCCAAGGACGATCTCAATCAAAGTCAGAACCTGTCGGCAAACCTACTGCCAGACCAAAACCTAGAGCTAAAGCTGTGTCCAAGGCCCCCACTGATACAGCTTCAAGACTGACCTCAAATCAACAGCATACGATCATCGACTTGCTGTCTTCACCGGTTAAACCTCATTCAAGGCCGACTGAGACCGATTCTCTTGCTTCGGCCATCCAGGATCTATCACCGCATGTTACCAAGAGACGGAGGTCGCCAATAAGACGAAGTCAAACAGATACGGCTGTACTGGACATGACAGAAGATCTATCAACGCAAACTTTAGCTTCATTGGGCCTGAGGATACCCGCATCTGTACCAGCTCCTCCATCGCCTTCGCAACTTCTACCGACGAAGCGCACAAAATGTCTTGATACACAGTGTCTCCTTGCGCAAAACCCAACAACGCCGTCGCGGCCGAGGAGACAAGAGACTGTTGATATTTCATCGTCGCCTGTGCGCCAAACAGACATTACCAATTACTTCACGCCATCCAAGTTACGCCACGCTGATACGAGCAAAGTCCACAACGATGGGCAACTGCTACGACCCGCATCGCCCTCTCCAGCTATCGAGGCTTTAGATCTGACGTTATCGCCTAGTCGGTCCTTCAGAAGAGCGCCGCCAACGCCCAGCGACCTGGGTAGAGCAGTCCGGATCCGTCCCAGGCCCGCGGAGAACCAGTTTTCCATGGATAATCATCTTGCAGCGTTTGCTAGAGGCAAACCTTCAATTTCTCGGCCACAGCCACTAGCACAGATACCTATATCGCAAACTCCCGCTGAGTTGGATCTCACCGAGGTGGACGCGGCTCCCGTCCATGTCGCGGCTGTGAAACCGAAACCGAAATCGAAAGCAAAGACGAAGAAAGCAAATCTTGGTCGAGCAGCTCAGTCGTCAGTCCGCCGCTCCCCGCGCTTCAAATCCACGGTCGTTCTTGACAACAACAACATGACCACGCCTGTCATCACAGCGAAGCGGAAACAAATCATCAGAGTAAGAGATAGTGTACCTGGCGCTTTTGCGGTTGAAGAGTTGGACCTGACTGGTGATTTGCCTGCTGGAACCAAGGGCAAGTTTAGGATTAGTGGCGTTGGTGTTCTGGATTTGACTGGTGTTTGATGTGCTTAGTCTTCTGCTGATGATACCCTCTTTGACTTTGGACGTGTAGCGTTGGAGTTTGAATACTGGTTTTGGTGTTTCTCGGGCATAGCGAGTAGGAAAGAATCTGCCACAAACTCGGGCATAGCGCAGTATTTTGCACTATCCTTCTGATTCTTGTAGCGGCATTGACGTGCGCATATTGACAAAGAGTCGTTTGTTTTGCTTGCATCTTTCAACTTTCGGCAACGTCGACCACGACAAAGCCAGGTGCAATCCATAAGAAATTCTGCCATAGAACTCGTATTTACTAACATTTGACATGAGCAACTGGAACTACAAAATCAGCATGCCGCCCGCTATCAACCTTTCTGAGTACGACGAAGCTACACCGATTGAGAGCAAGTGGATACGCAGAATTCCGAACGCCAGCAAACCTTTACATGACAATCCAGAAACCGTCACTACCTTACACCCACAACATCACCCCGTCAAAATGCAACTACCCTCGATTCTCAATTCCATAATCATTCTAGCAACGCACATATCAGCCAACTCCCACGAAACACAAGCACATCCAATCATGACCAACATCTTCCTCGGCGAACCACCCCAAATGCCACCAACACTCAAAGGCATCAGCGCCAAACCTACCCTCGACGATTGGTGTGTGCGATACTCTTCTAGTCCGGTTTGTCAAAGACTCAGTCTCGTCTGCTTGAAGGTCTTGAGTGAGTGGGAGGAGAATAGTATATCGACTGCCGAAGAGGGGGATGATACACGGCCCGTTTGTGATAAATACTTCCCGACTACGGCGACGGATGGTCGAGCGCGGATGCTGGGCCGTTTCGATGTCGAATGTCGTCGGAGTTATTACATGGAGTCGGTGTGCAGGAAACGGATTCAGGAGTTGGTTGCTTTGGTCTTGGAGGATGGTGATCGGAGAAGAGGATGATGTTTTTGAGGGTTGGACAGGATATGTTGGAGGATGAGCGTGAGGCGGTTGCGGAGGGCTCTTTTTCGAATCTTTTTGTTCTTCGCTATTGATGAGGAGGATGGGTTGAGGGCGTTTGTCTGGTGTTGAGGGTTAGGGTATTTGGGGTAGGACTTGTCCTGCTGTTACACTTCTACAATTTTTCAGATTTTCTGGTGGTCTTCGCGTATGATCGACAACTTCAACGTCTTGTCAATCCTACACAGAGCTATGACATACCAGTCGCTCCTTTTCAATGAATCTGGAATAATGTGTACAGACATGGGAAAAGTATTAGCAATTATTCCTTCTTCCGAGCCAAGCATAAAGATGAATGACATTCTTTTCCGAGAATGGCGACCTGTCAATTCGGAAACGTGGATCGCGCAAGTCTTTGGATAGATTTGTTGTGACAAGCTTTGAGATGGGCTGAGGACGTGCCCTTCCGAATCACTATGTTTTAAGACCGAGGAGGGTTCAATCTGGACAGGAATGACATCTGAGAGAGATGACCACGAGAAGAAGAAAGAGGATAAAATTTAAAGGCTACGGCTAGGTTAGTAGATGAGGTGAGTTGCGCTAAGTTCAGAAGACTCTACGGTCTTGGCCAGTACTTATCAAGCAGAGGCATCTTGCAACATCATCTCTGGCGACCTCGAAGAGTTGAGTTAAAGTATGTAAGAGCTCAAGTGAAGCGATCACCGGAGTCGCAGACTTTTGTTCGGGCGATTGGAACTCTTGAGGTTGGGCGGCCTCTTCTCGGTCATGTCTTTTAAAGTCCGCTAAAGTCCGCTACCATTTCATCATCATGAATAAATACAGAATATATAAAGACTCTCGAAACTGCAGCCCCTAATCTCACGACAGAATTCCCTTCCTTCTCTTCACCCTCCTTAAAAAATACTAGACCAGCCTTTATAAAAATGGCCACCCCCCAACAAAAGACCAACCTCAACATCGTCTTCGGCGCAATGACATTCGGCAAAGAAGGTAAGTAAAGAAAACCACTCTCCCACCCCATCCCAAAAAAAAACAAGCAAAAAAATCTCAACACAAAAACACATCAGGCGCCGAACAAGCACGAACCCACAACGTAAAAGACGCAGCCGCGATCCTCGACGTCTTCCAAAACCACGGTCACACCGAAATAGACACGGCGCGCTACTAGGGCGGCGGCACCTCGGAACAATACCTCGGCGCTACCCGAAAGATCTGCGGAAACACCTGCTGCAGAGTCTTGAAGCGCTGAAATGTGGGAAGGTGGATATGTGGTACCTGCACGGACCGGATCGGACGACGCCTTACGAGGTGACGCTGAAAGCCGTGGATGATCTTTACAAAGAAGGGTATTTCGATAGATTCGCTGTGAGTAATTACATGGCGTGGGAGGTGGCGCAGATATGCGAGATATGTGAGAGGAACGGGTGGGTGAAACCGGTTGCTTACCAGGGTGTCTACAACGCGCTCCACCGATCCGTGGAATGGGAGTTGTTCCCCTGTTTGCGGAAATATGGGATGGCGTTTTATGCGTATAACCCGTTGGCGGGCGGGTATTTGACGGATCGGTATCATCGGGATGATGGGGAGGGGATGCATGAGGAGGGGAGTCGGTTTGATCCTAAGAGGTGGCAGGGGAAGATGTATAGGGCTAGGTATTGGAATGAGGAGTACTTCGATGCGTTGGATTTGTTGAGGCCCGTGGCGGAGAAGCATGGGTTTAGTGAGGCGGAGTGTGCGTTGAGGTGGATGGTGCATCATAGTCAGTTGAAGAGGGAGCATGGGATTGGTGATGCGATTATCATTGGGGCGAGTAGTACGGCGCAGCTTGAGGAGAATTTGGAGAATTTGGAGAAGGGGCCGTTACCTGATGATGTTGTCAAGGCTTTGGACGAGGGCTGGGCGAAGGTGAGGGGGATCAGTTGGAAGTACTTCCATTGATAATTCTTGTATTGTAGGCAGCAAGTTTATTTCCTACTGGGCTTGTCCGTTTGAGCAAACTTGATATCTCCCTTGCCTGCCAATTTAATTTCTCTGCTTTCAAACTCGGACTCTGTCTGTGAAGCCTCGCAGCCTCTGTGAATTTGAAAAACCTTATTGAAGAGATCTGAAGGTGCGACTCGACCGGGAGAATCGTTCGCTGGAACAATAGACGCTGTCGACTTGTAAGCATTGGGGATTGAATTTGGATTATCGGTCCTACGCTTTCGTACTATGTAACTTTTTGCAAAAATGAGCCCGCCTTGTTTTGCAGTCGATATCGTTGACGAGACCGTATTCAATAGATCCAAGATATATCTCCAAGTGTGCAGCCCTCCGTAGTAGTAGTAGTGCTAAGTAGTATTTGGGCAGCATGGTGAAGTTGATGTGATTAGTTCTGCCTTCCTTAAAGACGTTTGATGTGGTCGCTATGGGATCAGAAGTTGATTGATGCTGTCGATGCTCGGATAGCAGCAGCGCTCAAGTACTCGAGATCCTGTTCACCGCAAGCCCTGAGCAGAATAAGCATGAATGTTGAGAAATGATGGCGGCATAGTCTCACCTATTGAGAAAACAGTCCACATTCCATGGATGGTTCAATGACCATGTCTGTGTCGCTTAGAATAAGGCGACAGGCAGTAGAGGGAATCATTTCCTGGATGTTCTGACTCAGCTCCTCGGTGCTTGAGATCGACTCCTCAGTGGATGCGTCTAGCTCCATGACAGGAATTTCTTCCTCGGTTAAGAGTGGAAAGTCTCGCCACAAGGGGTGCTTCTTGAATCTTTTCGCGTTCGGGCTGTGGTGATTGCCGTCATCTTCTTGATTCCAGATCAGGCATGGTGGATTGTGTTTGCAATGTTTATCATTGCGAGTGAAACATGTCTTGCGTTCCAAGTTGACTTTCTGCGGCTCGACGATATGGTGTTGGTGATTCATGCATCTCCAATTGCCGCACAAATGACTCAATTGATATCCTTTCTTGATAATGCCTTCCTTCTCTTCATCGCTAAGAAGACCCCGAACCAGGAGGTTTGCAGTACCAAAGTTCATGCTCCATCTACCGATCGAGGAGTCGATGTATACACCTATCCTGAGTGACCCATCACCATCAAGGTTGTGATTGAACCAGCAATACTGTGGCAGTCCGAGATCCTCCCACGTCTCAGGGCGGAGCGCATCTGGATGAACCAAACCCGTCATCATGTTCAACACGTTCGCTACCCTCTTCTTTATTCGTATCATGACCATAGAACTGTCTGCGCTTTCGAAAAGAACGATTTCCTTCTTGCGCTCTAGAGTTGTATGGTCGACGGAACCTTGATGTACCCGACTTGTTTGGGAGAAGCCTGGCATGCAGAGGCCCTGGGCTACTTCGAAGGTAAGAGAATCCTCCATTTTGAGAGCTGTTCTGAGAGTGGCACCTTGTGTGGTTTTGATTCGGTTGCGAGATTCGGCCGCTTATCTCAGGTCGGTGACGATCAGCATAAGCATTCATAGTCGAGATTTCAGGACTTACCTCTGCCGCATAAGGGAGAATTAGAACGTTGTGAAAAGGGAAGGAGGTGTGAAATTGATGAGAATGAGAAAGAGTTAAAGGTGGTAGAACCTGGTGAACTAGTAGAGGCCAAAGTGACCTTGAGATCTCATTGTGAGCATCACAGATACCCGGCATGACTGGCGAGGCAGCAATCCAGCGCCTCAGATCGACAATTGTCGGGTCATTTCTGTAAGAAGAAGTGAAGTCCAGGTAAGAAGAGCTGTTAGACTTCTGACAGCCGGTCTGAAGTCGAGTAAGACAGTGTAAAGTGTGGCTACTGGGAATCGGTGGAAAGTGTCATCACACAGCAGGTGCAAGCTGGAGCAGGTATGAAGGGAAAAGGAAGAAAAAAAATTGATGATGGAATAATGGGATAAAAATTCGGGCTTCATGATATAACGTTGAAGGTCATCATTTACAAGCGAAACCGAATGAGAGCTGAGATCCATGATTTCCGATGGCCTAGAGCAGGATATAAGATACCAGCTGTGAGTGCTAGAATCAGCATAAGAAATTGGACATTATGGCTCTCTTCCCTGTAGTCTAGATGTGAGTGAGGGTAAGAGCTTCGGCGCCATACAGATATTCCAAGTGTTCTGATGGAAGACTGACTTTCGTAGAGGGTACAGATGAGGAAAGAGAGGAAGGGTCCGAAATCAGGCCACCTGCGTAAGTGTTGCATAAATCTGACAGTAGCTGTATTCTCATATCTCCCGCTGAGCTTCGTTAGTCCAGAGACGCGCTTCGCGTAGTATACGAGCAAGTACTGAGACAGTGTAGCTGCCTTCATCCGAGCTCAGGATGGTTACGGCTAGAGTGTCTTATCAATTCAAAGCATTGAGAAATCCGCATATTGAGATTAAAATCTGGTGTTGAAGGATGGAAGACGGCAAGAAAAGAAGAACCGAGAATTTGACTTGGATGCGAGAGGCACGTGTCGAGCTCACCTCAGGTCATCTCAACCCGAATTCTTCCATAAGAAGTAATAGCTTCAAGAAGAACTCGGATGTTTTTGTTGATATATAAGAATGAAAAAAGTTTGCTAGATGAAAATATCTTCATCATCGGCTTTTGTGGTAAGATACCTGAGGAACCCTAGGCTCCGAGGGGTCTAGTTCCAAGTCACAAAAGCGGCACCCCTGCATCGGCTACAGAAAGGGCAATTCTTCAGAAAGTAAAAGAAATTTCACTTCAACGAGAAAAGATGGATGAAGAGGCGGCTGGACAAAAATGATCGCGCCCAGGTTTGAACTGGGGACCTTCAGTGGTCAATCAACTCGCAGGGCGAGCAGTTGTTAGACTGACGTGATAACCAACTACACCACGCGACCGTTTACTTAATTGGGCAAAGATCTCTAGAATATCAAAATATAACTCAATCATACGTTCTGCTCGATACAGAAGTAACAAATCAATGCCCCTAACCACCTCCCGCCCCAAATATCTGGCCTCTACATCCGAAGAAAACACGGACATTCAATTCCTTTATCAACGTTCTGACATCCGCGTTAGCAACTAACAGAAATCGTCATTGGCCAAAAAAGCATGATGCACGGAGTCAAGGCTGCGTTGACGGGAAAAGCTTCGGAGACGGGGTGGTGCAGTCCTGATTCCTGAAGTCCTTTCCGGATCACAGCAGTTCCATCAACTCCGCCGTACCTCAATGAATAGCTGCGTCGATTTCACCGTCTCTGTTCAGAATTGATGTTGGTTAATTTCTGGAGGGGGTGTTTTTGATTGACGCCAGGAATTTACGAGGACCTAATCGAAGCTATAACGTTCTCTATTGAGAGGAGAGCGCCGATACTCCTAGAAGTTGAGGACTCGGGATGAGTGAGGCCGCTGTGGGACGATTATATTGGAATCTTGCTATCTGTATCGGAACACTTCCATATGCAGCTATATCGCAAAGCATCGTGCCTGACGAATGCCCCACGAGCTAGAACTCGTAAAGGACGTGTCACAGACAGGCAACAGATACAACATGGAACTCTTGCCATCACAATTTGGATGGCCATCATTTCTATCTTAGAGATCAGGAACGACCGATATTCATCGCGCAAAATAGGCTACGACTAGCACGCGCCACCCGGACAAGCGATCCCAGAGCCATAGTAGTCTCCAGACACACCCGCGATCTGAAGAATAGCATTGAGTACACCGCCAATACCCTCTCCGGCGATCAGACCAGCAGCGACGGCATAGCAGAAGATTTCGTAGTGCTTCGCATTCTTCTTCTCCCACAGGTAAGCCCAGACTGAGCCGATAACCATGGCAGTGCCGTCTGTTTACATAATTAGCACAAGGCAAGGCAGAACCTGGGGTTTGGCAACTTACAATATGTCTGAGGCAAGACGAAGGCCAAGGATACACACATCATGTTGGGGTGGTACGTCCTCACCCACTCGAGCCTACCAACCCAAACGTACTGTCTCAAGATGCACATGAAGCAGCCAAACGCGGCAAAGATGATTGCAAAGATACCGGCTGAGGTGGGGATAGGCAGCTCTGGGTCCGTGGCTGCGACGGCAACAATGCGCCATGCTGAGACGGATGGAGCTGAGAAAGAGCACTTGTCCTCCATCAAGATGACACAAGGGTATGCAGTCATGAAGAGCTGGAAGATCGCTGGAGCGAGGAAAATCGCAACGAAAGTTCCGATACCTTGTACAAGCCATTGTTGGATCGGAGGGGTTCGTAGTAGAAAGCCAGTCCGGAAATCCTTTATATTGTCAGTAAGAAAAACGACACGCGGAAGATGAGATCAGATTTGCGCCGGTGGGGAGCAGATGAATGATATGAGCGACTTCAGGTATCGAGGCACACAAGGCTCAACTTTGCCCAAGAGAATCAGGGCCCGTGTCCCAGGCCCAAGGCATCACTCATCTCGTCCCTACCAGCACAGATGTGATGCTGATTAGTAAGAGAAAGACAACAAAAGACTAACCTGCGTTAGATCTGTGGCTTGGTTCGCTCCGATATTAGCCAGTGCACCTCCGAGTAAATTAAGTCGCTGGGCATGCTCGGTTTGCCAGTGCTCTCCCTTGGTGGCACCTCCAAGAATGATTTGCGATGCCTTGGAGGCAGCTGTCAATGGGGTGATGTCTGTGACGCCTGTGCATTGGACGGCGAGGAACGAAAAGAAGAAGGCGAGGAAGACGGAGAGAAGAGACATGCCGACGGGCATATCAAATTGCACGCCCAATACGACACAGATGCAGATTATGGAGGCAACGAGACCTGGCATCCTATCGAAGTATTAGCTTGAGACTGGACAAATCCTTGGCAGTCCTGCATCAATTTGCCAGATGCTGTCGAAAGCATATTAACGCACCACATCCACATTTTGACTTGCTCATTTTCAGCAGCCGGATCCTCAACGAGATCTACGTGTGACTGGTCCGCCTTTCCTCGAAGCCAGGCCAGATCTTTACCCGCAAGCTTAGCCATGTCAACCACACCCTTACCGAGACCGCGTCCGACGGCCTGGAAGGCGAACCAGATGATCTTCCACTGTAGCAAAAGCTCTGTGAAAGAGATAGCAATCATGGCCAGAACACCGGGCCACAGCAGCCAATAACGAGGACTCGGTGCTTCTTTGGTCGAAGCCGTGCCGGTGAAAGAATAGAAGGTCACTAATTCACCCCATTTTGGATCTCCAGGGGCGCTCAGCTTTCCAAACGCCGCGCCATTGTGGACAAGACTTGGACCTATGATACCCCAGGCCAACACACTGCCGCCAAAGAAAGAGATCGAGACGTTGAGGCCGGTGAGCATGCCAACCCCGATGAAGGCCGGAGTGAACTGGACAAACCATCCCCAGTTTTCCACGTGGATGGCAAGGTTCTTGTAGTGGCCCCAGATATAGAACCAAAGGAAGAAATGCCACTCCCAGAGAATACCGAGGCAATATTGCGAAACAACTCGCAAAGTGAAGGCGCAGCCGAAAGCGATGGACAGAGCCTTCATCTTCATCTTCCCAATACGCTCACCTCTTGTTGCGTCGTGCATTGACCGAATGGTCATTGCCGTGGCTGAAGCAGATGGGAAGATAAGACGAAGCTCACGAGCAACGTAGACAATGAAGAATTTTCGCACTATTGTGGTGTCAGGTAGTGCAGCAATACTGGCTTTAGGATGCTTACATGGTGTCGCGAAGAAAAATCCAAAATAACCACCCACAGCGGTCAAGGAAACGATGCGCCAGAAATCTTCCTTTGGGGTTTTGAGCAGACCCAGTTGGTAAAGGGCCGGAAAGGCAGATACAAACACGTTCGATAAGCCGCCTGAGGCCATTGCTGCTGTTTGGGCGATGTTGTTCTCCTTGGGTCCAAAGCTCCCTCCAATCACGGGGAACTTTTCAGCAAAAGTCGTCGAAAAGAATTTGAGAACTGCGAAACCGGCGATAGCCTGATGGGCTGTCAGTTTAAGATTTTCGCAAACGCACAACGGGTGTAACAAGTCTATGCCCTTCGAGAAATAACCGAAAAGGTCTATCATCTATAGATTACTATCAATACTGAAAAACTTCTGGCAACGGATGGGAATGATCTCGCCAGAAATTTATCGGTGTTGATATAAAACTAGTATCTGCTAGGTTGAAAACTCGAAATTGATTGCCAGGCTTGAGGGACACAAAATTGGAGAATCAGCTGAGGGCGATTGAAATACTCACTCCGAATAAATTGGCATTGAAAGTCCATCCTGTCTTGAGACCGAGGTAGACATTTGAAGCGTTAACCAGACATCCACAACACAGACCGACGAAGACGGCACGAATGGTCATGACCCATTGCTTCTCTGGTGGCAGGTCATCAAAAGGGCGAAATGGATCCCGAATAAAGCTGTCTATCTCCTCTTCTTCTTCGCTACCGACCTCAATGGTGTGATGTGCCTTCTCGTCTCCATGGAAGGACTCCGTAGGGTCGCTGTTATTTCGCATGGGAGTATCAAAAATGGTGGCGTCTTTTTCCATGTCGCCTGCAAGAGGCCTAGTACGATAAGTCAGCTCCAAATACACACAAGCATGTCCGAATTTGGACTTACGCTGATGGATTGATATGTCCACCAGGGGCAACCTTCTTGTCGAGAACTTCTGCAGCCATTGTCGTTACCACGAAGTACGCTCGGACGATAGTAACAGGCGTGCTCAAAAGGACGTGAAAGTTGCGCGTTTGAAATTCACCAGAAGAGGACAAGGCGAGGTCTAATGTACTGAACACGGACTGCTCCTTGTAGAGAAAAAAATCTGGTGTACTCTACCTTATGCTCGCCGAACCATGTCTGTTGATGCTGTCAGTGCCACTTTTCATCAGTCACATAAACCCGGAGACTGATTAGTTGGTTGCATTAGATGGAAGGGTATCATCCGTTTGGATGGCAAATTGCCACAAATGGCATGGTGTAGCAGACATGGTTCCAGCAGCGCCGGAAGATTGGCCCTTTCGCATGGATAACACTACTGTGGTATGACACAGTTCCTCCTTGATGGATTCGCCAGTGGAAGCGGGGAAGCACAGATCGTCTCCAGCCATGCACTTTCTATCGCTTACCACGACTTCGGTGTTGAATGACCTATCAAACGTGCCTCTAGCGATAGTGAGCTCAGAGTGGATCATGGTGAGCAGGTCCTTGTGGTAGGGTGAACGGCGTTGTGCAAGGACATATAACCAGACGTGGAAACGATCGGTAGCACTTAGCGAAAGGCCAGCCCGCTGGAATCGTTATCGTGAATGCCAAGGACTTTTTCCTGATAAGATGCACAATCAAGGCGCGTGGCGTTGCTTCCGAGGCTCGAAACGACTTCTTGTTATAGTCGACTGTTCAGAAGTCGCGTCGTGCGCATTTGTGCTTGGGCATCCGTAGCTGAGAAGACTACATTGGATCACAGTCGTCAATATTGAATAGCCCAGACACATTGTCCTATCCTGATGCTGTTAGTTGGTGATCGGGCGCCGGAATAAACATTGTGATGGTGGATTGTCTAGTGTTAGCTCAAATGGCGAATCAAATCGTCCGTTTCCTGGGTTTATTTCACCTTCCTGATAACGTATAGATTGTCGCAACCAAATAGAGATTAACGTTTTGCATGCACCAGAAGTTCCAGAACCAGCCCGTCTCCGCGATTGCATCCCACTGTAAGCGCTCGAACGACATCCGCACCGTCTTTGTATAGATCAATTTCTCCCACGTCCAATCAAATATGTACTGTCGCATGTCGACAGCCTCGCGTGGATACATGAAATCTCTGACATCGATTGCCATCCTTCTAGAATCGTCTGGCGCACGTACACGGTCATCATGTCGTGCTCTTGATACCGTCGAGGAAGGGTCAACAAGGTGCGTGCGTACGTCTAGTTTGCACGACATGGGAAGACGGGACGAGGACAAGAATAGAGGTTAATCTTATGAGCCCTGGCGTTTCCATCAGCACGTTGTAACCATCTTATCAGTGAGAGCACACTGGAGCGCCATTACGGACACTGTGATGAGAGGATGAGTTCCTATTTCATACATTGCTTCGAACGAATTAGTAGCAGTACAGGCTCAGAGGTCTTTTTCTTCTCTTATGCGGGAACTGGCTGCGCGTCGACTATCCTCCTCGGCGTCTTGTCAAGTGGCTTGTTCCAGTCTTTAACGTGGTCTCGTATTACTCTCGCAGCTTGATCCGCTGTGAAGTTACGGCCAATCGCTTCCACGAAATCGCCTTCGGGGTCTGTATGGTGCGTCAATACTAGTATTCTTCCTCGACCTCAGATGCGGACGGCGACACGTACCCATAAGATAAAAGTAGATACTATGGTCGACCAGGTAGTCCTGCCCAGCTTTGAGTGTGGGAGGCGTCGAGAAATACACTCGATACTCTTTGCAAGTCTTCTTGATTTCATCGTACTCGCCAGTCAAACCAATAATGTCATCGTGGAATTCTTTGAGGTATTGCTTCAACACTGAAGGCTTGTCGCGTGCCGGATCGCACGAGATCATAACAGGTATCAGAACATCGCCGCATTCGGCTTTGACCTTATCAATCATGTCTGCCATCTTGTCAAGCTCATCAGGACATATATCTGGACAATGGGTGAAGCCAAAGTAGACCTGGTGCCACCTCTGTCAGCGTGTTCAGGTTGCCATTGTTATGCCCACCCACCAAAGCGTATTTCCCCTTCAGATCTTGTTCTGTGAACGGCCTTCCGTCGTGATCGATCAGATTGAACGGCCCTCCAACTTTCGGTCTTCCAATGCCCTTGGTCTGTTCGGCAATCTTTTTTCGTTCCATTCGCGATCGTTCTTCGCGGAAGTATATGATGATGGCGGCGCCGGTTAGGATGAAGACCACACCTGCCTTCAATGTCAAAGGCTGAGAACATTGTCAGCTACTGATTGTACGCACCTCGAACGAGTGCCTGAAACGGAGAGATTTTAAGTACACCTAAAGTTCCTCTTGATCGTGCTTCCTCGATTGTCTTGAACGCAAATGAGGGTTTTGTGTTCGAGAATGAGCGACATGGCTGCTTGTTCCGGCAGAAAGGGATGCGTCCCGAAGTGCGAATTGAGTTTGCAGAGGCTTTCGAGCTTTGAGGTCCAGGACTGGGTGAGATTCGCGAGTGGAACTGGCGCGACGGCTTTGTCAGGTTCTGTCTGGAAGCATTGGAGATGCCAAATATCTTGCACAATGAGTCAGCCGGGCTTCCTATATGCCTGGCGGCGTATCGAGAGGACGACATGATGTTTGGATTGAATTGGTTGATGATGCACTCGATAATTAACATTTAGATGACTAAGCAGGACTTGATCTTCGAGGCCGCCAGCCCAAGTGCCCTCGGGCTGTCCAGCGTCCAAACAGCATCAATGTCAAACAGCAAACACTCTGGCATCTCGATACAAAAGATCTCTACGTGCAATATATCCTGCCGGCCAATTTTTAAGAGAGATATTCAGCGAGAGAAATGACACGTAGATGACTGTCTTGAAGCACCGCCAGATCTCAGGTAAAGATTGACCAAGGACACGCCGTCTTGTTAATGGCTACTCAATACAGGCTTCCGTCGTAGAATATACTCCTCCACCAGGTCTTTCCAAGCCGGCAAGCATTCGCCTCATTCACTTCTACCGTGCTGCGGAGCACCAAACTAAGCCGATTGCCAACGGAGGTATGACAGGCCCATGCCTGGTATCTCCACCAAGAAGCATACAATGGAACCAGCATCAGAGGAGCACAATGGGTCTATCGACTGTGGGGTCTTGACCATTTCCCATAATATCGAATTTCTGTTCGAAAGAATAGTACCTCAACTTGGGATCGACCATGACAACTTTCTGGAGGAGTCATGTTGCTTGCTTGCCAGATAATGATTGATATCGTTCCCAGAATCAACATGATAAACCGTATCAAGCCATTGGAAGACTTGCAGCGCACAGCGTGGGCCAGAATGATCGAAACCCCACAGATCTTCTCAATGCTGTCCACGTCCTCGCCCCGTACCCCGACCTCCTCGGTAGGCCCCACTCTGCCGGCCATGTGCCTGGCCAGGAAAGAAAGACGGAATCTCCCCCAAGAAACTCGTTGGCGTTATACCCTCCACTCTCCCAACTCCAGGCTCTTTGGCCAATCTCAACCACAGTGCCCTATCCTGCGTCAAAACCCACTTCGAGTAGCCCTTCTCCATGCTTTCTATGACCGTTTTCTTCAGGAAGTTGACGAACTCGGACTTTTTCGGCATACACTTGTTGACGTCCATGGCCTTGAGAAAATCGACAAAATTGTCTACCTTCTGAATCTGACGAATAGACTGAGCGATACCTGCAGCGAGACCTTGACTTGGAACACCATGCGTTCGGAAGAGTGTTTGTCGCATGGAATCGAGAGTGAGGGGCCCTTCGGTCTGGATGTTGAGTACAACACGACGCATAAGGTTCAGAAACATGAGCAGCTGGTACGATGTTCGGCACGCATCAAACGTCTTCTGAAGGCGGTAATCAGAGATAGCAGATGGCTCGATGTAGCTCAATTCCGCCAAACCAGCGCCCCTGGCATCAAGCATCCACACCACATTACGAGTGACTGTCTCCTTCACGATGGCAATCGTGACGTCCTCAGCATTCTCAGAATTACCACCAGCATCGATATCCACCAGTAATCGAGAGATCAGGAGATGGCCGACATTTGGCACAGCAGATTTATCCTTCTGTCCTCCTAGAAATCTATCCAATTGCCCGAGCGCTGCCGTGACAATCGTTCGATCGTCATAAGCCATGCATACCAGAAGGTGGAACAGAGAAATGTAGCTCTCCACAGCTTTCTCGGAAGCGTGTAGAAGAGTACTTTTCTGCGCAGTTAGACCTCTTCGCGCCTCCAATGGATCGTATGATACTGCCTTTGACAGTCGAACGACAACGTCATTCATGAATGTTTGAAGAACCTGGACACGGGTGACGGGAGAGGATTGAGTCATATATCGCCGAATGCTGTCGAGAGAATTGTTGAGCAGCGACCCTCCCACACGCTGCCAATGAGCCGGTGAGAGGGGAAGGGGTAACCAGTGCATGAAAAAAAGGCCGTGTATGGACTGGCGAACGTGGAGCTTGGAAAAAGCAGTGTATGACACAAGATCAAACTCAGACTGTAAGCATCCGCTTCTGACGTACACTCCAACACCAAGATTTGCGTCTTTAAATCCCTTCTTCAAGGTAAAGCATGTCAGATTGCGGATGGGCGTTATCGTGTGCAGCATACGTCGGAAGGGGTGCCACGCTGAAGCTGCACGAAAGAGGTCTTCTGTCTCGAGCTTCTCGCAGATTTCGAGAAGCAAGTCATCTCCAAGTCCAGCGATAGGACAAGTGAGAGGGGCCTTCACCATGACACCAGCACTTGGAAGCGCATCGCTAACAGCATCCAAAGACAGCTCAGGACCAAAACCTTTCTTGCCAAACCCACAGTCGTCGCAGGCGAAGGCAGTTGGGTCCACCCTAAGGCCATGATCAGAGTACTTTGAGTAGTCACTGCGATTAAATATGGCCCCATAATCCTGTTCTATGCTGTCGGAGGCGAAGAAACTAAGGAGCTGGATTGCTATGCCCTTCAACGTGTATGCCGGAGTATAGCCTTCGCCGTCGTTGAGTATACTCGCACAGATGTGCTTGTCGAAGATGTTTGGGTGCTCGATTGGTGTCTGTATGGTAACTTTTGGAGGGCTAAGAGGGTAATCCGGACCAAGCAGTACCTTCAGGTGTAGCGGCTTGTCTTGTGGCGGCGTCAGGATCAAGCAGAGCTCAGAGATGTTGTCTTCCTGGATCCGAAGCTCGATGCCAGGGTAAGGGTTGTTTATGATTTCCTTGATATCTGCCAGGCGTCGAACGGCGAGGATCTGTTCCCGACTCTGAGACATGTTTGAGCTGCGTTGAAGCAAAGACAACGTTGCAGGGAGCTGGCTTTACAACTGGACAGCGAAGACGACGGGCGAACGGGGCGATGTTTGTGTACTGTTATGTGCCTAGCGGTGTTGACTCACGGCCTCGCCCATTTTGTAGATTGGGTGTCTACGAGGGTTGATTGTGAGGAATGCCGAAATGTGAATTCTACTACCAAAAGAGACATTCCCAATGACACATTCCGACCACATCCATCCCGTCAATGCACTTCACATGACGAGGCTGTACAGGTTGGCTTCACTAATCCGGAAACCGCGGCACTTGCATTCGACTTGAAGTCTGCTGAATCAAGATCGATATCGATGGATTTATGGCGACGTTGAAAGATAATCTCGCCAGAAAATTATCGATATCGATCTCAAATTGCACACGACTAAACATTTTAAACCTATGGAGGTGCGTTGCTTCGATGAAGTCAGAGTGAGGCTGCGCCGCTCTCGCGCCCACCTTTTGTCAATGATTGCCTCCACGCAACAACACACATTCTCAAAGGCAGGACACGTCCAGAATTTGCACAGCACCTCACCTGAGTGTCTCTATCGACTAAGTGATGTTTGCGCTTTCTTGAGGTATCAGTAGCGAAGCTGGGACACCTTAGCTTCAAAGGTAAGAAACGGCATACCTGGAGTTGAAGAATGTGTGTTTGCAGAGTAGATCATACTGACACTCGGCTGGCCTGCCCAAAGCGGCCACATACTACCTCAGCCTTCCACACGAATTAAGCGCCAAAAGTGCGCCCCAGACCTCATACAGAACAAAGGTGCAAAATCCTGTCAGGATACAGAGCTGGGTGCTCAGTCTAGAAATGGCGCACGCGGTCTTTGCTGAGGACATGAACTTCGTGGAGGCGAGGTGGATGGTTGTAGTGGAGGCCAAGTGGAAGGACTTGGATCAATCTGAAAAGGAAAGATTTGGGCCATGCGATCCGTGTATGCTCGGTGATTCTCATCAACATAATTCCTTCTACAGGAGCCGAAGACCATCCATGAAGAAAGAGGGTGAGGGAGTCTTTGTAGCTGTGTCGAAACCTGTTTCTTGACCTGCTTGTAGGAAGCATGATAGCGAGCTTGCCAGAAGACATGCCCAAAGGCAGTAAATGTCCGAGGTAGTTGAGCATGATACCTCGCATCAACGAGGGCATATCTTGAGAGAACGTTAGCAAAGGTCTACCTAGCAGTCAGGCACCTAAGAGCTTTTTCTCCATGCCGCTCGAGTTCGTTAGGAAGTGCTGAGCTGTGTACTTGAAAGAAGTCTGCCATCATTTTACACCATACTAAATGGGTCGAAAGTGTTGAATTGGGCGGGACTTCAGAATGAAACGGTATATGTGGAGAGAATGTCGCAAGCAGATATGGCGCAAGTGTTCTCTAGATACAAGGTGATATTCGTCAATCATGAGGCTGGGTAGGTCGAAGTTGATATACCTGAAACTTGTGACTATCGGTTGATCGAGAAGTCTGGCTATGGGGTTGGCGATGAGATGCTGCTAGCTGGAATGGTTCGAGACGTGATTCAAAAGCTCTCCGACGTCGAATTATCTACAAGTGATCAAGCCTTGGATGGAGCGAGAATATCATGAATTGAAGGGCTGTTGAGGAGGCTGGGAACTGTGCGTAGACGACAAAGAAACTGGCAAGAATTCATTGGAAACGCGTAAGCAGCGCGTTCGCGTGCTATCGTGATTCAAGCGAGCTCGTCAACACGAACGCCATATCTCCCTCCAGCGACGAACAAACACCATTTTTCAAAAAGAAAGAGCGGGTAAGCCAGACCATGATTTCGAATCACCCCGTACCGCGTCACTAATGTAGCTACAGACATCATGTCAACCGCCCCGCGCCAGAACAGAGAAATCGGAGACGAAAATGGAAGCAACAGGTACGTCGCCTCTACATTATCCAGAAGACTTCTCGGTATGAGGGTACTAATCGTCTTCCAGCTCTCCAAAAGCAAAGACAACATTCTTCTCACTTCCATGTGAACTCCGCCAAAAAATCCTGCTTAAAACCACACCGGACCGTAGAACAGAATGTGCTTGCTTTTACGATGGTTCCAGACTCTGGTCAGAACGTGACCTGGTTCGCCAAGTAGAGAGTCACACATCCATGCTCAGCGATGTTCACCCAAGGCTGGAAGGGGATCTGCAATTTGTGAGGAAGAAATGGCTCAGCGATGTGGATAAGATCTTCCGAAAATGTAGCGGTTCTATTGAGATCGACGCTAGTACCGGCACTATCAAGACTCGTTCGGGCTGGCAGATGCTTGACCCGATTGCTTGCAAGCTCAGAGCTGATGGTGTCCTCCAGTGGCTATGAATTGTTGGCAGTAAATCTTTCAGTCTCTGACCGAAAGGCGAGGGGGATTCTATAGTGGCTGTGAAGCATCAGCGGTCCTTACTTGGTGTGCGTTCCTCGAAGCTGCCAAATTCCATCAGGAAGCCTTAAGCAGCATAAAGAAATTCATCAACCCACATGATATTCCATCTGCGAGATCGCGAATGACTTCAAGCTCTGTCTACACAACTCCATTTGCCAGCAATAAATCACACCAGACGACTATAAGAAGACGCCGCGCAGGCACATGCTCATCATGTATTCAGCGCTCCAGTAACAACTCACCTCTAGCGTCGTGTTAGTCAATACCCAAGGCAAGAAGTGCGAAATCGACCACAAGAAGAGCCAAGGGAACATACTCTTCAGCCCCCACAATTCGTAATACGATACCCATTCTAAAGCCCATAAACCCACAACCTTCCTCTCTTCCACGCGAGCTTTGCCAAACCATCATTCTCGGATCAGCGCGTTGTATGAGGCCAGTTAGAGACCAATGACTCTACCTTGGGTACAACGATATCCTTCGACTCGGAACGAACATGGCCCAGGCCATCGAAGCATGGGCGAAAGATTTGAGCGCTGTGCGTCATCAGGTTGCAGAGGATGTGGAATGCGTGAAGCAGCTCTGGTTTCGAGAGATGAGAGCAGTGCTAGAAATTAGGTGGAGGTACAATTGCCGCGAAAACAGACGGAGATGCCATCGTTTTTGTCGTGCTTATATGGCGCCCTGGAGCTCCTGGCACGAATATCATCGACGCAATTGAAGTCGAGCATTTCTTGCAATGACTACAAGGCACAGAGGTAGGTTTGTCCAAATTATTCAGGCTTAGCAATACTGCATCCCGGTGACATCGGGATGAAGCTTCGATGAGTGGTACTTCATGCATTATGGTGGTTTACCGAGGTCCAATCAAATGGATATCTGACACAAAGGTCACCACAAACTCAAAGAAGAGCCTCATTTCAGAAATGTCTATATCATTCGACAAGAAATCCATCTAGTGTCCAACAAAGCAACTATGATCGCTTCCTATCCAGAAGCAGAACTATGCATCGCCCAAAATCCAGTCATGATTCGACATGCTCGCCTAAAAAATCCAAGTCCGATAACAGTTCTTATAGTAATGGGTTTGAGCGGTACTCAGGCACGATGTTGTTGCTTGAGCTCTTCTCAGCCTGGTTTTCCTTCTCGAGAGGATTCTCATCACCGCTGGGTTCTTGCTCGCTCAACCACTTCTCGGCTTCGAGAGCGGCGATACATCCTGAGCCTGTTGATCGTGTTAGTCTACAATCAATCGATGTTGGATTACGGTGAAAGTTACCAGCACTCGTGATGGCCTGCCTGTACTTCTTGTCCTGAACATCACCTGCCGCAAACACACCCTCCACGCTTGTGAGACCTCGTCCAGGTTCGGTGATTAAATACCCATCTTCGTCCATCTTCAATTGGTCCTTGAATAATTGAGTAGCCGGCTCGTGTCCGACAGCGTAGAATAACCCGTTCGCTTCGATCTCCTCCTCTTTGCCCGTCTTGAGATTTTTGAGCCTCAGTCCAGTCATAAGCCCACGCTCCTTGCTTTCGCCCAGAATCTCAACCGCGCCCGTATCGTACTTGATCTCGACCTTGGGGTTCGTCGTCAATCGACGAGCGTTCGCTCTCGACGCGCGGAGCACGTTCCTTCGCACCAGTACGGTCACTTTCGATGCCTTCTTTGTAAGATAAATAGCCTCTTCAACTGCCGAGTCTCCGCCGCCGATGACGACCAGAGGTTTCTCTCGGAACATTGGTAACGAGCCGTCGCAAACTGCGCATGCCGAAACACCATTGCCCCAGTACTTCTCTTCACCTTTCAGGTCCAGTCGCCTTGCCTTCGCTCCCGTCGCTATGATTATGGCGTCTGCGGTGTGTGTCTCTTCTTCGAGGACTTCGTCGTCGCCCATGGGGTGTAGCCAGTATTGGAAAGGTCGTTTCGAGAGGTCAATTTTGCCGATGGTTTGGGTTACGATTTCGGTGCCGCATGCTTCTGACTGCTCACGCATATTGTCCTAGTGACTGTCAGTCTTTTATCTTGTTGAAGTTATGGGCCTGCTGGTGCATACCATCAATTGTGATCCTTTGATCTCCTTGAAGCCAGGGTAGTTCTCGACATCGTCGGTCGTCGTTAGCTGTCCACCAGCCGCAATCCCAAGAGCGAGAAACCCCTCGTATAGCACAGCTATCTCGTGTACTGTTAGCAACTGCCTTGAAAAGTTGTATGCAAATGCGACGTACGCTTCAAATCTGCCCGCGCAGCATAAATAGCTGCTGTGTGGCCAGCGGGACCTGAGCCAATAATGACGAGTTTGGAATGCATTTTGCGAGACTGAACGGTCCGACTGGCGCTGCTCAAGGAAGAGGATACCGAATTCAAGCCCCCGGACTGGGTATTGCGCTGGTTCACTGACGCCGCGGCGGCGAATGGGAGGGATAGCGAGGAGCGAAGTGGGGAGGTACGCGTTCGGCGAAACGCTGAGGAAAACAGTTTGACGGTGTAAATGCAGGAGTGTTCCTATGTGTAGGTTTGGTATGAAGGCGAATAGGGCTTATAATCAATCGTGGGCGCAAGTGGTTGGGAGTGTTGGTAATGGTTCTTTCGACACTGCAATCGTACGCGATGATCAAATCACAAAGAATTGGGAAGCGTGGAAGGGGCAATGTTGACAGAAAGGATACCAGTGGTTATTTGTAGCAAAGAGCAGTACGAAGATCATGGAAGTTGATTATTGATAGTTATCCGCTAATATTTTGGAGCACGTAATAATTTTCTGGCCAGGCCAACACGTCGCTTCTGAATCTCGGCATGAGATTTAATCCAGATCCGCTTAGCAATCGCCCCACCCTTCTGGTATTTAGAAGGGTCTGAACTCTGAACCGAGGCCACCGTTGCACATCTCGTACAACGTATGAAGTGTTTTCCCCCCTATCCTTTCTTCATCTTGGTGAAGTCACTTGTAACTTCCAACTAGTGAGGTGTTAGCTGACCTCGATGCAACAGGATTCCGTGGCAGGAGAATGACTAAAGTCCTGAAAATAAAGGTGCACATCAAGCGTACGCTTCAACAGTGTCTTTGCTTGTCTTGCTTAAGCATGAATGGTGATGAAGGAAGGCTTACCAAGGGCTTGAGACTTGACAAAATCGACAATATTTTTCGGCACCAGAGATGCTGATGTGTTTCCCCTTTTCGAGCCAAGAACTATAGAATTATGCATCTTGCCGAATGATAAACCTCCCACTCGGGCATGACGCTAGAATCAGAGTCCTTGCGCTTCTTCTGACTTATTGGAGCGACAATTGGTACACCGGAAGACCGTGGGGACAGTACCGCAACCGGCTGATGGCATGTTGGACAAGTCAAGAGATGCTGCAGACAAGTTGAACAGGTTTGAGTAAGTATAATGGGCGAGGTCTGAGCGTCTGCTGGTGATTTTAGCATCACTGTTGGAAGGGTTGATAAACAGTAGACTGGTAGTCATCACAACGCCAAAAAGGAAAGGTAGTCCAGGCTCAGACTCGAGATTGGTTGAGGAGGGCGAGCGCACTTTTAAAGGCAGCCACAACGTTCAAGTCTGAGAAGTGTGATCAGTGGTTAGATCATGCGAAAGGCCATGGATACATACAATGCATCCTTCTCTCCTCGAATTGTTCCTCAGAGGCTCGAACATGGTGCACGCGTGTCTTCAGACTAGGGTGAGGTTAGCTATACAGCTGAGCACGAGAAAGTCGTGGAGTAATAACCGTTTGAACGATCTGTCGACTTCATGGCTTCGAGTGGTCTCCAACCATATTGTGAAGAACTAAACATACGTCAGTGTGGCATGAAAATGCTTTCTTGAAATATAAGCTCATACGTTGATGAGCTTTGAAAATTCTTCCTCCAGCTGATCTTCAGCGAGACCTTGCTCCTCGATCATTTGGTGGTAACGCTGCTGAAGGTTCTCCCAATCAAACATTTGAATCTCTTCTTTCGGGTCAATGTCCATCTCATCTTCGCGTTCAACAGCAGGTTCGCCAATTATGGTAGGCCCATTCACAGATCTACCGCCGGCATCAGCGCGAGGCGGGCTTGGGGTTGATGGCATTTCAGTAACGTCCGATTCAGCTGGACTTGGAGTGGCTGTCTGTGTGGGTGATTCTTGCTGGGCATCAGCTGCAATGTTGTCTTCTTGGTGGTCCTTTAACTTGTTGTCGTCTTCGTTTGTGCGGCCAAATATGGACGGTGGAGAGGAATGATAACCATTCATCGTGTTGGACTGCAGCTAAGCGGAACAAGGGGGTTGGCTGCAGGAACAAATCACTGGTGTCCTCAGTTGATGATGGAAGATTGTGAGTGGTTGGAGGAAGACGCGTCCAGGGTTGTCTTCCGAATCCTGGATGAGACAATGTAGATCACGAATTATTAGCGAAGTCACCTGCGCTACTGTGACTGCAAGACTCATCACCGTCTCCAGTTCGGAGCACTCCCCTTTGATTTACTTTCCGCACTAACTTTGGAGTTGTGTATGCACTTGACGGTACGGCCTTTCCCTTATGCATGCGCTGCATCTGTGATTCCAGCACACTGGGCAGTGGAATGATTAGGAACTTGGATATCGAACGAGAACAATCAATGACATTGGCTGACCCCAACACCCAGTTTGACCCTCTTCTTCTCTCTTTATCCACCTTTACCAGGACATGAAAAGCACACTGAACTCGGCCCGCGACAGGCAACCACACTGCAAGAACGAGCCATGGAATGCGATATATGCGGACAGCACAAACCTCCATTCCACTGTCATATCTGTGCTCGCTCGGCCCTCTATCCCGTTCGCCACGAATATGCCGTTACACTCGCCGATAAAGAGGCCATGGGCAAGAGAGTGGAGACTGTCGTGAAGACTTCTGAGCATAGTACACCCCGAGAGAGCCTATCGCTGTCCGGAACGATCATAGACATACACGACTGTGCAAAGGCATATGAGCTTTCAGAAATCCAGTCGGAGTCGGCAGCACTTTCTGAGAGGCTACGGCTGATAAGTGAGAGGGCGGAGGCTTTGAATTTAGAAATGCATGAGCATAAGAAGAATATTTTCAGTAAAAAGGCCACCCTTTCGCAGCGACGCTCCGATGCCGAATCAGCTACTTATGGGCGGGAGGGCCGCGAGAAAAAGGAGCTGGAAACTGTAGAAGGCTCGATAAAGCGCATGAAACGCAGGTGGGAGATGAAGCACGAAGACATAGTCATCGGCAGATCTTCTTTGTGTAAAGAGGCCGCAAGACTTGCTGGTCTGAAACGTACGAAGAGAGCAAGAGAGGATGGCGTCGTCCGCGAATTCTACACGATCGGGACAGGCCTGAACATATTCGACCTACGCGAGCTTCACAGTAAGTTCAATGCCACTTTCAATTTTGCGATTCCTGGAGTTGCATGAAAAGACACAGAGCCGAGCTTCTTTATCATCCGTTTCTCGTCAGAGACAGTGAAATAGCAGGTGGATGGCCAGAGAAGTCAGATCGATAGTGTATTGGCACAAGAATCACACAGTATAGATTTCGGTCTTTGCTGACATCGCATAGCTGCCAAACCCGAAGAGCTTACTGCTTCTTTGACACAACTTGCCTATCTCACGGTCAGAGTTTCCACCTATCTAGCCCTCCGATTACCGGCCGAAATCATACTCCCCCATCGCGACTACCCTCTCGCCACCATTTTCAACCTTTCATCATCGTACACGTCCCACGACTTACATTTTCCCTCTGCTGGTAGTGGACCGTCGTCTTCGACCAGTCCAGCGATCTCGCGAACCGCTGATCACAAAAGCATGCCTCGACCACGACCACTGTTCGTGCAGTCTCCACTAGCTAAGTTTTCAAGAGACGATCCGCCGGGCTTTTCTATGTTCGTCGAAGGCGTCACACTTTTGGCATGGGATATTGCATGGCTATGCAAAACCCAAGGCATGGGCGGGCTGAACTCGGAGGTCGACATATGTTCGATGGGCAGGAATCTATGGAATCTGCTCCTTGATGAGACAAGAAGCTCTTTGTCTCGGACTGAGGCGGCCGGACCAGAAAATAAGGAATCCGGTCTCAATGCTACCTCTTACGAACCCCCCTCTCATGTACCGAGTCTGTTCGGTCAATTCTCCCACGGCACGGCTCATTCATTTTTCGGATATCAGAGTGGGAAAGACATGATGCAGAGTTGGAAGCTGCAAAATCCGGCGCGGTCTCTGGACAAGATCAAAGAATATCTGCGAGCCGAGATCCAGAGAGCAGAATGGGAGGTGGTTGATGGGAGGGAGTGGGCCGCTGACGGAACGGAGGATCATGCTGTACTCGTAGGTGGTCCACGTTATGACAATGGCGGAAAGGCTGTGCGGAGCAAGTCGTCGTCTAAGAGTCCAAGCAGCAGAGCAGAGGGGAGCAAGCTGGCCCGTGTCGAGAGCAACAGCACCGTTAGACCCTCACCGTTGTTGACGAAACCGGGGCCTACTGCCGGCTGGACTAGACTGCGGAAGAACAGCGCCGTGGAGTCTTCGAAGAAATCGTCGGACCAATAAACATGCAAGATTCTGTTCGTTCCATGGTGCACATTTGCATTTGTCGACGCATTGAATTCGTCAAGCCCACGATCTGATTCCGACTGAGCGCTCCATGTCCTGTTCAGAATGAGGAAATTTGTTTTGGACTCCCGTCGAAATTGAAATGAATCGTTGCCGATCGCCGAGTGGTCGATCATTCTGGCACCGCCACCTTTTTAGCAGGCTCTCTTTGGGGTCTTCACTATTCTTGGATCACGCGTGCATGGATTCACCCCGGCCGGGGCTAAAAGTGAAAAGGTCTTGGGCTTAGTCACGCGAGGATTGCGTGAAATTGGATGCGACGCGAACTGCTCGCATTATCAATTTGTTGCTGACGGTGATGAGAGCTGCTATTTCTACCGTTCTTGCAGTGCCGAGTTATCATAGGCAAAGCGGTGCGGGTTATGATCAAGCAAGGGAGCTTCAGTTGGCTGATGGCTGTGTGAACAAAAAGGGAGCGGTGTTTGTTCGGAAGACGGGTAGGTTTTGTCATCGCGTCCTCTTCGAGCGCGATGGATGATTTTCTCCACAGAAACGGACTTCTCCCACTGCTCGCTTGGGCGGCCTTGGTGACGATCTCTGGACCGTGCGGGCGGCCTACGAGAACAACGGCAACGGCACCTCACCTCTCTTGTCGCTATGTCCATCATTTCCCCGTCCTGGGCCCCTCACCAACAGAAACTCGCCCTCGCATGCAATTCTACGAACGCTGGTCGTGGGACGGTCTGCGTGACAGAGCCACAGCGTATACGACAAGGCCGCGAACCCAATGATATGTCAAGGCCGTTCGCGCCGGGGCTCGCTGTCTGCCAGCGAGTCGCTGCTCCGAGCCCAGCAGCACGACTCTCCACACCGTAGAGAGGGGAGATGAGTAAAATTGCCAGAGCCAAAGAGGGACACAATCCAAGCCCTTCTCTCCCTAACCTCAAGCCACTGCCGTCTGCACTCTCCCAATGGCGCCCGTCGTCGTGCGCGATCAGTGGCTTCAACCCCTGGCACTAACCCAACACAGACAAAGACAATGCCTCACGGACTGTCGTTGACTTCGTGCTCATTTCCTGTGCCTCTTCGTTGCCGTACCTGGGTTATATCATAATACTGTCTTTGTCCTGCTTTCCTTTGCTCTCCAGTCTCTCGTTTTTCTCTCCGCATCCGCTTCACTCGTTCAGCGGCCGTTCATTACTACTTGCAATAATATCTATTGTCTTAATTGGAATTCACGATTCAACGCGAGGTTACGATAATCAGTCAACATGAAGGCCGGTCTAATTGCTATGGCGGCTGGCTCCCTTGTGGGCTCTGTCGCCGCTCTTCGCGAGCACCACGTGAAGAGAGCTGAGTACGGCTACGAGTACCCGATCTCTTCATCTTCCTCAACACCTGCTTCTGCCATCAAGCCATCCACCTCGTCGGCACCTTACTACGACTACCCATCGTCTTCGTCTTCGTCGACACCGGCGTCTGCCATCAAGCCCTCCACTTCCTCAGCGGCTTACTACGACTACCCATTATCCTCCTCTTCCTCAGCATACAACTCGTCAAGTACACCAGCCAAGCCAGTGACCCTCATCAAGAGCTCGTCATACAGTTACTCTAAGGTTCCAAAGCCCACCAGCAGCGATACTCCGGTCGCGCCGATCAAGCCGGTCGAGACTTGCCAGGCTACCTTCACAAAGACAGTTACAGTCTACACTGATGACTACTCCAGTATGTGCCAGTATCAGCTTAGTACGAGCCTTAATGCTAACCCGCTTATTAGCCCCAGCCAAGGCTGTCGTTCCACCCACCAGCACGGCTTACACCACCGTGACTCCAATTACTGTTGCTCCAACTCCAGTGGTTACCGTTTTCAAGACTCCCGGCACTTATGCTCTCCCAACTGTGACCGTTCATCTTAACAACACGATCACTGTTGTTGCCAAGAAGACCACCAGCCTGACTTCTGGAACCAACACCTTCGGTGGATACACCACGACCGTCAACGGATCCAGCACCATCACCTGCCCATACGTAGCGATTGAGACCAACGGCGCCAAGGTGACTGAAGTCGTCAGCTACACAACCACCGTGTGCCCATCTGCCGGTGTCTACACTCCAGTGGCGCCGACCGTCACAGTACTCAGCACCAAGACTGTCGTCGTCTATGCTGTCCCAACCACCTACACCCCAGGCGACTACACCGTCCCAGCCGCAACTTATACTGCTACCGCTTATGACGAGGTCTACGTCTGCCCTTACGAGGCTGTTACCACCACCCAGGTCGCCACTGTAACTGCCAAGTACACGACCTCCGCCGTTATATCCGTGCACACCACGTCCACACCAGCTGCTCCAGTCGTTCCATCATCGGTTTCCTCATCTCCTTACAGTGAGCACAATGTGTACAGTTCGTCCGTTGTTGCTTCCTCATCAGCTATCTCCTCCTCAAAGCCCTCCGCCTCTGCCCCAGCTGTCAAGGTGAATGGAAAAAAGTGGGCCATGACCTACACTCCATACAACAGCGCCGGTCAGTGCAAGACGGCGTCCGAGGTTGATGTCGATGTGGCTGCCATCCAAGGAAAGGGATTCACCACTCTTCGCATCTATGCCACTGACTGCTCTGGTCTCATCAACGTCGGTGCTTCCGCTAAGAAGTATGGCATGAAGCTCATCCTTGGTGTCTTCATCAAGGCGGCCGGTATCGATGATGCTCGTCCTCAACTTCAGGAGATCTCCAAATGGGGATCTGCCGGTAACTGGGACATGGTTTCCATGATTGTTATCGGTAATGAGGCCATATTCAACAACTACTGCTCTGCCTCTGCTCTCGCCGCTTTCATCACCGAGGCCAAGTCCACCTGGGCTGCTGCAGGATACTCCGGCCCGTGCACCACCGCCGAAACCCTCGACAAGCTCCAGGAGTCGGCTGGTGTTCTTTGCGGTGTCATTGACGTCGTCGGTGCCAACATTCAACCATACTTCAATTCTGGTGTCAGCTCCTCCGAGGCTGGTACTTTCGTCAAGGGCCAATTAGACCTCGTTGCTGCTATTTGCCCTGGTAAGACTGCCTACAACTTGGAGACTGGATGGCCATCCGCCGGTAACTCCAACGGCAAGGCTGTCGCCTCTCCATCTGACCAGGCCGCGGCCATTGCCGACATTGTTGACAAGGTTGGTGATCACTCGGTCATCTTCTCCTACGATGATGATTCATGGAAGTCTGCTGGCTCCTTCGGAGTCGAGCAATACTTTGGCTGTGCTAAGCTATTCTAAGCGCTCATGCACAAAGCAATGAGGAAGGGGTGTCTTTGCACTGTAATGGGAAGTCGCAGATTTTATCTGCTTGTGCATCGATGCCGTGTACCAATATTATCTTCTTTTACTCTATACTGTTTTGCTGTGAAGCGGTGAGCGTGGTTCGATATCCCCCTTTCGTCTTTGTCTTCTATGTCTACGCTGTCTGTATTTTGTATCTGCATCTTGTGTTTTTCGAGCGTGCATATGAGGCATAGTTATTGTGTAGCTGAATAATGCATTGACTTCTACCATGGCTGGCTCAATGATCATGCACAGTCTTATCCATTCCAGTAGCTTTCTCACAAAATCCTACGATGAACAAGCTTTCCCGCCTCATCAAAAGATATTGCTTGCCATGCAGAAGTAGCTCATCCAAGGACTTTAATTGCTTTCACTTCGTTGTTCGTACCATTTTGCGTGTTGCGATGGAAAGCAGAAATGGTCTCGTTGGCTGCAGCTTGAGATCGATGTCGATTGGTCTGTACTAGGAGTAATAGAAGAGGGGACCTCCATTGGGAATTGTTGTGTTTATTTTTGATTGGTGATTACCAAATGCGTATTACTACTTAGGAACATGGTGCTTCCTGGGGATTGATCAGCGCCTTGCCGTGGTCCAAGCTGCGACCCACATTCCGTTCCTGTCACCTTTTCCCCGAGTCTCGCAAATCCCAACCTCCTCTCTCACTCCTCCTCACCGCCTATATGGCAATCCACCGGAGTATGATCGATTCATAATTGTGGCTCTGCTGCCTTGCGACGAATGCAGATTCCACACAATCTCGTCCTGCTGCCTCAGACCCCTGTTCCTCCAGCAGGCAGCATCACGATCAGGCGTGGCTGTTTCGCGGCAGTGGCCTTGCGCGTCCTGCCATAAATCAAGCAAGACGCGTCGTGTTTTTATCCTCTCCATCAGATACTCTTAAATCCATTGACTGCTTCACTTTTCAAATCTTTCATACACACCTGCTCTCACGATACCGTAGACGGCACCCAGCTTTCGCCCAACCTTCCATCACAACCCAATTCCAATATCGTGCCCAAGTGTACTCTACCATGGCGACTTCAACTCTTCCAGAGCTTCCGGTCCCGCGAGATGAATTCATTCCGTATCTTGCCAACCGGAAGACGCCTGTTGTCGACCTCCTCGTCCCTTACAAAACCTTCGATACCAAAATCCGTGAGCTCTTTGCCCAGGAACCTGACAATGCAGCCCTACATGATCCTCTTGTCAATGCCATCCCAGTCTTCGTCAGCGGGAACGAGTCCCACGTGAAGGTCCGAGCAAGAGATTTGGCCACTGAGACCCAGGAAGAGAAGGATAAGTACATGATGCCGTTGTCTCAAGAGGACCGTATGGAAGATGGCACTCCAGCTATCGTCGAGTCACTCAAAGAATTCCAGCATAATTTCAATGTCTTCACAGAGCTGGCTTTGTCCGATCTTGACTGGAACAACCTTGTTGTTGCAGGAAGTGCTGCTGTAACCCCGCTGATTCCTGTACCCAAGAAATACCGTGGTAGTAAGCGCGCTCTGCGTCAGTATTATCATGAGATTCTGGCCCCGGCATCTGATGTTGATATTTTCCGTAAGGCCCATACATCCAGCTATTTTGAGTCTACACATGTAGCACTGTACTGACTCACCAATTCAGTCTATGGCATGGACGAGGAACAGGCTAAGGAGAAGATCAAGCAGATCGAAACGAAAGTTCGCGATGCCATTCTCCAAGAAACCACGACCATCAGAACCAAGCATGCAATCACGATAGTCTCGTCTTACCCCACACGTCATATCCAGATCGTCCTTCGAATCTACAAATCCATGTCCGAGATCTTGACTGGTTTTGATGTAGATTGTAGTTGCGTTGCTTACGACGGCTCCCAAATATATATGGCTCCCCGAGCACTGGCGGCATTTGTGACTCAGGTCAATCCAATTGATCTCACTCGCCGTTCTCCTTCGTATGAGGTTTGTGGTCCAGAAGCTGTGACGTTACTCGCTTGCGGTGACTAATTTTTGTAGAACCGGCTGTCCAAGTATAGTCACCGTGGTTTTGAAGTGTTCTGGAAAGACCTTGATCGCTCTCGCATCGACCCGACGATCTTTGAGAGGTCCTTTCAACGCCTTGAAGGTCTATCGAGACTCTTAGTTCTCGAGAAGCTCCCTAAAGCATCTGATCGAGAAACTTATCTTGTAAAGCGCCGCGAGGAGCGAGGTAGACCTGCACTGAACACCCGCTACAGACGGTTTCACGACTCTCGCGGTGATATCAAGGCTCAGCATGAAGACGAGGTGTGTCAAGGTTCCCGCCCAGTCTCGACCAAATGACTAACCTGACAGGTTGCTGAATGGGTAGACCAAGAAGAAGTCTCCAACTATCATACCTTCACGATGTGAGCATGAATGCGCTTCTTTTAGAGTTCAAGACTGATAAATCTCATAGCCCGTATGGAGAGAAATTCAACGCAAAGAAAATCGAAAAGCTTCTGTACACGAAGGATCTTTTACTCAATGGTGAGTCTACTCCATTGTACCGGTAGAAAGGTGTGGCTCACGATGACAGCGGAGTGGAATAAACCAAAAGATCGGGAGGTCCACCTCCATCGCCACCCTGCATTCTTCGGTCACGCTGAGGATATTTTCGAAGACTGTTGCGGATACTGTCCCAAGCCATCCACTCCAGAAGAAGAAGAAGTTGCTGAATCTGAATCGAAGATATATGTCTCTGGGCCCATCTCCTTCCTCAAGGATGACGCTGGTCGGCAATCCATTGGGTCCTTCAATCCAATTAACGATGCCGAATGGGCAACAGCGTACGTGGGAAACACGGCTGTTTTATGCCAGGCGATTGTGGACCATGATCTTGAACATGTTAAGGCTTGGGTCGAACGCGAAGATACTGATGTCAACCAACGGGATTACACTGGTCGAACACCTCTGCATCTTGCTGTCATGTCCTCCACGCCGGAGATTGTGAACTGTCTTGTCAAACATGGCGCACGCCTCGTGGCTCGAATTGTCGATGGCCGGACCGCATTGCATCTGGCAGCTGTGCGTGGCGACCCAGAGATCGTCAAAATCATTATGGAGAAAAGCGAGGCCAACGAGGCCGAGGAGGAGCTCAAGATCATGAGGAAAAAAGACGCCAAAGTCGCGGCCAAGGACTCAGGCAAGGAAAAGGAGCAGCTTAGCTCGGAAAAGTCGTCTTCGAGCGATTCCGAGGCAGACGCAGAACTCGTTGATGCTGAAGAGAGTTCCGATGATGGCACGCAATCTGCAGTAACCGGATCGTATGTCAAGGTTGCAGCCGAGAAAGCTACCGAAGACGGCAACGCACTGCCCGAAGATGAAGACGAAGAGCCTGACTTTTACGACGTGAACGTGGTGGCGTGGGACACGCCCTACTCTCCTCTCCACATCGCTATCGTAAACGGTCACACGGAGGTGGTCAAAATGCTCTGCGGAGATTTTGGTGCTGATGTGCTGTTGCCTGTCAAATTGCTTAGTGATTACGACAAATCTCCAAGGGCGGCAATCCTATCTCTCGTGCTTGCACTTAGCCTTCCTATGGAGCAAGCAAAAGTCATGGCAAAAACGCTGCTCGATCTTGGCGCGACAAGTGCCCAAGCTGATCTCAAGCAGGTCACCGCCTTCCACTACTACGTCGATGATGGACCTGATGCAACACAAATCCTCCTGGAGAACGATACAGCAGCTGCCATTGCTGCTCTGAAACATATCGTGATCGCCGGCTCGTACTACAATCCCAGTACTGCCTCTCCTCTGTTGACAGCCATCGAAAACCGCGATGCCATTACAGCTTTGAAGCTTCTCGACTCTGGGGCTGCGGCGCAAATCGAATTTGCTTCTTGGATCAAGGCCGCAAAGATACAATTTGAGTCCAATTATGGTTTCAGCAACGATCCTGACCAAAACATGAAGACATTCCGCAAATCTGTTGATCAACCACTTTGTGTTGCTGTTGAAGCTGAGCAGCCCTCGATTGCCTCTGAGCTCTTGGAACGAGGGGCCGATCCTAATACGCTCACAAAGAGTGGAGCTGAAGTGGTTCACGATGATTACCCCCGCAGATACAGAAAAGGAGAGACCGTTCTTGACCAGGTCCAGGAGAAGCTCAAGATTCTTCGGAATCACGGCACAGAAGAGAAGGAAGACGGTCCTCCAGCTCCTGAGCCATTGAAGGAGCTTGGTCACTACGTCAATGGTCTCGAGCCTGGCACTTACAAGTACTGGGTTGTGGCCACTGGCTTCGAACAGGCCAAGTCTCGATACGAATCTGACCTTAAGTCATACAAAGAGCTTTCCAAAGAGAAAAAATACCCAATCGGCATGATGGAAAAGCAGCAGGCCATCAACGATATGATCGGCGCCTTTGAGGATCTCGAGAAGCAGTTGCTGAAAAGGGGAGCGAAAACCTTTGAGCAGCTTCACCCGGACATCAAGTGCGAGGTTGATCCCTACACCCCTTACAAATACGAAGCTCCCAAACCAAAACCATTCGAAACTTCCTTTGGATTCGCTGTGGGCGATCTCACCGACAAGAAGAAGGAGCTTTATCTCGGACTCTTCCAGGCAGCTTGGGAGGATGACCTTGAGACCGTCAAGCGCCTCACCTTGACGCCGCAGGGTGAGAAGAAAGACGAGCCACCGCTGCAAATAGCTGTGCGCGATTCTGCCGATCTTTCTCCATTTTCTATTGCGGTCTTAAAAGGTCATCTTGATACTGCAGCCGCTATTCTTGAGATCAGTCGGGCTCAGTATGTTCCCAAAGAGAGGAAGGGAACGGAGCGATTTTCCATGAACCAGTACAGTGCGCAAGTCCTTCCCGTTGAGGGATACGATATACTGATTGCTACTAGGCAGCGACGAGAATGATAGCGACGATGACGGAGCCAGTGATCGACTTGACATTTACCGCGAGATCGTCGACGACACTTTCACCATCGAGAACATTGGTGAAGTCTCCCTCCAAGTCAAGAGCTCAGTGACGCCTTTGTCTTTCTTCAACTGGACCACTACGATCCAACACTTCGCCGAGTTTAGTCCTGAAGTCCGGACCAAGATCAGCAGAGTCCCGCAATCTCTGCTCACGTACGCCATTGCCCATGACAACAAAGACTTGCTTGTCTTTCTGATTGGTCTCGGAGCCAAATACACCGCTCAAAAGGAAGATGAGAACTCTAGCACGCCTCAATTCTACAATTTTGGTGTCGGTGAGCTCAACTTCGCGCTCGACCTTGGACGCACACATTTAGTGGCGGAGATTCTTAAATTGACCGGTTGCGGTCTGCCACTTGACGACCTCGTTAAGAAGAGCGGCATCGAGGTCAAGGAGAAGCCCAAATACTACCAAGGTCTTTCCATCCACGGTGCGAAGCGAGCCGACTGGGCGGCTCAGGGTCGCAACATGCACGTTGCGCAGACGGGTCCCAAGACATCGCTCGCTCTCATCGCGGCAAACCAAGGCAGCATAGAGTCTGTCGAGTTCCTGCTCAGTGATACGCCTGTCCGGCTCTATTCGGAATTCGCGAAGACATTCGAGGATGACAAGCGACTCAACCATCTCGGCAAGGCGGGCAGAATATCGAATGCTGTGTCGAAATGGCTCGCTACTGGTGAACACCTACTACTTCACGCCGCTGTGCTCGCGCAATCGAGTGAACGCAAAGAGCGATTGGTAAAGTACTTGCTGCATAGCGGTCGATCGGCATTGAATGTCAAGACCAGAGCCGATCAGTCTCCTCTCATGTTGGCGTACATGACGGGTGACATCGAATCCGCTAAATTGCTGATCGAAGCCGGAGCTAGCCAGTCCACTCACGCTTTTGGGAACAACCTGATTCATGGCGCACTGGCATCCATCCGTCCATTCAAAGCGAATCTGAGGAAGCTTTCAGAGATGCTCGGTCTTCTAGATCCCAAGCTGCTCGGCGACCTATTCTTGCAGCGCAATTCAGCTTCTCACTCGCACGGCGCGACGCCTCTTCACCTTTGGATTCTCAACTCAGGCGCAAGAATGGACAACGATTTCTCCGTGGACATGCTTAACCTGTTACTCAAGTATTCCCAAGGGAAAGAGCTAGCCATGATCCACAGCGCCGGCGAGACTCCTCTCCACAATCTCGTCGCCAACGGAAACGTCACACTCGCGAGGATCCTGCTCGACTTCAACCCCGATCTCTTATACCGCGAGAACGCCACCGGCCGCACGCCAGCCGAAGTGGCGCAAGACATGTGTCTCGCGACCAAATTCTCGGCTCCAAGAGAATTCAACAGGTCTTACTACAGCTACGGGAGGCGCCACGATGCACAGGATATCGTCGATCGCGACGCAGCTTCCTTTGCGCGAAAAGGCGAGGAGAAGGACGAGCGCAGTTCGCAGCAGAAGATGTGGGATCTATGCCGGGAGTTCATGGATAGACATCCTCAGAAACGGAGATTGGTTTCTTTGTCCGAGGCTAATGAGGTTGCGAAGAGACTTGGGGAGATTACTAAGAAGAAGAGGGGATTGAGGAGACGGATTCGGGATGAGGAGAGGGGTGGTGAGGTGGGTGAGGGTGGGGAGGAGGAGGAGGAGGGTGATCCTGTTGCTGAGTGGCTTGCGGGTGCGTGTAAGTGGGTTGTTTGTGATGAAGTGGAGGAGCCTGAGGTGGAAAGTGAGCTCGATGCGAAGAGTGATTGAAAAGACGATGAAGTGTTGTGGCTGTGCGAGATAATCCTCTTGGTCTTGACATTCTGGAAATTAAAGCATTGGTTCAAGGTTCGCAGTAACGTATAATAGCTCGACTTCGCTATCGTGCTTTCACACCGACTCCACCAATCGGACATCAGATCCAATCAATCCCTTGTGACCTCGTTAACTATCAAGTATATATCAACACCAACCTCACCCCATCCACACCAAACCTCCACCAAAAAAATGGTATCCAAAAACCTGAAAATCAGTGATCTGTATAGCCGGATCTTCCCACATCATGTCATGCCTCACCACCTCCCGTGGAAAAAAAATTCGGTCTAATCATCAGACCCCATTCTTCGCCATAACCTTCTTCGTCGAAATTCCACTTAGTAAGAAACGTTGATCGTCATGTTGTAGCTTGTACTGTAGCCAGGTAGTCATGGTCGTGGCTTACTTACGGAGTTGAGATAGGAGGTCATGATTGATTGTCTGAATGGCTATTTTACAGTCTAGCATTCGGTCTCCCGTCAACAGCTGCACGGCGTCATACGGAAAATGAAGAGAAGTGAACAGGAGATTGGGCTGGGTTGGGGAAGAGAACTGGAAGGTAGGCACTGGGGGGGTCATTTCAACTGGGTACATCAGAATCCTAAGTTTCTACCTAAGCAAGCGCGATCGTGAATTCAAGGTAAGGTTCGCAAATTGGATATGACTGAACTGCAGGTTGTGAATATTCATGGATTTGGTACGAGGCGTGGGTTTGAGATGCTTGTTGCGGATTCCGGGGGTTTTGTTTTTGTTTGGGGATGGGGATGGGGATGGGAAGTTTGGTGGTGGTGGTACCTAATTGATGGGCGACAGCTTGGTTTATTTGAGAGTAGTGGTTGGTTGGTTGGTTGGAGAGAGCGAGTAAAAGTAAGGGGGCGAAGATAGGACTGTCTTGGAACGATTTGAGGGGGAAGATGATATTATATTTTATATTTAGGAGGGAGAAAAAGATCGCTTAGTTACCTATTGACCTCGAGGTATTCAATGTAGAACCAGTGATACTCGGAGCATAAAATTCGTGTGGAACAACAACAGTTCACAACATACTGAAACACACCACGAAGTCAATACCATCACCAAGAAAACCCCACAATCCCACCAAAAACCGAAAACCCACCTCCCGCCGCCTCACAAGATCAAGTCGCCGTAAAAACCCCGCCCAACAACTCCCACCCCGTCTGCGACGGTCCCCACCTCCTCCCATCCCAAAACTTATGATACATCTTATTATCCGTGCCATACCCAAACACATCCAGGCGATTAGGAGCCCACGCCACAGCCTCGGGCGCCGAATTGAAGACACCGCCCAAATTCTCCCAGCCGGACTGACTCGGCGCCCACCCGGTCGCCGGGGTCCAGGATTTGTGGTACATGGCGTTATCCGTTCCCAGGCCGAAGACATCGAGTCTGTTCTGGGCCCAGGATACGGCCGAGATTTCGCTTTGGAAGACGCCCCCGAGAGCTTCCCAGCCGGTCTGGGAAGGGAGCCAGCGAGTCCCGTTCCAGGCTTTGTGGTACATTTGGTTGTCTGTTCCTAGACCGAAGATATCGAGGCGGTTCCGGCCCCAGGAAACGACGGTGGGCGGGCTGTTGAATACACCGCCTAGTGCCTCCCAGCCGGTCTGGGAAGGGAGCCATTGGTTGCCGTTCCAGGCTTTGTGGAACATCTGGTTGTCAGTGCCCAGCCCAAAGACGTCGATGCGGTTCGTTCCCCACGATACGGCAGCGAGCGGACTGCTGAAGACACCTCCGAGATTCTCCCACCCGGATTGAGATGGCAGCCACCCGTTTCCGTTCCATGCTTTATGGAAAGCCGCATTATTCGTCCCGAGTCCGAAGACATCGAGTCTTCCCGATCCCCAACTGGCGACACTCAATCGGCTCGAGAACACTCCTCCTAGGTCTTCCCATCCGGTTTGGCTGGGTGACCATCCAGGGTTCCAGGCTTTGTGGTAGCAGTGGTTGTCTGTGCCGCGACCGAAGATGTCCAGACGATTGGAAGACCAGGAGATGGCATCTGGGGCGCTGGTGAAGACGCCGCCAAGGTCTTCCCAGCCGAGTAGCGAGGGAGACCAACCTGGGTTCCAGGCCTTGTGGAACATGGCATTGTTTGTTCCTAGACCGAATATATCGAGTCGGTTAGGGCCCCATGCAGTTGCGGCGATGGCGCCATGTTTGAGGACGCTGCGGACGGCGACCATGGTGCGCTTTTGGTTCGTCAGTTCACGTTCAAAAGAGGTGTGAAAAGAGTACGAACATCTGTGGATAGATTGACCCTACCCGGTAAGAGGTTGATATTTCAGTATGAGTCTGAAAACTATCGAGGATGATCAGCGAAAACCCACAGGCTGGAGTTAGCAAGCAGGCAGTCTATATAGTGAATGGTAACAGGGAGAGCACCATCCCATCGATCTGCCATTAGTCAAAATTCGATCGTGGGACAGCCTTGTACTACCCCCAGCTCAGGTAACATGGCCATAGATTGCCCAATCGTATCCGGCTGCGGTCGCGTGATAGCCTTGTGCTGCAGTTCTTCTTGGAAATTTTACGTATTACCTCCTCTTTCGTTAGGTCTCAGAAGCTGAAAGGAACGCAGAGATTAATGCGCTTGTTTTCCTGCAACGTTGATTGGTACGACAGAAGAGATGTCAGACCACACAACCAAACACCACAAGCGAGAGAAAAAGAGGGGATTGCAGATATTGGTGCCAGAAAAGAGAGTTGCATGTGCAAGCATATTCTTTCAGCCTTGGAAGCCATGAAAGGCGAGTGAGCAGCACACAAGGACATCATGTGCGCATCAAAAGTGAGAATTGCATCAAAAAAATAACCTCTGAGGTCACTGTCATGTTGCGCATCGTCAGCTCAGCATTAGGAAACCCTACGATTCTGTAGCAGCAGCTAGACACAATCAGACACTCAGCTGAACTCACTCTACAGCGAAGGTGCTAAAGCAGTGCGTTCCCTGCGCACCAAGAGATTGTACTACGACGCCATATGCCTGATTTGAGAATTCGTGTTTCGTGCATACTGTGACAATTTTCATGATCCGATCATTCTGAAAAAATGGCGTGACTGACTGCTGGTTCTTCGCTAGACTTCGAGTCCAGACCAATCCCAACCTTTGTCAACGCATCCTCAACTGGATGTACGGGAAGTGTTTTACTACATGTCAGTCATACTCGGATACGTCGAATACGAGACAATGCATCATGGTTGGATGCCATCTTGTCGGTTTGTACAGTCCGATCGAGCTCTTTCTATCCCTCTATTTGTCTGTTCTCGAGATTATCGAGAGGGTTGTGTGCGCACGCACCGAAAGCCAAAATCACGAACTGTTGCTGGCTGTCGCACAAAATCCATGGTTCCATTCCTCGATGCTTCGAGGTCCCAAAGAGGTGAATGTGCGCCAGGGACGACGATGGAACCTCGCGACAGATGTTCTCGATCCAGTTCCAGCTCACCGGAGCCTAAGCACGTATCACAAAGCTTATGCTGGAGGTATTTGAATGATTCGATGAGATGGGCCTGGTGACATTTCCACGGCGACTTGAGCTCGTTGTCTTCTTGTAAGACTAGTGCCCATACTTCCATGTGGGACAGACATCTCGGGAGGGCGCTCGATATCGACCCAACGCTGGTGCTCTAGAAATTAAACCTCTTATGCTAAACGGACCCATTTCAAGCTATGATTAAGCCTTCATCATGAATCGAATACCCGATGCTTGCCAGGTTTTCCGAATTTCTTCTAAATTTGACAAGTATCTGAGCAGGTCGCGGCGGGCCGACAGCATTTTTGTCCAGCTCTTTGACAGCGATGTTTTTCAAAGTCTGTTGTAAACATTCTGCAAAAGCTTGACGGTCTTCTGACGATAATTCGTCCTTGTTTGTGTCCGACACAATGGCCATGTGAGATAAGGGGCCGACAAATTCATCGGGCATGAGAATTGAAAACAGAGGTGTCTGGCTCTGTCGAACCCTTTCGATTCCTAGTATCGATTGTTAGTCGTTTGCACTCTTCGTCGGAGAACTCAATGCAAGATCTAGGAGCATGCTTGGCTGGCCCACCCTGAAAGATAATCGCTGGCGAAACCATCATTGCCGGTATGAAGCCAAGTATCCAATTTTTCCGTATATAGCGTAGTGGAAATATCAAAGCTGTTTTACACACCTGGAATTGCTTTCGCCAGTTCTTCGACAAAAACGTCATCCACATTGTCCAATTCTGTTGGATCCAGACCTTCACCTTGAAAGCTCGTGGCTTTCTTGTCTGCCAGGCCACAAGCCACTATTCTGTCGAACCAAGGCTTAACAGCGTCTGTGATATTCAACGCTATCCCGTGCGATGTGACATGTCTGCGCATATGTACGCCGATGGATCCAACTTTTCTGTCCTCGGACAACCATACACCAGTGTCCTTGGTACGGAATGCCTTCAGACCATATCTTGCACACGTCTTGATCAAAACGTCCTCCAGAAGATGGACGTAGCATCGTGCTGTGAGACCGTGGTGTTTAAGGTCGATTATTGGGTAGGCGGTCAACTGTCCGGGGCCGTGGTAGGTGGTTTGTCCTCCTCGAAGAGCAGCATGGTACTCTGCACGTCCGTAGGGCGTTTCAGCGGTCAAGTAGTCTATCTCTGCCTGGGACAGCTTTCCGGCATCTCGTCGACCTGTGGTGTACACGGGTCTGAACTGGGTGGTGATGACATGGGGTTTCACGTCCAAAAGGGCGCCTTTCTTGATGGCGAGGAATTGGTTGACGAGAGTCTCTTGCAGTTGTAAGACGGCTCTGTAGTGCGAGAAGCCTCGTAGAGCGACATGTCTGAGTGGGTTGCTCATTTTGTGTCTACTGAACGAACCGTTAAAAGGATAAAATGAACCCGGAGGGTCCATGAGCTAAAAATAGACCACGTTTGAACTGCTATCAAACCTCCAATCTCGATATATACACTTCAATCCAACATCACTCAATTTCTGCTAATCCGAAGAGTGCCCTCGAAAAGCATAATTCCAGCCTTCCCTGGCATCCTTCATTTGATAGACAACAGCAAGCTTTGTAAAGTACTTCATTTCAGCTGCTCCAGCCAGGAATAAAAACGACATCTGGGCTTGCATTGTTGAACCTCTCTGTCAACACTATCCTTTCCTCCAGCTGAGCGAGACAAAACTCTAAATTGCGACCTTTCCTCGATTGCTCTTCTAGAGGCCGAACCTGGCTTTCAAGATCAAGATCGCAGGTGTTTTGGAGGATTATCAACTTTGATGTAAACGAACTGACCTCGGAAGCCATGACTGAACCAGCAGTCGGTTCTTGATCGAAATCAGAATCTGGATAGAAGTAGATCCAGGGCCACGTTTGCTGTCTTGTGTCTTGTCAGATGCACAAACATTGGGGATGTGTTAAAAAGCCTTGGGTAACGGTTGCGGAAAGACGTGTATAAAATATTGTTGTGGCAATCTAAACCAACCCAAAGACGCCAGCAATGCCCAGTATATCGCTTCAAATCAAAGAGACTCCGACAAATATGCTGCTGCGTATAATACAATGTCGCTCATTCATCTCATATCTCATCGTGCCTGGGCAGTTTCCACTCCCAGTTCCTTTCAGGCGGATTGAGACCAACGAACATGTTCCACATACGGCCTATCTCCCAAATCAAAATTCGCCATCTGGTTCCACTCTTAGTAATCGCAATATCGTCATAGATGAGGACTTGGACTTACGCTTTGCCTGGAAATTCAATCCAGCCCCTTATGACGTACTTGAAGGTACGCCAGATGAGATCCCATTCATCCCAGAAAATTTCTGCGAGGGTCATGTCTGGATCATTCCGTCTTTTGAAAGGTGGCAGTGCATCATCTCGTTCTTCCGATGTGGTTTGTGTAGTGTTAGCCGGCTTTTTGCCATCTACTTTTCGCTGCGTACGTGCAGCTCCAGTCTTTGAAGCTCGGTCCCCATCAACCATGCGCCTGAATTCGTCGATAGCCATCAAGCTGTGACTAACTCGATCCAAAGTATTCAAAAGAGCTACCAGCTCGGTCCTTCGCAATGGTGGATCGTTTTTCGGGTTCTTTTCATCAAACTCGAACAGTATTTTCAAGGCTGTTCCATATCCATTCGTCTGCACCTTGCCCCAGAGACGACATTTATCGCATCCGACGCAGTCCATGATGCGGCTGACGTTTCTGAACCGGTTCCTAAAGTCTTCCTTCAAGCCAACGGCATCCGGAGATTTAAACATGACGCTCTCATCGAAGACGTCACCACCATCTCCAATGGATTGGAAGAGCTGTTTCAAAAGTCCCTTCGTCACTCTATCCTGGTCGGGGTCAGCCGAGCAGAAAGTATAACCGGGCAAGTGTCCTCGCAACTTGCCGACCGCGCGGACAAGGAGGGCATAATTGAAATAGATGTTGGAGATGCGTTCTGGATGATCGTGTAGTCGCTGCTTGTAGCATGTAGTGTTGGGAAACCACAGACCAGTCGACTGATCTAAATAATCCCAGCACAGATGGGTGCTGATGGAGGCATGCATGCCACTGACAAGGCGATAGAAAACACGCTTCTCGATGCATTCATCATCAAAATCAAGTTCGTCCACGGGCGTCGCGCTTGACCCTCTCGCAATTGCTTGTTGTATGCCCTGGCTCTGCTCGTGCTTCTTGATCACATTCTTGAGGTCTTGGGCTGCACCAGCCTGTAGCGGATTGCTGAAGCCGAATGGTGTAGAAGATCCCGTCTTCTCCTTGACCACAGGTCCTGGCTTCTGGAAGCAGTTTTCTCGGTAGATTGCCTCCCATACCTGCTGCGCGCCAGCTCCAGCGTATCCTGTGAATCGTTCCGGGTTGTCCACCAGACTAACATAGTCTCCTTTGCTGGCGGCACTTTCGTCCTCGGGCACGCAATAATCCCGCTCATCGCATTCATCGTCATATTCCACCACACAGCTCTCCCCGACATCCTCGCCCAATTGTCCTTGCAGTGGCTTCTGTGGAGGCCTCTCTTTCTGTAATTTTCTACCTGGGTGTTCGGCCTTCTTTCCACCTAGTTTCCCCAACGCATCCGCTCTCCACGCCAGGGGTATGTCTTCCTCATTGTCCAACGTGTTGACGGCGCAGGCTATGTTGCCACACATGCCATTTTCGTCTGACCAGAAAGGGCATTTCTTGTCGAACAAGTTCAATCGATAATGGGAGAAGAAGTCGGTATCGTGGGTCACCGCGTGTACAGATGGATGCAGCGCAGCATTGAGGTGGTCGAGCGTCGAGTAGGAGGCACACGCATCGCCAACAATGGTGCTGGGTTCATACTGCGAGAAAGATGATTGAGTTGTGTGCTTTAGGCGGACAAAGTTGGTAGCGGGTCTTGGGCGTGCACTTACAGCGCAGACATTTGGACTCTGACCAGCCTCCTTCACCTTCGGAGAAGGTTTAGAGGCACTTGACGCATGCGAAGTTCCCAGCAGTGAAAAGACTGCCAGGTAGAATACTTGCGCAGCGGACCGCATGCCGGCGGATGCAGATCTTCTTGAAGTCCAAATGTCAGCGCCGTCTTAGGTAGCAAGTTGATTGGATAGAATGGAAAGGACAATCTGTAGCAGTACGCGAACAAGGGATCGTACCTGTGCGGAGAGAAGTGTTTTAAGACGGCTCACGTCTTGAAAAGGCCAAGTTGCGGGTCGTGATTGATTGACAAGCTTTGTTTCCCACAGAGTAGTACCCACGGTCGAATTAATCAAAGTCAGCAAGGGCAAGGGTATTGGCAAGCAGCGCAAGGAATGTGACGTTTGAGGCGATGGAGATGTAACAATCAAGTGAATCTGTAATGAAGGGGTAGAGCGAGGGCAGAGAGAAAGAATGTAGATATCGAAGCTGGAGACGCATTCCCTCACCTCTTCAGACACGACTTAGGTATTAAGCGACCGAACTTTGTGTTGTCTGTCCTTTGAATCCAGGGGCGAGCCAATGACACTATGCCTACTACGTATATATGTCGAGCGGCACCCTGAGGCCAAGAGATCTGCATCCGGCATCTTGGTGGGTGCCGGGGGCTATTCCATCCACAGTCGCTATTTTTGACACCACTGCCAGCCCACTACCTTACCTTGTGGAGAGACTTCGTCGTGACTTCTACTGACTGCAAACGATCCCTCCGTTTACTAATCCAAATGGCCGAAAACCAGGAGGAAGCGCCTTGGTGGGAGAAATTTTCAGCCCTCGGAGCAAGAACCGCGCCTTCATACTCGAAAGAAACCTTACTGCGCCAGTTCAACATTCTTGGAGACATCTTGAATGCGGGGACTCTCCTGATCGATGTGCGGAGAAACGATCACGAAGGCGGCGTGATCCGCGGATCTCTCAATATGCCTGCGCAGTCTTTTCCCTACCATATGGCGACGCTGTATAGGTTGTGTCATGGAGACGGAGTCAATGTGATAAGCAGAGTCATGTTTTATTGCGGTACGTTGTCGCGACTGCACCTTCACTTTCTCGTCTTCGAGTCCAGATCGACTGTCTGCGGCGCATGGCAATTCACATTTCACCGCATCTGTAATACTCGAAGAGCTTGGGACTGGGGCTCGTGGCTGGAGATGCCAGACTTTATGCTATATCGCTAAATGCGATTGCCGCTGATATTGGACACATGAAAAACGGCGGGCTGAGAAGTTCTGATAGTCCTGATCTAATGGTATCCTGCATATAGCTGAGATCTCTCTTCTCTGTGGCAGGTCACTTCAAACTTTATGCCTCTGAATGATCACGGATCCATCCTTCCCTGTTGTTTCTGGTTTGAGGATGGACAGACACTAATGAATTCGCAGGATCATCGAATGGTCGTGGTCCACGTTGCGCAGCATGGTTCAAAGACTACTGTGCACAACGCGCCGAAGCAGAAGGCATTCCAGAAAACATGGCTGATCCTCAAGTCTTTACACTAGAAGGCGGTATCAAGGGCTGGGTCGCAGGCGGTGCCCCATATCGCGCACAGGTTGACGGATACGACGAAGCTTACTGGATGCAATTTGCTGAGGTTAAGACCGTGGGAAAAAGGACGGTGGAATCCAGCACGGGCGACGATGCGATGGAGGAGGACGGGGAAGAGAATCAGACGAAGAGAAGAGTTCTAGGAATGAAAGGTCCAGGAGGATCGTCTGTTTAAATGTGTGAGGATAGGAGTGTGACTCGTGCAGGCTTTCGAGTTTCTTCATTCGGCTGCAGCCTTGCTTACCTAGTGAATTGTGCCAGAGCAAGATCTGCGGATACGTGACTGGTGGCTAAGGGAACAAGGAAACTAGGAATTGAAATCGTGTAAACAGGTCACTTCAAGTTTTGATTCTTGACCTAATATCCAACGACCAGGTTACATTCTCAATTCAAGATGCATGCCCATAAGGTCCTAGCAACTTGCCGCAAATCATTATCCAGAAAGATATCCAGAAAGATAATTACGTTATGGTCGGACCGGGAAGACGCGGATCTAATGCAGAGCAGTCGTGCAATCCGGAACGCGTGGAATTATTCATAGATGCCCGCAGCGAGGCCAATACTAGCTGATGCGTGGCGGTGCAACTCTTACTCTCTATGCTGTCGCGAGCTTTGACAACCTGTCATTGTTATTCAAAGTACAACCATCTTACCGCAGTTCCTGTCATCTATCTGAGCTAGAATACCTTTCCCTCTCATCTCGAGTTCGCGTAGACCGTGTACCAGTTGTTTGCTCGTGCATCTCCATTCAAATCGATTGTCTCTCGCTCCCGCTTCGACGCGCCCAATGGCTTCGGCATTTCTGGACCTCATATACTCAATGGGTAGCTGCTTGAGCTGTTTTCCCAGCTCTCCGCAGCTGAAGATAAACGGAAAGAGCTTCAAGATTCTACGGTTATTGGGCGAAGTATGGTTCCGGCATAGACCTCTTGTATTCTTCAGCTGACAAGCTCGATCTAGGGTGGATTCTCCTACGTCTACCTTGTCGAGGATACTTCATCACATAAATTATACGCCTTAAAGAAGATACGATGCCCCTTTGGTCAAGAATCTGTGTCACTAGCTCTCAAGGAAGTCGAAGCATACGCCTTATTCTCGCCGCACCCGAACATAATACATAGCGTGGACCACAGTGTGGCCAGCGACCGCTCCGATGAAAGCGCAAAGACAGTGTACATCCTTTTGCCGTATTACAGACGTGGGAACCTCCAAGACATGATCAATGCGAATCTGGTCAACCATACACAGTTTCCCGAAAAGCAGCTCATGATCCTCATGCTGGGCGTGTGCAAGGCTTTGAAAGCTATGCATCATTATAAAGTGAAAAGCGGGCCTGGAGGGGCCAAAAGTGTCAAGGAGGCACGAACTGTAAGAGAGAATGCCTCGAGAGCTGATCGCGAAGCTGCTGGAGCAGCAGCTCACGATGACGATGATGAGATCGAGCAACCACTCATGGAGGACGAGATCACAGCTAGTCAAGATGGTGTAGCTCCCGGACAACAAAGAGCTTACGCTCACCGAGATATAAAGCCTGGTATGTCAGATCTCCGTACCATCTCGAACATTTCTAATTATTCTATAGGAAACATCATGATAGAAGACGATGGAATCACCCCTATACTCATGGATCTCGGCTCTGTCGCGCCTTCACCCACGCCTATTACTTCACGATCACAAGCTCTAGCTGTTCAGGACCAGGCAGCAGAGCACTCGACAATGCCTTACCGTGCCCCAGAACTTTTCGACGTCAAGACTGGAAGTACAATAGACACAAAGGTGGATATATGGTCTCTAGGATGCACACTTTACGCTTGCCTTGTGGGCAAGTCGCCTTTCGAGGCGCGATCCGATGAGACAGGAGGCAGCTTGAGCATGTGCGTTCTGGGTGGTGACTGGAGGTTTCCTGATGAGGGGCCTCAGAGAGGGAAGCCAAAGCCTGGCGAAGAGACGAACATCAGTGCTCCAGTCAGGGACGTTGTACGAAGATGTCTGACATTAGAGCCGAGTGAGAGGCCAGACGTGGATGAGTTGATTGATATCCTCGAAGGCGTGATTGCTGGACTGCCCGATGATGCTGGGATATAGATCGCAAGCTTTGGGACAGTTAGGACGTGTATTACTATTCATAGGAGTTCTGGTTCCAAAGATAGACTCTCCGGAATGAGAAGCACTGATTCTGGATACCTGGGACGAGGCGGATTATGTAGTGGAGTGTGGTGCAACAGCCTCATTCAACAACCTTTATCGCATCCAGCTTGTCCTTATTGGGCAATTTCGTAATTGCGCTAACCACAGGTGGTGAGACTGCCGTGCGACATATTTCTCCGCTTTCCCAGCCTCTTCTGACATTACACTCCAAAAGCACGACATTTCACCTCCATCATCATCGCATCTATCTTTGATTACGACCTCAACGTACGCAGACAATCCCGCAATTCTTCTTTCTGAACTTCTGAGGCAGCAGCTGGACTCCACTCCGAAGGACTGCTCCCAATTCATCCATATTCCCGCCCCCAGGCTAGGTCTGACCGCTGCCGCCTCGCCAAAGTAAGTTCAGTCTGTTGACGATCTTTCACTACGTTGTATAGTGCACATTCAAAAGCTTGGAAGGGCAGTAGTAGCTTCTTGGCTTGCCCTCGCTTACCACCGTCCTCCGCTACACAGTTCTTGAAATGTATGCATTGTTGCCGGGCGATTCGGGGCATTCATCTACAAGAGGAAGGTCTATATGCCTGGGCGCTGCAATATTACTTCCTCTGTCCATATTTCTCCACTGTCGCGTTGCACTGTCATTCTGCTCCCCGATAGAACGTTCTTGATAAGATTCATCATGCAGCCTGGCCGAGAAACTGAAATACTTGAATCTATTTTGATTCCGTCACTCTCCAGCACGACGCCAAAATGCTGATCCTGAATCTAGGCATCACGTTACTGACCTCTCTCACGATGACGGTCAAGGCTTTAAACTTCACGCCTGAGGTGATGCTCACGGCTCCTCGTCGAAGTGCTGGTGTGCCAAATTCGAATGCCACATCAATCCTTTACCAGGTCTCGACCTATTCTCTGGAGAAGCATGCATGGCACCGAGAGATCCGCGTGTTGGATGCGTTGAGTAAAGAGTCTACAGTAATTACCGAAACTGACGGCGCAAGCGAGCCAACATGGTTCGATAATGATGGCAGCGTGCTTCTATTGGTTGCTGGCAAGAATGGAACAACGGATATTACCATAGGAAGAGTTGGTGATTGGGAGAAAACGTAAGTGATGTTGCGATGCTTTTGATCCAAACCTTGCCAACAGATTCAGCAAATATACTGCAGGAACCATCGATTCATCAGTCTCGAACGTCAAGGTGAAGTCCCTCGATAAAGACACGTATGCTTTTGTAGTATCAGCCCCAACGTCTCCTGATGGAACTCTTTTCAATTCCGAGAAGGCGGCTGCAACGCACACGACTGGTCGAGTCTACGGTTCTCTATTTGTCCGGCACTGGGACACTTGGATTACGCCACAGCGAAGCTCACTGTGGTACGGTACTTTGAGTACAACTTCTGGCAATTCGACCAGCGGTGGCAAATACTCTCTGTCCAAGCTTACTAATGCACTCGACAATCCGGATCTCGAGTCCCCGGTCGCTCCTTTCGGAGCTGGTGATCATTTCGATATCAGCACAAGCGGTATCGCATTTATTTCCAAAGATCCTGAGCTCAATCCTGCCACTCATACTAAGCAAAACCTGTACCTTTTGCCTCGCTCAAACTCTTCTGGATTCACGCTTGAAAAGGCAATCAAAATCAATATTGCTGGCTTTGAGGGTGCAACCACTAGCCCCACCTTCTCTCCCAGTGGAAGCTCGCTTGCATTCACCTCGATGCGAGAAGATGGTTACGAGAGTGATAAGAACCAGCTATTCGTGATCCCAGATGTCAAACGTCCACAGTGGATTGAGCATTTCTTCACCTCCGAGGACGGCAAGGGTAAATGGGATAGAAGTCCTTCCACAATTGCTTGGAGCAAAGATGCAAAGACCTTGTATCTGCAAGCAGATGAGTACGGCCGCGGATGCATCTTCTCGACACCATCGAACACGATCTTGGCTCAAAACACGCCTTTGAAAATCTTCACTGGTGGGAGCCCAAGTGGATGGAGCGTTCTCGCGAATGGCTCAATCTTCATTTCCGGAACAAGCATTATCGATAATAGTGCATTCTACCTCCTCGATGTCTCATCCGAAGCTTCCGTCGCGTCTGGGCCTAAGCTCATTTCCTCGAGCTCCAAGGAGGGCTCAGCATTTGGTCTGTCGCGGGATCAGGTTGAGGAGATCTGGTACGATGGGGAGGAAACAAAGAACCACGCCTGGGTGGTCAAACCTTCCAATTTCAAGCAGGGAGAGAAATATCCTTTGGCTTTCTTAATCCATGGTGGTCCACAGGGCGCTTGGGAAGATAGTTGGAGTACGCGGTGGAACCCAGCTGTCTTTGCAGAGCAGGGTTATGTTGTTGTTGCTCCGGTGAGTCTTCTTTCTACGAAGTAAATGGAAGGTCATTAATGTGTATTGCAGAACCCGACAGGATCTACAGGCTACGGACAAGATTTCACTGATGCTATCAAGGGTCAGTGGGGTGGAACTCCCTACAAGGACCTCGTCAAGGCCTTTGAATACGTCGAAAGCGAACTCGACTTCGTTGACATTGATCGTGCTGTAGCTTTGGGAGCGTCCTATGGAGGCTACATGGTCAATTGGATCCAAGGCCAACCTCTCGGTCGCAAGTTCAAAGCACTGGTGACCCACGACGGTGTCTTCAGCATGACAGGCCAGCTTGCCTCTGAAGAGTTGTACTTCCCGTTCCATGAATTCGGCGGTACACTTTGGGATGAGCAGGAAAGCTGGGACCAATGGGATCCTTCTCGTTTCGCCAAGAACTGGGAAACACCGCACTTGATCATTCATTCCGAGAAAGACTATCGTTTGACCATCTCTGAGGGATTGAGCGCCTTCAATGTGCTCCAAGTGAAGGGGGTGGAGAGCAAATTTCTTACGTTCCCGGACGAGAATCACTGGGTTCTTAAAGTGGAAAACTCGATGCTCTGGCATAAGGTCGTGCTCGACTGGATCAATCCCCGGGTCGGCTTGCCAAAGTGGGGTGGTGATGGTGTTGCTGGAAGCTTGTTGAAAGAGGCGATACAGGACGCGGGCCACAAGACAACGAAGCTGTGATCTGGCGATGCGGTGCACAAGATCTTCGTGGCGCAAGCCGTCCGGTGCAAAGTAACATCTTGCATACAGGTAGCAACAACATTTCTTCAAACAAGATAATCTCACTCATATACCTCTTGGTTTAGAAAATGCATCAAGCTCATTTCCTCTTCACCAGTCTGGTTTACAATTGATCCTATGACTCGGGCATGGGCAACTACTGTTGAATAAATCAGAAATGCTGACTGGTCGCTGGTCTAAAGCCCGAGCGACAACCTTCGTATTTAGTGGTCTTCGAGGCCACGAGTAAGAAATTATGAAATGAGAACGAATTGAATCTGCGGCTTGTATCGTCCATTGTATTTGCGAACTATATCCTTGATTCGGATCGGTCCTCAAGATCAGCATCAGGATTCAGGACTCACAATGACTTTCCCTCTTTCACTTCTCAATTTATGCCAAAGCTTGGACAAAGATGTATCCTAAATACCTCGACTCAATCTATGCTTACAAAATCTGACAGTAGCCTCACAATACATGATTTTCACTCCAGGCGTAGCTTATGTGCTGTTGTGCCATGAAATCAACCACCTCAAGGCTGGCGTATGATACGAGTCGAGAAGATCAATTAAAATCGCACGTCGCCATCGGCCCGGCCCGCACTATCCTTGCCCGCACCTGCATTCCATTTCCATGACTTTTCCAGATCCTCCTGCTAATTCATGTTCGTCCCACCATTCCACGCAACTAAACACCCAATGAAATGGCCGAAATGAGGCAGCCAGACCCCGTGGACATATTGATCCTCGGAGCAGGATGGACCTCCACATTCCTCATCCCCCTCCTCCAATCTCTCAAAATAACATACGCAGCAACAACAACCACAGGACGAGATGGAACCATCCCCTTCAAATTCAACCCCTCCTCCACCTCCGAAGAAGAAAACCTCCATCAATACAAAGCCCTCCCCTTCGCCAAAACCGTGCTCATCACGTTCCCAGTGAGCGGCCGTGGCCAATCCCGGAAATTGGTGGAGAATTACCAGTCCGTGCATGGAGGACGAGCGCAGAATTGGATTCAGCTTGGGAGTACGGGTATCTTCTCTGCCAAGGAGTGGAACGATTTTGAGAGTCCTTGGGATAGGGAGAATGGGAGGGGCGTTGCTGAGGAGGAGTTGCTTGGGCTGGGGGTTTGTGGGGCGGTGGTTTTGAATTTGGCGGGGTTGTATGATGGGGAGGGGAGGAATCCGAGGAATTGGGTGAGGAGGGTTGCTAAGAGTAAGGTATGTCAGGTTTTGTATTCGTTTTGAGGGGAGATGTTGGCTCGGATTCGATCAGAAGGCAACTTTGGTTCTGTCAAGTGCCGAATGGTTGCATTTGAAGTTTTCATGTGGCCGGTCGAAAATCTCTCCTCCCTGTTTATGATCTAACTACCTCGCTATCTAACATCTAACTTCCTCCCAGGCCGATGTGAGCAAAAAGCAAGCCGTCCATCTCATCCACGGTCGTGACGTGGCTCGGGCCATTCTTGCTTGCCACGAAAGCTTCAGCAAAGTGGAAGGGCGCCGATGGATCATCACAGACATGTTTGTCTACGACTGGTGGACCTTGATGATGGATTGGGGAGGAAGGCTTGAGGATGAGACCGATCTGAGAACGGCTGTCTTCGAATTGATGGAAGAGACGGGCGTCAAAGCTTTGCCTAGAGATACTGATCGGCTGGGGAGACGGCTGGATTCGAGAGAGTTCTGGAAAAGGGCTGGTATTCTGCCTGAATGTGGGAGGATGAATTGATGTTATCGAGCTGAAATAGGGTTCCAAATTCGAAGCAGCTTGCACAGCCGTGCTTTGCTTTGCGAGCTCATACTCAAATACACTCATGAATTCTTTTGTTTCCAGGAGAAGATTATCAGTCTTGTGCCTGTATGACTTTTGCAATGCCCAACATGACAACTCGACTTGTTCTCAGTCGTGATTTGTCTCGCCCTCTTTGACATGAATTTCCAAAATTAGAGCGGGACAAATAACTCTCGGCGGTAAAAATCATTGGAGAATATGCGAGATATTGATTTTCATATCCTTGCAGTATGGCAGTAGAAAACTGGAAAAAATAGCTGGCAATCTGCTCACCTGACTCCGGCAAAGATACTTACCTAAGTAGCAGCTGTGTGCTGCCGGAGGAAAACTTCAAAAGTTTTCGAGAGGCGCATTTGCACCACCACCACTCCCTACCACAACAACCAACATTCACTACAATGTAATTCCCACCTCAATATTGAATGAGTGTCGATACTGATGTTTAATGCACAGGTTTGTCTTGAGACGCGCCGCCTTCAGGGCAATTGCCGCAAAGCCTTCCAATACCCTCCTATCCCAGCAACGATCCATCATCACTGCTGCCCGTCCGGCTTTGGTTTCGAGACAACAATGGACTGCTACATCTTTCCAGAGGCGCTTTGCCAGTGAAGAGATAAAGCCTACGGATTCGGAAGAGGTTGTTCAGGCAGAAGCTTCCGAGGCCGCCCCGGAGGTCGAGACTGCGACAGAGGCTACATCAGAGGTTTCTGGCCAGAACTCGGCTGCAACTCAATTCGGTTCCAACGAACAAAGTACGTTTATACGAGTGTCTTGATGCCCTTACTTGCTCAAAATAGGGTTGGCTAATACATGTCTTCCGCAGGATATGACACTGCTGAAGTTCAGGGAAATGTTATTTACTGTGGCAACCTTTTCTTCGAGGTGACCGAAGACGCTCTGCAACGTCTCTTCAGCGAACACGGTGAGATCAAGAAGGTCAAAATCATCTACGATCATCGAGGACTCAGCAAAGGGTAAGATTGGCAACTACGATAGTCGCATATACCGCAAACGCTCATGCATACAGATTCGGCTACGTTGAATTCACCAATCCTGGAGATGCTGCAAAGGCCGTAGACGCTCTGAATCAACAGCCGTTCCAAGGCCGTCGCATTGTCGTCCAACCTCACCGACCTAGAGAAAAGCTCAACAGCCCTCGGCAATTCGGCAATGAGGCCCGAGTCAACAACCCATCCAAAACATTGTTTATAGGCAACATGTCCTTCGACATGTCTGACAAAGACCTCAACGACTTGTTCCGCGATATCAAGAACGTCATTGACGTAAGAGTTGCCATCGACAGGCGAACTGGTCAGCCACGAGGCTTCGCCCACTGCGATCTCCTTGATATTGAAAGCGCTACCAAGGCAAAGGAGATTTTATCTAACAAGGAGGTTCACGGACGCCAGTTGAGAGTCGATTTCAGTCAGTCAGTCACAAACAGATCTCAACGCGATGGTCCACCAAGAGAGCGCCGCAATTAGGACAACTAAAGACGGATAACTCGGAAATGAGGATGGATGAGGATAGGAAGCAAGAGGCCGTTGTTCTTGTAGGACATGATGGCAGTCGCGGATACGGGTCTTTGCACAAAGAGGGATCGGAATCGTTTTCATACTTCCGGCTTGTCGTAGCTAGGGGTAGGGCGTTTTTTCAGATTGCAAGTTCGGGTTGGCTGTGCTTGTAATTCTTCACATGCGGAAAATAGTTTGGGAATGTGTGAATATACAGGATCTGTCTGAAACTCTCTGCTCCACCGAATTGGGACATGTTCGGAAGTTGTAGGCTACGATAGAGAACGTTTTTCGTCGAAAAGATGAAATAGTTCGAGTTGACTGGGATTCTTCTTGCTCGTGTCTTTTTCCACGCGTGGATTTGCAGTGGCGGAGGCCGGAGATATGATGTGTTAGACCGAGGTCTTCGAGCTGTCGGCATTACAAACACTCGACATTTGAATTCCCACAACTTGCCATTAATTGTACGCCTCAATTACACACCTGTCCTTCTCGTTCATAATCGACAAGAACAGTGGAAGGCTATAGAAACATCTCAATCCCAAAAATCCGAGCAGTGTTCTCCTACAACCATCCCGCCGCCACCACTTCCGCATCCTCTCCACATCTTTCTGGTTTCCACCATAGCAGCTATAGTCACACGTTCATACGACCATGTCTTTCCTGGGAGGAGCCGAGTGCTCGACGGGTGCAAACCCGTTGAGCCAATTTGCAAAGGTCGGACAGCAAGACACCTCGTTACAGAGGGATAGGCTTGTAGGGAGGGGTCCTGGTGTGCAAGAGGGAATGAGAAGTCAGGTACAGGGTGGAGGCGAGGGTGTAAGTTGTTCCTGTTGGTTTCTGATATTTCATTTTCAAGCTCTCGAGCTCACTGCAACGACAACTGATATCGAGCATGTGTTCTGATTGGATTACAGATGATGGACGACTTTCTTCAACAGCCTGCACAGCTTCCACAAGGCCCTGCCTCGCCATGGGCCATGGACAACATGCGACATGAGATACATCAGATGTCCAACCAGAATGGGTCAGGAGCTTGGGCTGGAGAATTTGATCCTGGTATGCAACATGGCGTTTCCTCTGGGACAAAGAGTCCAGCATTCAGCACGGCCGAGTTCGCGAGATTTCAACAAGGTCCTCAAATACATCGCGAAGCTAGCCCGATGATGGCTCAGCAAAATAGCATGTCTGGATATCAGTCACCTATGGGTATGCAGGCTGGTGGCATGGGAATGCGTATTGGAGGTATGGGCATGATGGGCATGCAGCGTAACTTCTCTCCTATGCAACAGCAGTATCAAGGAGCGCCCATACAGCAAGAAGGAAAAGGCAAGGGACGGATGATTGAGCTGGACGAGAAGGATTGGGAAGCGCAATTTGCATTATTAGAGCAGACCAGTCTGGACGCAGAGGCAAATGCCGCCATTGAGAGGGAACTCAATGACATAGACAGGTCAGTGGATCCCGCAGAAGGTCAACTTTTGTCCGAGACCGATGAGTTTGGTGATTTCGAAAGTATTTGGAAGGGAATACAGGCTGAGACTGCAGCGGCTAGATCCCTTGTTGAGGACGACGACTACATGCACGGAATGAACCTTGGCGACATGGACGACTGGAAGGATTTCGATGGATTGAACGCGCATTCTCGGGAACCGACTTTGGGGGAGTATCTTTTCGAGCAACACAATCCATTCACGGAAACTGGAAATGCGTATGAGGAAGGTCTCCGGATTATGGACTCAGGAGGCAACCTTTCTCTAGCTGCTCTGGCATTCGAAGCCGCTGTACAGAAGGACCCGACGCATGTACAAGCCTGGGTTCGTCTAGGGTCCGCCCAAGCACAAAATGAAAAAGAGACGCCAGCCATTCGAGCCCTGGAAGAAGCCATCAAACTTGACCCGAACAATTTAGAAGCACTGATGGGCCTCGCAGTTTCATACACAAATGAATCGTACGAATCAACAGCCTACCGAACTCTAGAACGCTGGCTGGCAACCAAATATCCTTCCCTCATCACCGAGCCCCTGGACGTTCCCAAAGAAATTGGAATCACGTCTCGATCCGAACTTCACGAGAAAGTAACCAACCTTTTCATTCGCGCTGCACAATTGAGCCCGTCCGGCGAAACCATGGACCCAGATGTGCAAGTTGGCCTTGGCGTTCTCTTCTACTCAGCCGATGAATTCGACAAGGCTGTGGATTGCTTTGAGGCCGCCCTTGCGAGCACGGAAAATGGCGTCGCCAACAACGAGCAAAACCTCCACCTGCTATGGAACCGCCTAGGCGCCACCCTCGCCAACTCGGGCCGCTCGGAAGAAGCCATCCAAGCCTACGAGCGGGCTTTAGAGCTCCGTCCCAACTTCGTCCGCGCCCGGTACAACCTGGGAGTCAGCTGCATCAACATCGGCGTCGGCGAACAAGCCGCCGGCCATCTCCTCGGCGCCCTGGCAATGCACAAAGTCGTCGAGAACGAAGCCCGAGAAAAAGCCAAAGAAATCGCCGAGATAGCCGCGGGTCCCGGCGGCACCGTCACCGACGCGGACGTCGACAGGATGCTGACGCAGAACCAGTCCACGAACTTGTACGACACGCTGAGACGCGTCTTCACGAATCTGGGACGCAGGGATCTGACGGATCTCGTGGGACCCGGTATGGACGTCGAGCGGTTTCGCGGGGAATTCGATTTTTGATGGCTGGGAGAGGGATGTGAGGGGGTTTGAGGAGAGGAGTGAACGGTGGTACGCTTATCCCTGTTCTCAGGTGGGCGTTGGGAAGATGGAGTGTCTGTAGATGATGAAAACTGGATGAGACCATGTGGGATGTAATCATGATTTAGCATAGGCATGTAGGCAGGTTCTGGAGTCGTCGCATCAAAGCGGGAAGTTTTTTGTGGGAAAAGTCGCATAGGATTATATATACAAAGTTTTTGCGCGATCAAGTGCTGGATTTGTCGCAGATTCAGTCTTGTATTTCGTCTGTCCGCCTGCTGGCCCCTTTTAAGTTGCTTTACTCTGCTCCCTCCTGTTATCTAGCTTTTATCTAGCCTTCCAGCTCCCAGCGCGAGATCACGGAAGCCCGAAGTAATTCTAGTTTCTCCTCTGTATCAATGGTCCCCACTGGTCCTCCACCCCTGGCGCGCGATCTTGACATTTCACTAGCCACCTTGGTTCCAGGCAGGAAACGTGGCGAAAGCTGATCGTGGAGGTTAGTGGTGGAAGTGGGTCAATGTTGGATCATTGCTGGTCAACCATGCGAGTGAAGAGCCATTGCCAGTCAAGCCCTTGATTTGGAGCAGCGATTCTGACAGTGCTATCTCCGAACTTTTCTATTCTGCCGGAAAATGATCGTTGTTGATCTCGAGGCGGAGTTTACTCCCGGGAGACATTGGCCGAATGCTGAGGCTTTGCCTCTCTTTGTCGGAATCTTCATGGGTCTCTCGTAGCCTGATCCATCTCCTTTTGCTTATGCCCGCTCGCTCGCCTGACCTTTCAGCTCCTGACCTTGATATACGTATCCAGTCCCGAATCGAACTTGGCACACCTCACAGGCATCTCCACCGTATAAAACGGGTTCTTCATTACAAAATCGGCGTATAGTTCGTAGACCCTCTTGATCACGGTATCCACATTCGGCTGTGCCGGTTCCGTGAGCAGCAAGAATTTCGTCCCGGTGAGTGTTTGAAAACAGGTCAATCGGAAATGCGAAGATTCGAGAACCTCGAGACCCGTGGCTTTGACGGGGAAGTTTTGGGAGGCCGGAGTTTGAGACGTGGATGGAGGGAGATTGTTGGAAGGGTGCAGACTGTGAGGGATCAGGGACGCGGTTATGGCGTGGACGCCGTGGAAGGTTCCGGCGAGAATGAGGAGGTCGTTCGAGGAGAGAGTGTTGAGGCCTGGATGGAATGTACGGTTGTAGACGAGGCCGCCGGCTTTGTTTATGATTAGCAGGGCGAAGACCACCCTGGAAGATGTTAGCGGAATGGTACATGGTGATATGGAGTAGCTGATTTTACATCGTAGCCCTTGCCCGAAGTCAAAAGGCAGATAATGGAGGATATGGATCTTGGAGCAGCGCTCGATAAATCTGAGGTTTCTTGTACTTCGTATCAGAACGTCTTGGCTTCCGCAATGGATTGGGTAGGGCGAATGCTGGTGTCGGTGTTGAAAAAGTGGTATTCGTTACAAGCTAGTCAGGCGAGTCAGGATCACCTAGCTAGTACCGTTCACGTGGTGATAAGCTAGTGCACATTACTCGTACTGGTGACTGCTCCCATACCATTCGAGCCTTGGACAACACAGCTTTGTCTTCACCCATCCGCCCCGAATATAAGTCCCATTCCCCTCCCACAAATGCCTCGTTCGGAGTCTTCGACACACTCAAACTGATACCACCCCTCCGAGTCCACCAACATGGCGGATCAGTCCATCATCCGCGTTACAAGAGAAGTTTATGAGATGAGAAGGAATGGCGACCTCTCCATAGCTGCTGAATGCCGAGAGACAAACTTGAGACATATTCGTGCCTTGATTGTAGGGCCTCCAGACACTCCCTATGAGTTCGGTTTCTTCGAGTTCTTCCTGAAGTTTGGCAAAGACTATCCGACCAAGGCACCCTCGGTCAACGCAATTACCACAAACGGTGGTCGGACACGGTTTAACCCAAACATCTACGCCGGTGGAAAGGTCTGCTTATCTATTCTTGGAACCTGGAGAGGAGAACGAGGCGAGGAGTGGTCTTCTGCTCAAGGCTTGGAGTCGATATTGATCTCAATACAGAGTCTCATGTCTGGAAATCCCTACGAGAACGAGCCAGGCTTCGAGCAACAGAAATCAGACGATGACAAGAAGAATGCAAAGCTCTATGCCGACAAGATCAGGCACGAATCGCTCCGTATATCTGTTATCGAACGCATGGAAGAGTACTTGGAGATGAACAAGGGCGTCACAAAGATGGTTTCATCAGACCAATCGGCATCGTCTGACGACTCCTCTTACGATCTCGACGGCGATGTTTTCGAGCCATTCAAGGACAAATGCAAGTTAAGATTCCTCTGGTATTACGACTCGTACCAAGAGACCGTGGCGAGGGAGGCAGAAAAGTATTTGGACGGTACAAAATTCGAACGAATGCCGTTCGAGGGTCACGGAAACCAGATGGACGGCACATTCCAGTATCTCGAGCTCCAGCAACGCTTGACAGCCATAAAGGAGAAAATGGACGAAGAGATCAAGGGCTGGGCAGAAGAGGGACTACGCGCTGTTCAGCGTGAGGCAGGGATAGCGGCCAAGGTCAAGCGACAGTATGAACAATCAGTACAGCATTTTGCTAGCCAAGGCGACCTAGCTCTAGACATCGAGCTGGTGGACAACAATCCATTTGTTTGGCGTATGACGCTTGTGGGACGGCATCTAACAAACCTCGATGGCGGTATCATCAGCATTCAGATGTGCATCAGTCCACGATTTCCATTAGAACAGCCTCGCGTCAAGGTGGAGACACCGCTCTTCCACCACCGCATCTCTAGCACTGGGCAACTGTGTTATTTACATAATGGATCGGAAGATCTCGCCGCTCATGTACAAGCTATCATTAACGCCATCGAAGATGATGATCCAGGCTACGATCCACGCACCACGGTCAATCCTGAGGCGTCAAGACTTCTCTGGGGCTCAGAAACCGACAAGAAGAACTACAACCGCCGTTTGAGGCGGAGTGTGCAGGACAGCATGGAGTAAGTCGATCTATCCCCGAAAGTTACTATCTTCGGTTTATTGCGTTCACTTTGGCATTGTTGCCGATTGATCTTGGGCGGTTCGACAGCGACAGGGAAAGCTGCCACAGATTCATCAAAATCCCTGAGGACCTCCTGAAAGACACGGATTGATGGCCCTATTGAGCTGGATTGCGCTTCTAGAAACTTTGCTAACGTGAGCCTAGATACTGTTGATACACCACCTGCTCTTCTTTGATAATATCGTTTGGCTGACATTTGCTTCCTCAGTACTGGGCGATCGCGAAAAAGCTACGGTGATCACGGAACTGAAGCCAGTAAAACAATATCGGGAGGTCCTCGACGTCCACCCACCCATTTCCATTCTAGCAGACTCGGATCACTACCTCGGCGTTGATTATCAGGGGATTGAGTTACTTCAATTCGGCGAAGGATGGTGTGCATACGAGCGCGGCAGATACCCCCGTCATTTTCTTTCGACTGATCATTTTGAAATTGTAAGGGCATTGGGGTCCGATAGCGTGGCGTTTGGCAATGGCGAAAAGGAATCAGTCTCGTGGCGTTCAAGGGAGTAATATGTATCGTGGGTGATGGGGGAGCGTCAGCGCCACTAGCTAAATGCGCGTTTGAAATAACATGCTTTTGACTGCAAGAGTAATATCGGCATGTATCTTTCCTGCTCATCCGATATTGATGTGGTGTCTTCACTGTTGAAGTCTCATGATACCGATTCGGTGTTAAGCCTATTTATTTTTGGATCTTGAAAAGTTGCACTCTACTCTCTGGTAATTCATCAGTTCCAGCTTCGACTCGCAGGAATAGATGCTCTTTGATCATCGACCGAAGAGGATTACTAGCACAGCTAATACTATACTTCACGTCCTTTTCTCATAAAGAGACAGGCGCCTTTTCACATCCGGATCAATATCGTATTCCCACGCAGTTGAGAACCCTGAATCCGCACTCGAAAGATCAGACTGCAAGGACACCAGTATATAGAATTCCTGATGAACCGTCAAATCTTGGGCCCCTCTCTCAACTCCCCTGCCCTGCCACCAACTTCCCCACCCTCTCCAATCCCTCCCTTGCATTCCTGGTGCCATCTTCGAACCCAACGGCCTTTGCCAGACTCTCCGCTTCTCTGTAATATTTAGTCGCCGTCGCCAAATCCCCAGCCATCTCCGCGAATTCACCGAGATTGTGCGTCGCCGCGGCGCAGCCGATGTCGCATTCCTCGGTTCGGTCGGGCGGTTTGATGGATTGGGAGAGGTGGAGGGCGTTTTTCGCCCAGAGGGTCGCTTGGGCTCTGTAGTCTGCTGGGGAGGGCATTGGTTCGCGGGGTTGGGTTGAGGCGGGTGGTTTCGGTTTGAGGAGGGATTTGGCGTCCGTTCTTGAGCGTTCCGGGGTGGGGTTTGTGAAGGATGGGGGTGGACGTTGTTGGGCTATTGATGTGGCGAGGTTGTTCATTAGGATTACGCTGTGGCATGATTTTGGAGGGCAGAGGGAGAGGGCGTTGAGGAAGAGAGGGGCGGAGAGGTGGTGTTTGTCTTTGCTATCGTAGAGGTGGCCGAGTGCTGCAAAAAGGAGATGAGTATATTGATAATCGCTACTTTGAGGTGCGGACATACCCTCGAATGAGGCTCCCATCTCCTCGTCCGTTTTCCAGTCGCCTTCTCCTTCCTTTACGCCCTCTTTCTCTCGCCGTCTCTTTTCTTTCAGCATTGTCTCTACTGCTGTTACCAAAGCTGCTTCTGCCGCCTCTTGATCATCCACGTACGGGAGACTATACAGCTCGCCTAACTTGACGCCCATGGCCGCAGCCTGTCCCAAGACCCTCGTCCTCTTCCCGTCTGTCATATGTATGCCTCCCAGCTTTTCCACCCACGCATAACAATCTCTCCTCACGATCTCCAAAACTTCGATCGCCTTATTGTAATTATGATACCTCTCAAACAGTGATGCCAATTGCACCTTGATACCCAGCACCTCTTTCGAGAACGGATCCATGCCGATTTCTTCGACCTTCCGCAACGCTTCTTTGTAAAATTTCAAGGCCTTTTGGGGATCCGGGTTGTGCAGATCCCAGTACAAAGCTTTGCGCATTGGTTTTGCAACCTCCTCTGGAAATGCGTGGAATGCGCCGATGAAATAGGAGTGGTACACTTGGTTGACGTATATGAGTAGTAGAATGCCCCCAGCGACGCTGTCTCGATTGTCAGGGCCAGCATTTGGGAATTTCGTGTAGATGGATCTACCTGGAGACTGCGAGAGCTGATTGCCATGGGTGGTCTCGAAATGCCTCGGTCAATAATTCGAAATAGGTCTTCTTCTTTCGACCGGCGTATCCAGTATTGTGCCGTATGGAAGATGAAGGTTTGAGGGATTGAGGTTTGGATCGGAGGATTTGTTGTACTTCGTGGCGACATTGAGGTCGGGCAAGGCATCGAAAGCTTCGAGGAGCAGCTCTGGGTACTGCCTTGCTGAACATGATGGATGGTCGCGCGGTATATGAAGAAGTTCTAGATGCAGAATCATATGGTGATATGTACGAGTCATGTAGCAGACGGTATCGATTGGCGTATACGGTATGTTACATCAGCATCAGCCTTGTATCGTTTTCGGACGAGAGGCCACCTTTCAGTAAATGTTTGTGCACAGTATATAGCTGGCTAATAGCTCAAACCCCTCCTTACAATCTTTGACCCCTCTCTGTCTCACCAACAACTCCAACAATGGTGTCTTCCTCGGTTCTGGCCGTCTCGGCTGCTTCTCTTCTCTTCTCACTCCCGGTCAGTGCGGGTCTCTACGCTAAGAACTCGGCCGTCTTGCAGGTCACGGCAAAAACTTATGACAATCTCATCTCAAAGTCCAATCACACTTCGGTGAGTAACAATCTTCCAAGGAGAGCTTATACATACTAACAGCACACAGATTGTCGAGTAAGTTCTCGAGTCCACCCATGACCCAAGTTTAAACCCCCTCTTACCCGCTCGGACAGATTCTATGCTCCCTGGTGTGCCCATTGCCAGAACCTCAAGCCTGCGTACGAGAAAGCAGCCAAGAACCTCGCCGGTCTCGCCAAAGTTGCTGCCGTAGACTGTGATGATGCTGCAAACCAGCCTTTGTGCGGACGCATGGGCGTGAAGGGCTTCCCAACACTCAAGATTGTTCGACCAAGCAGCAAATCAGGCAGACCGGTAGTAGAGGACTACCAAGGCGCCAGAGCTGCAAAGGCAATTGTCGATGCCGTCGTTGAAAAAATCCCGAATCATGTCAAGAAAGTGGACGACAAGGGACTCGACTCGTGGCTCAGCACAGGAAATGAGACCGCAAAGGCGATTCTGTTCACTGAAAAAGGCACAACCAGCGCACTCCTTCGCGCATTAGCGATCGAGTATCTAGGCAGCGTGTCTTTCGCACAGATTCGCAATAAGGAGAAGAATGCCGTCGAGACCTTTGGAATCACAAAGTTCCCAACGCTGGTTGTCTTACCCGGCGGCGACAAGGAGGGCATCGTTTATGAAGGAGAAATGAAGAAGGACGCCATGGTTGCCTTTGTCGGAGAAGCAGCAGGCGCAAGTCCGAACCCCGATCCGGCGCCCACTCAGCCAAAGAAGGCCGCGAAAGCAAAGGATGCACCCAAAAGCAAGAAAGAGCCAAAGAAGGACTCTAAGGATGGTGAGTGCCCCATGGGTCATAACACAAAGAGCAGAAAAGACTCTGCAACTATGAAGATGGAAAGCTCATCGCTCAAATTAGAAGACATCAACGAATCCGCTGAGAAGGTCGACTCGCCTCCGAAAGCCAAGGTCGAGGATGGGCCACCAACGCTCCAAATGTTGGACAAGGCAGAGGCTCTTCAGAAGGAATGCCTCGCACCCAAAAGCCACATCTGCATTCTCGCCCTTCTTCCAACAAAGGAAAACAAGGATGATCTCTTGCCGAACGAAGCAACACAGGCTCTTACCTCGCTGGCCGAAGTGCAACAAAAACATGCTCGACGAAAGGCCATCTTCCCATTCTACTCCGTCTCAGCCGAAAATGAGCTCGGTCAGAAGGTTCGCGAGACTCTCAAGCTCAAATCAGCGAATGAGATCGATATCATCGCTGTCAACTCGAAGCGATCATGGTATCGTCGATTCCCTGGTCCCAGCTTCACGCGCAATGATGTGGAGGCTTGGGTTGATGCTATCCGCATGAACGATGGACCAAGAGAGACGCTCCCAGATTCACTGATTGTGGACATTGAGACACCAGCCGCCGAGCCAGTCAAAGCTGCCGAGCCATCAGAGGCTGCCGAACCAGTCAAGGCTGCTGAGCCTCCAGAGGCTGAGCCTGTTGCCGAACCAGTCAAGGCTGCCGAGCCATCAGAGGCAGAGCCACCAGAGCCTGAACCTGTCGCCGAATCATGCAAGGCTGCCGAGTCATCAGAGGAGGAGGAGCCGCAGTGCCGGCCACCGGTTACGCCACCCAAAGAGGAGGCACCACACGATGAGTTATAAGTATGGAAGAAGAGCAATACGAATTGTACTGACAGATTTGCATTGGTTTGATTGGCGTGCTTGGAGCGGAAATTGTCTAGGGCAGCGAGAGTTCTGAAATTCATGTTCCAACAATGTAACAATGGTTTTCTTTTCATGCGTTCTGATTCGCTTATGACAGTGGACCATTCGAGCTCGGCCCATTGCCGCATTCGGAATGTCTAACCAACAATGGCGATTTCAGCCTCGTAGATTGAGCTTGCCAGGGCCTGAGAAAGACAACCTCCGCTCTCTCATGCTTCATTCACATTTGCCAGACAGAACAACGACACATGCTGACAATGCTCACTCACTTACAACATCATTCATCTAACAGTCCTTTGCAGGTCCTCTGCATCCTCTCCATCCGTACACATCATTTTCTATAGAGACACCCGCTCTCTATCTTCAACATTCGTAATGTAGCTTTTCAAAAAGCTCAACCACTGATCAAGTCTACTTCCGACAACTCTGTCACGATAACACCATTGAAGCATACAAGCCAATCACTCACCACTCAAGCCTAATCGTCATCAGGTTCTCGCAGCAGCGCCACCCCTTACAAAGACTATCGTGCTCTGCCTCCGCTAAAATCTCACTACGTACGCCACTGAACATGTGCATAACCCACCTCGCCCACTTCCTCCTGTGCAACCACCAAACACCCTACCCAAACCTCTCTCCGCCGGGAGGGTCGCCACTGGGTTCAGGGGAAGGTCGAGAACCCTGCCGCATCCTCCTCTTGACGGGTTACTGCTTCGCGCGTAGGACCGAGATCGAGGAATTTCCGAACACATTCTGTCCCGCTTGCGAAAGTAGTATGGGAAATGATAGTAGAGGAAGTGCGATGGGGATGAGTGAGTTGGAGAGGGAGAGGGTTGATAGTTTGTGGGCGAGGGGAGTGGAGGAGAGGAGGAGGGCGAGGAGGAGGGAGAGGGAGCAGGGGAGGGTGAGAGAGTGGATGGGTTATGGAGATGGAGATGGTGGTGAAGAGCAGGGCGATGTGATGTATGATGCCGATGCTGATGCTGATGCCGATGAAAGGGAGATTAGTGGAGAAGGGTTTGTTGAGGCGGAGTATCGAGGTGGTCGTGGCCGTGCAAGGAGAAGGAGAGTAGATAGGGGGGAGCTTGGGGAGTGGGAGGTTATCGAACGGGGAGAGGTCGAGGGGTATGAAGAGTTTGTGAGGGTTGGAGGAGGCGATGGTACCGAGCGCGGTGGGAACGATTGCGGAACGGGTTGTTCAGGGGCGGTACAAGAGGTGGGTAGTGCTGAACAAGCGAATGGAGACGAGGTGAATGATGTACAAGCAAATGGAGAGGATGTGGATGACGCGCAAGATGTTGACGAAGAGACCGGGCAAAAGAGCAGAGAACTGGGATCGCGGAGAGTGAGGTGGCTTCGCGGTGTCGATGGTGAGGTCTCTGCTGTTAGGGAGTTCGGAATCTCAGATCGGCCTGTATTGATCGGGTTGGCTGAGGATGATAGTTGGGCGCGTGTCAAGCACGTTTCCTAGAGCTCACTGATGCGGCTGAATATTCCTTGCAAGGGCTTTCCGTTATCTGTGTTATGGTGAGGCTGTCTCTGAATCTTCCAGGGTGTTTGTGTATAGCTAGATTTGGAATGCTGACAGCTGTAGGAGCGGTAGTTGTTTGGGGATGACGACTATCGTTCTCGACGTCGGCGGAGTGTGTTGCGAAGAGATGGAAAGGGAAAGTTGGAAGTGCGTTTGCATGGTGGAAAGCTAAATTACAGGTATGCAAAGAATTGCAGGTAGGCAAAGAATTGCCGAAAAACTCCTTAGGCTCAAGACAGTGCCTTGTAGGTAGGTATCCACAGGCTATCAGTGTGGGTTATAAGCGGCCGCACTTTTGACCTAGTCCACACTCCGAGTACTATTAACTTCTCGTATCATTCTTTCTATAACGCCGTATACGCCGGAGCAACAAACAATTAAAAGCGATAAAATTGAAGGAATAATCCTAATTTCTTGTAAGGATTCATTCTCTGCAAGCTCGGATCCGAGTTGAGGTTGGAATCGTGAGAATCCACCGCCTATTAGCCACACCGATAGCACGGGTTCCCATCTCTTTGCACCGAGCACATCTTGCAGCCTGCGCACAAATCGTTATCCTCAGATCACTACTCAGCGATACAGGTAGGCTGTGCAGCTCTGCCAGATGTAATGACCTCGCTTTCGCTGGAGGACAGGGAGTGAAAACGAGCCAGGAATATTGGTAGACCAGGTAGTTTTCTGCAAGTAGTGGAAGCCGATCCACATAAGTCCAGTCGCCGTCTAGAACGATATCCAGGTCTGACGCTTTCCCGATTTTCTTTCTGTTGATATCGGGAAGAAAAACCTCCCAAAATCACTCAATATATCAAAATCATGTCGCGCACCTCAAATGTTTTCAGCTTGCATTCTGGGACTCTGAACCTGTGGCTCTCGCCCGCTGGACAGAAGAAAAACTTGATCACAGTAGCCTGGTTGGGACCGCACCAGACGTAAACGCTGAGAGGTTTGTCGTATACACGGAGCATGAATTGAGATTGTTTGACCGCTTGTTTACAGATTAGATACGTAGGGAGTAGTAGGAACGAGGAGGGTACCGGAGGTCAACATACTCATGGTAGCACCGCTCGGACACCAATACACCGGGCCTGTTGGAAAACAGAGTGGGCCTGTCCTCCAGTCCTTCATTCCTGGCAACCATCCAACATGAGGTATGCATTCGGCTTGGACAAGGATTGGAATAGTAAGAACCGTGAAGACAAAAGTGAGTGGTGTAGAGAAGCGCATGATTGAACTTTCAGGTAGCGCACGTTTGCCAAGGAGATTTTGGGTGTTATGAAGAGGATCGAGGCTAGAGACCGTCAGGTAATACACCGCAATGGGAATTTGTTCGGTAGGATATCTATCAGGAATTCAGTGCGAGGGATCGACAAGGTCTTCGTCTCCTCAGGAAAGAGAATGACAACAGGGAAAGAGGATATCCACACCAATCAAAAGAAATCTAGATCGAGTAAAGAAATACATGGGAAGAAGACTTGCGCAGGGACTAAGACAGGGATTAAGGTAACCTTCCATTGGCCGATTGCCGTGGTAGAGCAAAAATGAGCAGGGAATAACAGTGCCGTAGTGTACAGTAGACCGGATTGTTCACCGCCAGAAGTGGAAGCCGGTAAACAATGATGATGATGATGGAAACATTCAGTTTTTATACCATAAACATAACACTCAAAGTGGTACGGCATGGCTATGTACCGTGGGTCGCCTATCAATACCTAATTGCAGAAGCCCAACTCTCTGTGATAAGAAAAGCCTTTCGTAAGTCCTCCGAGACCGATCGCGTCCCGTCCATGGACCGACGCCGTTATACTATTCCTCCCTGCTTACTACCCGCATCGTCCATACCGTGTTCAGTACAAGTCAATCTATTGTCCTGAAATGCCCATCTTCTGTTCGTTGTGACGTCGAGAAAAACCCGGTACCGAAGGATTTGTACGATCATTACAAGATGCTTGGGTTCCACTCTTATCTAATCCTTACTCCACAAACACCTGATTAAGAACTCCCAACTACCAAAACCGCTTAGCTCTTCACAATCATTTCATACATGGATTGCGATATCCTTCAACGCCGGTAACTCCCAAATGCCCATGAAGCCCCTCTGGGTAGTGGATAATCCGAGAAAGGGATTTGTTACCAAAGCTTACCGTGATAGTTAAATTTCGGGGTTCTGGGCGGAGGGTAGCTTGGAATTGTTCGATTTCTTTCTCACAGACTGAATAATTTTACAGTGAATAGGGAGAGTATGAAACCTACTAACAGTAATATCCCGACTAAGAAGACATACGTGACCTGCTAAGTAGCAGCGGCTGGCTCATTGCATGCGAATATCTGGCGTAGAAGGTCTCTTCCCGTATTACCGCCCGGGCAAGAGTCCACGTGGCAAGAAAGGCGAGGATCAGTTTCATTGTGACGATGAGGTAATCTTACATCGCTTTAGGGACAGTGTGGACAAAATCGGCTTGCGGTAGATTGTAGCACAGCGAGGCATACGCGTGAATATCCCAGCATCGGTCCTAGCCCTTTTGTCCTCAACGCCCCTAAAACGATGGCTGAGATTTCAGATATTGTGAGAGGTCAGATGTTGGAAGATTTTAGACATCGTCAGAGTAATAAGACTGCTAGGTGTTATTAGAACTCAGATGCTACAAAACCAGTAAGAAGAAAGAGGTTTTGAGCAATCCATGCATGATCTATGTACTTTTACTATTGGTGTTGAGGGGTTCGTATCGTCTCGTTTCACCATGCCAACATAGGCTACTGTATATTATGAGAGGTGACTGATCCGCTCAACGACTCGTTACCCTGGTACATACATACTCTGCATCGGCTGATGTCTCTCGCTTCCGAGGATTTTCGATCTGGATGTTCGTAACGTCATCGATCTCAGTCCAAAGAACGCAGATTCAACGCTGTTTGGAGGGTGCAGGCATATGGTGAAAACGACGGTAGGACGAGCGAGTGACGAAGACACGATTATCATTTGCTAACAATGAACAGTGGAGGCGGTCCATGCGTCTGCGAAAGCCGCATTCCGAGTTCAAGAATCCAACGCAAATAGTGTAGCCATAGAGCTGAGATGATCAACAAACACACCAACGACCGCGCTAGAAGATCGGATCCCCTACACAATGATCGGTTTTCCAATCCAATACTGGGAAAACCCCATAGTGCTTGGATCTCCCATTGCTAGCCTTCCTTGCGCAGTCTACATAGGCGTGGAAATCGTGAGGGTAACACTAGTTCACCAGTCAAATCGCTGGTCAGAAAAAACGTGAAAGAGATTTGCAGAGCTTACATTACGGCCGTCGAAACAATCCTTTTCCCCGCAGCAACCCGTGGTGTATTCTGTCGTTTCCCACCAGGACTCATATCTGTTTCCTGGGTTGTGGATGACTTCTACTTTTTGACAGATATGTTGTCTGTCCTTCACTGGGCCTCGGCAGAGTATCCAACCTGAGCTAGAGAATACGTTAGCGAAGGAGCATTCATGCCTCGTTGTTGCGAACCTTGAGCCCGCGAGGGTTGCTACAGCTAGAAGGAGGGAGGAGAAGTGCATCCTAGGTGAATATTGGATGAAATGTCGAAGATGATGGAGGGGATGGAGAAAATACGGTGGAAAGGGAAAGGGAGGCAGTACAGTAATTATAGGCGTTGATAGTTTGGGTGGGTAGCTTGTGAGGCGCTTAACCTTTCACATGAATGGAGCATGGGAATATATTAAAGTGAGGGGATCATCATGGCAAGTAATGCTTCGCTGAAATCACCGGATGTCTACTTATATATATAGATTGACAGGTTGCGGGTCACATTGTCAGTAACTAGCACGGACTCATGCTACAGTATACGGCTAGATGACTGTTCGTCCGTCGATTCGTCGCAGTGAAGAAGCCGTACATTCTACGGTAAGTCTTGGTTGGCGTTCAATGAGGAAATGGATGCGCGTATGGAAAGATAAGGGGAGATGGAGTGACGATGATCGCGAGAACTGACAAAGTCAAAATTCTGATCTCTCTGCGGCGCACGGATCACGTCAAAAATTGTACCTGAAAATCCCCTTGTTGTGCCAGGCACGTGGTTGATAAATAAAGAGGCAGTATCCAAGCTTCAAGCCTCTCCCCACCAAAATCAGGAATCAGTATAAACACCCGTGGCCGTGCAAACCATGCACACACGGTACAACGCATATAGCTTCGTACGGCGGGTACCCCGTAAAAACACCCGGGCTGCGCTAAATAGGGGCGATACCGTCGTATATCTGTCGTAAAGTTAGTGCTTTTACTACTATAATAAGCTAAATCTTAGACTTACCTTAGATACGGCTTACTATTAGCTTATAAACCGTACTACCTTTATTACTAGATTAATCTATTATATATACTACTAAGCTAAGGTAAGAGAATAGATATATTACTAGGGTAATAAAATATAACCGTTCTACTATAGAGATAGCTTTCTAGCCTTAATCTTATAATACTTTATACTATAGTATTAAGTTTTTTTTACGCTAACCGTATTAAAATAATATATAAACTTAAACTATATAGTAATTAACTTAGTTTACTATAGCCGTAGCTATAGTAATACTACGGCTATACTATTAGCCGCTAATATATATATATATATACTAGAAGCTTTATACTAAAATACGCGGTCTAAGGCCCTTATACCTACTTTTTTATACTATTACGTAAAGTCTAGGCCGTACTATATATTATTCGTTACGGTAAGAAGTAATACTTTTATTTAGAGAGGAACTCTAAGTATAAGAAGTCTAACTATAAGGGCTTTAAGAAGGTAAAGACTAAAAGTATAAGAGGGATACTAAAATCGTCTAATAATAGTAAGTACGGTATTACTAGCCTAACTAGTAATATATAATATTATAGTATAGAAGATCCGGATAGAATTAGTATAAACTATATATTACTAGTAATTAGTATCTTATTAAGTATATTTAAAGGCGCCTTAGATAGAGGGTTAGATATCAAAAATCTAAGATTAGCTACCGCTATATCTAATAAATCTCCCTCTATAACTAGTAGTAAGAATAACTATAGGGTAAACCTATATACTATTTTAAGCCCTAATATTAGAGAGAGATAAGTTAATAGTATACTAAAAGCGGCTATTATACGCCTAGTTATACTTACTAAATTAGTAGTAGATTCTACTACTAGTACGGTAGTAATACTACTTAAGGGCGTATAGCTATTATAGGCTTCTAGCTATATATTTAGTAAGGGCGTAATAGTACTATTAGACTAGTCCGTAAAGCGCTATATAAAGATATTAGCTTTATTACTACTAAAAGTACTTCTAATATAGTAACTAAAGTTATAAAAGTATAAGTAAAGAAGCTTCTAGCCCTCTATAATAAGATTACGCTATAGTATAAGTACGGTAGTAAACTATATAGTATTATCTTTAGCGTTAGTAATAAGTAGTAGAGAATTCTTAAATATAAGATTAGCGTAACTACTATAACTATAGTATAGTAACTTATATATAGCCTCTAGTTTAGCTATATTAAACGGTATATCCTCGTAAAGATAAAGCCGCTATAAGTCTTTATAGAGAAGCCGCTATTAGTAGAAGAATTTATAAGCGTATAGTATAGCTACTAGGTTAGAGTTATAATATATTACCTTACTCTTACTATAATACTCCGTTACTAGCTTTATCTCGTTAAAGATAAGGGTTTAAAGTAAGAGTAGTAATTATATAAAGTAGTCTATCTTTAAGTAGAGGAACTTAATTCGGGACTAGTACTTATAAGAGGTATAGTTTATTACTAATTAATACTACTTAGCTACTAAATTAAGGATATAATAGGTAAGGCCTCGTAGCAAATATAGCCTCTTTATTATATCTTTATAGAAGTAAGAGAAGCCGGATACGTAGCGTTAAGACTTAATATTAGTATACTAGCTCTCTACCGGCTATATAGTAAGTAAATATAGAAGGAGAGAATAAGAAAGGCGGTAATATATAGCCTATTACTATAGCTTATCTTTAAGGTAATCGTCCTTAAACTTACCCTATTAAACGTTAGTAAGTAAAAGAAATAGTCTAATAGGATAGTTAGTAAGGAAAATCAAGATATAAGGGCGAGTTTTCTTTATAAGATAGTTTAAGAATTCGTAATTCTTTAAAATCTTATACTTTAGATATTACTACTAGTTAATTACTAGTAACTACGTATAAAGTATAAGGTTATAAAGAATAATCTACTAACTTTAACCTCTCTAATAGAGTTAGGTAACGGTAAAATACGAAAATTACGCGTAGGTTACGCGAAAGTAACGGGATAAAAAACCTAGTTTTATATAGATTAAAGCTAAAATCTAAGTAGTTTAAAGCTTTAAAACCTACCTTTTTCTTATTACTATTATTAATAAAGCTATATACTAGTTATAACTTCTTTATTACCTTACTCTTATCGAGAGTATAATATAGAGCCCTATATAGATACTTTTAAACGGCTAGATACCTCTTATAAGAAAACTTCCGTTAAATAATATCTTTAAAATACTTCTAATATAAAATATACTATAGATTAGGCTAGTTTTAGTTATTTTTAAAGTTCTTAATACTATAAGTCTCTACCTTTAAGTTATTAGTAATTATATACTAAATAAGAAGATCTAGCTACTACTTCTTTAGCTTATTTATTATAAACCTTATAACCTTATCTAGCTAACTTATATAGATAAACTAGGTATAGAGGAGCTATTTACCGTACTAGCTATAAACTATAATAGTAAATAGAAACTACCGGAAGATATTTATATTATATATAGTATCGAGGATAATAATATAAGCGTTTTTAGCTAGAGTTTTAAGATACTTATTCGTTAACTATATAAAGTAATAGGTTTACTTTTACTTTAAAGACTTACTATACTATAAAAAGAACTTAGTATAGTAATAACTCTTACGCTTAAGAAGTAATTATAGAAGCTATAACTACTTATTACTTATAAAGTAGTAGCTACTAAAATAGAGGTCTTTTTAAGCTTTATTCTCTATACCTTAACTAAGATTATATAGATAATTATAAGTAATTTCCTTATAACTACCTCTAGTACTATAAAGTACGACTAACGGAGTATTACCTAGGCTTTTTAATACTAGAGAGTAGTCTAGGCCTACCGAGATAAGATAACCTTAAAGCGCTATATTTATAGCTTTATTAAAGCGTTAGTAATCTAATTTAGCTATCGTATAAGTATAATATCTACCTTTATTACTTTAAGAGGTTTAAAGCCTTATATAGGTAATAGCTTTATAGTTTACTAGCTTATCTTTATTAGTAACCTCCTTTACCTTAAGTATAATATCTATATATATATATATATATAACTCTATTATATAATATATACGGTTTATAGAGAGCTTAGCGGACTTACTAGTTAACCGTATAGCCTATTTCTTATTCTAGTTTACGTATCTTTATTACTAGTATAGCGCCTTAGTAGTTTATAATACTAGATTCTTATAGAGATTTTATATATTACTTATATATAGCTAGTATATCTCAAACTTATTCTTACTTAGAATAATAGACTTCTTAACCTTAAAGATAGCTACCCTTATAGCTATAATATTAATAGGGTTAGGGAGATAATCTATAAGTAATATCTTCTTTACTAACTTTATATACTTACTCTCTTTTTATAGCTTCTCCTACTTCGATTTTAGTACTATTATATATATATATATATATATATATATAATACGCTAACCTCTTTTAAATAATATATAAACTTAAACTATATAGTAATTAACTTAGATTAAGAGTTAGTAGTTTTTAGCTTTTTTTTTTTTATTAAAACTTCGAGACGTAACGGTATAAGTCCTTTAATAAAGCTACCTAAATAAATACTATTATTAGTTATTAACTAGTAATAGTATTTATATACTTAGTAGAAAGAAGTACTCTTATCTAGTTTTAACTTTTCTTCTAAAGTACTAATTTTATTAGGGTATTTTATAATAGTAACCTATATAACGTTACCTTAATCGATTACCGTATACTAAAGATTCCTAAATAGTTATTATATACCTATAGTATATAATACGGCTTTGCCGCAGTAGTTTAACGAAAATTTAGTATTTTAGTAGAAGTAGTAGCGTATAGTATAAATATATATACTAATAATAATAAACTAGAGAATAATAAATAAATAAATAGATACTCGACCGGGAAGCTATAGTATACCTAGACCGTTTCGGTACTTACTATTAGTATAGAGGTAGTAAGAAACTTCTAGTATTATACGCCGTACAAAGCTATATACGTTATACCGTATATATATAGTTTATACGGCTACGGGCGTTTATACTAATTTCTAATACTCTTAGAGACTAAAATAGTTATACCTATATAGAATACGCCGTTATAACGGTGAGAGCGACTACCTCTATAAACTTTAGGATTTACTACGCCTAGACGCCATCGCTATTACGGTAGTAGCTAGTAGGAAAAAAATAATAGTACGTAGATCCGCCGTAATATAGCCGGACTCTAAGAACAGGCTATAAGAGCTAATCGGAGAGTCTAAGGATAAGATATATAAGAAGGTTATATTAGTATAGAGGGATTACTATACTAATATTCTTTCCGCTAGCTTCTATACCTAGTATATTATAATACCGTACAACCTATTAGGGGAAATAAAGGTTAATTATAACCCTAGCTGGGGCCCGTATATCGATACGTCTTTACGTTTCCTCTCTCTACCCTTCGAGTAATTCCCTTTCGGATATCGAGTACTTTCTTCTCCTCTTCTTTCTCTTTCGAATAAGTCTACTTTCTCTATACTTATAGATTATTAGGCGTGGTTTAGTAAGGGAGGTAATAGGGGGGTGCGAATTAACCTTTATTTCCCCTGATAGGTTGTAGTCAATACCGTGTTGACGTCTACGCTTATATAGTATATCCACCCTAAACGCGAATCTCCGCTCCTCAAACCTCCACTTCTCCACGAACCTTTCCAATCCCTTGCTACGCTACAACCCTCTTTGACCCATTCCGACGCTACGAATCTCTACTCTCTTCAATCCTTTGTGGCACTGAGAACCTACATCCACTATCCATCAACCGCAGAGAGAAAAAATGAAAGCCTTAATCCTCGTCTCTCTTCTCCTCGTCGCCAATGCATCCGCCCAAGTTCATCATTATCCTAGGATAGTGGATCGAAGCTGCTGCAAAGTCGACGACCACGGTATAATTATAAGAGGAACGGGATACACGGAATCGTGCTGTCGTTACGCGGGGCATTATATTCCATATCCTGAGCCTGGAGTTGCAAGTCCTACTCCGTAGTTTTGATGACGCAGGCTGACGATACCTACCTGATAGTGCAGGGGTATACCGCCAATTGCAAGTTGCTGTGATAATGGTATGAAAAGGCCGGGTATCCGTCAATGTTATGGTCCGTGCGTGAAAGGCGACAAGTGTTAGTACTACGTACGAGACCGAAGGTGTCAGAGCCTATCTCGTAGACAGTCTGGTGTGGACGGCGAGCTTTTGAATGGCGGTGTCTGGGAATAGTCTGCTACTCTTGATGATCTGGTCATTTCGATCGTGGAGCAGCAAGTGGCTGAGAGCACACGGATTGATCAGTGCCATGGATATAGACAACACAATACAATCTCCAACCTGGGTTGAGCTACAAATGACAAGGCATCGCTGTTGGGACGAACGTGGTTGGGAAGGAACATGTAAGATACGATGTTCAGGGAGGACGTGGGGGAAAATCGGAAATTGGAGGATTCGGAATTATGTCCTTTGGTCGAGCCGGAAGGGCGCCGGGACAGTCGGCAGGCTGCGGGTGAGTCTTGGTTTTGGATGCATTATAGTAATGGGTAGGTATATTGTTATTTCTGGTTGACCAGGTTGTTGTTGAAATGGCAAGGGCGGCGGAAGGCGGAGTACCTGTCTTAATTTGCCTGTCCACCAAGACATATCTTTGCTGGGGTTCGGACTTCAGCGCAACATACTCAACAAATTACAATAAGACCGTAGTGATGATTTCGCCACATCCATCGTTCCGATCAAGCGAAGCGACCATCAGATGCAGTTCTCGCAGAGATTTCCGTGAGCCCGCGGGGTATGCCAGGCTATTACGAATCTTACCTAACTTGACATAACGAGAACTCCCTTCCTGGCAAAATTTGTCTGTGCAATGGCGGCACTTGGGCGTACGATTAGCAAATCAGTTTCGGAGGCTGTCATGAGAATCAGCATCTCCGACTCGATCGAGTAATGCGGATCAGAAAGATTTTCCAGGTTAGCGATGCTGTCTCCACTGCAGCGCCCTTCTCACCATCCCCATCGAATGTTTTCGAGCCGTTACACGCTCCGTCTGCGTATGGCGTATGCACTGCACTGGTGTACCCATCTAAAAGTGTTGAAGTTGCTCATCTAGTCTTCGTGGCGTTGCTCCAAGCCATGACAGACCCGAAGCGACGGATGTCATTGCGCTGGTCTGCAAGTCATCATCAGAGGATCGCCTATTGCTATGTAAGATGTCGCCAGCCACTATCCTGGAAAATGCGGGGAGACACGCCAAAATGGTCAACGGGAAAACGACTGGGATGGAGCCGTGATCCAGGATCAAGATCCTTGGTTAACGGAATCGTCTGGAATAGCAGTGAGCGTCAGAGCATTTATGACGCCCCGTCAAGCCAGAGCCGGAGTGGCCGTAAAAGCAGCTCGTCAAATTGAGTAACAAGTCGCGTGCCTTCTGTCATCAAAGGAGATTTGTATGGTTCAAGAAGCGATTTGGGCTCCGGAGCTAAATAAAGGAGATGGTGCTATTGCTGGATAGCATAACCCCCACGCAAGGATCTTCCGTCTGCCTTCGGCACAGGGTTGATTGAGACTGTCGAAACAAGTCTCGCTCGCGTCTCCCCTCCCTTTGATTTTGTTTGTGTGTTCCAGTCATTGCGTGGTAGCGCCTGCGAGCGCGAGGGACCATTCAGGAACAATCTCTCCTGGGAGTCTGGGGCAACGCAAAGCTTGCCAAAGAGCCTCTCCTCAGATGCTTTCCTCCCAGTATATACGTTCGGAAAGACATGCCGCCAACGAGGCCCTTGTACTAGCGCCTCGTTCCTCGCTACCGGATTGTGGTATGGAGACCACGTTGATAACCAAGAGTCCTTTGTGCGGGGATCTCGCAATACAGTACCCTCACCGGAGTGTCTGGATGTACTCGAATTGTCGAACACCGCACCGGCCCAATTTGGATATCAATCCCAGGCTGAATCGTGCCGCAAAGGACAACACAGACTAGAAACACCGGTGTCTGCAGCCGACGACAGATATCATAAAGATCGTCGTGGTCTTAGTACTTTTTGCGAAATCTCTTCGCCGTGCGTGGGAGGAAATGTCTGGAATTGATAATTCTCCACGTGTCTTGCCCAGATCGCGCTTCGACCACTGCAAGAGGATTCATCGGAAGACTATTGGGCCATTCCGCCTGCGAGCGGTACGAGCCTCCTTACTTCACGATGCACTGCACCTTGGTGTTGTCCTGGGATGATTGGGCACAGTAGAATCAATGTACCTGTCATCAGGGAGAAGCCATCAACTGACCATCGAGATGCGGCGCACAGAGTGTACAGTGAAGCTCGAGGACGAATCGGACGATGCACGTTTCATCGTGGTCCAACCGTCCAAGCATCGTGAGGACTGCCTTTGTCAGGTGATGGCTGGGCGTTGTGGGCGAGTGGCAGATCGGTTCAGTTCAAGAACCCTAGCTCTCCGCACTGGCAGTCTTTCGCCTCTTCTCCCCCACGCCGCTAAGCCATGGTACCGTGCTTGGAGCCTTGGACTGTGGGTGAAGGTTCTCTGCTGGCTGGACTGTCTGCCAGGAGAAGCATTCCTCACCTCCGAGTCCCGACGGCCATCAGCTGCTGTCCCTATGGCTTACGATCGGCAGCTAGCTCGCGCTCCAGACGGCGTCGTATCGTCGTTATGCCTCAGATGTGGTGAGTCCAAGGTGTCTGGTCCTCGGACGCTTACGACTCTTGCCCTATACAGATGACGACCGATGAGATATTGCTGCTGAGCCATCGAAAGCGTGGCTTCAATCAGCTGCATCCAATGCCCGTCGTCTGTTTGCCACCGTCGACATTCGATGGATGCCGTCCGCCTTCGCCCTCCCAGGTCTGCTCGTAGCAGGTACCTCGTAGCAATCTGCATGTATCGGAAAAAGGAACGAGGACATCCTTCACCACATGGGCGAACATGTCTGACCGACGTTGGACTGAGGCCAGCGGGCGGTTCCTGAGGCCAAGTCTTTGCCAGGATCATCTCATCACACTGACCCCTTCCCTCCCTCCACCCAGGCCCAATTTTCCGCTTTCCGCATTGCTTCGCCTTGCTTTGGCTTACAAGCTCCAGCATCGACAAAATCAGGTCAGCTGAACCCCCACACTATTGCTCGTCATGATCCAGAGTACTCTGTGCCAGAAAATGTATTTAAGGAACCGAGTGTTCCTTCCTCCAACCATTGAGATCTTATTTTCTTATACTCCTTCCATCTTTCACAACACAGTCTTCGTCTTCACACCTTCCTCATCATCATCATAATGCCTCCTCACAGCGACGCGCCTTCGCCAGCCAACAGCTTCACTACCTCTCACTTCCGCACTGCAATGAGAGCTGCTCCCGTTCAGATACCACGAAGTGACCATCTCTACAACGACACTTTCGAAACTAGCTCCATAGAATCCAACGACATGGCCATCCGCCGAGCACTGCTTCCTGGCATTCATGTTCCAACTCCAGCCTTCTTCGACCCAGTGACGGAGGACCTGGACTTGGAGACCATCGCCATGCACACCGTTCGTCTTGCTGAAGCCGGCGTTAAGGGCATCACCACTCAAGGCTCAAACGGCGAGGCTGTTTTCTTGTCCCACAAGGAACGTGACCTTGTCACTAGCACAACTCGCAAAGCTCTGAACGAGGCTGGATTTGGAGATCTCCCCATCATCGTGGGATGTGGTGCTCAATCCACAAGAGAAACCATCGAACTTTGCACAGATGCCTACCACGCTGGTGGAGATTATGCTTTGATTCTTCCACCGTCATACTATGCCGGCCTTCATGACAAGGACACGGTCACGAAGTTCTTCAAGGACGTTGCAAGCGCGTCTCCAATTCCAATCCTCATCTACAATTACCCACCAGCCGCTGCTGGGATTGATCTCAACTCTGACAACATCATTGAACTTTCCAAGCACCCCAACATCGTCGGTTGCAAGTTGACTTGTGGCAATACTGGAAAACTCAACCGCGTGGCAGCAGCAACCCGCGCCGCCACTCCTTCCGAGCCGGGCTCGGGATTCATGTGTCTGGGCGGCTCAGCAGATTTCACTTTGCAAACGCTCGTAGGCGGCGGAAGCGGCATCATCGGTGGCTTTGCCAACATTGCACCAAAATCGTGCGTTCGACTAGTCGAGCTCGTGGAAGTTGGAAACTTCAAAGAGGCTCGAAAGCTGCAGGCCATCATCGCCCGCGGAGACTGGACAGCTATCCAGGGTGGTATTCTCGGTACCAAGGCTGGTATGCAAGCGCACTTCGGATATGGTGGTTTCTGCCGCAGCCCGCTTCCTCGCCCATCGAAAGAAGAGGCCGCACGATGGAGAGTGGGTTTCGAGGAGGTAGTCAAGTACGAGCGATCACTATGAGCATCGCATTCTACCCGACCGATACCATGACTCAATGAAAAGCTGGCCCCTTTCAATTTTTCATTATTCAACATACCCCACTTTAAGCTCTTTCTTCGACCTTCACAGCCATCAGCATGGTGTTGTTAGCATTTCATACGGCATTTTCTAGGCGCTGGACATTGGGTCCTTGGATACCTGATGTGTATTTCCAAGGCGAAAGGAAACGGAAGGAAAAGACAAAACAAAAGTCTCTTGCATTGTGTCCGCTGCTTCCAAGGCTGCATTTGAGGATCTTACGGAGAGATTTACTGTTCCACTATGGAGCAACATGGAGAGATGGACGAAAAGGATCTGCTCGAATACGTAGAAACGTTGGGTCTCTCGCGAGACAATTGAAGCAGCATTCTCGTCACCTCAACTTACTCAAATCATATCCAAACCATCGCTTATGGCCGCATCCTGACTTGACCACATTACTCTTCTCTGCTGCACTACGATCTAGTAGCTGAAAATGAAAACCCTTTTCAGACACAAGTTGTGAGAGTAAAGACATGACCGCATCGACCATGCGAACAAGTGAGTACAAATCTCGATGTGTGTGATGGCGCATTGACCTACTAGTCTCCGATGGCGCTAGATGTTACGAATGTCACCAGTGGAATGGCTTGCAGCATCATGTCACTCGAGGCAGCCACAGACTTGACTGCCAGAACAAAAGAAGTGCACACCGCAATTCAAAATATCCCACATCCACATACCGATGCGCGTTTGCAAGATATTCAATCTCCTCGGAGGCAGAGGACAAAGAACCTGTGTATCATGCTTTTCGTCCCTATGATTGATCCGAGTCGATACAGATGTTACAGCTGTCACGTGTGCTGTACAACAGAATGCGCGCGTGGGTGACGTTCCCGCCGCCCCGGTACCAAATATGGACGGAAGGATTCAGATCCTGGCGTCCTGTCCCATTCAGGGTACGAAGCAACCAGTCGGCTCACAACCGTGCTGCCTGCTGCCCTCACATGGAACGCGCAGTGACAACGGCAGGAATTAGGCTAGGCTGGAGATGTGTGGTATGTATGTACTGTGAACTTTGCTCACGGGCTCCGCCTTACAAGGCTTGACACGGTATCTACGTTCAGGCTCTTCCTACGACACGACGATATGAAATTTGATGAATGCGATGAGAGTTCGCGTGAGTGTCTTTCCAAGTCTGCGGAGTGGACGGAGATACATGCATACATGCAACCTGTAAAAGTCACAAGACCATTGACCTAACGCACGTGAGTGAATGAATGAAAACCCAATCCGCGACCTCCGATCCGGCGATTCCATTGTTCCTACTAGAACCACGTACCCAATCATGAGGATGAATCGTGGGCTCACCCTATCTATGTACAAGAGGCGGAAGGGGGCAGTGCAAAAGCATGATGGCCATATTCCGTTGGAGTTGGATCTCGCTTGGAAGTACATGGTCGCTCGCTCCCGATTGGCAAGGCTGAGACTCGGGCACGCAGAGCGGTTGCTTATCGTGGCGTGATATGTACCCTTGTACAGTACTTATCAACGGGCTGGTCACCGCGTGATCTTGGATTGGGTGTGCCGTGCCGTTCAAGTAAGATAGCAGGACGCGATTCAGTGGAGCGAGGGGTTGATACCTAGCAGCTATTGGTATCTTATGGTGTATGGTAGCTCGGCGGCTCTAAGTTGATGATGGGCTGTTCACGTGTGCGGATAAGGTCACGCGCACTGGGACGACTCGAGGAAGAAGGTCCGACGATGCGATTTTGAGGCTCTTATCTCGGGTTCCCTAATCCGGTAGTAGCTGAGGGCATGGAGATGGATGTAGTGATGCAGGTGACGAGATATAGGTCACAAGGACGAGGTACTTCACGGGAGATGCGAGTTCTGAAATCGAAATTGTGGATTACCTAGGTTGGATGATTACCATGGGCTGACAAAGCGATAAGAACCCCGCCAAGAACGGTACTTGGGGGATCAAACGTGACTCGAGACCGATGCACAACAGTTAAAACTAGCCCGTTCCATTCACGCCAGGATCTGACTGAGGGTGACAAATCCCATCATCGCTTATGGTCCCGTGCTCATTATTCATCCACAAGATATATTCCTTCCGTCTCCCTCCATCCGTAACGCATAGCCCCCAGTTCAATATGCGCGAGTACGAGTCGTTCGGTAGATAACACTGTTTGTCACACAAAACCGATCAGCTTCAACACCCCACTGGCAAAGAGAACGCAGCAGTCACAGTGGAAAAGGGACTGAGTTTACAACAACAACAACAACAACAAGAGGATGGAGGTTTTATGGAACTTACGAATTTCCCGTCCTTGCAAGCACCCCCGCAGCAAGAATCCGTATAGGCAGACTTTTTCCAGACCCATTTCCCGTTGATCCGTGTTTTGCGGCAGGCGGCCATTGCTTTGTACGGTGGGTTGCAGGTGGTCGCTAAGCTGGAGAACGGGTTAGATGACTGGAAGTAGTTTGATGTTTTGTTCTTGCGAACCTGGAGCCTACTAGGGCTGCTACGGCTATGAGGAGGGCGGGTAAGCAACGCATGGCTCGGCAGGTACGCAATGGTTTGTTGATGAGCGTGGAGCTGTTGGACGATGATGGTTTGGGGAGTTGTAGATCGTACGTTGCTAGACGTGGCATCTGTAGGTAGGGAAGCTATATTAAGCTCCGGTACAATTACCGAAGATTTACATTACAGGACTGCGTAGGTACTATAGCAACTTGTGCTCACTGCTCAGAGTCCGATTAGTCTCTTCAGCTTTTCATGAGGCATTGTCTTGTTCACAGAACATGGGAAAGAAGAAGACACGGGTTTGAGCGTGGGTATGGCTGGGACTGAGGTAGAGCCTTAGATACGATACGAACCCTGCGTTTGGGACGCAGGAGAAAGAAACGGATGATCAGATCTACGGTAGCCTTGGACGCCCACGCGCTCACAAAGCCTAAAGGTAAGCATTCATCTCGGTATAAACCAGGGTATTGTCGCTTACCAGATCGGGATTGCACTACTTACTCCTCGATCAGAGCAAAACATGTAAGATTTAAACGAAAAGGTCGAATTCTTCCGTCGTGACCGCCTCCACTTCCGGACGGGCGCATCATTCTGCCAAAAAGAGGGTATGAACATCTGTAGGGCCTCAAAATCGTGCATACGGAAAAAGACAGACACCTGCAGTGAATGAACTGTGGCATTCAGGATATCAGAATGTCTTCCGCAATTCTGTAGTGGTTCGCCTGCAAAAAGGAACCACGTCCGCTGGGTACATGATATCGTACAAGAAAACCCCGCCCAACGTACACAAGCCTACAGTTCCGCCATCGTCGTCTGGTAAAGCCGAAAGCCAGGCGCGACGAGAGTCTGGTGCGTGGTTCTTCCATAAAGTCACACCTGATGCCACAGAAATAGGACTGACACACTATGGTTGTGGTGACCTTCCGGTCCATCAGCATCAGTATCGATTGTTCCCGTTGTAGTTTCCGCGTCCACCACCTCCGCCTCCTCTGCCTCCGCGACCACCTCGATAACCACCGCCATTGCCATTGTAATCATCTCGACCACCGCCGTATTGGCCTTGGTCACGTCCTCCATAACCTTGATTCCCCCCTCCTTGATACCCTTGGTTGTAATTCTGGTTGTGATTTTGGTAACCACTACCAGCATTATATCCACCGCCATTATAGTTGCCACCTCCGTGGTAGTTGTTCCCGCCTGGTGGAGCCCACCCGGGTGGTGGAGGCGGCGCGTAGCCTTGCTGTGCTGCCATATGAGGAGGCGGAGGTCCCTGTCCAGGTGGGAAAGCGAGATGTCCAGCAAAAGGATTGGCATAGTTGATGCTTCCGCCTCGTCCACCGCCACGGTTGTTGTTCCCTCCACGTCCACCACGATATCCGCCGCCATTGTCTAGCGGTGCACCGCCGAAGTTGCGACCGGCTTTGGAGGCAAGACTGCGGGTTTTCTGGATGTCTCCGTTGTCGAGTTCGGGTGTAGGCATGATAACGCCACGCAGTAGCATAGACTTGTGGACATGTTTCGATGATGGCATCTCGTAGATGACGCTCATTGATTGGTCCATGTCGATGCTGGGCATGGCTCCGTCTGATAGAGGGTAGACGAGAGAGCTCTGTGGGATATAATCCTCATTCTTCTCAACGTGACCCGACAGGCCCTCCGTCTTTCTGGCATTGAGCTTCAACTTGGCCTCGCCCTGCTTCTTGGAGTACCAGCTCATGGCAAGATCATCGTACATGGGATGTTGTGAATGGAACAGCAACACATCTTTGCCAACTGTATTCCGTGCATGCTCTTCCGCGCTCAACAACGGATACCTTGTAGCCATAGCTTTGAGAAGCTCATCAGCGTCAATCCAAGGTAGCAGGGCGACACCTTGCCACTTGAATTTGCCACCGTTTAGATCAACAACGAAGTCTTCAGGATAAAAATGTTTGATAGGACTGTCGTCATCAAGCATCAGAGGGTGAAACTTTTCCGGAATGGCGTGTCTAGAAGCGGCGGGCAAGACGCCCATAAGTTGTTCGTACGGTCTGAACGGTTTACCTTCATCGAAATCAATCTTGACATTCTGAATGTCTACGAAGTCTGCAGCAAATGGGGCATAATGGTGAGGGTAGAACCAGGTCCAAGACGGGCAACCTTGCAGATAATAAGCAAGCACCCAGCAGACTCCCTCAACGTAGTCATTCGCGACCTGTCTGCGGAAAGCTGGATCTGTGTTGTGGAACTTGTTCTCATAGTAACGGTCGGCATAGCCGTCCTCCCAAAGTCGTACATCGTCTGGTGGTGGCTCATCACTGTTGGCGCCAGGTGTAGAGACTGCGGAGCTGGGCGTTGGCGTACTATTCTCCTCTATCATGTCTGCCTTGCGCTTTCCGAGTGCGCTCAAAGGAGTCTGTGGAGTAGCAGAATCATCGTTAGCAGCTGCTGCCTCTGCAGCACCGCTATCTGATGCGGCTTGCTTCTTTGCTAGTAGCTGCTCCTTAAGGTACGCGGCAGCGCTCTTGTTCTCTTCAGTCTTACCGGCAACGCTTGCTTGAAAGTTGGCCTTCTTGTTGACCATCATCTCGTGAGTCAGTTTTCGCACTTCGGTTTTGGCCGCACCAGGGGCGAACATCACAACGTCGTGGTTGTCTTGCTTGCCAAATCGCGGTTGTTGGCTGCTACCGTGTGGACTACCATTATTTTGTCGTCCATTGCGACGATCCTCTTCGATCTTTCTGCGCTTTTGATTTGCACTTCGCTTGTCTTCAATCTGCTTTCGACGCTTGAAAATAGCATCTTCTTGTACAGCTAAACCCGCAAGAATACTTTGAGCACGTACGAGATCTACATGGCCGTCTTTTGTAACATAGCCACCCATGATGGGAAGATTGTCGCGCCACACGGCGAGAAGTGTATCAATGCCTTCTTCGCGGATGGCCAAGCTGGGAAGATGAGGAAGGAAATCGTTACCGACGAAGAAGCAAAGAAAGACCCAATCGTCAAGGGCACGCTCGAGATCGAACTTGAAGCCTTGAGAAGCAACATACAGTTCTTCAGCGAGATATTCTCGCAAGACATTCACTTTAAGCCAGATGAATGGTTTAAGAGGGGGCGGACCTGATTTCTCATCGTACTCGCCACGCTTCTTCTTAGCCTTTCCTGTGCACGCTGCAGCCATGTGTCCTTGTTGACCACATATCCTGCACGCGCCAGGTTTGGCGGACTGGAAAAAAACATCTTCTCGAAGGATGCGGAAATGAGGCTCATGAGTGGCGATGCCCAACATGATGAGATCAGCGTCAAGGCCGTAAATCACATGGCGGGTGTTGGGATCATACTCAGGAGCGCGTCGTTGCGAACGAACAAATTCCATGATTTTGTGCTCTCCCTCACCTGGAACGGTGGCATCGGAGATGATGACCTTCATCTTGGCCCACATAGGGTCTGTATTCAGTTTGTATGCACACCAGTATCTCAAACTCTGGGCTAGAATGTCCATGAAAGGCGTGCCGGGTGTGATAACATTACTGTCCCATATTTCTTCATCTTCGGACTCGCTATCGTCATCTCCTTTGGGATTGCCAGAGGCCAGTAATAGCTTCCGGAACTCCTCTTGTTGCTCTTCCTTCTCTTGCTTGTCCTGGGCGGAGCGGAATCGTCGCGATCGCTGTTGATTCATCTTCGCACGAGGTGCAACACCATCTGACCGTCTGTTAGCCAGTGCTTGCCGGAATGGTAGTCTTGGAAGGCGATAGGAAATCAGGCATACCCTCCTTAGAGACGTTTGATTGTAGTAGCGGAATACTGCAGCAAGACTCGAAGGAGGACTGCATCCCATTAAGAACCTTGATGATTAGTTTTCACGTACCGACAGCAATCATGAGAATTTTTCTAGGCCGGACCATGTTCACAACACGCTCGGTGTACTTGAAAACTTCAATCATCATCTCCTCCTCGTTTCTCGGTGCTGGCCGATCCTCCGGGTGAGAGCAAGGATGAACGATGCCATTCATATCGAGATACAAGTTGTCAAATTCTTCGCCGTTTGGATTTGGACCGGTAGTGTCAGCAGGAATCTCCACGCCATCAATCTCAGTCGGCAGGTCTTCCAAAACCGGAGCCACGATCTTTGGGTATTTGGTGGACAACCACCGGAAGAACGCTGGAACACCCATACTGGAATTGTGAAGTCGATGCTAACGAGTGGAAATGATCGCGGTGGATATGTGTGAGGACGCGTGAAGATCGATTTTCCTGGCAAGTGGCTTTAAGGCCCCGGACGCGCGTTGTTATGCAAAGGACTGGGTGTATATGATATGGAAAAACAACTTGGACGGATTAGATGGGACTTGCGCGACACGAAGGGGACATATCCGATGTTGTTTTGGGGTGTGTTTGGGGAGGTGCAGGTGGTTGAGGCAAAGGCTTCTACTACAGTACCATTACCCGTCCATAGTCCGCGACCGTTTATTATGGCGGCACGTGATGACGAGATGAGTACTGTGTCAGGAATTGGTTACCTGATTCATTAGTGCGCACATTATAAAATATATATAGTATACTAGAGGATCCCGGAGGAACTTTAGAGATTATCTTATTAATATAATATATTTCCGATCTAACTACTTTAAACCTACTATTCCTAATATTATAATCTCTCTAAGTACCTTAAAGAAGACTAGAGAGGAAATACTATCTAAGATATCCTATTAGTACTAGTAGAACGCTTTAGAGAGTAGAGATAAGTATAAATAGGTTATTTAGACTATTAATAATAACTAATTAGATATTAATTCCGTTAATAGGCTTATTATTATAGTATAAGAGGAGACTAAAGCGGGTTTATCCTATATTCCTACTTTCGGGGCCTATCTAGGTTAAGATAGGTAAAACTTACCTACCGGTATTAGAGAAGCTATAGGAGGTTCTATAGAGTATACTAATAACTAGGCCTAAATTAATTAGCTCTAGCGTAAGCGCGACTAAGCCTTCGTACGTAAGGCGCGCCTTAAGAAGATTAAAACTAAGCGTTAAGCCTAAGCTAAGCGAGAGCGCTTATAATAGGCTACCCTCGACCTAGGTCTAAAAGATAAAGCGACTTACGAGCGAGAAGTACTTCTTATAAAGTCCTAGAAGTAGTCTAAGATACTAACTAGCCTAGATAGCGCTAGAGAACGCCTAACTATATTAATAATAATAAGACCTAGTAGTTTAGGGATAGACCTAACCGCCTTAATTACTCTTAAGAATAAGGATAAAGTAATTATTAAGAAGTTAGAGTAACTCTAGAAATAGATAAAAAAGAATCTTTAGTTAAGGAAGATTACTAAGTTAAAGCGTATTAAGGATATAGTAGAATTTAGAGATCCGCTTATACTCTTAGCCCTTACTCTAAATAGTAAAGAGAAGCTTAAGGATAAGAGGAATACTAAGCGACTTTATATACCCTAGGCTAAAGTACTAGAGAAGTATATAGGTAAGAATTAAGTAGAATTTAACGCCTAGGCGTAAGATTATAATAATATATTTACTAATAATCCGACTTATTTTATTAAGAAGTATATAAAGATTACCTTCGCTAAATAGTACCTAGACTCTACGTTAAAGAATACCTAGATAAACTTCTATAAGAATACGGAAGACTTCTATTCTAGTAGCCTATTATAGAGTATAATAAAGATAAAGATACTAGATATACTAGGTATACCTATCTAGCGAATAATAAGGGTATCCGAATAAATCTAGAAGTACCGCTAATACGTTAGGTAGATACTAAGAGAATTACTCGAATACTTAAAGCCTCTATAGAAAGAAGCCGACGTAATAGATAACTTATAATAGATTCGTAATTACCTAGGCGCTCTTTATAAAGAAACCTAGAAAGAGTTAGCTTTTTACCTAAAAGTAAAAGATATAACTTTAATAGTTATAGAAGAGGAGGCTAGTAACTTTACGGTATCTATAAAGTAAAATCGGGATCCTAAAGAATTAAGTAAGTTAAAGGAATATAAATCCTCTAAGCGTAATAAAGATAGGCGCTCTTCTTATAAATATATACGAGATAGCGGCGAGAAGGACCGTAACTTAACCGACTAGAAGTAATTACGCTAGAATAGGCTAGATCGTCCTAGAAAAACTAGTAGCGGTAAGTATAAACTCCGCTATTTTATATATAGACGCGAAGAGTATACGGTACCCGAATATAAAGACGAAGAAGTAGTAAAGACCTACTAGGAGAAGAGTAATAATAAGTACGCCTCCTAGGGAAAAGGTAAGGGTTAGTAGGTATAGTTTCCTACCTCCTAGCTTATATCGAATTAGAGATATACCTTAGAAACTAAAGAATTATCTATAGTCCTATAGTAGTATTTACCGATAAACTAGTATCTATCTAGGGTAATATTAGCCCTAAAGATAACTCGTTTAAAGTCCTAGTAGACCTAGGCTCGTATCTTAATTTAATAGATATAGTAACTACTAAAGAAAGGGGGCTCTAATAGAAACTACTACCTCTCTTTATTATAGCGGACGTAGTAAATAGATCTACTATAACGATTTATAGTATCGTTAAGATTAAAGTAACGCTTACTAACTTATTCGAGGTCTAGGTAATCTATATAGTCCTATTTATTATTATAGATCTCTATAAGTACTAGATATATCTAGGAATACCTTTCTATAGCGACGTTAACCTAAGATTAGACTTTCTAAAGAAGACTTTATCCTAGCGGCTCTAATCTAATAACGCTAGAGCTAGATTCGTCTAGATTAGCCTAGAAAGACCTAGAAAGTTCGTAAAGTCTCTTACTTCTAGCGAAGTAGATTACTACGTCCTATATATTAGCGTAGTAGCCGATAGAGAAGAGAAACTACCTAAAGTATACTAGAAGTACTAAGATATATACTCTAGGGGTACTACTTTATAACTTACGGAGTATAGTAACTAGGATCTAGCTATTAAGCTAGAAAAGAGCGCGAAGATCCCCTTCTCGCCCCTTTATAATATATCTTCCTCTAAACTAGCCGTATTACGCGTATACGTTAAAGATAATCTTAAAAAAGGCTTTATTAAGCGATTAAGATCCCTAGCGGGGGTACTAGTACTCTTTATAAAGAAAAAGAACGGCTCTTTAAGACTTTATATAGATTATAGAGTACTTAACCGAATTACTATTAAGAATAGGTATCTACTACCTTTAATAACTAAGTTATTAGCTAGACTAGGTAAAGCTAAGATTTATACTAGGCTAGATATCTAAGAAGCCTACTATAGAATCTATATTAAGGAAGGCGATAAATAGAAGACTACCTTCCAGACTAGATATAGCTATTTTAAGTATATAGTTATACCGTTTAGCCTTACTAACGCACCTATATAATTCTAGAAATATATTAATACTACTTTAATAGGCTTAATTAATATATTCTATATAGTATACCTCGACGATATTCTAATCTACTCTATATCTAAGAAAGATTATATAGAGTATATTAAGTAGGTCCTAGAAAGACTACGTAAATATAAGCTCTACGTAAAGCTAAGTAAGTACGAGTAGTATACTAAGGAGATAGAGTTCCTTAGTTACGTTATTATATCTAATAGGATTAAGATTAACCCGTAAAGGGTCGCGGCTATCTAAGATTAGCTAATACTATTAAGTATATATAAGATCCGCGTATTTATTAGCTTCCTAAACTACTATAGGAGATTTATCTTCTATTTCTCGCGTATCGCGGTACCGCTAGTCTATCTAACCTAGAAAGAGCTAGATAGTACTAGAGGCGGATACGCGTAGTAGCGCGAAGAGTCTAGAGGCCTAGATATCGGTAAAGAGGGGAGAGTAGCTTTTTAAGAGCTTAAAAATACCTTTCTAACTATCCCGATCCTAGTATACTTCGATATAGCCCTACCTATAAAGGTAGAGACGGATATATCCGGAGGCGCTATAGGTAGGATCCTTAGCTAATAATAGACCCGTACCGACGGGAAAAAGGTATAGAAGCCTATAGACTTCTACTTAAAGAAGATAATTACGGAAGAATATAACTATAATATCTATAATAAAGAGTTATTAGCTATAGTAAAGTACTTACTCTACTAGAAAAAGTACCTTAATAGCTTAGTAGCTTTTAAGCTCTTTATAGACTATATAAATTTATAATACTTCCTAACTACGAAATAACTGAATTCGAGGTAGATAAGATAGTTAGAGAAACTATAAAGATTTAACTTTATAATTAGATATTGGTCTAGGAAACTAAACCTAGCCGATAGAATCTTAAGGAGACTAGACTATATACGTACTACGTATTTAGATATCTAAGAATATAATAAGTATAACGTTAACGCTCTCTGGGCTAAACTAACCCTTAAAAAACTATACTTAGTTAATACGATTATCTTAAGGGACCTTCTATTCCCTTAGAGGACTTATATATTATTTAATATTCTAGTAATATACTACGGATTATTAGACGCCTTTACTATATATTATATATATACTCGCTCTAAGGCGAAGTCTAGTAAACTAGACTTAGATATCGAGAGCGACTTCGAGAAGCTAGAGAAGACTATAAGCTAACTAGAAGTAAAAGATAATATATCGTAAATAGTTATAGAACTATAGGCTAAAATATAGAAACTTCTACTAGTAGAACTCTTAAATATACTCGCTAAAGAGTATAGAGCTCTAAGTCCCCCTTATATATTAAAGAAACTAACTCTAGTTCCGAATATAGTATAGGAAACGTAAGAAGTATCTATAGGCCTAGCTAGATAAGCTACGCCTCTACTACCTCTATACGAAGCTAGAGAGAGCTAGATTAGCCTAGAAAGCCCTCCTAAAGTATAGAAAGGCTTATAATAGATATAAGGAGTACTAGCTAATATAGAGCTAATCTAAGATCCTTAATCTATCCTAAAAGAATACGTTACGGACGTAGAGAAGAGGAATATACTCCTTAAATATTATAATAATCCCTTAGTAGGCTATTTCGGACTATTTAGGATATATACGAAACTAGCGCGGAAATATAAGTAGAAGGGTATAAGGAAAGACGTAGACGACTAGATATAGAACTATCTATTATATAAGAGGGCGAAGCCGCCTAAGTATATACTATACGGCCTACTTAACCTACTTCCGGCTCCGGATAGGCTATAAAAGAAAGTAATAATAGATTTTATTATAAAACTACCCCCGAGCCGGTTTATAGGGCTAGTTTATAACTAAATCCTCGTTATAGTATACCGCTTCTCTAAGATAGCGTACTATATATCTTTTAAGTCCGTATAGGGCGTAGCTAAGCTTACGTAGGTCTAGATAAAGAAAATTATCCGCCTATACGGCGTACTAGATAAAATACTCTTAGACTAAGGACTAATTATAAACTCTACCTACTAGAATACCTTTACCTACTACCTTTAGGTAAGAAGGGTCCTTACGTCGGCGTACTATCTATAAATAGATAGATAGACGGAGAGGTAGAACTAGACTTTAGAGTAGTACCTAAGAATCTTTTACTTACTATAGTAAGACGACTAGGTATAATAGATCTATATAGTAGAATACGTATATAACGATAGTACCTACTTAGTAACTAGATTTACCCTATTTAAGATAAATATAGATATACTACTAAAAGAACTAGATATAGCGGATAAGCTATTAGGGGAAGAGGAATCGCCCCTCGCGAATAGGCTTACTACTAAGGTTCTAGCTATAAGAGAATAATATTACTAAAAGATAGCCGCCTCTAATAAGTATTAGAAAGATAGATCTAATAAGAGGAGAAAAGATATAGAGTTCTATATAGAAGATAAGGTACTTATCTCTACGCGCTATATAAAATTACTAAAGCTAAAGAAGAAGCTAGATAATAAGTTTATAGGCCTAGAGTTTATTCTAGGCTAGAAAGAGCTAGACGTATATAAGGTATATCTATCTACGCTCTATAGAGTATACCTAGTCTTCTATACCTCGCTCTTAGAGAAATAGTCTCTACCTAACTCTTTATAACCTCTAGGGAACTAGATACTAGATACCCTAGAGAGATATAGTAACGAAGAGAGAGAAGTATATAAGATACTTTAGAGGCGCTAGAACTCGGTCGGGTAGTAGGAATACCTAACTAGATAGAGAGAAGAACCCCCTAAGAATAACTCCTAGGAGAGAGGCCCTACTATTCTACTAAAGGTAATAAAAAAGTTCTAGAAGAGTATTAAAGTACTTCCTAAGAGAGGAACGAAGTAGGTACGTAGCCGCGCTACTCTAGAGAGGGAGTAGGGTAATAGAGTAGCTAGGACTAGGCCGAATTAATCTAGACTCGAAAAATATAGTATAAAATACGCTAAAGTATAGCCTATTATACTATAGAGGTTAAGACTCTAACTAAATATATAATACTACGGTAGATATACTTAGTAGTAGTAAAGAAGAATAATAAACTTCTTATATTCTAGAATACCTAGCTAAGTAAAATAAGATTACTATACTATTAGAGCTTAAATTAGGATATTACTATATAAGATTATATAGTAGGAACCTAATACTATCTTTACGAAGATAGTAATTAGGATTTACGAGTAGGAATTTCCTACTAGAATCCTAGATTCTACTTTAGATACTATAGATAGAATTTAGAGGTATTCTAAATTCTATATTCCCTAGAAATTTAATAGGGATCCCTAGTAAAAAGTTAGAAACTATAGAATAAGAAGTATTCTATAGTTCTAGAATAATAGATTCTAGTAATAATTCTATAGAAGACTATCTAAGTAGAAGTCTAGGAATTAAAGAGAATAGAAGAATTCCGATAGAAGAGGACGAATAGATAGGTACTACTAAGATTTATATATAATTAGTATATAAAAGATAGTAACTACTATCTATAAAAGATATAAAGATAGAATAAATAGTATAAAGAGTACTTCTTCTATAGTATTATATATATAGATTCGGGAAATTTCTAGACTATTTTAGTCTATTTAGAGGTATTACTATTTGTAGAGGCCGGAGGCCGGGGGTATTAACCTAAACTATTCTATAGAACGCTAAATACTAATTATTAATATTAATCTAGGGCCCTTAGGTCTAGATCTCTCTAGTTTATACTAGAAAGCTTAAGCCGCGGCTCTACTATAACTACTATATCTAGTATTACGCTTACTACTACGAGCTCCCTTTAAAGTCTTTTAAGTAGCTATAGCTATCTTCTTCTAGTTCTTCTCCTCCTTCTCGCGCGTCTTACGCTCCTTAGGGGTCTCTATAGTACTAGCTAGGGCGAATTTACGCTAGAATAGGTTAGAAAGATCTACTTAGCGCTAGAAAATAACTTACTTTCTTAGGAGTACGAAATTTAATCTTATTATTATCTAACTTATCTAGTTTATTCCGACGACGCTTCTCTTAACGTATAATAGCTAAAGATAAGCGAGAATAACCCTTAGCGAGTATACTAGACTAAGAATTACCGTCTAAGCTATTATAGAGAAAGAAGTTATTTATAAAGGATACTTTACTACTAGTCTAGGTTAGAACGTACTAGATAGCGCTAGAAAATAAACTTATATATTTAAATATACGATAATCTCTCTAGCCTTCTCCTCTACTACTATTATATCCCTTACTCTACTAGTCTTAGATCTATAGTTAGGGACTACGCCTAAAAGCTTATCTAACTCTATAATATAGAAAGCGTACTCCTTATTAATCTAAGTAGAGATTAGTATAACTAAAAAGAAGATTAAAGAAAGAAAACTATTACCTTAAAGTAAGATTCTCTCTTCTCTAAATAATAGTCGTAGTAATTACTCTATTTATTATCGAATTTAAAGCTATAAAGTTAAAATAGTCTAGTTTACGCTAGAAAAGGGGTAACTTACTCTACGATATATAAAGTATTAGTTAGGAAGCGGTACTAGTAAGTAACGTAGCCTTCGGTAATCTAATAGATATAGTAGAGATAGAATAACTTATAGTAGGGCTTACTAATATAATCGGTCTTACGGCGAGCTACTATAGTTTAGGGAGCTATAATATAGTTAAGGTAGAGTTCTTCTAACCTAGAATTAGCTAAATTATACTAAATAGCGCTAGAAATCTCGGCGCTAGTAAATACTAGTATAGAATTAAACTTATAATCTTAGTAAGAGGTTATAAGAGAGATAGAGTTATATTAAGGAAAGTTCTTTATTAAATAGTAGTTACTACTAAGGGTTCTACTATAATAATAATATTATAATACTATTATCGCCGTTAATAGGTCTAAAATAGGGGTTCTATTAGAAATTAGTTACCTAATTTATTAGTACGTATATTATAAAATATATATAGTATACTAGAGGATCCCGGAGGAACTTTAGAGATTATCTTATTAATACAATACATTTCCGATCTAACTACTTCAAACCTACTATTCCTGACATACTGCAGTCACGCGACTCTCCGCTTACTTGAGTCTCTTACTTCAATCCATGGATGTAGATATCCTGAAGTTTCCCACTTCAACAATCGTAAATAGGATATGGCTGCCTCTATACCAGCCCCTCTGAAGACCTCAGACATTACACCATTCGTCACTCGAGGCGCTCAGCTAGAGAAAGCCAGGCCGGTGATTGCTTACTGGTGTACAAGTACTCGAGCTTCGAAGTCAAGAATGAAGGCTAATCGGCACAGGCGATTACCATGTCGTTAATCAGATCCTCAATAAAGGCCTCCACACGGAATCGGACGAGGCCATGACTTTCACCACCACGCTTATGGACAAATTGGAGAAATTCAAAGGGGACAATGCGACGAACGATGCCGTCCACGACGATGTGGCTGCTCAGGCATATGTAGAGCAGTTTGCGCTGGATACATTGAGCAGGGCTGAAAATGCTATGAAGGCGAATAAGGTCACAGCGTGTGTTGCCTCTTGCTCGGTAGCTTCACACCGGCCCTGGAAGCTTACAGTTATGTAGGCAGACGGCAGACACTTTCCGTGCAGCCTCTACCTTTCTCGAACTCCTCGGAATATGGCAGACTCCTCTCTTGCCAGAAACCGCTGCAAAATCCAAATTCGCAAAGTTTCATGCTCTGAGAATAGCAAAGGCACTCAAGGCTGGTGAGGATCCAAATGCCTCAAACCCAGTTCAGGAGGCCATGTCCCTCAGCGGCCCTCCACTCTCACCATCTGATCCTGAGGTACAGAACCTTAATAGATTGCAGCCCACCGTCGAAGACGTCGACGACCAGTCTCGTCCGCCATCTTTCATAGATTCAAGACCGACACCACTTCAATCTCCAAACGCAGTTCCTTTCACCTCACAGCCTTCAGCACCGCCACAGGGCGAGGTCTCACCCCTAGAACAATCACCAAACGGAGGCTACTTTCCCACAGTACCGACCTTTACCTCTGAGAACACAGTTCCCGGCTTGCCCACAGCTGCAGAAACAGATACGGATGCGACAATGACGTCTCCTAGCGCTCAGGAGTTCTACAACACACAGCCAGGCCCGCCGCCAGCGCCACAACCTCATCATGCATCAATTGGGCATCCCCCTCAAGCGCCGACTCCCACTTTCCACACTCGCGCCCCGCCTCCACAGGCACAACCTCAGTCGTTCGTGCAGCAGCCTCCACAACAGTTCATTCAGAATCCACAACAACCTGAAGCTCCCCTGTCAGCTCAGTACCAACCGTCACCACAACCTGCCTACCAACCCCAACCAATGTCTGCTCAACAGTATAGAACAGATGATGATGCAATAATGGCAGCACAGAAGCATGCTAAATGGGCAATATCAGCACTGAACTTTGAAGACCCAGCGACAGCTGTCAAAGAATTACAGCTAGCTTTACAGGCATTAGGTGCCAGGTGACCATCTGCAGATATTAAAAAGGAGCTGGAGACCATGAGGCAGTAAAGAGCGCAGTCATGTTGAAGTCTCGAGCCATAATTTTCGACCTCAACACAATGAGGTTGCAAAGCTTGGAATTCTTCTCACCTGAGATACCCCTACAACGATCGTAATGCAAGCAACACGATTGGGGCAGTCACAAGCTAGGACGCGATCATGCCTTCATTCAAATCATCTATTCAAACCCAGTATTGATCTCTATCATGATCTGATCAACACTATCATAAGCCAATCCAACAAACGCTCCCAACGGACCAAGCCCTTTTTCAATTAAAGTCCCTCCTCCATCTGTAATCGTTTTCTTAAAGCCTGCAATGCTGGGCGCACCCCAAACAATCTTCAGCGGTAACTTCTTCGTCGGACGCCCGTCTTTGAAATCATAGAAGCTGATCTCAAATTTCTTCCTTGTAGGAACGGTTGTGACATCCCAAGCACCCGCTTTCGAAAGAGGCGAGGGCGATGTCCCAGCCAACTCTCCGAAAAAGGTAGCAGACTTCTTGGGATTACTCGATCCATACCCGACCCCCTGAAACGCCATTGTTCCACCGGGAATCAGCTCCAGAAGATAGCCGTCGAGATCTGTAGCGTATGATGCGCCTTCTTTTGCCCCCTTGACGCTTACGACCTTTCCACCTGCCTTTACTATCTCATCAACCACGCTCTTTGCGTTCGGCACCCTGAATGTAAGTTTCACCGGCAGATCTTTCACGGGTCTGTCCTCGGTTATTGGACTTGATCCTCCTGTCTTAAATTTCATGGGAATGAGTGTTGGGCCGCCACCGGGAAGTGGTACCATGATGTCTTCGTCCCAGCCACTGAAGGAGGCTCTGATGCCTTTGCCGAATCCAAACACTGAAGTATAAAATTTGTTTGTCGCATCGAGAGAGGTGATGCCGATGCCGATCGCAGTCACTGAACCGGTGGTTGCTGACTGGATCTGCTGTGTGTGGACTGATGGGACTGGTGAAGCGCCTGCAATTGAGGTGTCAGTAGTGCTAGCTTTGGAGATCGGGAAGTACCGCACTTGTGAGGCAAAATATTGAAAGAAGTATTGCGGTGAGAGCGCCTGGTCTTTTCATTGTGCGAGAACAGTTTGATCAGATCTATTGCGCGTTAGACAATTGTTTGAATGCCCACCCAGATTGGCAGAGTCAACTTTATTCCTATATACATTTCTAGGAACTTGAAACCTAGGCAAATTTCCGACGACTTCCACACACGCATTCCATTTCACGTAACTACAATTAGCATGGGTGCGGATACGCGCTTTGTTTTGCTCAACTCGCTCCCGAGTAAGCTACTATTGTTGTTGAAAATGTCGGTTTTGGGGTATGGTAGCGTGGGATGATGTCGTCGAGGCTAATTTGGGAAAAGCCCTGAGTATCCATTCGGATAATGTACCGGACAGGCCTTGGGCGAACTTAATCCCGATTTGGGAACCATTGCGAGGAGGGAGATGGTTGCGGGTGGAGTCAAGCTGCTATGAGCGGAATCAGCGGATGTCCCGGTCTTTTTTGAGGGCACTTCGGAAGTGCAAGTGCAAGTGCATAGACGATAATTTCCGTCTGTGTTCGCGGTGGTGGCTCTCATTGGGGAAATGTAGGCTGTGTGAAGGCCTTTTCATTACAAGAGCTCTGCCTTGCTCTGTCTTCAGAAATTTGATATTGTTTGCTTATGAACTTGGTGAATGACAAATGGTAATGAATGGCGATATGTTCGTGCCGAAACCGATTTTCCAAGGCACCGGAAATTCGTCGATAGTGAAGTCAGATCATGGATGGCCTTGAGGCCGATTCAATGGTATAAGGGACACAGAATTGATGCACCCACTATGGCGGCATGCTACAGCTCGTGCGATTATTACCTTCGTGTGGCGGATTGGTTGGTCTCAGGATCTCGGAATCATGCGATTTGTCTACGTATGTGAACAATTACAACTTCGATTGCTCTCTTCCCACTGTCATTAAAGTGGTTACAGGCGCATTCATAATCGCATCCCAAACCTTCACGCCCTCTTCCCACTGCTCGTCCTTGCATACTCCTACAGTGCCGTCGGCCTTGAGAAGACGTGCTTCGTCAGCTTTCAAGCCTTCCCATCCCTGCATGCGCTCTCCCCTTATAAATCTGGCTAAGTCGTCAATGAACGCATCGCGCACGATCTTCTCCTCGTTCTCAGGCAACGCTTTACCATCGCCAAAGAACCATACGGCCATGTCGGCGCCATGCGTAGCTCCAAATCTCTTCGGAGTATTGGCCGTCTTGCTTCGCCAATCTATCCTATACCTGTGGACGAGATGGCCCGCGCCGTGTCTGTGAAGAGCGGAGATGAAACCGCGTTGGGTGGCGTGGATTTGGACCTCTGCGTAGATTTTGCCGAAGGCTTCTTTCCAGGTTGTGCAGCCTGGTGGGAGGTGGCCGGTGGGTGAGTAGTGACGAGCCAGAGCCTGGCAGATGTGCGCGGGATAGTCTGCGGTGAGGCGTTTGAAGATGGTGTTCGCTGAGGGTGAGGGGACAGGGCGGTGGAGGGCGTAGATGTAGTGCTCGGTGGAGCAATCGCCGATTATGAGTTGTGTATATGAGGCAACGAGTTTTGCAGCGAAAGAGCCGTTTTGGATGGAGGGGAAGAGGGATGGTTTTACGAAGTCTCCGTCTGTTATGGCGCGGAACTGGTGGAGTTTCATCTTCGATGTTGCTGCCACCAATTCTTGCGAGGATTTGGAGCGAAGCAATTCAAGCTTCTCGGAGGAGGGAGCCGATTGCGGGATGGAGAGGACGCTGAGCAGTTCGTTGAATTGAAGTTGTGCTTCCTCTAGCGATTTTGGGGGAACGCCAGGACCATTGGAGTGCATGATCACCCTCTTGATCAAACGGCTTTTTGGTAGCTGATCCAGATCGTATGCCAGTTGGTAGAAGGCACAGTGGGCTCCCGCTGAGTACCCGCCGATGGTAATGTTGGAGGGATCTCCTCCAAAATAGTTGATGTTCTTGTATGTCCATTCTAGGGCGAGGCGAAGGTCCCAGAACCCTAGATTCCCGACTGTTTTCCTTTGGGCGGCGGAAAACTCATGGGAGGCGAGGAAGCCGAAGACATTCAATCTGTAGGCTGGCTTTACGATGATGGCTTTGAAAGAGGTCGTCGGCAGCAGACCACTCGGGTTGCCAGGGTTATTCGAATTGCCGAATTGAAGGAAACCTCCATCTTGATAGTCGTTAGAAAGTCCTGACGATTATCTTCAATCGAGGTGCTCACGGATGTAAAAGTAAACTGGCCATCCTATAATCATGTCAGAGATCTGCAAATGGGACTGGCTGATGTCAAGTCACCTCTCTTTGGAGCCTCTCCATGAGGCACCCAGATGTTACACTGCAAACAATCTTCATCGAACAAAGAGGTTGGTTTGCCGGGCTGTGGACATACACTAGCTGCGCCAGTGTACCGTCCCGGATTCGCTCGTGTTCCGTAGCGATAGCATGGCTCGAGAGGACGAGGTCTCTGCCATCGGAATGGGCCGATGGGAGGCAAAGCATAGGGTATACCTCCAAAGTAATGGCATAATGTCCGTCCCGAGCTCTTTTCCTTTATGGTCGAACCTTCGATGAAGCCTCGGAACTGGAGATCTAAAGGATAAGGAACTGTCATTGTTTCCATCATTGTGCCAGAAGACGGAGTATCTGCAGCCAGGCTTATTGCCAAACAGATGACTAGCTCAAGACCATCGCGAATACTCGATGTTGTTGATAGAAAGAAAAGACAGTCTTCCACGGACCAAAAAGAACCTCGGCTTCACAATCCCCGGAGTCAACTGTGGCGACAACTTGAAGGAAAGAGAAAGTATCTTTTATGACCGACCATCTTGTGCAATCCAATTCACTTCTTCTGCGAAACTTGTCCTGGCTGATGTCTGTAGGTTCAGACATCATAATGGAGGCCATATTTTACGTGGAGGAAGGTTTCTGGTCTTTTTTGCTTCTGGTTTAGCGTAAGACCTGAGTATCTTACCTAGCAGGCTGTCTCACGCGTCGTACACGCCTCACGTCGTCCCTCATCACCCTTGATCAAGATTCCTATATTAAGGCTCCCTTTAGTTCAACCATCGCGTCAAATCTCATGAACTAGGACGCGGCATCCAATAGCTTCCGACATGGACCTCGAACCCCCGAACTCAAGCATGCAGAACGCGCCTGCAAGCTACGTCCTCGTCAGTCGTTGGAGGGAGGCAATGATGAAAAACGCGGCCGGGAACCAGCACGAAGACCCGAGTTACTTTGCCAATAGCCCCGAAAGTCTAATAGCTGAAGCCAAGGTGGGCTGCTTCGTCGTGGGCAATGGAGACGATGTCTTTTCACATATGCAAGCATCAATCGAAGCCGCCGAATCCGAAATGGCGATTATCACCTGCTTTTGGGCGCGCTCTTCATCGTTGAACAAGCTTTCCGCGTCCCTCCGAAGGCTATCAAATAAAGTCGTCGAAGGCAATCGACCAAAGGTGCGAGTCTTCATTGGCTTCTCCTCCCTTTCCAAGCTACAGATGTTGTTCCACACGTCGTCCCTACATGGCCAGGACCATCCACCATCTACATGGAAAGTAAAGCTGGGACTGCCATCATCAGACGAGCTGCCGGGCCTGGAAATTCAGATCAAAAGTATCTTCGTCCGCCCCTTTTGCGTTATGCATCCCAAATTCATCATTATCGATCGACAGATGGTCTGGCTACCATCTTGTAATGTCAGTTGGGAGTCATGGTTCGAAGGATGTATCTCGCTTTCTGGACCGATCGTCCGGCCTTTCCTCGAATTTTGGCAGCAATTTTGGGTCAGGGACGGAAATCAGATGGCATTAGGTTGGGACTCTGCGCAGGCACCACCTGTCCAAGACCTTCTGCAACCTCAGACGACTCTCTTTGGAGCTGCACATGGCTCAATTGATCTGCATGACTTGCCAGCTATCCAAAGTATATTTCTGCCGTCTCCCAATCATATAAATCCTCGCTTTCGACTTCCCTTTCAACAAGCCGCTCCGCCCCCTCCGACACCCTTAAATCTGTTCATACTGGAACTGCTCAATTCCGCTACGGACTCAATTTACATACAGACTCCCAACCTCACCTCGCCACCTCTCAACCATGCAATTCTTGAAGCTCTCGGCCGTGGTGTAGACGTCCACGTTGTGACTAGCGAACGCCTCATGATCATAGAGCAGCTTGTTTTGGCTGGAACGACAACATCACGATGTGTCGCTAGCCTGATCAAGCGATATCAACACGTAAAAAGAGCCCACCGCTCGTTAGTTGATGAAGAATCAGGTCTGATGCCTGTTGGAAAACTACGCATAGAATACTACGAGCCAAAGCCGGTACAAGACAGGGAGGGAGGAGAGCCGGTGCAATCTCATCTAAAGTTGACCATTGCTGATAACAAATGGGTGGTGTTGGGGAGTGGAAATATGGACCGTCCTTCTTGGTACACCAGCCAAGAGCTAGGCGTGGCGTTATGCTCTGAAGAACTCTGTCGAAGAGTCCGGAAAACTGTGGACGGTTCGCTTAGAGGAAGAAAGCGGTTGGTGTTTGATGACATGGTTCTCGACCATTGAGCTATCATTTCATTGAGCAGCAGCAGCGCAAGCTCTTGTGAAAACTGCATCATAATCCTCGGATACACTTCGAGCCGGTCCCCATGATCTCATGTATCACTTCAATCCGCAGAGCCTCTTCCGCAATGACTAGCAATCAGCGTTCAGATGTGCCAGGCCTCCGATTGCGTGGACCTCTTCGCGGCGTGTGCTTCCAGCAGAGTGTCGCAGAATGTGCTCTCTTGAGGCCAAGGATGGCTGAATGCGCTTCGTTGCAAACAACATGCTGTCTCATATACGACTTTTGGGCCAGGTGTGGGTGTGAATCGCTAGCAACCTTTCGCGACGTGAAACCTATCATCTGTATCAATACTACCTTCAGCATCATTATACTACCTTCACCTGCTAGACATCCTTCGAAACTGGTATCTCTACGAAGGACGCTTGATCTACGCTGAAACAACCTCGACGCCTGCAGCCTCGATCTACCAACCAAACAAATCCATTTCGAAACGTTATCTCCGATACTCCGATACTCCAATGTAGAACTGCAGTTCTTTCACGTGTCCTCTCCTCAGAGGTACCAGGTTTCTCAAACACAAAAGCAGTTACGCATGGGATAATTGATCGGACTGTACTCCTTCGCCAAGCACTGTCCACCAAAAGACAGGATAGTATCTCTTTCAAACTGATATGCGTGAAGGGATTCCTACTCCATGGACGTCGAATACATCACAATCTTGATTCAAATGACATGTAGGAGTCACAAAGCAAATGCAGTTGAAGCTACTGGATCGATTCTGGCCAATCGTGTCAGCGTTCTGCTCCCACTTTCCAAGTTTCTTCTCGAATTTTCTAGAACGTCCGCAGAAAATGTTTCGTTTACCACGTCCCTCGCACGAGCCCTTACGCCCGCCACTTCTTTCGTATAATGGAACGAATATGCAAATCCTCTCTCTCGTCGCACACACTGGGTTACACAGCTCAGAGTTGACGCTGCATTGACAAGAGAGCCATCGAGTGGCCCAGGAACCGATTCTGCCACCCAGCTTCCACCATCAAGTCGATCTTTGATTCAATGACCAGACCGAGCACCAGACCACCAAAAATAGTATCCTTGACCTTTGCGACCGGCAAGTGTGGAAGCGTTGCAGAACGAGCGTCGGTATGAAGGTCAGTATTCGTGACTAGTGTTGTCGCTAGCTCTAACGTGTAAGGCTGACAGTACGTCTGCAGGAAAGAAGCTCATTTTCATGTCTGATAGTACATAGATCACGACTCCATCTACTTCTCAACAATCGAGATCGACAAGCGTGTCGTCGGCGGGCAGTTTTTGCAAATTGCCTCTGCTGCCATTCCCGGTAGATGGCTCCGCACGCGCATTGTCACGGTTCTGTACACCTGCCTGTGCTGCGGCAAACGTGGGCTTCAGCACAACTTCCAAATTCAAAGGCGTGGATCGTGCCCAGGCCGAGCTCACAGTCGTCTCAAGGTCTACCCGTTGTCCCGTTCGACGCACACCACTACTACTCATAGCATGGCTGGCTATAAGACGTTTGCTCGCTTCTCTCACGAGCAATAAGGCACAAGGCTGGTCTAGTACAGTCCTCTTTACTTTACTTCAATCTGATCGTTTCTTTTCTTTTCAAATAGCGACGTGCCCGACCGTCTTTCACATTTCTGCCATACGCAGTCACTCTATTCTGCTATCGCTGACCATGCTTGCATCACATTTCTTGTCGATCTTACTTGCCACGCCTTCAGTCCAAGCTATCGGCATGCCATCATTACTCAGTACTTTCTTGTCTCGGCGACAAGATCCCGCGCCAGTCCCCGCGCCGGTTCCAGCACCATCGTTAGCCGTACCTGTATCTGCTCCACCAGTTCCAACACCAGATGCGCCTGTTCCAGCCCCGGCTGTGCCAGCACCACCACAAGATAGCGCTATACCTTCACCAGCTGCTCCTGCTCCATTGCCAGCTGCTCCTGCTCCTTTGCCAGCTGCACCAGCCGCACCAGCTGACAGCCCTGTGCCATCACCAGATCCAGCGGCTGCTTCCGCCGATGGTATCATCGGAGCAGATCCTGCCGTTGGCCCTGATGCTGACACCAAAAAGAAACCGAAACCACCAAAGGGCGAAAGACCACCGCTACCCGGAGTGAATGGGGAATGTCCTCCCATTTGGAATAAAATTTCGAAGGCCCTCACCCCGATGTTCTTGGAGGGCGGACAGTGCAATGATCTCGCCCGAGGAGCTATTCGTGCTGCTTTTCACGATTGCGGCGCCTATGATCTGAGTCTTGGAAAGACCGGAGGATGTGACGGATCTTTATTCCTTGCGCCAGAAGAAATGGAGAGGAAAGAAAATGGTGGACTCAGGGAGGTTGTACCAATTCTTGGAAGGATGGCACAAAGATATGGAGTTGGAATGGCCGACTTTTTCCAATTCGCAGGTGGTAGGTTTCAATTATCCCACACTGTACGGATCTCATTCTGACTTGCACTCCAGCTCATGCCGTCAAGACTTGCCCGTTGGGACCGACTGTGCAAGTCTTTGTCGGTCGAAAGGATTCTGCGGTGGCCAATCCCGAAGGCCTGCTCCCGGATCCTCGCAGTCCAGGAGATCAACTCGTCAAACTCTTCGAGAACAAGGGAATCAGCGCGACCGAATTGGCCGCCCTGGTCGGTGCTCACACATCGGCGAGACAACGTGTATTCCAACCCAGTAAGGCTGGAGCGCCACTCGATACCACTCCTGGTGTTTGGGACGTCAAATTCTACTCGCAAGTCTTCCAAAAGAACGCGCCCTTCATTTTGCCTAGCGATGCTGCTCTGGCTAAGAATGCCGCGACGGGTCTCGCATTCAGGGCTTTCGCTGCCAGCCAAGGGGGCTGGAATGCTGCCTATTCACCAGCGTAGGTCCTACCTAGCAATTGTGTTACGACGTCGCTAACAATTGTCCTAGAATGACACATCTCGGTCTCTTAGGTGTTGAAACAGCTGGCTTGATCGATTGTACCTCGGCCCTTCCACAAGGATCGTTCAAGAGGCGCGCTGTCCCCGCCAAACGCAGCTGGTGGCAAAATGCGTGGTAGATGCCCGGCCTGTTCCACGATCGTCTTTTCCCTTGCTTCCGTATGCGAAAGTCGCATCGCGAGCCTGATACACAAATTCTCCTCATCGAAGTCCAGTTCGCTGGACGAACTCATAGAACCCCTAATTACCTGCCCCCCCTAATTTAGAAAATAGCATGGAGAAGGACACCGTCGGCTCTGGGCACAGCCGATACCTGTAGAATAGATAATATGATATAATTTTCATTTTGTTTATATACCCGTGAAACGTGAAACGGCGGGTCGTCGAATCGTCGCGTGTCTCACGCGACACCAGAATTGTTCCGTCTGTGCCTATCCGAAGTGGCTGACTGATACTTGTTTTGGGTTCGGCGTGCGGGTGAGACGGTTGGCGTCGAACTTGTTACACCCAGCTCTGTGACATGCTTTGTATGGCTTGTTGGATGATACCAAAGATGGAGAATTCATAATTAGAAAGGAATCATATGGGCCTCCACATTGTTGAGAGAGGTAGAGCTGTTGATTGCTGCGGGATTGCCCATCGGATTAGTCACGAGTGCTTAGTAATAGCCCCACTTTCCCTACCTAGGTAAGAATGTGGATAGGTCGCGATGTGAACAACTTTTCTTCAAATCCAATGAAGCCGTTGGCGTCACATCTTCAACATAAATGCTGAACATGCGCAGCGCTGAAGATCTTTTCATTACGCGAGATATGTGATTTTGAACACCCAGCAGTACTCCTCTTCATCTAAAAGCGAAGCCGGGACAGCGATCATCAAACCTCCACCCGTCGTCTTGGACCATGCCAACGATTTCCCATTGCCCACGCCTAATGCTGTCACTGAATCGCCGGGTAGTATAGGCACAGGGGCGTCAACAACGACACTCCCGTTGGTGTCCGGCTTGTCCAGGAATAGAATATAGAAGGCGTCGTTGGTCTGCGTGAAGCGGATGCTTTTCGGGCTGGCGATTTCGGTCTGTACGGACCAGTACGTCGTATTAAAAATTGCTTCCTCATGCGCGTGTATCCATTTACCTGCAGCTCGGAGGTTATCGACTTCGGCTTGAACGATGGTACCATTAGCTTGGGGCCCAATGTCAAGTAAGAAGTTTCCATTCTTGGACACCATATCGACGAGGGAATTGATGATGGTCGTAGCATTCATGTATGCCGAGTCTGGAGTAGCGCGATTGTAGCCGTAGCTGTATGGATCCATGCCTTGATTGGACTCCCATTTACGTCTTTGCGCCGTCTTAAAAGTGGCGTACTCGGGCGTATCAAAGTCGGCGGCGTGAGCAAGGCCACATCGTGAGTTGATGGCGACCTGACGGTTCTCGGTTCTTGCTTTGTTCCACCAGGCTGCTGCAAAGGGGGCTGTGCCATTCGCGGCACCGCAATCACACCACATGATGTCGGTGGAATAGTTGTAGGCGAGAATTTCCATCTGGGGAACCATGAGATCGGCGATAAAGTCTTTGATTGGGACACGCCCGGTATATGGTTCCTCCTCCCCAGTATACGGATTTTGAGCGAGTACACCGGGCCAACTCACTGAGCTGGCGTCTGGCGTTTGGACAAATCCATAAGGACCGAAATCAGGATTGAACCATTCTGGAAGTGAGAAATAGGTGCCTCGTTTGAGACTAGGCTGATATGTTTTGGCGGCATCGAAAAGCTCTCCCAGAATATCACGTTTGGGACCGTACCTCAAAGAAGATCGGTTTGTTGTGAGGCCGGTGTCGAAATTGGCAAATCCGTCATGGTGTTTGGTAGTGAAGACGAAATACTTCGCTCCGGCGTCAGCAAAAAGATCGACCCATTCTCGCGCATTCCTATTGACTTGTGAGTACAACCCTTACACGGCATGAGCAATCGGAGGTGACGCACCATGCGTCCGCAGTGAATTCTGGAAACGTATCGTCGTAGCTCCAATCTGGACCAAAGGTCCGCAGACGATAGTCGTAGAAGTCCGATCTATCAACTTGGGGATGATGAGTGGAGTAAAACCTGTGGAGGTATGTCAGCAGGCATGTAATAGCCTTACAGATGAACATGGAACTCACCAAAACCATTCACTGTAGCTTTCGTAAGGTGAAGAATTTCCCCACCCAGTCACGGCGTATGGACCCCAGTGAATAAATATACCAAATTTGGCGTCATCAAACCAATCAGGACTTTCATGTTTGGCTAAGGATTCAAGATCAGACGTGAATGGCGTAAGCCCAATCTCGATATTGTTAAAAGACGTCGTCTTCGCATGGTTTCCATCATCTATAGTAACCGCGATGTTGCCGCTGGATCTTCCAATCACCCCAATGTCGACACGTTTTTGGTCCCCAGGGCAGAGTCGTTTCAGTAATCCAGCATCGATTGTGCTAACGTTCCTACCAGCAAGAGAGACCTTCAGGCCTCCTCCTGAGACACACTCCGTACCAGCATTGTTCAAGGTGATTTCCACGATCTGAGTACCGTTACTAGACCACTTCTGAGTTGGTCTTACCAATTGCACCTGTACATCCGAGCCTTTCCACAAAGATATCGAAAATATATGGAGTCTTCCAGTCGTGGTGTTCGCAGTCGATGGTAGAGTAATGGAGGTCAGGGTTTTGCCTGGACTGAGCATGCCACTATATTCGAAAATATTGGAGGTGTTGTAGTTCGTGCTGTTTGCTGTATATCGAAAAGGGAATATGATTTCTCCTCGGACAATCGTCAAGAAAGAGAACCATGGCTGACTGCGCAGTTCCGAGACAGATGTACTGTTGTCTGAATAGTGATATGTCAAGTTTCCAGAAACCGTAGCAGACTCCACATCCGAAGTGACGAGCATTGAAGCCGAGAAGTATTTGTCGGGAACAACGTTGATATTTTGACCAAGACAGAGAACATTATCTAGCTGGGACGGTCCACGGTAGCCTGGAAAATCATACTCGATGCCAGTTTGACTCGATATGTATGTTCCATTGGGCGCGACGGTTGGAACTGGGTACGACTGATTTAATGGGTCGAAAGACGCTTCTCCAGGATATGATCCGAAAGCTTTATTGTTAAAATACCTTTTCAACGAGATGGAGACTGACTAGAGGCAGTGAGCATCTACAGTAGTTCCATCACATAATTCTTCCATACCTCGGCAGGTGCAAGCCGCGAATCATTTGCTGCGCTCCATGATGGAACAACGATGAATGCGAGTGATACCAAAAAAGTAGCGCAGGACAACATGGCAAAGAGGTCAGAGCATTCATTGGAAGCTGGAGAGAAATCGAAGCCACCTCCATCCTAGCGGAGATTGAAAGCTTTTGTGACATGGCTGTGTCCCGCGACCCTCTTCAATAGATCTGAAGATCGAGTTTGAACCCATGTTGAAGAGTCTTATCTGCCGATATAGGATGAAAGCTCCGGCACAATCCTTGGAGGGGCTCGGACGAGCAAGTAGCGATATCTTCAAGCCTGGAAGATGAACTGAGCTCGTCTACCTTCATGGGGAAAGCCGGGGAGAGGAACTAGTAGGGCGTGAAGCATACTATGTAAGGTACTACCGCTCCAGGTAATGCAGATACCGCAAATTGCGAATACGGTTAGCGTGTTCTTTATGTGGGGCTCATCGCGACGGGACCGGCTTCCACACTCTCCCCCGGCTCAAATGCCGACGTTTTATTCTCTCTTACAATCCCCTTACCGTAGCATTCGTAACGGCCCGGTATCTTGCTATCTCCCAAGTATAGCAATGTGACCCGGTTCCATTGCCCAACATGCTAGAGGACTTTTCCACTCTTGGGCGGTACTGCCGCAAGACAATGGAGCTTCAGCACGGAGTAGCAGGGATAGCAACGAAGCTATCTTTCCCACTCCTCTTTGCTATCAGCAACCATCTGTAGGACTTCTTCCATCTCGATTGCGTCAATGATGAAACTTGGTGTCACCGCATGGTCTACATTTTCAACTTTGCTGTATTGGGCCCACGCTTTTAACAATCCTCCGGGCGTTGATATATGGTGTGGTAAGGCATACCGCGCGGAGTAAGTCTTATCCTCTAAAAAAATGCAAAGATCTTGTACTGACAGGACGAAAGCAATGCATCTTTCGCGCCTGGAGGTTGGCTCGAGGAGCCTGTCAAGTCGACCACCCCTCTCTTGGATTTCAAGATTAGTCCTCGGATGAACATATATCTTGAGACCTACCTCATACGCAAGGAAGTTTTCTCATTGACGCCTCCATCTCGTACCTTGTGGGCCAAGATTACCCGATAACCAGCTCATCCGGCTTCTTTGGAAATGCTAAACTATCGCTGAAAATTTTCACCAATGGTTCGGCAATCACTTCTGTCAATCAGACCTCCGTCAATGTCAATACGGTCAATAATGAAATCCATCTCAGCCTAGAGCCATTTCCTGCTGCCCTACATCCGTATAACGTCACTGTCTTCGGAACGTTATCCCAGTCGAACGCCACAGTTTTTACCGCCTCGACTCAGCTGTACAAACTTCCGAGTCGAGTCGATGGGGGGTCTGTCACCAGGTTAGACAACCTCTATGGAGGATTGTCCGTGAGGAAGGGAGCCGAGACGGAGTGGTCACTCATTTTCCCTTTCACCTATTATGGTAGACAAAAGTGATCCCAGACGAGCGATGTCCAGACTAACTTTTTACGCAAGTTCAATGGACGCTCTACTGGAACTCCAGCCTTTCGACCCTGGACGAATTTGCTGCTATGGGCTACAATGTCATTCACATCGTACCAACTGGTGAACTCGGTGATACTCCTTTCCCGTGGAATAAGTTTGAACCATATCTCGAACGCGCAGATAAACTCGGCCTCTATCTTCAATACGACGTCCGTTGGGAGTGGGCAAATCTAAGTACAATGATCGACCAAGTAACCCGTCTCCGATCCCATCCCTCAATCCTCCTCTGGTACATAGCAGATGAACCAGACGGGAAATCTAATCCAGTAAATTCAACTGTAATAGGCTACAACACCATCCGCTCAATAGATCTCTACCATCCCATATCCATGGCTCTCAATTGTTACAATTTCTACTAACCCGACTACGCTGCAGGCGCCGATATCATTCTCACAGACGTTTATCCCATTGGTAACAACAATACCTACTCAACTGTATACAACACACCCTGTAATACCACCTACGGTTGCTGCGGCTGTGACGACTGCGTCGGAGTCTTTGAAGATATCAGCGATCGTCTCGACAACTTCGCGCATTTCGATGAGCTTCTCGGCTGGTCCAAAACTCATTGGGCAGCACCTCAGGCCTTCGGCAACGAAACATTCTGGACGCGTTTCCCAACTGCTGCGGAGGAAGTCGTGATGAACATGCTTAGTATCAATCACGGAGCTAAAGGAGTCAACATGTGGGATTTCCCGACTTCTTCTGATATACTCGCTGTGACGAATCGCTTAGCTACTGTGTTGACCTCGCAAAGGGTTGCGAGTTTCCTGCTTGGTGCGCCGCTGATCCAGAAATTGAATGTAGAGGGTGCGACGAGGGTTGACGTTGCGGCCTGGCTGGGCTCTTCATCTATGCTATTAAGTGTGGTGAATTTGAACTACGGTAATCTGGCAGGACCCATCTCGGTGACCTTACCTGAGGGCGCTGTGGCCATCAGTATCACCAGCTCTTTGTGGGGGAACATCCAGTGGTCGATCAAAGGCAACAAGGTGGAGACCGATAACTTGCTTGGTTTAGGAGTCTCGTTGATCATTGTGGCTTTAGAATAGAGCTTCGGACTGAGATATCAAGAAGGCCAAACCAGATGGTGTGGAATTGGCCGACCATTCTGAAGAAGTCCAAGTGCACGAATCGTTGTCCTCGTCTCATTCACTCGTTGGATCCTCTTTCTTCTTCATCTCTTAATAGTGGTGTTCGGTTATGACCATATCTTCCACAGTAGGGACATTCCGCAAGCTTGGATCCGGTACTATACGAGCTCAGCATGGTCGGAAGAGCGTGAGCCGGGACGTAGCAAGGCGTAACAGCTAAGAGAGCCGCCGGAACATCGATATCTATAGTCTGAGAATGCTTGAGAAGCAACAATAAAAAGTGTAAGTGAATATCGATGGATCAACAGGGAATAATCGTTGTTGTTGTCTCGCGTAATGTCTGGTCTATGAAGTAGTGCATTCTGCACGGAATCATCCCGTCCAGACTTCGATACAGGCTCAATGGTGATGGAGGCTGTATATTCAGTGGTATCATTTCGGTGACTGCATATCGTCTTCCTTCACGACAGCGACGCGGTGATACGTAGAGCTCTTGACAAGGTTCTTCTAGGACACGAAAAGAGTCAGCCGCGATGGCAAATTGACGAATTGTCGACGAATTGACATATTGTGAAGTTGATGAGGGTTGGAAAGGGGAAGATGGTCCGAAGCAGCGGGAGGAGGCTTCTATGGTCGAATTTTCACGATCCAACGTGGACCTCATTTCAGAATGTCTATTCGTGTAAGTCATCTTCAATTGTTGTCTCCTCGCAGATTTCACGTCTCAGCCTCTCAGGAATCTATCGACATAGGTGTGCGCGCGGTATCACGTGCATATAATCTGCATGACTCGATAATTTCAGTTCACAGCCCAGTCATAGTAACAATGGATGACTTGCTGGTAATTGCAACCGACTGACTGAACAATTTTCACTCTTCTGCGCCTCTGCGCACTTCCGCTAGCCAGCATGTCAAACATGAATTTTCCCAAGGAAGAAGAGCGCATCTTGGCTATGTGGAAGGAGATTGATGCTTTCCGCACCCAAGTCGAGCTTAGCAAAGGAAATAAGCCGTAAGGACTGACCACCACGTACGATTCATATGTTGTGCTGACCTATAAAGCTATACGTTCTACGATGGACCTCCCTTTGCGACCGGTCTCCCCCATTATGGACATCTCCTCGCTTCTACCATCAAGGACATTATCCCACGGTATTGGAGCATGAAGGGACGATATGTCGAGAGACGATTTGGTTGGGACACTCACGGCGTCCCGATTGAGTTCGAGATTGATAAAGAGTTGGGCATTTCAGGGAAAGACGCGGTGGAGAAGATCGGAATCGAGGAATACAATGCGAAATGTCGTGCTATCGTAATGAGATATTCTGGGGAGTGGAGAAAGACCATTGATCGGCTGGGACGATGGATTGATTTCGACAACGACTACAAGGTAAAAGGGCTGCAGGATACAAGTGGAGATAGCAGCTGACGATGGACATAGACTATGGACACGAGCTTCATGGAGAGTGAATGGTGGGTCTTCAAGCAATTGTGGGAGAAGAAGGCAGTCTATCGTGGATACAAGGTCATGCCATATTCCACGGCCTTGAACACGCCACTCAGTAATTTTGAGTCACAACAAAACTACAAGGACGTACAGGATCCCGCAGTTGTGGTATCTTTCCCTCTCGTCTCGGATCCTCAAACATGCCTTCTAGCCTGGACGACTACACCATGGACTCTTCCTTCGCATACTGGTCTGGCAGCACATCCAGACTTTGAATACATCAAAATTGCCGACGAAAAATCGGGCAAAAATTACATTCTCCTCGAGACCTTGCTCAAAACCATATATAAGGACCCGAAAAAGGCGAAATTCAAGATCCTCGAGAAATTCAAGGGCAAGGACATGCTGGGTTGGAAGTACGAGCCTTTGTTTCCATATTTCTACGAAGAATTCAAGGATGTCGGATTTCAGGTCCTAAATGCCACGTACGTCACGGCCGACAGCGGTACTGGAATTGTTCACCAGGCACCGGCCTATGGTGAGGAAGATTATGATGTCGCCATGAAAGCTGGCGTCATCAACTCTTCACGGCTGCCTCCCAACCCAGTTGACGAGAGTGGTGTCTTTACCAGCCAAGTCAAAGATTTTGAAGGCATGCACGTCAAAGCTGCCGACAGGCCCATCATCAAGTACCTCCAAGGCACCGGCCGGCTAGTGGTTGATGGAGTACTTATGCATAGCTACCCGTTCTGTTATCGTTCCGACACTCCCCTCATTTACAAGGCCGTCAGCTCTTGGTTCATCAAGATCCCTGACATCATCCCTGATATGCTTGCGAGCATTGAGAAGTCCCACTGGGTGCCAGCTCACGTGAAGGAGAAAAGATTCACCAATTGGATAACCAACGCAAGAGATTGGGCAGTCTCCCGAAATCGATACTGGGGGACGCCAATTCCAATTTGGGCGAATAAGGATTTCTCCGAGACTGTCTGTGTTGGAAGCGCGCAAGAGTTGAAAGAGCTCAGCGGTTACGAGGGTGAGATCACTGACTTGCACCGTGATAAAGTCGACAATATCACCATTCCGAGCAAGAACGGCAATGGCGATCTGCGACGTATTAATGAGATCTTTGACTGCTGGTTCGAATCGGGAAGCATGCCGTATGCTTCTGTACACTATCCATTTGAAAATAAAGACACTTTCCAAGACGCCTTTCCAGCCGACTTCATTGCCGAAGGTTTAGATCAGACTCGAGGATGGTTTTACACGCTCGCAGTTCTCGGCACCCATTTGTTTGGAGAAATTCCAATGAAGAACGTTGTGGTCAATGGTCTGGTGCTTGCTGAGGATGGCAAGAAGATGTCGAAACGTTTGCAAAATTATCCTGACCCTGCCCTGGTAATGGACCAATATGGTTCTGACGCTCTTCGCCTGTATCTCATCAACTCCCCTGTGGTGCGTGGAGAGCCGCTTCGATTCAAGGAGGCTGGTGTTAAAGAGATCATCAAGACCGTTCTCCTGCCTTTGTGGAACAGTTTCGATTTCTTCAACCAACAGACGGCGCTTTTGAAGAAGGTCCAGAACACCGACTTCACCTACGACCCATCTCTGGAAGCATCCAACGATAACGTCATGGACAAGTGGATCTTGGCAAGCATCCAAACTTTGCTCAAGTTTGTCAACGCTGAGATGGAGGGATATCGTTTGTACACCGTGGTTCCTAAGCTACTTCAACTCATTGATAACACAACCAACTGGTACATCAAGCTCAACCGAAGACGGCTAAAGGGCGAATTTGGTCCGGAGGACACGCTACATGCTCTCAACACGCTGTTTGAAGTCTTGTTCACCATGTGCCGTGCTCTGGCCCCGTTCACCCCATTCATCACCGATAACATCTACCAAAGACTCATTCCATTCATCCCCAAATCCCGCGCAGCAAAAGATCCTCGAAGTGTCCATTTCTTGTCATTCCCGGAAGTTCGTGAAGAACTCTTTGATGAAGTCGTTGAACGCCGTGTGATACGCATGCAGGCTGTTGTCGATATGGGCCGAGCCTCTCGAGATCGTCGAACCATCAGCTTGAAGACGCCACTCAAGTCTCTGGTCATCATCCACCCTGATCAAGAATATCTTGACGACGTCAGGAGCTTGGAAGGATATATCCGTGATGAACTCAACGTCCGAGACATTGTCTACAGCTCTGACGAAGACAAGTACGATGTGCAATACTCGTGCTCAGCAGACTGGCCCGTCCTGGGCAAGAAACTAAAGAAAGAGGCAGTAAAGGTCAAGAAGGCGTTGCCCGAAGTCTCGACACCTGAGATCAAGGCGTTCCTCAAAAGCGGTGAAATCACAGTGGCGGGTATCGCTCTCACTCGCGATGATCTTTTGGTGCAACGTTCGTTGAAAGTGAGCGACGCATCAAAGATGCAGGAATTCAATACAGATAACGATGTTCTCATCATCCTAGATGTCGCAATGTATCCTGAGCTGGAGAAGGAAGGTCTCGCACGTGAGATTATCAACCGTGTCCAACGATTGCGCAAAAAGGCAGGTCTTGTACCCACGGACGACGTAGGAATGGAGTATCGCGTTCTCAGCGATCCCGACAACATCGGTCTTGAAGAGGTTTTTGAGACTCAGAGCGCAACCATCGAGAAGGCTTTGAGGCGGCCGGTCGACAAGCATGTTGTTACGGAAGTGGAGGGCAAGATTGTGGATGGCAAGAAGGAGGAAATCATAGCAGAGGAGGATCAAGAAGTGCAGAAAGCCACTTTTTTGCTGAGATTAGTGAAGCTGTAGGGGAAATATGAGGGCTACCAGGTTTACGTTGATGAGCGGGTATGCATTGATGCAAGAACATGTATGGTCTGTGTTTGGTGTCGTAGAGCAGCCTCTTGACCCGTCTGAGTCATTTGAGGCACAGTACTAGTGATATCTAGGTGAAGCATCGAATCACGATCTTCCTGCTTGCATCGTCTTCCACGCCCCTTGGTGTCGCCATCACCGTTTCCGGTACGCAGCCTATCAATGTTTAGTCTGAAGCAAAGGCACTTGTTCAAGACGTACTCACAGTGTAACATTGCTGCAATTTAAAGAACTCAGCCGCGCACTTGTCCTTGTGAACGTTGTTATAATCGGCAACGATGCATTTCCCGTAGACGGCGCTCTCCTCAATCATTAGTCGTGTGATCTGAGTCGATATCGACGCAACTCTCACCTCCTTCGAGCATTTCCCCACGGCTGCTGCGAATTTCTCGATTGGTCTCGTCTTGGCTGGCATCCCTTTCCTTCCTGTGGATGTGTTTGGATGTTTTTGTTGGAGTTGGTGGATTGGACTTGCAAGGTTTAACACTTTAGAGACGAAAATGTGACCATGTCCCAAACCGGCAAGGACGATTTCGAAGCGCGAACCAACATGAACGCGCCCAGCTGTGAAATAGTTCTACACCTTTTCTACATTCCAATCTGGATTCCGATCCTCACCCTTTGCGACATCACATTTCTGAATGAGCATTGGCTTTCGGCGCCATTACGCGATACACCATTACATGAAGCTTCGAGCGCAATCGAACGAGTCCTTGAGCGCGATCTGGCTTCCACGCATGCCGTCTTTATGCATCTTTACCCACGCGCTGAGCGTTGGGGGTATCTCGAATGTCACGTATTAATGACAATAGACACGATGAGGGACTTAGCGATGCTGGTATGATCTATCGCCCTTTATCGCGCAGAGACGCGGCATCTAACTGAGCCACATTGACTGGCTTTGCAATTTATGCTAACATGCCATAGACATCAACCTCCTTTACGATATCGTCCTTCTCGCCGCGCAAAAGCCTGATCCTCCCTTCGGCCCTGGTCTCTTCGCCGCGTACGACGAGATTATACTTCGCGAAAATGTTGCGCCCGAGGAGAGTGGGAAGTACTTCCAATTCGTCGTCAGGATGGTGTCCGGAAAAAGGGAGGGCGAGACTGTCTATGAAAGGTTCGCAACAATGCTCAAGGAGATGGGAATTGAAGTCTCGCCAGAGGAAGCGCAAGAGGGAGCTACCACGGATTACACTGCAGAACAGGGACACGTCAATGGGAATGGACAGGCTAATGGCTATGCCAATGGTGTCAACGGGCATCATGAAGAGACAACGCAGGAGAGCAAGGATGGCCTGCAATTCCCTGTACAGCCCATCACGAATGAAACGAAAAGCGCGTTATTGCAACCACCGCGAAGACGAAATGGGATACCGGATAGAAGGTCGCGGTCGCAGGATACATACTCCAAACCATTCCTACAGGTACCTGATCAAAGAGGCAGATTGAAAACGAGGGCCTCGTCAGACAACCTACCTCTTCGACATAAGCGCGCCGTTTCAACTTCTACAAACCATAGCCTCCGAATTGCAAGAGAACAGCCAACACTTGTGAACGGAGTCGATGCATATTCCGCCGACGAGTCCGAATTGAGCGTTACGCGATCGCGACGGCATTCTTTCGTGGGTGGTGTCAATCCAGCTCAAGATGCGTACATTTTCCTGCCTCCGGGGCTATTCCAGCGGTCAGATGAAGAAATGGAAGAAGACGTGGAGGCCTTTCAACATAGTAAAGCTTGTATCGCACAACGTAGGTTGTTATGGCAATGGCGACATAAAGCAGTGGATCTACAGCGCAAACATTCGCGCATGGAGATGATGGCCGAAGACTTTGATCATGGAGTGCTGCTGCGAAATGCGCTTGAGCAGTGGCGCGCGAAGGCTTTCGAGCGACAGCAAGAACGCGAGACGAGTCTATATTTCAAGCATCAAGAGGCTAGGGCCATTGAGATGAGGGACGAGATGCTCAAACTGAAGGCATTGACACACTGGGTGGCTTTGGCTTGGGAAAAGAGGGAGAAGACACACACGGCAAGACGGCAGATATTGCGCGCCCGGTACTTTACGGCGTGGAAAGGCATCACGGTCGCGAGCAATGCCAAAGTGCGACAACACATTCTCTCAAAGTTTTTGCGAACTTGGCAACAGCGGACAGAAGAGGTGGAAAATGCCAAGTTTTTGGCTGCGGCAAGGTATGAGGCCAATATCCAAAAGAAGCTGTGGCTCAGGCTGGCTTTTCAGTACTGCGCAAGGAAGGCTCCTACATTTCACGCACGCCAGCGGAAACAGAAATACTTTCAGTTGTGGAGAGAGAAGGTTCGATTGATTCAAGAGAGAAACCAGCATGTTTTGCACATGAGAGAGCATGTCATTCAAAGACGAGTGTTGGAAGCGATGGCTATGAAGCACCAGAAGCTCGTCAGTATGGACGCTGGTGCTGCAGAATTCAGGAACAGAAAGCTTGTTCGTGGACACATCGCGAACTGGAGGACAGCAGCAATACTACGACCATTGGCTGCCCAAGTTGCCCAACGAAGCAACACACGCCTCCTTCACACAGTTTTCTGCATCTGGAAGAGGAATGCCCTAATGTCCCATCAAGCTACGACTGTCCGCGACGCACGAATCATACGAAATGCCTTCACGAATTGGAACGACGCTCTCCGGATACGGTACCTTGAGATTAGGATTGTTGCAAGATTACGAGCAGAGTCGTTTTATAAATGGATCTTCTTTGCCAGAGAGACGATTGCGACCAGGGAACGCAATGTCAAGATTGTCTCTAATTGCCTCGAAAATTGGGCTGCGAAAGCTCAAGTAAGGCGACAAGCTCTCGAGAATGCTTCGCGGGAATTTGCGAGCAGGCAAAGCCAGAGTCACTTGCGAGGTGCCCTACACAGGCTCGTTTCCACTTTTCGAAAGCGACAAAAGCAAGAAGCTGACGCCGCGGCTTTCCGGAATCGACAACTTGGATCTCAAGCTCTTGCCTCTCTTTGTGTTCGAAATGCCAATGTCCAGGAGATGAACGGTAAGGCAGCGGCGGCGCGTTTCTATATTCTCACCACATCTACCCTCAGGAACCTCAAAACTGCAACGCATCATCATCAGCAACTCCGAAGAAGAGAAATCTACGCACAGGTCCGTCGGAGGACGAAGATGAACCTTGCTCGTGAGATGTTACGAAGAATGCAGAATCGTCTTGCACATGTTAGAGCTATGGAGCGCACCGCCGCTGAGAAAGAAGAAGATCGCGTGGTGCGCATTGCTGTTTCTGATTTTGGAGCCTGGAAGGCTAAAGCTTCGGTTTTCGTGGAACAAAACAGACAGGCAGTCATGATGGACCGAAGCCATCTCCTCACCAGTGCCATGAGGAGAATGAGAGAACGACATGCGCAATTGCAGGAAATGCAGAGTGATGCAGCGAGTTTCAGCAATGATTGGGCCGCCGTAGAAGCCATCACTTGTCTGAGGAGACTGAGGTTCCGGCTTCTCCAATTCAGACAGCAAGACCAGGGTGCTCGCGATCTTCGTGAAATGCACTGGCGAAAGCACGTCAAGAACATGCTTCGGTACTGGGCTGCCCGTTCTATAGCCCTTCAACAAGGCCGCCTTAAACGTGCCGACGTCCATCAAAGAGGCGATAGCCCAGAAGATGAAGAAGACGGCCAGGACGATGAAGATGATGCAGCCTATACTCAAGCTGGCGGCGGCGGCCTCTCAGCAAGAGAAGGAGCGCGACTCCCAGGCGACCTAACCATCTACGAAACCTCGGCTTGGAATCTGGGAAATCTGGACCTGGATTTAGGTACCTTTCCCGATGGTGAAGGAGGCGAACTCGACTTTGCTGCTGAAGGAGTGTTCACGTCAACACCTTTACCAGGATACCTCCGTACACCGTCGAAACGAAGTACAGCTCGAGCAAAAGGAAGGGACAGGTTCACGAGTATAGCACCGCCGCCAGCGAGTGCATTCAAAATCCCAGCTTCAGCGCCACCGAGACAGCAATATTCATCTGCACCGCCTGCATCTGCAGGAGGAGGGACGAGAGGTGCAGGTGGTATCACGCCCTTTGAACGCAAGTTACGAGAACAGGGATATCCCGAACGATCCAGAGGCGGTCTGCGAACACCCGGTCCCTCATCCACTACATTTGGAGGTCTCGTCGCAAGAAGCGGACTCAAAGGGCGAGGTGGCTTGAGCAAAACACCGGGAACTGGAGGCGGAAGAGGAAACGTTGGGTTTGTCGGTTTCGAGGATATCGCTGAGGCGAGTGAGGAGAGGAGTGTGAGATGAAGGTCCCTGTTTCTCATAATATTTCTTGTTTGGCAACATGATGGCGGTAAGGGTGGCGGTGCGGGTGGTGGTGATGATGATGACAGCGTATTCTTATTCGTATTCGGACTCGGACTCGTGGTACTCGAATTAGTGTCAGTGGTGGACGGATGGTTGATTGCGATGATACCCATAAGTAATGTTACGTACTTCCTTCCTTTAATTTGCTCCAAAGTCTTCTTCTCCTTTGCTACCTACATCTTGAAGTCACGATCCCCTCGGGTAAACAATAAATGACCGGTCCTTCAATTGGGACCTCAGAATGTATTGGGTAGATAGGTAGGTAGGTAGGTGGTTCTTACCTTCCTTCCTTTCTCCCGTCTCAACACTTCCGCAATACCACATCACATCATATCATAGCACGTCACAATCCATCCTACTCTTTCCAACCACTGACTGCATTCTCAGCGAATGGCAAATATGGAAATAAACATCAGACCCCCCATTCCCATCCTCATTCCCGGTACCGGTACCGGCATCAGTCTCCACTGTCCGACTCCATCCCAAAAAAATCGCAAGAAAGAAAGACAACCTCTACCGAACCCCCGCAAGAATGGTATCAAGCAAAACCCCCACCACTGCACAAACATGACCGCACGAAGCGAGAAAGGGACCGAGAACGAGAATTGCAGACTAAATGGATCGTGTCAGGAGGGAGGCATTCTTCTCACCAATCGAGTCCACATCGAGCCGACACGGAATTTTCAGGAAGTTTCTTCATTGCAAAGCTACCTCATAACAGAATTATCTCCAGCCACGGTGAGCTAAGTATGGGTTCTCCGTAATAACTCCATCTCCAAAACTGTAAATCACAATTCATACGTTTCGTGACGACGATGATGACGGTGAAAATTCCAATGCTGCGTACGCCATATACTGCGTGGGTATTATCAAACAAACAAAAACCGATCAAAAATCCACCCTCGCTGCACAACAGCAGCAAGCTTACATACACGTCTTGAGATGCCTCGAGTTCTCAGTATCGAAATATTTCGCCATTCTCCGGCACAACAACACCCCTGCCCAAAACACCTTCCATTCCCCCAAAATCAAAGTCCTCCACCATCCCCAGCAGATGATAAAATCGCTCCTTCGCAAGACAAGTTTGCAAGTTGAGATCATCGAGCACCCTCCTCCTCTCCACGCTCTTCAGCGTCTCCGGACAGCCAGGTCTAAAACATCGAGAATCAGGTTCGTACGGAGGCAGTTGTGGCGGCGGCCGGGATCTCCTCCTTCCCCTGCGCTCAAGTGTTGTTTTGCCTGCGTAGTGTTCCTGTTCTAGATCGAGCCAGGCTTCGTAATTGTCGCCTGCTGCACTGTCGGTCTTCGTGCTGTCGAAACTGCCATTGCGAGACGCGACGGTGGTAGATCCTGGGCTGCGGTTCTTTTCAATGAGATGGCGTTGAAGCGCTGTCGGGCGACGAGGGCGACTAGGGCGAACTGCTGGGCGAGATGTACTTCTTTCGCGATCTGAAGGGTTCATGCTAGAGCTTCGGGTGTGTGTGGAGTCGAGATCGGAACCGTATTCTCGTTCCGCGCTCTTCTCATCAAGAAATCCCGCTGTCGGTTCAGATTGAGATTTGATATGTTGTGACATGCGACCATTCTCCTTCGATAGCTGCAATTGCTCTTCAAGATCAAATGGATCACGACTGGTCATGTCTGTGACAGCAGAGCCAGTAGCCGAATGCGACGCAGAAGGCCTCCTAAGCTCAGGAATAGCAACCTGCAATGCATCGTCAAGGTCGATCATGGAGCCACGATCTGGTGATGACACTCCAGATGGGAAATCATATGAGTCGCCGAAACTGCCAATTGGCATGGTTTTGGCATGCTTGAGTCCTGGCCTGTGGGGTTCCATGAAAGATGAATCTGAAGCAGTAAACGATGGCGTGTGGCTAGAATTAGAAATTGCAGCTCGCATCTCTTCTGGCGACGGAAACTTCCACTCTTGCGTCTTCCGAATATGGGCATCGTCCTTGAAATCCACTGCCTTGCTGGCGCGGACTGTCTGCTCTTGACCTGGAGATATAGCAGGATCTTCGAGCTTCGGGAATGTCCATTGCATAGTGCTTCGGTCGGCAGCTTTACTGGCTCTAACGGTCTGTTCTTGAGATGGTGATATGATAAGCTCTTCTGCCGTCGGAAACGTCCATTGCATGGTATCGCGATTCCGATAAGCGTCACTTGAACTAGCAGCATCGAGGTCGATAGGCTCAGGGTCGAGTGACATGGTCCAATCCTTGGTGTCGCGCTTAGACGTCTGGTACATCGTGTCGTCACTCTCATTGTTAGCCTGGAACTTCTTCTGTCGTGCTTTCAATGTAGGCGGATCGACCAGGGTGAGGTTCGGTATCAAGTCTTCGAACGTCGGCATTGCTTCGTCTAAATCAATCATAGTGGTGCGATCACCACTCGACGCGTCTGAATAACTTCTCAGAGGTAGATCTGAGTCGCGGTTACGCTCAGATCTCTCTGGGCCTCTGTCTGGGCCGTATGTGTAGGGTTTTGCCGATTGATCAAATATGCGGCCCAGAGCGGTTTCTCCACGTTTCTCATGGATTTCCTTGACGAGAGCATCAAATCGGGTGGGTTCTTCTGCAGGACTTGAGCTGCCAAACCCAGGAATATTCTCCAATCGCATCGAAATTCTTCGGTCAAAGTCGAGAGTGGTGCTAAAATTCCATTCCTCATCCGGGCCCTCTTGTGGCTCCAATTCTTCTGGGCCTGGAGCGCCCATCGGATTGAAGAGTGACGCACGTTGTCCTCCAGATTGCTCCCATAAGACGTAGTTCTCGACAAGCTTGCGGATGTCGTTTGTGGGATACAGTTCAGACGTGTTTGCGACGAATTCGTGATTCATGATCTTGTCCGCCGAAGGGCGTCGCGACGGTGTGAGATCCAAACAGAAGGCTGCGAAAGCGCGTAATTCGGGTGAGTACTTGTTTTCATCCAGCCGTGGAGGCTCTGTCAATGCCATCCCAAGCATGTCAGCGCGGACACGCGCATTTGGCGGATTGCCAGTCGCCATCTCGTACACAGCACAACCGAAGGCCCAGCAGTCGATCTCCGTGCCATAGTGTACGTTGCTGTCTTCGCTTCCCAGATATGACACGAGCTCGGGTGCCATCCAATGAGGCGTGCCGACAATTGTGGAGCGTTTAGAGACTTCGTTTTCGAGCACGCCAGAAATTCCGAAGTCGCAAAGCTGGATACGGCCATCTTCAGTGACCAAAATGTTTGCGCCTGTAAGCTGTCAGCACTGATTGGAGCAATTGGCTGAATCCTATCAACCCACACTTGATATCCCGATGGATGACGCCTGCCTCGTGAACATACTTGAGCGCGACAGCAACTTCTCGGGCGATAGGAATGATATACTTCTCAGCAAGGCCGGGCTGCGGAGTCGCTTTCATCAATGTAGTGAGACTGCCACCAGGGCAGTACTCGGTGACGATCCAAAGCTGTGTGTCCACCGAAAATGCCTCAAAGATGGTGTTGACATTTTGCGCGCGATTGTCCTTAAGTGACTGCAGGATACTCGTTTCGCGAATGAATTCCTTGATTGTGTCGTCTTTGGCGTCGACATCTGCCTTGTAATCTTGGACATCGACTTCAATGATCTTGACGGCGCAGACCTTCTGTGTTTCGCGTTGCTTGCTGATGGGTTGTCAGCCACTGAGTTCAAGTGGTCGGCCAGGACGTGCAGCGTGATTCACCTCTTGTACACTCTGCCGTATGCGCCCTTGCCAATCAACTCGAGGAACTCGTATGCCGGCGGCGTCAGGCCTTTCTTCGTCAAGCGGTCCTCGACGATCTTCTGCATGTTCTTGGCATCTTGTATCTGCCTCTCTCTCGTGCCCGCGATGCGCGGGTTCAGACGAATCGAGTCCATTGTTTGCGGATGTGGTTTGGGAGGAAAAGTGATTTGATGCAGCGAGGTGCTGCCGGAGGACAATGGGAGGAAGCGATGGTTCTACTTGATTCGCTCCTTCCCTGCCACGACTGGCAACTGGTGGCTCCGGGGCCGAAAGAGAGCGCGAGCTTCGAAGTTTGAAGAATGAGGTGTTCTAGTGATTTATTAATATGTTGCTAGATATCCTGATATATTCGTGGTTCCTGGGGTAGCGATATTGCAGGTACCGGAACAAGGATATAGGGATGGTTTCGAACGCAACGTATGCTCACTCCAATGACGCGGCGTATTCCAAAGGTTTATGGCGATATTCTAGTCTAAGCATCGGGTCGTAGCTATTGCACAGCAGTACTCGAACAGGAGGAAAAGCAAGATAATGCTCCAATGGTGAAGGCAAGTCGTATGCCCATGTGGTCGTCAGGAACCTTGCCGCAGCCAAGCTCAGGGTTCAAACTTTATCTTGCAGAAAGGAGGCGGCGGCATGTCCTCTGGCACATTGAAAATCACGTAGAGCAATCCATGAATGTGCAGGGGAGACAAGTCAGATATGTACTTATGCAAAGTGGATATGAAATGCTCTGGGATACAAGTGACACCTCGTCCTCAGCCTTCAGTTCTCAGATCAGAAGGTTTGACCTCACCAGCCATGTACAATTCCCATGATTAACTCTACATGCGTTAGTCTTGCATTCGGATCGTGGAGAAATGCTGTCTTACCGAAAACATTCGTAATAAACAGCTCGATACAGCAACGCGGCTGGCGGGAGGCCGCAGATCATCACGACCTCGGCATCGGCATCATCCGTTCGATCCCACTCCAGGACTTGGAGGAAAAGACAAGAGCAACATGAACAGCGAGAGAAACGCGCATTCCCTCACTCTCGAGAATATTCGCATCGGACCAAGTCGCTCACCAAGAGCAATTGAGATGCACACGCAGATTCATCACATGACCCTCCCAATCGAGGTGAACTTCCGCCTCATATGACGTAAGTTAAATCCCCAGACCAAGAACCTGGAAACACAGCGAACGAAAGGGCAAACATACGTGATGGAAGTTGTCCCTCAATCCATCCATCCAATAGTACACCCCAAATCACACCTTCAACCTTCAAACAGCGAATATAACTGCACATCCACCTCACCATTTGAAAAATAAAGAACCATGGCATCGAACGACAACTGGATCAGCAAGAAAGTGCAAGGCTGGGTCGCCGGCATAGGCAATGCCGCAGGTGGTGCCGTGAACGGGGTGGGTAACGGTGTATCTGGTGCTGGAAGGGGTGTAGGCAACAGTGTCACGAATGCCAGTCGAGGATGGGCCGATGGTGTGAGAGGGTAAGTGGTCTTTCATTTTGTGTTTATGTTCCTCACCATCTATCATACAGTCCCTCCCTGGTCTTCTCAGCCTTGTCCGTATCTATTCCCCAATTCCACAGAGTCATCAATTCATCGCCCGAATTGACAAGATTTGTAAACACCTTCTATAATAGTAGCCTGCTTTTCACAGAACCCGAAGCTAACCCTACCCACCCAGCTACGGCAACGCGATCAAAGACTCCACCGGCGCCTCCGGGCCAAGAGCAGTAACGGGTTCAAACCCGCTCGGCATCGCAGGGACAAAAGGCGTCTGGGCCCCGTCCACAACCACAAAGGCTCCACGAAAGAACGGAGGCGGGACTGCAAAGAATCCGCTGGGTCTGGGGAAGTGATTGTGCTCGGGATAGAAGGGAAGAGGTGGGAATGCGGAATGTATGATATGATATGACGGTGATGGCGACATAGGGTATCCGGTATTGGGAATCGCGTTCTGGGCAGGATATAGGAGTATGAGGTGGGCATGATGATACCTAAGCGCCGATTGAACATTGAAAGCGCACGTGGAAGTCGGCACATCTTTAATCTTATTTGTGCATCTTGATTTCTTGATTCAAAAGTAAGATCCACAATGTAGCTTCGAGGTACTAAGCAACTCTTGAAAACATAGACACTGTCTTCTTCGAGCTTTCGTTCATTGCGAAAGCCAGGTCATTGCTCGCCTAAAATCGCACAGATCCTTTTGAACGCTCCCATCGGAATCGCGAAGATACCGCCCAGAGATCCCACAATAAGCAACACTTTTGTTGTCCATCCCACGATACGCCTTGCCCCAAAGATGCGGAAGTTCAGTGTGTATATGCATATCCGCCCAAACGCTTGCCCATAAATCATCAATCGTTACAACCAACACCTAACAATCCACATCAGATTCGGTCTCAGTCACCTCATCATATCCTCCCTCTTCATCTCCATCCTCTTCCTCGGACTCGCTGTCATCATCAAGCTCCATGCCAGGTACCGGCTGCCATTCCAGCGAATCTCCTGCCATCCATCTCTTACTCCTCGGCAGGTTGTACGGATCGAATGGAAAGTAGGCATCCAGTTGAAAGTTGGATTCTCCAAGTTTGCCAGACAATGCTGTTTCACGCTCAGCCAACGTTCCTGGCGCACTTGACACGCCAGCCACGGTTCGCGACAATCGGATGCGCTTGTTGAGAGCCAATTTATGGTCCAAATACTGAAACTTCAGATGCCGAGCAACAATAGCGAATTGATTGACAATCATTGGCGCACATACTTTCGTAGGATTCAACGGGGAGGTGATGTTGCGATCGAAGATCTCTTTCACTCCTGCGCCCCATTCTAGCTCATCCGCATCGAAACCATCAGCTTCGTCAAACTCATCACGAAGCAGGTCGCGCCATCGGAAGCAAAAGATGTAAAGCAGCGACTGTGCGATGGCGTAGTACACTCCAAATCGAGGAAGATCAGGCCCGCAGTTGGGACTGCGCTCGTGCAATTGTCGAAGACGCTCGAGCTCTCGTCCCAAAGATGCGAAGGTGCTCTGGACAATCTCGCGGGACACATGGGCACCACGCGCGATGAAGCTTGCAAGATAAGCTGCTGCAGACCGCTTCACAAGCGCTGCTTGGTTCTTGTCAAAGACCTGGCGCATGAGATAACTCGTGAAGTTCTCGCTAAGCCTTGGCAAGGACTGTGCATAATGGAACAGTAGGAATTGTATGTGCCGGGATCGGTACGTGGGAAGAATGGTCCGTGAAAATGTGGTGATCAATTGCTCAAAAGCCGCTTCTTGCTGCACGATTGTGCCTTTTGCGAATGTAGGATGATAATGTTCAAAGAGCAGGTCGATCATGGCGTCAAGTTTTGTAACCTCATTCTTCAGATCTTCAAGCCGCTGTATCGTCGGGTCCACAGTGGTTGCAAGATCCGAAGCATCGTCATCATCGCTATCCGATTCTTCCTCTCCTCCTTCCTTCTCGTCGAGACGACGCTCCAGCCTCCTTTTCGTTTCTTCGGCAAGACTATGCTCCAATTGATCTTGAAGGTCGTCTTCTAGATCGTCAATATCGACTTGTATTTGTACATCGATTTTGACGACCTTGTCCATTATCAGCAGAAGAATGTCAGATTTCAAGGCCGGCGCGTAAGAAATAATTTTGAGGATGTCGGTGGTGTAATCAACATGCGTGTTGACAGGATCGGTCTCGGAGGGGAAATTGCTGCTCAAAACTGCCTTCAGGGCACCGAGTGCCGAGGGAACTTTCTGAAGAATCTGGCCCAGAGTAACATGAATACGATCAAGGAGTTCAGAGCGTCGAACAGGGACGTTGTCGGGTAGGCGGCCAGCAGAACCTCGCACTGGGAGTCGGGTTAGTGAACGCTTATGGTCAGGCAATAAGAAGCCTTACGATTAACGAATTTGTTCACGAGCGAGCTCAATACGGTCTGGGCAAGCCCACCATGTGTCGCGATCATATTTACCAACAAGCGTCGGTAGCATACCACAAAGTCGTCGTCACGTCCTAACCATTGCGTCTCCAGCACGGCTTCCACGAGTTCTGTACATCTCTTGCCCATGAGGTTCGTGTAACCCGTCAAAGCGATTATGTATCTTCTTAGAAGAGTATTGGACAGCGCATCGTCGGAGACCGGTTTGATCATGAACAGTTGTGCGAGAGAGTCGTAGAAGCTGCTATCTCCATTAAGGTGCTTCTCTAGGGCCCGCCGAACCTCTTCCTGCACCTGTGGAAGTGCTTTGTCATCGTTCCATGCTTTGTACACCTCGATCTTGTTATCCTCCTCGTTGAATTGGACCTTTGCGCGTTTGCTCGAGTATAGCTCTTGGCTGCTATTTTCTTCGGGTTCGGAGATGTCGCTGTGCTTTCTTTTCAAGGCGGACTTGAGGGGAGTGCCAAAGGCAGGCGCGAGGGTGAGCATGATGGTCTAATGCGTGACTGCCATAGGGAGTCCTCGAAGAATGGGCAGTGGTATAGGTGCGGAATAACTATATACACGGTCGCTTTGTGATGTAGTGGAGGTCGACCAGGATGTGGATGTGGATGTGGTTGAAAAAAATTGGTGGACCCTTCTCTTCTGCTGATCGCGTGTCACGCACTCACGGTGCCACCTTGGTCTGCAATAGACAGAACGACAACACTCCTTCAAATGGCACACTGTGATTGGTTCCATGACTTTACATATACTTGAAGATCTAGAATCACCCCACGCCGCAAGCGCGCAATCATGTATGTCGACTCATGGGCAACAACGCCACCACCCGTAACTCCCGTCCCAGTTCTCGACCTACTATTACAACCCAATCATGGCATCATTCTATGCGCACTCATGAAAAGTCTAGCTTGAACTTGAAAGCGATCTGAAATGCCGGGTCTGTGACAGCGATCTCCTCTCCATTTGACACCAATTCGGAAAGCTTCTTGTCCAGATTCGGTCGCGTGCTCTCCTCGAGACTTTGGGGAAATTGGACATAAAGCGTCTTCGCCTCGGACCGAATCGAAGGCTTTTTCAGTTGGCTATCATGAATTCAGCATTATGCTTCGCAGATTCGAGGAGCCCAACACTTACGCTTCTGGTCGCTCCGAAAAACTCTCAACCAGTTCACGAAGAGTCATGTCTGGCCTGACGATGAGTGGCTTAGCCAGATTTCCGCATACAGGGCAGTCGTCTTTCTTGAGATGTTCGAAAGTATACGTATAGACACTGTCATCTCCAGTGTACATCATGTAGTTGTTGGTGTCTGGCATACCAAGGCATGGATTAGTAGCTGTGGCCAGTTTGAAAGCCTCGTTGCAGCAGCTGGCAGCAACGATCGCATTCGTGGAGGCTATAGCAGGGATAATGTTCTTGACCACACCCTGGGTCATGGCATACGTGACTCCTTGGATGTTGTACTCTAGTGCACGGCCAAGCGCCTTTTGATAGAGCCAAGTGATGTGCTCTGGATCGTCAGTGTCCAGCGTGTCGCCTGGGAAACATTAACTTGTGAGCTCCGCTATTCGATTCTCCTTACCCTTTCGTTCCTCATCCCACTTGATAATGTGAGCCCACTCAATACAATGCTGTGGTTGACGTGGAATGGTTGCGAGTGTGCATAGAGGAACAGCTGCTCGCGGGGCGTGCATGTCAAGCTGACATTCGATACAGGAAGTCATTGTTGGTAACACGACACGAGCTTGGCCCTTGAAGCCTTCTGTTCCGCCATCGATCAGTGGTTTGAGTGATTCCGGGTTGTCCATGTCGACCATTCCCACCAGCGTAGCATTAATCCATCTTCGAGCTTCGATACTGTCTAACCCACAAATGATGATGTTGAATTGCATATAGTAATCTTCGTCTTTGTCCTGGATCTTGCCATTGAAGGGTGTAATTTTGACGCCTTTGACACGTTTCTCGACGAATCTGGCGGCAACTTCGGCTTTGGACCCACCAACATCAGCATGTCGAAATAGAAATTGTCGATTCAGGTTGGAAACATCGATCGTATCTAGAAAGATTTGTTATGAACAGTTTGGACGGTAGGATTGCCACCGCACATACCCATGTCGATAACGTGAATGTCCTTGAAGCCAGACAGCGCGAGGTTTTTCAGAATCTCACAGCCTAGACCGCCAGCTCCGCTATGAACTGTCAATAGAGACCTGGTAGAATATGTTTCTCAAGCTGCGTACATAACCCTGAGAATGTTAGTTGCTGCACAAATATCATCGAGGCTTAAGAGCACGTACAAAACTTTGCGGCTGGACAGCATGTCGATAGTGGGCTCACCGAAGGTAGCATCCTCATCTGTGAAAGGTCCAGGGCGCGTGAGAATGTTGTCTAGATACTTCCTATTTCATGTTAGTCTTGGTTGTAAGACGTCGCTCATGGTCGAGAACTACCATCGTCTCCTTCCACCGGCGATCCCGTTCGTCACTACAGTCCCAGTCTCTGTCATCTCGAATACGAAAGCGACGAGAGATTTGATGTTGAGAAGAGCGTGAGCGTGAACCTTTATGTGATACCTTACTACTAGTTTTACTGCTTACGTGCTCTAGCGCCAGTATTTTATCCCCGTTTCGAGACAGTCACCACTGGACGGGAAACCAAACGCAACACCATCTCCAATTCACAACACAGACATCATTGAAGTCTCAGCTGACAACAAAGAGACCAAATGTTGTTTTTCCGAGTCAGACTTTCAAGACCATTAGGCTAAGATGGACGAGCTATTTCGGCCAGTTCAGACCAGAATTGCCATTGTGGAAGAAACAAAGGACAAACCAGATGAGTCGTCTAAGGTCACCAAGCGAATCGAAAGCCCCGATGACGCGCTTCAAACTCTCAGAGAGTCGCCTTCCTGGACTCAGGTGCAAGAAGTACTGATCTTTCTAACAAGAGCCCCGCATGGCAGTTTCAACATCAAGCAACCTGGTGCATTGGCTGGGCAGATCATCCAAGCACTGATTACTCAGACCTTGCCAGACTTTTGGGCAGTGCTGAGAAAAGAGAAGGCTCCCTCCTCTGCGAAATCCATGCTAGCTGCCGCGCTGCTCAGCGTCTCTGGCTTGGGTGCCATGGTTTCCAGACTCAAAGTACTTACCGTCGCGTGCAACTCAGCTGCTATGCCTGGAAGATCGTCCGTCTCTCCCTCGCAACTTCGATCTGTTCTGGAGATCTTCGAGGAGATTTTGAGAGCCGAGAACATGTTTACATCCGTGTGGACAGACTGTGTACTCCTCAGTGAATCGTCGTTGCAGCGAACTGTTCTTTGGAAAGAATTTATCTCCTTGGTTGCATCAGGAAAGCTTGTGTCGTCTTTCGCGGAGGCAGAACATGTATTAATAAAATTTGGCGAGAAGCACAAGCCCTCATGGGTTTCGAGAGGGATTGAGTATACTCGATGGCTAGCTCAAAATATATCCCACATGGTCAAGATGGTCAATATCAATGATTTGGAGATCCTTTCTGCTTCAAAGATGGTCTTCAGCAAAGCACTTACTCTCGGATATTCTGGTATGTTGCAAAGTCCCCGTCCAAGTCACCGATAGCTGAGTTCTGCAGATAGTCTTGTTGATGAAATGCTGTTTAGACTGGTCCTGGAAGAGACTGGCGCTATGTCATCTTTCAAGCAGCTGATACAGAGCCTTCATTCTTATGAGCAAAGGTCGGTTTTGAAATCCATACTACGATGCGTCTCCAAGATGTCTGAGGTGGCGAAAGACGATCCATGGCAGTGGTCCGTCTTAGAAACAAATGCACCGGAAATTGCTGGTTCTGCTGCAGTCTTGAATGGCTTTTTGTTCGACAATGAAATCCTGCTAGATTACCTTGTTGAGCTACTCACAAGGTTGGAGTCGTCTCCTATGATTGGACCATGCACGCTGCAGAGAGTGGTACTAGCATGTATTGCTAATGATAATGGTCCGTAAACATGATCGATAGAATAGCGTTCCCAGCTGACTGTGTTGCTCAGATCGAATCGCCTCTGTCATGGAAAAGAGCATGGAACAGTTTGGTGATCAAATGTTTGTCAAGCACGCACCAATGGTGCAGCAGGAAGGTGAAAATACCAGTCCTAACCCTTGTTGCGACAAGACTAACTAATTGAATGATAGCAAATGCTCGGATACTACTCATCTCATCAGGATACGTCCACCGCAAACAACCAATGCTTTTCTTCACCTTAGCAAAGTCTAGCACACAGATGCGTAGTGTTTCGAATCGTCTCAAGTCTACTTCTCCCCGAGCTCGATGGCTCGCTATGGTCGTTGGTATGTCCATGTCTAATTTGACCGACAAGGAGGGCGGGAAATTGGCCTTCACAGACCCAATACTGGAGACACCTGAGGCACAGTGGTACCGCCGTCTGACACGGGTCAATGATGCCATAGGCAGAATCGATGACATCAGAAAGCAGGCACTTGCTCAGCATATTGACAGCACATCTCATTCCGTTCCAATGAAAAATATCGCACGTCATTCAAATACTTCTAAAACGAAGACAAGACCACGCCAGGAGCCCTCCAAGTCAGGTATATCCGGGCCCAGAATCATTGAGCTTGATGACGAAGATGAAGAAGACGATGGCCTAGTACCATATAAGAAGCCTGATTCAGACCCTGAAGACGACGATGAAGACTCAACATTGGTTCAGAGGAACAAACCCAAGGCTCCGGTATACATTCGTGACCTAATAACTGGTCTCCGTGAAACCGAGAAATACGACCGCCATCGACTCGCTCTAACAACCGCGACTAGCCTTATTCGACGAAAAGCGAATTTTGGCAAAGAAGTGAGCGATCATGCTGAAGAGTTGGCCAGCATTATAGCTGGATTACACGACCATTTCGACATGGAAGACTTCTTAACACTGCGACAAAGTGCGCTAGTAGCGATCCTTATGGCGCAGCCAACGACCATTGCTCAGTATCTCGCGCGTTCATGCTTTGAGGGCGATTTCTCTCTGCAGCAGCGAACGGCCATGTTCACTGCTCTTGGCCTTGGCGCTCGTGAATTAGCTGGCTTCAAAGATGACGACGAAGCTGAATTGCCAGACTTCCCCAGCAAAAAGCTACCAGAACATCTGGACAAGGTGTACAGTGCCAAAAAGGGTCCATCAGTGGTCAGGGTGGCCGAGGAATTGGAACGGTCGATGATACAGCCCATGGCCCTGCAAGCTGCTGATCAACTCACTGGGCCCAGTGCTCTCAAAGTGCGCACATTCTCGTCTCGCATGGCGGTTGAGCAGGCAAGGGCGAAGCCGATACCTAACGAGCTCGCCAAGATTGTTGCACAAGACTTCTTCTTCCCATTGACAGGGAGATGGTGGACACAGGTTCAGTCTTAGTAGGTGACTTCAATCTGACTAAATAACGAATACTAACAGCATACCTCCAGCGGAAATCAATCTCTTGCCTTTTCGACACACCTTCTCCCACTATATCTCCGCACTCTCGCTATCTTACTCCATGCCTCTGGCCGCTCTGCTCTCGCTCTGCCGCAGATGACGTCCGAACTCTGGGATATGCTCTTATCCCTGAGGAATACCGCTCTCAATGATAATGACGTGGGTGTACTAGAAAGCCTCCTCTTCGCTTTGTTAATCCTGCTGGAAGTTAACGAGGACAAACAGCGCCTTGCCACGGAACATGCAAAAGAATTGGTGGAGACGCAACAGTGGGCTAGATTGGTGCTCGAAAAGAGAGACCCTGGAACTGGTGGACGAGACGAGGGGGACAAGGTGAGAATGCTGGCTGCGGCTGTTATCGTGCGTTGCCATGAAGTTATCGAGAGATGGCAGAGATTAATGCTTGGAGACATGGTTGATATGTAATACGGCTTTTGCAAAGCTGATGCAGATGCATGAGGGCATTTCTGGCGTCACCGCAAGATTACAGCACCAAAGCAATGGTGGCTGGGTGCATTGTACGCATGTAAACTCCCACTGCACAGATTTCTTTGGCTCTCATTGACTGTAAGCAGTAGACGATCCAAATGGTTTTAAAGATTTGGACAGTCCAAGGCCACAACATCCTGGGACTGAAAGAGCGCAGCTGAGAAAGGCGGGATCAAGTCAACCTCGCCGAATCGTCAGTTCATTTTGTGCCGATCAATCGAGCGATGCGTCGCCTAAGAGACCTTCATGTGGCCCGCGAGATCCCGAATCGTGCTGGTCGTCGAGCAATTGCAATACTTCAAGCAGTATCGACTCTCAATAAATAGGTATACGGCAGGTCTGTATGTAAGCCACTTTTACTGTACTTGATTGATAGTCCAGTGACTGTTCTGCTAGGTTACGAAGTCGAACATAGTCCTTCCCCTCTTTGGTCGTTCTGTTCCCTTGCTATATCAGGGCCACACAGCATCGGCGCGAACACCCAACGGTCACACACAGTCACGATATGAACCAGCCAACATCTTTCAATGGCTTACGCTTGTTCCAGGAAGCTGAATCTTTAGCATATCCTTGGATAGTGATCTCTATGCAGATCCGTGGGTGCGTTGAGTATTTACCAGTTTCTCTAGCGGTAGACGTTCGCCAAAGATTCTACGAGATTGTTTAAACCTTTGACGCCTAGTCTCTCAGCCCTTCTTAATTTCACATATATCTTCACGGCAGAGAACTCAGTCTAGTGAACAAGACTTTACTCTCGACATCTCTTGCCACATCATGGTTCCGAGAATGAAACGATCATCCACAAATCCGGTCAGGCAGTCAGTTCTATCCTCGACTACTATTGAGGATGGTCAACCCGGTCCTAGCTCTAGCCATGTCGTATCTGACGTTCTTGAGTTTCCACACCAGCCAGTTCCTCGAATTTAGTCCGCTCTAGCATCAACGAGTAAAGAAATTCTTGCTGGTTGTGAGGCCGTGATGAGGAATAGGAGCTTGGAGCTGTATCCACCAAATTGATCCCCTCCTCCAGTGCCCAGATGGGTCAACAGAGTATCGAAGCCTATATCACTACCAAATCCCGCAGCATTACGAAGCAACAGTACGCCCTCACTAGCAACCTTAGCTTTGATACCAGAAGAATCACAACTGAATATATCTCAAGTATCTGCACCTCGCTCTCCAGAGGTGCTTGTCTTACCCAATGAGACTGAAGATATAATTAAGTCTATTACGGCTATACCTCTCCGAAGCCCCGCACGGGGACACCTGCTGCCACCGCCTCTAATATCAGATCCGGTAAGATCCGGCACAGCCACCTTCTACAATCACTCCCAGATAGTCTTAACTGACTTCACACCTTTCACACAATTATTTTCGTCCCACTGTCCGACTGATCCAGCTGTACAGTGATAAACAAATCCCTGTCCATTACAGATGACCCGAATAGTCGCGTCCTGAGGGCCAGCACTTAGGTAGATTGTTTTCCCATACAATCGCATCACCACTATCCTTCGCTTTGGGTCTTTTCTTGCTGCTATATACGGTAAGGGCCATCACTAGAATCAAGTGGTATGCGGGAGTTAGCGGGGTATAATACCGGGATCGCCACACCACCAAAGTTCATTTTCTACCCACTGACAATTGCCGACGGCCTGGATTCGGTTCGGCGTCCATGGCCAAGTACACTCGAGCTTGACCTCAAGACTATTCGTGAAGCTGTTCGAAATGATCTCAATGTGACCTGACTTCTTTTGTTCCAGGGTCAAATCACATTATCGGCTCTGCACTCGCCGACTAGGAGCAAGACCTATAACTGCGTGGGAAAGAGATCGTGAAGTACGAGGAACGTGACATTCAACTCAGGAAAGGAGTGAAGAATGATTGGGATCGGAGCGAGATGATAGTCGAGAGAAGACAAGAGGAGAGGAAGATGATGCATCTTGAAAGACTGCTGGAAAAACGTCGTTCGTAACAGCACCGCCTATCCTGTCTTCTCCGGCTAGGACACACACTTTGCAACGATGGCTTTTAGTCATCATACTAATCACAGACATATCACGCAGGATAACGTTCTTCTACCTCTATTCCCAGCTATGGAGCCGATGGCACGAACCAGGTGTTACATTGACAACCGAAGAGCTTAGACGAGCAAAGAAAATGAACGCGCTTTGATCAAAGTCATAGGTATAAACACACGCAGTCAACACAATCACCACGAACCGGCCAAATGGCTTGGTGGATAGAGAGACACGACAGTCCACCATGCTTGGCCACCCCAAGGTTCAACGACCGATCGACCGAAGCAAAATGTCCAATTTTAGTATGCATTTTCGTAGCCGCACACCTCCTTGAGTTGTGCGGTGAGCTTTTTGCTTGGTTGTTCAAAGTCACTCAATCGTTCTGTGCGATCACCTGCCTGCGTAATCAGCTCAAACAACGACCTATGCAGAGCGATGGAAGCTTCAAGAAGGTGGTCAAGTTGGGTGCTTTTGCTTTGTTGTTTCCTAGACTCCATAAAACACGATACAACACAGCAAACGAAGCCACCGGGTTTCCTCTTCTCACCAGGGACAATCCTTCAATATTGACATGACATCAACAACACCCAACTTTGGACATCTAGCCAACACCAACCTGTCCCTGCGAGTTACTTGGACGAATTGTAGACTACCTCAATTGCGACTTTGGCAAGACCATCAATCCTCATCGCCGGATTCCTCCTCTTCAAATTCACATGAGGCGTCATCATACCTACCATACGTACCCTAGACTTCGGAGCAGTGGGCCGCAGAACCGGCAAGTGCACGCACACTTGTTAGACATAGAGAAAGTGACTGGTATATTTAGACTCCCCCGTAATTCTGCTTTAATCCCATATCGATCCCATCGACGCCGGTAGCCTCTTCGCTATGCTACAGAGTGCTGGACGTGGTGGCGTTGTGGCAGGGATATTGATGAATACGTGAGCTGGAGCTGTTGTGGGATTAGAATGGGAAGCATCGTACACTTGTGAGAAGGGATGTGGTGAATACCCGACATCGGCGCGGTGAAGCCCTGTCTTTTGGCGCAGTAGGGACGAATAAGAAGGGAGACTCCTTGATTCTATATAACCCAATTTCATGTTTTGTTGTACAGAGAATGGACAATGCCATACAAAAGCCTAGTCCGATCAAACTGGATCAACATACACTCATCGCGCACTCTCCTTCCTCAGTCGTGCAAGGGCAGGAGAATACCCATGCTTCCCATCATACTTAATCTTACCCACCTCAACCTCTTTCTGTTTCTCTTTCTCCTGCTCCAGATTAGGGTTCGGCCCCTCCCATGTCTGCCAACTGAGGACACTTGCATTATGATGATGCATGCCCACACTGGGTGTACTCGTCCTTCTCAGCGCCGGACTCACGGACCGCTCACTTCGGTTATCAATAGCATCGATCTCTCCCACAGCACGGAAGAGAGGCGTCGGCGGTGATGTGCGTGGTGGGAGTGCTGGACTGGGGCACGGGGTTTCCAGCGGAGGAGGATACGATTCTTCATGCTTCGGAGCTGGAATGTCGTCTGGAGGTAGGTATTCTGAGCTGGGCTGTCGTCGAGGTGCGACTGCCTCTTTGAGCTCTCCGATAAATGTGGGACCTTCGGTAGGAGAATGTGAGCGACTGCTTCGGCGCAATTCTGCGAGTCGGGCCAAGACGGGAGGCGAATTCTTGTATAAAGCCATACCCGGGCTGTAGAGGCAGCCGTCGTCTTCCATGTCCGCATTGCTCTGTCTAAAGCATTGATGGATAGGTTCTCGACGGATGACTGGGAAGACCTTGAGCAAAAGTTGCTTCGGTCCATGCTGAACTACTGGCTCGACGGTGCTGACAGGATAAGAAGACTGATCGAAAGTTTGCGGTAACCAGAGCCCTTCCTCCACGTTCTCGTGACTAGCGATCTCCGGTAATGATGCTCCGATGACTTCTCTTTCCAATCGGGCATAGCGCCACACCTCGACAGCCAGTTTGACTATAGGCCGGACAGCAGCCTTTACTACTTCTTCGGCGCCTGCTGTGAATGGCATGACACTGGTCATGATTTCTTCGATGACACCACCAGCAGCACTGTTAATTCTCGCCTTGGCGTCAGTGGTTGTGTAGGCTGCCGTCAGAGTATGTTGTCTCCAGATCGCTTCTCTTCTCGTGCTCTTTGAGCGTAGTTGGTCGCCAAGGTTGGTGAGAAGGGTGTCGGCCTGGTCACTCAATTGGCCCAAGGAGAAGAGGAATGGAGTGAACACGCGGTTAGTCAGGATCGAAGAGATGGTGTGGGCGACGAAGGAAGCTCTCAGATCACGGGAAGCTAGTGAATCGTCGAGGATAGATGGCAATTCGGCAGGAATCCGGGCAAGGGCGATTGGATCGATATCAGATGGTATGCTGGCGAATTGAGATGTTGCGAGGTCTAGAATTTGGTTGGACAGTCTGGCGAAAGCATTGATACTGAGTCATTCGTCAGCACAGATGTGATAAGGTTGGGGAAGGAGAGACGAAATTCAACACACAGATTTACGCTAGAGATTTCAAAAGAGGAACATTCTAACTCAAAGATAGCGCAATCGTCGTTCGTCCTCGCCTTGTAAGATTACAAGGTCTTGCTGCACTTACTAATAAGCATCACCCTTGCTCTTCACGTCAGTGATATCGCCATAACCCTCCACAAGTTTCTGAAGCCTACCCTTTTCCGAGTCTAACGCTTGGGCAACGCCACTCAGATCCCTCACAACGTCATCAAACCTCTCCTTATCCTGATCCCAAGCTTTCTTGAGACTAGCAAGCTGTTCTCGAAGACCTTCATTCTCGGCAGTCATTTTCTTGTTGATGCCCTCTTGTAGGCTGACAAAGCCCATTGTCTGCTCGTTGATATCATCTTTGTGCTTGCGGGCAAGGGCAGCCATCTCCTCTTCATGGGTTCTGATAAGGCCCTGTCGTTGTTCTTCGACCTTTTTATCACGCTCCTCTCTCTCTTGTTCCCATCCTTTGGTGAGCGCTTCTCTCTCAGCTCCCCATTGTTCGCGTCCTTCACGCTCGGTCTTGATGACCTGTTCAAGATTCGCCTGCGTACTGTTAAGTTTCCCTTCGAGGTCCTTACGCAGGACTTCAAAGTTGGTCTCAATCTCCTTCTTCTGAGTTTGGAAGGATGAACGAAGCTCTTCCTTCTCCTTGACGAAATCATCCACCAGCTTAGATCTTTGGGCATCAAAAGACTCTTGTTGTTCTCTCAGCGCCGTATCATGTTCTTTGTCCAACTGCAGTTTCTGAGCTTCAAGAGCCGCAGCTTTCAAGCCTTCCATGTCTCGCAGAAGGCGAACCTTTTCCTCAGCTGTTCTTTGTTTCTCTGCTTCCAGTACCTGCTCAGCCTTGATCTTGCACTCCTCGAATTCCTTCACCACGCGATCCTTCTCCTCTTCTGCGAGCTTTGACATGGCCAGCTTATCCTCGGTCAACGTTTCTTTTTCCTCCGAGAGTTGTTTGTTCATGGCCTGAACAGCTTTGCGGCTTAGCTCAGCATCTGCGAGTTTCTCCTCCATTTCCTTTTGCTTATCTTCCAGATTGGCAACTTTGAGACGAAATTTGCTTGTCTCAGCAGCTTTAATTTGCTCAGCATCGTGGAGTTGTTTGATCAGGCGATTAATGTATTCGTCTTTATTCCTTGCCGCCTCCGCTGACTCGGCCTTTTCCTTCCTGATGAGTTGCTCGCGGAGACTGAGCTCACCATGAGTGTTCTTGTGCCGGTCAATCAGCACATGAATGTCTGGAAGAATGGAAGAGACGCGATTCAACAGATCTGCAGGATCATCTTCGATGGTTGAAGCGCTGTCGTTGGGCATTGGTCCGTGGTCGCCTGCGACACTGCGTGCGGAACCAAAAGAGTCGTGACGTTGCATGGGCGACCCGTTGCCGTATGGAGGATATGCGCCAGGATAGTTAGCGTACGGAGGTTGATATGACGATCCATTGATGGGTGGGGATATTCCAAAGGGAAATGGAGGCTGGTAAGCCATATTGCGAGGTGGATACGGGTGGTACGGGCCGTAGTAACCCGAGGGCCAATGTCCACTTTGAGGCGGATGAGCTTGGTTTGGTCTGAAGTCCTCCGTCGTGACAGTTGGCGTGAGTGACTCAGGATCACAGAGACCGATTTCGTCCCCTGTACTGGCTTTTTTTGATTCGCCGGCTTCTTGAGGTTTTGACGGCCCTGTCTCAACAGGCTGTTCCCCAACTTCGGATTTCGCAGGTGGTTTTACAGTTGCGGGATCTGCCTGCTTCTTCTTCACTGTTTCTGACTTCAGCTTTGGCTCGTTTGCTTCCTGTTGGCATGCTGTTAGCTATTATCCGCAATACACACCGCGAATGTTTAAGTTGATCTTTTTGCAATGCTTTTTTCTCTTCATTTTCGTTTCGATACTTCCAAGTGTTGGTGAAGTTGCTCACTTTCAAACAACACAAAGGATCAAGCTAGACGTTCTCAGCTTACCGGCAGCAGTGTTGGGTTCAGCCTTGGATTCGAGTTTTCCTCAGTTGCGGTATTGGAGGATGGTCTTGCCACGGAAGGCTCTAGATCCAGAGTCAGTGATTGGGAATTAAGCTGCGCGTGGGACCACGCTTGCTCTGTTCGGAGGCGTCTGTCCGATACAGATCGCTGCGGTTTTGCAAAACAAGCTCAACGAGAACCGTAGTACTTACCGCGTTCTTCGGTTTGCCCGTCTGTAGTTGGCTCTTCTTTCACAGATTCGACAGATAATTCCTCTGCTTCAGGCTCGGATCTTGATTGAACAGAGACAGGGTCGTTCAATTCTTCCTCCCTCTCCGTCTCTGAATGCTGATCCGTCTCGCTTCGGAATGTTTCTGGTGGGCAATCGGATAGATGCGCCCTTGAGTTTTCGTAGTCGGTCGAATCGTCTGGCTGCGGACGAATCGATTGACTCCTTTTACTTTTCTTTGCCTTGCGCTTTAAAGGTTGCGGTTCTGGAAATTCCCAGTCGTCTTCCGCTGCCACACTTTGCTGAGGATCGTCGTGATGATAGACAGACGCGGGAATCAAGAAGGGATTGAAGTCGGAGGACAATGGGTTATTCGCGTCAGTCGTTGAATGTGTAGGATTTAGGTGAAAACTTGAGGTTGTCTTTGCTATAGGTGAGTTTGGAGTAGTGGATGGTAGTGATATCTCTTTTGAAAAGGGTTTCAACTGAGAAGGGCTAAGAGGCGGAGTAAGCTCGTTGCTATCCGTTGTGGTTTCGGATGCTCTCATGGAAAGTGCAGTCTTCTTGTTATTCTTCTTCTTAGCCATGGTGGAAGCTCGCGGCCCTCTATCGATTTATCTGGTCGAACGGGGGAAGTTAGATGATATCGAGTTGACCTCACTGAACCTAGGCTTGAAATCAGATAGACGGGCAGAGTCTGATGGCGTGGCAGCACGAATGGCAATGAAGACGAAGTGAGGCACAAATCAAAGACTCAAGCTGGCACTGCAGAAGACTCTTGATTAGGAAATGGAATGGAGCAAAATGACGCACAAAAGCTGCCCAACAGGTCACGGTAAGTGAGCGGGTGAAAAGCGTGTCAATACGAGGTCTCGATGCCGAGGCGACAATGATGTGGCAGCTCTTGAGAAGCCCAGGAATTCCTCTGGTTATTATGGCCAGCCCACGCCTCGACCCTCGAAGCAAGAGCTTGTCCAATGCATGCACGAGGCATGGGTACTCGGGCCATGGCTGGAGACCGAAAGATTGAGGCAGCTCGTGTGTTGTGGGCCTCGATCTCCGTTGCTGATGTGCGTGGACTGCAGTCGTTGGTCCAGAGTGCAGACCCCAACAAGCGGTCAACGAATGGGAATGTCGATGCATCGCCCCTTGCAAGCGGATGGTGCGGATTGGAGACTACAGGTATCTTAGTCACCATGGCTGATGAGTCGAGCTCTGGGATCGATGTGTCGACTGTCGAGGCAGCAAGAGGCGTGTTCGAATCTGAGTTCTGATGGTTGAGCAGACAACACGATTCTCTTGATATTGCTGACGCTGACAGCACAGAGTAGAATACTTTGGGCGGAACATGCATTCCTTCAAGTTTTCCACTTCCAAATGTCTGGTCGAAGTCGGTGAGAACTGGAAAGGGCACTGACGGGACGGGACGGCTGCCGATGCCTAGTGCCCAGTAATAAGGTACTGTATCCGTAAGATTACTACTATACAGTACTACCGCCTAAGTAGTATCTTACTAAGTACTGGATACGTGTTCCCACCGATCAGCTGACTCCGAGTGGGAGTAGCACATCACCGACGCGTCTCATTACCGTACAGCAGGCTCGGCGATAAGGATTTCCTGTCGAAGCGTCTCAACAGGAATGACACCACGGCCAATTGTCCTAGCAGCATGGGAAAGCTGCGCCTGCCGCGCAAGAAGACTGCCATAATCCTGTCCTCTTCCGACGACGATGAACATGTCGCAGCCCCAAAGATTCACAGTCTCGGCACAAAACCTCGCAGCCTCCCAGTGTCGGAGAAGGAGAATGGATCCCGAACCACCAAAGCCCAAGAGCCTAGTCGAGGTAGCAACGCCAGAGCTACACCTTCAGCCAGTCCCTCGTCGCAGAGGTCAATTAAGCTCGCCCCTACGAAACCGAAGACGAAACCCTCGAAACCCCAGTCCAAGACCATTTACTCCTTTTTCAATACTGCAACTCAAAAGCAGAGATTCAAAGCACCTGCAAGTCCCGAGAGCAAGCTTTCGAGTTCGATTCAAGTGGAGGAGGACCTGATTCAGGATGACGATTCATTGGGCGAAGAGATGGCATCTCTTGGGCAGACAAAATTTGGATCCCAGTATCCTGTACCAGTGCGACGAAAGAGGAAAAGAGATGGTTTCGATGATGGTTTGGCGGATAGTTCGGCCTTGCCTCGAGGTAGCCAAGTCTTCAAGAAGCCAACCATAAACTCCAGCGGTAGCCCGGCTGCAGTCACAATTGTGGACTCAAGACCTTGGACGGACAGATTTGGTCCAGCCAATATGGATGAGCTTGCGGTACACAAGAAAAAGGTGCAGGATGTTAGGACATGGCTCGAGTCCGTGGTTTCAGGGCGTGGCAGGCAACGGTTGCTCATCTTGAAAGGCTCAGCAGGCACCGGCAAGACCGCCACGGTCAGTGTACTTTCCAAAGAGTTGGATCTGAGAGTCAGCGAATGGAAAAATGTTGGGACGTCCGGAGGGTCTGAGCAAGGCTTCGTCTCCATGTCTGCACAGTTCGAGGATTTCATCGCCAGAACGGGAACATTCGGCGTCTTGGATATGAGTGGCTTGGAAGGGCAGCGCGGACAAGAGGCATCCAAGAAAGAGGAGGTTCAGAAACGTCTTATCACGATCGAAGAGTTTCCAAACACCTTCTCTAGGACGTCTTCTGGTCTCAATTCCTTCCGTTCTGCTGTCATACAATATTTGGAGGCCAGCACCCCTGCAATAGATGTCTTATTTTCAGGAAAGCAATCTGCCCTAAGGAATACCACACCCATTGTTATGATCATTTCCGAGACCCTGCTATCGACTTCCACAGCTGCGGCAGACAGCTTCACCGCTTACCGTTTACTTGGTCCCGAGATCTTGAGTCACCCCGGAGTCACAGTGATCGAGTTTAACCCCATAGCTCCAACTTTCATGACGAAGGCGCTCGATCTCGTTGTTCAAAAAGAGGCGCGCCATTCCGGCAGGAAAACAGCTCCTGGACCTTTAGTCATCAAGCATCTAGCTGAGACTGGCGACATTCGGAGTGCAATATCTTCCTTACAATTCCTATGTCTTCGTGGCGATGATCAGGATGACTGGAGTGGTAAGATCAGAACTACAAAGATAAAACGTGGCTCTGAGGCACCTTTATCTAAGATGGAGACTGCTTCGCTCGAATCTATCACACAAAGAGAGAGCACGTTGGGCATCTTCCATGCTGTAGGCAAGGTCGTGTACAACAAGCGAGAATCTCCCCTGGCTACAGATACACCGCCTCCGCAACCTCCTTCACATCTCCCACAATACGTACGATCCAAGGTCTCCGAAGTCGATATTGAAGCTTTGTTGGCCGAGCTTGGAACAGATATCCAAACATTCGTCGCCGCTGTGCATGAGAATTATGTACTATCTTGTGAAGGCCTCGATACAGAGGACACTCTTGATCACGTCAACGGATGCATTGATTCGCTTTCTGATGCCGATATTCTTTCACCCGACCGATTCGCCTCGAGCGATAACCGAACCATATTGCCAGGAACTGGCACAGATAGTCTGCGACAAGAAGAGCTCAGCTTCCAAACCACTGTACGAGGACTCTTGTTCAACCTTCCTCATCCCGTGAAAAGATCTGCCCCGCCCACAAATCTTCGTAACAAAGGCAAGGGCTTGGGTAGAGGGGCTGCCAATCAAATGTTCTACCCTGTTTCTATGAGACTGTGGCGGAGAAGAGAGGAATTGGAACAACTACTAGAGCTTTTCATCATCAAGATGCGCGACGGGACACTGAAAGGTGGTACTCAGAAAGCTGGTGGATTTCAAGGCGCGAAACCAACAGGCGTTGAAGCGTGGCGTGTGAACAGATATGGTGGCGTTCCCACGCCATCGACGAGTACAACGAGCACACCCGCCAACGATGCGGATCAGGATTTGTCCATGTCTTTTTTCGCTAATGGTAGTTCTGCGAGATCAGAAATGCTACTTGAGAGATTACCTTACATGACTATGATCGAGAGAAAGAAGAACTCCTTCGGGTCTAGCACTCTCTACAAAGAACTTGAGAGACTCACGAAAGTGACTGGTGGCGCAGGGCTCAACGGTAATGAGGAGGAAGAGCTGGAGGCTGAAGCAGAATCTACAGAGCAATGGAGCACAGATAAGCCTATCGATGACAACAAGAAGAAATCCAAGTTCGGGATCACTAAAGGTGGTAGCCAGGCTGGCATTGTGAAGGCCAAACTGGAGAGTCTTGTTTTGGAAGATGATGATATTGAGGATGATTAAAAGATTTAATGGCACACCCTGTACGAATCAGAATGCTAGGAGATACTACCCACCGAAGAATTCAGATGATATCTCTGCTGTCTGGCTGCCAAGTACCGGCAACAAGCAATAAAGTGGCATATGGATAGCAAATATGCCAGTATTAGGAGAATAGGTGGCGAGACAACTGGAAGGAATGGAATTATTCATATTTGCATGAAAAAGACATGCTGGTGCTTTGGAAATTAACAGGAGGCAAATGTACTGAAGATATGCATGATGTACCTTGTGCGCTTCGTGAAGAGGATTTCGTCTGGTGATTCTTCTTCAAGCCGCATATGTTTACATTGGTATTGGCCCACGGGTGTTGAGCGGGAAGTGGGCTGCATAGCGGGGTACCCTCTTCGACCAGGCGATAGCCCCTAAAAATTCAACGATTAACCCCTGCGCATTTCTGCCCTTGCATACCTGACGTCCATTTCGACTCCGTCTCCAAACACCCCACCTTCACTCAGACAGTTCTCTCTATCGGCTTATACAGTGACAATGGCTGAAGCACCAGTAACTCACGCAAAGCAAGTCGTCTACTGCGGCGGTGTGTAGTGTCCATTACCGCCATCGACTTCCCAGCTAATGACCGACGCAGTGTGCTCCCTACCTCCTGAAGTAGGTATGCTCCGCCTCCATCTTACACCATGACTCCCTTTTTCGCCCGGCGATTACTCACACTATACACCAGTACTGCGAATTCGGCGGCACGACGAAAAAATGCGAGGGCTGGCTTCTGGAACACAATCCTGAGCTCCATCAAAAAATTTACTCCGAAGACGCCATCACCCAAAACCTCTCCACGTTGTCCGTCGACGCGCAGAAACGCGCCGAGAAGGATGCACAAAAGAAAGCTTCCAAAGCCGCCGCCGCAGAGTCCCGGGAAGCTGAGAAACGGGCGTCGTCCAAGGTTCTGATAAAACGTATCGAGCGAAACAAGAGGAAATACGTTACCTGTGTCCAGGGCTTAGAGAACTTCAATTACGAGCTAAAGAAAATAGCCAAAGATTTTGGCAAGAAATTTGCTTGTGGGAGCAGTGTGACAAAGATACCAGGCGGCGGAGAGGAGATCACGGTCCAAGGTGATGTGGCATATGATATCGAGGAATGGATGATAGACACCATGAAGGAAATCCCAGAGGACAACATTGAAGTTATAGAGGAGAAGAAGAAGAAAGCTGGTGCTAGTGCAACTGCTGCTGGCTGAGCAGTCTAGCATTTGAGATTTCGGGGGCGTCGAAGCGAAAATCGGTTCGGTGATGACCATGACAGATACTTCGAAAAATAAGATCTACCATATAGAGAAGCTACATGCTCTCCTTTGGAACGACATCTGACTTGAGTGCGGACTGGATGTGCATGGCCCGGACAACGATCACTGTCAGCAAAGTAAGAACGGGTATCAACCATTAGCTGGCAACTCGGACTCAGCCGATAGAGTGACCCGAGTCGCTGCTGCTATGCAAATTTGGCCTTAGATGGAATTGAGAGACTGACCTCGTACAGTGAGTGAGAGAATGACTCGAATGCCAGTTTGCAGCATGTCAGGATCACGACTCATTATTCTACAGAACTGCATCAGTCAACGGCTTGGGTGACAAGAAACAAGAACTTGAATTTGACATCGTTAGGTAGTGAGTTGGCTTTTGAGTGGAAGTCACGATGCACTTGCTGCGTATCTGAACTTGAAGGTTCCCTCTGGAACCGACCTTAATGAGTAAAGTCAAGATCCCGACACTCGAACACTCCCACGATTTTTTGTCCATAGCAACGACACAACATCAACAAACTTGCACCCTCGGGGAAGTCAGCCTCCAATTGAACTCGCAACTTCGCACCTCAACCAACCCTTGGACAACCAAGCACGAAAAAAGTCATGCCTGAACACGGGCTGCTCTCATGCCACATTGAGCTGGGAGAGGGCAATACTCAGCTCCGCGAATACGGTACAACTTACGCCAACAAAACAGCAGAAACCTACGTGGCTATCCCAAGTCAGCCCGCGCCTTTCGGTATTAGATTGAATACAAAGGGCTATATAGCACCAGGCCTGGCAATCTTTGTCTTCATCGATGGTCTCTACCAAACCAACCGTAATAAGCGCGGTATCAAGCAACCGACGCTCGATGACCCGAAGTCCGCAAACTTCCAAGTGCGTATGGGAGCGAAAGAAGACTTGCTCAAAGACGGTCGTGTCATTACCCGCGGATGGTGGTTCGAGAAATTGAACATTGGTACATCGCTCCAGCCCACAAATACTTTGCAGCAGCTAATTTAGGAACAGTACCGTCAGACACGAAGGCTACCATCAACGAAGACGTGATGAATAACATCGGCACCATCGAGGTGATCGTTCTTCGCTGTCAAGATAACCCCAACACTGCGCCGATTAACCCATTTGATTTTCCGAAACTACCCGTATTGGTCAAATCTGCTCCGGCGGCGAGCAACACGAAGAGCAATTCAAGACAGGATCGAAACGCTGCATCTAAGAAGGGCAAAGAGAAAGAGCCTTCTGATGACGGTGGTGGAGGTGACATGATGGGAGGCATGTTTGGAATCTTCGATGGAGCAGGAGATGACCCTCGAGAGTGCCAGAACAGTGCAAAATCAGCCTGGCCAACAGGATTAGATGGTCATTATGACACCCGACGACATCGATCTCACCGTGAGGATGACAGGCCAATGTGGGAGAACGATCATGACCGACGACACGAAAATCCACGCCGGACGCAAAACCCACGGCAGCGTATTTTGGATGAGGAGTCTCCCAAGACAGCAACTTCCACAGACGAAGAGCGTCGGTCAATGGTCCGCGGACATGAAGACCGCCGGCGATTGGTTCACTTTGACAGTCCAGTCGTTACTCACTCGAGCCGTCGACCATCGAGCCCACAGTATTCCCGCTATGATCGAGACGAACTACATCCTCACCTTTTGCGGCGGCTCAGCCCTAGTCCTGAGAGGATGTCAACCCGACAACACCTGAAGCACCCTGGCCGAGACACGCGGCTACAGGTTAGTCCTGTACGAACTCGGCGCACCTCGGACGATCGCGATGAGCATCATCGAGGACAGCGTAGCAGCAGAAGATTTCTTCACGGAGGTAGCCGTAGTAGAGGTAGGAGCACTGTCCGCGAGAGTCGTCGAAGCGGGGGCTCTTATCGAGATCATAGCTCGGGCTGGAGCTCTAACGAGGATCGCGGGCGCAATCGAGACTACGTTGAGCGCGAGCGAGACCGAAGCAGGAGTTCACAGAAGCAAGAGAGATACCAGGATCGGTCAATCCAAGACGAGCTTGCTGAGTTCAAAGTCGGGTTAAAAGGTCTCGGCGAAGACCCATCCAGAAGACAATACAAATCCCACAGAGCTCCGTCACCAAGCAGCAGCGATTCAGTATGATCTATTTTGCCAAAATGCATACGCTTACTAACAATTTCACAGTTGACTTATATTGACCAGCACCACCTGCCCGGCGGCAGAACCAGCACTCGCCACAGTTCCAGAACTTTGCACACCAGCCCAGTGGCCGCAAGAGCTGTACCAGCCACAGAAGATCGAGAATCAATCCAGCAGACAGGCCCTGCCTATCGCAATTCCAGTGTTGGATTAGGATTCTTCGACGATGTACCTTCACAGTCTAATCAGGCACTTCGACAACAATATTCCCTCTCCACCCTTCAACAGAATCCTGCTCCCAACCAATATGGTTTAGGGCCAATTCCAGCTACCCATGGTCGCGATATGCCACAGTCCGTTTCTCATTCAGACCCACTTGCCGATCAGCTCGCATTCCAGGAACAGATTACGAGCAGTCAACGAGCTAGTGTTGGAACATATCCTATTGACAACAATGCTCAGCAACCACTGCAAGGTTATCAGGACGCACGATCATTGCAACCGCCTCCGGGACAGTACCACTACTCCCACGCCAATGCCCCTCATATACCACAAAATGGGCCATTCCCCCGACAACCACAATATCGGAACAGCTTTGGACCGTCCGACTCTCGATTTTCCTCCCATTGTGAACAGACTGGTCATATGGCTCCAACAAGAGGGCACGTGCCTAATCAAGTCGGTCGGCCTTCGCCGGCTCCAGCCCCAGCAGCGGAGCAACCACAATCTCTTATTTCCATCATACAACAACTCAAAGAGCTTGGCTTGATCAATATCCCAGGACAAGAAGACAAGCCTAAGCCCCGGAAAAAGGCGGCATCTGGCCATCGGCAAACCTGTCCGCAAAACGGGGAAAGGCCTGTGAACCCAGCGTGCCTCAAACATGGAGATCACGCACAATCAGCACAGCAACACTTCGCAACTTGGATGACTGGAGGCAACCCCGATCTCGGTGAGTATTGCTGATAGTTGTCATTACCTGCAAACCTTGCTAATTCTTTGCTCTTCAGCTCAAAACAATGGATGGTTTCAACATATTGCGAGTGAGCACATTGCTTGCACCTGCGAGCTGGCTCCCAAGCTAGGTCCTTGCACTTGCAAACCATGCGGTGGTGATCAAGGATCCGGAGGTGGCAACAAGTCAGACAACTTCAAGGACAAGGGAGATAACAACGATGAGCAGGGCAACAATAACGTCGAGGGCAATGCAGATGCGGGCAAAAAGGAAGATGCCTGGGGCTCTTCCGGACGTTGGGGAGGAACTGAAAACAATCAAGCTGCAGAGAAAGGCAACGATGGTGGCTGGAATAATAACGACAGCGGACAGGCTGCTCCGAATAGTGGCAGCTGGGGCACCGTCGCTGATGCAAATCAAGGCTCCGGCAATGCGAATATCAACAATTTCGGGGAACAGACTGGCCAAGCTTGGGGTGACAGTAACAATGGCAGCAACCAGAATAACAGCGGTGGATCTGGCTGGAACACCGGCAACAACAACGGTTGGAACAACGACAATGAGACCAAATCGAAGAATGACAAGTCCGGCAGTTCGAAGTCGAAGACAAAGAAGTCTTCATCAGCAGCCAAAGATGATGACAAAGCAGCTACCGTCCATGAGAAGCCGTACACGAGATCTTACTGGAAAGGCGATATACTTGCAGATTCCGCTAACAGCAGCAAGAAGCGCGGCCATCACTACACCATGCCAGAGGACCCCATCTACACACTGCCCGAATCCAAAGCCAAAGAATTCAATATTCGACATCAAGTCCGAGGCGGTGTGGGCCTCGAAGAAAAGAAAAAGACGAATAGGCCTTTGTACCTGGACAATTTTGACGAGCCCTACGCAGTCTTTAGATTCAAGTATCGAAGCCGAGGTATGTTGTTTCCCCTTCTTTGTCCAAGTCTTTCAATCGACCACTGTTCGCTGTGATGAAGGGACTATGTCCTGCACAGATACTGCTGAGGAATACAATTGTCAGCGATCTCCTTCGCTTGCTCTCTCTGCTACTGTGGTTTATCAGCCCTTCGGGACGAGCTGTAACCGGGTGTTCCGAGAGACTTGTGCAAGGTCTTCGGTTTTGTGTTTTGTTGATTTCGTAAAGGCAAGTCTGAGCTATATGTGGTCGTCTTGCATACATGTCTGATCAAATTATTTCTTCTCGCACAATCTTGCTAATTAACGCTTGGTAGACATGCTCAAAAAGATCCTCGGTGAAGATGTTAAGGAATCACCCGAAGAATTTCATGAGTGGCTTGGTGCACTGTCTAAGGAGCAGCTCATAGCTGAGATGCTGAGGAAGAAGGAGTCAGGTGCTTGGAAGAGTGATGATGGAAGCGGCGATGAGAACGTTGCAGGCTCGACGAAGGGAGACAAGGCAAAGGGTGGTGATGAAGGCTGGGGAGATGCTCCGGCAACCAGCGGTGCTTCTGGCGCATGGAATGACAACGCACAAACCGGTAGTACTCCAGCAACTGATAACAATGCTGGCTGGCCCGCCGATACCAATTCTGGTGCTGTAGGACAAACTGGTGGTTGGTGAGAATTGGCAGGAATTGAGATTTCCTTGTTGCCTTTCTGGTCCGATTAGAGTCAGTATCAAGTATTAGTCAGGATCCGGATAGGCAGCTCTTGAATTTAGATACTTCAGTTATGATATTGATATCATTTCCAACTCGTCTGCAGCTCACCCAGGCTGGGTCACATGACGTTTGCTGCTCCGCGCATCACTGGCAGGTCTTGAACTCCGAGTGAACTTCGTTCCCAATCGCAATAACCACGGCGCGAATTGACTGCGCGCGTACCTCGAATCAATACATCAACACAACTACCTACGACCTCACTATCCTCGAAATTCCTGTCAAGATCAAACACCACAAAAGCCACCCACCATTTTGCCCCGCGCATCTCTCCCGCCAAAATGCTCTTCTTCAGGTACGTCGGACCTCTTCCCAACATCGATCTCCCAACCAAGAGCCTGTACAAAAGCAAGACCGTATATACTAACCATGGGGAAAATAGTTTCTTCAAAACACTGGTGGACCACGAGGTCACGGTCGAGCTTAAGAATGACATCTCGGTTCGGGGGACGCTGAAGAGTGTGGATCAGTTTCTGAATATTAAATTGGAGAATATCAGTGTGCTGAATGAGTTGAAGTATCCGCATCTGGTGAGTACTTGAGATTTGGGGCGCGGATTGGAAGAGGTGGAATTGTGGAGAGCAGGAAGAGTTGGAGGGATTGAGGAGCTTTGAGGGTTGTTGTTTAAGATGAAAAGGTCGCGGGCTCGTTGGAGTGATTACAGTAGAGGGATGTTGCTTGAGAGGACGAAGGCTGACCTGTGGTAACAGAGCGCGGTCAAGAGCGTCTTCATTCGAGGCAGTGTGGTCAGATACGTACATTTGCCCGCTGCATCGGTCGACACAACATTGCTGGAGGATGCGTCGAGGAGAGGTACGTCCACATACGCACCCTGGAATAGAGACTTTGGACAGGAACTAATACGCAACACACAGAAGCAGAACAGGCATCGGCAAAGGCGAAGCAAGGATGAATATGCGCTCATACAATGCGATTGGATTGGATTGGTCTACAAACGATACCCAGGCATACTCGTAGGCGAGGCGAGCTATGCTGCCGCCAATGCGGTGCTGGTGCAGAAGACAACAGAAATGATTCACGAGGTTGACGATCGGTATGATCAGAAGAGATTTGGTGTGAGGAAGGTTTGCGGCTACCTTGGGCATGAAGCATGTCTTTGAGTCCTCTCAGCCATGGTGAGCGATAGACTCTGTTTCTATTGCGACGTTGAGCTCAATCAAAGTAAAATGATATATGGCAGGTTATAAATCTGCCTTGGCTCTTCATCTGGTTGTCCTCGAGTTGACGTTTGCGTGATCAACCTGCTAAGGGAGGAGCCCTGCTTACTATATATCGACTCTTCTTGCAATCTGCAGGAGCGCTCGATTCACAGATTCCAATAATCCATCACCTCACGGCTCAAGAGACAAAGCACCCAATTGCCTGCTTACACCAGATTCACATCATTTATCAAACGGCGGAGATACCTCAATCAAACCAAGAAAGACAATCATTCATCCCATAAACTGGACCCTTAGATGTACGCCTATTCCCGATTCCGACTCCAATCTCGTCTCCATGGTCGCCCACATATCGGACCCGGTGGACTTCACTTGTACCCATCCATAGCTGGAAACGGGAAGCTCTAAATAGCTCCCGTTTATCTAGCACGTAGATATCAGATACACGTCCAACCGATCGATGAGAGAATGCGTTCTTTCAATGTTCCTGCTCGTACTGATATGTAAATGGCAAATTATTCAAAATTCGATTCCCTGTTTATTCGTCCCTCGAGTTTTCTTTGTCACTGACTACGTAAATCTTTATTTGCTGCCGCGAGCAAGTCATTTATTTTCCACTGGACGATCGATGGGTCGATTGAAACGTTGCTTTGAGATACTGTGGAAGATGATATAGGACTGTATCGTAACATTACTCTATAATACGCTGCGAATCTTTTGAAGGCCATGCAGCTTAATGGCATCTGGTTGTAGCCTCTTGCACATTCGTGCTCCTTTTCGCTATGAATACATGTGAAATCTTGGAGCTCTTCCATCAGAGCATTTGAAAGCCGAAACCATGTTCATACAGTATAGTTATACACGAATGCGCATCTCACGACACACCACCTTTCGGTCTCTTCGCCCCCTTCGTTTCAGCTTTATCAGTGTCTGCTGCTCTTTTCCTCTTGCTTGGCCTTGAGCTGCCGCCTTTTGGTCTATAAGGCTCGTCCTCTTTGCCTTTCTTGCCTCTGCCGTTAGGCTTCTCACCTGGAACAACTTCGGCACTTGCTTCTTCCTCATCGACCGTAGGTGTCTCGACCGACGGCGTACCTGCTTTGCCAGCGTTAGCCGATTGTGCAAGGCTCGATCTTTTACCACCACCTCCGCCTCCACGAGCGCGCGGGGCGGGTTTATCACTTTGAGCCTCTTTCTCCTGTATGAATGTTTCCGGGTGGTTTCGTCTTAACCATGATAGTACTGAGACGGGGTTCGAGTTGTGGAGTTCTTTCTCCGAGGGGAGTTGACGTGATTGCGCGACTTGTAGTGGACGCCATACGTGGTCGAGCCCGGTAGGGCCCATGATTTGAGCATCCAGAGTCGCGAGGTATTCTTCTTCGTAAGCTGGGCTAAGGTAACCCGGCGGCGGGTTCAGGGTCAATTCGATCGGGTATCTGGAGATGCCGGAGTCGAGATGGGTATGTGGAACTGTTGCGAGTAGAGACTTGAGTGATCGCGGTTCGTCTGGTTCGAGAGCGGGCACGGCAGATGCGCTGGGGACTGGATCAATGTCTTCGTGTGGTGAGCCTAGATCGAAGGAAGGCGTGTGGGAGGATTCGTTGAGGTTGAGGAGCGTTTCGAGGTATTGGCTGCGTCGCGTGTCAGTCTGGTGTAGCAATAGCCATGAGAAGGTGATTGCGCACTCGTTCTCCTCCTGCAGCCGTTTTGCAAGTATCTCCAGCTTATGGCAGTCGCGGAACAATGACGAGCTCTCGTCCATGGCCTTGTCGAAGCGCAGCTTCATCTTGCGATATTTCTTGCGCCATGATCGTAGCGGCTGTTTGGACGTGTCTTTGAGGATCGTGTCGAATGTCTGCGCCTCGGTAGTCGTTGCCGTCGGGTTCATTATGTCTTGCAGCGACATGGTGATGACTGCAGCGGTTGATGATGGTTCAATGGTTCGGGCGGGGTGTGAGAGTGAGTACTGGTACTCGTATGGTTGATGTGGTGTATGGTGCTCCTTTCCCGGTGGTTTGTCTCATGTAACTTCGCCGGTCTCGATTTGGATGAATTTCCAGGAATCACGAGCTGGGCTTTCCCTTCAACCCCTCGAGCCTCCGAGTCCTCCATTGATCTACAACACCAAGACTTCCTCCTCGTGCTCGCCCATACCAACACATCGACAACCGTATCCCGCTGCCTATTCTTCTGCCTGCACTACCCGGCAACGCATCATCACGAGCGAGGTGCACAGTACGTGGCCATACTCCACTATACAATCCTCATTGTATAACCACCATAACTCACTGAGTATCTCTCCATAAAGGACAAAGATCAGCGCCAAACCGGACCATCCCCTGAGAACCGATTACCAACGCCCAAGACGACCCCCACCGCCGCCAAACTGTCTCCCATAATCCTCAACCGCAACCTACACCCACCCAGGACTCATGCTCCAGGTATGAGTTCGGACCGGGCAAGCCGGAAACGACGCTCCAGCAGCATAGTCTACCACGAACCGCCAGAATCGATTGAGCAGCTGAGCGATCAGTCAGCTCTTCCCAACTTGAACGCCGAGTGGGTTAATGCGAAAGGTACTACGGGCTCCACAGTGAACGTTTTGCGGCTACTTGAGGAAAGACGAAGGCAGTCAAGAACGAGTTGTGCGAGTCGGCTACAAGCAATTGTATTCTACAACTGCTAGACCTCGCCTCCGACAACCTCATAGCCCTGTCATTCCTTGACTTTGTGAAGCTCGGCTAACGATATTCCGTACAGGGGCCTGGCTCATCCACCCGATTCTCATATTCTGTCTCAAGATCATATTCGACATTGTCCCTGGCATTTCACAAGAGACATCATGGACATTAACGAACGTCACGTATATGGCTGCATCGTACCTTATGTTCCATTGGGTGCGCGGCATTCCGTTTGACTTCAATGCTGGAGCGTATGACAACCTCAACATGTGGGAACAAATTGACAATGGAGATCAATTCACGCCGGCAAAGAAGTATTTAATGTCGGTGCCCATCGTCTTATTTTTGGTCAGCACGCATTATACGCATTACGATCTGAAAATGTTCACTCTGAACCTGGTGGCGACAATTTTAATCACACTGCCCAAGCTACCGACTGTAAGTCTGACCTCCCATCATCGCGACTTGCCCTTGTGTACTAACAAGTGTAAGGCTCACCGGCTGCGCATAACATTCTTTTCCGGGCCGCCAGAGGATAGGTTTCGCGACTGACGCGGACTCACAGTTCGCATATGCCTTGGATGGACGTGCTTTGTGTCTGCTTTCTCGGGGAATCACGGCGTTTTCATTCGGGTTGCTTTGTCGGAAGCATATTTACCCCGGCTTCATTCCTTGAGATAACCCACTTCGCGTGCTATTTCTCCTTGTTATTTGGCAGGTTTTCTGTATCTTCCCGCTCTTCGTTCTGCTGGGTTTGGGTTGTCTTTGCATTTCTCGGGGAAGGATGAGGCGTGGAACGGTGCACGGGAAAAAGGAGCGAGCTGCGCGGGCTTGTCTCATTGAGCAGGCTATATATCACTTGGGAGCTGAATCAGTCGCTGGCTACGAGACTAGCGCGAGCGATTAGAATCGAAAGCTATTGATCAAGCCATCCAGTCAATGAGGTGCAACATGTTCGGTCCGTCCCTTGCGTTCGAGTTCAAGAGATTTCAGACACATTCGACAAAGTAACGTTTGTGTATCTTAGTAGTCACCCAGATATAGATGTTGTGCCGCGAAACAGTCGTTCGATGTTGCCTCGAATGGAACCGAGGTCGGACATGCTAACCTCTTTTTCATTATAAGAGGAAGCTGAAGAGAGATACCTCTTTGGAGAGGCCGGCGTCAGACTGCTTCGCTCTGTCTTCGATATGAACGAAGCGAAGCCTTTAGCCAGAATTCTGCGCCCAGACTCTTGGTAATGCGGAGTTGCACCCATCTAGGGACCAATGAGAAGGATGATGTCACGAACACGGGAGGCTCTAGCTGATTCTTATGGGGTAAAGCATCATCATTCCAACCAAGCGCTGCTACCTACCACACACTTCACACGCCTGCGGTACGTTAAAGTGTAGCTTGAGCTTCCACGACTACTAAGAGTCGTCACCGCCATGAGTATTCTCGTCGCACTTCCTCCTTGCTGAATTCACACGCTTAAAAAGTTGAGGGCAGCTACAGCCCGCTGACCTGGACACGTTTGGTAGCGGCAAGGACAAGAGCCTGGGTCGTACAAAAAAAGCGTTGACTGGAGGTCCAAAGAACGAATGAATCATCAGCTGCAAGAAGTACATCTCCCGCAGAAAGAACTTCGAATTGAGACATACTACCCTCCACAATGTGGAAGCAACTGGAGCCATCGGCTCCTCACCTTACTTACCTTATCCTCTCCGCTTTCCTGGTCGCCTATGCGCTGTTCTCGAGCTTTATCCGGAATCGACTGCATCTTTCCGAGCCGCCACTTGCTACGCTCGTGGGCATCGCCTTCGGACCTAAGGGAGTTGGTATCCTCGATCCAAAACGATGGGGTCTAGGCGATGATATTGTCATGGAGTTCGTAAGTCAAATGTCGTTCCTTCAAGAGATTCCCGACATTGCATTCATTTCAATTCGAACCTTCTATTGACGCGAGATCAACAGACAAGATTGATTCTAGGAATTCAATGTTTTGCCGTCGGTCTTGAGCTACCAAAACAGTACATGCGCAAAGCATATCCCTCACTCCTCATCCTCCTCGGACCTGTCATGGCCTCCAGCTGGGTCATCTGCGCCTTAATCGTACACTTCATGTTTCATACAGACTGGCCGACTTCCCTCATCATCGCCGCCTGTCTCACTCCTACAGATCCAGTTCTGGCCGCTTCCGTGCTCGCCAACTCGCAATTTTCAACTCGCGTGCCAGCAAGACTTCGACATCTGCTCTCGGCGGAGAGCGGATGCAACGACGGCATAGCATTCCCATTCCTCTACTTTGGTCTCAGCATCTTGACTCGAGCAACCTTGGGCGCAACATTGAAGAAATGGGTCCTGATCACTATACTCTGGCAATGTCTCCTCGGAACCATCCTAGGTTCGATAACCGGCTATGCGTTCAATCGCCTTCTCCGCTACTGCGACTCAAAGAACTACGTTGGACGCGCCTCATACCTCGTCTTCTACCTACTACTCTCCATCTTCTCAGTGGGTGTTGCCAGCACACTAGGCGTAGACGATTTCCTTTACACCTTCTCCGCCGGTGCCACATTTTCCTCCGATGGCTGGTTTCGTCGCAAGACCTCAAGCTCAAACCTAGCAAACGTAATCGATCTCCTCCTCAACAGCACAATGTTTGTGTACTTCGGAACCATCATCCCCTGGTCCAAGTTTACGCTCTCCTGGCCTAATGTACCGATAACAATAACGCCATGGCGACTTTTCTTCGCGCTGATCCTTATCCTCCTGTTCCGCCGAATCCCAGCCGTCCTTCTGTTGAAGAAAACCATCCCAGCTATGAAAACATACCGCGAGGCTGTGTTCTGTGGACACTTCGGTCCCATGGGTGTCGGCGCCCTCTTCCTTTCCCTCGAATCCCGTGCCCAACTCGAAACAGATAGATCAGAAGTTCTCCCCCACCCACCACCATACACGCCTGAGCCACCCGGAAACCAAATTCCAGAATTGATCGGACGTAACCAAAGAGCAGTTGAGATGATATGGCCAATGATATGCTTCTTCGTACTGGGAAGCGTTATGGTTCATGGATTGAGTACACTCATCGTATCCGTCGGAATCCACGTCCGAAGACCGCATGGGGAAAGAGCACCGCTCATTGGAGGCGAGACGGAGGGAATTGGAGGGATGGTGTTTAGTAGTGATGAGATTGCAAGCGGGGATGATGAAGGAAGCGATGACTAAGGGGAAGGAGGTGAGTGATGGTTGAGGGAAAGGAAGGAGGAATGAATGAAGGAACGGAAAGGAGGAGCACTTGTGATGGGCAGGAAGAAACCACCACCCATTGCAGCGGCGTCGTTGATTCTGTGCCCATTATTTCCTACGGAATCACTACATTATCCTCAAACTTAGGTACCACCAACCTTAGTAGTAGATCAATGTTAATACTTCTTAGAGATCCTTCAATTTAGTCACTAGATCATGATGAACACGATTCTTGAGTTGTAGATAATAAGTCCGATTCAGTGTATAATTCATTCACCTGGGGCCGGGTGTTGGCTGAGGCACTTCCAAGGTTGATAAGTATGAGGATGACTTTGCGGTTGGTGTGGCAACAAGAGACACTCAATATTAAAGTGTCCTGCTTTCATAATTCCTGATCGCCAAATATCAATTGAAAGTGATGCGGCTCTTTTATACAGCTGTAGACCTCGCTATAAAGTGAATCAACCAATCGTGGATCGTCTATCACGTGCCGAGGGTCTACAGTTTATTTGGCACATCTGTGATATTACTGTTTTTGAGCTTCCTACCTTGAGAATAATCGAACATTCAGACGGAGGGTCTGACTGATAGTTCGATCCTACTACAATGATTAATAGAATGGAGGAAAGAACTGGAGATGGATTAACCTTCTGTGCTTTGATAATTTGGAGGAGAGCGAGAGAAGAATGATCGATATTGGGTGTGATTCATGGTTTGCTGGTGCTGATGTTTCATGCTTGATGAAGGAACGAAAATCACCTCCTCAGCTCCTGACAAAAGAAATCAAGGAACTTACATCAACCATTACAGCCTAAGGGCGTTTGTTAGAGCAACCGAGGCTCTGTGGATACCAGAGGAAGATGAGTTTCGGGGATCGGCTGCATTGAAAGCAAGCGACTTATGCGTTGAGTGCAGGGGAGATGGGTCAAAGCCATCAGCACAGGGAGTGCGGTGGACTACGAAGTTTTGCAGGTGGAAGAAAGGGTCAGATTTCGTGAATGGTTCGATGTCTATCATGTCGAGCATGTGCTTCTGTTCAGGGAAGATAAAGGGTGGCCGGGAAACCTTGATTAAGATAGGATTGTGCGGTGGTCATTGAACATGATAAATAACCCTGCGAAAGAGGTATGCTGCACTTACAATCGACACCCAATGTGGGAGTAGATATATGTAATCGATAATCGCCTTGAGAGATAGGCGGGCCATGGAGATGTGGACATCATATCCGGGATGTTCCTCGCATCCTCGGTGCCGTTTGCGGTTCTCGACTTCGTAGTTTGTTTATTTACCTACGGCCACTGCTGATAACCCAGCTCTTCAATTGCGCCTATTTCCAATTTCGAGATGGATTGGCGGTGGTAGTTCGAGAAGCAGGCTCGACTAAAGGTTGGCCATCGAATACAACTAGACCAGCCATTCGGCAATTGCATAAGGGATCCTATCTTACATCAGGAGTTCATGATCAGGGGCAATTGTTGTTGTTGCTCAGTCAGATCGGCCCGTTGCTCGCATCTTGGCGTCATTCGACCCTCTAATTATAGGAGCACAGGAGTATATACGAGTACCCCGCTGAATGATCATCCTCTGCGCGATTCGTAAGTACTGGGTAGGTTGATCCAGTTGGACTTCTATACCTCTGGGACACGATACGCATGCGGAGATCCTCGGACGGTCTTTAACAGTTGTATTGCTGTAGACATCCACAATCTATGCACACGATATTCATCAATCCCAGGGCATACCTCTGCCCTCCATCAATCAACGCGCTCTGAGCCTCCACGTCCCCGGTGAGCATAGCCACTGTATCTTCAACCACCACTGCCTCGACGACACCTTCAGCTGCACAGAGTCAGTCAGCCTGAAATCCTCCAGCAAGGTGCTTCTTACCTCGCCTTGTTTCCGCGCAACTTCCTTATCCACCAGTTCTCGCAAAACACTCCTGCGCTCTCCCAGAACTTCTTCCACCAAACAATCCTCCACCCCACCTTTTTACTGCCAGGTTACGCGTTCTTACGTCCTCTTATTTTTCCAACACGACCTACCTCGAAGTTTACAGACGCATAGCGAGCACAGCTCACCCACCTAGATCAATATGGCTTGTGAGTTGCTGGTGCTTGATTTACTATGGCCCCTGCTAACAGCGTTCCAGTTGCGGGCATGATTAACAAGCTGCATGGCCAGCCCGAAAGCTATGACAAGAAGTACGTCCGCTCATCAGAACAAACAGGCATCCCGCTCCCCATCTAAACGACGCGGCTAGAACCAAATATCGATTCGGGAAGACACTTGGTGCGGGAACATATGGCATAGTCCGCGAGGCAGACGGTCCGCAGGGCAAGTGTGCTGTCAAGATCATCCTCAAGAAGAATGTCAAGGGCAATGAGCAGATGGTTTACGATGAAATGGAGATGCTGCAGAGGATGAGGCACCCGCATATCGTCAAATTCCATGAGTGGTTCGAGTCCAAGGTATATACACCTTGACCTCTGCTGCGCACAAGTCTGACATGGGAGTCTAGGATAAATGGTACATTGTGACTGAGCTTGCTACTGGTGGCGAGCTCTTCGACAGAATCTGTGAGAAAGGCAAGTTCACCGAGAAGGATGCAGCAGAGACCATCCGGCAAGTTCTCGACGCGGTGAACTACCTTCACGAGAGAAACGTCGTCCATAGAGGTACGCGATAAATCTCTGCTTTCTTCGACATCGCCAGCTTATCATAGTGCAGATCTCAAGCCTGAGAACTTGCTCTACCTAACCCGTGATCCTCACTCAACACTGGTGCTTGCCGATTTCGGTATCGCTAAAATGCTCGACTCTAACGAAGTGCTCACTACCATGGCTGGATCATTTGGATATGCTGCGCCCGAGGTCATGGAAAAGAAAGGTCATGGCAAGCCTGTGGACATGTGGTCCCTTGGTGTCATTACCTACACTCTTCTCTGTGGTTATTCTCCGTTTCGCAGCGAGACCATGGGTGACCTTATCGAAGAGTGCCGTAACGAGAAAGTCATCTTCCACCCTCGGTATTGGGCCGAAGTCAGTGACGACGCAAAGGACTTCATCAAGAGCCTTCTCAAGGCCGACCCAAAGAAGCGACCATCCAGTTCGGTATGTGTCCTTTGTGGTTTTTGATGATCAATGCTAAGAGATTTTCAGGCCGCACTTCAGCACCGCTGGCTGGCCGGCGAGACAGCATCTAACTACGATTTGCTGCCCGAGATTCGCTCTTTCTGTGTCAAGGCTCGTCTCAAACGCGGTATTGACATGATCAAACTTGCAAACCGTATCGAAGCTCTCAAGCAACAGGAAGACTTCTCAGAAGATACACCAGGTGATGGCGACGTCCCAGCTCAGGCTCTCGAGGCAGCCGGCGAGAAGTTGGCAGCAGGAGATTTCTCAACAGGCCTCAAGCCGAATGAGAACAAGGCCGAAGGAGCCACGAAGCAGAAGCCATCGCTGAGCAGACTGGCGCGAGGCGCTATATTCAGGGAAGTCGTGCTAGCCAAGGTTCGAGAAGAGAAAGAGGCTCTGAAGCAGAAGGAGCTTGAAGAGAAGACCGCTGCGCTAGCGGTCAAGAAATGAGGCGCCTCAGGACTGAATCAAGTGGATAGATCGTGGTATCATTACCCGGTGAGGCTGGATAGCGTATGGAGCTGGTAGTGATGGATTGAACACCTCTGGACTTGCCGATGAAATTGGCAGCGAGGGTCTCTATGTCTGTTCAGGGATGACATCCTCGATTACTGTCCTATCCGTGATGGAATATTTGTTTAGCAAGCCTGCTCTATTTGGTAGTTAGCCCCTTTTGGTTCGGAAGAGAACATGCAGCACTATTTGTCACGACTGGGTTTTCCATATTATCTCTAGAATACCAAAGTTGATACCCTTCAGCTGCCAGAAACACATGCCAAAGAGGACGTCGTATTATGAGTCAAATGGACCTACTCGGGGAGCCTTGAGGAGTGTTTTACAATATTCGGTGGCGTGTGGCTGAGGGCGCATAGGCCACTTTGAACATGGACATGGACTCGCGAACACCACAAGCTGGAGCGAGAGACCGGCAGGAGAGAACGACCCGAAGCATCGCGACAACGCCCAAAGCCGAAAATCCCCCTCCTTGGAAGCAACCTTAGGCTCCCAGCAAGCAGCAGGCTTACGCGACCTCACTGCCGCCGACATGGAGAGTGCATCCAAACGACGAGCCACGTTGGCGAACAGCGACCAACCTCCTGCGAAACGAGTCAAGGTAAGTCATTGCATCTGCCATTGTCGATTGCTGTGATGCTTGAGATGCGCAATGAATCCGGACCGCACGCGCATGGGGAGAGTGCTTTAAGGGCTACCACTTGAACCTGGTCTTGGGTCGACGCGCCTTCGAAAACACCACCACGAAAGCGGTTCGACCACGCCCCTTCACCGCACACTCCCGCAACAAGATCAAGACCCCATTGCACCTCTGCACGCGATAAAGGACGGAAATAAAGATGCGGAAGCACCAGAAACACATGGCTAACCACTCTTCACCTCTTCGCAGGGCGCACCCAACGCTCCTCCAGAAACTCCCGAGACAACGACGGAGGTTGGACTGAGGTTCCTAGAGAACTTGAAGAATGCAAAGGATAAAACGTACGTTCCATTCGGGCAGCGGCAGGTCCGCAAAGAACTTGTCCCGGATATTTGCACCTTTCATACGACCAATGCTAAAACTCTACACAGCGGACGCCCGATAGCCACCGAGTTCCTCAGACTGCCCGATCGAGTATATGCGACCGTTCCATAGCAAAGACATACGCTTACCTCTCTGCCTCTCTAGGATCTCTATCCTCAATACTACAAAGAAATACGGCTGCCAATAGCCTTGGACACAATTGAGGTAAGCCTCACAGCATGACCAGTAATGTATGACTGGTGTGCCAAAGACAGGCGTACTAGGACATCAGTCACAATTCACTGCAGAAGACGACGGACTAATAGTTGTGGCAACAGGCAAAATTGATACGACGGGAATATGCCAACCTCACTGGTGTTGAGAGCGACGCAAAGCGCATGGTCGCAAACGCGAAGCAGTTCAACGACAAAAAGTCTGCCATATACGAAGATGCCGAACGTGTGAGAAAGACGGCGTCCAACTTCATGACCAAACACAATCCAGCCTACAGGGACAGTAATTACGTTGCTCAGCCTACACCGATTCCCGAAGATTTGATGAATGGATCACACGTACCTGCCGGGAATGGCACGCCACTTACTCAGAGTGTGCGGTTGACTTTTGGAAAACCCAAGGTTTCTTCGACACCACAGCCACCAAGGGCTACAGTAGCGTCGCCGAAAGAGCATACACCAGCCGTTGAGAGATTGAGCGACTTCAAGGGCATGTCATTCCAGCAAGCACAAGAGCAAATATTGAACGAGTGTATCGAACATGAGGCTGGCGGCGCAATCACTTTCACGGCATTTATCAACCTTCCGACAAGGTCACTGACGGATTACTATCAGCTCATCAAGCAGCCCATGTCGTTAAAAGGCGTGCAGAAGAAAGTCCGTGGTCAGCGAGGAAGAGATGCTGCGACAGGTAAGACCGATCTCAAGAGCTGGCAAGCACTCGAAGATGAGATGAGCCTTATATGGACAAATGCGCGGGAATACAATCAAGATGGAAGTCCTCTCTATAATTTGGCTGGCGAGCTTGAGGCATTCTTCTATAAGCGCCTCGCACTCGCCAAAAAACAGGTTCAACAGCCAACTCAGCCTACACTCAAGCTCAAGGTTGCACCTGCGTTGCCTGCAGCAGCAAAACCATCCATCAAGCTCAAGTTTGGGGGTTCCAAAGCAAGTCCTGGTGCCCCTTCTCCTGCTCCAAGTGCTGCTAGCCCCGCCGTCATGGACCGAAGTACCCCAGGAGTCATTGTACATAACGAAGCACTCGAGCGCCAAAAAGAGATGGTAGCATCGGCGATGAATGGAGATCAGCGTTCGCACGGACGGCTACCTTCTCAACAGCCGTCCGCGCCTCAAGTCCGCAATCCTTTCGGCGGCTCACGCTCTGGCTCCAACTCGACACCAATACCGTCACTGGGCACTGGTGGTTCCCCACCAGTACATACAAATGGCGTCAAGAACGAGGCGTCTGTCAGGCAGTCACCTGGGCCAAACACAGTCCGACCGAGCAGTGCAGCACCATCTCACTTTCCTGCTTCGATGCCACCGCCTTCAGGTCTCGCCGCTCGCCTTCCTAGTGGCAGTCCGTACCCGCAACAGCAGCAGCAAATACAACTCTCCCCCTATCAGACTAATCACAGTCATTATCATCAAACACAATATTCACTCGAGAATGGTTTCATCCATACCCGGCCTGCCGGTCAGAGTAAGCATGTGTGTACGAGTTTTGCATCATTTGAGACTAATTATTTTCCAGGTAGCTCCAGCTCAATTCTTCCGGACCTCACTCTTACCACACATCCTGCTCTGAACCTGCCGAAGCCGCTCACCATGAAGATTCCCGCCCATCCATCGACGACTCAGCAATCAATCACACTTACTGTACCGCACACTCATCAGTACTTCCAAGTTGTCCCACACATCCCTGTGGGACTAACCCAACGCCCATATCGTGTCTTCGTGACAGTGAACGGGCAGCGCATGAGCGAGACTATCAAGCCCGGAGTCGAAAGAGACAAGTCTAGGCCTGTCTTTGAAGCGAGACTGGAACGGGGTGCTGTTGGAAGGATTGAGGTTGAGGTACTTGCTGGCAAGGGTCCTTCTGGTAAAGGCGGGAAGGAGGAGGTGGAGTGGGAAAAGTGCACCATTTTCGTTCATGTCTGGAGGGATTAAGACTTTCTGGGCTTTTTTCGGCGGAGTTGTGAAGGACACTGTTTTCCTGTTACTGTCCAATCTCTTCGACAGCTTGGCAAAGCTAGTCACGTATGTTGGCGCAGGAGGGTTAGTATGGGATCTCTGCAGCTTCGGCCAGGGCTTGAGGAATAAGCGCGATCATGCATAGCAGGAAGAGGTCCTTGAGGATGCAGTCGCAAACCTGTTAGTATCTCGTCGATAATAAATATATGACAGTCTATTATTTGATATGCAGCGCAGTCACCACGGCGACGTCGGAATGCCCGTGACTGACTCGATGAATGATGAACACTGGCACTAGTGCAGAACCGGGATCGGGGCCGGGCTAGTAAAATCCGACTGCCACCGCATCTGCTTTCGTTCATGCTCGACCTCACTTCCAACAATACCATCGTAATTCGTACGATTATGGTGTTTTTGAGATGTCTAAAGCTCGGATGCCTTCTCTTGCATGCCTTGACAGGGCTAGTCTCAGCTAGGCATCATTTATATTGGTTCCCTGTTCCTTGTCCACACGAAGGTGCCGCGCTTTTAGGAGGGGTTTGTCATCCTTCTCTGGTCTCTGGCGACATGATCATCCTCGCTTTTGGAAGGATCTCCGTCTTACTTAGTACGGTCACTGCCGTGATGGTTGGAAACCACGATGGTCCTGCGATACGTGCTGAAAGATTGCCTTCTGGGATTCCGGCTGCAAAGAATGGAGGAAAATTGGAAATAGGTCACCCTGGATGCTCAGACTAGCAACAAACGATACTCACCCCCACTACGATGAACGGGAGCGCGGTAAATAGATTAGCCCACGAGGGTCTGGGAAATGGCAGAACCATACGATGTCATGGAGGCTCTGCACAGTTTTCCACCTGTCATGGTTTCTCTTCGCAGAGGTTTCCGATTCGCCCAGGGACTGACGAGCACTTTGCGCCCCTGTGCGCATCTGCACACAATTTACTCTATATGGGCCTTGTCGGCCAGCATATAACATTTAATTTCAACGTCCGTGATTATTTGATTTGTGGACGGGGTCCGGCGCTTTTGATTATCAGTATTATCACTCTGGCACGGTCACTTTCGTTTACTTCTGGAGAGAAGATTTTGTTTTTCTTCTCTTCCGCGCTTCGAATTTCTGTTCTTCGTTACTTCTTTCTTTCTACTAATACTTTCTTCCTTCCATTAATACATCTTTGGCCTTGAGCCGGACCGCTCGTTTCAACCACTCGTGAGTACGAAGGGCAACTCTCCACGATGCGGTTTTTCAATCTTCTTCTCTTCGCATTCATAGCTGGGCTGGGTGAGGCGAGGAGAGATTCAAGGCATGCGGGCAAAGCGATCGCGGACAAGATTGAGTTGTTAAAACGGCGCTTTCACCATGCTCCAGTGGACACTGAGAAGGCGGAAGGCGTCCAGAATATCAAGAGGGAGAGCCCGACGATCATACCACAGACGGAGGCGATCAAGAGTATGTCTATGAGTCTTGATGGGTGACTGGCGAAGACAGGAAGCTAAAAGACCGCAGAATTCGTCGTCGACGGCACTAAGATTCCAGATGTTGACTTCGATATTGGTGAGTCGTATGCTGGTTTGCTACCGATTTCGAATGCGCCGGATGCTGGACAGCTCTACTTTTGGTTTTTCCCTACTTCGAATCCTAATGGAACCGAGGATCTGACTATCTGGCTGAATGCAAGTTGCCCGCGTCTCACCCTATATTTCTCACTAATTGTTCCAAAGGGCGGTCCTGGTTGTTCCTCCCTCGAAGGTTTTCTCCAAGGAAATGGTCCTTTCCTGTGGCAATACGGCACCTTCAAGCCCGTCAAGAACCCGTGGTCGTGGCACACTCTGACGAACATGATCTGGATTGATCAGCCCATCGGGACCGGTTTCTCCCAAGGCATAAGCACCGAAACGACCCTGGAGGCCGTGTCAGCTAGTTTGTTGGGCTTCCTGAAGAACTTTGAAGACAAATTCAATTTTAAGAACAAAAAGATCTACCTTGCCGGAGAGTCGTTCGGAGGATACTATGTCCCGTATTCAGCTGATGCTATGTTCAACACGGGGAACAAGACGTATTTTGATTTACAGGGGACTCTGATCATTGAGTGCGTCTTCTCTGGCATAATTGTGGGCTCGACCGATGGCTAATGCGATGATAGTGGAGCCATCAATAGCGATGCGATTATGCAAAACATTCCCCTTGTGAAATACGTCAAAGATTACGAGAAATTCTTTAACTTGAACGCTACCACCATGAAGGATCTAACCGCCACGGCCGAGAAATGCGGCTACACAAAGTACCTGGCTGAGCACCTCGTCTACCCACCAAAAGGCAAGCTACCCATCCCACCTCAAACCACTCAGAGATGTGCAGTATGGCATCGAGTGCTAGAAGCGGCGAAGCTTTTCAATCCCTGCTTCAACATTTATTCCATCGCGACCACTTGTCCCAACCTGTGGGACGTTCTTGGGTTTCCAGGATCTTTTGAGTATCTCCCTCCCGGCGCAGAAGTCTACTTCAATCGCCCAGATGTCCAAAAAGCCATCAACGCTCCCATCCAGAAGTGGGCGGAGTGTAGCGAAGTCGCGCTCGGACGAGATAGCTCTCCCCCATCCGGCGTATCTGTTCTCCCTTCCGTCATCGAAAGATCCAAACGCACCATCATTGCTCACGGATCTCTCGACTTCGTACTGCTGAAAGACGGCCCTCTTCTCACGATCCAGAACATGACCTGGGGCGGCAAGCAGGGTTTCCAATCTGCCCCAGAATCCGATTTCTTCGTTCCCTACCACACCGAACTCAACCTTGGAACCACGGCCGGAGCGGGAGTCATGGGGATCACGCACACGGAGAGGAAACTGACGTGGGTGGAGATCTTCATGAGCGGACATATGGTGGCGCAGTACCAGCCTAGCGCAGCGTACAGGCAAATGGAGTTTTTGCTGGGCAGGATTCAGAGTTTGAGTCAGATCAGTGCGTTCACGACGCAGCCCGGTGTGCCGCAGCCGAAGTCGGGAGTCGATGCGCAGCTTGACTTTGTCAATACGACTGTGAATGAGAGAGAGTTATTTGGGAGGTAGTTCTCGTGCACGAGGCAGATGGAGCGGGTGAAATGCGGCTCGGGTAGTAATTAGACTTGCGTTTTCAGAGGAGGCAGCCATGGCTATCCACACAGTCCACAGACTGGTTATGGCATTTGAAGAAGGTACTTTTAATCGGATTTTCATCCATCACCAATCCTTTTTTTTCCCTGCCTGTTTTGGGTGAGGCTTAAAGCCGAGTACAAAATAGCCCTTTGCAGTCCAACGTCATGATGGGTGTTCATCATCTCGTATATCCACTATCGAGAAGCTACATAACGTAGTACCCATTCCATGCAAAGGATCTCCATCCGAACGGGTCCCCGAATACAAAATTTCAAACCCCTGTAAGCACGCGGCCGGAGGTATCAGCGGAATACCAACCAAAGCAGTACAACGTATCAATTGAGGATCTCGAACAAAAAGTTGTAATCCGACAGTACCATGTACAGCTCACCTTGCACTGATCTTTTCCCCAACAATCCTGAAACCCGTGTTACTCGAAAAGCAGCAGGGCGAACCGCTGAAAAAAAAAGCTGGGGCAGCATTTGGTCGGGAGTCGCCTTGCTAGGTAGGGTTGCTCAACCGGCCGGCCGCCCGAGGGCCGACGGATGTCAAGCCCTGTCTGCGGACCACGGCAGAGGCCGAGGCCGAGGCCGTGGCGAGATCTCCCGTCCCCGTCCCCGTCCCTGTCCTTAGTAGGAGTATACTGTGGTAGCCGGCCAAAAGAAGGTTAATTGGCGGGTCTCACCACGTCCCCCGTCTTCTCCCACTCAATATACAAGAATAATCATAATTTCTATATACCTGAGTAGAGGAGAATAAGAAGAATATAATCTCTCTAGACCGAAGAGAAAATTACGAGAAATTGTAAAGAGAGGAAAGAAAGACGACCGGACGCACTGGCCAAGACAGGGGTCAGAATTAACATTCTTTTGGCCGGCTACCACAGTATGTAGACATAGTATTCCGAGGTCGGGTTCGAATTTGTCCGAAGACTTCGGTAAGCCGAAACACCCTAGGGTGCTGGGTTTTTAGGTCTTCTTTTTTCTTCTGGAACAGCTGTTTGACAAGAGATGATGAGATCTGAGTTACTGAAGAGAGGGAGGGTTAGGGGGAGAATATTCTACTTACGGCTACTTTTTCCGATGAAATTCGCGTGTACAGCGTCCTTGACGAAAAATATCTTAGAAGAAGAGTATTTCCAACTTACCTTCAATAAGCGAAACATCCGGACCTTTCGAAACCCGACCTTATAGCATTCTATCTTTGCCCTACGATCCCTCCAGTGACAGTCAGCAATAGTAGTAGGGATGAAACAAGACCAGGGAAACGAAATACATGCTGAAATAGGACACCAGTAAATATATCACAAAATTATGAGCGGGGCTACCTACTTCCTATATAGGGTAATCATATAAGCTGTAAGGCTATAATACTAAACCCCCCCCCTCTCCCCCTAGCAGCTCCGCCTGAGAATTCCGGGCTACTGTACCAGGCGCATGGTACTTGTAGATATATATAGTAGACTCTAATCCGGCGGCCGGAGTAATGATTTCTGCCGCCGAGATTATCCTGGACTGATGCGCCCCCCGCGCGGTAGATTTATATATTACTAAGTAGCTTACTATTAGGGTCTTAATTTTTTAAGGGTATTTGTTTACTTCTCGTTACCTTATTTTAGAAGGTTCTACTAGTCTCCTTCTCTTCTATTACTACTCTACCGTTTCTTCTACGTCCCTTTGCTGTTATAATTCGAGATATAGAAGGAATATACTCTTTATAGTACGGAGACAAAGAGGGCTAGGGATATAACGTTATATCTCTAGGGTTAGAATTTCAGCTACTTCCTAGTCTAAAGTATAGAATAGATCTCTAACTACCGTACTAGGGGATTATTTACTTCTATTTCTATTCCCTTTACCCTCGAATGTGTGGGGAATCTCTGGACATAGGCTATACATCCGCGATATCTTTTCCACCTTTCCTGTACAATTGTACGACGGGCTTGCAATTTTCACTTCTTGCGACCGAAATTGTGATGTGCGTGGTACGGCATGGAGAGCTGTGATGATTTGGACTCGTTTTTTTACTTTAGATCCAACTTCCCGTCTCTTATTTTTTTGGAGTGCGAATGGGGGGGCTGGAGCTTGCAAGCACTTAATTCCGCCACCATCCTCGTCATGAGATCGCTCCAAGTCTTTCCAAATCAAATCGACTCCAGTCACTTTCCTTCATTAATAAATTCCATAGGTCTTTGCCGAGTCGGTCCACAAGGTAGTTGTATCCAATTTCGCATCCTACACGGCAGCAGGACTCTGGTCCAATTACAGTCTCTTTGATTAGTGGTACTTTTCCCTCCCACCTTGGAGTCCTCCTACGCGCAGAAAGAGCACCTAGACTCTGTTCACTCTGCTATATGACTTATGCCGTACCATATCCAACTCCTGTCTCTCTTGCGCAATCTCAGTAGCTTCACCACTTGCGCTGTCGGCCTGTAGACCTCAGCCGCCAACAAAGTGTCGAACTTCCTTAACGTCTCCCTAATCCTGAACTGCTTAACAAACTGGCCCTTTCCCAAGCCCTGCATTTTTCCAACTAGATGTGTTAGGCTCTGGCCTTTTCTCATAGACATTCTTACCCATCTTGCGCCCGGCAGCCCCTTTGTCTCGGAAATGGTTCCTGCTTTACTGGTCCATCGTTCCATTGAGTTCTCGCGTCATATTCTCTGTCCAAGGCGGGCCAGATGAATGGAGGACATGCAATCTGTACCACCGCAATAACGTCGAGATTCTGGACTCCATCATTCTGTAATGTCGCGCGACAAAGTCCATTCACGGCAACAAATTTCAAAAGCGGGTCACAATACTGGCACTACTGAGGCCGTCAGCAATTGAAGCTTCCCAGAAGGAGTAACTTCGAGGAGGTATCTGGTCATGGTAATTTTCAACATGACCAGAACATGGGAGGCTGTCGGTTGTGTTGACATGTTTGGTCATTCGCCACTACACCACAGGCTGTCTCGTAGAGCAGGCGAGCAATGCTATGTGGCATATAAGTTCGTAAGTGTATTTTATTGGTTGTTGCTGGCATGATGGGAGGAATCAGGTGATGTGCAAGGAACCCACAAAGAAAACATGAAGATATCAAAAAGGAGGGGAGAAAATGTGGAGCGCGCTGGTAATGCTGAAATTGAACATTGCTGATGCGCAGAAATATTGAGTGATGGCTCAGGTACTTCTAAATCTTATTTTGCGTTTTGGGTGCCTTATGCCTGATCACTGATGATCTGACTTGCATCAACATGGCAGCCGTGTTACCAGTGCTGCTTGATAGCTTTGCTCTTCTTTTCATAGTCTACAAAGCCCCCAGCTCCAGACATGACAAACGATTTGTGATGACCCGCAAGAATAGGTCATGTAAAATCCACTGCTCATACTGGAGGCTTGTAAGGCGTCACCAGCATATTGCTGAAACTGTGCGCAAAGTTAGCATAATGTCCAACAGAAAAGCTGTATTTTTGTAACTTGCCTCTCCAGCCTGTCCTTTCCTCGAACCTCTTCCACCAGCAGTGGCATCTTGACCACGTTGAATTCATCGTACAATTCCTCAATTTGGTCCAGGTATTTCTTTTGCATCTTCCGTCTCGCATTGCACTGCTCACAAGGGTTGTCTGTCTTCGGAAATAGCAGTTGATTTACCACAATGGCATGCGTGTCGATTTCGTAGCTGCCGAGTTCCTGAATCATTCGCTCCGTCTCATACAGCGACAAGAACTCGGGTATACACACGCACACGAAGGTGGTCATATCCGCGTTCTTGAACTGCGTGTTAACTTCTGCAATGGTCTCGCGCAAGTCCTCCATCTTCTGTATGACATCGTCCAGGTTCTGGCCTCCAGGCAGACCACCACGGGAACCGAGAAAAGTGTTCAGCATTGGGCCAAACTGTGTCGAGAGTTGCGAGATTTTGGCAAGAGCCTTTTCCATGACTGTAGGAAATTGGAGGAAACGCAGTGTGTGGCCTGTAGGAGCGGTATCGAATATGATGACTTCGTAGGATAGGGCTTTGACTTGCTTGAGGACTTCGGCGAAGGACATAGCCTCGTCTACACCGGGTATCTCCATGAATATTAATATCACACTCTCCGTATCAGCGATTTTTCACTTACGCTAAAGGCCAAGTCTTGCATGGTGTTTCCGAGCCCACCAAGTCCATTCATAGCCTCGTCTGCTCCCTCACCACCAGCTGCCAACAAATCTTGTATACTGCCATTTGGATCAATCTCCATGGCGCTCAAGTTGGTGAATCCGTCAATCAATCGAGCATCCTTTCCGAACTTCTGGTTGAAAGCATCGCTAAGGTTGTGGGCGGGGTCGGTGGATATAAGGAGGACGGATTTGCGATGCTTTGAGAGCTGTATTGCAAGAGAGCATGAGGTTGTGGTTTTGCCGACACCACCTTTGCCTCCAACGAAAATCCAGCGGAGCGTCTTCTGCTCGAGTATGGATCTTAAGGTAGGCTCCATGGCGTCGAGATCGTCGCCATCTATCAGGGCCGTGGACATTTGAGCGATGTTCGTGTAGTTGAAGCTGAATACGAAGTAAGTCTCTTCTGCAATTTGTCCAACAGATGTCCGGGTAACGTCTGAATATTTCCCGTGGTCGAGTGCTAGTGCGCGATCAATGTTAGTTGACCTTGGTTGTGACAACAAGAGCTATGACGAGGATTCTAGAAGCATCCAATCAGAAAGGGCTCATGTCCATAATCCTCATTTTCGAGCATCAAACCTATGCATTAGGAATCAACGAGCATCGATTTTGCTTCGCATGAGTGCTTTGTGCTTTGTGCATTTGTGCAGAGTATCTGCTTTACTTCCCCTACCTACACAAAGACTCAACACCGACTATCAGGCGGCTGGCTGGTTATCGTCTTCAGCTCAGGCACGCGCATCGATAATCCTGATTGAGCCTCACGACTGACGGCAAGAAAAGTATGTAGAATTAATTGACTCGGAGTTTCAAAACACTACGCCTCCAAGCATCACCTCCACGACACGCTTTCAACAACCGCTGATGCGACTCTGATTGGACTCTCGCCTGGAAACACTGGATTCTCGTTCCTGAACTTGATCCTACCTGCCAAAGAAGAAGAAATATAGCAATCCAGACGGCTTGTAGTGTGTCAATTTTCCCAATCTTGTCTCAACGCGGCTGCGCTCGAATTGCTTCGTCACCCTCCCGTCCTACCTAAGATCTCCGCTTCCATACCCACGAAAAGACCCCTTAGTCAAGTCGCCAAAATGTTGACAATTGGGGTCCCCCATCTTGGCTTCCAGAATGCACAACGTGCGGCCGGCGTGTTTGCTGTTGGCTATGTGAGTAGAGATTAATCGCGGTTCAACCTCGGTTTGGCACTCACTTTTAAGGGGTACAAGGACCATCACCCCACGTGGCGGGGGTTTGGCTGCACACGCACCAAGGCGCGTTGCTCCATTTGCCGACTATGCTATTGATCATGTCAGTAGGAAGTATCCGTGATTAAACCTCGGTTTTACCACTTACTGATTAGTCCTGTACGTCCATGTGTGAGTCGTCCATCCCTTCTTCAAACACACAAGATCGCAAGTTTTGTCGTAATTCAAGTTTACACAGTAATCGGTTTTTTGACCATTATCTACCTCAGGGTCGGATACCGTGAGACACCCGACAGCATGCTCCATGTTTTGACAGCGTTGGACATTGCCTGCGCAGCAGAAATTCCCTACACGCTGGGCGTACGTAAGGAAGGTAGGAGTGCGAAGACCGACATCATGATTGAGACTTTCATGGTCTTGAGGTGATAGGATGGGTGAGATTTGGAAAGGTATATTTTGATGGAAGGAGAGGACAGATGAAATTCTCTCCGTAGTCGTATCGTCTGGGGATACATGAGAATGAGATGAAATGACCACGACATTTGTTGATCGGCTTCCAATCTTAATCTTGGTCTTGTTCTGGATCCCGGACTGGATCTTGGGCGGGCATTTTTTCTAATTTTTCTATCGTCCGACAGGGCGGCCCAGCAACTGGGCTATTCTTAAAGTTCCCTGGCACCTGCGGTGATGATATCGTGCTAATGGGTTATGTAGAGAGGTATCCTTGTAGGATGCTTTTGATCTATAGAAAGCTTCTTGTAAGATACGACAGCTTCCGGGGAAGCTGATATACAAGCTCTTTTGGTTTTTAGGTCGTGATGATTGGCTTTCAACGTTGATATGAAATGACAAGAATATGAAATAGTCACTAGATGAATCAGTCCATTGTATGTCTGTTTGTCGAATGAGATATCTACCCAATTCTCCTTTGTGTGAGAAGGCAGAGATGTCCTATCCCTGCCATGATCCATAATTCCCCCGCCAGGCTGTCATTTAACACAGTACTAATTGGTGAGTGGGAGTGGCGAGCCGTCACCAAGGTGTCCAATCATCGGCCGATGAAGCTCTTGAATTTCCGATCACGGGTAATGATTGACTTCAGTCATCCGATAAATGAAGCTAGAAGCCGTTATAATAATGTATTAGTAATCACTGTAAGGCTAGGATACTACGCTAAAGCAAGCGAGATTACGCTTATTTTAGTTTCGCCGAGAGAGGCTACCAGTGGCATGGCCACCGGTGGCCTCCATAGTCACTCCCAAGAATGCAGGTGGCACGTGGATGGCAGTACGTCGATCACTCCATAGCAATACAGCTCTCATATACAGCTTATCCGTAGGCTCCGGTTGGCTCTCGTAGCCTGTTCACAGTCCCATTCGGGTCCGGCTTTAATACGGCGGATCGACGTACTAATTTTCTTTCTGCTGGGCAGTGCTGGCTACCAGAGAAAAACTTCGGTATTTACACCGCAGCTTTAATGTAAGATGGCTACCCTCCTTTCATATATTGTAGTGCCAGTCATAACTTGCAAGCTGCGAACTTACACCATCGCCGCCTGACTGCTTTTCCCTCGCCAACAAATCACTCTATACTTGCCAGACATGCTTTACCTGTCCCCCCTTCTAGCCGTGGCAGCCCTCATAGGCTCAAGGTTCGTAAGGACAAGCATAACTCTACATCCTGACTGACTTATCCCCCAGCTCAGCGGGCTGTTCTTACCCTTATCTTGAGGGCGTCGCAGTCTGCGAAGCAATCCAAGTTGAACATGGGATTGACTATAGAAGGTCAGCCTACACTGATTCTTGCTGCGGGACAGCTTGCAGAGACGGAGGTTTTGTAAGTTTTACATGAATCCGTTTTACTGCATCTCTTAGCCAGTGAGCTGATTGGATGTACATCAGTGCTACTTGCCCCAAAGCGACGAGCGCATGAAATCCTTCGACCGTTGCTACTTGGATGGAGGGAAGAGATCCGGATTTCAATACATAAAAATCTCTACCCAAAAGACCATCACTAAGGAAGGGCGCTGTCTTCTTCGCAATCACCCTTGAGGTTTCGGGTGCGTCTGTTCCCTACTGTTTCTATTGGGATGTTAACAAACGAAGAAAGAGAGGCTATGCCAGACGGTTTGATCGCAGCAAAGGATCTGAAATATGGATGGGCGTGATCGAAGTAGCAATGATGGGCTAATGGAGAGAGAGAGGCCAATTTATTTTCTTCTTTCAGGTTCCTCGATACCTTGTCTCGATCTTTGCTCACCATCGAGTGCCTCCGTCATCCCTCTTCATCTATTTCCTTCCTCGAGTTCCTCTCTCGCAAAGACATACCTCCCCAACAAGCACCACCAGAAACTACCCAAAATGCTGCCCTTAGCCTCAGCAACAATCTCCCAGAACCTTGATCCTAAACACGACCTCAACAAAACACGCCTGTCAAGAGTCCTGCTCGTGACTTGACATACACAAAGCATTCAGTCTAGCCTGTATCGTCATGTAAAACATTATATTTGACAACCTGGTCAAGCGGTTAAAAGGGCAGGGGCCGGAGGGAGGGAATGGACGTGAGGGACAACACAACCACGAGATAAAAAACCATTGACCTGCAGATGCCACCTTTCGCTCAACTACTAAAATGGCCGTTTTATGGTATATTGGTATCTTTCGTCGTGAATGTCGTTATGGAACTGACGCGAGTCTAATCCGTCAAAGTGGTATCATGTCCATGAGAATCCCTGTGGAATACCGTAAATCCACTGAAACCATGCTCAAATCCCATTCCAGCATTCATCCACTTTCCTCACATATGCCGCCATCTTCTGCTTCCGTTCAGTAATCGTTGTAGGAGCCATCGAACTCACCACGGTAGTCATCATAGAAACCTTCTTTACCGAATTCGTGCCCCATAACGTCGTGATAATCATCTCCGTCGTCATAGTCATCGACATCAGAGTCATCAGAGTCAAGGTCGACGCAAACAGATTTCTTGCGGCACGAAGAGCTTGCCTTACTACCCTTTGACTCCTCCAGGACGGTGCTCAGTCGTGATTTGGAAATTGTCTTGTAGTTGCCATCCTCGTGTACATTACGTAGTGGTGGAGGCTCGTCATCTCCATCATCCTCGATGCCGCGTGCTTCAGACGGCGTCTCCACAATCAGACCGTCGGAACGGAAGACGTCGTCGTCGTCATCGTACTCTGAATTGGTGAAGCGGCTGGTGTATGGAGAGACGTTCTCCTTTAAACTGGAAGCAGACGAAATGGTACGGGCGCGTCCTCCGCTCATAGATTCTACGCTACCGCAAGAAGATTTGGTGCGAGCGCGTCCATCTTTGTCCGGGTCCTTGCTCCCACACGCCTTCTCAAGCATCTCCTCGGTATAGAAATCTGGATCGTTGCGCATGGCATCGAGGAGTTGATCCGCTTCCTTTTTACGAGGATCATCTGACTTGAACGAAAGGCATTTTGCCGCTTGCTCGAGGAATCTGCTGGAGATGGATTGGTCTTTGGAGTAGTGCTTGGTAAACCAGTATTTGTTTGTGCCGTACGTGGCTCTGGCAAATTCCTCTCGAGACAAAGGCTTGAAATTGGCGGGCTTCGAAGCAGGCTTCTCCTTTTCGCTCATCGTGGTGGGAGATGAGCTGTTCATGCTTGTGGTGTCAATGACCTGTCGACTTCGTTAATGGTGCTGTCTGTGGAACACTTTCATATCGCCACCAAGTGCCTACCTTTGTTTAGCGGTAGGGTCGGGCTTTATGAGCGGGTGAGCGAATGTAGGTGCAATCGAGTGAGCGAGGAAGTTAATGAAGAGGAGGGAAGAAAGGGATCAATCGAGGGAGATCGTCGTCGAAGTACAAACCACCTGCAGGAAATTACGGGTGACGGGTGGGCCGACTCAAGGCAAGGCAAGAGCGAACTTTGCGAACCTTCGCTTTAAACAATTGGGAATGACTTCACACGTGGCTTCATTGCAATCGCATGATCAGTTTGCGGTCAAACACTCTCTCAAGTGAACAGCCTCGAGCTAGCCAGATCGTCACACACGAGTAGCCAAACGCTGACCTGGACGACCATTTCATCCCGCTGGTCAGATATACCTCGCAGTCCTGGTTGGGTCTTCGTTTGCCAGCCGACGAGACGAGTGACGAGGTACAACAGAAGGTCATTAGCAGTGAATACGTGTAGTCTCACACATTGCAAGGGTGGGTCTTCTGGAGAATGCAAACATGTGATTCGAGTGACTTTTAACGCCCTTGGGCAGCCATTTGGCCCATACCTAACCTGTAGTAAACCAGAGAATCATCCCAGGTGACACGCTGCGCCATGAGGACCTCATACAGTTGAACAATGCATTTACTCGTCGTCATCCTCGCCCTCTTCCGATTCCAAAGTGGTCTGTGCGATTCCTGCAGCATTTCGTTAGTACTTGGGGTGACCAGATTTGTGGACTATTCAAACGTACGGTCCAAATCTCGCTGTCCAGATTGTGTGATTCTGCGGCCCCCCTTGTCTTCATCGTGCTCCAAAACACCGATCTTCTCCAATGCTTGCATGACCTTGCGCTCGACGGCTCCGGAAGCATCGACGTGGTGAGAAGGGGCGCACCCTCTATTCTTGGTTCCACCGTGGGCTTTTCTTAATCGGCCAACGCCAACAGTTTTGCGGAGGTAGATGTGACGAGCGACAGCGGCGGCGCGGACATAGAACCTGAAACAATTCCATCAGCCAAGGTCCAAGCGTGACCGTCTGAGGAGTTCTTACCAGTCGGGATTTTGCGGTGGGAGCTCCTTTGCGGCGGAGAGTTTGACAGTGTCTACCCAAGCTGTTTGTAGAAAATGGCACCAAGGTCAGCTCAAGAACCGAAAATGGTATGCAAAGATCCCCCAGTGACGGGATTCAAACAACTGGGTATGTGTATTACGGACCTGGGATTGGCAGACGACCTTGTCGCTTGAGGAAATCGGCGTAGGCTGTGATGAATTTGTCCGCCTGTCGCAGAATCAGTATTCGGTCGAATTGAGCAGAGCGAACGCGCTTCAAAAGGACTCACAGGGACGTCTCGGACGCTGACTCCACCCATGATTACGGTCTTGTGCAAGGAGGGGATGTAAGGCGAGGAGGTAGTCGTGGGAGTTGATTTCGTCGAAGGCTCTCAAGTTCGCCAAAAGTGTGGTCCAAACGCATTTTCGCGAGTGTGGACGGTCACGTCACGTGAAAGCGGGATGCTTGCTCGCCGCTAGTCCTGATTGAATCAGCAGAGATCGTCGCATCTCCTACCTCTTATCCAAGCTATCCACTTCCTTCTCGGTGCAGAAGGTCACGCGCGTTACCGGCGTTCGTTATGCTGGCGAAACGTTTTGTTGGATCAAAAATATTTCGATGTGCTCCTCTCTATATCTGTGCAGAGTGTCGATTCTCATCGTCCACTCCAGGTGCGGCAAAATGGCGGCCAAGGGCGACACAACCTCGACAACTAGGCATTGAAATATGGAGTCGTGGAGCGAAAAGAAGGACCACTTTGACTGTCAAGCCTATTTTTCAAGGCTCTCTGCCATGGAAATCTCTCGAGGTCATTGATCCAAACGATGGCCCTGCTTATCCAACCGTGGTACAGCAAGCGAAGAACAATATGGAAAAGTTCTCGCATTGCGTCGTTCTAACACGCGTTGGCAACTTCTACGAGGTACTCTCTGTGGTGATGAACTCAATTACATGAAGGATGCTGATCATGCGACGCGTCAAGCTCTACTTTGAACATGCAGAAGAATATGGGCCGCTGTTGAATCTTAAGGTGGCCCAAAAGCCAACGCGTGCGGGACCTGTACCTATGGTATGTAAGGCCGATTCTCAATGTCGCAACACATCTAACAAGAAGAAGTCCGGTTTCCAGTACTTCCAACTCGACCGCTATCTGAAAGTCTTGGTCCAAGATTTGGGCAAATATGTGGCTATAGCTGAGGAGTATGCAAACGATCCGTCTCAGAAGATGAAATCTGGGGGATTATTGTTCGACAGGAGAGTTGCGAGAATCATAACACCCGGAACTCTGATTGACGAGAAGTTCATGGATCCTTGGGAGAGCAATTTCCTTCTTAGCATTCACGCTGATTCAAGAGCTGGCGACCTGGAAGCCAAAGGCTCGCCTCGCTTCGGAACGACCCCAACAGATCCCGTTGGTCTGGTTCAAGATGTTGGGCTTGCCTGGCTCGATCTTTCAAGTGGAGACTTTTTCACTCAGAGAACTGATATCATATCGCTTCCATCAATTATTGCAAGAATCGGACCGCGCGAGATTGTGGTAGATCAAGCCTTCGAAACCATCGAAAACTCCTGGCTCATATCTCTTCTCAAAGAGGGCCATCATGTCATCACGTATCATCGACAAAAACGTTCTTCAGGATCTGTCAATGATTGGGCACCGATGTTTGAAGAGTCAGCAGCAGGGCTGGATGCTGGTAAGTTTTCCCAAGTCGAAGTCGCAGCTGGCAATTTCCTGTTACAGTATGTGAACAGTACTCAGCTTGATCGCAAAACACAGCTCCAAGCACCAGTCCAACGGCACGACGATGAATACATGTTGATTGATCGGAACAGCCTCAGGGCACTGGAAATCAAATCGACACTGCGGGACGGCAATTTCGAAGGAAGTCTTCTGCATGCTGTTCGCCGAACAGTAACGAAGAGTGGTACGAGACTACTTTCGCAGCGTCTGTCATCGCCTTCTATGTCGTTAGAAGAGATAAATCAGCGATTGGATTTGGTTTCTGAGCTGCAGGTGAGCCCAGTGCTTCGTCAGGACCTCATCACTTTATTGCGGAATACTTTCGACTCCCTGCGCTTGGTGCAGAAGTTCTCGTTTGGGAGAGGTGATGCAGATGACCTCCTTAGTCTTTCCAAAACCATTCAGGTGTCCGCGCAAATTACCGAATTGCTCGAAGCACACATGGAGGGGCCGAATGGAGATCTTGCTGGTTCTGCTCCCACAACAAAATGCCATCGAGGCCAAGAATGTATTCGCAAGCTCTTGGACCGCTTGTCGATGGAGGGCCCGATCGACTTGTCTGTCCGCATTCTGGAAGCCATTGATGAGGATATGCTTTCAGAATTTCACCGGCTTGAAGATCGCGAGGCCGCCGATCTGGTGGAATTAGCAGAGGATGTTCTGAGTGAAGAAGATGGAGATTCAAAGTTGAAAGGCGTACCAAAAAATATCAAGAAGGCAGCGTCATCCAAAAGCAAGCAAGAAACAATATCCCGACATGATGTATGGATCATGCGTCGAAGCGCCAGCACAATCTTGACAAAACTTCACAAAGAGTTGGATCGTCTTCTTGAAGGAGTGGATGAACTTACTACTGCCCTCAAAGAGAAGACTGGTGCCCAAAGTCTGACGCTGAAATGGACACCTGGCTTGGGGCATATTGTCCACGTCAAAGGGAAGGATCTCAAAGCATCGCTCGAGGCGCTGGGAAGTACTCGAAGTGTTAGCGCAAGCAAGTCAACACAATCCCTTCATCTTTCAGAGTGGACACAACTCGGTAATAAAATTGAAGAGGCCAAATTGCGAATCCGAGCTGAGGAGGACCGTGTCTTCGACCAGCTCCGAAAGCTTGTCATCCACAATCTGATCAAGCTCCGCAAGAATGCGGCTGTGCTTGACGAGCTAGACGTCGCATGTTCTTTTGCCACTCTAGCAAGCGAGCAGAACCTCATGCGTCCTATTCTAAATCATAAGACAACCCATTGCATAGTTGGGGGACGTCATCCCATGGTGGAAGTAGGTCTCACCGAACATGGTCGCCAGTTCACCGCCAACGACTGTATGGTAGGTGATAAAGAGCGCATTCTACTCATCACTGGACCAAACATGGGTGGTAAAAGCACATTCCTCCGTCAAAATGCACTCATTTCAATTCTCGCCCAAACAGGGTCTTTCGTGCCAGCAGACTACGTAGAGATTGGTCTGGTGGACAAGATTTTTAGCCGTGTAGGCTCAGCCGACAACCTGTACAACGACCAGTCCACGTTTATGGTGGAGATGCTGGAGACGGCTGAGATCTTGAAGCAGGCAACCCCAAAATCATTCGTCATTATGGACGAAGTGGGACGTGGAACAACCCCTGAAGATGGCATTGCTGTTGGCTTCGCTGCCTTATGGCATCTCTATCATCGTAATGGATGCAGGGCACTGTTTGCCACTCATTTCCATGCTTTGGCTGATATGACACAGGGGTTTGAAGAGCTTGGGTGCTATTGTACCGATGTGGTCGAGGAACGCGATGGGTCATTCTCATACGTGCATCGGTTGAGGAAGGGAGTCAATAGAGAGTCACATGCATTGAAGGTCGCGAGATTGGCTGGTAAGTCGTCACGTCTGGATATGTAAGAGTTCGTACTGACCAAATCATAGGAATGCCTGAAGACGCCATCTCTATGGCTACTAAAGTCCTTGAGCAGCTCCAGCCTCACCTCCAAGATCTTCCCACGCTATCCGCGGCCAATGCCTGATTGATAACGACTTCCTGTTGTCGTAGCCAAGTCGTCAATCCTCGCGACATGGACGGTTCTACATAGACGATCCTGTATGGAGCGCGGAGCTCTTCCGCCTATCCATTACGGACCTTCCGAGCGGTGAAGAGATTATTCTCTCGATGCCCGAACCCAATCTTGGCGCTGGCTGAAAGACGTCTGCAGCCGAACTCCTTCTCCATTCACTCTTATGGCATATACCGCATCCAACTTGGAAATTGATTGCCGTCATCTTCTTCACCTCCTCATCAGTAGTACCTAAGTGTTGATCTAGACCAGCATGGTTTGAGCTCTCCGCTGAGCCTCGTTCGTGATTGACATCGCGCTCCTGCCGTATCAAACCTTGGTGGCTCCCGCTTGTTTCTCCTTGTTGTCAGCCTCCAGTGTGCGATTCGAACGTGTGCCTTCGGAAAATATGCTCTATGGTTGGAGCATATTGTGCTCTGTTCATGGCGTACCAACCTCTTGTTCCCTCTCCAATACCTGGATTTCGATTGCGACCCGGTCTGTGTCCTTGTCGATGAAGACGAATGATCAATGCGCAGCATGAAATGAGAACGATACGATTATGGCGATGACCTCGACCCGCTCCCGTAGCATGCAGAGTATTTTGGTCGCTATTGCCAGTTGTGGTTGGTGAAAAATGCAGGAAGTGATTGAAACTAAGTTTCAGCTGTTAACAGAAATGGTGCTGAGCTTGGTATTGGATATGAAAAATAGGTATGACATTGACACGGTGGATATCTTTGTTCAAGACCTAGAACGATTCAAACCAACAACTTCTAGAAGGAGCATCTGAGCCGCTGAACTGGGTCCAGGGGTTCATACTTTCAGGAGACCGGCTCCGGGCAGGGGGCCTGGAATCGGAATGTGCGACGGCGTCCTCCTTGTACAACAAACTCCTCACCAATGAGATCACCCCGAGCAGCAACTTGAATGCAGGAAAGCGCATCTATCGCGTCTAATATATGTTCGAGCTCGCCGGTCTTTGAAGATCTTTTTCACAGCCTCTTCGTTCCTTGACATTTACCAACATCTTTGCAGGTTGGCCCCACAGAAGGGCGTAGGAGTATACGATAGCAATGCTGTCAACCTCTCAATCCATGTAAAGCCACGCATCCAAGTTACAGCAGCGTCTACGTTGCGAGGGATGCTCGGCTGAGTGCTCCACCGAAAAAGTTCACAAGGGCTTAGGCGAGGCACAATCGACCAAATGGACGAGCACAACGTCTGGTGAAACAAGAGGACGATAAAGAAGCTATTTGATGCCCCTAGCTCTCTATTCGCTCCTCTTCTGCAATTCATCTGCACCTTTCACCTACAAATGAAGCCAGCAAATAGAGCCCATACTGTTTATCCTCGGCACGATCGCTTTCCCCAATTCATTGTGCGTTGGTAGTTGCTCTCCATAAATCGCCTTCAGTCTTTTTATGATACATACTACATCATACTTCTCCACTTCCAACGGACGCTCTCTGCTGGGCCATCAAGCAATTCACCTTGCTCGCCCTCACTGACCACCGATCGACTTGGTCTTCTCATCAACAACCCTCTCACTTTGCCTGGCTGCACTTACACCTTTCTTTGAGAAGAGAAACCCACCATGATTCCAACAATAGCCATAGTAATCCTCCTTGTACTCGCCTTCTTTGCCCTCCTCTTCGCCATAATCTACGCCTGTAGCCGCTATCAGAGAACGACCGGCCGCGCCAAAAAATGCAGCAACGACCGTTTCATTGAAAGAACGTTGGCACCGAGCAATAAGCTGCAGTTCAGGCGGATCAGGGAGATACAGGGGGATCCTACGGACGTTTTTGGGGCAAGGTACGAGGTGGAGGGCTACGGAATTGGGGACGAGAGTCTGCCTAGTTATGGACATGCTTGTAGGCCTGGATATGAAGATGTGGAGGCTGCGCTTGAAGGGAGGGTAAGGGGAGAGGGGAGGTATTGAAGTCGATGCGGCAATCGAGATCAAGGAAGGAGTTATTTGGCAGTGGTTACAGTTAGGGAAATTGCAGCAAAGGAAAAAAGCGAGGAGATGAAAAATGGAAAGTACCTCGGATTCCATCAACATGCAAGTCCATTGAGGGACGCGGCACATAATTCAAGTACCGATTATTCCATGTCAAGCCTCAATGAACTTATCCATTCCTTCGGTATCTTCCTAACACGCGGAATCGTCCATTGTAACGTTTTCCTCCTAGTGCTCGAGATTGGATACAGATATTTTAAGCAAGGTGCAGCCTGTCCCTAATATGCCTTGAGGGTTTGATCAGGTATGATAGCACCGAATCGCAATAAGACATGAAGGATGAATCAAATCCCGCTTTCGGGGTACTGATAGTATTCCTAAAGAATCGAAGGTTACCATTTACCCCTTCACACGGACCATCTTCTATATCTGGCAGCCGTCCGACATGGTACTGCAACCATCCATAACAACATTATGTTCTCATCTCTTCATCCACTTCCTGCCACTCGTGGTAGTCATGAAAGACTTGATGCAGTCCCAGACTTCTGTTTTGCCTTCCCACAGCGTCGAAGTTCGGCTACAAAATAAACACAGCCAAGCAAAAACAACATGGCACAAACGATGATTCTCTAAATGCATATCAATTGTCTCACGATCTCGGCAATACATACGATCGGTCAAGAGCATAGGCCTGATGAAGCTCTTGAGCGACAGTTGGTTCGTCTGTTGATGTTAGCAGACTCATTCGCGGTTCACTAACGACATTTAGAGCCCACGTTGGGATGGAAGGTAGATCGGACTAAGGCAAGAAGCTGATACCGGGTACCAGTCCAGATCACGCTCGTACTGAGGAAGCACCTTTCCGTAATCTCGAAGTTCCAGATGCTGCTCGACCGAAGGAGACCTGGCAGGCAGATATCCATCATATTTCTCGTATGGCGGTCAGATTGAGACCTGGTACTGGAGAAATCGAAAACTCATCGGATAAGTTATTGTGCTTTGAGAATTCTCATCGCACAGAGCAATTGCTTCATCACCCATCCTTTCGAGATAGAGAAGAGTGGCCAATTCTTTGCAACCCTCACAATAATCTTGTCGGATTCCGATCTTTGTGTGCTCACCGACACGCTTGCGTCCATCACTAGTACAGGTTACACACCTTTCGGAACGGAACGCCGTCCCGGAAACCAGCACATCACTCAGTCCAAAGCCAGGATCTTGAGGAGTGACAGTCTATCGAGCTTGTCTTAAGCTTCATGAAGACAATGATAAAGAAGGTCCTTTCATTACCAAGAAGGGCGATTCCGCATTCACAAATGGAAGCCATTTGTTACTTCACCACAAAGAAATCTTGCCGCTTCAGCACATCGATCTGGATGATTGCATACAGATCATAGGGTTGATTATTGCGAAAGACAAAGACGCCTTCAACGCGGCCTCCCGATGACATATCCGTCGTTTGCTGCCATGACCCGCGCGTTTTTTTTCACCGCAATCATGAAAGAAAATCAAGACAAGCTAGACATGGAGATGCGATGAGAAGTTCGACATGCGCAATGCCGCTTGCACACCAGGATATGTTTGTCTCACGTTGACATATATACCGCGATACTCACCGACCGGCGTTTCTCACCATCAAGCAGTATACTTCCTCTCGGTCCAGCCAGCAATAAGGTATTCAAGTTGCCATTGCCAATCCCACCACCTTGAACGTAAACTTGTCTGTCTTCCTACTTCTCACTTATCGCTCTTTGCAGATATACGATCATCTCTTCAACAAGACTATGTCTCGCACGGCCACCACCGAAGTCTGTCCCGCAAGCTGGCGCCAGCCGTATTGGCTAGAGACCGATGACGGACAATGCGTCCCTTTGATCATTAGCGATCCACGGGCAGATTCGTCAAACGCTGTGGTGTTCAAGCTAGACACTAAGTTGAAGGCCAAAGGACACGCATTAAAGATGGAGCTAAAGCCTCCTCTTTCAGCTGCGTTTGCAGTGCGTCGTTCTACAAGCAACGAGCACGCTGGTCATCCACATATTCCGCAAGAGATTCTGGCTCCAACGTATATGGCCCCTGTTCATAACCACACTGTGAGTGGCTTGCCTCTTCGTGAACCTCTTGGATTGGTAACAACATCTATTTCCCCTCACATCTCTATATGCTAAGAGACCATTTAGGACGTGGCTGCTATCATGCGGAACTCATACCCCGAACTTCCATCTGCATATCCACGCAGCCCCGCAGACTCAGACCGAAAGCAATATTGCACCTACTGGATTCGCCACGGTGAGTGCGATTACATGCAGCAAGGCTGCCGCTACAAACACGAGATGCCTGATTTGATAACGCTGCGATCGATCGGTTTCCGTAACGTCCCGGAATGGCACAAGGAGAAGATGCGTATGCGAAACATGCAGAGGCCGATTCGTCCCCACCCTGATGTTCTTCAAAGTATCCTCAGCCGCACCAACGACGACTCTGCTTCCGAAAGCGGAAGCGATGATTCTGATGCCACTCTGGCTGAAGCTACGCATCGCTTGACTCTTTCTCCTCCTGCAGCGAACGTTGTCGTCCAGAACGCACCGTCTAGCCCAGCACCGTCGACGATCGACCTCCTTTCCTTCGACGACGATTGCGAAGTAGATCCTCGCCCGGCAGCGTGTTTTGGTGCCCCAGCAAACACCCCAGACACATCAACTTACGCGCTAGCCAACTCGCCAACTCCCAGTCGTCAAGGCCGCTTCATCCCTGCTGGCGAATCACTCCCACGCATGTCAACACCACCTCTCCAACCAGGTCCATCTTCTTCAACCTTCCACGAAAAAGAGGAACCAAAAGCCGTGGTGGCGAAGCAGGTGTCTACAACACCACCCCGTCCCGCGCCCGTTTTCAAACAATACTTCAAAGACGTCAAACCCGCGAAGTCGCAGGAAGCACTCCTGCCCGAGAAGAACGAGGAGAGGCAGGGAAAAGAAGCCGTTGACAAAGCGACGCCAGCTCTCTTGACGCAGATTTCCGAACTGCAGAAGAAACTTGCGAAACTTGCTGCTGAGACCAAGGGTGCTTCCGGTAGTAAGTCTTCCGTTCTGCCAGCGGCTGCCAGTAGGGGTAAGACGCCTCCTGCTCCTGCTTCCAGTCCAACGAGGGAGGGAGGTGCGATGGCGAGGGATGGTAGTGTGGCCAGGGATAGTGGTCGAACTGTGGAGAACGGTAGGCGGCCCATGGCAAATGGTGGACAGACAATGGCGACTGGCGGTGGCCTCATGGCCTCCAAGCACGCTGATCGTCGGTCACCAATCCAGGGTCACAACCAGGGACAGAACCAGGGCAAGGTGTGCAGGAGGAGTAGGAGTCGAGTCAGGGACGTGCAGAAGTCTTCTGAGGCTGGGTCTGGTGAGAAGAGGGGTCGTAGGTTGCCTTCTACGAGGGTCAGGAAGGTTGTCTTGCCCAAGATTGTCGGAGAAGAGAACAAGGAGGTTGCTCTTGGTAAGAAGTGAATGCTGAAGGGCGAGTTGCGGAGAAGCTGGTGGCGATGGTGGGCGCAAGCTTTTCGGATGGGGCAAGATATCCCATGTTCGGCGAATCTGCTCGGAGCGTTTCGTTGTCGATGTTGGGTTTTGAGGGTGGAGACTCGAATGACATGGCGTTCTTCGGACCACGGGTTGGTAAACCATGTATACTTACTTCTACATAAATAACGTTAAGTATTGGTACAGCAGGTATACAATGATGATCTTACATCTTCCTGAGCTCAATTATCCAAAAGATCCAACACTAGATCCGGGATCTGGTCCACACCGTGGCCTTTGATAGCACTGATCGGCACACATCTGACATCCCGTCTCCATCCATTCTTCTTTCCACTAGGATGCTTCTCCGTTCCCTTCGCCAAGGCATCAATATACGCCACGAGTTCCGCAAAATTCTCTTGGGTTCCTGGCAGGTCGGCTTTCGTCGCAACCACAAACCACGGTTTCGCGGAGACAGGCGGCAGGACCAGTGGAGGAAGTCTACGTGGCGCTTCGATTAACATCGGATCTGTATTCTGATCACCGAAAGGATCGACTAGTTCTGATTCTTGAGGCCGTGAGTTGAAGGGTTGATATGCCTTCGACGTTCTCTCCTCAGTCTGTTCCGCCAGTTCTTGCGCACGGATAGTTTCATATTCGCCTACTTCCTTCCACAAGGCTTTCAGGGCAGGAACGGCTGGGCCTGCGGAGAGATCAACCACGAATGCAAGAATGGCTGCGCGCTCGATGTGGCGCAGGAAGGAGAGACCCAAGCCTTTATCGAGGTGTGCATCTTCAATCACGCCGGGGATATCGGCTACGGTGAATCGTGTACGATTCGATTTCCGAGCGAGAGATTCGAGTTTTGAGCGGCCTTTATAGTCGTCTAGGACAATTGTGCCAATGTTTGGTTGAAGAGTTGTGAATGCCCAGTTTCCTACTCTTGCTCTGGAATTGCTTATTGAGCGAAGGAGCGTTGATTTCCCGGCGTTGGGCAGTCCGACCAAGCCTACGTCAGCGAGGAGCTTTAGTTCCATGTGAAGCATTAGTTTCATGCCTGCGTCCCCCTTCGTAGCGAATTTCGGTCTCGGGAAGTCTTTGGAGAGGAAATGAGGGTTCCCGAGACCACCCATGGCTCCGGCGGCGAGGATGATGGGATTTTCCATGTGCGTATCTAGATCTAGGTGGATTGGAGAGGAGGGACATGCCGCAGCTAGGTTTGAACGGCGCGGCTTAGGTAACTCGGGTAGTCCATGGCGAAGGACAACTGAAGGGTCGGCAGAGGGGAAAAGTAGCCATTTCTCCCTTCGACGCATACCAGGTATTGTCATGTTGACCATTGCATCCTCGTCTTCTTCGTCACCTTTCACGTTTTTCTTCCGCTTGTTTGAAATCTCTTCCCAGAAATCTTGCTCTTCGATTGTCAATGGATCCATACGGCCTATCTCGCGCACCACTGTTCCTACTGGCACCTGAAGTAGTACATCCTCGCCTCTTTTGCCCCCAATACTTGAGCCTTGCCCATTCTTGCCTCTTCCTGCTTTTACTTCCCGCCGACGGGCGATTCTGTGTAAAGATGTCTCTCCGCGCACAGCTTGTATGTAGATGTTTCCTCCACTTCCCCCGTCACCGCCATTGGGTGGTCCATGAGCTATGAACTTCTCGCGCAGGAAAGACACGCAGCCATGACCTCCAGAACCGGCATGCAACGTGACTGTGCAATTGTCGGTAAATGGAGTGAGGGAGTATGACTCCGGTGGTGGATTGAGATGTTGTGATCGAACTCCATCGAGAGGAGGAGGAGGATCACGACGCGACGAGGTTGTAGTTGCGGTACTGCTTCGACGGAGACATGCTGACCGTTGACGAGACTGGTTGAGACGCCGCGCAAAACGGGTCGCTGAGAGGAGCTCGGCGGTTGTGAATGGATAGAGGAACGGTGTCAAGGTACTAGCAGTCTTGTGAAGAGAAGCAGCTGCGTGGGACATGTCAATGCCGGTGGTGACAGGTGAGAGACTACATGGCCAGAACCATATCGACATTTAGGTAGCCTTGAATTACGGTAACCTACTCTGTGACTCTGTGGCTAATGACCCCCTGGAAAGCTTCAGCCTGATCCCGCCGTCCAGATCCAATCAACATAGATTCCACACAAAACTCCGAGACCAAACATTTCTCGTGCCAGTGCGTGGAACTGCTGGACAGATCGCCGTGTGCCCGGTGCTCGTATCTTGACTCCCCTCCAGCTGGTAACACAAGGCTGCATCTTTTCCTCCAGTGATTTGTACCTTTAAGGACCTGCTATCAGTCGTTCATTCGCCCTCTCAAACCACGCGCCTTGCCAACTCCCTCTCTATCGCACGCTGATATATCATGACATTGGCACTGAGCATCTTTGCCTTGTGACCTTACAACCACTCCCCGTTGCCAGGCCATCAGCCATCTTCACAGTACATTGGAGAAAAGCAGGCAATCGAATTGCCGCCATTCCACGAGCCTGGAGAGCTTTAGGTCCTCGAACCGCCGCCGATCCCTCAGTCCTTCGTAGACATCTCGTTGCTCTGCGCCTTTCCGCCCTCATCAATTGATCCAAGCCCTTCGCCAGGCCGATCCACGAATTCCTACTACGCTGCTATCTGCTATCCCAGAACGCATGACAACAAGTCTCCATAACTTCTCGGAGGGAGCTCTTTCTGACAGAAGGATTGAAGTTGTCAGAAATTTGAGAGGATAAGGAGGAGGGTTGGCTCTCAGCACGGGAAATAAACACTATTTGGGAAGATACTAGTGCCTGCGATACACGCAGCGTCTTGGCTCTGTCTCCTATACACGACTTATTGGCTGGAGTCATTTGGTATTGGCATTGCTCTTTGAATGAGCTCCTAGCCGTGGACATTGGCATCTCAGGACCTTGCTGTTGCTAGTGAGACCTGTTGCTCCGTTTGCAGAATCGAGCTGTGCATCTTCTGCCGAGATCGCTGGATGTAATTGCTCGAAATATAGCTGCCTGATTGTAAGTGTATTTTGGGTGTTTGTCGCATTGGAAACTTTCTCAAATGCAACCTTCTCTTTCCAAGTTGAGACTAACATAACCTTTCAAGGCATAAGCCAGTATGGAGAGACAATCCCAGCAAGAAGAGCCCACACAGTTGACCCAACAAGTACTTGATCCTCGTCGCCTTGGACGGAACAACTCTGGACTGAGGGATGCGGATATCTCCGATGTTCTCTGCATTCTCCATCCATGTTCGCCTGCAGCTTTCCGTATCGTAGCGTCTACTGCAGCACGAAGACCTCAACATGTGCTTCAGAACAGTTTAGAAGATTCTTTTGAAGACCTCACGGATTCTTGGCAGCTTGAAGAGCAGGAGACTTTCATAGTTAGGAACCAAGTAGGGGACAATGCGAAAGACTTGGCACTTCGACTCTCCTCCAAAACAATACAGCCAATACTAGGCTTTTGCTTCGGCAGAAACCCGCGGTCTTGCGACATTGTCATTGATGTGGATAGCGTGAAGCGCGTCAGCAATCTTCACTTCCGTATCTTTGTGAATCAGGAGGGAGTCCTAATGCTCGAGGATATGTCGACCAACGGGACTATGGTTGATGCCACCCACTTGAAAGGCAAAAATTCTCCGTTGGCAGCGACGAGAATGCTACAAAATGGGTCGATCATTCAAATCCCGTCCTCGAAACCAGATGAGTCGGTCAAGTTCATCGTCCGCACACCCAATCGACAAGGCTACGAACTCGAGTTTCAGCGCAAGCTCGAACACCACGTTGGACAGCGACTTGAATTAGAACGAATACATAATGAGGCGCAAGGAAAGCAGCAGGGTCGACAACAGGACCAACCTCTTGCACAGCCTGCGTATCGCTTCAAAGGTTCCGTGGGTATCTCTCATTCTTGTGGTATGCAATGGGATGGCGGCGAAAAGTACAATGTCGTTGGACAGCTTGGCAAGGGAGCCTTCGCCATAGTCTACAAGCTTGCCACCAAAAGAGACGGACATTTCTTCGCGGCAAAGGAGCTCGAGAAGAAGAGATTCATTAAAAACGGACGCCTGGATCAGCGGCTCGACAACGAGCTGCAAATCATGAAGTCTATCACGCACCCCAACGTGGTGCAATATATTGGCTATCATGACTACGTAGACCATCTATACATCATCATGGAATATGTGCCGTGTGGAGATATGCAGGGCTACCTCTCGAAGCACACATACCTTTCTGAAGCAGAGGCGAAGATTATGTCGCGCCAAGTCCTCGAGGCACTGAGATATCTGCACAGCAAGCAAATTACGCACAGAGACATCAAACCGGACAATATCCTCATTTCGAGCCAAGACCCTTTCACGGTCAAACTCTCTGATTTCGGGCTGTCCAAAGTGGTCAACTCGAATCAGACGTTCCTGAAGACCTTTTGCGGCACATTGCTCTATTGTGCACCTGAAGTCTTTCCGCACTATGATGAGCATGTCCAGAAGAAAGGCATCAAACGACGGCGTACAGGCAGTTCCCAGGATACCAACTTTCATCAATACAGCCAATCCGTCGATATCTGGTCGTATGCTGCCGTGTTGTGGCTGTCGCTCTGCGGGAAGCCACCATTCGAGGGTGTCGTTGATGCGACTGGAAAAGGCATGTTTCACAAGATCATGGAGACAAATCTGGACATCTCGCCCTTGTTGGCTCGAGGTATCACCAGAGATGCTATTGATTTGCTCTGTCGAATGCTGACGACCGATCCATCCTTGCGGCCGACTGAGATCGAGTGCTTGAACCACAAATGGCTTTTCAACGGCACCTTGTTTCTTCCCGTGGAGGCGAGGGGCCTGCGAGCCATTTCAGAAGAGGATGACGAGGTCACTGCAGGCGAAAAATTCTCACAACTCAGCGTGCAAGATCCTGAGGCATTTGCGTCTGACTCTATGATGCAGTTGGAAGACGTGACTGCAGGAGGCTATTTCTCTGGCTCCGAAGAAGTAAAGTTCGATTCCGGCGATCTCGATTTTCTCGACCCACGGCAGTCCAAACGCATGAAGGCCGACTTGCACTTTCCTCAACTTCAGGAGGCCAAGGACCAGGCAGCACTCTACACCGCTCTGGACACCTCAAGTCCAAACTTCAACTCGCAACGCTTTGTTGCTGCACAGCAAGGCGAAGACGATTGGCCAACGCAGGACTGTGACCCTAACCCATATGTAATTGCCTCGCAAGAACTGGAATCCCAAAAGAAACAGCCTCGCCTGTTTGGTGAGATCGGTGCATCCGCTTTGAAGAGCTCAGGGCTTCTCGGCACACACACCACTGCAGCTCTGGCGACGACACCAGCCGAACTCAACCCTGAGCCAGTCTCGCAAGACTACGAGATGGGTGAAAATGATGCGGACAATGATTCCCATCGAGGTCAGAGATCATCAGAAGTCTCTCGCATGGATGGACACAAGATGAAGGATCCGAGCCTTCTTGGAGCCGAATCGCTCGTCAGAGATCTGAATATGGAGTCTCCCGGCTTGGCCACATCTCCTGGTGCGCCATCCGATCTGCAGTCGAATGGACCAAAGACACCAGGATCTCCGGGATCCTCGTCACACCACTCTACTGGGAGCCAGCTTCAGATGTCCTCGTTTGAAATCACTCCTCGGGCGAAGAAACCAGAGAATCGTCAGGTTCCGCTTGATGAAGGTGCCGCAAACTTTCTATTCCATGGGAACTCGACTTTGCTGCGCACACAGGAGGGCAATCACTCAGACATGGTTTCTATCGCCCACTCAGCAAACGATTCACAGGACTCAGACAGTTTCAACGGAAAGAAGGGTCTGCCGCCATCTTCTGCTCTTCCAATCTGGATCGCGTCTGAGGTGTCAAGCCCCAAACCTGGCCTTGGGAAATTGACGACCACAACCGACTCCTTCTTCTCGAGCTGCCTCCGGATTGAGAAGGATAATCGTGTCTCACATTGGGGTCGCGATCCACTCAACACTTTCGTCCATCCCAACAAGCAGGACACGCGGATCCCGAAGCGCGCCATCGAGCTTCACTTCCACGCATATGGCATCGAAAAAGAGTTGAAAACAGGTCGGGACTGGACGGCCATGTCTGGTATATCCACCGTCATCCACACCCTCAGTCGCGCAGGCATATGGGTGAACAATGTCAAGTTGGACAGCAATGACAAAGACGGTGCAGCTTTGTGTGGACACCTCTACACAGGGGATGTCATCACCATCTTCAGGAACAAGGAAATGGGGAATGGCCCTGAATCCCTGAGATTTGTCTGCGAGTTCTATGTTGGCGAAGCTGCAAGCAGAAGACCAGCTGATCGACCATTCAAGGCTGTCAGGGCTACCAAATAGTGTATTCTATCGTCAACGGAGTGGTGGAACCATCTCGTGTCATTTGAGACCCTGAGCCTGCCACAATGTCGATCGTAGATCTCTCAGGTTTGGAGCGAGGCGCATCTGGAATCCGCCTCGATCAGAAGGAAAAATGGGCGGTACATGAATTTTTGAAACGATTCAGCGCATGATACACATCGACAATCACGATCAGTGGAGCGTATAGCAAGTCTAATATCGTTGTATAATAGAGAATAAGAAGCGCACACCAATAATCGTACTTTCGATATTTGCATGGGCAGGCCTGCATGACCACTTGCATATTCTAGCTAACTCCGTCGCTTGTGAGGTTCATCCTTACACTCCGATCCGGGACGAAGTCATCGATCATCGATCAATGATCCACCAACAACAACAATCGGCCAAAGACTGAAAACCTACATGCGCACGATGCGTTAAGAAAAAAAGTCTGCCGCATGCATCGACAATCTGCCACATGCATCGGCTAATCAGTTACTTGGACATGCTTAAAGCCGAGAGGCTGAGCTAATTAGAAGGGATGAATACATCGTCGCATCGCTCCATCGTATCAAAGTCCTTTACCACCATAACCTATCCGGATAAAGTCTCCACTCTCGCATGCATCGCTCAAACCTATGTACTGGCCCGCTTTTGTAGTTACTCGGACATGCATTTACCAGACCAATCAGAATAGAGACATGTAGACTTTAGGGGGTTGTAGGCTTGAACCTAATACATGTCCGTGTATATTTAGTATAGCAATGCATTGGGGCAGAATACATGTTTTAAACCAATTATATCGCCGCATTATGCACCGCCTTGTAACCGCATCGTAGAAACTATCTACCATCTACCATCTACTATCTACATTACCATTACTACCGTGTGTTCTGAGTTTGTACATCATTCGAATATAGTTAGTTGCAGTTGCTTGAATCCGCGATAGAAACACCATGATGTCATCTATCTACACTGTTTTAGTGCATACATTGCTCAAATGCACTCGGCCGCTTCGGCCAGTACATTTGAGCGATACATGCGTGGATGGAGACTTTACTCGATAATCTATCACAGATTACATCAGTCTTAACGGCAGTTATTAAGCCCACTGTATCGTGTTAATTTCGTATTATTTTGAATAAATCAATATCTCGAGGTTCGTTCACGATGACTGTAGGCGTATTCATCGACAATTCTGGGATATAGAAAGTTAGAGTGGCTTGCACGTATATTGCACGATTTTCTATACTGAGATATAGCTAATGCATAGGGGGTTTATAATGCATGTTGCAGATTGTGGATGCATGTGGCAGACTTTCTTCGTAATGCATGTATGAGAGGAGTCTTTAGCCGGAATAATAATCGAAATTTCCTACTCAAGAAATGAATACAATAACAGCGCCACCGGAGATCTCAGACCAACAGTAGACTTCTGAGCTTCGTATGGTGCTTCCCTTTTTCCCTGGTCAACCTCAAGTGAGCTCAGGCTGATTCCGAGGTGCCAGGTGGATGGTTCCTGCTCTTGGATGATCATCGACTCATCGAGCGTGACGATTGCGATATCATGATCTACGATGGCAGCCAGGGCTGGCACTTCCCCAAAGTTCAGAATTGGCAGTCTCGATCAAGAGCACGAAAGCGAACGGGCAAAAGGGCCGCCGTTCCACCTCATCGTACCACTACAGCGGGTTCGCGATTGCTGTGTCAGTCTAGGTACATCTAACCCGATATCATCACCTGTATTTTCAGATCAATACTGAAAATTTTCTGGCGACTCAACAGATTTCTCTTTGCAGGAATTCATCGATGTTGGTCTCAATTTGGGAGCTACTGAAAGATTATAGAAGATGCTTCGATTCTACAGAGACGGAGGGACACAGAGAATTGATGTAGCCACCTGAATGCCTTTGTCCGACCCTTGTTCGTGGACGCAATGGCATGCTAGATCCTGAGCCGGTATCGATTCATCTGAAGACATGGTCCACGTTATATCAGGATCGATTAAGCTAAAGGCTTTCTTGCAGATTTCGAATGTCATCTTAGGACAAATCAGTGATGCCGATCGTCCAAATTGGTGTCTGCGAGGTTTTACTCACCTTTAGAGTGGCCATGCGTACTGGGCTGTCCAATACAAAATCCATGTATGGGACCCGTTCGTCCAAAAAGGCGAGGGGTGGGGGCATCCATGTATACGTGCGTGCCTCTGCTCCGAAGGCCATGATCTCGATAGCGTAAGACACGCAGCGAACCAGGACTTCGTTTAGAACGATAGTCGCTGTATACGCAAGTATGCGTTTTAGCCGCGATTGCGAAGTGAGCCTCACTTTGGGACGACAAAAGGGGATCGCAAACTTCGTCAAATACGTTTCTCTCGACTTTACATCATCGTCAGCTGCCTAAGTCAGACATGATGAACGCGGTTTCGGTTAGGACGTACGGTTGATATCCAGAATTCGGCGTCAGCGATGAGTAAGTATGCGAGTCGAGTGTGAAGAAGCAATTCGCGCTGTTTTCTCGTCTCAATGGGCCCATTTGCCAGCAAGGGAGTGACATAGCCCAGGAGCACAGCCGCGACGCCTACTGTCAAGTAATAGAATATTGATATCGACTGGTCTTGTTGCTTTAGTGTTTGGAGGCTGTCGACCAGACTGTCTTGCGAGATCAGCGCCAGGCTCGCAAAGGTGCAGGTATTGAGGACCACTTGAGAAACCGGATAGCCTTGCACGTAGGTGAAGACGCCCGCTGCAGATATGGACAGTGTCCAGTATACGGCTTGACGCTGGCAAGAGAGCATCTTGTCGGTGGCTGTTGGGTGTGATTCGGAGAAGAGAGAGCTGAATCACGTACGAGCGCTCTTACTTACATGCCTTTCCGATAAACACTTTCTGAAATCTGGACATTTGCTTTGATGCTGGTAGCGGGCGGGTGCGAGCCAAACTCAATGGACCAGCTCTACTTTGGCCCACATGGTTCTCAAAGCGTTGAAGCTGCCTCCGTGGATCCTCTCGTGTCCGGTCATCCATTCATTTTTACACACCTCCTCAGCCAGGCCACAGGACAGAATTTCATCCTTGGCTCGACGACTGACGAAGTTGCATCCGCCTCAAAAACGGGTTTCCCTGGGTTGTAAATGCGCGTCACGAGGCACGTATCTATAGATGGCGAGAGCTTTTGCAATTCAGCCCAGCTGAAAGAGCTTGTCGTCTCGTGAGAGTGCAGCACGAAACGCAGATGCCCCGTGACTGTGACTGGTTTCGTACTGTTGATGAAAAGTGAACTCGAGTCATTGGGGCTCCACCTGTGGCGCTGAAGGCGGGGATATCTCCGTAAACTCCGCTCCTAGCACTGGATTTCTGTCTACATTTTGAACCTGTCAGATTGGATGTTCGCACAAGCGTATCAATGCATGTACACGTCTACACCAATCATCGATCCAGTCGGGTTGGCGCTCACGAGTTTCTAAAGCAGTCATGTGCAGCCTCGCCCTTCTCTTCCGTCCGCACTTGATTCGAACTTCAACCCTAAACACCTTCATCACTTCAGTCACTCGTCTCGCTCTCAGGCGCTTTCGCCGCAACTAGCCGCCGCTGATGAAGCAGCACGGAGGCGACTGCTGTCCAATCCATGTCAAACGTGAGTCGTCACGAGCGATGCGGCTTTCATTGTGCAATTTGATGAAGCTGAGAGGGGAAGCTTTCCATTACCCCCATTAAATTGCAGATTTGATAATGGAATCTAACCACAGGCAAAACTAACAGTCAGAAGTACTACCCTCGTGATGCGCACAGCCTTGACTTCTTGCGACGATCTTATTTCCGCGTGCGTTATGCAAGCCCTTCTCAGCAATGCCATCTCTAGCATTTTCACTCTGCGTCCAGGTTGCCTCCTCTGGGTCGTGCGGCTCTTGGCGACCAGCCCGGATGGCTCAAGTTTGCATCATGCTTGATATTATTACACCATAGAAAATTTCAAGCAATGATCCATGTATCCTGCGTCTCGATGGCAGAGCCTGCTGTTCGCTTTTGATCGAATCGTCGTCAAAGTGCCTGGCATGGATTGACTAATCGACCACCAAGTCGGGAACCTGAACATGGTTCCGCTCCCGCTGTTTCTGGGGAACGCCAGTTCGCCTTGTCAGTTTGTGCTATGATGATAGACACGATGTTTTCGCATCATGTGCCACAATGTCGAGATCGGTTCACCCGTTCCATAAATCGACGGTGCCTTCCCCACATCACTCACCATTCGCACCTAATAATCAACTCAACATCTTTGAAACCTACGACCATTGCACAATCTTCCTGCCTTTGACCAGCAGGAGCATGACCAAGCTCAACAACTTCCCTCCCGAAATCCTTGAAGACATACTTGCCCAAGCTGCCGAACTCAATAGGAAAGATGGAGTGACCTTCACCTACGGGCTGAGCCAACCACTGAGCCTGGAACAGCGAAGGATACAGAAGTATATCCGGGGACCTGTGCCACCCGAGCTCCAACGATGGGACGCTGTTCTGTCAATTCGTCAAGTCTGCTCGCGATGGCATGAATGGAGCCTGCGATATGCGCTTCAAAACGTTTCTGTGAAATGCTGGCGTGGATCCGAGCGGTGGTGTGATCTTCCAATCGAGCGAAGTAAGCTTGTGGCTACTTCAATTCAGCACCCATCACACTAATACTCCATCAGAACGATACCGGCTCTACGAGCTGAATCCGCATACGAGGGGCGAGAAGGTCTATCGCGATGCGCATCTCACACTCACCAAGACACGAAATCTGTTCACTACTACACCGAGCGTAGCCTCTCACGTCCGGCGATTGAACTTTGATGGTCTTTATGTGCCTCAAACCGACGCAAAGATCATCGAGATCGCCGGCAGCTGTTCTAACCTCACCTCCATTAGCATCCCTTGGACGGTGCTGAGGCATGGCACAGCCTCCGACTGGGCCAATCTGCTTGGGATGCGCCGAGAATTTCCATTGCGAAGTCTTGAGTTACTGTCTATCAAATTAGATGCTCGACAAGCTGAAGTCACTGAAACGGTTGATGACGAGCGCCCCCTTGATTCTCGAATGGTAAACTTCTCACGGCTCAAGCGTCTCAAACTCTTCGGAGACGCGACGTTCCTACCCATAGTTGATGCCGATCTGAAGGCAATTGCACGTACGGCGACCAGCCTCGAGGAATTTCAGATTACCAACATGTCTACTGTCACCATAGAGGGAGTTATGGCTATAGTCAAGGCTTCACGAAAAAGCTTGCGGTTGCTGGAGCACTCTCCTCGTTCCCAAGAAGGGTTCCTGCACGCAGATCCTGGTAACCTCTTTGAGAAAGAACATATCTGCGACATACTCACCAGCTGCCCAAGACTTGAAGACCTTTCCATCTCTATTCCATCAATGTGTGCCGATCTCTTCTCCAACAAAAATGTGCTCTGGAAGGGCAACTGCCAGGTTCGAGCTCTGCATCTTTGCGGACACGAAGAGGGTACCACTAGCAACGCTTCTATCGTGGACATGAAGGCACTTCTCGAGCAATCGCGCCAGCTGATCACCAGGCGAGCAAATACCCGATATCCTGCATACCTCACTATCGAGCTCTTCTTCGCGGACTTCATCTTCGATCCTCCCACATGCAGTGTTCACGGCGATTTCTCTCTCGCGGAAGAGGTGTCTCTTCAGACATGGCCAGCCAACAAAGCGGTATCTCGTAAAGGACCCTATGGCAGCACTGGTCTCTACGGAAAGAAGGACGAAGAGCACCGATTCGATCGCGTCAACGAGGACGATTTCTTTGAAGGCGTCGCCCGGAGCTTATTGCAGCTTTGAGCCTTTTTTCCTGTCGCGATTTGCGATTTCATGACGGAGCGAAGTTATCCAGGCGTAGCATCTGGGGGTTTGTCGTCATCTTCTAATTATACCCAAAGGCTGGGTGCCGGTTGTATGGCCTATCTAGCGTCTGAAGGAAGCGTCCAGAAAAGCATTCAAAAAGTTACAAGGGCATGAAGTTTTGGTTTTCACATGTGAGGCAGGCGCTTTCACGGCTGAGGCTTTTCGATAGGTACGGGGAGGGCACAAGATACTAGGTATGTTGTGATTGGACGGAGATCTTTATACAACATAAAGATGTTAGTGATTGTCAGACTTGTATCCTATACCAGAGCGACCAATTTTTTCTGAAATTGAGACAATTCGTAGTTCAAGATCTTCCCAACGACGCTCTCTGTTGCTCGCTTTCGCTATTCTAGCCGATCATGAACAGGGGTTTCATGTTGCAGCTTTTTAGGTAGCGGAGACAGCTCCCACTTCGACAACCATCACTCTGTCCTTTTCGACGCGCCATTCGCGTGAACTTGTTGTTGCCCCGTTGCGCATGACACTATGTTGGAGTTTGAATATTTTGACAATGCCTGATAACATGAACGCGAAACAGAGGCCCTAGATCTAGAGGCTCCAGTCATTCCTGCAGTCCTTGCTGAAAAGGCCAGCGAGGCTCCCTTCACAACAACTTTTCCTTTCCTAGTCTCGACTACAATACATGGATAGTGGCAATATCTCCTCCCAAAAACTTCTTCCTGCCAGTTCTTCCACTACAGACTCCTATGCTGTGCCAGATCACACAGTACCTCATCAACAAGGACACCATCACCACATCGCAAGTCAGTTCAGACTAGAAGACACCGAGCTCAAACATCTCGATACTCCCTCGTCCCTCCCGCAGTCACCAAAACATCCCTTCCGAAGATCATCTAGCTCCGACTCAATCCACGACCACAACACTGTCTCCGTACCTCTCCTCCACACATCCAGCGAGGACGAATCCTCCGAACAAGCACAGATGGGCAGAAGAAAAGCGTCGCCCAACACGCAAACCCGACAAGCGTCTTCTGATACGTTACGAGATTCGAACGGGACTGCCTCTGGGGTAATGGAAGGCAATCTTCTCGAGCACCGGCGCAAGCATGCCGCGCTCGAGAGCCCAGACAGTGCTACGGCGACGGCAAACCTTATGAATCGGTCTACATTTTCACTGGATGAGCCTGTGCCGGCATTGGCGAGTGGACACGAGAGCGAGCATGTTTCGAAGGGGTTCTCAGAGCTGCCGAGACAAGACCGGAGGAATTTCTTGTTGCTTGTCCTGCTATACTTTCTGCAGGGAGTGCCCATGGGATTGGCAATGGGATCGGTGCCCTTCTTGCTCAAACATCATGTCTCGTACGCGCAAATGGGGGTCTTCTCACTGGCCTCCTACCCGTACTCTCTCAAACTGCTATGGAGTCCAATTGTGGACGCAATCTGGAGCCCGCGATTTGGAAGGAGAAAGAGTTGGATATTGCCAATCCAGACGCTTTCGGGATTCTCGATGATATGGTTGGCTAAGAATGTCGACGCTATGATGAGTCACGCTGGAGAGAACGGAGGTCAAAATGTCTGGGGATTCACCTGGTGGTGGTTTGCATTGGTGTTCATGTGCGCCACGCAGGACATTGCAGTCGACGGATGGGCTCTGACACTTTTATCGCCGGAGCACATATCATACGCATCCACAGCGCAGACCGTGGGATTGACCGCGGGACAGTTCCTGTCCTCAACTGTGTTCTTGGCATTCAACTCCAAAGACTTTGCCAACAAATGGTTCAGATCGACCCCTGGCGACGAGGGCCTGATTAATCTCAGCACTGCGCTCTACTTATCTGGCTGGCTTTACCTTATCGTCACCATCGGCTTGGCAGCTCTTAAGACAGAAGAGAAGACGAAAAACGATGAGGGCGTCTGGGAAGTCTACAAAGTCATGTTCCGTATTTTGAAACTGAAGAACATTCAGACCTTGATCATCGTCCACTTGATTGCCAAGATTGGCTTCCAAGCCAACGATGGAGCTACCATGCTCAAGATGCTGGATAAGGGATTTGGGCAGGACAACCTGTCACTCACCGTTCTGATCGACTTTCCCTTCGAAATCGGCTTGGGCTACTATGTCGGAAAGTGGTCTTCAGCATACGGGCCGATGAAACTGTGGTCGTGGGCCTTCATTGGAAGACTGTTTGCGGCTGCAATGGCCCAATTCATCGTCTATGTATTTCCCTCTAAAGGAGTCAATGGAGGATACCTTCTACTTGTTATATTCGGGCATGTGTTCTCCACTTTCATGAACACAGTCATGTTCGTTGCTATTTCAGCTTTCCACGCCAAGGTCGCAGATCCAGTTTACGGCGGAACCTATATGACTTTGCTCGCAACGTAAGTTCCTTCCTGGGTTACCTCCTACGCCTAGGCTAACATGACATAGGGTATCCAACCTGGGCGGCACTTTCCCCAAGTTCTTCGTTCTGAAGTTCATCGACATGTTCACGGTGGCTACCTGCACGCCGCCCGCAAAGGCGCCTGCCAATCTCAAAGGCGACCTTATCACGGCTCCCTTTTCATGCGTTCTCGAGCCGGAACGAAACAGGTGCACGAATGGAGGCGGCACATGTAACATTACGACTGATGGGTATTACATCATTAACATTCTGTGTATCCTGGTGGGCATCATCACGTTCTGGGGATACATCCAGGCTGCGGTCAGGAACTTGCAGGCGTTGCCGCTCAAAGCTTGGAGGTTGGTGGGATAGGTGGCTGTCCCTCGTGGCATGGCATGTATGAGTAACAGGACATGTACGCGACCATATTCGGTAGATGATGTTCTCGCTGTTTCAAGACTTGGGATCTGTTATCCTGTATACTAGCTCTTTGGACAAAAAAAGTTGAATGCAAGTGAAGGTTAGAAAAAGAGATTCAACCTTCCCCAATCACGGAACTGCATCCGACCAGCCGGTCTCTCCCCGCCACAGCCTTGCTCCGGCAAACGCCACTTCTACCCCACAAACAAGTTCAGAAAAGGTGACAAGTGACACAGTGATGTCTTGGTGTTCCAAGAAGTCGAGCTTGTGTCTGTATCATTGGACTCGCTCACTTTCCTCCAGTCTAATCTTGCAGACTTGATGTTAATGAGAAGAGTACAGACGGTGATTCGTAGTGCGAAGTCCCGTGGTAGAAATGATCGTCCAGCGAGTTTAACAAACACTTCCATCGTCAACAAGAGATTCCGAACCAAACGACTACAGTCTGGAGACAAATGCCCTAAGGGATACAGTATGGTCCACCGAGGGTATAGTAGGTATATGTGACCTAACCCGGTGACCTGTACGCGGTGAACAAAGGCTGTTTCACATTTGTTAGTAAAGGTCTAAAGGAGGATCTAGGCATCAGGTTATTTCCATCGGAAGCCGAAAAGTCTGAGCTTTTCCCTTACCGTACAGGACACGCGACCCGGAATTTTTTATGGATTGAAGAACTGGGAGGCCCTCGAGGGGTGGGGTTTTGGGTCTTGATGTTGATGTTCTGTCAAGCACTGCATACTTTTACTTACTGCCTATTGAGGACTCTGGGTCTTTCCTTCCTGCCGTGTCTATTCGTGCTTATGCTTCCAACCTCTGTTCAACACGACTTCTACAGCTATTCACGAATCGTAACATCATCATCTGGTCACCTTTAAATAGTACCTATATACCTCCTCGACAATCAACCCTCCTCCACTCCAACTCACAACAAAAATAACAACGACAACAACAACATCTTCACCCAGAAAATCTCAACCAACCAACAAGCCAACCCCCCAACTCAACCCCCTCAAACCAACACACCACACCCAACCCCAACCCCAAAAATGATGTTCCCCCACACCATGTTCGAAGGCGCCCTCCTGCAACAAGCCCACGACGAAATCGACCGCAAAATGGACGAGCAGCTCGCGCAAGAGCGCCGCCAGCAGCAGCAGCGACACGCCGACATGCTCACCAAGAAGGACATCAAGAACACCATGATGGCCGGTTCATGGGCCCTGTCCGCCATCGCCCTCGCTCCCTCTGAGGAGACGGCTTCTGCTGTTCTGCCCGTTTCTGGTTCTGGTTCGGCTTCTGCTTCTGGTTCTGCTTCTGCTTCTGGTTCCTCGGCTTCCTCGACTAAAGCGAAGGCTTCAACGGCGAGGGTGGATGGGTCGGGACGATGATTGATTGATTGATGTGAGAAGGGTACGGCTTCACCTGTTCTGTTTGTGAAGAGGGACTGGTTGGCTGACTTGATGACCAGCTTTTCAGATAGCCGGGGTTTCATTTATTTTGTTCTTACAGCGAGAATGGGATTTTTCACGGTGCTTCGGTGGCTGCTGCATAGCGAAAGGGTACTGAAGGGAACGGCTGGCAACGGCACAACACTGGTGGGCGACTTGATACCTGAGCGACAGCATGATGAGGCGTTCAAAAGCGATTTTGTCTTTCAAAGGTGCTGATGGTTGGACGATAATACAACATAGTACTTACCAAGTGGATTTCCCATGACTAGGTTGGAGCGTGCTAGAATATGATGGTGATTGATCAAACTACCCATAATCACGATGTCTCAGAAAATTTGGAGACCATTTTCCCGAAAACCCAAGACTCCGCCTCCCTTTCTAATGCTCATTTCATTCATGCGCAACTTCCCATTATGCAAGATCTCGTCAGGTCATCATCTATAACTGATCCAAAAGTCCCTCCGCCTCAAGCAAGAGCACAATTTGATGGACCGCAGTCCTGACATTTGTCTTCTCAATATCAACCACCAAATCAGCCTTCGCAGGAGCCTCGTACGGATCGTCGACGCCGGTGAAACCCTTGATTTCTCCCCTCCTCGCTTTCGCATAGATGCCGCGACGATCAGTCTTCTCCGAGTGTTCAAGACTGGTAGCAACGTGGATGAGGTAGAAGCTTCCGTACTTCTCCACAATCTCGCGGGCGCTCTTCCGAGCGTCCTCGAATGGAGCGATGGGTGCGGCTATAACGGCGGCACCAGCGCGAGTGAGTTCGGAGGCGACGAAGGCAATACGCGCGATGTTGATGTCGCGATCTGTCTTGCTGAAGCCGAGCTCAGAGCTGAGTTCTGAACGAACTGTCTCTCCTAGCAGCAGCGAGACACTGCGTCCTCCTTGTTGGTTCAATGTGACGTTCAAAGCGCGTGCGATCGCGTCTTTGCCGCTGTTCTGGTAGCCGGTGAGGAACACAGTGAAGCCTTGCTTGTTACGAGGAGGGTGCGATTCACGCAGGACGCGGACGACTTCTGGATAAGAGAACCATTCTGGAATGGCGAGACCGAGGCGTAATCTGCGGCGAAGCTCTGTGCATTGTCAGCTTCTCTACATTACTTTCTTGAATTTTCATTGTTCGTCATACCTGTCCCGCTAATGTCAAGGGTTCGTACACCAGCCTCGACTTCGTCCTTTGGCTTGTACTCATCTGCGTCCGGAAGGTAGGTCATCATCTGGAAAGGAACGACCTCAATTCCGAGTTCGTCCTTGTACTTCTCAACTGCGACTTGGGCATCATATGGGCCGTAGAAATCTACACCCTTGGAGTTCTTGCCAGGACCAGCATGATCTCGTCCAACGATGAAGTGTGTGGCACCATGATTCTTGCGAATGATGGCATGCCAGATGGCCTCTCGTGGGCCTGCCATACGCATAGCGAGTGGCAGGAGGCCGAGAACAGCCATTCCATTGGGGTATCTTGGGAGGAGGGCTTGGTACACGCGGACTCGCGTGAAGTGATCGATGTCACCAGGCTTGGTCAGACCAACCACAGGGTGAATCAAGACGTTTGCTTGTCTGGCGCGAGCGGCACGAACTGTGAGTTCTCGGTGGGCTCGGTGCATGGGGTTTCGAGTCTGGAAAGCCACAACTCGCTGCCATCCGAGTTTGTCGAAGTGCAATCGCAATTCGGCGGGTGAGTCTGAGTGGTTCGTTAGCTCTTGTCTTCACCAAGTCCAAGCAATTATGCCTACATCTCAATCCAACGTAATCGTAGTGCATCAGCCTGTCAATGGCATCCAATTTGCCTCCAACGTAGAACTCCTTGACTGAGTTGTAGAGGTACTTGATGGCCGGATGAGCGACATCCCCCTCGCTGTCAAAGACGTGCTTGGCCTCCTTTTCCTTGTCTGGCTTGTATACGTCGTCGACGGTCAGAATGGCCAGATGTCTGTCATCGCGGAAGTCTCTGAGAGCGATTCTCGCTCCTGGCTTGACGCCTAGCTCGTCGATTGTCTCTTGGGAGATATCAAGGGTAATTGGGATGCTGAAAAGCGCTCCATCGCTAAGACGGCTCTCTGTAACGACACTGCAGGCTGTTAGTTCATGTCTTTGAGGTAGTCTCATGAGGAAAGGGACATACCCATTGTAGTCCTTCTCGTTCATGAAACCTGTCCATCTCAATCAGCTCTGGTGTTCTGCTCTCGGACAGAGCACTCGTGAAAGAAAGGTAAGAACTGCACGTCCGAGCTCCGTCCCGCCAATCCCCCCCACTACCCCTCGGTCCCCTCCAACACTCGATATTCCTATAATGAAACGAACAAGCACACAACCGAAAAGACGTACCCTCGAGTGGAGAGAAACCTCCATTGAGAATCAATTCCAAATCGCAAAGCTGTCTCTCAGTAAGGACAATTGCTGGGAGGTTCTCAGCTTCAGCCCCGAGCTCCTTGCGTCGTGGTGCATCGCGAGAGATCAGATCCTTGAGGATACCGCCTAAATATCGTCAGCCTTCAGGCTTTCTCTCCGAACGTCGCGGACGAGCTCACCATGTGGTGGATTGGCCATTCTGAAATGTGCTTTGGTCCTTCAACCTTGAGGAAACCTGCCGAATGAGATCCCTCTTTCTGCTATCGAAGATAGAATGCTGGTTCCAAGCAAGCAATCAGCCCTAATGATTTTCTTCCTCGTCACTCGCCGTAATGTCGTGATACGTCACAATCTCTTCTTCCCGCAGACCACGAAGACCAAGGCTAGAAGGCAGGTAAAGAACGGAGGAAGTGAGAATCGCGAAAAGTCGAATTTCCGAGCAGAACAGGCGAGAGAGACCGTTTTCTGTCGAGGGTTTCAAACGGGGTTTTGGTTTACAGCTGCTCTGCCGATCTTTGGCAGAGACCCGCACCGATGATGCTGATGTGGTCCTGGGAGGCTAAAGAAATTTTTCTGCTGGCACGCCATTGCGGTTGTGGCCGGGCGCGGAGGCAGTTTTATATACACAGTGGATTGCGTGATTGATGGCGAAATCGCAGGTTCTTGGGAGCAAACACTTCGGGATAGGGTACCCTTCCATTGGTTATTTAAAGAGACGGAAGGAGACTGTTAAGAGTTGATTCAATAGATGGCTCGGGGTTTGTTTTTGTGTAATCAATACATGAGTCGTAGTTTGATTCCAGTCGTCGAGTGCTAATTCGGTCCTGCGAACATGACTGCCCCGATACAGCAGATTGCAGTAATACCGACCATAAGCCTCAGTAATTCGTAAAAGGCTTACTTCAAAGCTCATATGGATGTTCAGGACAAGCAATTGTTGTAAATCTGATTCATTTTGGATTTGATGTCCCCTATGGACGCAAAGGCTGAAGCCTCGCCATGATAACATACTTACAAGAATAATAAGCGCGAGGGTCTTTTGACTTCCTCGAAATACAAATAATGGCCTGAATACCAACGCCAATGCTAATATGCTGCTCATGTACTGCTAAAATAGTTTGAAATCACCACCACAAAACACTGTATCTCCACCATGAATGGTCAGCCAGTCACGATTGAACGTGGACCGCTGCCAGGGCCGATGCCAATTCCTCTTGTTGACGCTTATTTTCTTGGTCCTGAAGAAATTGAGCATACCGCGACTTTTTATTGTGAATGCCACACTCGGTCTTGTCTTTGCCCTTCCACCGGCCGGCGCGTTCGTCTTCTCCTTCTTTGATGGGTTGTGTTGAGTGCCAGTCGCCCACACTTTTGTAGCCACGATCGAGGAGCTCGTTGTATGGTACGTCGTGTTGCTTCACATAATCTTGGACTTGTTTGAAGGACCAGTTGGCGAGAGGGTTGATCTTGATGGTGCCAGCTTCATCGACCTCAACGATGTCAAGATCGCCTCGCTTGCCTCCTTGACTTCGTCGACGGCCTGTGAGAACAGCCTTGACTTGCAGGTCTGCATACGCACGCTGTTGAGGTTCAACCTTGGCCAACCAGTCGTAGAGCTCGTCATTGGTCTCCCAGAGGGATTCCCCATGCTTGGCGTTGAATTGCTCAGCCGTTGAGACCCCTTCAGGTCGGTAGACGTGCAGATTGACATCTGGATATCGCCTCTTTACACGGTCGACTAACGATAGCGTTTCTTGGAAGTGGAACAGAGTGTCGAGGAAGATCAAATCGATTTTGGTTTTTGTGGGGTTGTTGATTTTCGACAGCATGTCAAGAGTGACAAGACCCGTAAGTCCAAAAGCTGTGGTCTGATATAGGTTGGGCAACGTGATCATTGCCCATTTCAAGATATCTTCAGGGGTTAGCACACAACAGAGCATGGTCATTGGGCGTCTTCACATACCTTCAGGTTCCATCTGGCCAAGCTGGCGGTTGAGGAACTTGAGATGAGGTTTCGTGAAATAGACGTCCGTGAATGCACCACTGTCGGAGCTTGCACTGGCATAGCCAGACTCGATATCATCGTGAGACATTGTTCTCGATACTGGTGACGATGACATTTCACGAGAGGGCATGTGCGTTCTCGACATCCCCGGATTCGGAAATGTATGGGGGAGCGAGGCAGAGTCCTAGGCTGAGAGAAGGAGATTCAGATTGAAATGGAGGTCTAGCTGGACAGTGCACACGATTTTTGAGCAAGAATTGAGGTAAAGAAGAGGAAGCAGGTCAAGCAGAAGGCATAAATGGAACCCACAGGCCGCAATCCGTGTGTTTGAAATCATTGCTGAAGGCATCATTCGAGCACACCATTTTAGCGCGGGTTTCTGAGGATTGCGTGCTCACAAACTCCTTCCGATGGGTTATTAATACACCCAACAAGAGCGGACCAATACAAACGGAACATCGAGAACAATATCAGGAAACGAAAGGAGTCGCGTGCAATACTTGTCTTTTCTCCGAAGATTTCCTTGCCCATGGGTGGTTGTTCTGGCAAACCGATCTTGATGCTGGACGGGCAGCGCTGTGTGGACGTCCCTGAATTTCACCTTTTGCCACTATGGAGAACGTCATCGTCTTTGCGCCGGTGGGGACAAGATGGTTGTCCTCTTCGTTTTCATGTCTACCTCAGCTCTTGCATCGTGATGATAATTGACATTTCGTTGTCCGCGCTGCCACTCTTGATGATTTCATCATCCTTCGGCGAAGAACGGTAACGGTTCCGGGGCCTCCTTATGCTTGCCTCTCGCCACTGTTAAGTCCGACCACGGACATTACGAGCAACGTCGGCAACCGAGAGCCTTGTGTATTGGGGTCCCCGGCGTAAAGATGTTATTAAGGAATTGCAGTTCGATTGAAAGTAGTCGAGATTCTGTTGGAGTGAAACATCAGTGCAATTGCGGGGTGGTGCATATCATTTCCGCTTAAAGCCACATCACGTTGAAGGTCTGCTCATGGAGATACTAGTAAATCAGGACGAGGACGGAATCGGATACTGAGAGTACGAGAGCGAGGCAGCAGACACAGGAGCAATGTCTCTTTCATTCCTGATATGAACCTCACAATGTGAGCGGTGCTTCGCTCTGCTATCTTCCGGACCTCAGGAAACTTCACCCGACATGATTGATGTCGATCGTTCCTGGCGCTTTGAAATACAAAGTATAAAGACCACCGATACCTATCGACACCTCAGCCGGTTTGGAGATCTCTGCGAGAGAACATCATTCAAAATGTTCTCAAGGTTAAGAGAGGAGAGGTTTTGTCAGGTCTAACTATCCTTACCAGGATCGGACGCTCTTGCAGCTTGCAGATTACAAAACGTGCTGGCGATGGAACTCTCAGCGTCTCGATAAGGATTTCGTTGAGCTATTTCTTGTTCACCTACAGAGAGAGAGACGACAAATCACAGAAGTCCTGAATGACTAGGTAGGACCGTGGAGAAAGAACGGCACCAATCTTTTTGTCGAACAACTCTGTGAGAAAGCAAAAGAGCGCAAGGTATGGCAATAACACCCGATAGTTTCGTAATTTTGTCTACTTCATTGAGGTGTTCAGTCCGCACGATCATGCTTAAAATACATATAGCAAGCTCATCGACACTGTCATGGCACCTTTCAGTAATTCATGTCTCCATACCGGCAGCGTTGCCACCACCGGTTTCTCCCCGGGAGTGATTCTGTACCATGATTCTCTAGTAACCATAAAGATTATCTCTCCAATATCTGTGCAGCGACCGACCCAGTCTGTCGTACCCCCAAAACTCGGAAGTGAATTTAGAATGTTCCATTGTCAGGCCGCAGTGCAAAGAAAGGTGGAAGTCTCATCTAAGCCATGTACAAAGCCTGAACGTTCGAGCTGCAAACTCACGCTGCTCGATGAAGGTCTTCGTTGCTCAGCGAGTGTCTTGTGTGCTCGGGCCGGCATCTGAGTTCCCGACGGCATTTAAAGACCCTCAGCCCAAAGAGCGGGGTGTCAGATAATCTGGAGAGGTGATTGTGTTCCAAGAGTGGAGGCAAGACCATCACCATTGCAGGCCTGACTTCTGGCCTCGCCCCTCGCGCGCTCTTCCCTCAAACCATTCTTGTTCCTACCCTTGCGCTGGACACATCATGATCACCACTCTTTCGTGCCCGCCTGATTAACACTTCCTCTTCAACGGAATCTTCCACTGAACTGGTTCGGGATTTGCCGCGTTCCGGGATGTGGCACACTGACTACATCTGGAAGCTTGTGGAGCCTGTCGGAAATCGGCAGGCCGAATGGAATAGTCACAGCCTCCGCGATCATTTTTTTCGGCCAGGCCATATACGCCTTCCAATCATCGCCCAGAATGCTCCAGACTCCGTTGATTTCGTATTCCGCTCTCCCATGAAACCACCAGATATCATCTGAAAACTTCATCACGGCAAAGTAGTAGCAGAGGGTAATCATCGCTCTTGGGTCCGAATCTCGCAGTAAGGCAACAAAGGTAGCGTCCAGTGCATTAGGGAAGGTGAGTAGCCGTCGCCGTGATGCGCTCGGCGGCTCTCCACTGGCATGAGCCAGGTACAGACTATGTATCAGATCAAATGCCTTCTTGAGAGAGACACCCTCATCGCTTATATCGCCTCGCAGGAATGATCCCCAAAGTTGAAACTCCTCCTCGTACAACTCAGGTGAGCCCGGTGATGCTGGTGAAGTTGGTGCCGCAGGACCAATGGCAACTCCACGGATAGTGTTTGGTCCCGCCTCCAAGAGCGGCTTCATAAAGGAGCTTTGGACGTTACTTAGTGCGGATTTTAAAATAGAGCTCACGCCCTGGCACATTTCCAACCATTGAGTCGGTGGTTTGTAGACCGTTGTACCGTGACAGCACGGATCTTTCCAGCTCATGAACACTTGAAATTGTATCATGACGCTTGCAGCAAAAGCCATCTCCGCGTTGTGTGGACCAATACGCGAGATTTGTAGCATCAACATCCGAAGTGCCGAGCCAAAATAGTGGTGTGACAGGAGCTTCATCTGTCTGTCGCGTGGTTTGTGAATGTGAAGATGAAGTGCCGCAAACGATAGGATAGCTTGCATGAGAAACTCGCAACCGACGGCGCGCTGCGGTACGTCGTAGACCCACATTTGGCGGACTCTTGGATTGTGTTGACCGCTGGTGCCTACCATGTGCATAAAGGTGTAGTGATTCATCAGCTGAAGCTCAATCATCCGAGGACTGACAGCTCCGAACATCGGCGGCGTCATGTCGAGGAAAAGCTCTGGTGCATCGTTCCAACCCATGATTGGAGACTGCGCCGACGATGGTGACGCGATGGAGTGGGAGGAATGACCTTTTGCGCGTTGAGGCGTGAAGGCAGCTCTGTCATAATTGCAGCGTACTTCGTGCTTTCTACATGGGCCGCACTCCTGATGCAGTTAGTATGGCGTAATCCAACTTGGGTCGCATGTTTGCTGACTGGTCTTTGTTCGTCGCACTGGATCGGCAGTCAGTGATTGTTTGTATGGTGGTGGCATAGATGACTTACCTTGACCCTTCGAGCTCGGCATATGCCACAGCCGTTCCTCGATTTCTTGTGAGCGCGTTTGGCCGGCATGACCAGAATCTTCGTTTTCGTCAAATATCGGTCTGTCGATGCTCAGGTTTCCAGGGAGAGAAGTGCGAGCTGTTAAAGCGAATGCGCAGAGCGGCTGCGAGGACCAACATACGAGTTTCAGATGGGCGTGTGCAGGCAATGTCTGTGAAACCTGGCAACGTGATGTGCGATAGTCAAGGCCAATGTACAACTAGGCTAATGCACACTCTGCCCCGCCAGCAGGTCCGATTTCGAAGCGGGAACGGTCCGTGAACTATGAAATTTGGCGATGGCTTGCTGCGGATCGTGCTGTGGTTGGTGAAGCTGCTCGGAGTCATCGTTATTACTTTGGTACCGTCCCGGAACGGCTTCAAGTCTATACGCAACCCTATAGATCGCCAGATCCTGCATCTGGCATAAATGAAGCGACTGCCTATAGGCGGTCAAGGGCAGCACGAGCTTTTCAGCACGCTGATGTTTCGATTCTTCGAGAATGTTCTTACCCGGCCGACCGATGCTATGTTGTTGGTCTGGCGATGGAATCCATATTGCGTGGCAAGACTTGATGAAGGCCGGCGGATGTACTCCCATCAGTCTTCCAGTCCTTCGAACGGGAGCACAGCGGCAATCTAGCTTTTAAAATGCCTGATCCGATCAGAACATGCCTACATTCCTGGTGAATTGAATGCTTCTGAATATTTCATCATTAGAGATAATGAACAGAAGGACTCTGTATCGCACGTCAGCCTAAACTTGCCATCGGTAATTCGTTTCCGTGATTCAAGGACTTTTGAATCTTGAGGAGATCGGGCGCTGTATGGCAGAGAGTCCTTAACCTTCGCCGAAGAGCACGATAGGAGAGGGGACAATGAATGCTGCAACAAGTCATATCCAACACGCCGTTTCCATAGCTTGATGACATGCAGCAGCTCGATTTGCGCGTACATTCGAACGTAAGAAATGCGGTATGCTTGAGATGTCTTCCAATGGGAGAAACAGGTTTCTCAAGCTAGTGGAATGAGCTTCATGTTTGTGCGCTTGAGAATCGATGGTCGCGGCTTTGGCAGCGACTTTCGGAGGGGAGAGCTTGCCTCAGGCCTCACTCGGTGCAGCTTTCATCACGATATAATTGATATTAAATTTTTTGGAGAGAGTAGTCTTCGGAGTCTCCAGAAAATCATCAGTACTAGTCTTAATTTGAGAGTTTCCAAAGTCTCAAAATATATCGCCCTTTTCTGGAGGCGAAGGGACACAGAATTACTGAAGCCACTGTGGGACTCTGTTCTGCCAGAGCAACTGATTCTTTCTGCTTCCACATCAACTTGTCGAATGACTCGAATCGCACTTTGAATGGAAACTCCACTTGAGCTTACTCATCATGAAGCTTGGACCATGTTTGTTCGAATAACAGCTTTTGCCTTCTGGATTACCGATCCTTAGCTCGTATTTCCCTCCCATCCCCCACCATACGTTCGAACCTTTGCTAACTTCTTCCTAGTCTTTGCCTTTTGGCTTAGATCAAGTGTAGTATCTGTTCTTTTCAGTTTAATCTCTGAAATTTCGCTACGGCGATATTCTATGATTATTCTTATTTTTGATCCGAGCTTGTTGGCCTCTCAGCTTGCTGATGTCACTGGGCACCGTGTCGCTCGTATTGCACTACCTCGAACTGACGCGAAGTCTTACTTTCATTGATGCTCTCACTTACGAGTGGGACGTTGAAGAAGGAGAATCTCCATTTGGTCGTGTTGGACGTTGGTGCGCATTGAAATACCTGTGATTCAGGGCGATACGCTCGTAGAGCTTTCGTTTTGAGCACAAAGCTCATCTTAGTATCATCACTTCTTCAATTTTGAATGCTAGTAATTCAGTGTGGAAGTCGACTCTGGGGCTGCAAATGAAGCTTGTGTGTAGTCACATTCATTGGTCATGACGGGACATGAGCACGTCAACCTTATCGCTTTCATCGTCATGCTGTAAACGCAAAACCATTTGCGACGGCAACGATATTGACTACTATGATGTGCTCTCGAACAACTGCCGATCTGTCCCTGCAAGGCGTTCTTCGTACAAAGTGGCACGTATCAAGGTCTCAGACATCAGATATTAAATCTACCAGGTAATCTTTGAGACAGCCAATTCCTCCCGATTTCACCATCTCCCTACCGATTTCGCAATTGCCAGCGCGACCATGGGCGGAGGACAGTTTCACGAGGTCATACAATTCGCGTTACAATGGCCCGAACCCACAGAGATACTCAATCGGATCAGAAGAAAATACCCTCACGTCGAGATCAGATATTTCCAGCTGACGTCCAAGATCGACTACGGCGAGGACACAAGCCTGAACGAATTTCCAATCGGTATGTGGTCCTGAAGGATGTCCCACACACGCTGGCACTCACAATCACAATCCACAGAACTGTTCAAAGACGCCACAATCCTCGTTACCTTTAATACGTTCCCACCTTCTCCTTCGGATGCTCCAAATCTCAAACTGGTCCATGTCACTTCAGCTGGTGCCGACCTTGTTCTCAAAAGCCGTGTATTCCAAGAGACCAATATACCGTTTACAAACTCGAGTGGAATTCATGGACCACAGATCACCGAATGGTTCATCCTGACCACCTTGGCTCAGAGCCACCATTACAATGCCCTCTACGAACAACAAAAGAAACGGGAATGGACACTCGGTTTTGCAACACCCAGCTACGGCAGGGCTGTGCGCGATTTAGTCGGACAGAAACTGGGCGTGCTGGGTTATGGCAGTATAGGTCGACAGGCCGCAAACGTTGCTCGTGCAATGGGCATGACGGTGATTGCATACACAGCGACCCCAAAGGATACTCCAGAGAAGAAGGCAGATCATGGGTTCGTCGTCCCTGGCACTGGAGACAAAAACGGACATATCCCGAGCGAATGGTATTCGGGCTTGGATAAGAAGAGCCTTCACAATTTTCTTGCGCAGGACATTGACATTCTTCTTATCGCCGTACCCTTGACAGAGCAAACGCGCCATTTCCTAAGCACGGCAGAATTTGACATTCTGTCAAAAAAGAAAGCCTTCATTTCCAATATTGCCCGGGGCCCAATTATCGACCAGCCAGCTCTGGTCAGAGCATTGAACGAGGGCAAACTGCGTGGGGCTGCTTTAGATGTCACCGATCCAGAGCCCTTGCCTCCAACTGACCCTCTTTGGCAGGCGCCCAATGTCACTATAACACCACATGTGAGCGGAAGTTCGATTGCATATGTCGATCGTGCTATACAAGTGCTTGAAGCAAATCTGGACAATCTGATGGATGGGAAACCATTGATCAATGTCATTGATCGCAAGAAGGGTTATTGAGTTCTATATCCATGGTTAGGAGTGATAGATATTGAAATGATCTTTTTCACATAGTCTGATTCATAAACAGAATTCTGTGGGATTCACGCATGCGCAGCACCTTCATTCGTCAGTGCACTGTCCCAGCCTCCAGGAATCACGTTATCGTCTACAAGAGACCTCAAGGACTAAGGTTGATATCGATGAATCTCTGGACATCGCGACAATGAAAAATCGCTAGAAATCCATCGATAGCGATATCGATCTCAAGTTGCGGAGTATGAAACACCTCGAGAGACAGTGGATAGCCAACGCCGCTTTACCAAATGCGACCATGCGTACAATATTCTACAATGTTTTTTTGCAAATCTTCACACACTGCAAGTCGACGAGCCCAACTCGACACGAAGTCTAAAGAAAAAGCACATGACATTCCCAACCAAGCAAGGTCACGAACTCACGATCTCGGATCCCACCAAGCACAGTCCAAAATCGAAAACACACGACCCGATCCCGCGAGCATCCTTCCAGAAAAACCGACAAGCCCCTTCCTTGACACACCCGACCCCAGGCTTCCAAGCCTCGCATCTTCTAACCCAAAGCATCATGCGACATTACAAATCCGGGGCGTCCACTGTACATATCCCAACGTCATCTGGTCCATGAACTTCAGTCAGAATGTCAGATCCGGGCCACTGAGGCCAAATCTCCCGGTGAGCCGACGCCGATGCCGACCTCGTGGCAGGCTGACGGATGACCATGGTGGACAGGGATGTCGTGTGGTGCCTGAGTGCGGGACAACCGTTCGTAACGATTCTGTGCGGGACGCGATGCAGGGATGTTTCTGTGAGTGGTGCACTAGATGTACAACCTATCAGGGGAAATAAAGGTTAATTGTGACCCTAGCTAGGGCCCGTATATCGATACGTCTTTACGTTTTCTCTCTCTACCCTTCGAGTAATTCCCTCTCGGATATCGAGTACTTTCTTCTCCTCTTCTTTCTCTTTCGAATAAGTCTACTTTCTCTATACTTATAGATTGTTGGGCGTAGTTTAGTAAGGGAAGTGACAGGGGGGTGCGAATTAACCTTTATTTCCCCTGATAGGCTGTATAGTGTGTCGCTCTCTATGTGAGAGCCGAGGTGTTTTGCAGTATCTTTTTTGCTGTGGCAGTGGAACGGCAGTGGAAAGGCGGTGGGAGGTGGTCACGATGAGGGTTCACCTACCGTCTCGATCTACTTTGTGTGCAGGGAGTGAAGAGAGAGGAAACGAGTTTGACGTGGAAAGCGTGGCACGGTCATTGTTGTTGCTACTACGCTGATTGCTGAGTACATGATGCTGAACAGAATGGTATTGTGATTGGCTAATATCCTGGATTGCTCCTTCTTTCCCGATGCTTTCGTGATGCCGCTTTGGGCGACTAGATCTAGAATGCTCTGAATGTGCGAAGATATATACATGGAAGTGATGGTGATTTTGTCGTAATGGGGCCGCTTCGATTGGTTGCGCAAACGGAATCTTGGTGTATTCAAGTCCACTGTGCAACATCACACCAACCCAGTACTCCATTAACCCACAACGCCGCGCTGCTATGAATCCAAGATCGGTCAAGGCAAATGTCCAGGTGGCGCAGTTGGCCACGGCCAGCTAACTCTCGGTGCTCACCAGCACTTAGGTTGCACACATGTTGATTTTTGCCTTGGCGAGGTTGCAACAGGACACGCCATTTCGATGCGGTGTTTCGTCAGGTCATGTCAATTGCTAAACCAGAGGTCGTGAAACCTCATATCTTTTTGGGAGGATTCGACGGGAGGGGAGGTGGAAGAGGTGGAAGTTTGCCTCGTGGTGGTGGACCAAACATAGTCGGTGACGGTGGGTGTGAACGCAGACCGCCTCGAGCGAAGTCTTCCTCTGCGATCTGCCAGTCTTTCGGTGTGCTGCTTTTGCGGAAAGGTGGTCGTGGTCCTGAGAAGCTCAATCTATGTTGCCTGTACGCTCTTTCGGAATATGCCGGATCTGGAGATCCAAATGTTGATTGAACCACGGCTTCCGGCTTGTAAAGTTCGGGAGAATCCGGTGCGTCGGTCAAGACAGTACGTGGCGATCCACCAGCTCTCATAAGCTCGAAAGTGCGTGCATCCTGGCTGTATCTTTTCGCGTCCAGTGAAACAAACTCGCGTTTACCTCCGAACTTGGCCAAAAAGAGTTCATACCAGCCTACGAACATACTGGTTTGCGACATCATGAGACCAGTTTGTACACCTGTTAGCTGCCAAAAGTTAGCCTCGCGGGTGACGCATCAAAGCGATGCGGCTGTCCTACCGAAAGAAGCACTAAGCTGGCAATGGCTACGCCCTCGCTGACGAGCGCGTCTTGCCCCAGATGAAAGCATTTGTCTCTCTCTTTCGCATTCGCAGTTAAGCATTTCAAGAATGGTGTGACACTTTCTAGCTTGCCCGCCTGGACCGCAGCGATGGCATGATCGAGCTGTACCCACACAATAGCCAAGAAGGCGGCGTCGCTGAGAAGAAACACAACGATGGTGACACTTCGCCATTGAAGCCAGAGTACCTTTCGCACACGTTGCCAAACTGCTCTTGCAGAAGTCGTACGTAGGCTGGAGGCTGAATAGGTCGGCACTCCCGAGGAGACCCCAGACTCTGGTCGATCATCGCGAAATACCTCACGAAGGTAGACTTTGCCGCAGTAAAGGAACCTGTCCTTCGTCAGCCCTCCACGGTGATGGATAGTTCATATTACAACTCACGTCCCAATCTGTATCAGTCCAGCCGCAGAGGAGACTGCAAGAAGAGGCCCCCAGAAGTCACGCATTGCTTGGTGGGCGTTGACATGACAAGCATCGCCAAAGCGGAAAGACACACCTGTGACTGTCATGGTAACAGCGAAGAGCAACAAAATTGCGCCCCAGCCAGCAGCTTGTGAGACGTAGAAGAACGTTAGGCCTGGGACGATATCCCAACATATTTGCAAATGCATGGAGAGAGCTCGTACGCAAACTTCAACAAGTTAGCGGTGATGGCAAGACCAAAAGAAACTTAGGATGCATACCCCATACGGTGACAGCGAGAGCACCTCCCACTATGAATGCGCCAGAAAAAGCACACGTGAGGCTTGTATTCATGTTATTCGGAGTGATTTCATCGAAGCACTGATTTGGCTTGACGCCAAGTGGTACCACAAACGCAAGCTGCGGACAATTAGCAGGTATTTTGATGTTGAAATGGTGACATGTAAACTTGCAGCCTCCAGCACAATGCCAATAACCAAGCAAATGCTGAGATAATGCCTTCTTGTCTTTTCTACGGGAAGGAAGGCCCATGATAGTAACAGGAAGATACAAATTACCAGTCCTACAGCCGATATCGATTCAGATATGCGGTACCACGTTTGGAATCCTATCAGTATTAGTCGGTGGAGGCAGGTGGTTTGACATGAAAGACGTACTCTCCGGGAAAACCCAGTCTGTAGCTGGACATGGCAGGCAGCATATGGGTTTGCCTGGCAATGAATCGACTTTGGCGCATAGTCGTCCGTCGACATCTGTGACCATAGTTTTCAGCTATGCCTAAAAAATGCCAAATTGGTGTCTCTTACGGCCTCCTTTTGAAAATTGAAGTACGTCAAGAAACGGCTCGATGCACCTTCCACGGAGTAAGGTCAGATTCCTGGAAACAGGATGATGGTGAAGCTCGACCATATTTCCCCCTTGCTGAAGATGGTCGTAGTACCAATGCTACTTTGTGGGCGTCCACATGGGTTTTCAGTTGATGGCCGTCATTCGGCTCTTTTTGTCCTTCGATGCCTCCTAAGCTCCTTGATGCTCCTGATTTCGCTCTCTTGTATCGAGCAACAGTCGAAGTCGCGTCGAACAGGGACCTGGAGGGTCGATGAGAAGCCTCCTTGTGAGAAGGGCGATGTTAACGGGAAGTTCTGGAAGACGTGTACAAGGTGTGGGAGACTGCTGCTTAATCCTGTGGGAAACTTTCGGGAGTTACACGGATGTCGCGTTGCTCAGCGAGTACACGAGACAAAGTTTAGAGGATCCCAAATCTTACTCAGAGATGGTGAGCTGGCATGCTATTTACGAAGTACCATTATACCCTGGGGGGGCCATAGATTGGCAATGTGGGATCTTCGAGCATTTTATTGATTGCGGACGCATTGACTCTCCACAGGGTAGAAGCAAGCATGCACGCCGCCGGGATGCCCTATGCAGAACGCACTTCGGCAGTATCTTACTAAGTGGCGAGAGTGAAGGGGAAAACCTGTCATGGACAGAGGTGGTGAGTCGTGACTGGAGGAAGAGATGTCGGCAACGGACGAGCAAGACAAGCCTCGTTGTACAATGGCTTCGGCTGAGATCCTGTCCCGACTGCGATGCCTGACGAGCGGTTGTGCACCGTACCTGCAGCAGTAGGTGAGCCGTGAGATGCATCTCATTGTCACATAATCACATTCCCACGGTCACGGTTCAGGTTCGAGATGTGGGTTGGGGTGTTGACCTGCCAGTGGCTAGGCTTGTTCAGGCACGCAGGCACGCAAATCAGAGGGACGTTGGATGTTGCACGACGGGCACTTCCGCACCAAACATCCTCGTCCTCTCAACAACTGCGTCCATCGTATATATCTACCCAGTAACCGAAAACGCTAGCACGGCGTGTGGAGTGGGCTATCGTGGTCTGATCCTGACGAATCCACCCTCATTCGTCCTACCGCAGTACTATGTGAACCCCCTTTCGGCTGGATATTCGCTGCCGTTGCCGCGCTCTCATATCCTTACACAGTAGGCCTGAGGGAGCGCCATATCCCAGCTCATATAACTGTGCAGTAATTATGCGAAGCCCGTGGAGTCCGTCACCCACAACAAGTATTGGCCCTTTACGAAATGACCACTGACAAGCACATCAAACCATTCTAAATTTGTCGCTGTCGCGTTACGACGGAGAAGAGGGTGCCAATGATCCATAACAACTTGAATATACTGGCAGCTGACTCCCAGCTTCACAAGTTTTTCCTGTTACCACAGCCTCGGCTGACAGGTGGACGATTCTGCGGCACTTGAGCTCAGCAAATCCGCATCGAGCTGGAGCGCAAGGTCCGCCTCAGCAGAATGCAAGATACATGATGAAATCACAGCACCAACTGGTCGGAAAACTCACTTGCCCAATGCAGCAACATTTCCCGATTGTGCGTAGATGCAGGCGGAGGTGGAAAGCATAGAGTGGCGTTACCACAAGGAGCAAAGACCGGCGGGGCCCTCTCGACACGCACACGCGAACGACACCACGCGCGCGGCATTCTGTCCCCGGATTTTCTTTTAGATCCGGGATTATGTCATCTAAACCCCTGGCTTCTAGAAAGCCGATGTGTGACATTCTACTGTCACATGCGCGCTGCGGCTGCCGAAGTAATGAATAATGCGGGACCTGCAGCTGTGCAGCAGCAAATTTTGGAGGGACCTGCAGTAGCAGATTTTGGAGGGACTTGCTAATGCACGAAACAACTGGTTGGTCCTTAGAGCTTCTAGCGGATAGAGCACGGAATCTACGTCTGCGTTTTCACTCAACGTCATCTTCTGTTCAATACACGTAGTTCTGTCCTAGCAAAGCTCAAAGCATTGGTCATGGATGCCAGGGCTTTGCCAGCAGGCAATCTTCATCTCTCCGCATATTGTACAGTAAACGCGAGTCATCTCGGATCCAATCTATCGCATTCCATTCGTGTTTCAGCCCTTCCAAAAAAGATTGAACAAGTGTCCAAGGGCCAAATCAGCTCTATGATTGAATGCAGTCATGTATGAAGATAGATGTTCCAGTATCTCGAACACATCTCATGACTGCTCTCGTAACTCGAAGCAACCCTCTTTGTCCTTGTATCTCATCTATACGCCTTGCTATTGTTATAGTCGTGCGAGGGGGTCAAAAGCGTAGATACACCTACTTTACCGGCTTTCATGTCGATCTTCTTCTCTTCAGGTACTTTCCATGCAAAGGCCCACCTTGTGCTTCTTTCGGACCAGGGCAAAATGCGCGTGCTACGAGTGTGACGAAATAATATCTAGCTAGCAAAGAGAAGATTGCACTCCAGGCTTCGAGGCCCCCAGTCAACGGCTCCCAAAATCAAGTGCACTGCTCCGGTGCCTTGGCATTCCGAATCGCTGATCCAGTTTGAAAATCGACCACAAAGGGAACACAGCTGTGCACCTACTGTGGTATTGTGGACTGGCTCGATTTGGCAAAACTTCGGATTAGTCTCGATCCCGTGGTAATGATATCGGAGATATGCTGTGGAGGAAGGATCGTGAATCGTGTATCGTGTTTTCAGATCGCACGGTGTAGATCCCGGTGAACTCCCCTTCCCACATCGGCATCTTATCGTTGTGCAAACCAATCGACGCTAATTCCTCCATATTAGGCTCTGTGAAAAATTGCAACAGAACAAATGTCATTCGCTTGCATCAGTAATTTCGCTGTCCTGCGGTTGTTGTTGTTGTTGTTCCAGTTGCTCCGGTGTCCAAGCAGGGTCCTCCTGATCAGATTCGGCTCGCTCTTCTGCAATATGCACCATACTTTCGCCTCATTTGGGATTCAAAACTCATGGCCGCGAGGGACTAATCGGACATGTTCTGAGCGATTAAAATTAGATCTAGCTTACAACGCAGCGCTTAAAACTGATTCTCTCCTCCCAGGAACTGATCAGGTGACCACTTTGATTTGCGAACACCTTTAGTAGCACGTGGCTCCATCTTACACTTGTATCATTACAAAATCTCGATCTCATACAGCAATGCTCTAATGCCCGAACCTAACGTGGCTCTGGACATTTTTTCAGTGCTTGCAGTGGCCAAACTGTAGCAAACATTAATTATATCCACTTGAGTAAGAAGGGGGAAGCTTACGTCAAAGCCACATCCCTGGTGCGAGTTTGGCACACAATTAACATTACAGTGTGTCTCCTCTGTAATATTCCAACCTGTGGTGGCTGTCATCTTAGCAGCTAGTATTGTCGTTAGCTCCTCCTTAATTGTCGAAGACAGAAGCAGACTAGGTAATTGTATACTTACGTACTGTGCCGAGAGGCATCTGTTTATGAGCTCTCGCCGCTCTGCAAACCATCCTCCAGGTGTAACCCGGCCCGCCACGAACAGGACCGGCGTCAACTGGATCGCAGGTGCCGCTGCAAGCTTGGGTCCATACTTTCAACCATTTATTGAACAGGTTGATATTGTCGGTAATTTCTGGGTTCACGGTCCACTTCTCTTGTAGCGCTGATTTTCGCAGAATTAGTCAAAGACAGTCTGCTTTCCCCCTAGGGATAGGGTGATTACTCACGACTATTGGGATTGACGAGATAGAACATTACTGCATACTGCTGACAATCTTTGGCGGAGATTAAGAAGCCGAGCATGACGACTGGGAGAAGGGATGATAGGCGCATTGTGAGTTATCTGATCGGTCTGAATGTCAGGTCTGAGCGATGGGAGCGCTGTTAGGACTGTTAGCGTTTTATAGAGAATCATGGAAATCACCAGAAAAGTCTCCTATCCTACCTCCATGCTCGGATCCCAACTCCATATTGTGCTAATCAGCAGGAAGAACTAGGGTGGGATAAACCGATGTATACGATGTATACTAAAGCGCACAATGACCATCAGATGTGGTAGATGCCGATGATTTACCCAGCGTTCCCTGGAGACATACAATCTATCAGGGGAAATAAACGTTAATTGTGACCCCGGCCAGGGCCCGTATATCGATACGTTCTTATATTTTCTCTCTCTACCCTTCGAGTAATTCCCTCTCGGATATCGAGTACTCTCTTCTCCTCTTCTTTTTCTCTTAAATAAGTCTACTTTCTCTATACTTATAGTCTATTAGGCGTGGTTTAGTAAGGGAGGCGATAGGGGGGTGCGAATTAACGTTTATTTCCCATGATAGGTTGGAGTATCATGCTTGACGAGCAGTTGTGTACCAATCATGGCTATGGGACGATGCCACCGTGGCATCGGAACTCCTGGTCAGACCCTCGGGAAGTATCAGGCTATTCTCGATCGTGCTGCCGGCATCTGGGGTAAGGACTCGGTGGAATTGCCGTGGTACTGTAGTAGCTGGCGGAAAGAACGTTATTACGGTGATTGCCCCGCGGTAATGTAATCTTATATACGCTTACTCGTAGAGCTCTTAATGATGATGATTGTGTCCAGTTCCATGTTGTGCTGCGGCGGATCGACAATCTCAACCACAATAGGGGCAGGTGCAGTCAAAATAGAGCGTTTTCTAAATTTGATCAGCATCCATCATCTTAAATGCTGCAGCTGTTATCCTGTCACAATAACATTCTGTATAAGAACATCCTCGCATTTTTCAAGCTACAGCTTTGTTTGGCATAGTTTATTTGTATGTTTACCTGCACTTTATACTCTCAGGAAATACTGGTGGGCCTGAGCGACGTTCTTATTCATTTCCGGCCTATCATTAGCTGATCAGAGGGTAAGTTATATACTCCGCAATTAGAAGGTAGTGGCAAGGTAACGGAGCCTTCCGGCGACCTCGGCTGATATCTCGGTAGGCATCCCGACTGCAGGTGCTTCGAGTTCAACCAGCTATTCCTGGCGCCATGTGACTATTGCTGTAAGAACGATCCTTCAAGTTGTATATTCCTCAGCCAATCTATGTCCAAATTTATGCCTACAATTGGATACGAAACTATCTTGTCATTAAAAATCGAGAGGAGAGCAAAACAGGAGAAGCCAGACCTACTACCCTTAGGGAGAAATGGGCTCAACCCTCGGCTCGATTCTTGGTAAGTTGCTAAATAGGTACAGCGTCGAACCCGTCCCGATCGTGAAAGCAAAGCCAGTCTATCGTCGTTCCCCGTCCAAGGGCCACCAACTTCACTTGAACCTGGAACAGAAAAGCTGAGGCTTCACTACTCTCACCTCGGTCATCTATAAACGTAATGGAGATCTGTATTTGGAGTTAGATTCTAATAATACCTAAGAGAATTTGATCGGCATCAGGAGTGCACAAGTAGCTGGACCTTGATTTCGCCTTGAACTTCTAGCAAAATGGACGGGAAACGACATTACGACAAGTAACCACAAGAAATACTATGCAGTACGCTAAATTGCGCTGCCGCTGCTACTGATAGCACTCTCGATGCAAGCTTTCGGAACCGGGCGATTGAAATTCGAGGCCGGTGAACAAGGGCGTGCTATAGTGTAGTGGAGAAGTGATTGGACATATAAAAGTCAAGCTATGATTTCCGCAACCACGATAGCTCCAACCACTTTTAGACTATCCACATGCCCCGGCAAAATACGAGGCCGTGCTAAGAGCTACATATCAGTGTGGCTATAATTGCCATTGCGCCATCAAACAGTCACCCCGGATCTCGCTCTTACATGGCGGTTTAACGATCGCATTAATAATGTAACATCGATTTCAAAAAGAGGTTAGAGATGGGAAAGGGACTCGCTCGTCTATCTCTCCGTTTTCTCCGGACCTTATTGCTCTCGTCGAGGTGCTTGGAAATTGAAATTTCGACTCCCGCACGCGTGACGTCCACATAAGGTACTACTTACGCGTACTAGTATCGTCAAAAGGTTCCCACAAAACGCGTCACCCGTCTTTCCTCTTTCTCCCTTGCGTAACAATTTGCAGTACCCATTTTCACGGGAACCAGGATTCCCGGGTTCGGTGGCATGGACACGGGATGAGCCATACTTAGGTAGTCAAACCCAGATCAGAATACCAAGTCATCGGCGTCCTTATTTCCAATGCCATCATTACTGATCCCACTTCAGGACATTGATGGATTTTCCTTCTGCCACCCTCTGTTCCGAAAATCGCGCCTCAAAGGGCACCGAGACCGAGTCCTCGATGCCAGTCGAATGGGAAGAAGCTCGCAAGAGACTCACTATGTGGAAAGATCCTGAGTTGGGTATGTGTCCCGGCTGAAAAAGCCGCCGTCGAGAGGTTGGGTTCAGAACGGTACAATCCTGTCACTGAGCACAGCCATGTCTGGAATGTCCCAAGGACGCAAATGAACTTGATAGTGAAGGATAACATGTAAGATGGTAGTAATAACCAGTATCAATACAATTATTCCTACACACCGTGCCTCGACCACGGACGTATTGTACCGTACATGTGCATCTGAACCATCCCCACGGCTCTGATTCCTCCTCGGTCCATCCACCGGGTCCCGTCTCGTCCCATCATCTCAGCCTAATCACAAAAGAGATAACCTTTCCATATCCGCCCGCAAAAGTGGTATCAAGTATAAAGAGCATAGGTCGCACACCGGAAGAGAATCTATAGAGAACCAAGCTCCACGCATCGAACCCGAAAACAGAATGCAGAAACCAAGCCCTGCTTGAAAAAGAGAACAGTGAGCTCGATCCCAGGGTATAGTTTTTGGCCGTTCGCAATGCATTGAAGAGTAGTCGTATCCCGTACGCCAGCTACTCAGTCGCTATGCAAAGCCCTCAAGAACAAAATCGACAGACCATGATACAACATAGGAAAAGAGCGAGATGATTGCTTCGCACACGGAAAGTAGTCAAACAATGTTCGTGTGCAAGCAGAGGACTACGAAGCACTGGACTTCTTCCTGCCAAAGAAATTCCGTGGCCGCGATTTGTCTCTCTTCTTGTTTGGTGTGGTGGGGTCCACCGTGCCTCTTCTTTCGAAACGACCAGGTCTTTCGGACGAAGAACGGGATTTGGAGTCAGGTGCGTCATCCTTGTATTTGTCCTTGTGAATCCTTTATGATGTCAGTCAAGTTCAAGATGAGTGGAAAGAGACCTACCAGCTGTTGCCTGCCATGCTCATCCCCTTCGCCTCAGCAGCACGGTACAATTTCGCAGCCTTTTTCATATCCTTCTTAGTTCCGACGCCTTCGGCATAGCAGAAGCCAGCCTCAGCAAGCGCATCGGCATCGCCCCATGATCCTGCCACCTCAAAGCATCGCAAAGCCAGCGCCTTGTCCTGAGGAACGCCCCAGCCTTTCATGTAAGAGATGCCCAGCTCGTAAGCACCAAGCGCAAACTGTGCCCGGTGCTTAGCTTTCTCGATGACATCGAGGTGCTTGCCGGCTTTGGCCGCTTGCTCATCCTCAGCAACACCGGTTTGAGCAGAGTCAACAGCTTTCCGAAGCCACATGACTGCATCCGCTGGACTAGGCCTCATGCCCCACCCGTGACGGCAGGCGAGAGCGTAGAGAAGCATAGCGTCCGACAATCCAGCTTTGGCGGCCAGACGGAAGTGGTAGGTGGACTCCTGTAGTGAGCCAGACTCGTGACAGGCAATGCCCTTTTCAAGATGCATTTCTGGAGTGACCTCGCCTGAGAATTCCGTTGAAGGTGCAAGACGAGCTTTGATAGTGCTGGCGTCAGACGTCGTCGTGGCCGGTGACGCGCCATACTCGTGTTTGTTGTGTCTGCGTGCGCGTGGTGAAGATTGAGTCTCTTCAGAGGCACGTGGCATTGGTTTGGGTATGGTGATATCCGCGGGCCGCTCCTTTCGGCGATTCTTAGAAGCTGCACGCGAAAGAGCTGGCGATGCTCGATCGTAGTCGTCTTCGTTTGGTAGGCCGATAGCGCCATCGCGCTCAAGCCCAGCAAAGTCCCAATTGATCAAAGCTGAGCTTCGATTGAAGAAGTCCTCAGGCTGAAGAGACTCCCTCTTATGCTCCTTGCCACGAGGCAAGGCATATCTAGCATAGGTGTAAGAAGAGGGCGTATGCGCTTGATCCAGCCCGGGTCCGTCGTGTATAAAGAATTCGTTGCTTGACATGCTCATAGGGGTTTGAGGAAGATCGGTGAGTGGGGTGAGCGGACTATCGCCAGAATCTTGACGAAAGGGGACGTCCAAGGACGGACGCGAGCTGCCTGTGGTCCCAGATTCTTGTCGGTGTGGACTCTCAACCCAGCGCTTGGTATCGAAGGAAGGATTTCTTGCCCTGCTGAGCGGACGAGAGAAATTATAATTGGGCCGCGGGAGACCGCCGGTGCTTGCAAAAGACCTCTCGGACGTCAGAGATGGTGACCGGGCCACATTCCTAGGCAACGGAGAGGCCGGAGTCCTGGGTGCACCCCATGAGTCTATCGAGCCACCTAGTGACAAATTGTCCACATCTGCAGAATCCGATTCTTCCATGACGGATCGAATACTTGGGGACGCTGCTAACGCTATCATGGGCGACGGTGCCGCAAGATTTTGTCGCGGAGGCCGCACTAGTAGGGTAGACGATTGCATGGCTGCGTTGTGCTGGGACGAGGTGGTGGGTTCCGAAGGGTGTTGCGGGTTGCTATGCAGTGATGCATTATCCATTGACGTCGGCGAGGCTGAACGAGGAAACGGAAAGTAACTCTCTTCTCCCACGTGCTGACCCTGCTCGATTGGCGATTCCTTGGACTCGTCCACGCTGGCAAGCGCATTGTGAAAGGGACCTCCTCTTGACGTTACGAAAGCACCGTTGGGGCCATTGCTATCGCTTCTTGTATAGATCTCCGGATGAGTGGACATTGGTCGATTTAGTGGCTGGATCTCGGTCACGCTCACAGGCGTGGCCTCCTCTGGTGACGATAGCTCGTTTTGACTTGCTGAATCAAAGGATTCGTTTCGGAGAAATGGTATCCTGGCAAATTCATTCTGGATGGTGAGATGCGGTAACCGACTGATCCTTTTCCCTTGACTGTTCTCTTCTTCAAATTTCCTTGCCAGCAGTCTGCTTTGGTAGGCGAATGCGTCAAGTGGTGACAGAGCGGGAGGGATTGAGCCAGTGGCTGGAGGGGTGAGATTGTCATGCGACAGGGTATATAGTCGTCGATCAAGAGGTTCCAGGTGGTTTAGATCTAGGTAATCCGGCATATCAATATGGTGAGGTCGCTGAGACATGTTGGATGGAGAAGAAGAATGATAGTGAGAGGACTGGTGGACGTGAAATACAGGACGCGTGGTGTCTCGAAGGCGATTGTCAATTGGCGGTTCCGAACGGGCAGGAGGGCGACGAAACCGACCCTGGACGGTTCTTGGAGAGCCAGGCAGAGCTGCGTGTCCGTGTACAAGGAACGAGGTGGGAGGTTGTGTCGTTGATTGCGGGGAGTCGTCTATTTTTGCTTGTCAAGCACCCTGATCGGCGACTTCGGTGGATGTGGTGGTGGTGTATAGGCTGACATCCGTGGATAGCTTGTGTGGACGAAGGCTGTGTAGTGGCGAAATGCAGAATGTCGACTTGGGTGCGCCGGGTGTACAGGGAGGCGCCGGTACAAGCGAGGAGTCTCGGCCGTCTCAGCAATATAATCCCCAGGGCCGTGAGCGGTGGTGCGAGCAGAAGAATGAAAAGGGCGAGGGCAAGTGGTCCAGAAGCTGGTGTTGGATTATTGTGCAAGTCCAGTGGTAGGTGGTGGATGGTAGGAGTTTCTAAGTAGGTGGAGGGAGAGATGGATGGGAGTGTCGAGTGTCTAACAATAGGACCGCAATGGATGCGGATCGCGCCCTGACATTAGAGCGGAATGGCCGTCGGTGCCAGTCTCAAGAATGCTTCAAGACGTCTCGGCAAACGCTAGGGTCTGCTCTCAGATGCAGGGCGAGTCAAGGACTGGGAAGGATTGGAAAGACAGTGACAGTCTGCTGGAGAAGAACAAGATGGCCTCATTGAACTTCTGGCCAAACACGGCCGACTCTTCAGCACGACTGTTCAGATGCTTCATCTCACCATGTCTTCGCAACTTCGTCCTCTGTGCCGCCGACGGTCGTCATTGGTCCGAGCCGTTGTTTTGCATTTCAAAACGAGATGAAGCTCATCACCGGGTGTCACGAGGCCAGGACAGGAATTCCTTTGTCGAGTAGTACTCCGTAGAGCGTAGAGCGTACTAGTAGTGCAACGTCCACGGCCGCCCCTGAGAAGCGGTCATGACATTCCGCCATACGACGATGAATCTTGAAGCCAGCAGAGTGAAACCACCGGATCCTACTTCTATCAACGAGCACTTCAAGGTACCGCTTTTGGCATTCCCGAGGCCGCTTCCGCTCCTCCTCAGTCCTCAATCAAACATGGTCCAGACTCTGGGGATCGTTGTTTTTGATAAGACTAAAAAGCTTAAAGCAGTGGTGCTGCCAGTGCCCAAAAAAGCAAGCTTGACAGCTTGAAGATTCCAAACGCTGAAACACCACGGATCCGCCTCACCAACACATTTGGTCATGTCCGTGTCCATGACGATATCGTCTCAACATATCGCCTCTACGTCCGCACACACTATATGTGCGTATAGGCTAGTACACTATCGATTAAAAGAGAATCACGTGATGAGGTATCGCCCAGGACTGTCGCAAGCTGAGGCACTGTATCTGCACGATAAGAATCGAGCACGTAGGCTATGACCATGCCGAAAGCGTACCTGCACAAGTATCGCTGACAATCCGTGGGATTCAACGATCAGATCGAAGGTCTTCTTAGTCACGTTTCGGCGGGCTCGGCAGACCGTTGAGCAGGCAAAACCTTTCATTAACCCGGTTGACGACTCAACCACCAAGCTGTTACCTCTGATAGGTTGGCCACATCGGTGACATACAGATGCTCGCTTCCATCAGATGATGGTCCGGGTCGGACAAAAGACCCCAGCCAGGCTTGGAAGTCAAGAACGGTCAAGAGCCGCAAATTGGTACACCATCGCTTCATTGCCCCGGCAGCAAACTCCAGACTCTGCCAGGTCTGCGCCTCCATTTCGCACCACTGGATCCAGGTCCGTGTCATCGCCTCTACCATCTCGATAATTACGGTATGTTTATGTTTCCGTTCCTGATCACGTCTGTGGCCAATGATCATGTGCCGTTAGTAATAAAAATTTCATTATCCGCGACGAACCTTCGGTTCACTACTTACTCCCGTCACTCCTGACAACTCTCGTCAGTCGCGTGGATGTCGTACTTGGTGCACCTATTTCGAACAAGTCAGTATACGATTCTGAGTTGGTGTTGAGTTTTTAATGCAACGTACATGCACCAGGGTGTCCCATCTGGGTTGAGAGCGCTGTCGACTTAATTCGTAGAGATCCTTCGCGATAGGTAAAACCTCAGCATGTAGAGTCGAGAGGATCATCGCTCCCTCTTATATCATCGAAGGCGGCATTTGGTCCTTCCACCCGTGCGTTATGCTACTATGTAGAGAGCAGTCTACCATATTACCCGGTCAAACACTGTGGTATCCGGCTGAAAGAATGTTAGCACTTCGATCATCCGTAATGAAGCCGGACCTAGGTGGAACTGACAACAGGCTTACGATCCAATCGGAGTTTACGCACAAGGTATGTACGAATATGTTATTAGTGTCGAGGGATAACCATACTAACTTCCTTTCCGCTGGCTTCCATAGTAGTCGTTATGTGGTGGAAGCTGATGTGTCAATACATGATTTCCGTTCATCATCTTCTGTCCGACCATCCCCGTCCTTTCCTCCAATATCGAAACAAGCAGAGGCGCATAGAGTCCTACCAAGGTCAAACTATATTTGACCCTGATCGAAGCTAGGCTCTCACTCATCCCCTCATCTACGCTCAAAACGTTGACGTCTTTTCCACGCGTCTCCCGCGACAGTTGATCCCAGTAGATGCTCGCGTTTTCAAGCATTCCCGCCTCTTTTCCCAAGCGGGAGAAAAGCTCAGTCCAAGCTTGAACGCCCTCCTCATCATAGATCCTGACATTCAATTCTCCAATACGGTCGCCAAAACTGGGATTCTTCTCCAGGAACTGGAACAATCCGCTTGGCTCCGCGACATCCACTTTCCACACGAACCCTTTCCACAATGTCACTATTCCAGCATTATTCTCACAATCCTCAGCACTGGTGAAGAAGACGATCGGTCTCGGTTTCTCCCATCCCGGAGGCATATAGAAGGACAGCTTGTTCCCACTCAACCTAAGCTTCATGTAAGAGGCAAACGAATCGGTAAACATTCCTCCAACCTTCAACTTCCCGAGAGCCTTGGTGTTGATATTCACTGCCAAATTCCCACAAACCGCCAGGAACGCTTCGTTCTCGCACCAAGGATTAGGGCCACATCGAGGGAACGAACCACGCTCGGCCGGAGGAGCGAAGAATACATCGAGGTACTGTAAGTTTCTGGCCCCTTGGACGAAGAGTTTGAGGAGGGCGATCCATTGTGCTGGATCTTGAGTATGACGTATGCGTAAGACGAGTGCGACGATTCGCGGAAGAGCTTGGCCGTGGACTGTCAAGAAATCAAGGCAGGACTTGGGATCGCCGGTATGCAGCTGAATTGGAATCCTAGCGGGCGCGTCCAGGTAGCGGTATCGGTAATGCTCTGGTGGCGTTGGCACATTGAAGTTGATGCAGAGGGCTATGAGGTGCGTTAGTGACCGAATGCCAAATCAAGATCACCGACATGAAGAGTGAACCCACCCAAGAACTTGGGCGTCACCTCAGGCACTGCACGAAAAGATCTAAATTCTCTCTCCGGTACGCTGTGGACTGGCCGAGGACGAGGAAGGCTGAGGTGCCCTCTGGCAAGTGGTCGATAGACTTCCAGATTTGGCTGGTTCGGCCCGACTGCCGTCAGATCAACAGCCTCAGCATGTCGTAGGTTCAATGTCGCTGGGCGGAAGGAAAGCTGGCTTGTCTTTGTGGTGTTGAATGTCGGCTGGTTTCTTGAAGCGGGTTTAGTGACTCGAAAGTAATCATTGATAGGACGAGGGCCGGTCGCTGGCCTAGGAAGCCGGCCCGAAGACATGGTAGGGTTCGTGATGATGATGAAATTGAAGGGATAGATTGAGGTGAGGTGAAAGATCTAGTGATGGGTCACTATTGCGATCTCGGAGTATGTGAGGTCGAAGTAAGGGAAGTTGAAAGTGAAGTCTGGGTCATGCGACTTCAGTCTCAATCTACAATAAGCAGAGTGACCCGGCGATTTCCTCACTTTGATTTAATCTTCTACCGACGACAATAGATTTACTAATAAGAACGGAGGAGACAATTAGGACCCTGGCGTATCTAGGTAAGATCTGACTGGATCTCGTCTTACGAAATCATCCTTTGCCACGTCAGGTCCTTTCCCAACCTTCGTATTCACTTCAATGGCGTACACCATCTGATGAGCTTGGAGTACAAGGGAGAGAGGATTTTTTTACCATACGCTGCAGTATAATCGCCCTTGGAGAATACTCTTCCAGAATAATTGGGATAATTTCGAGGAGGGAGTAGCGATGTCCGTCAATCTTGAACTTGGGCATTTAATGATACCAAGCCCCTCCACTCAGCTAAGTATCGATCGGCTCCAATTCGCCAGAACCTACGCCATCAAGGAAGCCATCCATAACCTGATCTGAAATTCGATCGTTCTCCAACCACCATAAATCTCGCCACCAAGCTCACCCCCAAACAAACCCAACCCACGCATCCGAACCAACCGTCATCGTATCCTCCAACACCCCCTCAACAAAGACCCTCTCATACGCCCCCAAAACCCTAACAAACCGCTCCACCTCCACCGTCGCCAACGCCTCCAAAACCACCGCCTCCAACGAAATCGGATTCGCATCCCCGCTCGCCCAATGCCTCCCCCAAGCGACCTCGACATGGTCCATCCACCCCGCCTCTCGTCCGATGCGCAGGAAAAGCTCCGTCCAATTCGTCACGGCGACTTCGAGTTCGGTGGCGTTGGCGGGGTAATCGATGTAGAAGTAGAGGCCTTTGAAATGGTTGTAAGCGTGGGGATGGCGATCGAGGTATTTCTCGAAGAGCTGCGGGTTCGAGATGCGGGGACGGTAGTGGATTGTGTTCTGGGCTGAGAGGAGTTTGTGGTGCGGTTGGGTGAGGTCGGATTTGTGGCGGAAGCGGATTAGTGGTGTGTTGACTGGAGAAGGTGGTAAGAAAGGTGTTGTGAAGATGGGAGGGGCTGGTTATAGATACAGTCTTCGAGTGGTGGCTCTTCTTTTTCTTCCTCGGAATCGGCTATTGGCTCATCCTCTGGCTTGTCTACGAAAGTCGCGAGATTCTTGGGGTTGAGCTTCAGTGTGACGAGTTTGCTGCGAGGCGCCCAATTTCTGAGCTTGTTGAAGTCGACTTTCAGAGTGAGGAAGAGGTGCTTCACTGGTGAGCAAGGTTGTATTCCGTTGGCCGCGGCCATCATAACGGCAACGAAGAATTGTGATGTAAGAAATGAGGCGCTGTGTTCGAGGTGGAAGGAGGTTGGACAGACAACAAGAAGTGATGGGAGCTCATTGTTGACTGAAGCTGAGCCATCTGGCTGGTTGGCGTCCTGATTCGCCGGGTGAGTGAAGGCCTATGTTTATATCCGACCAAGAGATGGGAATTGGCGTGTTGTGGGATTTTGGTAAAGAGTAAACACTGCATAACAGGGCTATCATATCCTGTTGACTTCATCTTTGTAGCATCGAATCCAGCATCTACATTCCTGAAGCTAGATCCGAGTGTGACTGCGATGGGTTCTTGAAGCAGAAGCCCTCCAGAAACAGATTGCTAGACTGTAGATACCATCGATATCGCGCAAAGAATCCGAGGGTGCTGGAGTAACTTGGTCTCTGCTGGGCTTCAAAAATTGAGTACGTCGCCTACAAAGGTCTCGTGGACGAGCGATGTGATTCAGCAATTCACACAGTAGCCGGCCATGGTCTCCGAACTCCACCAATTGTGTGGTGCCATCGCCGCTGGAAGAAGGATACCCAAGGGAGAGAGACCGAAGACGGCTCACCTCCGTCCTATTCATTAGCATGCGAACTTCTCTCGCCTACAGAAACGGCAGTGCAGACATCAAACCACGATATCATGTCACCCGGTGCCCACTTCGCGACGGCTCCTGGCCGTCGGGCGAGCTCAGGGATAATATACACACCACCAAAGTCGTAGGACGACAGGAACCCGCAGTAAACCAACCTGATTGTATTTCTCGATCTTTGGGACGGCAGCATCCCTTAGTTGACGTGGACTGTAGCCCTGTATCCATGTCAATTGACTCGTGGCAACGCGACTCCGGTCATTGCCACAACCTATTTTGTCGGTAGCGATCCTGAGACCAGCCCTTGAGACGTTCTAGGTTCAGATTGGATGGGAGATGAGCGATAGTACTGCTGATCTCACGATATTGAATTGGAGACGACATGTCACACGAGGAATCACAAACGCGGTCGCTTATACTAAGACTCTGCCCATCATCTCAGCTTATTCTTGGTTTCAATTTGATCATGATTTGTGGTATGGTCGTCAAAACACAATTTCTTTGACTTTCCTTCTCATACTCTTTCCATCTGAGCCAATTTTACCACTTCCCTCCAAAGCTTCTGGGACCTTGTCAGGAAGTTGATGTGCCCAAAGAGATGTGGTTCCTTGCAGTGTGACAAGATCCCCCAAGTTCCTGGATTTTTGATTCTACAATAGTCACCAACAGGCGTCTTGAAACCAAGACTGCTGTGTATCTTCAAGGCGAGTGCTCGCCTACGTGTATCCCGCATTCGCTGCGAATCAGAAGTTCGACGGCGGACAGCCTCGATGAAGCGCTGGGCAATAATGAGACATATATCCCAATCCGAAATGCCGGACTGTCGGAAGCGGTAGTTTAAAAGGTTGTATGTTCTGTGAGCATAGGCATCAAGTTCGTTGGTTCGTAGTAGCATTTGGAGCTTGGTTCGATCCCTACGGAATTTGTGTCGTTTACGAGATTGTAGATGCGGTGTGGAGTGATTCGGGACCACATCGGTGCAAGCTGGGATTTGCTGGTCGAAATGTTTTGACCAGCTTCGACACGGTCTTGCTGCACCGCGTCGAGAAGGGTCTTTGGGTACAACAATCTTCGGAGAGAGTTCAAGATATGATTTCGGGGTTTTGAGTGGGTTTCGTGGTGACATGTCTGCTATCTGGACATTGGTCCATACGAATACTTTTTGTTTAGTCGGGTCTGACGCCTGCAGAGTATACGATCTTCGATTTATGTTAATGACCCATTTTACTGCTTGTTTTTCCATTTCCCAATGAGCGTACATAATCTTCATGTTAACGAGCTCGCCTCATTAGGCTCGCCAGAGGAAGTAGTTGATTGCTTTTAGGTTTGCCACTCATGCCTATCCCATAAGAATAGGCACGCGAAGAATAAAGTCTCTTCTAGGACAATGTCAAGGTGTCAGGAACAGGTAGTGATTCGAGTGCAGAATTGTGAACGGTAGTTGGGGCTTTAGAACTGACGCCTGTGATAGCTAGAGGCCATGTGAGAAACAAGGGAAAGGGCGATTGGGACGCCGAAGGGATGGTGCAGCCCGAAATCTGTCTTGCTATGCTCTTTGCGAAATAATGGATCAATCAATGTATTTTGATTCAGCATGGATACTGATAAAACGTGGTCAATCCGAATTGGAAGATCTGCCAGAGAATGATGGAAGTCCATCTAGAGTCGGCATTGTCAATATGCACTGGTGAGCATGACTGAGATGAACTGAAGACCACGAGCTGCGTTCATGCAGGTGAAACCTTTCCCCTCTCGCAATTTGGTATCTAGGTAGTCATCAAACACGAACGGCAAGAATCTTACCACCCTCAAATTTGCCAACGACCAAAGACTCGGGTTTACCAGAGGTGGCGAAGAGTGCTTTTGTCGGAACCAGTCGTCTCGAGCTGTGCTGAAATCGGCCAGGCGTCACAATAGAGCTGTCGGCCAAAACTTATGTGTTTGCACTGGTGGTGACCTTGAGAACCCTGGACCTGATCCAGCGCATGACGAAGAATTCGTCGGCTCTCCTTTTGATGGATTATATGAGGGCGATGCCTGCGACGATGAACGCTGCAGTGGTGATGCGGATTCGGGAAAATGTTCGGATAAAAAATCACAGGCAGCCCGAGGCGAGAGACTCGTCTTGTTTGGGAAGTCCGAGATACTTTGCGTCATCACAACAGCGAATGATATTCAGTGCACCGACAGCCATGGGTGACAGTGCCATGCCTACATACGCAAACCAGCATACGAGTGTTCCGCATCAGCCACCATGAAGCTCGATCCAGCCGTCGCCGCAGTACTGAAGATCGACCTCAACAAGACCACCGTCTCCTCAGCCGGGGGTGGAGGATGCTCTTCTGCTTCAACTGCCAAGATCACGACAGTCTTGCCAGATGGCAAAGAGAAGAGGTTCTTCATGAAGACGGGCAAGGGAAAGGATGCCGGGGTCATGTTTCAGGGTTTGTCGTCCACCTCCTAGAATGATACAAGCCTAAGGTAACACCCAGTTCAGGCGAGTATGCTTCGCTCAAGGCTATCCACGATACCGTCCCGTCTTTGTGTCCGCAAGCATTGGGGTGGGGCCAATACGACTCGTCGCCAGAGACGTCTTTCCTAGTCACTGACTTCCTCGACCTCTCCTCTAGCCCATCATTCTCGTCAAGCAATACATCCAGTCTTGCTCAGAAGCTGGCAAAGCTGCATACAACTCCCGCGCCCATACCTGAAGGATATTCCAAGCCGGTATTTGGTTTCCCATCTACGACTTGCTGCGGAGACACACCACAAGACAATTCGTACAAAGAGAGTTGGGCGGACTTTTATGCGAACAATCGCCTCCGTTTCATACTTGGACGCTCTGAGAAATCCAATGGCAAGGACGCCGAACTAGCAAACCTAGTGGAGAAGACTGCATCTTCCGTAGTTCCACGGTTGATCGGTGACGACCACCTCAACAATGGCAAAAGAATCAGACCCGTCGTTGTCCATGGTGACCTTTGGAGCGGTAACGCTAACCGTGGCATCATCGGAGGCGAAGGAGAAGCGCAAGATGTGGTTTACGACTCCTCTGCATGCTATGCGCACAGCGAGTTTGAACTTGGAATCATGAAGATGTTCGGTGGCTTTGGAGGGCCTTTTTTGAAAGAATATCATTCTCTATGCCCCAAAACGGAACCCGTGGATGAATACGAAGACAGAGTGGCCCTTTATGAGCTCTACCACCACCTTAACCATCATGTATGGGCCGACTCTGCCGTGTATATCTCATGCGTCTACTAACTCGTTGAAACAGGCTCTCTTTGGAGGTGGCTACCGTTCGGGAGCTGTCAATATCATGCAAAGATTGATCCGGAAGTATGGGTAGGGATGCTTCGACTAAGGACAGTCATAACTGCGCACTTCTTCATACAGGTCATCGCATAGCCATTTGAAGGAACTCAAATATTGAAATGATTCGGTCATTTGGAGTGACGGTATTCTGCCACACCATGCTTCAACAGCAGCCTTTTAAAAACCTATAATCCGTTCAAAAAAGAGAACAGGTAGATGCATAGAAACATCAAGCCCCAGCTACCGGTTTCGGTACGCGCATGGCAGTTTTTATGTTTCTCCAGATCAGCTTCCGATCTGGAACAATCAGCCTTACGAGCTGCAAGTTGCACTGTCAATATTCGCCCTCTGTACGGCAAGAGAAAATAACAATCCCAGCACCTAGTCTGATGGTTGGTGTTCCCGTCTTCTTGAGCCTCACCCTTCCCTAGGTTGGTTGGTGTCATGACTATGAACAAAACGTTATTTTTAGGTCGAGTTGCGCATCCCATTTACAAACCTTTCCAAATATCTGCTTGTTAACATATGTTCGACGTCATGCCCGTCTCAAAATCCGGGCATGTCGGAATTTTGCCGGCCTTCTATGCATCGGAGTCTGATGCAGGTCCAGTTTCGTTTCACACACTTTTGTCAGAAAAGAGTCAAGGCGGCGAGCCCAGCGAGCATCGCTGAACATCATTCTTTTGGACTGCATTGCGACGGCGTCCCATACATTCAACCATTCATCCTATCGTCGGCCCCGTCGTGTCTGACTTTGCTTTTCCTGTCTACAATCCTATCCAATCTATTTGCGCAAAGCCGACAACCATTGATCATCTTAGTGAATTTCTGACCACCACACGAACTAGCAATCATGGATCACCATCCGGATCTCAGTCCCGATCGACTGAGACGACTGCAGCGGAGTCAACCTTTGGCAAATGCGGTGGTTCTGATCGTGAGCTTGCTTTTACTATTTCCCTTGACGGTCGTCTTCCTCAGGTATGTCTAGGAATGGTTCAAGGTGAGCAGCGCTGACTTGCGCTCTAAAAGGATGTTTGTCCGGATCCGTATAGCCAAGAAGGTCGGCATAGATGATTACCTCGTCATTGTGGCAACTGTACGTGCCTATGCTGCTGTCTGAATCTCCCGCTGCTCACTGCCTGAAGGTTCTTTCGGTAGGCGTTTCGATAGCAAGTGGATATGAGAGCAAACTGGGCGTTTTGAACCGTGCTGGACTTAAGGTGATTAATGAACTCGAAAATAACCTAGCTTGATCTGATCTTTGAGGAGGCCGGTATTGCTTTACACTTGCTTTTCTTTACATCTACCTGGTAGGTTCCATGTCTCGGTCGTCCTGCGCCTTGTGAAGACACGCTGATTTACCTTATAGGGCCCTGAAAATGAGCGTCTGCTGCTGGTGCCACGAAATATTTGGTCGCGTGATAAGTCGGCGCCAGAATTTTCTGATTTGGGCTGCCATGAGCATTGTCAGTTCCATCTGGGCTATTTCTTTCGGAGTATGTACACGTGCTTCTCGTCTTCACAATCTGCTCACATACTGATCATTCACAGACCCTCATCTTCTCTTGCAGCCCCGTGTCTTCCCTATGGAATCCACGCAAGCTCCTCCAAGGAGATGGCTGCGTGAACGTGTCTGCCGCACAACTCGTTCTCGCAATTGTCAACGCGATATCGGACTGGCTTGTCATGTATCTTCCCCTCGCCTTGATCAAACACAGTGAGCTGAATTCGAGGCAGAAAAGTAAGACCCATCCCACCTCTATCTATCCATTTTTTCGGCCCCATGTTCGCTCTCTGCAGAACTGCCATTCTTCAAGATAATTCTCTCGTGCTGATGCCATCTCTCCAGAATACATCACTGGCATCCTCTCGCTCGCATTCCTCGCCGTTCTCGCATCTATTTCCCGAGTAGTCTCCTACGGCATCATTGTCAGCCGCGTGAGAACACCGCAAGCTATGATGTGGATCATGCTCCCCCTTTCCACAGCCTTCGAATTGAACATCGCTATAGCTGCCTCATCACTTCCATCATTGTCGCCGTTATTCCGAAGTGCGAAGCAGAAATTCGGACGGAATAGTGGTGGGAAACCGGAAGTCGAACCAGAGTTTGGGCAGCCCATTTATTTTGACGATAAGGGCCTTGATTTTGGGTTTGCAGAGTGGGATAGTGGCGAGGTGGAGAAGGGGCTTGGGCTTGGTAGTGGGAAGGCTGGCAAAGAGGGGAAAGGCGGAGGAATAACGGTGCGAACGAGTTATGTGGTTGAGAGGAGCAGTCCCAGTTTCTCTGTTAAGGTATTTAGTCCCAAGAGGTGGGCTGATCGTCATGCTGGCAGGACGGGGGGCAGTGGCCAACCGTGTGGCAATGACAATGCGCCGAGCATGAGCAAGCGGCATGTCATGAAACCGCAACCGGCGTTGCCAGCTGCAGTCCGGATACAGCCAACAATCAGCACGTTGTACCGGACGGAGGCAAAGGAACCGGTGCTGATGGAAAGGAGGTCGAGTTTATTGGAGATATTGAGGCAGGGACCGCCGCACGGTATGGAGGACTATGGGAGTCCGAGAGGGAAGGGAGGGATGGTTCTTGGTGTTTGATTGTCAATGAGTGACAACTTTTAAATTTGCATTGTTTGCTGCGTTTGAGCGGGTGGGCAGGATAGAGCTACGACTTGATTCTGTTGGAATTTGATGGATCGATACATGGCAATGGATCGAGAATCTAGTGTCAGTGTTGCAATTTACACAAACCTGCGACAGGAACGAAGGAGTAGCGACGTCGTGACAGTAGACTCCACATTGCAACGACAGCTTTCGATGAAGCGATGCGAAAGGGTGCGATTGCAGATCTGAGAAAGGGTATACCTCCGTCCAAGGGATGCATCAAATTCTCCTTGCATGAGTCTGGTCTAATTGGCGACCAGTCATGCTTCGCCTCCGTGTATTTAGCTGCCATATCGTTCACAATCATCACTCAGAATGGGGTCGCTACTCGCTAGGCCGAGATTCTGGGCAATTTCGACCAGAGCTTTGTGAGATGTTGACCGGTTTATCAGATAGACGGAATGGCGAGGAGTGGAGCCCTCGGAATGTCAGTTGGAAGCGAGCGCGTGGGCCCCCCTTGAGTTGATCCTCCGTCATCCCGCTTTGGCCGTGTGTTCCATATGGAGAAAGAGGAGCGAGGTTGATATTGCAGACGGAATACTGTTGCTTACTTGCTGTTCTTCTTCAGAAAATCTCGTCTTCTATCTCGACCAGTCCACGCGGCAGAGTTGAAGACCAGGTGTCAGAGCGCAGCGGGCTCTGTACGGGTGGGAAAATTCGAGTCGTATCGAGGGGTTCTGGAGGTGTGATCAGCAAGGCCGGATGGGAGCGTGGTGATTGGATATGCTTTCGCGATCTCCCGACGATGGATTGGAGATGAGCACGTGCGTCTATTTTTGGTACTCTAGCTACTAGTACTAAATGAAGCGGGAGGAAATTAAGCGCGTTTGAGGAGAGACTGAGTAATAGAAGTGCAAACGAGGCAGAAAAACAATGCTCGAAGTCATAACGTGGAAGAACATTCCGTGGGTTGCGAGATGTCCCGCATGTCGAGTGCCTTGAACAGTGTACCACAGGAAGGACTCGCGCACGCAGGAAAATATGTCTTGATGCGATTGGGGATAGTTCTGCTTCTATCGTACCGGAAACCGGAGTAGGGGATAAGTGCGCCAAGACACGGGTCTATGAGCTAACGAGCCGCATCCGAGACGGGAGTCAGCAACCTCATCCCCATTTTCATCCCCACTCCAACTCTCATTTCCTCCTACCAACGCGAGAAACACCAAAATAGCCCTGACCAGGAATGAGTCCCCGTATCGTACTGTGCTTGATGGTCTCCTGAGTTTCTGGCACGCGCAAGCATCTCGCAGCTGCTGTCGGGACTTCAGGCCACCGACAAAGAGCTAGGTTTCTCTCTTTTCAGACATGATCTTTGTTCATTTACACCGTTTCCACCACCACCACCATGGTCAATCAATGAAAAGAGTCCTGCCTGGAGAGGCGCTTGCTGTATGAGTCCTCCATCCCGCTTCAGCCTTGGAGTTGAGTCAGTCGACGAATCGTATTCATGGAAGAATTTCCATGCCCAAGGATGACCTTGAGCTTGTTTCTAGTCCAGGAGCTTATGCAGGCACACATTGTGTCCAAGCGTCGGCATCCAGCCACAATACTCTTTCGCGATCCCTAAGGGGAAGCTTTCTTACTCCTTGTAGCCTCGCCCTCGCCTCCAAACCGCTGACTATGCGAAGCTGACTGACGGCACCTACGATAAGCCCTGTCTACAAACAGGCGCGGGCTGCATGGCGTTCATCGAAGGATGGCGCTCGACGTTTATTTCGCTATGTCTACATCAAGTAGGGGCTTTCCTCTCGATCTCTGCTCACCTCGATTCGACTCTTTTCTGCGTGTCTTCGAGCTTTGCGAACATTTGTTCGCGTCCTTTCGTTCATCGAAGCTATTCAGTCTCTACAGGCTTCGGCCATCCGTTCATTCTTTCCTTTGCATACATAATTTCTGTTCACTTATACCGTAATCATGCATTTCACGACGTCTTTCACTACTGTTCTTGCAGTGGCCACTTCGGCCTCCGCTTTGGCTCTCCCATCGATCTCCGCAAGAGAAAATAGCGCGAACAGCATTGTCGCATACTGGGTAAGTCTGGTGACAGGGTGCTTCTAGACATACATACTGATCAGCTCCCAGGGACAAGGGAACGTCAATATCCCCTTATCTGACGTCTGCTCAAATCCCAATGTAGATATTGTCGTTCTGTCTTTTGTCAACATCTTCCCAGATCAGTCCGCCAGTGGATGGCCTGGAACCAACTTCGGATCTTCTTGCCGTGGGCAAACAATCTCGAAACCAGATGGAACCAGTACCGACTTACTGGATGGAGCACATTGCGGGACCATGATTCCAGACATAGCAGCATGTCACGCAGGCGGAAAGAAAGTTCTCCTGTCATTGGGTGGCGGCGGCTCAAACGCATGGATTCACAGCGATGCCTCTGCAGTCTCCTTTGCTCAATTTCTCGTCGGCGCATTTGGTGCACCTTCTACCACCTGGACTGGACCAAGACCCATTGGAGATTCTCAGGTCGACGGTTTTGACTTTGACATTGAGTCTAGCTTTTCTTCCGATCCAGTCTTTGAAGGAAAGAGTTACCCAGATGCAGAATCGCGTGGTTATGCCACTCTCGCCAACACCATACACAGCCTTGGATATTTGACATCAGCCGCTCCTCAATGTGTACGACCTGATGCGCATCTAGATCCAGCCTTGAACAATGCCTGGTTCGACTACGTGTTTGTACAATTTTACAATACTGCTGGATGTTCGGCTATGGACTTCATCCAGGGCACTCCCAACTCGTTCAATTTTGATGCCTGGGCATCTGCATCATACGTCAATGCAGGCACCAGAGTATACATTGGATTGCCTGCTTCTACTGCCTCTGCCAACGCTGGATTCTACCTCACCCCAACTCAAGTACACACTTTGTTGAGCTCTGTTGTCAGCAATCCCAATTTTGGCGGTGTCATGCTGTGGGAAGCTACAGCTTCTGCTCGTAACTTGATCTGCGGTAATGACTATGCCTCTTGGGTTCGCAAGGCACTTGTTGCTAGTCTCTCCGACTCTGCTTTCTCAGAAATCTGTCCATCATCGTCCAGCAGCTCCTCGATCGCAAGCTCAACATCGTCCTCCATTTCCTCATCTAGTTCTTCGTCGATTATCATCACCTCGTCTAGTTCGTCCAGCATCGTCACGTCTTCGTCCTTAAGCAGTATCTCATCATCGGCCCTATCATCGAGCAGCTCCGATGTTTCAAGTTCATCGTCGACATTGACATCATCTTCGAGCTCTTCCGATGTCTCAAGCTCATCATCGTCGGTTCCTGCCTCCCCGACCACCACGTTCTCTTTATCGAGCTCTTCGGATGTTCCAAGCTCATCATCATCTGTTCCTGCCTCGCCCATAGTCACGTCCTCCTCATCGAGCTCTTCCGATATCTCAAGCTCCTCCACCTCGTCATCTTCGATAGATCTTTCTAGCTCGTCATCGAGTCTCGAAATCTCAAGTTCATCATCATCTGTTCCTGCCTCGCTGACAATCACGTCTTCATCGAGCTCTTCCGTTGTCTCAAGCTCATCATCGTCTGTTCCTACCTCGCCAATAGCCACGTCCTCTTCATCGAGCTCCTCCGATATCTCAAGCTCCTCGACTGGGTCTCCAACAATTACGTCTTCGGCATCCACGTCGTCGTCCTCGATCAAGATTTCTAGCTCTTCTTCAGGGTTCGAAAGCCTTACTTCCTCATCATCTGAGAGCTTGAGTTCTTCTTCGGTGTCAGCTTCGTCGTCGTTGACTATCATCAGCTCCTCAACGTTGTCGAGCAATTTCTCGTTGCCTGCGACAACTGCCAGTTCAGCTGTGTCCTCCGTATCAACCAGCAGCAGCCATTTGAGCACGTCAAGCTCCCTAGCATCGTCTACAGATTCGACCAGCTCGTTTTCTACATCGTCAAGCACCCCTGGATCTCCAATCCTACCAAGCACGACAAGCTCTTCTTATGAGGTCACAAGCAGCAGCAGTAGCTCCTACAGCTCTTTCCACTTCTACCCGAACAGCACTTACACCCGGTCTTCCTCTTCGACTTCAGAATCTCCTGTCCTCCCATCCACTACGAGCAGCAATCTGTATCCATCCAGCAAGAGCTATGGTTACGATGATCCATCCACGACTTCATCGGCATCGAGCATCCACTACTACGATGATCCATCCTCAGGCACCCCCTCCAAGCCAACAGTAACCAGCAAACCACACCGCTCCTACGACGACCCATCCTACACCTCCACCGCCGTCTACACAACCACACTCACAACAACCTACATCGACATCTGCGAAACCGGCCTCACAACCGTAACAGCAACCTACAAAACCACCATCTGCCCGGGCTCCACCACCCCCGCCGTCCCGTCGGGCTGGACAACAACAGTGACCGTCTGCCAAAACTGCGGCCCCAAACCAACGACGGTCACAATCACGAAACCATTCGTCACGAGCACGGCTGTCGAAATCGTTACTCTGGTCGTCAAACCGGTGCCGCAGAAGGAATACACGGCCACGCTTCTCTCGACGCCCGTTGTCGTCGTCAAAGCAACGTCCAGCGTCCCCGTCGTGCCTGCGAAGAGCATGCCCGCCGCTCCAGCTAAGGTCGCACCGAGTCATCCCGTCGTTGCGTCGGGAGACGCCGCTTCCAGCACGCCTGTGAAACCCGTCCTCGCTTCATCACCTTCATCGTCATCATCAGGATACCCCATCAAGAAACCCTCATCGTCATCATCGCCGTCCTCCATTGCTCCCGTGAAAACCTCCCCATCGCCCATTTCATCGCTTGTACAAACGCACAGCGCCAAAGCGACCGGAAACGCCGTACCAACTGGGAGTAAAACCGGTTCGCCAGCGGCAGCTCAATTCACGGGCGCTGCTGCTGGTCGAGTGCATGTTGGTGCGTCGGTGCTTGGAGGACTAGTCGTTATCGGAATTTTGGCTTTGTTGTAAATATGATCGGTGCTGGAATAATTCGGACCCTTTTCACGTAATTTATTCAGTCATTTATCTATTTAAGATGCATTAGCGCACTTTTGACTTGTTTTGAACACATTTTTTATTCCATCTTATTCATCTCGATCTGTCGATGTAGTCCGATGTTTATCTATCACGACAAGTTACCCGTCATCGAAGACAACAAGCATTATCAGTCTGATCCAGCGTTGAAGCGAATCTATCCAAATTCTATTCATGATGTCTCGGTAACGCGCTGATCTAAGCTAGACCTTGCTATACGTGAATCTGAATAATGGGTATCACCCAACGCGCCAAGAACATCTCCCCCAAACTTTGCTCTACTCCAATCCTCTCGATCCAAAAGTCTCCATCTAGCGTTGCGAATAAGTTCCATCCATGGGGTATCTGCAAAAGCACACCACAAACGCCGTCTGAAAGCAAAAATATCAAGTACCAGGAAAGTCAATCCTAATGCTCCCACACCTCCATGCATCTCCGCGCAACTCCCCAGCTTCTGATTCCCTCCTCGTCCTGCTCGCCTAGGATCTTATCCATGATATCGTATTCTCTTGAGGCACCAGATTAGCACAAATCATTTCTCATTTTTTAAGATGGCGAAAGAGATCAGAACTTCTCCATCATGTTCCTCCGCACGGTCATCATGCGCGCTCTCTTTCCAAAAATGTACATGGGAATGGTGAAGAGGAGGAAGGCGAGTTGGATGCCGCCTAAGGCAAGGAAGACATCTTTGCTGCCGTCGGATTCGAGCCAGTGGGGGAAGAATAAGGAGAAGACGAGGCCGTGAAAGATATCTGTCAACATGTTAGCATTAATCTAAAATTTGGTATCGAAATGGACTGACTCTTAGAGAAATTGAGAGTAACAAGCGCCTCGCCGGCATACACTCTGTAGCTGTCCACCGCAAAGGTGATCGCAGTTGTTGATCCGAGAGAGCATCCAAAGCTGATAATGCCAAAGAACACGGTTGGTACGATCCAGTTGTCCCGTTCCTGAGCGGACCAGCCAAAGCCCATTAACCCAATTGACGTAGTGAGCGCAATAGGTATAGCCATCACAAGTCTGTATTCAGGCTCATAGATACCACCATTGCGACGTGACATGAAGCGCACGATAATGTCAGAGACCTTTCCAGCCACGGCGGTACCGAGAATACCTCCAATGAAGGGCGAGATATAGATCAGACCGGTCTGAAGTGAGGTGAAATTGTACGAGTCACGGTTTTTGTAGACTGAACTCACGGATTCGGACAGCACGATGAGCCAGCCAACGGAAAGAGAGTACACAACTGAACTCCAAAGAATGGCAGGATAGGCGTATAGGACAAAGGGCCGAAAAGCAACGCGGAGCCAATTGTCGTGGCATAGGCGGCCAGAAAAGGGTCGGAGAGTTTGCCGGTATGTCTTTGCTGGTGCTGTGCGCAAGAAATCCGTGTACTCAGATGCTACAGGTTCTTTCGGCTGTCTCTGCACACTCGAATCATGAGAGTGACGATCAGACTCCGGTGTATCCGATGACAGGTTTCCCTTGGGAACATCATGGGAGGTCCGTGAGATGGAACGCTCCGACTCTGCATTCGAGTTTTCAGGTAAAGTGACATGCTTATTAGTGCCTGACGGGGGCGAACCTGGCAGTGTCAAGTTTGTTGGCTTTATGGCTGGTTTTTTAGGAGTGCTAGGTCTGCCTGGAGTTGCAGACAAGCTCAGCGAATTAGATGGCGATGATGGAACGACTGGATCACGGTCAGGAGGGGAGCCTGGGGCTCGACTCGTAGGTGAAGACGAGGTTTCATTTGGCGAACTCAGGCTGAAGTAGTCACCCGAGCTTGCTTTCACCTTCTCATCATACCAGGGAGAGTTGAGATTATGTAAGTCTGGCGTCGAAGATTTTGTAGGGGGATCGGATCCTTCAAAAGCAGCCCACTCGGTGGGAGACTGCCAGGATGACAGACCCGGATTATGATTGTCATCAACTGCTGTGCTGGGTTGGACAGAAGTTGGAACGTTTTCGAAGGCGACTGAACGTGGCTTCTTCTCGACAGACTGGCTCATGGTTTGCTCTTCATGATTTTCTGCGGTTTCATCATTGTTTGTGGTCCTGCGCAACGAGCGCGGGCGAAGAACACGGGCGATGTGGTGCGGTCGAGGAGTGCGGTCCCAGAACGTTTCGGGAACGAATAAGAAAAGTAAGCTGCCGCTAAAGCCGACAATCATTGTGACAATCCTAGTCCGACGGTCAGTCAAGGTCAACGGTATGATCATGTTCATACATACCAGAATACCCATCTCCAGCTCAGGGACTGAATAATGGCAGCTGAAACTAGGGGCACTAAATTTTTACCACCAAGGAGCAACAGTGTATATATCCCGAGACGATAAGCTCGCTCGTGTAGATAGAAGATTTCGGCGACCGTAGCAGATGGGAGGCATTCCACGGGGCTTACGGCGATGCCTTGACATATTCTAGCGACTACGAGTGAGGGATAATTGGGGGATAAAGCACACCAAACGCTTGTAAGGATAAACATGACAGCAGAGCCGAGGTACACAGGGCGTTTTCCGAAGAGAATCGCGGTGGGAGACATGATGACGCAGCCAATGCCAAGGCCCATCATGTACAATCCTGTGGTTAACGCAACCTGGGGGACTGTGACCGAGTATGTAGACGCGACATTCTGCGGTATTCTCATTAGTCTTTGCAAGGCCAGACCAAAGTGTATGCCTCCGCAGATTGCTACGTACGTTAAAACCAGCAGCCAGAATTGGCGTCATTCCGCCACCGATCAAGCAATAGAGGCCCAAGGAGAGCAGGGCAGCGTTCCTTCTCCAGAGCGCCCATTGCAGAGGATCGTTTGGAGTATCGTCAGGTTGTGGCTCAAGTATAGTCTTGCCATCCGGCGTGGTCTTCTTTTCTGGGCGAACGGGCGTTCTCGGACGACTTGTGCTGGAGGAGCGACTGTGTGTGGGGATGGACGAGGAAGAGGTTCGGGCTGGCTGATGTTGGAGGCCTAGGGGTTCGTTCTGCTTATGTACTTTGGAGAGAAGTAGAATAGATCCTGTTTAAGACTTGTCAGACGGTAGCCTTGATTTGGGTAGCCTTTGGCTGACCAGGCACTTCGTCCGTCTCCTTGTCGTTAAGTATACCCAGACTCCATTTCGCGGGACGTCTCTGCCTCGTCTGTCCTCCTGCCTCTGGGTCCTCGGATTCAGAGCCTTGTTCGTTCTTTGGCTTTTCGCTCTTCTGAGCTGGCCCGTAGGATTTCCAGCGGACCATGGCGATGAATTGAAGATATGAATGGGTTGATATCAGCTGCTAAGGCCAAACATGCGAAGCTTTTGCTATATTGTCGGAGTTGCGCTCAAGCCCCGATACTGCTCGGGCTGCGTGGCTGCTGTATTTAGCTGTCAAACGGTTTCGAGACACTGGGTCCAGGAGGGAGAGTGGAGTGATAATTCGAATATCACAGGTTACAGCGCAGGGTTTTGTATTGTGACGGCGGCGAATAGGGCGCAATTAGATTTAGACGAGAGACAATGAGCGCACAGGTGATCCAAGGGAGTTCCCAGCGACGTCCTCGCCCTGATATAAGCCATAGTGTGGCCGTCGATGGGCCGAGACGTTGCTCAGTGCAGCGTTGTGGAAGTTGCAATGGTGAATCGAGTGGAACAGGGTTGGGCTGGAGTGCTCAGGCTCTGATGGCACGCGCCGACAAGGCCAGCTGCAAGAGAGATTCCCTGGCTTTAATCTCCCACCACCATCATGAGTTCATGACAATTATTGCTTGCCCGTCCAACCACATAATGGCGCCGCCAGCCTTGCTAGTCGATCGCGTTCGTCGAGGATCGCAGCAAGAGTGGTCGTGGTCGTTGTCCTTGACCGCTGTGAAGATCCTCCATTCAATGGACCATGACCCACCTGCATACCCAGGTACTGCTCATCTGACTGCTTTGTCAGGTCATGGCGAATCTTATTACAAAGACAACCGAGACAGCCGCCCTGATAATAATAATAATAATAATAATAATAGTGCTGCTATCACGCATGGGCTGATTTCCGGGCACCTGGTCCGTTGCCGTGGCCATGAGTGCCGTGGAAGCTGCTCTGTGTGCTGGAATTATTGACAGGTGCTGACTCCGAAATTCAATCCGATGTGCTTAATCAGCTATGACTTGTCTTAGGTAGGTAGATGCATACAGGAGTTCCTCCCATCTCGATCACGTCGCCATTATGTCTGATTCTTACACCTAGAACCATGCACCTCCCGGCCATGTCGTTCACCAAAGTATAAGGCATTGGAGCAAGGCAGGTCAGCGTAGAAGGAATGAACGCTCTGAATCGCCAGCATTAGCCCTTGAGATGTTGCATCCGCATTCTCTCCCTCTGCCTTGCGCATGAACGACACTGGCAAGTGATGGCTCTGTATGGCACACGTTGCACATCAATCCAATTCCACTTATCCCCGCGACACTCCCCTGCAAACCTAACCATTCTCAAGAGGTGGATTCCAGAAGCCTCTTTGCCGCGTGAAAGCCTGGCGCTATCATGCAACAACTGTCGAGCAGCCTCGTAATATTCATCGTTTCGTGTCCCAAAGACTTGAATACCACTTCTATCCGCGTTTATCTTTATTGTGGCATCGAAGGGGCAGCTTGGAATGCTGATGGTTCGAAGGTACTTCAGACTGTCCCGGCCAATAGTCACAAATGCCTTGATCGACAAGTCACGGAAGAAAGGTCCCTTATGGGTATGATACCATCGTCTGGACACTTCAAAGTCGAAAGTATTCTCCGAATAGTAGAAGGGCAAAGATTCGGCTCGCAGCTGTCGCGAAACCATCGTGATGCTTGGCTGGCGCTGGTGTGGATCTTGTTCGATTTGTGTGATTTGTGCCTCCGACCACCTTATAACCCGCGATCGAGGCCCCAGGCGTTTTGGGACCAGCAGAGGATGAATGGGTTCCGGTAGGGTCACCACGAGTTTGTAGATGGCATTGCGAATCTCTCCAGAGAGTTTTAGAAATTTGAATGGCTGGCTTCGCAAATGGTAGCGCTGCCCCATGTTGACCGAGCACACGCTTGACATATTGTCAGTCTGGTAATCTCACTATGATCATTTATGTCTACTAACCGGGTGGCGATCTTCGTGCTGGACGGAACCTTGATTCTAACAATTGAGGTGTGGTTGTTGTTATGAGATGTTGATAGCGAATGGTTTTGAAGTCGTCTTGGTTTAGTTCCTACTTCACTTCACCTCACCTCACTTCACATCGGATTGGAATATCCACGGACTTACCCGGCCCTTACATCACCGGGCTGCGACCCTAAGATCTGAAGGACGTTTTGAACCAATAATTCAAAGCGTCCCATACCATCAAATTGGACATACTAAGCTCAATTGGAATTGAATGGCATAATAATTTGGCTAACGGCTCTATGATGAGATCGTCATCTATATTTCGAGAATGGTAACGTGAAATCATGGTAAGATTAACATCGCAAGGCTGCAACACGTGCTGCTCACAGCCTCGACCCGAGATTCTCCTAGTATGGTATTTGATAACAGAGTCTGTAATCTAAGATAATGCTTGAGGTGATAATCCAAGCAAAGAAATCACCTCCGTCAGGACTCAGGAGATAGAAAAATACGCGATAAATCACGTGAATGATTCGACCTCGAAATTCGCACCCCCAATACCAGTTTCCAAAGCCTTCATGCCACACTCAACAAGAACAATTGAGCAAAATGGCACCAGGGATCCTACACTCAGCCACCTCCGAAGTAGAAGAACGCCCCGTGAAACGCATCAGATGGGCTTCCCTACCACCAGAAGAGGAATCTCTACCCGCGGATGCAATTCCGTCACACCCTCTGGGATTAAAACCTGCCGGCAATGCTTATATCTCGACGACCAATTCCAAAAGTAAGATTGGATTCTTCCGACGACTTCCCGATGAAATGGTTATGGGAATCTTGGAGCTTTTGGAGGCCAGGGAATTGGTGAAGTTGGAGGGGACTTGTAGATACTTTTATGCTTTCACAAGGGCGGAGGAGCTGTGGAGGGCGTTGTTTGTCGCGTGAGTTGACTTGGGTCCTGCCAGAGAAAAGCTTGTTATGCTGATGAACATGTGCATAGATCCCATCCAGAGAACTTTCGATGGCTCGGAACGTGGCGACGAACATATCTTAATATCTCCGAAGACAAAGAATCACGGATTCCCTGTCCAAATGTGTTTTCGGATGTTCTGTATCGACCGTTCCATTGCGCGTATGCGAATTTGAACTCGTATGCTGCTAACATACCGCGGGAGAACGAAATCAAACGAATGCAGGATCTGACCCAAGAAGAGTACACGCAGAAATGGTCTGACAAACCTTTCATTCTCACATCGCCAGTCAAACAATGGCCAATCTACAGAAAATGGTCAACAGAAAGTCTCATCAAAGACTACGCCTCCGTCAAATTCCGCGCCGAAGCAGTAGACTGGCCATTGGAAACCTACATTTCCTACACCCAAAACAGTCACGACGAAAGCCCCCTCTACCTCTTCGACCGCAACTTCGCCGAAAAGATGAACCTGAAGATCGGCCGGGATACAACAGAGGACGCAGCATACTGGCCTCCACCCTGTTTCGGCGAAGACCTCTTCGCCGTGCTCGGCGACCAGAGACCAGACAGCAGATGGCTCATCATCGGCCCCGCACGCGGTGGGAGCACATTCCACAAGGACCCCAATGCAACAAGCGCCTGGAACGCTCCCCTGACCGGATCGAAGTACTGGTTAATGTTTCCCTCAGGCCCAAACATCCCCCCGCCTCCAGGCGTCATCGTATCGGAAGATGCGTCCGAAGTCACCTCCCCCCTCAGTATCGCCGAGTACATGCTCACTTTCCACCAGATCGCGAGGGCGACTCCGGGTTGCAAGGAGGGCGTTTGCTATGCCGGGGAAGTTCTGCACGTTCCCTCCGGCTGGTTCCATCTCGTGTTGAATCTGGAAGACAGTATCGCCTTGACGCAGAATTTTGTGCCGAGGAAGAAATTGAGCGAGGTCCTGAGGTTCTTGAGAGATGGTACGGCGGATCAGATTAGTGGGTTCAAGGACCACGTCGTTGATCCTTATTCTTTGTTTGTGCAAAGGTTGGGTGAGAAGCATCCGGATGTCTTGGAGCAGGGCTTGAGGGAGATGGAGGAGAAGGATAAAGGAGGGCGCGGGAAGTGGGAGGAACTTACGAAATCTGGAGTGGAAGAGAGTGAGGGAGCAGGCTTCAGCTTTGGATTTGGATTCGGAGACGATGATGACGATGCAGATGTTCCGTAGGTAGCTGCTACAAGTGATCGAACTGACCTGCTTCCCACCTTTCTCTTCATCTAAGCGTCTCACCATTATCTTTGCTTACTGATTGTCCGAAAAAAGCGGCTATTACTCGCGGCCTCCTTTGTGCTAGGAACATGTACAACGGCACGCTTTCAGGTCCCCTTCTCATTGGACCTCAGTGCCTCGCTGTCATCATGAAAACCAAGCGTCTGTTCCATGTGATAAGGAATCAACGATAAGATCATCGATTCTCAAACCTCTCCCTATCTAAATCTTCCGAACCATCTAGCGCCAGGGCGCACATCATCATCATCATTGTCTCCCATCCTGGCCCTCTCAGGAACCAAGCGAGCATCAACCCTCTGTTCCTTGCTCGGCAACCCCTCATCATCGTCGTCTGCACCATCGGACCAGGAATGCACAGTGCAAGTACCAAGACTAGATCCGTACCCATTCCACGAAGTAGCTATTTCAGACGTCAGAATTTTTCTCATAGAAGGAAGACTATAAAGGGCGCATTGAACTTACCAGCGATGACAGGGACATCGGGATGCCAGCTAGCATCACGGACACAAGTGCTGAATCCGCCATGCCCACCATATCCCCAAACACCATCGTCGTACTCATCCCTCCCTTGATCAGTCCTCAGATGCCTCGTCGCATCTGCAACATCAATCGTTCCCTTCAGTGTAGCATCCATGTTCCAAATATAAACCTTACCGTCATAACTTCCCGAATACACATATCGACTGTCTGTACTCCCTAACGGACTGAAGTGGCAACGGATTAGTGTTTTGAGGACGGAGTGACCACGAAAGGTAACGAGACTGCAGTCGTGGGGATGAGGGCGCCAGTGATTGAAGTTGTAGGCGTTCATGCGATATTCGAATCCGGTTGTGTAGCTCTGGATGTTGATCTTCTCGGCCTTTTCTGTTGGGATCACGCGACGGAGATCCCATAGTTTGGCGGTTTGATCTTTTCCGTTGGAAATGATGTATCGACCATCACCCTTCGAATCGACATAAGTGAGACCTTCTGTGTGGCCTAGGAAAGTACCCGCAGCTCGTCCATCACCTAAAGATCGCCTGTCCCAAACTTTGAGTGTCGTGTCGTCTGAGCCGGAATAGAGGATGTGTGGAGATGCCGCATCGCCGAAACAGACAGCGTTGACGTCGTCATCATGGCCCTCTATCCGTAAAATAGATTCGTTACGTTCAATGTCGAAGACATAGACGGAGTGATCGCCTGTCCCTGCAACAATTTCCTTGCCATCACCTGAGAAGCGGATGGACCAGATGCCGAAATGGGAATGAGCTCGATGTGCCCAACTTGGTGCTCCAGATCCAGATCGCAGTCGGGAGAAGTCGAGAATCTGAGGTTGAGAAGAGTCGCTTGGTTCTGTGGACGCTAGACATACCAATCGACTTATCGAACTGTAGGCTAGCCATCGGTTGTCTGCAGAAAGGGAAGCATCTGTGATGGTCCATTGTCCATGAGGATTATCCACAACTTTGTAGTACTTCCATCTATAAGGATTTGACGTATCGTACATACGAACTTTGAAGTCCTGTCCGCAGGAGAAGAAGAAGTTGCCGTCGGTGGAGAATTGTCCCGAGTAACAGCGAGCAGGATAGTGTATGATCGTGTCGGCTTTGGAGGCAGGTATCAAGTCCTACAGCGCGAAAGATTAGCATCGATACTCAACGAATGATGTGCCAGTCTCACTTGTCTTAGCAATCCATCTATAGCCTTCTGCCTACCATGACTACCCAAGGCCATCTCCCTCCTCAGCAACCGACTTGCCAACTTTTTCTTCCTCTTGATGCTATCTTCCCGCCTCTCATTCCCACCAAAAGTCCCACTAAGCATGAGCTTTCTCCCCTCCTCACTGGGCACCTTTTCAAACTGAACAGGCTGCCTCGGTCTCCTTGAGCTCCTCGTCCTTCTTCCCATCCTCGGATCAAAATCCTCATCATCCTCATCATCACTATCATCCGGCCCAGTAAGAAACGGCGCAATCCCACCTGCACCCCTAGCCAACAACCTCCTCAATCCATTAGTCCCCAGCATCTGTGCAATCTGTTGTCGGGACACAAAGACAGGTCGTCCACCACCACCTCGATTAAGGATAGCACCGAACCCCGTCTCCGTCTCGGCGCCTTCTCCTTCTTGCTCTTCACCCTCCTCCTCAATCTCGTCTTCATCCTCTTCACTTCCCTCATCTAGAATCTCCTCCTCTTCTTCCAATACTTCAAACCCAATGTCTATCCCCGATAAGCCCTCACTAGCGCTCTCAAAGCTATCATCCTCCTCCTCTTCACCCCTCCGTCCTCGCGCAGGCATAAAATCCCTGTCTTCTTCTTCGTCGTCGCAATCGTCATCCGTATCGAGGTCCACGCGATTGCTTCGTCGTTCAGGTCTGGTGGCGGCTTCCGAGGTATTGCCAGCCGCGCCAGCGGTGGGAGGAGGAGGCGATGACATGGTGTATAAATATGCAATTGGTATGATCCGTGCGATTAAAATCTCCTCGTAGTAGATTAGATGTATGCGGTGGATACCAATTGACAGGAGTGTGAAGTGTTGCTCATTGCATCTTACTTATTCATGTGCTATCAATCATTCGGTGTTAGCGGAGGTAAACTAGGATCATGAAATCATCAAGCTGTTTTATTAGACTTGCCCAATCAAGCAAGCTTGGCAAGATCAATGTTTCACCAGATCTCTCCAAATCTCAGACCCTTCACTTTGCCGATACTTCACTCAATCACGAAAGTATGATGTTGGTTTCTCGCAATCCAGCGCCTCTAAATTCCCTTACTTTGATTGCTTGAAGATGATAATTAAACATGGTGAATCGCAGTGAATATTCATCCATCTCGGGTTCCCTACATCTCTCCTTTCACTACGATTAACAATGATACACAATTATGGTATAGCCAAGCTCAGACTCAAATCCACCTCATGACTCAACGACTTTCTGCCAACATGGGTACAATATCAAACAGTAAGAAAGAAAGACTCAAACCGAATGCCGCCAGAATATACACACTAACGATACAAGCTTCGATCCTCGAGCACAGATCAAAGCAACTTCAATCATACATTATATACCACCATTACCACTACCAGTACCTGGCGTAGGTACTCGTCCAGTGGGTCCTTGAAACTCGCCCATTTTCTTCATCTCCACGCCCCCTGTGCCAGCCTCTTTACTGACGAGCTTTCCCTTATTGGCCCTTTTCTCACCGTACCTTCTATCTCCCTCCTGATACTGTTTTCTGAACTGGAGATAAGTCGGCGGTTTCGGTCTGTTCAGCACCGCGATCCAGTTTTTGAAGAAACTACCCTGAGTAAAGGGTCTATGTCTATCTTTCTTAAGAAATTTGTGAGACTGGAGATACTCTCGCGTCGTCTCCCCCCGGCCGATGAGGAAAAGATGGTATCCTGTAAGTGATAGTGGGTAGAGAGCTATGAGAATGCCATATATGACCATGGCAAAAGGTACACGATTCCTGTCGATTGACGCGCCGACGCTGATATTTTCTTGGTGTGCGTACGCCAGGACATGTCCTAGACTTGCGGCGAAGAGGTAGAATGAGAGGACTGTGCCAGCAGCAACGAATGTGAAAAAATGGCGATAGTTGCGACGGCCAACACAATTGTTTAGCCAGACACAGTGATGGTCTTGGGTCTCGATGCAATTATCGCAAGTGCGGCAGTGATGTGCTCGAGCTGGACGCCAGATGTTGCATGTCTTGCAATATTTAGTTGGCACTTCCATTGCTGCTGTTTTGGAAGTTGCCGATACGACCATAGTCCACTCCGTCAGCGCAGGACCGAGAGCTAGAGGGTCTTCATTAGGATTAGTAGGAGGGAATGGATGTATATTTCTCGGAAGAATCTGACCGCCATCAGTACGTAATCAAAATTATATATACACGCACGAACAAACTTACTCCTGGATTCATCGCCGATGCGTGAACAAAAGAAGAAAAGCAAACTAGAAAAACGTATGCAAATGTGATGGGTATCGCGGGCGAAACATGTGTCCAAAGCCATGGGGCGCTTCATAGTGTTAGTGACGAAGGCTATGAGAAGTCCAGATCCACTCACGAGAACCCAAAAAAGAGAGCGGCCGGAAGCAGCATTGCAAGTCCCGTGGCAAGATTTATCGGGCGCTCTCGAGCATTTTGCAATCGTCCTCCAAAACAGAAAACAGTATTCCCAGTGAAGTATTCATGATTTCTACCCAGCTCCTTTCGCACCTCAGCTCCCCGCGACAATCTCGGCGTCGAAGGGTTGGACTCGAGCTTTTCGTGCCCGGTGTTTGACCGCATAGGACTTTGCCGCGGCGCTAAACCAAAGCTCGATCGGAACGAATGAGGAGATCTTTGTGGTGGGAGGTTGGACGCGCTATTCCGATAGGGCACGGCGAGATCGAGGCGTGTAGGTTTTGTCCTTGGGATATCCGGGCCTGACAGTGGAACCTCGCTCTCTCCTCGACTGCGAAACGTTTGCCCTCCCTCCGGAGAATTATTTGAGGTGTTTCGGTCTGGCATATCCGTGACATCTGTGCTCCTGGATATTGGCCGTTCGTCGCGATGAACACCGACTGCTCCGGGAGGCCCTTGTATTATCGTTTCTGAGCCATTGCTCTGTCTGTTCCCAGCTGCTCCAGATCCCATCGCCATATCCTGAAGCGGTGCTGAAGTCGGAGCCATGTTCGACATTGGACGCTGACTTCTCTGAGCTTGTAATCTTTGAGAGCTCATCGGTCGAAAGAAGGCTGAAGAGGTCAACGAGGGAACATGAGTACGACTTGCTGAACTCGGAGGTCGTTTGCCAACGCCTCCAGCACTTCCGGAGGCGCTACCATACTGTCTCCTCGATGCGGCTTGCGAATATGCTCCAGATCTAGCGGTGGTAGCGGAGGAAGGACGCGAGGGCGGTAGTCCTGGCTCTCCAACAGGTCCTGTTAAGCCGTGCAGTCGTCCCATCAGTGTTTGCGGCGGACGAGCTTGAGACACTCCATTCTGCGCAGCCTGCTCTTCCTCTTCATCTGCGATGTCATCCATCCTCGACGAAGTCAAATTGGGCGCATTGGCGTTGGTGGTTAAAGGCTTCTCGGCGATGTCTTGGGGATTCGGAAATGAAGTGGTATCGGTAGAACTCCTCGCTGAGCCGTGAGACTTCGTTGTAGCCATTATGTCGACTTGCTATGTATAGCTCTGGAGGTGGGCTGTTGCACAACGATAGGCATGACCTCAGCGTTCTCAACGTCGCGTGTGTCTACTGGGAAAAACTGGTTCGTTGCTGGTACGGGGAAGGCGGCGGAGAAACAGGCAAGCGCAGGTCTTTGTATAGCAGTAATATGCCTACCCAGGGGCAGTTGTATCCTATGTCAATGCAGGCAGACGGCGCCTTGGGTGCCTCTCTCTGTGCGTATTAGGGGCATTATGAGCGGTTCTCCACTAGCGATGCTCGAAGAATCGAGGTGGTTCAATTTGGAAGGGAGATGGTAAGCACACTCAATGCCAAGGTATCGCCCGTCGTTACTAGGCTTAGCTGTAAGCCACTTTGATTATCTAAGCATCGACGACTCCATGCCCATCAGCGATTGCTTCCGATCGTCACATCGTCGTTGATACTCCCCGATACCTGACTATTCAATTGACCTCGCCATACAATCAAAATGTCCTCGATCATCGGTCGCACTGCCTTCCGCGCCACTCGCTCAGCTCACCTTCGCACCATCCGACCACGATTCTCCTCCACAGTAACAGCCGGCGGTGCTGGAAACGAAGACGACAAAAAAGCTGGCAAAGATGCTCTTAAGCAAGGTGCTAAGCGGGATCCCGAGCTTTACATTTTATTCGCTATTATGAGCGGTGTTTTCGGTCTTGCAGGGTGGCATTTCTGTAAGCTCCTACATAGCTCTTTGAGCTCTCCCCAGTTCGTGCTGGTCAACTGCTGATTGGAATAGCCCGCTCGCCAACCTCTGCTTCCTCCGAACAGCGTGTCGCTAAAGTCCCACACTCAGAGTCCTGGAAGACTGGATCAAGTGCCGCCTACCAGTACCACCCAGGCGGAGATCCCAGCAAGGGAAAAAAGGACGCTCCTTCTCCTCTTAACACAGTCATCGTCCCGAATGTCAACTTGCCAAAGGTTTGTTCCGAGCGAATCGACCATTCCAATCAGAAAGCACACTAATCAGCACCAGGATCTCCACGACCAATTCAACAAGTACGGCAAGCCAGGCTACTAGACATGTGTATATCAACTCTTTAAGGATTTTCCGGGCGGGATAAAGTAGACAAGGCTGCACTTGTATAGCGATATAGAGTCCAATAGCAATCGATTTTATCTTCTGGCCGTCACAGAACCATAGGATTTATATATGCGCTGGCTCATGGTCTACAATATTGGCGTTAGAATGTACAGGCATTGCCCTGGTGCCTTTTACTAACCGAATCTTTGTACATATGTGAAGCTGGGGCTACATCTCGAATGACTGAGAAATCCATTGCTTCAAGTTCGGGCTAAAGTATTTTGTAGCACTTCTCGAAAACATGGAATCCCCGATACGATTCCTTCCAAAGCAAGTCGCTATGTTGAACTCATCATGCATGCACCAACTATCGTATCAACCACTTCACGGACTAGTCCGAACATGTAGGAGGTTAAACGGCATTCCAGGCTCCTGGCTGCAAGACCATGTCCGTGAGAGATTACAATTTCAAATCTGATTCACGTTGCTTCGCTGTACAGGATTAGTGTTGTGTCCATGTCAGGGTGGAAGGGACATGCGTTAGAATAAGTGGGTTTCTTTGGACTGGTTGAACGACCTGATCCTTGGAAAGGAAATGTCTGGAAGGGCAGTGGTTAGATCAGCGTGAAAGGTCGAAGAATAGAAATCTGCTCCGACATGCATTCAGTCGCATCCTGGGGAAGTAATGTTGTAGTAAGACGCACTCCAGCCAGCAACGGCTACTATGCTGGAAAGAGATTCTGCCGTGACAGAGTAGAACAGATGCACGCGGGATATTGTCTTGAGCTCGCAGCGCGATCAACTGCTTTCCGGGTAATATTACTGAGAGATAGAGATGGATAGATGCCAAAACTACGGAGGATCCAGCAACGAAGCCGGACAGAGATTCTCCCAACCGCAGATCAAAGTTTCTCCAATCCCTGGCAATAGACGCAATCATTTCGCTCATGCAACATCAATATTCACCCTCAAGATCGAACGATTCCACAATTGAAAAAGGAAGCTCTCTTCGCCTAGCCCAATCCCAATGTAACTACGCCCCACTACTTTAGCAACATATTCTGAACAGAAAGCCAAAAATCTCGAACCAGGGGTCCCCCTTCCTCCAACAGCGAAAGGAAAGCCTCCGACCTGCCCACCTTATCCTGCTGCGCAATCACGAACTGCAACACCAAATCTCTCAACAAATCGTTCGCCCCGTCGGGTGTATTATCATTGGAATAGCTGAATCGCACCAACTCAACAATATCCTCGCACTTATCATTGAAGAAAGTGTATCCAACCAGGGTTCCGTGTAACTTGTCCAGGGCAAGGCACTTTAGTGTTTCGATGCCGTATTTGTCTGCAAACAAGTGGAGACGGGAGTGCGCCAGGAAGACGGGAGCGCAATCCTCGAGCTTTGAGGTGTTCTTGATGACCTTGTATGGGTTTAGGGGGGGGCTGCCTGGGCAGATTGGGAGAGTAGGACAGATCCGAGAATGTGCGCTGCAGTTGAGTTATCCTCGATTGGACGGTATCGGAAGAGCTGCTGTATTTGGGGAGGCTCTTCTTCGATCTCTCCAAGCCTGTTGTTGGTGAAAAAATCCAGTCTCCAACGAGTGCTGGCTCCACCGAGAGGTCAAGAGGTTCTTCGGCAGTTGGCTCAGATATCTCATGGGGAACCTCGATCGTTGGCTTGGGTTCAAAGCACCCATTGTCCGAGGCACTCGCTTCATCAAGGATACCAAAAGGAGGTGGCGCATAGTCGCCCGTGTACGCATACTGACAGAATCGCAAAAAGTCATTCTCACTCACGTCAGGGAGAAATGCACATCCAGCCTGTGCTTCCTCCATCTTGCCATTTATCATGGCATTGAGGACTTTCGACTGCGAAGCGAACACATCTGCGTGAACTCCAATCGCCGTCTTCTCCTCCCCTACCAAAAAGGTAAAGATTCGAGAACGGTAGACACTGGCGTTGATTAGCGAATGGTAAAGTCGTAGATGCCTTGTCTAACCCACTCGATACTCCCGTCCATGTTGAATGTCAATGATGTTGAAACAACCTACTTAGCTACAAGACGACAAAGAACAGTCTTTCAGGCTGAAAACCGCTTCATGCCTTCCACAGTTCAGTAACGCGGTGAGGGGTACACTATTCGCGATGTTCGATAGGCGGGGACCTTTTGTATGCAAGGCCAGCTAATCAACTTCTGCCGTTTGTTCCCCCGTCATTCCTTTTGGATATTGCTGCAGGAGAGCGGCTCCCCGACGTTATCACAAGCTATCCCTCAACCAGCATGCTTTTTTCATATCTGCACGTACATTTGCGACGAGAGCAGCATGAAAATGAAGATTGGAGGTTAACAGGGTATACATATCCTACAATTCTTCCTTGTACGTTTCGTCGCTTCCATCTTCTTCCACCTCTTCCTCAGACCCAGACCCTGTGGCATCCATGCGATCCCTGTAATCCTTCTTCGTGTCAAGAAGAGTCTTCTGAGTGGATGGTTTCTTCCCAATCTTCTTCTCTCCTGCCTCCTTGGTCTCGTCATCGTCCTTGTCATCTTCAATGACGCCTCTCAGCTCCTTGCCCCGCGGTGTCTCCACGACATCTAGCCTCCATGCCTTACCTTCTGCAACGCGCTCGACCTCTTTCTTCACGCCTTCTACCTCTCGGTGAGTCCGAATGCCTACTCTCTTCATGTCTGATTCACTAGCCATGAAGCCATCGCTCTTTGCAATAGTCGCTAGAAGGGTCTCTTTGCCTCCACCGACTACGACAGACTTCTCAATCTTCTTCCCCACTGGAACGATCGCATGTCCACCAACCTCGATGTCGCCGATGATTGTTGGGTTTTTGGGCAATGGAATGCCCTCAGCAAGGTAAGCCCTAATATCTTCCTCAAGAAGGAGATCCAGAGTGGCGTCTGCTTTATTTTCGGCGGCCTCTTTATCCGCCAAGTAGGCCGGAATTGAAGCTTCAGGGAGGACTGGCGTGCAAGCAATTGCATGAGGTTTTGAGGCTTTGGGAGGCTGGAAAGCAACATCGTTGCAGAGGCGTGGCGTAGAGATGACCATGAGATATTGACAAGTGGCTGTCTCCTTGATCAAGGAGATTCTTTCAGGATGGCCCTCCTGACAATGGAACTACAGTGTTGTTAGAAGGAAACACGTCCCGACTGTGAATAAGCACTTGCCTGCACTTCAATCTTCCTCTCCTTGCCTGTCAAGTCGCAAATGGTTCCGCCTTTTAGTTTCTGGACCAGATATCGTATCTCTCCCTTAGCCTCCAATCTGGCGAGTCCTTTTTCTCTGGTCTCCCTGCCACCGACTCCAGAATCACTATCCTGGCCCAGCATTGTCTCTCCACCAAGAGTCTTCTGAGTGCCATCTGTCATCTCGCCGTTCAATCTGCCATCAAATACCCCAAGGGTGTATGCAGTGACGCTTTGATCCTCGACCGGAGGATAAACAGGGACATTCTTTCCTGGAGGCAACTGGTGGAACTGCCTTACACCATCTCCATAGCAAAAGCTGTAACTCCACCAGCCACTGAAAAAGTACAAGCATGACCCCTCCATCTCCTGCAACAACTCCCATCCTCTTGTCGTGGCTCGCGCAAGCTCCTTTTCCTCCTCATCCGGGTTGGGTTTCGTGCTATTCTTATGCGTATCCTCATCTGGCACTCGCGGGACGCCGCAAAGGTACCGCTTGTCGTTCAGAATCATGTTCTCATAAGTGATTATGTCCGAGTCCAGATGTAGCTCCGGTTCGAGGTGAGAATGCGTCTCGAAAGGACGGTGGAGTGATGTGTCCGGTGTCGCGTAGGGTTCTGCTACCGCTGTAGACTGAGGAGCGTTCCGGGATCGAACTGCGTTGAGTGCCTTCTCAGCATAGTCCTCTGAGACGACCGAGTCCGAGTAGAGAATCTCATACTGTGTCTTGGTCAGTACAAGTAGGAGCGTGTTGTACTCGGTCTTACTTGAGGGTATGCAAGGAGATCGTCGAAGACACTGAATTGATGCTGCGAAGCCAATACCACTCGCAATATAGCAGGTAGGGACCAGAAGTTCTTCATATTTGTGTACTGTCGGTATTACATGAGGGCTGACGGGTTTGTTCGGATGAGTTGCACAAGGCCAGCTTGCCGTTGCTCCAGGAAGCCAAGCTACTATGGCGACCTCGAACATCACGAATTTGCCGCATTGGCAACAACCTTATTTCTTATTATAGAACAGAAACAAGCGATCAAGAATGTTATCGTGGGAAAATGTTGGCCTAGATTTCTGAAGCGGTTGTGTAGAATGAGGCAACCATCCTGACAAGCTTGGTGGAGAGGACAGCCGTTGATCGATCAAAAATGGACGGACTGAGAGTAGTAGTGTCTTCACGGTTGCCATCGTGGAGGTGAGTTTACTATTGTATATACACAAGCTCCGTTTCCGGCATGCATGATCCTACGTACGAGTATAAGCTTGGGAAGCCTCTACGCTCAGTGTTTCTGCCTCATCCTCTAGAAAATGAGAAGTCTGTCGTCCAAGTGAACAACAAACCCCCTCATCCTCCAAGATCCGACGAAGATTTGAAACCACATCTAATGCTGTAACAAAGGCGCCGGCTTCCCTTCCTCCCACGCATGCAGCGTCTCCTCAACATTGATCCAATACCTCAGCTTCACAGCCTCCCTCCTCGCAGTATCAATGTCATCCGCCTTGAATGCCTCTTCCAAGACTCGTACACTCTCTCTGACCCTCTCTTCATTCTCCCTCTTGATAGCATCCACCTCCTCCTGCACCTGTGCTTCCTCAATCGCCTCCCTCAACTCCAAAACCTCCATCAGCAAATCCTGATCCTCGGACGCGTCACCCAACTTCGCCGCGTCATCTTCGTGTGCCGTCTCGCCTCGAAGACTAAGAAGATACTGTGCTCGCAACAATGGCGATTGCAAAGTCTTGTATGCCTCGTTGATCCGGGAAGATAGAGCTTCCGCCTGTTTCTTCCGTTCAGCCGGATGTAGGTCCGGATGCGCCTGTGCCTGTAACTTCAGAAACTCATTCCTCAATGCACGGGTGTCTACAGAGAAATGCCCTTTTGGTGGCGGACCCGATGGGAATGTGTTTGGAAAGAAGTCGTAATGTGTTTGAGGGGCTGTTGGGAGCGAGTCAGAGAGCTTGCGATCAGACGTGGAGAGATTGCGTGTCTGCGATGGGGAGTGGATTAAGAGACGCGTTCGTGAGCTTCCTGTGCTGCAGGAAGACCAGCTTGGAACTGCTCTTCGCGATAACGACGCCGCATGGCCCGGAGCTACAATTGCAGAGCGGAGGTAGCGGAGGGCGTCTGGGGATGCGGACGCAACTTTGTTTCTACAGCGTGTTATCATCGTGAGCCAATTGGGACAGGATCTCTATTTCAATACGAGTGAAGATATGGTAGGGAGCGGGGGATGCATTGTTTAGTTTCATTAGGTAAAGAAGGAAATCCTACCTATTTCGTGTGAAAACAAACGCCGATACCGCTCGAGATCATGCATAATCCTTTTCTGAGTACAAAACAAGGCTGGACTGGGAGTTGAGAGGTTGACCAACTGATTACCACCTCGTGATGACTCCAGAAGCCAAAGACACCAGCCTAAGCAATAACTTCATTATACCGCACGGCTCGATCCAATGTAAGTGTCACAAGTGTTTTTGCTTCCCCCAATTTAAGCTTCAGGCAGATAATAATCCCTCCCTGTCTCGCATACGTTGTATCCAATTCCACAACGCAAGGCTTCCTTTCCCAATCAATGAGCCATCGCATCCAAGGAAACTCCAGGGAATGAGAACAAGCATCCCAAGTCCTCATGCCCTCTGTTGCAGAACCCGTCTGGCCAGATCGTCCGCAATCCTCCATCAGTCCATCTACAAATGCTTATATCGCGAAAACCCCTGCTCCGATCCAGCTCCGAAACCCGAGCCAAGTATCCCTGAACATGTATAGTATATGTTATACGGTGATACGCAGATGTTCGTACAACCAATACACAATATATCTATAGTCGCGCTAGCGTGTAACAAAGTCCAATACAGCAAGCTATCGAATTTTTCCGGCTCGTGCGCCCAGTTTCAGGTACGGTGAGCCGGGACGTGTTATTCCGGACACGAAGTCGCGAAGCCCGTCGGGCATGGGACAGATTAAGCCGCAAGCAAGGTCCCAGGCTATGTGTCCTCGACTTCTTGGGTCGATCACCACTCGTCGTTCGATAGCATCATCGACCCTGTTTGTCATCGAGAACGACGTGTCCCAATCAAATTGAATGTAATGAAAGTGCAAGCATCCTTCCGATCTCAACCATCTCATCAGGGATCTTCCCCAGGTGGAGACAGAGTTCGGTATGACGTGGAGTGCAAGTCTCTAATCTGGCAATACAACGTACGCCTCATCGCATCTACTAGGAAGTACCATGGTTACGATGAGGGGATTAGGTACTAGGTAGTCAGCCAGTCAGCCAGTCAGCCTCCCTCCTGCCCGTGCATCATCACAAGCCAGACCGGCTTTACGTAGAAAATAATTACCAAAGATTCCACTGGCGCACAGATTAAGCAATACGTTTCGAAGAGGGCAGGTGCTAGTCATGACTCGTTCGTAAAAAGTTAAAATAATGCCCAACAATTAACACTTGGATTATGCAGTGTGATCATCTCGTACAACTAATTTGGATTTCCAACTTCTCAGAGGCGGCTCACCGCCCCAACGAAATCAAGCATAGTTAGGAAATTGCGTGCAAATCATGACACGATAGTAACAAAGACGTAGTAGTAATGCATAGTCCAGTTCCATTCTTCGCGTACGAAGAGGCTGACTCCATCGATATTGATCAAGTGGACGATGTCGAATCTCCAAAATTCCGAGTAGATCAATCTTACGCATAACCTGTATCCACACTCTTGCCTCTAGAATCAAGTGAAGTGACGACCTGGACTGCGACTCCTCAAAGGAAAGCGTCCAGCCCATCATGCTTTGATGATGTGCTATGTGAGCCGATATGTCTCCCTCCCTAGCCGTCCTGGTTTTGAAATTTAATGATACAAGCCTTGCCATTATGCAAAAATGAACGATGAAAACAATCAGAAAGATATTCAAGCAGTGAGGCCCGCCGTAGCGGACGCCGGAGCGGTGAGGGTATTATGAATCCGAGTTGAGGCACTACTAGATTGTGCACTGTTGTCGGCATGGACAGGACTGCCCGACGGGGGTGTACTTGTAGGCTGAATTGTGCTCGCTGGGACGGTAGCAGTCGATTGAGGTGTGTCTGCAGGTTGCAATACACTCGAGTGAAGAGTGCTGGGAGATTGGAGTATATTTGTAGGTTGAGATGTACTTGAGCGGGGCGTACTACTTAATTGGATGTTGTCGGTGCTGGGAATTGTAACATCAGCAGGCTGAGTGGTGCTGCTCGGTTCAAGGACATTGGAAACTGGAGTGTGAACAGCTGCAACATCGTCGGTCGATTGTACTGCGTCAGCACCAGCAGCAGCAGCAGGAACGACAGGCGGCTCCGTAGACCCGTGCTCCCTAGGTAGGGAGCCTGTGGATTGTTCCCTCTGTGGTTCAACTGGACTACTATTATCTGCTACAGCCTCATCCCTACCAGCCTCCACGGTAGATTCGACTTGATGCTCAACCTGCTCTCTTTCGAGATCTCCTTGTTGGCTTGGCTGTTCACGGAAATGCGAAGGCTCGAGAGTTGAGCCCCCGGTCTCCGCGCTACCTTCGCTTTGAGCTCTCATGGCCGGCAATTTAGACTCCGTGGGACTGTGACTGGCAGAGGCAAAGTAGTGTTCTGAAGACGTCAGAACTCCTCGATGCTCTTCCACTCCATGAGGAAACATCCGTGATAAGGCGTAGTGGGTTCGCTCTTGTTCACCACTGTTCTGGCTATTAGGACTTGTTACTCTAGTGCCAAATGCTGACATAGGTGATGTCCTGGAATTCGACTCCATGCGCTTCTCCTCTTCCTTGCGTGCATGAACTTTGCGCAGATTGGCTGCACTGCTCTGCGAGCGCATATCTGGTCTTCCATCTTTTCGAATCAACACACCGTCTGAATTCCTGATTGGCTTCGTCCGTGTCTTTTTGGCATGTCCATACGGATCTCCCATTGAGCCTGGTGGAGAAGTCGCCTGTGACGGCTGACCTTGACCGCCTAATGAGCCCCGTCGAAGAAGTGCACCACGATCTCCGCCTGGATAATAGAATCCGTCAGCTCGAACTTGCGCACCCGTCCAAGTCTCTTTCTCCCATTCAGGCGTGACTTGCCGGGTCATCATTTCACGATCATTTGGCAAACTCTTCCTGGGCCGCCCCCCGCGTCCACGTCCACTTCCACGGGGACGTCCTCGAGGGCTGCTGTATGCACGACTTTTCACCAAGGCAGATCCAGCCGTTGCCGCACGTTGAGACTCTGACCGCCAGGTATCTTCTGGACTCAGTTGATCCGTGTATGGAACGAACGTCGAAGGGTTGGTCGAGTCGGGATATGGATTCTGTATCTCTGCAGGGTGGCGTTGCGATTGCGATTGCGATTGTATAGATTCATCGGTATCCATTCGATCGAATCGAAGCGGTCCAGGCTCATGTGCAGCCTCATATTGATGGCGTGGTTCGAGCGGCGTAAGCTTTTGGCGCTTAGGCGAGCCAATTGGTGTCTCCTCTGCGTCGCTACGTCTATCCATGCCATTTGAAAACCCCCTTTTTGCGCCATGATTGACTGACACCCACCCTCCTGATGTAGGCTCCACGTGTCCTGCATACGAGGAATGCACAACGTCCGGGGTTTGGGATGGCAGTCGCCCGCGCAAGTTGCCGTAAGGACGAGCTTCTTGTCGTGACGGGGTGGTTGTACGCGGAGCATCTGATATCACCGCAGTCTGCACGACAGGCGTGTGGTGGACCGAAGATTCGCGAGCGCCTGAAGGGAATGGCGCCCTATCATTTGATGTTGGTGGTGCAGCTGGAGCATTTGCTTGAACTTCTTCCAGGCGCTTGATTCTTCTCTTGATGTCCACCATCTGTAGGCGCAGGCTGTCAACCTCATTCGCCTTAGTCTGCACGCTTGAAAGGGCATCAGAGAACACGGCGAATGCTTCATCGTCCATACGATCTCCTTGTTGTACAGGTTGTGGCTGGGGATTTATCCGTGACTGTATGATCTCTCTCCGCAATCCCTCAAAGTGTTCACTGAAAGATGCTTGCAAGCGAATGATATTCGAGTCCACTCGAGCGATGTCGCGCGTGCATGATTCCAATGTTGCTCTGTTCAGATTAACTTGCGTTTGGAGTCGATCAATGGCCTCAAGCTTGACAGCTATGTTCGATGGATATCCGTTCCGTGGCGATCCGGGGTGACCATTGATATGCATATGACCATTCACCGGGCTAGCGAAGGGACCAGCACGTTCATTGTGCCGGTTCTGTGGTGGCGGGTCTCGATCGTGAAACATGGATTTCTGGGCTTGGTGGGAGGCGTGAGGAATCAATGGCCGCGAAATCATGGGATCAAAGCGTCGAGTCTCCTCGCTGGTTCCTGGACGGAGCTGAGGTGGTAGCAGAGGATTTGCCATCTGAGCTGCTGAATATTTGCGAGCGAGGGCCACAGGATTCTCCAAAGACGTCTCCATGGTTGCTCGATCCGATGATGCGGGTTGTTCCTGATGATAGGAAGCGTCTGGCTGACCGCTCTCTATGATCGCTTCAACGAGTTGCCCGGTTACGTCTGATTTTAGCTCAATTTTAGGAAGCTTAAAGAAATCTCGTTCACTGTCGCCAATTAGCACAGCTATTTTTGCAACGATTGTGGCACGACGCGATTTTGCACGACATGAGGTCGCGGTGGTGCCGATCAGAATCGGATTGACTTGGGCACTCACACGTATTGTTTTTTGTCTTCCGGAGCACTGGTACAAACGATGCCGAGCGTGTCTCCGCATTGGTTACACGCGAGAGGTTGGATGGAGCTGGATGTCTCGTGTCAGCGTCTAGACTACTGCCATTCTCTGATTATATTTGACAAGAGGGGACGCAAAATGAAAGCTTGTGACACTAGGCATACAAAAATTCGATGCCACATATAGCGAGAGTTATTATAGAAGCTAAATTGCCGAGGGCAGATCTGAATTCAGAACCGCGCTAGGGTGATTAAATGCGGGCAGGGATGATTGATGCAAGGATTGGGAAAAAGCATTATTAAGACAAGGGTGCTGAAGAGAAATAGCTCCACAATAGGGAGAAATTCATATGGGCGCCACTTCTGCTGCAGCGCTGCCGTCCTAGATGTGTTGCAAATATTGGCAAGACCAAGGCGGAGGCGAATAAGAAAAGCACGTGGAGAATGAGAGAGAAGGATGTGTGAGCAACGATGCGAGCCCGATGGGCACGGAAAGAGGAAAGGTGACGCGGCGCTGGTTCTGACTTTGGATCAACCAAAGATGGATGAACGACAGACGTGGAAGGGCGGAAAAGGGATGCGGGCAAAGAGAGCGGCGGACTCGAAGACTCACCAGTTAGCCAGTGCACTGTCATTCGAAGCCGGTTTTGGCTTTAATTTTCGGTGCAAGCCAGAGCAGGAATACGATCCAACGGTCCAGGGCAAATAATAGCTCCCAGTGACTTTGGACCAGCTATTATAGAACTGTCCAAACTCAGAGCCGCAGGCGCAGAAAGCGATCGTCGAGCGTTCCGGGCTACTGCTGGTTCTGTGATCCTCGTCGACGGCCATGTCGAGAAGGGTGGCCGGCTGATTGCCAAAGTGCTGCCGAGCTGGGGTGGATGGTGTTTGGCTTGATGAGAGTCTGTGAGGTTGCGGACGACTGCGGTCGACGGCGGGAGCAAAGGAGGATGAAGTGTCGGAGTCAGCGATGACAATGGGAGACTGGCTGGCGACTCGGGGCGTTGTTGGGCTCATGGCAGGGCGGTGCAGGTGTTGTCACAGCGGTGCTCGTCCTCGTCGAGGTCGTGTTAATAAGAAGGAGACGCTGAGGAAGAAAGCCCGATCGGACGGAATGGCGGCAAGCGCAGATCCAGACGCAAAAGGGTGCTAGTAGTAATGATCATCTCGCAATAATGTATCGTAACCAATGGGCAGGGGGGCAGCGACGGGATTGGTCGAGGCGTAACAGGCCGCTATGTATTTTAGACAGAAACTAATTAGCAAAAGTAGCAGGATTGTGTGCGAGGGAGAACGGGGCTAGCTGGACTGGGACTCCCTCCACGGTGAGGCAATCAAACAAATGCTATCGTGGGCGATATCGAGGCCTACATCCGTTTCGAGTTTCAAACAAGGAGCGCGGAGCGTCTGGAAATATCTGCGTGCCCTAGCTGGAGCAGTCGTGAACTCGTGATGGTGGAGAGCGAACGGAATGCCTGGCACTGCTGTTGCTGGACAATTCCCCAACTCCGTCCGGCTGTCCCGTCTCCCGTGAGTCCCCGTCGCCATCCTCGTCCTCACTCCCTACAGTCCCTACGTCCCTCCGACCAGGTGGGCGAACAACTTCCCGTTCCCGTCTGAGGTAGTACTCTCGTATAGGTTTTCAACCGCCGTCTGACCCTCCACCGGCAGAGGGTGTGAACAAGTGGGTATCTGTCATATGCCAATACCTACCCAATTCAACCTTGCACTACACGCTCTTGCGCGAGCTTGGACGTCGCAGAGGGACGCGAACCAATATGGGCACGATCATCTCAAACGCTCGCAGGCCATATACTTTACGTGCAATAGCACATCTGGCCTTTCCCTTTAGTCGCTCCGAGGCTTCCGGCGGGAGAAAGGGATGGAGCATGCTTCAACGTCCGTACCATCGCCAAAGACTCCCAGGAAATTGTCAGCAATTTTGTTCCGCAGCGCCGCATCAACACAGTGCGAGGTTCCATGTTTTGCCATGCTTGTAAGTAAACCACCGAGCCAGGTCTCCCGGGCTCACCTTTCTCTCCTACAACCTACACATATTACGGCGCGTTAGTGCGCAATCTTAATCAAGTGCTATACCCATGATTACATTCAATCCTCACTTTGATATACTTGAGAATTTGCAGGCTCGCTCTCAGTTAGTGGACGTTGCGCTCCGGAATGGGCAATAAGCAACGAGGCGCTCGCGTACATGTATCTTACTATGTACAAGGAAAACTGTCCTCCCTCATCATTGGTTCGCTTCTTTTCATGCGTCTGAACGCTTGTTGCGCACAGGACAGCCCCGCGAATTAAGGAGCTATATTCCACTTTCGATGTGCAATGTGCAATCAGGCATCTATTGATTTCCCATAAAGCAGCAGGATCCGAGACACATCCTGTCCGACGCGTTTCGATGTTCCTTGTAGATTTCGCCTCGGCGATCCGCGGTCTTATAGCAGTCGGCGGATTATCCGAATCAACCTTGCAGAGGGCTGGTGACCTGGTCTCCATAATGCTCTCTCATAATGCTCTCTTGTAATGCTCCTTCGTAATGCTCTCTGCTAATGTTCTCTCATACTGCTCTCTCATAATCCCGCTCTCTCACAATAATCTCACGTGACGGTCAATAATCCAAGTCCATCACGGGCTTGTCGCGCAGCTTTGCTAAGCGCTTGGTCATCCGCGTCTGTCCATTGAACATCGAGCTCATCCCATTTCTTCACTCGGTATTGCTCCCTGAAAAGTCGATGACGATCTTGCATGCGGAAGGTCTCACGAGGATCGCCATGTCCGCTGTAAATCATGAACGCCGTACACGGTGGCAGTGCCGCATGTACGTCACGAATGAGCTGGACAGTCTGCGAGACTGCCCGAGTGAGAGTCGTGGCATCTGGTCCTGGACTGTCGACAGTTTCTGCAGAGATCGAATGTTTGGCAAGAACCTTTTGACGTAGATCATCATTGTCCATGGTTTTGGAGCTATTCCACCACCCACGTACAGCCTCCAATTCCCGGAACCGAGCCCAAACAAAGTCGACGCCTTGAGGGAATGGGCTATGAACATCGCCGTCCCCTTTGATGACCGACTTTACCTTTTCTGCCACTTCATCATCGCTCTCACAGCCAAGGATAATGTCAGCATGCACACCATGCCCTCTGCTTGGGTCGCCCCAATCAACAATGGCACCGCTTCTGAACTCTTCATTTGCAGGGTTGAACCTGAATATCTTGGGCTTTGAGGATCGCTTGAGTCGTTTGAAGATCGATTCGCTGCTGGCCTCATTTGTACCCCAAGACGGACCTCTCTCGCACTTTTGTTTGATCAAGTCTAGCACAGCTCTGGCATCCTCAACACTATCGTGTCCATTACGACCTTTCTGAATTTCGCGGCCCAGATACTTTTGACTTAGCCATTTCAGACTGCTCTTCAGAGGAGCACCACGCGGATGCGGATATACGATGGCAGTGTCGATGATGAAGGGGTGTGTCATCTTCAGAGCAGTCAGGTCGGCGTTAAGAGAATGACCGATGAGAATGGTATGCGGGGTGATGAGATCAAGCAGACGTGCTTGGATATCTGCAAGTGTCGTAGTAACAGGTCTAAGCATGTCTTCGGTGATGCCAGAGTACGGTGTCAAATAATCTATGATCGGTGTAGCAGGCTTGACCAACTCGTCGAGGACAGTTGTGCCATCCCAGGCAATGATGCTGATTCGCGTAAGTTCAAACTTGTTGCCCTCTGTCTTGCACATTTCACAGTCCAAAGCGAGAATGTCGCGGCCTGCGGTAATGCTGCCACTCTCAATATCTCTGTCCGCGACCTGACCGTCTTCAAGTTTAGCGACACGCGTGTCAACCCATCCCGCATCAGTGGACGTTCCTGCTTCCTGGCGTTTAGCCTGCACTTGCTGCTTTTCCAGGTCTGTAGCTAACATCGCAGGATGCAGCACATACTCGTTCTCAAATAGATCTTCGCGTGTTGCAAGATATTCAGTGATGAGGGTTCGTTTGTTCTTCCAATCGTGTGATTTTGCAAGGCCGGGCCCCTTTGCTTTCTTCTCTTCCTTAGTCTTCGGTATTGGCGCTACTAGCATTGCTTGTAATGGTGAATGTATCTTGGAGTACTTGTCATCACCAGGTGCTCTTACTGGCCAAATGTGTGGGAACATATCAGCAAGTGGTTTTAGCACATTTGGAAGCTTAGATTGATCAAGCTTGACAGGATAGTAACGATCTGGTGAATCCTGGATTGCCTTTTAATTTTTTTGCGGTGCATTGGCAGATTTGGTCTCATTGGTCGCAATACTATCACGACTGCCTTGTAATTGTGCAGCACCTGGGACCGTCTGGTCCTCTGAGGTGCTCCCTGTGATTTCAATCACATCCACTAATGGATTTTTGCCGGCGAAATGGCCAGTGTTGAGAGCTGAAAACATGGAGGGTTCGAGACCAGGGATCATGAGAACAACAACTTTCTTTATCGAGTTGTGATGCCTGACAGATATCCATTGCGGAGCGCTTCCTTCGGACAGTATGTATAGGGCTAAAGCCTGGAGATCGCTGATTTTGACGTTGCTTTGGAGGCGCGCGTTCGGAGAGTGGTTGAGCTGTGGATAACTGGAGGTGCCTCTCTCGGGATCTTTTCTCCTCTTCTTCTTTCCCTTGTGCGAGACTTCCTGCCACGGCTCCCCATCGTCCTCAGAGCGTGTCCTGTCTTCCCTAGGTTGTTCCTCCTCGGTGGTGGCTGTTTGCGCGTTTTTGAGCATTGAGACCGTCTGGCCCATGCCCATCTGTTGCTTCGCGGCGCTCGAGACTTGCGCTTCGTGCCAGCTGCGTTTGTGGCCCATATTGCCTGTGGCTTGCTGGAGTTGTTTGGTGTTGCTGCTCAGGCTTTTCCTTCAATAGACGGAGCTTCTCAATCCGCCGCCTCGAGTATACATCCACAACAGGACCGAACACTGATGATCAAAAACTCCAATTCCGACTCAGTACCATCCACCACTTTCAATCTCTACCTCTCTGCCGTCTACAACTGGTCGTAGGAATTGGCCCGGCGTACCACTACCTATGTCGTTCGTTGGTTGATTCCTCGCAATGCGCCTACTTCCCAATGAATGGGAGGGGGCCCATCCACTGCTACCCAGGACTCCGGACACCGGCTTGCCAATCGCCATCATTCTCAACAGTGCGGTCTATGGCTCGTTTCTTGGGCTCTCTTATGGTCTTGGTCGGAAAGCATTCACCAAGGTCTTCTACCGCAAACATTATCAACAAGTGCCTCAACAACCATACCCGCTATGGCGAACGATCGGAGCTTTTACAGGGTGGACAAGCGTATGTCTCGTGTCAGTACAAGCATGGAATCGTCATCAGAAAAAGAAGGAGGCAAGCATTATTTTGAACGACGCTGGCATTCCAATGCCAAGGTTTAAACTCTGGGAACATACCACAAAGCCCACACTAGATGATCTGACCCTTACAATCGGGCTTGCGACCGTCATATCTTCACTTGCTCGGCAGAGATTTCGACCTGCCTCAATGTCTGGAGTCGCAATAATGGGTCAAGCAAGTGTCTCCATGGCCGTGGGACGGCTGGGACTATTGGCCTGGGGCCACGAGGAATATACATCGCTTAGAGATCAGTACAATCATGAGCTTGATGCTGCTTCCAAAAGCTACACAGCTCGCTATGGAAAGCCGCCGCCTAGGATCTTGTATGGGACCTATGATCGCACGTGGAGCTTACAATCCACATCCGAAGAAAGTCTTAATGCAGGTCAGCAATCAAACCTGTCCTTGACGGGGTTGTCTTCCGCGTCTTCAACTGGAAGCGAACCAGAAGGACCTCACTACAAATTTGCAGACGGTTCAGTTGCGGAACCACAGCCTCGCGGATCACACCCTCACACCTGCGTACTTATCAATGGCTCCCTTGTATTCGGGCCAATGAGAGATTATTTTTGGGAGCCAGAGAGTGTACAGAGGGGCACCGAAATCTTGAAGGCGCACCTGGAGAAGCTTAATGAGAAACGCACAAAGCTGGTTCAAGAAGCCGCCTTTCTGTTTCAAGAGGTGGCACAGAGGGAGAATAACTACCTGGCCCTGAGCAAAAACGAACGGGAAACAGAGGCAGGACGGAAGTCGCGCAAAGCCATGGAACTGTTGAGCAGTATGCACTCCAACACCTACTTCAACATCGCAGAGGTGGACTGGCTCATCTCCGACAGCAAAAAATGGCTTCTACAGCTGGAGTCGAACGGTACATGGATGCCCAGAACCCAAGGGTCACCTGATCCTAAAGCTGTAGAAGCCATTTTAGAAAATATCCGGAAGCATAAAAAAAGCACGGACATGATGCTTCAACAGATTGGTTCCATGGTTGTTCCTCCTGAAAACCGATCGGAGATAGAGCAGGATGTCCGAGATGTCAAGGAAAATTCTGAAGCGACAGCGGATTTGATAGATCACTTTGACCCTATGACCAAGCCCAACAAAGGACCAGATTAAAGGCACAGTATTGATGCCATTCAGTAGACAACACCAATTGTCGATCCGTATCAACAAGCCCAGGACTCGGTATCGTCCACCTGGTTATCATTGACATAATGGCCTTGGATCACATACAAATCAGATCTGAACATTGGAACACGGAAGACCATCAGCACACGTTGACTGATGTGAACGCGACCATCTCTTCATGCTAGGTTTACAACAGCATGCGCCGATCCAAGGAGATCTGACGACTCTGCAAGTGTCACAATCTCTCGGGTTTGAGTTCAAGCTGGAGTCATGTAGGATATGTACGTATAGTAGGGCTCGGAAGGTATGCAGCTGGACATCATAAACTCTGATTTGTGCAAATATATGCTATGACATGATGTACATATGCTACGCAGTAGACAAGCGATGACAGCACAGGCAGTAAATAAGCTTGGTTGAACTTGAAGCACCTCAACGAAGTCGATGATTGCTCGGTTTGAAGCTACTGATGTGCTGGGGACGAAGGTCATATCTTTGACTGAATTCAGCACAAGAGCAACGAAACAATGCATGACTGGAGGCGTGACAAATCTGTAATCTAACGCATGATCAACAGTACACAGCTCGCTCAAGTCTGCCTGGTCAAAAGCGGAACATTGGTCGCGGCCCGTCTCATATGGCGGGGAATGTTGGCGCCAACAAAGTGGAAATGGCAGTGGTCAGTGTACCGGGTCATTGTGGTCTGCAGACCTCAGATTTAGACGGGTGGAGTACGGATGTCAACTTGATAGCGAAGCGGATGGATACAACGTGTCTGTCAGAAGGTGGGATCTCCGAACAATGTCAGAGATATCGGGGTAAAGAAGTTGCTCACCGCCTTGAACGAGCCAAAGTGATTGATGACGGGAACGCAAAGTCAGAAACCGGCAAGTTTGGAATGGCGAGGGCTCTCTTGGACTAGATATAGAATGCCGTCAATCTTCAGTAGGGAAGCCATCTGCGCCTCCCGAGTTTCAACCGAGATATCCCCTCTCGGTTTCCCCGCTTCCGGCAAAGCCGTGGCCGTGACCGTGGAAGCTAGACTCGAGTCTCGAGCTACCCCAGAATGCTGAAGGATTTTCGACCAACCCGAGCTCTTCTTTTGTCCCTTCAGTTCCGCCATACCAATGACAGCAGTCGGGCTAGCTGAGCGTGAAAGGTCGACTGAGGTCTCCAGTCCTCGATCATGATCGGAAGAGCTACCTCCGTAGGCAATCTTAAATAGCTGATATTCCGTGACTACCTTGGAACACCTATAAAATTCCTGCAAGCACACTTGAGATGCGCAGTTGAAGAATTGCGAGACATCACCTGCATAAGCTTTTCACTTCGTCATATTCACTAAAGACTCGAGCTCCTTTGCCCGGTCGACTGCGATCGACTTCACTTCATCCTCTTCATCATGGGCCTCGTCGATTTGCTCATCACTCCTTACACCCTTCTTGCGATCCCAATCCTTTACTACGTGCTTCCATTTCTACGGAATTGGAGCATCCGGGACGTTCCCGGACCTTTGTTCGCGAAATTCTCAAGCTTATGGTTACTGTTCCAAGCACGACAAGGGATCAGATATCTATCAGTTGATCAGGCACATAAGAAATACGGCAAGTTGGTACGAATTCAGCCGAACCATGTGTCGATCGCAGACGATGCAGCCATCACGCACATCTACGGCCACGGAAATGGATTCTTGAAAGCGTAGGTCATGTTAACCCCCAGCTCATCCTTACAGCAGAGAAGCTGATAAGACTCGAAGTGACTATTACGATGCGTTTGTCTCAATTCAACGAGGTCTCTTCAATACTAGAGATCGAATGGAACACAGCCGCAAGCGAAAAACCGTATCACACACTTTCAGCACCAAATCAATTGGCCAGTTCGAGCAATATATGCATCACAACTTAGAGGAATTCGAAAAACAGTGGGATCGTCTCGCTACACAAGCTAATGGTGGGTATGCCCGCTTGGATGCATTGAATTGGTTCAATTACCTCGCCTTCGATATCATTGGAGATTTGGCATTCGGTGCTCCATTTGGTATGCTTGAGAAAGGCAAGGACTTCGCCGAAGTTCGAGCCTCACCAGATGCACCTCCCACCTATGCGCCAGCCATCGAAGTGCTGAACAGAAGAGGCGAAGTTTCTGGGTAAATAATCCTCAACAAGATTCATCGCCCCTACTTACACGACCACAGAACTCTCGGTTGCCTTCCTGCTTTGAAACCATATGCCAAATACTTGCCAGATCCCTTCTTCCGACAAGGTGTTGAAGCCGTCCAGAATCTTGCCGGCATCGCGGTTGCTCGTGTCAAAGACCGTCTAGACAATCCCGAACAATCCCACCGCGTCGACCTCCTAGCTCGCCTGATGGAGGGCAAAGATGCCAATGGAAACCAACTCGGACGCGAAGAGCTGACAGCAGAGGCCCTAACTCAATTGGTGAGCCTTTGTTTTAAGACCTGTTTGTGTGTTAGACTGACAACTTTACTTTGAAGATCGCTGGTTCTGATACTACTTCGAATACATCGTGCGCCCTCCTCTTCCACGTCTTGAGCAATCCACATGTGATACCCAAGTTACAGGCCGAACTTGACAAGGCTTTGCCCATCCTAGGTGTGCCATCCTTCGAGCAAGTGAAGGATCTAAAGTATGTCGATATGGTCATTAAAGAAACCATGCGGATCCACTCGACCTCGTCACTGGGGCTTCCCCGAGTTGTAACAGGCAATGGAATTACGCTCCAGAACCACTTCTTTCCTGCCGGAACGGTTCTTTCGGTCCCAGCCTATACGATCCATCATAGCGAAGAGATTTGGGGTCCAGATGCGTCTGACTTCAAACCCGAGAGATGGGAAAAGGGTGTTCTTACAGAGAGGCAGAAGGAAGCCTTTATTCCTTTCTCTTACGGACCAAGAGCCTGCGTGGGCAGGAACGTGGCGGAGATGGAGATGATGTTAATCGTCAGTACTGTTTTCAGGAACTACGAATTTGAGCTTTATCAGGACAAGTTGGAGACGAGGGAGGGTTTCCTGAGAAAGCCGATGGAATTGTGGGTGGGAATCAGAAAGAGGAAGGCTTAACCTTGAGCAAGGACGACCTCGGGGAATCCTGGATTTTCGAATTTGTGGATAATCAGTGTCTTATGACTACTCTGAGTTGGCCCGATTGACGATGTTTCGATTTCCCAATATCCCTTTATCCATACCTAGAACCCAAGCAAGTCAGATTCACTCTCTCTACCCAAGTGACGCAGCATAAGCACCGGCGAGATTACTGCCATGCCCGAGCAATTGGGTCTTGAAACGCAGAATAAGACCCAGAGGGCAAAGGCTTCTACTGCGGTCTACGAATAGCGTCGCATTGACGCTGTGTTTGCTTTAGGCATAGTAGCCGCAGTAAATGGTAAGAGAAGTACTGGTACTGCTATCAATTCGCTATGCCTTCGCCTTCCTCGGCCATAGTTGAGTCCACCGCATTGTCCAAGTCCTCCGGCATTTTTGAAGTGTTCGAGCTCGTCCGAGCCTCCAAGCTCATCAAAGTCTTCCGCATCCTCTAAGTCAGTAAAAGACTCCGGAAAAGCTAGGTAGTAGAGGGTATGATAAGGGTAGTTATGTAGTTGATTAGGTATAGTTCCATCTTTGAAGATAACCTGCGAAGCGGGTGGATATATAATACGCTGATTGACAATACCATCGAGTGCAACCCACATATTATTTGTCTTACACAAGTGGTCCAGTCGTTGATAATTATGAGAAGAAGAGCATCCGGAGGACGGGAGAATCGGTCGAAATAATGGGCGAGGTGGAGTTGTGAAGGAAGGCTGGAACTGGAGGACCTGCTCCAATAGGCTGGGCCTGGTGCGCGTTTCAGACGACGATGCCGTGCTCACAGGGATACAGCGTCTCCTTGATCGGATTTCGCACCTGCAATCCATCGTCGACTCGCGAACAAATGACCGACTGAAACCTCGACTGCCTACCATGGCACCAAAAGACCAGGAGAAAGCGAGTCTACTGTCGCCAACAGCCTACGACGACGATGCGCCCGATTTAGAATCCGACCAAGACCCGCTCTCCGATGAAGAAGACTCGCCAGATCGAGCACGGGAAAAACGCGAAGAGCGTGGCGTCTTTGAAGATGACTATGAAGACGAAGAGCTGGGCTCGGCCTCTCAAGACCCGGGAGTTGGTCTGAAACGTCTGTTCAACCCAAGTAAGAACGATGGCAAACACACCTTGACCATCAAGGAGAGAAGAGCGCAAAAGAGGGCCTCTCGCCGACACAGGGAGCGTGTCAAGAGAGGAGAGGAGGAAGCAGAATTGGTGTACGACATGGAAGAAGGAGGTCAGCCATCTCAATCGCCCTCGAGAAACTCGTCCGAGTCGGATCTGAGACGACTGGCTGCCATGCGCGCAGAGAAGAGCTTGAAGAAGGTAAACCGGGCTGGACATGCAATGCTGGTTCCAGGCTAACGCAGGACAAACAGAAAGCAGGCAAGAGGCCGTATACACGTTTCCTCCTCCGTGGCTCCATTGTGCTCTTCTTCCTACTGCTACTGTTCGGTGCCTACAAAGCTACAAAGGCTAGTCAAACCTGGCATGCAAAGGTCGCTGCAGCACTCACGCTTTCCAATGGAACCTCTCTGTTTGCTCCTACGACTATCCTTATATCCCTCGATGGCTTCCGTGCCGACTTCTTACAACGAGGACTTACACCAACCCTGAGCAGATTCATCAGAGAAGGCGTGTCTCCGCTGTACATGTATCCCAGCTTCCCCTCCGTGACCTTTCCAAATCATTACACAATGGTTACAGGCTTATATCCTGAATCGCATGGCATTGTAGGCAATACCTTCTGGGATCCTGAAATGCAAGACGACTTCTACTACACCCATCCACAAAAGAGCATGCAGCCGAAATGGTGGGGTGGAGAACCTTTGTGGGTAACTGCAGAAAAGCAAGGAGTGAGATCGGCAATTCATATGTGGCCTGGGAGCGAAGCACACATTGGCGGTGTTGAGCCTGCACATATGGACAAGTATAATGGCGACGAGGATCTGACAAGCAAAGTGGATCGAATTCTGGGCTTGATCGATTTGCCCGGTCCAGATAGTCCATCTTCCAGGGCAAACAACCCCCGACCGCAGCTGATCGCTGCCTATGTGCCCAACGTAGATGCGGATGGACATCAATACGGTCCTAACAGCACTGAGATTAGACAGACCATCCGAAATGTCGATGACATGCTCTCGGGCGTGTTCAGAGGTCTCCAAGAACGCAATTTGACAGATATTGTTAATGTGGTAGTCGTGTCTGATCATGGCATGGCGACAACGTCCGTGGAGAGGTTGATTCAGCTCGAAGATATCATTGATGTAAATCTGATCGATCGCATGGATGGTTGGCCTCTGTATGGACTTCGGCCGAAGAACAAAGACGACCTGTGGGACATGTACGTGACGCTCAAGAAGAATACGGAGCACAATACCAATGTCGAGGTATACTTGACAGTGAAGGATATGCCTAAACAGTATCATTTTTCCAAAAATGATCGCATTGCTCCTTTGTGGATTGTTCCTCAGGCAGGCTGGGCTGTTGTCACGAAGGAAGAGTTCGACGTCGAGAAAGGCAAGAAGGAGGGTCTTGTGTACCATCCTCGCGGTCTGCATGGCTATGACCATCACAATAGTCTCATGCGCGCCATTTTCGTGGCACGAGGACCAGCCTTCCCTCATAAGCCTGGCAGCAGAGTTGAAGTCTTCCGCAAGTGCTTAATCCTAGCTCAATGCTGACTCTACTAACATCCAATACAGAAAACACAGAGATCTACAACATAGTCTGTGATTCTCTGGGCCTTGAACCAAAGCCCAATAACGGCACACTGCGGCTACCTCTCAAACCAATCGGTCTCCATACCGACGATGGAGCGCCTGAAATAGATATTCCTTTTGATCCACCTTCAGATGTACTTAACAGTATCACATCTTCGAACAGTTCTGTCAGCGTAGATGCGACATCGTTGGCTTCCGCTTTTACATCAACCCCATCGGTAACGTCACCAACAGATGCCCCATTTTCGATTGCCACGGCTCCCTCGACACTTTCATCAGAGTCAAGCGAGAGTCCAGACGCAACGTCTGATGATGAGAAGAAGCATAGTCCAAAAAAGTGGTGGTCCTGGATAGCGAATACTTTTGAGGATGCGAAAGCGAAGCTCTCTCAGCTCTTTGGCCCTGGCTCTTCTTAGGGACTCATCCTGGCTCGGCGTTTTGGTCCGTGTACTGTATCTTTGGAGTTTTGGAATGGGCAAATACCCTGTTTACGATTATGTCATACTGTAAGTTATTGCTGCTCTCGTCCTTATTGTTTTGTCACGACGGGCTAGTTTATGCGTGTAGGAGAAAAGATCGAATGTTCATACTGAAATGGCTAAACATTCCGCCGTGGAAGTTTTCCGAAGAATCGATGATGTTCATTTTTCATCTTATTTTCTGTGCTTCTCTTGTATCTTCTAGGTTTTGTGACTCAAGACCAGCTACCATCGCCGTGACAATTGACAAAAACACGCATGGCACCTGGCTGATCTCATGATCAAAAACATGCTTTTCACTCGCCGATTGTCATGACGCATGCTCGAGTCAACGACAACGGGTGTTCAACGTTGCAACCTAATGGCGTTTTTTATTTCCCCCTTTTTCACTTTGAGACCGGGTGACAGATTTTGAATATGACAGAAGGTCATCCACGGTTCACACATCCTAAACTGTCGAGTGAACCAAATTTCACTGAGCAAATTTTGCGAAGAAGACACCGTTGTTGTCGCGTCCTGCACACTCTTCTCCTCCACCTTCAAGACACTTTGCAAGCCTTTGGAAATTCAAGCACAGTGTTGGAACGTCTTGCGCATCACATTCTCAAACCGGACACGATACACACGCATCCTATACACACTTCAACATTCAGCACTTTGTAACTTCTCAAGAACTCAGCGACTTATTCGAGGCTATCGCACGAGTGCATCAGACTCGCAAAAAATACATCACGTACGCCCATCATCCATCATACACCCACAAAATGGCGACTCCGACTTCAAGCGACTCCAGGGATTCTCCATCCTCCTCGTCGATGTCTTCCGCCGCAGCTCTGACTTTCGGCGTCGAGGTCGAGGGAATCTTCGCATTTCACATGGACAAGTTAGGATTGCACCTCAATTTCGAACTGCCACATGCGAAAATCATCAGGAACCTCAACGACGCACAACGCAAAGGTCTTCGCCAAGCGAAATACCCAAATCAAGTCTACCAAAGCTGGGCCCTAGCCAACGCCGGTGGAAACCCAACGACTGCAGAAGCCACCATGGAGCACGAAAACGGACCAATACGTGCATACAAAGATGAGCCGCTCCACATCGCAAAGGATCTCCTCTCGACGACCGAGCAAGGCAAAGATGTCCGCCTTTTCAATCCCGAAGACCATGCCAAGCCTGAACGGTATACGAACTGGATACTCACAGCCGACCAGTCCCTCGAAGCTCTGAAGGACAGCGAGAAAGTGTCGGCTTATCCCTCAAGAATCACCGACAACGACAAAGGCGAATGGGATACCTACGGCATTGAGCTTGTATCTCCCCCTTATCTCGAGGACGAGTTGTCAAATGCTGAAGCAGATATCTCAAGTCTGTTATTTGCGCTCGATACGCCGACTTCTGCTATTACGACAAACACGACTTGCGGTCTGCATGTTCACATCGGCCTTCCTTCGGGTGAAAGCATACCACTCAAAGTCCTGCAACACCTCTCAGAGCTCCTAGTCATCTACGAAGACCAAATTACACGCCTTCATCCAATCCACCGACGCGGACGAAAGGATGAAATCGAGTCCAACAAAGGCCGCTTCGCCGCTGAGTCCTTCGCAAATGAACCGCTGGACTACATGGAGGGCATGATCCGCGACTGGGACACGGATGAGCTGGTAATGAGGAAACTTGAATCGAGGTACAAGGCTGTTCATGAAGTTCACCGCCTCATCTTCGACGAGGTCGAACAGGCGGAGGATCCAATCGCACGATTGCAGAAATGCATGGGTCCGACGAGAGGTATGACTGTCAATTTCGCCTACCTCAACCGCGCAAACGGGCCTCAGACCATCGAGTTTCGACAACATGCTGGTTCGACGGATGTGAAAGAGATTGGACACTGGGTGAGATTCTGCTTGGCTCTTGTCAAGTTGGCGTGGAGGTATGCTGACGGGGATGGCGAGTGCAGAGTGAAGCACTGGAAGGATGACGTTGATATCGTGGATTTGATGGAGGAGATGGGGTTACAAGATGAGGTGAAGGAATTCTACACGAGGAAGATTGGAGACTTTGGTGATGATGGGATTTTGACTGAGGAGGATCTGTGGCAGGAGGTATTGGACGAGGAGGATTTCGAGAGCGCGGAGATATAGGAGAAAGGGTGATATGGGTCGCATCTTATTCTGTTGAATTTGATTGGAAAAGCTGGGTTGGCATTTGCGTTCGAACGGATATCGTCTGGATCGGATTCGAACCGGAAATGAGAGGTATGGAGACCGAAAGTAAGTCTTGCGCCAAAAACTGTCTCTTGAGGTTTGAGCGGCTTCAAACTGAGGTAAGTACACATCAGTCCTTCCTTCTTTGCAGGTTCCCACTAACTTATGTGGTCAGATAATGCGACTTCAAACCGCAAGAAGTTGGCACATCGGTGAACCAGGGATCGGTCGGAGACCGAAAGCAGGTCTTGCGCCAAAAACTGTCCCTTAAAGTCCGAGCGGCCTCTATCTAGAGTAAGAAAACATCATTTCCGTCCCCGTTCTGCATGCACTAATTATGTGGTCAGACGATGCGTGATTACATCCCAGAAGCAGCTTGTTCTATACATGAAGGGTCCGCGCATTGAGAGAAATTGACAAATATGTCCTGTAGGGAATCCAGTACGCTGCGATGATGAAGGTGAAGTGGTTACCTAGAGCTGTGGCCAAGCGAACTTGGAATGTCCGGAAAGTCAGTCTTGAGGCATTGTCAACTAGTGAATACTGGGGAAGATAAGAAGGTGAAGAGAGAGCGCTCTGCTAATCATGGTATAACTCGGTAGGATGGACACCTTTGCATTCAGCAAGCAAGATGCTAGAAGTCTAACAATGGCCTGTAGGTACTCGACGACACGTTTTTCTCAGGGCTGTACCCATACTCTGCCAAGAATATGCGCAGTGAGGCCATTAGAGCTCTCATGACGAATCAGGAAAACCAGAGTGCCTGCACAATACTGATGGGACCATCTGAATTTCGCCCAAAAACGTTTCCACTATTGTGATTTTTCAATACTTTCCTTTGTAAACACCATGAAGAGCCTACGAGTCTTGCTCCAACACGGTTTTATGATCTCCAAATTCATGCACGGGCATGACTACTGATGAGCCGGACCATTCATTGAGAAGTGGTAGAAAATTTCCCCAATATATTTGAATAATCCCGTTGATCACGGCCAATTTGTGGGTTTCTTTTTCGGTCTTGCTAATATTTTGACCGCAGACTTTGTCAACCGCTCGTCAATAGTGTCAGCTCCGGCTTGCTCGACGACGTTGCCCCGCAGACCTTCATCAGTCGCGACATCAATTGTCTTCTCATCTATCTTACCATAGTTCTACTGTGGTATCAAGCTAAACAAATGTTCTATCGCGGACCCGAGGGAAGAAGATCGCAAGTACGTGAAAACGTCGACCATCAACCAGATTGTGCGTGAAAGATGTACACCAGGTATGTTGATTCTGTAGGACGAGACAATCGCAGTACTAACGTTTACCGTAATCGACGATGTTATCCGAGAATCCAGAGCGGAAATGAACGTTTCGATTTCGGTGAATTAATAAGGCCTGGCTACCATCAATTGATCCTGTGTCCATGATGGGGAACGCGATGTGTAGAACTTTGCGACGCCATTGCGATTTATCTACAAGGGATATGCGACAGGCCTAAAGGCTGAAAAGAGAGCAGCGCGGGCACTATCGTTGTTTGTTGCAGAGGCGTGGATAATGGATTGGGCTAGGTTGGGCTGGGCTGGAGTTGGTGCCATATCCACTCCAGCTGGCAGAAGGTACGGCGGTCACGACTGGCGGTCCAGGGGCTGTGGAGTTGAGTAACGGGTAAGGTCACTAGTTGGGCTGCTGAAAATCCATCCTGAAGTATCCGCAATGATGTCTCAGTTCCTGCTCCGGTAGACACTACGGGAACGCCCATCAATTTTATTTCAAAACGTTGTTACAGTATTCAGATTTCGACAAGAGGATGGCCATTGGAAAGTACAATCGTCCTCTCGAATTTGGAGGGAAGTCTGTTACTCTTCAAAATACTCCCATTGATTGAAGACAATTCCCGAATTTCCATGTGATGCTCCCCAATGTCTGGACCGTAGGCTTAATCAGCATCGTCAACAGCGTTGGTTACGGCTCGTTCGATGACGTTGTCTCGAGAGGCGTCCTCGGTCTCGAAATCCGCCTTTTTCCTTCTGTAGTTCTAACGCTTCTCGAGCGGATCTAGAATGTCTGTTAGATTTGAGACTTTGCCTTCAGGACCGGATACACGTACTCGTTGCCTAGTTGGTGTCGACGTTGTCTTTGATGGCGTCTCCGGTCTCCAAGTCAATCTTTTCCGTCATATAAGTCCAACGCTTTTCGAGAGCACTGCTGACTAGATGCTTGAGTCAGCACAGGTTAGGTGTGCGCGATCGACGAACGTACCGTCCGCTGGTAAAGCCAGACCGTGGACGAGGCCCACAAGGGCGAGAGTGTGGATGAGAGTGAAACGCATTACGCCACGGGAGAGTATGTATTGAATTTTGGCAAGATAGGAGAAGGTTGGCAAGAGGGAAGGAGAGGTGTGGTTTCGTCGTACTCTTATGTGCTAGGACCTCAAGTGCCTCGAACCTGGTATGTATATTAATACTTACCGAAAATGGCCAGGATTTCCAGGATTCGAGGTTTGATATTGGAGAAGGGCGAACGACATCGTGGCCTGGCAAGGTCGTTCCTGGGGGAACCCTTTCAAACAGACAACTTTATCACTTACACGGCCTACACACTGTTCTTATTAATAATGAAGTACTTAAAGCTAGTCCCGGAGGGTCACCCGTGTTATCGGTAATGATACTATTCGTCCGGATGGATGATTCTCCGTAAGAACGTTATTATCTCGAGATTTCCATAATGAAGTCCGATGATCATCGAACCGACGACCTCCGTGGTCTTAGTGCTCGATGGTTGAAGACCTTGGCTATGACCCTGCGAACGTCACGAAAGCACTTGCTGTACAACCTATCATGCGAAATAAACGTCAATTCGCACCCCCCTGTCGCCTCCCTTACCAAACCACGCCCAACAGAATATAAGTATAGGGAAAGTAGACTTATTTAAGAGAGAAAGAAGAGGAGAAGAGAGTGCTCGATATCCGAAAGAGAATTACTCGAAGGGCAGAGAGAGGAAACGTGAGAACGTATCGATGTACAGGCCCTAGCCGGGGTCCCAATTAACTTTTATTTCCCCTGATAGGTTGTACTTGTACTGCGGCACTCCCTTGATTCCATGGAAGTATTCGTTTTTTGCGCCGCCGATCGCCGATCATCAAACTGGACCTCATACGAAAGTACCCTGCCGCGGTTATGGAACTCACAACACACCTTCCCATAGTAAATAGTATAGAATCATATGCTCATAGCTCTCCAAGATCTTTTACATCATGCCTATCTCTTTCAAAGTCAGGAAAACTCGCACACTCTCATAGAAAGGTTGGTGGTGGTGCGGACCCAAAGAGAATTGAGAACAGGCTATGCGAGCCAATCAAGCTGTGTTGCAGGCAGAAAGAACGTTAGTTTGTCGATCTGCCGTAGTAGAGCCGGACCCGATTAGAACTGAGAACAGGTTATGCGAGCCAATTAAGCTGTATATGAATCGAAGATCCATCCCTCTGCCTCATCTTTACCTCCTTGATGAGCGATTGTTCTTTGCAGATCCTTCCTCGTTTGAGAGAGATGAGAGGAGAAGAGAAGTATTTTGCAGATCAGGAAGAGATGGTTTCTAAGGGCCGCAAAATTTATATAAGGACACAGGCATACCGTAAGCTATGACAATGGGCCGAGTACTCTCAATTACCACCTTACCGTGTGAGCTTCCGGAACTGACCAATACTTCATAGTCGTGCTCTCCCTTCATAAAACGCAGCCAAGTAGACATTACTCCTTCGACGTGACTCTTTTCAGAGGAAATCAGCAAACTTTCCAGAACGAAAAACTTCTCTTGTCTAGCCTTCTTTAGGTGCTAGCCCTAACGTTGAACTTCTTCTTAGAGATGAAGATGACGTGATAGATTGATGACAAGGTTCGGAGTTCGCAAGGGAGTTGTACGATCGATACGAGCTTACAATTACCGTAGGAATTGGCGAGTGTCGCTAGTGCCTCGCTTTTCCGTAGTCGTATACGAGCGAATCAAACAGCTAAGATGCGGAAACTGTACCGAGATCCCATCGAGACGGAGAAGTCTGATTGGCGTAACAGGTTATACGGAAAGCGAGGCACTAGCGACACTCGCCAATTCTTACGGTACACGAATGCGAGGCACAGGTGAGTTCCGCAAGTTGACAAGGTATGATATAATCCTACCACAGCATGGTAGTGCTGTGGAATGTACGCGGTATCTCTGATTTCCTCGCGATCATGCGGCTGTGGGCCTCACATCATGTCATCGCCATACTGCCCTACTCTTGTTGTGGAACGCGGCATACTCGAGTAGCACGTAAATCTTCTACCGAAATTAAGAAAAGCACATCTGGTCTTCCAGTAAGTAGTCAATGGGAGATATGGGTGTTGACACCCGCGGTCCACTACCGAGTTACCTAATGGAGTAACGGAGCTGCTACAGTACCTATTTTGCTTCGCCTCACGGTCTGATAGTCGAACAGGGATGCACCCCACGGGATTCAAGTTGCACCCGGAATACCATCAACCAATCAATCATCACTATAGTATCCGGACGAATAGTTCGGCGGTCGGCCCGTCTTCTCCTCCAAGAGTCCTGATCCGCATACGCCTGCAGCGGGTCCTTAGCTTTTCTTTCCAGATTCCAACTAACGTCTGTGGTCTTCGGAGTGAAATGACCGTATTGCAAAACTGTGCATCACCAAATGTAGTGAGATGGGCAAGATGGCCGCGCATCTGCTCGCTGCGTGAGCCAAGGGATCGTTCATTTTGAGTGCATGGGCTAATCTTCAAGCTCTACGTGAGGAATGCGCCCTGTCTCTCTCCATAATTTCACACCTGCCTTGTAAAGGTCCTTATACAACTGTGCCCTTTGTTGTCTCGTGGGTTTTTCAGGGTGCGCTTTCTCATACGCTTCGGTGTAATTGACGATGGCAGGGTCTTGGGGCACCACCACAGCGTCATCAGGTCTAGGAAGATGTTTCACCCGTCCATCGCCGTCCACACGGTTCTTCTTTGCGAACTCTAGGAGAGCGCCGTAATCTCTACACTGCCGATCGACTTGGAAGTCGGCTATTGGAAGAGGCTCCCCTTCGACCCATTGATATGTGAACATGCCATAGTCGACGTGGCAGAGGAGATTTTCGAGTAAACTTCGTATACAATGATTGACGTGGACCAGACCCATGGTCTTTGGTTTTCCGCGTGGGAAGTAGTACTCGGAGTGAACCCATTTCCTTAACAAATTCAGGCAGTGGATCGAGTGTATATGATCGAATTTGGCGAAGTATTTCCTATCTCCATACTCAAAACTCTCGGCAAGAGATGCATACTGGCTGGGTTCCTTTCCCATGCGTCTCAGATCAGTTGCAGTGATCAAGAGCAATGAATTGGTGTACAGACTTTCCCAAGCTTCATCGACTTCCTTGCTCGGAGCGCGACGAAAAATGTCCGAGTGATTGCCTGGTCCTGCTGGTACCACAGTTGTTCGACGAATCGGTTTAGTTAGGGCTTGTGCGCCAGATATAGCTGTTTTGATGGTCAGCCTGAGTTCATTCTGTATATGCGCCACATACTTGTGTCGTAGGCGTAATGTCTACTGTACAGGCGAGTGTTGAGATACCAGCCAGTAGCGACGCCGAGCAAGAACGTGCAGCAGAGAACTATCCATCTCAGCGTCGGGCAGTCCCAGAGTCGTTTCTTTGGATTCCAATCCTGATTCCGTGATGTGTTGAAGCCGTTAATTAGTCCCTCAATTTCCTGCGCTTCGCTCATGGCGTAGTATGGAGGCCCAAAATCATGCTTTCTATCGAAAATAAATCTGCATGTTATGTTGGACGTGCGTTGGATTTGATCGAGGGTTATAGGAACGAAGATTTGCGCAAGTATTAGTCAGATTCTACCCTGTCGATCTCGAGATGGTCAGCAAGGGAAGTTATCGCGGAAAGAAACATCTGCTCCGCGATTGCATATCAGGAAAGCGGAGGTGGATCTACCTGAGATCACTCTGTCTGGAATCCCGTCACGGGCCGTCAGGCTCCATGGCTGGGCACATCAATCATGTTAGCAAGGATACATAGACATCCCTAGACCCTTGTACCATAGTTTGTAGGATAGCTGACCAGCTTTTCTAAATGCCTGAGAAACTGGGGGACATGGTCCCAACCATTTAACAATTCAAGCTCTGTCGTCATCTTCGTCAGTCCGTCCAATTCTTTAAGCCCAATTGAATTGTTTTATCAACCATGCTTTGGGCGTCAGTGGTATTCCTAAGCCTGCACATACTAACGCTAACCATTTGCAGTTTCCAAAAGAACAACCAGGCACGCAATTATCAAGCTCTAGGCCCTTCCGATATCGAGCAGTTACCCTCTAATCTGAACGAACAAGCGCATTTGGATGTATACAAGCCCAGGGACTCGTCACTCTTCACAAAACTCTTGATAATCTGGGTCATCCTCCTCGCGATTTGGGGCGGTCTTGATCTTGTTTGGCGAGCTTTGGGATTTGCCTACGTAAATTGGTCCACTGGCCAGCAAGGAGACATCTGCGACATGTGTGGAAATGGACCTGAAGAGGCAAGGATCTTAGGATGCAGTTTCAACATTCTTCGTGGGGCCTGGTTACCTCCCGCATGCATAGACGCGGAATTGACATCTGAGTTCGAGCACGCTGGTCCAAATGGATCGTGGCCGTACTGGCTCGATCAAAAAGGCATTCAACCGATTGAAGCTTCTCGCATCCCTGAGCTTTGGAGAACAAGTGTTTGGACAACGTATCAATGGCACGTTACCCATTGTATCTATACGTGGCGGAAGGAGTGGCGTGCAACAGTTGGAAAGAAAGCGCGTATGGACAGTGGTTCTGACGAAAGGCACATCATACATTGTGGCGGCGTCATTGACAAAGGCTTGCCAAAAGACCGGATTGTAACCAGGATTGATAACGGAGCATGATGAAGTAGCGAGCGGAGCCACAAAGGTGTGTAGATGACATTTTGAATATGAGAAACGACATCTCACCGAATTCAAGTCCTCCTCGCTGTCATAGATGTTGAGGTGCGCTTGGCAGAAGAGAAATGTGTGCTGGTCCGTGGCTTCTGGAGGACAGCCAACACTTGCTTTGGGCACTGAGTAGAAGAATGGCTTTTGTTACGCCTGATTGGCCTTCCATTCGGCAGAGGTTTCCTCTTGTACTTTTTCCACAAGGTTGCGTAAACGCTTCCAGCGTTTGTATCCTCGAATGGAGACGGCATCTCGCCAGATGCAGGTGCCAAAGCGTTTGCCGTCCTCGTAAAGATCTTACTAGCCTCGCAGTCGTAGATCAAATACGTCATTATTTAATGATGGACTTGTAAACTCTTTGATAAAGCTTAGTTTCGTAGAGAGGTACAAATAGAGTATTTTATTTCTTGGGAAACTCAACTTCCAAGAAACACAACCAAGGAGGAGTACTTGATTGAAAGTAATGATTCAGGAAAGGATACGATTGCGAGGCATAGACGAGTAGCAGACATTAGCGAGTTTGGCCAATTCGCTTAATTGTAGCCCTCCCGGATCCTCCTCGGCAAGCTTCTCACAGTCCGCGCATCCTTGGGCAATTACGAGGCCTCGCAACATGACTGGAGAGCGCTTCGAGACGTATGGGGGCACCTGGCGGATGAGAACAAAGTACACAGTACGCTCGTATGCGGAGGTGGCGTGATTGGAAAATGGATTTGCCCGTAAGGCTGGTCCTGGAGCCAAATTGTGATTTGCGCCGTACCAATGTGGTCGAGGAAAGTGGTTCATTGATGCGTTTCAAGGCTCCTCTACCCGCTGAGTGATAAGAGCAGGGCCGAGTAATACGCCGCACTTTGTCGAGAATCGGGACGCAAGACTGATGACTCGATTGATCTGGTCCATTAGATTCCGGCACTCAAGCTCTGTGACTCACATGATCAGCATACTCGACTTCTCCAATCTTCCATCTTAGAGATTGCGTACGCCTGTCTAACATGGCAGGTCTCCGTGAGGATTATTGCCATCGATGGTCTCCCAATTGTCTGGCTATCTTCTCCATATGGTTCAATCTGATACTCATTTCAGCTTTTCTCTTCTTGATGCCCACACAAATACGGCAAATGAGAGATAAAGCAAAACCACTTCAGCTGCTCGGAGAGTCCCATAAACTAGTCCCACAATGTCAGTAGCTCTCTTTCCACAACTCCGGTACATACATTGAATGTCCAAGTTCCGCTTCGTCAAGTGCGGTTCGATAGCGATGAGCGCTTCGCACATCCCAAAATGTTTGAGGACGCACAAATTCTTGAAGGAGTTATGAAAAATTGGATTGCAGATATGCCCCGTAAGTATGCACACAAGCGCTATCAGCCTTGAGCCGTGTAGCTGACTTTCACCAAGACGGCAGAGGCTTTATCCATACTCCGCGCAAACATTACCCTGGGCTTGAAAGACCATATTTGAAGCCCAACGACTCTAGTATATACGTCTATTCTGCAGCAGCGTTCCACCAAGTGCATTGCCTTTATCAAATCATGGCTGGATTTGGAGAAGTAAAGTTTGGGCGAGAATTTACCTCCCACTCAGATTTCTCGAACCCTCATGATCGACAAAGACATGTTGTACACTGCTTTGACTATCTGCGTCAGTTCATACTCTGTGCGGGTGATATGGCACTAGAAGGCGAGAGTATGGATAAAAAAGGGATGACAGATGGATGGGGTTATACGCACATATGTAAGAATAGAGCGGATATGTTTCGATGGATCGAGGAGAATAGGGCGGTTGACTTGGATGGTATTTGACTGTCAAAACGAAGCAGCTGACGTTGTATCCTCTCTACGAAGTACATGTTCCAAACCATTGATGTAAATCAATTATGGAATACACAATCAAATCTCTGGCGTAGCTCAGGACCCTCATGATCTTGAACGCCCTGGCGCTTCTCCAATCTTCTGATGTTACAAAGTGATGCTCGCCACTGGCCTATCCCAGTCCAGCCCGTTGATCTCGGCTCCATTGCTCTTGCCATGGTATTTACTCGCCTCATTTGGCTTTGCCTACTCCTTCTTGGTGATGTAATTCTGTTGAGCGAAGATGAATCCCCTGATTTTGGCTTCTTTCAGCAGTTCCAGGTACCGGTCTGTGTGAATTTTTGCGTTAGCCTCCGGTATCACTTCTTGATCATGCTAAACATCCAGTCTCCGGTTTCGTAACATGCCTACCTCGCAGATGTCCGCATTTCTCCAAGTGGTTGGCACCCTCTCTCCAGTAGCATTTGCCCATCTCCTCGCGCACCAATCGTGCCATCATGCTTTTGACCCACTGTTCTCGAATGATGGAGTCTTGCGCTGCTTTGAGGGCGTGTTGGTCATCATAGTCTACACCAACGAAGGTCGGCGGGACCTGGGGTTGTTTCTTGAGGAAGGCTTCAGAGTAAGGTGTCGGCATCGTACGTGTAGGGGGCGTGGGAGGGCAATCGTCGGCGGGGGAAGGTAGCTTTCAATGGGCCAGAGAATGGTCGATGAACTTGGCGGACTTCACCTGCACCTGCCCGTGAGGTCTTCATCCATGCACGTGATGATAAGGGATCATGACTGAGGCCGACTGAGGCTCAGTTTCTCTTAAATACATTCATGAGGCTACCAAAACCCGAGCTCGTCTTTCTCTGCTGCATAGGAATGATGCTCTCTGGATTCCTCATACTTGTCACAGCGGTAGCATCGGCTTCACTTGCTGAGAGCATGCTTTCGACATCAGTGGCATATTCTCTTTCTGGTTCCGTGTTCAGCTGAGAAGCTCTCCTTGATGCTTCCTCCAGCTGCATCTTCGCCAACTCTGCTGCTTCATCGTTCTCGCCCTTACAACTGGAGCAGAGCCTTTCTATTTTGTTCGAATAAAAGCCATGCCCTCTAGGTGTGCACACCCCCGAGAACGCCTTCACCTCAAATCCTGTCATTCTCAGGTCTTCCTCGTTGCGATACCCTGCCTCTGGACTTTGCGGAAGAGCGATGTCTGCTGCCTCTCGTTGGATTCTGGGAGTTTCGCGGTCCAGTACAAAACGATGTCCTGCCGGAGTGCCCGGAGCAGGAGTAAGAAGAGCAACCATTGCCAAGTCGCACACAACTTTTGCACCAGGGACGAGCAATCTATGTCCGCACTGGAAGACATAGCACTTATGGATGCACATTTCGGCGTGGAAGAATTTCTCGGATTCGTGAAACGCACGTTTTTGGCCGTCTGAAAAGTGCCCAGCAGAACGGTGGGAATGTTGCCAATGGTAAACAGTCATGAAAGCAGAAGTAATCCGGTTTATACGCAAGCTTCCAGTCATTCTTGTTTGTCCCTTTGTTAAGGTCGAGTTCTTGTACTCTAATCTTGTCCACGCATCACAATCTTTGATCAATCTCAATAACCATCCAATAGCAGATCCCTCCAGTTCACCGACATTCCTCTTCTTACATATTTGAAAAAGATTGTCGTGCAAGCAATTTCAGCATTGTATCCACAGCCTCACTACATAGCACCCGTTCCGCTCAATTCTTTTGACACACATTCTCGCGAGATCTAGAGACGTGACCCGTGACGTGGTCTGCGTTGCAATCTGCCCCGTTCTGGTGGCAGCTAGACCCACACGCCACTTGTTCACGACGAAATCCACGTCCTCGTGTATGTCAACACTCACGTCGTGTAAGAATCCTCCCCGTCTACAAATGCAGATCACAGCACAGTCATTTGACCATACTTGATGTGACGAGGGTTTATTGTAGAATTATTCGTCGTAATTCTCATGTGAAAAGAGGAAAGTCGTTATCGTTCTGGTGCGTTCGGTCAAGTCAATGTCATCAGGAAGGGAGACTAGTTCACCTCGTCTCTATAGCACGTATTTCGAGAAAGGAGCAGAACAGCTGAGAAATTCGTAAAAGAATGCTTGTGTTCAAAGAGACACAGCTGCATCAACGAGATGATCGAAGGAAACTTTTATGGCCCTGCTGATTCATCAACATGGCTTAAGGAGATTGTAGACTTGGCCCTTTTTCCAATCAGAATCCATACCGGTTGCAGAAATGCCTCACAAAGATCAAATTTTTAGGTCACAGTACCACAAAGCCAACGATCCTGCGGTCCAAACTTGCTTCGTGTGGCAAGAGCCCGGTAAGCATCACGCCTCTAGCAAATGGACTATGTGTGAACATGCTTCTTTTCGACAGGAAAAGGAGGAATGGGATGGTCTGCGTGATGCTTTCAGTCAACAGCCTGAGCTCGGCAGGCAATAACAGCATATATGGAGCCGTGTAAGGATGATGTTGATGATGGATCTTCAAACAGACGGATGAATGATGATAAAGATCTGAGGTCAAGTGAATGTAAAGCACAAGCCAAGTGATCGTAACCTCAGGCAAGAAGATACTGACAAAGTCCCCAATCAAAGTGACTACATCCATTCTTTCCCTTTTTGCTAGTTACCATATCTCGAACTTTTCATCCAGATTGGCCCTGCGAACTCGTGATCAGTACTGATGAACATTGAGCAGACAAAGAAATGACATCGCTGGATGGACATTGACATCGATCATGGCCTGCGTGTATGATCCGATTTCATCAGTCGTACAACCAGGGCACCGGCTTCCCCTCACCCCTTGCTTACTTTCACGACACTCTCTTTGTTGTTCCCTCGGGCTTCGCAAGAGACGGATATGCTACATCTACTCTCTGGGAGTAGTACGGCTGGCCCCTTCGAAGTCGACGCACATCACGCTAGCCCCGAGGTTCCCCACATTGTCGATCCCCGCTTTCTTGGAAATAACTATGCCTCAAGCATTGGGGCGCGGGCCAGAATATCATAACTCCATGATCTGGTGGTTTGGCATTGGGTAAATCGATTTTGCCGGGTCGGAAATGGTAATTGCTGGTTCTGATTATGATACGCTAGTACACGGGTCGAGGTCAGCAAGACGGAGTCGAATAGCCTCCTCATCCGACTAGCCGTCGCATACCCACCAGTGCAATGGCAGGCGACGACGACGACTATAGTCCCTGGCGTACTACCAAATGCTTGAAGATGCGCGGGACTCGTTCTCTAGAGGCTATTTATTCTACCCTCTCAGTCCTTTGGCCTGGACTGAATGATAAATCACTTTACTCCGCGTCTCAATATCTTTGCAATGTCTGGTCCACACGGGACTACGAATGCAGCCATTGACTGCGACGTATTAGTAGTGGGAACAGGTACGCAAGCTTCACCAAGCATCTAAGGTGTCATACTCACACATTCCTCCAGGTTTTGGTGGAGTCTACGCTATATATAAGTTCCGTCAGCTAGGCCTCAATGTGAAGGCCTTTGAGGCAGGAGGCGACTTCGGTGGGGTATGGTACTGGAACAGGTATCCGGGTGCGAGAGTAGACTCTGAGTTCCCATTCTACCAGCTCTCGATTCCGGAAGTGTACCGTAAGTGGGATTATGGCTCGAGGTTCCCGGATCATAAAGAGCTTCGACAACACTTTGCCCACATCGATAAGACTCTGGGCTTACGCAAAGATGTTCAATTTGACGCTCGAGTGAGCAGCGCAGAGTGGGATGAGCAAGAAGGTAAATGGACGGTCAGAACAGAAGCTGGCCACATCGCAACTTGCAAGTACCTTTTCCTGGCCACCGGACTGCTTCACCGAAAGCACACTCCAGATTTTCCAGGACTAGATAGCTTCAAAGGTGAGATCCATCATTCTGGATTCTGGCCTGAGGACCTCAGCGTGAAGGGCAAGAAGGTAGCTGTTGTTGGGGCGGGCGCTACATCGGTACAAATCGTGCAAGAGGTTGCAAAAGAAGCCGAGCGACTCACCATGCTCATGCGTCGCCCGAGCTACTGCATCCCCATGCAGCAAAGGACGATATCGAAAGAAGAGCAGGCGCAACTGAAAACATTCTATCCCAGCTTGTTTAAAGCAGGCCGCGCATCACGTGCTGGATTCCCTTCTTCTCGCGGCGGTTGCAAGGTCTTTGACGTGAACGATGACGAGCGAGAGGAGCTTTGGGAGGAGCTATGGCAGCGTGGTGGCTTCAATTTTTTGTTGGCCTTCGATGACACTGCAATGGATAAGAAAGCCAATAAAGCAGCATACGACTTCTGGGCAAAGAAAGTTCGCGCTCGGATGACCAATCCGGTCAAACGCGATTTGATGGCTCCTTTGAAGCCCCCTTATCATTTTGGAACCAAGCGGGCTCCGCTGGAACGAGACTATTATGAGTGTCTGGACCAAGACAATGTGGAGATTGTGAGTCTCAATGAGAGACCATTGCAATCCTTCAATGAGAAAGGCATGATGATGGAGGACGGAGAGCAGCTCGACTTTGACATCGTCATTCTTGCCACAGGCTTCGATTCCTTCTCGGGCTCGTGGGTGTTCCTGTCATTTTGGGAGCTCACAAGCTAACGGATATCCAGCTTGACCCATATGGGCCTCAAGAACAAAGATGGCGTCGACATCAAAGATATCTGGAAAGATGGGCTCGCAACCTATCTCGGTCTTTCAATACATGGCTTCCCAAATGCCTTCATGGTTTATAGCCCTCATGGTAAGATTCATTGCATCCGGATCAGTGACGCTCCACTAATCCCTTTGCAGCGCCGACTGCCTTCAGTAATGGACCAACGATTCTCGAATGTCAAGTGGATATGGTTGTCGACACTATAGCCAAACTCGAGAAGAAGAAGGCCAAATCTATAGAAGCTGAGAAGGCAGCGCAGGACGAGTGGTGCAACATGGTTGATACAATGGCGCAGCATACTCTTTTCCCTCTCACATCTTCGTGGTGGACTGGCGGTAACGTACCGGGCAAGAAGCCTCAGATGCTCACTTACGTTGCTGGAATCGACACGTACGAGGCTCAGTGTCGCGAGAAACTTGAGAGCTTTCAAGGGTTCAAAGTTGTTGCTGCTTGAGAGGTTGTGTAGAGTCTGATACATTGTCAACAATTCAACCTTGTCCGTCCGTGAGAAGTGGTGCCTTGTCCGTATGCAGGAGTGCTTTTCTCCATTTAATCTCGAAGCCACGGCTGGGAGATCGAAGCATCCGCATTTTGTAAGTGTTCGCAATACCAACACGCGGACTGTTCTGGTTCCTACCGATAGCCTGGAGGTGGAAATGGTGTTGAGTATCAAAAGCAATCAAGGGTCCAATCAAAACAAAGCTGCTGCAAGGAGAATGCCATTCCACGCGCTAGCTCGCTGATCCCGGGCACAGTTCCTTGGGATGCTCTTCAATCTTGACCGCCATCTTCAGTTCTCCCTCTACTGCCCCTCCTGCTGCGAATCGAGGCCTCAATTGCTTCCATCAGAGACACACAACAACAGCGCAAAATGCGTGGAGAGGTATGCCACCAAAAACAGCCCGGGACGCGTCCATAGAGCTTCCCGCACCCCACGAACGGAGCTCACTCTGATTGTAGGTACTCCACTTGCACGTTGGCCAGGCTGGAATCCAGCTGGGAAATGCGGCTTGGGAGCTGTAAGAAGACGAACACGAGCACGAGCCTACACTTCGTATCCCACTCACGATGGTCCAACAGATATTTGCTCGAACACGGTCTGCTCCCAGACGGAAAGCGTGACCCAGATTCCACGCTGGGAGAAGATGGCAGCTTCGATACCTTCTTCAACGAGACTGGAAGCGGCAAATACGTCCCGAGATCTATCTTCGTGGACCTAGACCCCTCTGTATGCTGCAATCAGGTCGACGAGACCAAACGGCACCATCGCTGACCACACGAAGCCAATCGACGAGATTCGAACTGGACAGTACCGCAACTTGTTCCACCCTGAACAACTGGTGTCTGGAAAGGAAGACGCTGCCAATAACTATGCTCGCGGTCACGTAAGCTATACTTAGCATCCTCTCTATTACTTTCATACTTACATATTCATTGGAAGTACACTGTGGGCAAGGAGTTGGTTGGTAAGTAAGGCTGGTAATAGAATACATGGAATAATGCTGAGATGCTACCTAGATTCCGTAATTGATCGCATCCGAAAAGTCGCAGGTGAACGAGGCTGAAACTACCGTACCTTACGAGAGCTGACGTTTTCTAGATGCCTGCTCCTCACTCCAGGGTTTCCTCGTCTTTCACTCTTTTGGTGGTGGAACTGGCTCTGGCTTTGGATCCCTCATTCTGGAACGCCTTGCTACCGACTACGGAAAGAAATGCAAGCTCGAATTTGCCGTCTACCCGCACGTACTCACATCTCCGTGATTCAGCCATCTGCTAATGTCGCAACCTATAGCGCACCGCGTGTCTCCACAGCCGTTGTTGAGCCGTACAACGCAGTCTTGTCTACCCACAGCACGATCGAGAACTCCGACTGTACATTCTTGGTGGACAACGAAGCTGTGTATGACATCTGCCAGCGCAATCTGGGCATCCCTCGTCCCAACTACGAGCATCTCAACTCCCTGATTGCCCAGGTGGTTAGCTCTATCACGACCAGTCTGCGGTTTGACGGCGCTCTCAACGTCGATCTCAACGAGTTCCAGACCAACCTGGTGCCTTATCCTAGAATTCACTATCCGCTTATTTCCTATGCGCCTGTTGTTTCGGCACAGAAGAGCTCTCACGAAAGCTTCAAGGTGTCCGAGTTGACCTTGTCGTGCTTCGAGCCCAACAACCAGATGGTGGTGTGCGATCCACGTAATGGCAAGTACATGGCAGTGGCCCTCCTCTATCGCGGCGATGTCGTTCCTCGTGACTGTACAGCCGCTATTGCGGCACTGAAGGCGAAGTCATCATTCAATTTGGTAGAATGGTGTCCTACCGGTTTCAAGCTAGGTATTAAGTAAGTCAATTATGTTCATTTCATCTCTCATTACTGCGAATTCGCCAATTCTAGGGCGCTTGAGGTACAGGTAAATCAGTCTTGTAACCTGATCTTGAGATCCATATGAATGAGTTTCTGGCGACTTAGAAGAACAATCTCTCCAGAAGATTATCAATATTGGTCTTTAATCAGCAGTCACCAAGTCTATCAAAGATACGGTGATGGCTAAAGACCGAGGAACTCAGGATTAATGATGACACTTTGACATGATGCTGACAATGACTAGCTACCAAAAACCAGTCCGTGTCCCCAACGGCGAGCTTGCGCAAGTCGATCGATCTGTTTCCATGCTCTCGAACACAACTGCGATTGCCGAAGCTTGGTCCCGCCTCGATCATAAGTTCGATCTCATGTATGCTAAGCGTGCCTTTGTTCATTGGTACGTTGGGGAGGGGATGGAGGAAGGTGAATTTTCTGAGGCTCGTGAGGATCTTGCAGCTCTTGAAAAAGGTATGTTTCAGAACAGTCATCCTACCAGATTGAGCAAAATATTGACAACGCCTCACAGACTACGAAGAGGTTGCAGCAGACACGTTGGATGATGCGGTTGATGAGGAGTACTGACTTAGAGGATATACTACTAAAGCCCTGCGTCTTAATCCGCGTTGGAGATAGGATGGTTTGGAGCGTAATGCTCGGAAGTTTTAGTATCTATTGTTTACCCAGACGCCACAGCACGTCTTGGAGGCTAGGTGTCTGCTTTAGAAGGACATCCAAAAGTACGGGAAGCGATAATGAGACTTGATCATTGCATTGACATTATTTGAAAACATCGTGAAGTGAAATGTCGTTGGACTGTTTCGAACTTGAAGTCAGCTGCGCAGAATCAGATGAACCTCCACTTCTTAAGCTTGCCTCACCCCATCGCCCGAGCATTACGATAGACTACAATTATCCCAACAAACCATCAAAACCCCAAGGAACAAGAAAGACATAACCGAAACAACCTTTTTCTGATCTAGCCGCCGTGTCCTGTTCACAATCGATCACTTCCCACCCAAATCACACCACCACTAGGTATCATCATCCACCACTCCCCCCCATCACGCAACAAACCATGTTCTCCTTCCTCCACCGCTCCAACCCCCTACACTACCTAACCAACACACTCACCTCCTTCCAACCGCGCGCCATAACCCTCCCCGCCGTCTCCGAGCACGACATCGAGACGCTGCCGGACAAACGGTCCCGCACCCTCAAGCACCTGCTCAAAGCCAACCACTACAACCACTCCATCATCTACCACGACCTGCGCTTCCACAACCACGCGCCGCATATCTTGGGCAGCGCGTATTTGCTCGGCGCGACGGGGGAGCATTTGAATCGTGTTTATGAGAGGGAGAGTCGGGTGTTGGAGGGTTGGAGGGATAGTCCTGGGGAGGTGGGGGGTGGGGATTGGAGGGGGTTTTTGGGGAGGAGGGAGTAAGTTTTCCTTCTTTTCCTTCTTGTTCTTCTTCTTCTTCCTCTTCTCTGTTTTGGTTTTTGGTTTTTGGTTTTGGTTTTGGTTTTGGTTTTGGGACTTTGAGATTGAGGTGATTGGGTTGGGGGGAGTGGGTGTGGCTGATTTGGTTTACTATGTCAAGCTTTCGATATTTCACTTTTGCGAAAAGGACGTCGCTCCCTTACTCCAAATAGGATGATTGAAATCTCGGTAGCCGAATGAAAGCGTATGGCCATGCAGGAAGATGAAATCACGAGATGGACAGTCAGAACGCTAATGCTTGATTAGGTATCAACGAGCCTTTGTGGATTTCTTTGAGGATCAATTGGTGCAGCACGGCTACGACTGGAGGGATCTACTAAAAGCCTTTTTATTTGAAGGAGACAAACCATTGATCAACAATATGATTTGTGGATGTGAGTAACTTTAGACAGGTTACTAAACGTGGCTGATCCAAGCAGTGGCACACCCTTTGATACACCTCGGATATGGCTACGAACTTTCGTGCAGGACGGTTGCGATTGAAGCACTTGCCCTGGCATGTTGCTTCCACAACTTCATGTCAAAATATCTCGATGATCCGTCGTACATCAAACCCGCCAATCCAGACCTCGTCAGCGACTCTCTTCTGGATTTGTTATCCAAAATCGCCGAGGACAAGCGATTTGACCTCTTCACGCACCCCAATTCTGATAACATCGAACCCCTCTTCGAAAAGGCAGAAGATGCGGTGCTCGAATACTGGAATGCCTGGCAACTCACCTCGCCACAAAAGCAATTCGAGGATTCCCAAAGGGCGGCCGTAGCGCTTTTGGTCGGGACTCACGGAACCGACAACAAATATGATTTCTTCGCTGTCCATCTCCTCACGAGTTCACACGCTGTACGAATTCTACTGCCTCTAGTTCCAGCACAGTTTCAGCTCCCGCTGGTTCGACAATGGTGGCTGTTCACCATCGCCGTCTACATCGCACAGCTACGTCCTGTGGTGGATGTCAAGAGGATAGAGAATTTCGATGTCAAGGGGCGGAGGTGGGAATGGGTGGCCAAGACGGCTTTGACGGGTAAACATGCCTTCGATGCGCATTATGTCAAAGCGTTGAGGGCGATGAAGGAGGCAGCGGGTACGTGGGAAGATAGTGGCGAATATTTCCTGAAGGCAGCGGTCAAGTTTGCGGACGAGTTCGATGGGTGGGGAGGGTTCGGTCAAGACAGCGAAGCAGCGATGGAGGCGATGCGGTCGTCAACATAACTGTAGTCTTTGTAATCTTTTGTGCGCACTGCAGTGGTGAGGTCGATTTGTCGGGCTCTTGAGGCGCCGAAAGGAATGAAGCTAGCAAATGTGTGATGTGTGGTACTCGGAACTCCAAGCGAAGGTGGAACGTGAACCAGTCCCTGCGCAAGTACCTGGTGAAAGTCTCCGCTACGCGAGATTGCTCTGACGACATGTATCGTCAAACTCGCCGATGATGAATAATGTTCCCGACAAGTTTGGCGGCAATGTCCATTTCCTCACAACCGCCATCCGACACTAAAGCTCTCGCGAGACGTCGATACTATGTAATTACTGCTGATCCCATGGGCGGGAATCGATAATGCGGAGCGGATATCGCTTGCTGGAGGGCCCGAGCGAAAGTGTTGATGGAGTTTGAGGTCATGCGACGGGCAGGACTGGAATCGGGTTGAGGAGGATCCTTCCGCATGGGCCGATGCCACGGCGGGAGTCGATTCCCACGCGAAAGAGTAGAGATGGATAGGGATATAGATAGGTACTTACATAGTAGGTATAGGTACACCTCAGTGATGATATACAATTCCGTCACAGTGCACTCTCTCACAGACGACACGTCAGTCCGTCGTGATATTCCTGAGACGGACCGTTACTAATTGGATGGCATTTCTGAGAATAGCATCACGTTTCAACCAACGGCAGCCGCTCTCTCCTGAATCTCGGCGCCAACAGGTTTAATGGGAACAAGCATCTTGCTTCCTGCTTCCGCGCCGTCCGCCTTTGCTTAGGCATGCTACGTCAGCGCCCTCACGCGCTGGACGATCTGCTACGCAGCGAATCAAAATCCCGGGGGGAAATCCACGCATTTGACAGATTTTGGCTTGTGAGGCGACGCCGCGAGGCTCAACTTGAACTTCTTTTATGTGCTGGCTGGAATTAAGTGACAACAACCTTCTGCCATCAATCCTGTATTACCGCCGGGTGCACCTGTACCTGTACCTGTAGTCCTGTACCCGTCCTGGAGAGTAAAATTAGCTACTCTCGCTACCTCCCTAGTTGCTCCCTCAGCCGCTTCATCATCACCCATCGCCCATCCAAGTCCGAATCCGAGCCAGACAATCACACTTCTCACTTCTCGCCTTTTCCATCACTTACACAATGCACTGAAGTGCTTAGCATTCTTGACTAAACTTCATTGCCTCCCTCTCCACCTCTCTGGACGCCGTCCACGCCCACTCGGCGCTTCACCTCATCCGCCATGTCTTCCCTCAAGAAAGCATTGAGCAAGCTGAAGCCGGGCGGCAGCAGCCAGAGCAGCCCGTCTCCAAGCATTGTACCCAGCGACAGCGAGTCTGGCGTCACAAGTTCTCCCAATGGCAGCAGCACCGTCGCTGGCAACACCAACGGCAGCAAACCTTCCCCAAAAGCGTCGGCAACCTTCCCGTCCAACAACCCACGAGCCTCGGGCACCTTTGATCGCGATCCACGGTCATCTGTAACCCAGGATCGCAGCTCGTCTCCTCGCATGAGTGGCCTCTTCCGTCGGGCGTCCATCAAGCAAAAGAATGGCACGACTGGCTCAAGTGTGGCACACAGTCCTGTACGGGCCATCAAGGAGAAGCTGGGGTTGAAAGACGATTCTAGCGATGACTCGGATATCCCGCTGAATCGTGAAGGAGAGCGAATGAGCAAGAACCAGCAGCGAAAGGCGGAAAAGCAGGCGGAAAAAGAACAACACAGGCGGGAGGTCGAGCAGCGCGAAGAGGCGGCAGCTCAACGAAGAATCGAAATGGAAAAACGTGCCAAAGAGGAAGACACCCCAGAGATGCGAGCGCTCTACGGCGACCTACCAATCAACAACTACGCTGGGGAGTGGAAACACGAGGAGCGTTATGATTTGAGACAGGTCTCTGCAAAGGATATTGGAAAGAGCATCAAGTTCAGATGTCGGATTCATAATGTCCGCAAGATGAGTGCGAAGCTGGTCTTCTTCGAGCTCCGCCAGCAGACTGCCACAATCCAGGGAGTCCTGCAAGAACATGGGCCTGTATCTGCATACTTCGTATACTGGGCCGAGCATATCGACATCGAGTCCGTGGTACTTGTGGAAGGAATCGTGCAAGAAGTCAAGGCTAAGCAAGGCCAAGTCATTTCTACTTCGATACACGACTGCGAGATCTCGATACATGCCCTACACGTCGAAGCCAAAGTTTCCGAGCCAGTGCCTGTCACCGTTCACGAAATGTCCATCACCAAGGCGGAGGCAGCGAGAGAGGGTGAACATCGCCAGAGAGTTGGAGGGCGTGTTCGCCAGGCCAACCGTATCCTGGATCTGCGTACCGCCGCATCACAAAGCATCTTCAGAGTTCAGGCTGGGATTTGCAACCTCTTCCGTGGCTATCTCGACTCCCAAGGATTCATCGAGATTCACACTCCAAAGCTACAAGGCGGTGCAACCGAGTCTGGCGCAAGCGTTTTCAAGGTCGATTACTTCGGTCGACCTGCATTCCTTGCCCAATCTCCTCAACTGGCCAAGCAGCAGTGTATTTCTGCGGATTTCCGACGCGTCTACGAGGTTGGCGCGGTGTTCCGTGCCGAGAACAGTAATACTCATCGACACATGACTGAGTACACTGGTCTTGATTTGGAGATGGCTATTGACGAGCATTATCACGAAGTCCTCACCATGCTCGACCGTACCTTCAAGCACATCTTTGCAGGTGTTTATGAGCGATACCGTGACGAGATCGAGCACGTCAAGCGGCAGTTTCCCCATGAGGACTTGGTTTGGATCGAAGAAACTCCAAGGCTTCCATTCGCGGAGGGCATCCGACTGCTCAACGACTCTGGTTGGAGAGATGAACATGGAAACCCACTACCTGAAGATGAGGACTTGGACACACGAAGTGAGATCGAGCTTGGTCGTCTCGTCAAAGAGAAGTACAAGACCGATTACTACATCCTAGACAAGTTCCCAGTGACAGCCAGACCGTTCTACGCCATGCCAGACCCCAACAATCCCAAAATCACCAACTCCTTCGACATCTTCTTGCGAGGTCAGGAAATCCTGTCTGGTGGTCAACGTATCCATGATGCTGAAACCCTGCTCGAGAACCTCAAGAAGAACAACGTTGACCCAGCTTCAATGACGGAATACCTTGAAGGTTTTGAATGGGGCGCGCCTCCCCACGGAGGAGGAGGAATCGGTCTCGAGCGTATGCTCATGCTTTTGCTCAAACTAGGAGATATCCGAGCTGGTACCCTCTTCCCGCGTGATCCAAAATCCCTGCCAGCGAAGCCCGTCATCAAGCAGCTCAGACATCCTGAAGCAAGCACGATGCACCCACCCTGGGAAGGGAAGGATCGCGTCACTGCCGCCTTGGACTATCAACCCATCGAGAAGCTCATCGCCAACTATGGCGACGCAACTAATACCAGTTGGCTGGAGCCGCGAACACAGATCTGGAGAGATGAGTTCACAGGGGCGGCTGTTGGATATGTGCCACAAGATGGATATGCCATCACCATTGGTGATCCGTTGTGTCATACTGGACAATATGCAAAGACAATGACTGGGTACTTACGATTCATCAAAAAGGAGACAAATCTGAAGCCACTCTGGCTTCTTGTCGGCGCAGACGCCGAGGAGGTGCTAGCAGAGAAGTTCAACTGGCGAACGTTCTCCGTCGTAGCCGAGCAGCGTCTCGACCCATCCAACAACCCAGCAAACAAAGACGCCGACGTGCAGCGCAAGATCCGTCACGCCGAGAAGGAGGGCGTCAAAATCATTGACATTCCGTTCGGACAAGACATCCCCCAGGAACTCCGCAGCAGAATCGACGCCAGGGTCGAGGATTGGCTCAAGGGTCGCAAGGGCAAACAGGTCCACCTCACAAACATCCGTCCATGGCAAGACATCGAACACCGACAATACTCGTACGCGGTCGACAAAGAAGGCACCATCTGCGCGCTCACGATCCTCGCCCAACTCTCCCCCGACCACGGCTGGCAAGTCAAGTACTCGCTTGACTTCCCGGGCGCCCCGTCCGGAACCATCGAGATGATCGTCATCCACGCGCTCAAGCGCGTCGCGGCCGACGGATGCACCAACGTCACCTTCGGGGGCGGCGCCAGTTCCAAGCTCACGACGGGCCACAACCTCAAGGGGGCCAAGGTCAAGATGCTGAGCAAGGCGTACCACGCCATCGCGACGGAGCTGAAGCTGACGCAGAAGACGGAGTTCCGCGAGAAGCTGGGCGCGCGGGACGATCCGAGCTACATCTGCTATCCGCCGCACGGGCTGGGGCCGATGGGTGTCAAGGCCATCCTGAGCTTCTTCGAGGATGATTAGGTGGATGGGGGGAGGTTCCAACAAGACGGGAGGAGCGGTGATGGGCTTGTGGGGGGGAGGGGGCCAGCGGAACAAAAAGGGGAATTGCCCGGTACAACTGGCTGGGTTTTGTGTGTGTTGTCTAGCTATGATACCAGGATGTCGCTTGTCGTTGTCGTCGTCGTCCCCGATTGCAAACGGGCGATTCTTCTTCTTCTTCTTCTTCTTCTTCTTCTTCTTCTTCTTCTTATGGAAACGGTAATAATCAAGATTTCAGACTTTCACCGCTTTATGATACCAGGATGTCGCTTGTCGCTTGTCGTCGTCTCTGATTGCAAACAGGCGAGCGATTCTTCTTCTTCTTCTTATGGAAAACGGTAATTAATCAAGGTTTCCAACTTTCAATTTTTGTTCAGTTCTGACTGACCACGCTGTATGGTGTGGTACGGGGGACGATTGCCATGGATGGCTGGGCAAGGTCCTCCTGACATTGACTTTCCATCACTCGTCTTCGTTCCAAGGCTCACTCACTCACATACACAAACGAGACGGACGAAAGTTGACACTACATGCTATCATTGATGCTTTATTACGTGAAGAACCCCACGGATCCGAGATACTTGATGACATTGACGGCTTCCAGCGCCTCCTGTTTCCTCTCTTTCTCAACCATCTTATATATCGTGTCAGCATACACCTCCTTCTACGCGGTGGGGTTGGAGTAAACACATACCACTTCATGCAAGCTTTTCCGGGGCGCTTTGGTGACAGCTTTCAGTGCCGCCTTTGGAGTCTGCGTCTGCTTGTGAGGACTCCTTTCATGCGCAAACTTGCATTTCCCTCCAAATTTACAACGCCCCCTCTGGGAGAAGTTTTGGCAGATCTTTCGGGTTCTGGGGTTCGGAGCTTCTCGCTTCGGAGGTGGGACACTGATCGGAGTGGTAGGCTTGATTGAAGTCTCTTCCGGAGGAGCGTCGCTATCACTCTCGGAGTCGGATTCGCTCATAGCCGACGAGCTATCCAAGCCAGAAGCATCTTCTTCTTTCACGACGGAATCCGTTACTACCTCAGCAGCGGCCACGGCCTCTTTGGCCTGCTTCAGTTGCTCGCCAAGGTAAGCAACGAGCATCTCCGGCGCGGATTTGAGCTGCTCTTCGAGATAGGCAACAAGAACCTTTGGGTCTTTAGAACTTGATGCTGGCTGAGATACGCCGCCATCTTCTCCAGCCTTGACTACAGCAGGTTCCTGCTTCGCTTCCATGGATTTAGTCTCTTTGGCCTTGGCATCCTTACCAGCCTTATATAATTGCTTTCTGGCATTGGCCTCAAGTTTCATCTGCTTTCGCGCTTCTTTCTCAGCCTTCGCTTTGGCCTGTCTCTCAGCGGTTCGGGCCTGCGTCGGATAGTTCGCTCTGCGCTCGGCAATATAGGCTTTGCGTTCAGCCTCTCCAGCAAGCGAGATCTTCTTGCCTCGATGCTCAAATTCACTACATTGCGTCAGACACCAAAAGACCATGTCGAGGCGTGAGGGGATACAAACAGTGCGTCTACATTACCGCCACGCTTCGCGAATTCTTCTTCCTCGTCTATGTCTTCTTCAGGTTCATCGTGGACATCACTACTCGGCGTGAGGCCAAGGGTATTGTTTTTCTTGCCCTTTTTCTTCGACTGATTTCTACCTCTGTGAGAACCTTGGAGCCAGTCTGGCCGAGCTGGGAGTGCAAGGTTCGCGCCAGCAATATCGGCTCCAAACGCCGGCACTGCAGGTGCAGTCGCAACCTTTGGTTTCTTCTCTGGCTTTGTCTCAGCTGCGTGATTCGAGTGGTGGGCGCCAAAACTGCGCTTGCGATTATTGAAGCCATTTCTTTGGGCGTGAGGGTTTGTGCCGCTGTGCTTAAAAGATGTTTGATTGAATCCACCACGTGCTTGATGATTCGTCGGTGGTGGCTGTACTTGGGGAAGGGGATATTGTGTAGGAGATTGAGCGCCGCCGTACCCGTAGTATGGATTTGGGTTTGGCGGCTGTATTGGAGGCGTGTACGTGTTCTGTGCAGCAGTCTGGGGATAGTATGATGGGGGATATGCCATGGCTCCAGCTTGGGGCTGGTGATATGCCTGAGGCTGGGTGACAGGTGGCTGTTGCCATTGCGGATAGGTTGGTAGACCTTGTGAGTATGAGGGAGGTTGAGGATGATGCTGTCCAATGGGTGTGGCATTGGCAGAAGCATGAGGACTGAAAGTAGTGTTGTGACCTTGAGTGGAACCACGATTGCCTCCACGTAAACCTCCTCCACGACCGCGAGAGTGGCCTCCGCCGCGACGATTATTGGCGTTACCACCGTATCCTCCACGGTTTTGCGCTGGTGGTGGAGGAGCAGGAGCAGGAGCAGGAGCTTGAGCTGTTGGCGGAGGAGGGGGAGGAGGAGCGTATATAAAAGGATTCATGGTAGAATAGTGAAGGTGTAGTTACATTAAATGCGCGTCCTTGAGGCAAGCCGCGTCGAGGGGCAGGTCTCGGTAATGTGAGGTTTGGAGATCTGGATACTGTCAGTCTCGGCAATGATAGGAGCGTGGAGAATGTTGTTTACGATGATTAGAGGGGTGGAACGGGAGTGCCAACGAATATCCAATACAGGAGTAGTTGAAGGGTCAAGGAGCAGCGGAGATATCCCCGTATGTTAGTGACTTCCAGGAATCCAAGCTCGTGAAGCTTCAGCGTCACCTGTTGACGTTGCGATAGCGCTACTGTAAGATACAAGTGCGGCAAGGATCATTTAACGCCGCTAGCCGAAGAAAGCTTCTTTTGCTCCACCACTCATGATCCAGACATCACATCACATAGTATCATGCCCACCGGATCTCGACACCAAAATTCTGCTTCCACACTTTTCTCTTGAGAGCCTCGTTCGTATCGCCCGCCGCCATGTTCACTCTGGTAAGCTTCGATTGACAGGAGATCAATGATCAATCGATTCATAAAATAGCCATGTGCTCACACTTAATCGCAGGCTACTATGTCCGACTTGATCCAACTCAACCCCCAGGATTTCCGGAAAAGCCACGACCAAGCACTCGAAGACAACATCAACAAGAAGTATTCGAACAAAGTAGGCAGGAAGGATAAACCTGACTCATGGATGACTTGGAGTTGATGTGGGTGTGCAGGTCTTGCAACAAGTCGGTCTTTGCGTATGCTTTTGGGACATGCTGAAGATTGGCGATGGTCTGATCAGCCAGGGTGATGGTCTCGTCAATGTCAACGGTTTGTTATCTCACGATATCTTTCAAGAATTTCGGACAGTAGGATTGGACTGAGCATGGAAACCTCGATATGGAGTGGACTGCCCACCTCGACTGAGGCCTTTGTCCAATTGAAAGAAGGATCTTGACGACCCTATCCTATGAGAGATTGAACCTCCGCGCCCCGTTCAGCTTCTCTGCTGCATGTTCTCATGCCTTAAATTCTGCTCACAAGCTAAGCACCAAACAGCCAAATTCCGCATCCTCGTATTCCGGCCCTTCAAAGGCGAAATCATCACAGGCACGATATTAGACAGCTCCTCACCCGACGGGATACGAAGTAAGTCCACCTTTTCCACACCAGACAACGACAACCTTCTGATCACGAAACAGTTGGCGTCGACTTTTTCAGCGATATCTGGATCCCAGCAGACCAGCTCTTCGAAGGCTCAACATGGTAGGTCTTTCACCAACTTTTCAAGATATATCCTTCGCCAAAGTCTTTTCCACCGAGAGAATATCATTAAAAAGGTGTGGTAAAACAATTGCGGCCCTTGTGTCTGATCCTATAATACACTCACAGCCCTCCCTTCCCTCCACAATACCTCCTCATCCCAACCCCCACCCCTCCCTTCCCAACCCCAAATCCCCATCTAACACCCTTCCAGCGAAATCCGCGACAACCAAATGGTCTGGATCTGGACAACAGAAGACGGCAACGAATGCTTCTACGACGTAAACGAGCCCGTGCGTCTCCGCGTCGAAAGGGAGATATGGCACGACCTCACCCCTCAAAAACCCAATTTCTCAGCCGCACAGGGCGACGACGAGGCAGAGGCCGTCGTGAAACCCGTGTGTTATACGATCATAGGTAGTATGATGCAGGCCGGTCTGGGGCCGTATCTGTGGTGGCAGGAGCAGGAAGAGGAGGAATAAGGCGGCGGGTGAGGTGGGGCGATGGGAAACACAATTTTACGACTGCACGGTTTGGGAGAACAACTTTTGGAGTAGGGCGATTGGAGTCGGTATGATACCCGTAGAAGTTAAGCACTCGCGTGCCATGAATGTACCCATCTGTGAGAGCGGTCTCCTCTATATAGGAACGCCCTCAAGCGAAGTATTGCTCTTCTCTAGTGGTTGAGAATAGATAAAACAACCAAGTCGACACACCAGGCATATTCGTCCACCTCGATCTCTTGCAGACCATGTGGCTCAATCAAGCCGACCGATTTTGTCAGCCATGTAATAAGACAAATCACCAGAATACGCGATCTCTTCGAATCCAGTTTGTGTTGTACACCGCTCTTGCTTTCAATTTCCATCGCTCAAAGTTCGACCTCCTTCACCAACTCAGCCTTTTGCTGCGACGCCTGCTCCACGAACCCAGGTCTCATCGCTTTTAGCAGCTTAGCGTTCGGTCCATCCACAGTTCGCTCCACTATCCAACGTTAGCCCACTATTCCAGGCGGCAGTATCCAGGTGACTTACGTTGCCAGACAGTTTGTAGAGCATCCAAGCACAACGCTTTAGCCGGTGGTCGAAATTGAATGAGATAACGGAGCGCGGCTCCCACGATCGTTATTCTCTCCGGATCTTGCGCAAGAGTGGCGACTCTTGTGACAATTTCCGCATCCAGAAATGGTATCTCCGACACGAATCGGACGAGAAAACGCATGTCGCTCTTCCCGCCACCCAAATAGGCAGACAGATCTTCAAGAAACCTCAAGACCCATTTCTTGTAATGTCTTGGAGGCTCCGGAGGTTTGACGTCTCGGCTTCCATTGACACTCTGCAGCATTTCCGTGTATTTCTGCCACATCGTTTGCTCATTCTCCCACTCCTCATTGAACCAAGTTACGGCATTCGCTATCCGCTTGTTCCAATCCAACAAGATGAACGACAGGAGGCGTTGCCGTATATGGTCGCCGACAGTGGGCGATCTCTCGTTGCGCCGATAATCATCCGCGATTTCAACGCCGGCGACAGGCCGAATGGCAACCCGCACTATCAACCGGAAATAAGAGTGTTTGTCTATGGCGCCGCGGATGACTGGCTCCTGGAATCCTCTTACATGGTCTTGTGGTTCTTGGGAGGCCAAGAGCTCGGCCAAAGTATCGAACATCCTATCCAGATTTGCCAGAGCAAGCGACTGATTCTGCTCGAGAGACAGTTGTGGTGGCTGAGGCAGCTTATACGGTCCTACAGCTTCCGAACTAGGTATCGGCTTCAACTCCTCCGGTGAATCCATCTCAAGGCGGTTCTTGATTTGCTCGGCATCTTCTGGCTGATAATCGGGTTCGTAATCATCATCTTCATCATCCAGGGGTGATGTCTCGCTGATTGGAGGCGGTGCAGGTGCTGTCCGAGCCTCAAATCGCTCCCTTATCGTGTTGACAGCGTGCTTCAATTGACTACCATCCACATGATATTTGAGTAGATTGACAAGCGATTTCGCGGCAAGTGGCATCGGAATCACTGTAACGTTTGTATTCAGGGCAGTTGGGTCTTGTGTGAGCGAGAATAGTTGAGCATAGCTAATGGGCCCTGGTGGAAGTGGAGGAGCAGCAGGAGCAGGAGCAGCCGCCTTTGGTGGGATTTCGGCTCCCAAGCGTTGTCGTTTGTGCTGATCCAGACCATCTGTAGGCTCATCGACAGCAGGTCGTTTCAGACCAGACCCTTCCATAATATCTTTTCGCACTTGTTGCAGGCGCAAGATATGCTGTTCGATTCTGGGAGCGAGTGGACTTTGCGGATTTCTCTTCAGGACATTGGCTAAGAAAACGACGACTGTTTTCTCCATGGACTTGATCATGACTTTATTCGCCGAGGTCATAGGAGAATTGGCAAGCTTGAATGGATTGAAGTTCATAACGGAAGTGATGATCCTGCTCGCAATCGTAGGACGTAGGCGAACTAGTCCGCCCAAACCATTAAGGGTTGCTGTGACAAGTAAAGCATCACGGCACGAAGTCAGCTTGATGCCCACATGTAATACCATCCATTTTGACTGACCTCTGATTGTCCTGTAGTATGCTCAGTGCACGGTCGAGCAGTCCGTGGGCTTCGGCCTCGAGCTGTGTGGGTGGTATGATAGGGTGGTCGGCGGGTACGAGGGCGAGGGAGGTTTCGTTTTGGTCAGGACGCTGGCCATACGGTCAGTCAAAGGATCGAGAGGCACAGCATGGAGAATAGACTCACTCGAGGATCCGCGATCTGGCCTGGTGTCTGCGTCTGCACTACACGTTCGACGAATTTGAGACAGCATATCCGTACGCCAGGTAGTTCCGAGTCCATTCGGCGCAGAATATTGGACTTGATGGCAGCCATGTTCTGCCATGTTTGCGAGTCATTTGGGTTGCGAATGCTAGGATGGAGAGCAAGTCAGAGATGCGCGATGGCATAAAAAGAGAAGCAGCTCGACTTGTTGGGCAAAATCACGAGCAGCATAGGAAGAGACTATCTATGTGGAGGGAAAGAATGGTTGAAGACTTACGTATACCTGAAGACCAGCGGGAAGACACTGGCGGCAGCTTGTATGGCACTCTTGATGGTACCTATCTGGTCTGTCGGAGTAGTTGAAAGTCCGCCGGGGAGCTCCAAGAAATCACGCAGCACAGGCAGAACCTGGACGACCATGGCCTGCTTGTCATCGGCAGAGAGAGTGGGTGAGGAGAAGATCTCTGCTAAGAAATCGGCGCCCCATGACTTCAATACAGGCGAAAGCGAAGGGTTGTTGCGGGAGTTGAGGATAGGCAGGACAGCAGGGAGGACTTTCGAGTACATGGAGGGGTCCGCGAGCGCCAATCTGCGGGCCTGGTTGAGCTGACTGATCTGGTCGGCCATGGCTGCTCGCTACAGCTATCCACCAGTCCTGTCGCGAGAGGGGAAGGGGAGGAGGAGCGAAGAAGGGGGACGTGAAATCAGTGATGGCTTGTGTTTGGCCGTCGTCGCAGCATAGGGAGCCTGCACGCGTGTCCACACTATTGCACCGGGAGACTTCAACGACAATCACGCGTATGGGCACTTCACCATGGGCAGCGAGAGGGAGGCGGGGATGTTGCGCGCTGCTGTTGATGTAGATGTTGTTGTGAAGATGGGAAGGGCCTAGTATCGCCGACGGCAGCTTGGAGGTCGAGGTCTTGGTGTTGGAGACTCCTGCTCCAGGTCCAGGGTCCATGAAAAGAGCCGCAAGCCACACCACGGCGAATGCGGCTATACAAAGACTACGACACCACCGAATGTCCGCGTTACTGACCTCGCAACATAACCATTAGACACGACAGCCACTCATAATGCCGCTGTAAGCAAGAGATACATGCCGCACACGCCTCGATCCATACTGACGCCTTTCAGCATCCCTCGATCCTCGTACTACGATCAGCACTTCCGCCAGTCCGCTGCTCTGATTCGAGCTCGCCGACCGTTTCTCTTTCGAAATCTCGCAACTGGGGCCGCCCTCGTGGCCTTCACTACGAGCGTCTGTACGTGCTTCTGGTCGTGTCGGTCACATTTGCATAAGTTCGACCATAGGCTAACATTTCTCCATCAGATGCATATACGATATTGGCAGTGGCTCAGGACAATTTTGATGATGTCGTACCCGGAACGCCTGTTACCAATGTAGCGTCAGGTCAGACGACGGAAAAGCTATAACTCATTAGTCCTTCGATGGCGTTCAGGGGTTTTCACTGGCTCTTGGGAAAAGACGGTCTTGTGGGGTAATCATTGAGGCAACCATTGCAGCTGTGATATTGAAGAAGAGACGGAATGACGCAGCAACGACTCGACATTTCCTCTTCACTGAGAGAATCGACTTCTATGGATTGCGGCGACCTACGGATCCTGCATCATATGTCTCAAGAATAGGCATCGGGAAACAATACGACATGTTCCACTCCACTTCGACATTTGATCATACGCACCCATATTCAGTGCAATAGTGGCAGTATCTGATTCCGAGTCAGCAAAGCTGACGATCGATTGGGATGCTCCATCAGTTGTCCATGCGCAAAGGATACAACCAATCTTGAAATGCTTTGCTGTGTCAACTCACCTTTATCCACACTGAGGGCCCAATAGAGAAATTTGGAAGCTCCCGAGTCAATGACATCCTCAAAGCTCGCAACATGCTATCAATGCAATGGCGTGACTGACAACCGCACATTGCAGTGCTCATTTAAGCCAGTCGGAAAGTCAGACAACAATTTTCAGTCCTAGACGTTGAGCTGTTGGAGCCGCGTATGATTGACGGCATCAATACTACCATCCTTGCCCATTGGAATCGCCACCATACAAAGCTTCTCCTTGCTCAAAAATACCAGCAGAGGTTGAAAGCGATCAGCATAGCACGCGACAGATAAGTGTCGGGCTGTGGACAATATAGTAACTGAGTCGAGCCCGTGGAATACAACGTTTGCTAACGTCAACATGGGTGTCCGGTCATTTCAAGTATGACTCGGCCTTGAGCTTATCGGACGTTGGCTTTCTTCGTCAACGGGAGCATATCGGTCGGCATGGCCGCTGTCTTACTCTTTCGACTTTTGTCAGCAATCTGGAAACTCTCAGCCTTCTGTCGTAACACGATCAAGTAGCAGTTGGTAACCCCAGTGGAATCCTTTGAGGTTATGATATGATTGCGTTCCGTCTGCGGGATCAACCGACGCGAATCCCAAATAGATCCCAGCATGTGGAGGTGGAGGCTGTTTGACTTCCATTTCCTCTCCCTCCTTTCCAGCCGCCTGGTTAGCGGTGTGGGAAGGTTTTTCAAATTAATTTTGCGGAGGACTCCATAATTGAGTCTGCCTTTACACGATGTGCTGTGATTGTGGAGGGATCTACCAATGCCCCTTTCCTTTGCCAAGTCCGGATCTACCCTTATCTCGAAGACTAGCGCTTACTGTACTACTTCCTGTAGAATCTCAAAACGTCAACTTCACGCTTCTGTCTATTGTATCATTGCTCCCATCATTCACACGTATCTGTGATTTCTGAAAATGCCTCGTCGAGGCTGGATCACTGCAGTAGTGCTGGCCATCGTCGCAATCATCATCAATTCCATCTCTAATCAAAAACAAGACACGTCACCCAGAAGCATTATACCTGGCCGTAACAACACTGCGCTCTTCATTTCGAATGCCGAATATGGCCAGCTCAATGTGAACCTAGCGGCGGCCCAGGCCTTACTTCTCCACCATCCCAATGTTGAAATACATTTTGCTACGTTCGGATCACGAGCCAAGGACATTGCTTCAATCAACAAATATGCACGATTAAAACGACCGACCGCCCGCAGTATCATATTCCACGAGGTTAAGAGCGCTCCCTCGTATGGAGATATGATGACAGCGAAAGGCTACACGGTCGAGAGCACGATTAATCCCCCTGGGTATCGAGGATGCGCACATCTGTTTCGAGAAATCCAACGTGTCTTGTGTAAGTATATTTCTTGCGGCGCTGTCATGGTGCGATTCGACCGTGTAGATACAGCTGACTCGGACGAGATGCATGGTCGGGGCCACAGCATATCGCCCTCTTCGAAGAACTGTCCAGACTCATCCATGAGGTGAATCCGTCGGTCGTCATGGTGGACACAATGTTCGGTCCCTCCATGGACGCTGTCAGAGAACTCGATCGTAGATACGCCGTCCTCTCGCCCAATGCCTTGCTCACTAATTTCGCTGAGATGCAACCTTATTTGAGCTTCTTGTGGAAGTATCCCGCTCTCGGATCTGCTCATCGTAAGTTGATACAATTGTATTCTTTTCCTTCATTACGCACACACGATGAAATCTCTCGGTCCCCGTTCTCTCTCTAAACGTAGGTCTTCACTGACATGCTAAGCCTACCCCGTCCCATGGCATCTGATCCCGCTGAACATCTACATCAACCTCCGTCTAGCCTACAGCATCTACGTAAACCCGTCCATGGTAGAAATGAAGAAATACCTCCAGACGCACGGAATCACCAAACCCGTGGACATCTTCTCGGTCTACCGTCCACACAACTTAACCTGGATCAGCCAAGGCTCTCTCGAAGCCGACTTCCCACTGCCCGTCATCCCCGATAATGTCAAGGCCGTCGGTCCCATCTTGCTCGCCTCGGCCAGCGCCGCGGAGCAAGACCCTGAATTGGCGAGTTGGATTCAGAAGGCGCCGACGGTGATGATCCATCTCGGGAGTCATGTCGATTATGATGAGAAGGGAGCTAGAGAGATGGCGGACGCGATTCGAGTTCTGCTTGAGCAGACGGACGTGCAGGTTCTCTGGAAATTCAAGATGAGGAGAGTTAATGGTACCATCGTTTACTCGACGTATTTTGTAGAGGAGATGATGGGGGAGAATAGGGCGAGGTTGTGGATGACAAGGTGGTTAAGTATTGATCCACCTGCTATGCTGGAAACTGGGAATATTGCAGCGGCTGTGACGCATGGTGGTGCAAGCTCTTTCTACGAAGCTATGATGTTAGTTCCCACCCTTGCTTACCCAGACAACCGTTCCTTTTTCGCTGACCCAATCATTCCAGTAACGGTGTTCCCCAAGTCATCCTTCCCGTCTGGCTCGATAACTACGAATTCGCGAGTCGAGCGGAATGGTTTGGGATAGGTGTTTGGGGGAGCAGAGAATCGGCTCCTCATTGGACCAGTAAGGAGCTTGTCGCTGCTTTCCTCGCGGTGTTGGGCAATAGCAGTCAGGCTGTCCAATTGCGGAGCGCTGCGAAAGAGTTTGCTAAGAAATTCGAGGGGAAGCCTGGAAGGGAGAAGGCTGCTGATATTATTGCTGAATTGGCTGGGTTGGGAGAGGTGTGAGAACTAGGGCCGTTTGGACTCGACTGATATCGATGCTCCTGGTCATGCGGGAAATGACTACCTTCAAGATGGGGACAGTCATGAAATCGGGCCTGATTTGGATGGATAAGGGGGATTATGATAGACATGACTTGCCGAATTATGACCTATGGACGCCTGGTTCATGGAAAGCTCTCAGCAACATGCGTGTTAGGAGCCTATTAGTCCAAAGGCTACGAATGAATGCACCATTCTTCAGATATAGACGACACTCCGAATGTGAATGCAGAGGACATGCAACGGGTTGATCAAGACGATTGATTGTGCTCTTATTGTAGACCTTCTTGCTGCAGTATTGATGGGAACCACGGTTAGATTTCGTGAACACTGCTTGTGAGACTTGAGGAATCGACCGGCGTTGTCATGCAAATAGGAAGCTAGTGGTGAGTATCGAGGAGGGATTGAATGTCTGATATTCGAAGGACCAAAAGATTATCACCAACACTGCTTAGCATGTAGAACTCTAGAACATAGCGCAGCAGCAATTCGGAAATCTAACAAGCATTTCATTCACCTGACTGGAGCACACGAGATATTTCATCTAGTATATACGCATCGCGACGCGTCCTGTGGGCCACAGAGATTCTAGGAAGAAGCAAGAATAGTAGTTTAGGTCCGCTACCGTGGTTTGAGCAATGGTATCCAAGAACTCCGGGTTGCGTCGTCAAACCGAAAGACAAAGTGAGCAATATCCTCCGCTTTGGACGTATTCACACCGCTGGCTCGTCTTCCTGACCGTCTCTTGCCTCGAGCAGATTAGCAAGGCATCTTCGCAACACGAGAGGTATATTTCGGTCAAAGACATCGCGACATGAAAGTTTCCCCGAGACTCAACTGCCGTGCCTCCCAAAATCGTGGCTTTGATCGTCTAACCCACTGCGGTAGGAGTGACTGTCTCCCGATCGGACCATGATATGCATCTCAAACCGATCGTGCGGTTCGTCCAGTCAGTAGTGAGTGAACTTGCAGTGCATCACGTCCCACCACCCCAAGTTGTCTCCTTGAAATAGAAAGCACCGCATCCTCCATCCAATCCACGTGTTGTGCTATTTCCGTGTTGTTGGCCCACCTAGGACACAATCAGTAGGTTTTTTTTTTGTTTCCCCCCCCTCCCTCCTCCCTCGCGATGGGGTGCATATGATGATTGCTTCGATTGGGACATGTTTGCGCGCCAACACCATGGCGAAGAAGCAACTTCAAACAGGTCGATCCTTGTCTCATGGCCGTACTATGTAGGTGGACTGCGACGTACTCCGTACTTGGGCTCGGAGAGACTACGGAGTGGCTCCGATGCAGCTGGGCCAGCAATTGTGATGCTTATCAGATCTGCTGAGGGCATTTCTCCAATCAGTGAGCGCCCTTACCCCGGAATGTCATCGGCTGCAGATGCACCTCAGCGGCTGTACATATCTCGTATTGTTAGTCATCTGATCGTATTAGTTCACCCCGGCGGCCCGGCCGTCGACGAGCTGGATGAAACGGTCCGGTCTCGTGTAGCTAGCGGCCCTACGCCACGCGGGACACCGGATCGATCAGGAAAGCGTCTTCCGAGGTCGGTCCGAAGGCTGCCGGCTTACAAAGCCAATGCTGACAATCCTTGTCTGGCCAATCGGAGGGCTCAAATAACCTCTGTATTATCACCATCACTGTAGCCATCCTCATATCATTGTGATCGCTATAGTCTGGATCATTTGCTCAACAAGCAAAGCCAATTATCGGTCTTCATTCACGGCCAGAATATCTCATTGTTCTCAGGAGAGGTACAGCAGAAGTGCTTTAATAGTTCACATTTAATGTTGGGGATTCGCCATCTTCAGTACTGTGTTCCATTGGTCCACAGTCTTAGCCAAATTATCCAATCACCGAGAGGCATGTTCTCCTGCCTAAATCGCTCTAGGTAGGGACAAAATCATGATGTTAGCGAGCTCGCTTGATAAGGCATCTATGGCTCATCTCGTTAAGGCGTTAAGTGCCCGTGCCCCAGCCCTAGGCCTTGCTTACATGATCATTATTTTGTCCCGATGTCAGGTTACTAACGCGATCGCGATGCACATTAACTTGGGGAAAAAGACGGTCTGGCGAACAGCTAGAGTCTTTCCCAGAAAGAGGTATTGTGGTGGTCTGCTATGCCTCTTTTGCTCCTTGATACCTTACCGGAACTGGCGGTTTAATCCTTGTCACATTAAGGTTCAACACCAATTGATACCTAGGAGTACGAGTCGGATTCAGAAGGATCCGTACACCACGGCAAGTCGAACTTTTACAAAGTTTGAGGGAATCCTCTGCATCTTTGCCTCTTCTTTCTCCTGAAATGAGTCTCCAACGACGAGATAATAGAATCTGAATCGCCACGTGGATAAAGCTTGACGAGGCGCATCTTTCAGGACCTTCTCATACACAATTTTTCCAACTTCAGGAGAGGTGTCTTGAGAAAGGAAGGTCAACGAGCGGAATATTCGGATCTCTCTCAACCCGACTCGTGCTAACCATGGGTTCAACTTCAAGGACCAAACACCGGCTTCTCTAGTGAATGAAGACTACGAGTCAATAGTGAGAAGAAGTAATGAACAAACTCTGCGCATCGATCTATCGATCATCATCGTCGTCAAATTTGATCATGAAACTCTCCAGCACTCTCGCCTTCCTGATAGCTACCATCGTCGTCGCAGCCAAGAAATATCGCTTCTGCTGCTGTCATGATAAGAAGGCAGATAACTGCGATAAAAACTCCACCAATCTTGTTGTCACTGTACAGGCACCTCAAAACACCTGGGGCATGTCGACGATATTTTGGCCACCCGAATCGGTCGCTCCTTTTTCCTGTGGGAGTAAGTCCGCTTAAGATTTTCATTAATTTCCTTTGCTCGTCTTGGGTGCTTTTGCTCATTTGGACAGACTGCTACGCCTATGCAAAGGCAAAACCCCTTGATGACAGCCACATAGGCGCCAAGGAAATGGGTGGTTATTGCCATCGCTATCACAAGGATAGTTCATGCTTCACTCCCCCTACCCTAGATTAGCGCTTGGGCAATCCAATTCGGTCCGAAATGAAGATGGACGGAGCACGGCGGTATCGCATTCGTTGAACGGGAGGACGACAGGCACGCAAATGTGGTACATGGAAACACCACTGTCGTAGAGTCAGCTGTATTTCAGGCACAACGTGATGCGTATAAGGAGTTGTAACACTCCTCGCCGATGTCGGTCTCGAAGTTTGGGGAGCCCTCCCTGCTCTTTTGCTCACCAGATCTCTTCAGATGATCAACCTCAAATGTCGGGGAACAGGATGGCTTCATCAATCCAATCGGTCATTATTCTGCTTTCTGAGTTATCCGGACCATTCTTGACATCTTGAGTAGGTGACTGAACAGAAACTCCGAGAGCCAAGGTGAATGCATTGACAGCTAAGCGTCGGACAAGACCTTCCGGTTTGTTTAAAGCCTACCAAGGCATCGACTTAATGTACGACTTTGACTTTAAAATATTGTCAAGAAATATCTCCACCAAATAGATGGGGGAAAGATGTGACGTGGATTGGCGTAACGAACGAGCTCTCGGATCTTTTGTGCACTCATTGTCTGAACTTCTCGAGGAGAGTCCGGAGCGACGAATGAACCACGATGATTGATGGATCAGTCACAGTCATCAAGTCGATGGATCAACGAAGTTCAGTAGCGCACCGATACTCCATGATCGATATCTCCACAGCCCACCCTTTTCTCCACGTCTCCGCCTTCCTTTCTCTACAGTCCCCTCTCTGATCTTAGCTCTTGCTATTCAAAGCATGCGGATATATTCAACACCACGGTAACCTATACAAGCAGCGTGATATGCCATCCTGGGTCGTATTTGTGGGGTCACTCCTTATCCCACGACCTCTCCATCGGGCCAACTTTCTCGCTTATCCCAGTCCATGATCTTCCCTTTTTCATTTGCGCGATTCTTATCATCATGGTCGTCAGAGGGAGAAGAACCAAAAATAAGTTCGAGCTGCAGAAGAGGACATATCGGCAAGGTAAGCTAAGTGGTGGTGCAGTGCAACACATGGACTGCAGGGGGAAACCCATGTCGTGATTGTCATGGCACCGAATCAGTCTTCCGGCAAGCCGAGATATAAATTTCCCGTATCCGTACCCTGCAATTTATACTTTCTCTGTCTGAACCGAGGATCCATGTCTCTTTGTATCGGGCCGTGTACTCCACATATGAGGTACTTATCCTATGGCTTTCTGAAGGCCATGTTCCTTGTTCTGCTAAAGAAAGGAAGGGGAATTGCAATTCTCCTTATTCACGACGTAAAAGCCGAGATGTTGTCAATGATCGCCAAAATGCTCCTGGGTTTGTTTTTCTTGTCAAGATGTCCCGTCGCACTTGCAGAGCGACTAGGGTTTGCCCTTCTACAATCATGCAGACATTAACCGTATGCTCATCAAAGACGCTCGCTAAGGGCTCCATGGGGACCGCCGCCGACAGCAGACCAGGGACGTCGAAGCTGCAGGGCGGTGGTGGGATATAGTGAAACTTGATGGTGTCCTGCTATCATTTTCAAAATTCAGAAGCTGCACCGGCGGAATTCGAGATTGGACAGTGATCCTTGAATTAAGGGTTCAGAAAGACGTCGACTCATCGAGTTGTACCCTTCGCACGCGGGAACGATTGATTCGTTCAGCAATGCCACATTTCCGTCCTTTTCCGATTCGTTGCTGAGAAAGTGTTGCCTGTGCCACTGTGCCGGCGGCCCTGAAGATCAGACTTTTTATCTCAGACATCGTTCTATTTACCATAGTGTGCGCGGTTAAAAATTCGGGGTTCGAAGACATCACATGGAGATGTCCTTTTCCGAGTCTCGGACACCGATTATATTTAGCTAATCCGCAATGCCACCGGAATCAGGAGATTTTGAGAATCCAATTCCTCAGGATGTGATCGCTCATCGCTGCATGCTCTCGGCTGAGCTGGCCTCGAGGTGCATCTACAAATAGGCCAAGGATTCGCGAAAGAGCCCGGTGCTCAGTATCGTGTATGACTAGGAGGGAGGCCAAATAGGAGGTGGGGCTGGATCACCGTGATATCATTCCCGAAGCAAGAAGGCAATACACAATCTCACAGGCTGATCCTGTCTTGGCTGTTACCCAGACGCATTCATGATCGAAGGAATCAATTGATCATCCCAATTTCGCCAAGAAGCATACTGTGATATGAGTTACAGGTCATGCGGACCATGTTACGTGGCCAAGGCAAAGTCCTGATAGATCCACGTGCCGAGTAGTATCTTGAGATATCGATCAGCTCGGTTGACAGAGCTGCACGAGACCTTGCAGGATTGCACGAACGACGAATGTGACGAAGATGATGCGAGTGTTTGAGTGCACATGAGGGATTTAAGTTCGTAGTCGTGACGAAAATGGACAAAAAGCTCTATAGATAGGTCCTGCGGATTTGAAATCGATACATTGACTAAGCAAGGCGCCTTGCGAAATTTGTAGAGTCAATGGCAATTTATTGGGATAGGGTGTGCTTGAACGCGATGTGGCCTTGAAATCACACAGGCTCCGCAAGGTGTCCACCTGAGCTTTCCTCCTCTTTGGGCGCCTAACGATGTAGTTCAATGTTCACTGCTTGTGTCAAGCTTGTGATGATGCACGATTGTCGTCTGTTATTTATCATTCCCGCTTTCGTGAGTGTGAACATTAGGCGGGCCGTGTTTTCTGATTTGATTTAGCGCTGATTTGGCTGCTTGAGCCCTGGAAACACAGTGGCTTGGCGATTTTGGCCGTAAACGATGAAAAGCTGAACTTGTGTGTAGTCTGCTGCTAATGAAGAGGAGGAATATTCTGATCATGGAATCACAGCACCTCTCGATTGAGACTTCGGGAGACAGCTGGCCTAATTACCGACGCTGTCTTAGCGATGAGAATTTGCGTTTTTCTGTTTTGCATTCTTAGCTTCGGGTGAGCCGTTACGCCTAATTCAGGTTTCCACTTTTTGGAGTTGGGCAAACCGTTGGACAGCTGAAATGTAAAGAGCGAACGAATGAGCAATAACAAGCGACTGCGATGTAAAGTGCCAGTGTGTCGAGGCGAGGTCCCGGATCTCGCGAGTGCGGATCGGTGAATTTGATCTTCGATGCCACCAATCGGCGTCTTCGGCATGGTTTCGAAATTCCAACAGGTTGACAACAAAGTGCTTATGGACGTGAATTGATACGGGAATACGAAAGTCGAACAGGGCCGATGATTGACCGGCAATTTTTGGAAGACTGTTTGAGGGCCAGGAAGAAGACTCGAAATGATTTGATGACTGCCACACCAACCTGACTTCCGTATGGCTCGTAACAAGAGTCAAAAAAGGCGTCCAGATCACTGATACATGTTAGTTCGAGGTTGTTGTGATTCCCAATTGCCAGTTGCGAGACAGCTCGGTCAATTTTCTGTTTCATGATCTACGCTAAACCTGGTGCAGTCCCAGCATGCGCATCTTGAGCACTGCGAGACTGCATAGCTCCGGCATGAGGTGGAAGCGACATCAACTGTGTTGAGGGTATTTCGCACTCGTAGTCCACGCAATCGGCGGCCATAGTACCCGACCATCGTCCGATTGTCTGTGACGCACGTGCGCGAAGACAGGCCAGGCCTGGACGTACGCGACTCCGTGTCCTGAATTCAGCAGGAGGCAGTGTCGAGATCACGATAGTATTCGACTCTTGAAGAATTATGCCGAGTAGGTCTCTCTGGATTTGCCAAGCGTCTTCAACACGAAGATGTTGTTGCCCGCAATACACGACGGCCAAGTCACTGTTCCGCCAAGCCGTGTATCGTCGTGGTTATCAGGTGCGTACAGCAACCCATCCGGGGAATTGCCATGGTTGGGCGATTGAGTGTCGGCAGCAAATCGAGGATTCGAAAGTGAGGCTATATTCATCGCTCACATTAGCAGTCATCCCGAAGCATGATGGGATGCGGAATCGATTCCCATGTGGCTCGGTACCTGAATCAGTGTGCAATACTCTGCTTAATCATTTGTGGGGTAGTTGGATCGCTTCGTGGCATCAGTCAACGTGTCACGGTGTGGCTGCCCCAGCGCACGTTGTTCATCAAGATGAATGAGAATAGGGGACGAGACAGGCCAGGGTGCTGCGATCGGAGAGGGTCACTCGCATTCCCGGTTGGATGTGAGACGTGATGGCGACCAGTTCTGTGGCTGAGCGGATCCTAGGGAGCCCTGTGTGCTCGGCACTTGAGCGTTCAACGACGTGCCGAGCGAAGTTGGCAGGTTGAAGACCCTCGCGGCCAATGTTTTGTACAGAGTCGGTCAGTCGGGCCGAATGACGGACGCTGTGGTGGTACGGGATTGGGATTTGGCCCATTGGGAATGGAGTTGGAGAACTTGAGTCCACGCCAAGAGTACGGGAGTACGAAGTCACGCTTTTCGTCCTCAGGCTCCCTTGTCCGACGTCGACTTCAATCCCATGGTCCACACAACGACGTCCTCTCGACAACGCGTGGGCCTGGGCCACGATGCCCTTGCCATGCATGGAGCCTGGAGGAGCAGCCTATCGGGTAGCTCTCGTACTCCTTCATCGGCCCCGATTGTCATTGTTTCGGCTTGCCGCCAAATAAATATATCTGGACGCTAGAGGCGATGGCACGGATGCGAGTGACTAAGCACTTGATCTAGATAGGAGCAGATATCGCGTGGATGTTCCAGCTCATGCCCTGCAGCATGCAGATCTCAGGCACACGGGTGACGAGGACGAGGCAGAATTGACAGCCGTTTGATTGACCAGGCCCATCTCATGACGACTGTTGGCCGTTTGGATCGCGCCGGCCTCAACCGGCCAGCTAGCAAGCAGGCAAGCTGCCTCTCCAACGGGCATCTTACTGCTATTGCTGTATGTATTCCACTATGCATTGCGTCCATATGAATGGTACGGCGATCTTGTTCTGGGTGAGGCGGGTTATTTCGAGAACAACATTGATTGTCCCATCCAGCATCTGCCGGTACCCAGAGTCACGGTAACCCAAGCCTGAACCTGAGCCTGGACCTGGACGACCAGTGTGCCTCGAGGCATGTCGATAATTTTGCTGCTTGCAGGCTCGTCAAAAGCAAGTCGCCCTGGCCGCACATCCTCGGATTGGCGAGCAAGGACGAAATCATCAGACCCTTAAGCATGCTGCAACCCATGTGACGTCTGCCGTCGTCTTCTGGGACTGGATACAGCTAGAGCGCCGACTGCTGGGAGCTGGGGGTTCGTCCGTTGGGCTACAGACATAGTACCCAGTAGCACCAGCTGTCAGACTCATAGCGCCCGTCGACCGATCAAAACCCCAAGCTCCCGCATCGTGGCTCGCTTGAAGCGTTATTCACCGAGTCTGTCTCGACAATCGATATCCAGACACTGATGCCCATAAGCTAAGCTATTAATATTGCTGTGCCCAGTCCGGGGCTCGAGTGGTGGCCATGGGATGGGTAGAAATTTCTCTCAATCGTACCAGGTAGGCACACTGCCCTAGCCTTGAGACAGGCATCATCACGCCAGGCTGGTTGCGGCAGCAAATCTCTATCTGCTCTCACAGTACGATTCTCCCTTGGCGGACCGGGCTTTGGCCATGCCATCCCTGGCTGCTGTTTGCGTGCTCCAAGACCAGAGGTTTCAGGATCTTCGTCTATGCTTTCCTGTCCTCCCAATATCCTCGGCGATAATGTCCCGTTTGCTGTAAACATTCATACTCGATGCTCGACAAAATCTCCATCTTGGCGTACTTGCACTGTCCCCGTTCCCGTTCCGAATTCAAGGAAGGTCGGGCTTGGCTCGGTCCCTTCCAGCACTGACTGATCACGGTGGTCTCTGCTGTCTCAGCCTGATATAGGATTTTCACAGCTCATTACATCTTGCTACAGCCCTACCTCCAGTACTTAATTCGCCTCACTGCCATCTTGTAATTACCCAACGTTGTCCATTACTTCCAAAATGCTTGCCGTCAAACACGCTCAGCCACCTACCCATTTCACAATGGAGCGACCGACCAACGACTTCTTCACTTGCCAATACTGTGCTGATCAGTTCAAGCGCGAAGACCACCTACGGCGACATGAGCTCTCCCACCGGAGTCCAAAGTTCAAGTGCGTGCACGAAGGCTGTGGGAAGTCATTTCACAGAAACGACGTGCTGAAAAGACATCAATTGGTCCATCGCCCAGAGCCTGAGAAACGGAAGAGAGCCTGCAGGAAGCGAGTAGCAGCTAGAGGAAGCACAAGTCGGAGTCCTCCAGTTTCAAACTCCAGCCAGGGTGGTTGCAGCCCCGAACCCGCATCGTCAGTATCGAAGTCACCACCTGCTTCAACACAACTCTTTCCTGCGCCCGCTCCCTGGATCCAGATTGGCCCTTTCCTAGGCTCCAACGACCATCCAGCTATGATGAACAACTTTGCTATATCACCGTGGTTAACACACAACACGTACCCAGAGCTCCTCGACCATCCTCAACAACCTTCTACCACAACTGTAAGTCTTTGTAGACACTTTCCAGGTGAAAAACATTCTGACTCGTCACTTATCCAGGTAAACGACTGTACGCAGATGTGTGTGGAACGAGCTTTCCAGACTACTCTATCTAGATTACCCTTTGTCCATTCGTCTGCCTTGGAAGATTCTGAGCTTCCCCGAGAACTTCACTTGGCCATAGCCGCTGTCGGGGCCCGAGATCTTGACGGCAACAGAGGTTTCGGAACAGACTTCTTCTACGAGTCCGAACAGCTTCTGCAGCAAGCAAACAGCTCCGTGAGTTGCTGTAGACACGGCTTTGTCGATTTGCAGCCGCTAACCTCACGAAGAATCAACTACGACGCCTCCAAACTCAGGTCTTGCTAATAGACTTCGCAACTTGGTCTGGAAATGAAACTCTCCGTCAGTGGGCAATCAAGGAACAGCAAGTCGTTGCAATGGCCATCAAGCACTTGCTACTCGAGCCGCAATCTTTGCTGCAAAGCGGATGGTCGAAATGGCTGCACGCTGAAGAGCTCAAGCGGTAAACTCTTCTCCCTGTCTCCGTATCTTGTCTATCCTCGACTAACGTGTACAGCACTCTCTTTGCGTTCTACTCGCTTTCTATCTCAAGCGCGGTTCTACTGGGAACTCAGATACCTCTATCATCCCGACATCTTGGCCTGGCGTTTCCTTGTTCGGACAGCTTATGGAGAGCTCGCAACGAAGTTGAGTGGGCGCGACAACTTCCACTGTGGGAGCCAGATTTGGAACTCACCTTGACCTTCCCAAACGCCGTTCACACTTTCCTCACCGGCAACATCGGTTTCATTCAAAATGATCTCACAAATCTTTCTCTCTTCAGTCAGCATGTCGTTCTATGCGCAATCATTGAGGCGATCGAATCGTCTCGCCGATTTCCCCTGAACTACTCCTCCATCGAGGGATGGTAAGTACACTCAGGCTCATACTCTCACAGGATCTGAGACTAATTCTCAACAGGATTTCAGGATCAATTTCGACATTTTCGTCGAGGACTCATTTCCTACAAATCTTGAAATTGTGGAACGACTTCTACCAACAACCATTCGAGGGAAGTTGGAATCATGGCGACCATGCACGGCCGCGACTGGAAAGTGTGATGCTATTCAAGTTTGTGGTGGACAAGCTCACCAACTCGGACGCGCCAATCGACAACCCGGACATTCGGTTTGCAGCAGATCAGGCAGCAGACTCCCTGCTATGTGCAAGCAAAGTGGGAATCATGGAGGTGAGAAACAACCACATCGGACGGAGATGGGATCAATATGCTAATGATCGTTAGATCCCGAACAATGTCGCCCTATCGTTGAGTCCTAGTGCACTCTCCATCGCCACCAGCCTTGCAGAGACCATGAACCGCTGGCTTCACCGCTTGGATTCATCTTCAATCGCCGGCATCATGGATCCTGCAGATGCCGAGATCGTTGGCAAGATACGCGAAGCTGTCGCAAACAGTGTTTTATCAGTCTCGCACCCGAATTTTCAACCCATCATGCCAGCCTTCGATGACTTGAAAGCGCTCGCCGCGAGATCAGTCGAACTTTGGAGCATAATGCTAGGCAATTCGCAATGGGTGCCAGACATGCCGTCACCGTCGCAATCGGTCATCTAAAACTATTATCTCCTTTGCTTCTGGATACCAAAATTTGTTGCCCTTTTCGTTGAGGAGTTTGGGTTACTACACCCCGCTTGCACTGTCACGACGAAAATGTCAATAACGACTGGAGCATCACATCAGCGTTTGCAGCAAATAGAATTAATCCAAATAATTATTTGAACATGCCGCCTTGACTGCACAACAATCTTCAATGCGGAGGTCCATACTAACATGGGCGAAATCGCGTACATTGACTCGACGAATGACGAGGAGTCCAAACAAACATCACTTTTCGACCCCGGGCGAACGAAAATGGAGCCGACATTGGTGGATGATCTACCAAGTCGATCCGAGTAAAGGTAGTAAAGATGGTCGTTCGTTCACGCACTAGTCCAGGTAAAGTCATTTCTACCACGTTCCGCCCTCGCGAACCGTTTCACCATCTCCTTCCCTCCCGGGAGCAGGAGTTCAGGCGAAATGAAAGTCCTTTCGGCACCGTTCAGCTGATATTTGGCCGGCGGATGAGCCCGAAACCCCGAACAAAGCCCGCTTCGACAGCGCTTCTCCTGAAGGCTGGCTGTTTGTGGAAAAAAAAGAAGCCTTCCGTGGGACCGTGAGAATTATCCATGGGGATTAGGCCTAATGGCAGGCGTGGCTGTACACTATGCCATGCCTTCGGATCTAGCCGCAAAACAGAGAAGATGGAGGAATAAGCTTGGATAAGCAACTTGCCAATGGGCTTGGGGCATGCGTACCAGTGCCTAGACTCGATGAGGTAGGACGCTCGAGGAGACACATGCTTGGGAATCAATATATAATGAGCTGTAATTAGCAGGAGGGCTGGGATGACAGACATCAAGGGTTGCGCGTTGTTTGGATGAGATCTTCCTCCGATGATGATGATGATGCTGATGTGAAGGTTAAGCCTGTCTGTCCTGTGAGGGAGATGAGACACACGCATGTAGCTTTCCTCTATGACACGGTACTGCGGTACGAGCATGCGTGGAAGGATTGTCCAGCACAGCCAGGTGGGATGATGCGATGGGGACTGGGGGCCCTGGGGTGCCTCTTGAGATTGACAAGCGTTTGTCATGGCTGTCTGGCGGTCCCGGTATCTCGAGTATCCCACAGTGCCGATTGGTCATCCCTCGCCTCTGCAGGCCGTAGCTTTCCGATGGGCGCCGATCCCATCCCAGCTATACTACACGCTACGTGCTGTGGTACGAGAGCTGGGTTGGGGGAAACTTGGATAGACCAGTGTGCTGCCTTTGTTGGCTACCTCGCCTGCATGTCACAGACATGACAGCCAGATGCGTTTTGACTCGACAAGTAATCATGAAACAGTCCAAGTGCCATGGTTCCTCGCACCGAGCAGAGTTTCTCACGATTGGTCTCGTGCTCAATAGCCTGGAGAGCTATGCCCCACGCGGTGCAGTTAAAATAGCCCGGCCCAACGAGAGAGACGACGGAATGGGAAGCCCACGGAACGGGGTAGCAATCAAAGTGTCGAAGGATCGGGCAAGGTAATCCATTTGGATAGCCCATCTGCTCTTCCCAACAGTCTCGCGTCGACGAACCAGTCACAAATCTGCCTAATACAGACCACCGCCGACATCAGCCTGAAGGGAGAGGCCAGAGAGGTCAACTGTTCGGCCTGGAACTTTTCGACCTTACCAAAGTACCGAATGCGCCCAGGTCGATGTAAAACAGGGCGACCGGATTGTCGTTCAGTGTCATCCAGTGCCATCCCTTGGAACAAACCTTGTGCAAGCTTGCGGTTCCTGCCGTGACCGTCCACGCGCTTAAGAACATCATCTGGTCCTAGCAACGACTTCCTGCCAGCATGTTCCTTCACTCGAAGTCAGTGCCAGGAGATCATGAGTAACGCTCAGCAGCAAAAGTCCGGGGCTTCATGCCCCGATCATGCCGAAGCACACACCAGCTGATGCTCCTTGAACCAAGGGCTTCTCTTCGTCCGGCCAAGGACTTGCAGGCCACGGAAATTTTATCCAGGCCATGGTAGATTGCCATGGCTTGGTTGTCGCAGTTTTTCCTTGCCCATTGGCAAGCAATGACCCTGCACACCACCGATGCGTGCTTTACGTGTCCATCGTGGACCCTGCCACAGTCAGGATTGGCAGGTTAGCGTAGTGTGGAGAAGCATGTTCGTCGACAAGCGCCATGCTTAGGTGCAACCGGTGACTTCTGCATGGATAGGAAATAGGATGGGTGAACTCTTGGAGGCGGTCAACCCGTCCCCATGATATGTCTGTTTGCTTACTCGACGCACGATCCTTCACCCAGGCCTTTCAGTTCCATGTCTGAGCATATTACTGCCTGACTCAATACATCATCAGCAAGGTACAATCGGGCCTATCTCGTGCCCTCGTACACTCATCGCCGATCGCATTAAGATACCAGACGCTCCGTCGGGCTGTCGGTAAGTTCGATTCTATCTTATCCTCAAGCCCACGCATCATGTAAACACGACTCGCACCCCAGAAGATGGAAGTGCATGACTAACCTCTTGTACTTTCGAGTCAACGGCCTTGCTCGATCATGACTTTTTGGTGTTGTCTGGAAAACAAAAAACGAATAACGCAGATCTCGGTGTTGACGCCGAACACAGCCAGCTACTCGGATCAGTCAGCTAAGTATCGGTAGCTCTACCAGCAGCTGAGTCCGACAAATCTCGGCTTACCGAGCATCACGATTGGTCAGGAGCTCATCTTGGCATATCCAAGGATGGAAGCAAACTCAGTTGCCCCTATTCGCTTGTGCCAGTCAGGACTCCATGCCAGCAAATGAAGCGCGCAAGCCTGTCCGATCTGAAGTAGGTCCTTGGTCTACAACACGGCGAGAGCAAAATTTGGGCCAGAAATACTGACAAGTCAACATGAATTTTAAAAAACAATTCTGACCGTCTGAGTGCGAACCGTAGATTCAGTAGCTTAAGGTGTAACTGCAACGTCAGTGACATGAACAACATGGTCTGGAAATTCGGTCCATAGGAAAGAGATCTTCTCATTGAGGGTTTGACAATAGACGCAGTTCTTGTGAAATTCTTGCAACAAGTTATTCCTTCGCAGTGTCCTTCACGGACTCTTTGCCGTCCTTTCCCAATGCTGCTTCCAAGCTTCCGAAAAGATCCGTCTCGCCATCTGAGAATACGACGTCCGTTGGTTGCGTGAGTTCTGATGTCGCTGGCAGCGCTTCCGCAACTGTATCCGACTCTAAACCGCCTGCAGTTGAAGTGTGCAAGCTGGGACTAGTTTTCGTTGCCAGAGGCATTTCTGGGGAGCTTGATACATCACGTTGAGAAGCCGCATCTAGCTTAGACGCAGATAGTGTTGAGATAATGGCTGGTGGCTCGGATGTAGGGGGGTTGACATCGAGTGGCCGCGTCTCTTCACCATCCGGCTCTGGCGTTGGGGACAACTCGCCTTCCTCGCGACCATCTTCGTCTCCATCCTCACCATCCAAACCACTTTCATCCTCCTCTCCATCTTGAGCATCTAGCATGGGTGTGTCGCCCTGGTTAGATGGGACAGCAGATCCGGATGATGCAGCGTCAGCTGCGGTTGTTCCAGCCATATTCAATGAGTTCGAAGACGTGCCAAGCCCACCAACGCTAGCTCCAGCAATCTTGACTCTCTTCTTGCCACGTCCTGGGCCTCTCTTTGGCTTTCGACGCGGTGGCAGAGGCGGTTTCCTTGTCAAGTTTGGCTGCAGCAAATCTGTTGCAACGACCAATCCCTCGGCGTTAACGATACCGACGCCCTCCACAACGGTTCCTGGCACAACCGCGGTTTCTATGGGGGCAGACTTCAGTGTCTCGTCTTCTTCAATAACTTCGCCTTCTATCTTCTGGCCTTCTGGCGCAAGGACTTCGTAGATATGCGCGTTGCCTTCGGAATCAAGTTTCCTGACCTTGGTCTTCCGGAATGCAGTCTGCGGGGCTATTGAAGGAAGCGGCTCTCCGCTCCATGGCGCAGGCAGGCCTTTTCGTCTCTTGGCCAAATGCTCGGGCTCAGGTTCTTCGAGATGTCTAGGTACGACACTCCATTTCTTAGCGACAAAGCCTTGCTGAACTTCCTTGACTTCGTCTTCCTCGGGAGGATTGTCCTTTTCATCGTCGTCATTCGGCGGAGTAAGAGGTCGATACAACCTCCCGGCACGTGCGGCACGTAGGAGCTGCTGGCTGACTTCGGGCAGCAGGTGGGAATCGCGGGGCATGGGCCATTCAGGCCATCTTTGCTTTCCGAGTTGTGTTTGCGCTTCTGGTGGCGGGCCAATAAGGGTCTCCGTTTGTCGCCATTGTCGAACTGGAAGACCTTTCATCACAGATGTATCATCTTCCCCCTGCGTACGGTTGGAGCGATTTCGTAACTAACTATAATTAGCCTTCTGGTGTCGACCTTAACACTGAGGTCAGTAGAAACAGCTGGAGGATCATTTATCACGTGCGAGGCCTTGTTGCGATGTGGCCCCCACTTTGGCTCCTCTCTGAATTTCTCCTCTGCTGTTTTCGTTGTCTTTCTCTGCTCACTTAGATGTCCCGGCTCTTTTGGCTCCTCGACTGCAAGCTTCTGTTCGAAATCAGGGTTTAGAACCCAGTATGTCTCCGGGACCGCTCCATCAATGAGACGCTCACGCTTCTCGAAGGCAATGCTTCGGCTGAGCTGATTCCGAATATCTCGAAGAAGGGTTCCATCTTGCTTTCTGGCTCGGTAGAATTCAAAGGTGTCTGCAATCCAGTCGCTAATAGACCTGGATGTGAGGGGGCTATCAGGTGCACGACGGATGGCCTTGGCAATCAGCTGAGGTATGCTGTAAGGAGGCTTTGATATGGCGCCATCCATGATCGATGTTTGATAGCAGAACTGGCGGACGCTTGCATCTGCTACTGCCTCGTGCTGATGCTCGCCGACTGTTCAATAAATGATGCGATATCGAATGGTGATGGCGTCCAAATGCGAAGGCGACCTTTATGTTTTTCGTATCCAGGGGCATGCCGTGGTATTCGGCATATGGCAACCATGTGGGTATCCGCGTGCGCTGGGAGAAGGAACGAAGCAGCAGGCCTGGGAAAGAAAAGTATAGCTTACCGGGGCCATGACGACGGGATGATACGACTATGTAGGTGGACAAAGGCAGTCGCGTGCAATAGGTGTTGGACTCGATGGCCAAGACTTAACCGTGTTTATTTGCGCGGTCCGGACGCGCTGGAAGAGATGCGCGAGTTTGGGTCCTGGGAAATGTGTGATGGGTCTGATGGGATGAGATGAGATGAGATGAGACGGGACGAATGCCTCAGGTGTCAACCGATCTAAAAATAGAGCCAGCTTCCACGCGCAGTCTTACCTTGAACCTTGGGCTTGAACCATCATGATCTTGAGCCTGAATTCATCATCCTCCATCATCCCCTCAGTACTGGACCATGAAAATTCTCGTTGCTTTCTTCTCCACCCCCTCCACACAATACACAAACATGTCCTCAAGTGCTCTCCGCAGTCTCTGAAGCAATGCGGATTGCCCCAAACAACAGCTTGGAACGGAATTACGAAACTATCCCTATCAAATGATACTAAATGCTATGCTGACTACAAGAGGAAGAAGAGATGTGTAAGGAGCCCAAGAAGACCATTGACGGCTTTCAGTGGATGATACAGAGCTTGGACTGAACACGCGCTCTTGAATATAGTCTTGCATGGACGCGAAACCGATCCACTCCTCCTTGCTGCTATTCAGTGGCTCGCGCTTTCAAAGAATGCAAACATCGCAAGAATTTCACACTTAATTCAGACAATTTTCGCAAGTTGTTCATCAGTGAGCAGTTGGGGGAGTTATTGAAGAGAGTGTGATATCGAAACTACAATATCGCTTAACATCCCGATAGCCCGTGTATCAGTCAATATTGCCATTGAAGCTGGTCCACCCACGGTATTGAGGCGCAGTAAATACAGATATTCCGAATCACAGATGATATGCTTCAGGAGCCCGCATCCGCTTCAGCCTACACGTCAGCCCTGCCGCTTGGCGCATTGCTTTGAGACTTCAGGCGTGGCTAAGTACAATTCCTCCCGTCAAGTTTGCAGAAGATTTGACAATGCAGTCTAGCAATCGCCAAACACAAAGTTGCACGTTCGGTTATGCTTGCCTCCAATCGTACAATAGACCTCGCACGGATGAAACTGATAGATCATTTCAATCGCCCCCGCTTGCGCTGGTAAACCCGGTTCAGGTAGAATCTTATGCATACGTGCCGCAATGCAATCTATTGCGTATGTATATCCAGAAAATCCATACGGTGTAGTTTTGTAGGGTATACCGCACGCGCCTCCGCAGACGCCTCCGGTGCCCTCGAGTTTGGCCCATTTCTCCCAGGTTGCCTTGGCTGAATCGAGGTCTTTGCGGTCGGAGGGTTTTAAGTCGCTATCGCCCGCCGAGCAGCGGAAGTTGCTTCGATCGCACTTGATTGCGTAGACGAATGCAGCGTGAGCGCAACGCTTCTTCCCACAGAGTGTAGTGGGTGCTAGAGTAAGGAGTGTGGCGAGGTAAGAAGTGATATGCATGATGGTAATTGGGATGTGATGACAGGTATTGAGTTGCGATTGGTATGGTGATTTCAGAAGTGAGACTTACGTTGTGCTGTTGACTGCCAAGTGCGAAGAATTTGGCTTTCTTTATACTGTACGATAGAAGCCAGCGGAAAGGACTTTAGCACGTTGATCACTCTATAGCAAATGGCAGATCGACGTACTAACATTCTTTCTGGCAGCTTGCATAGTACAACCTGCCGAAAAAAAGCGTAGCATACACTAGTTTGAGTGGATACTCACACCTCACAAAGCCTCAATTGGAACGAAGATGTAGACGGGAAGATTTGAACGTCGTCTAACGTTGGCTCCTCCAACACCTCGTTTACTCACGAAACAAATGTCTCTTGATAACCGCTACTATTGTCGAAGCCATGATGGCGATGCCGAAATAGGGAGCCAAGCGGACCCCAAAGCTTTGACTGTTGGTGCGTCTGCAGGCTGACAGCCTCTTCTTCGGCTTTCTCAGCTCTTCAGCTAGGCCTCTGCCATTCTTCCTCAGCCATTGACCTCAGCCTGACTCCATGGAATCTTCGCAAGCAGCAGCCTGCTCTCGCTTTACTAAGCACAGTTGCCTGCCTGTCGTGAGATAGTGACTAGGTGTCTACCGGTCAACTATAGCTCACGAAGTACGAGTCTGAGACCTAACGATCGTTCTGGCCAGAAGAGATCAAGCTCTCGCTCCCCGTTCAGCATCGCACTCGAGAGACCATCAAGCACCCGTGAGTTATATCTCTGTCCGAACTTTTCATTTGCGCTGACTTGTTGACAAACAAAGGCTGAGTACGTCCCACCCCTCATCAACGTGCGTATATTCTACCCCTCCACAACTAAACCGAGTACCAACCCCGTCCACAGCTTCGTATACAATGCAGAAATACCACGAACATTCTGACTCTTCATCATCGGATGAGGACTCAGATGGGGACGAGATCACCATGGGTGGCTATGCTGACCTTCCTCCCGAAGAGAGACCGGGATACACACCACCAGCAGGACCGTCGAAATCGAAATCGAAATCGCAAAGAGCTTCGCAGCCTACTTTCACGCCGTTCCCCCAATGGGGCTACAATGCGCCGTCAGCTGCGGTAGCATATGCCGTTGGGCAGACTACAAGAGCACCTTCAAGCGCGGCAGGGTACAATTATGCGGAAATCAAAAACTTCCAGTACAGCGCGAAGCCTGTTGCTCAGCCTCCAGCTGTGCGCCATTCGCGACATCCAAGCGCGCAGATGGCTCACGCTCCTCCGATATCTGGAGGACATCCAGGCCCGCATGGGCACACACAGAGTCACCAAAGCTATATGCAGACTCCACAACAACATTATCCTGTCTCTCCTGGACAGCATCAGCCAGGACCACCAACTTCTCTCCAGGGACCGCACCAAGCTATGGGAATCCCCCCGCCTCCTATGGGCCCTCCGCCATCTATGGGCCCTCCATCTTCTATGGGCCCTCCACCTCCCATCGGCCCACCACCTCCTATGGTCCCTCCATCTTCGGTGGTCTTGCCTCCTGGCAATCATAGAAATATGGTCCCCGCCCCATCTCAAGCTCAGGCCTCCAAACTTCCCCCAGGTGCGATAGTCAAAGCCGTGGCTCCTGGTGATCACAAAGCCCCCTCTCCTCCCAGCAATCTACGCCCGCATGCTCGCTCAATCAATGGCAGACCAGCAGATCTCCGAGCCCCGTCACCGAGCGGTCTCAGGTCTAGGATGAATCGGCTATCCGTGAGCGGAAGTCGGCCAGACATACAAACCATATCTCCTGGTGGAATGCCTCCACCGAGCCCGCTTCTTGAGGCATACAAAGGAACCTGGCAGTCAATGTCTCCAATGCCAACAGCAATGATGATGGGGGACCGAGACTACGACGATGATATAGACGATCTTCCTCCGCTCTCTCCACGCGTGTCTAGGACTTCTATTCACCGTGGCGCTAGCACCTCACGTAGACACTCCCCTTCCCCAGACTTTAAAGAAAAGAAGACCAAAAAGAAGACGGTGAAGTTGTACGACGAGCAAGCAGAAACAGATGCGCATGATATTGCTGCTGAGCTATCGCGATCTCATCCTAATAATCAAATCCTGATTGATATCATGCCAAACATGTCCCATGACCAGGTATTGGAGCTTCGAACAGCATACAAACGAGTCTGCAAAATCCAGGGCCGAGGTATCAATATAGCGAAGCACATCAAATTGAAGACCACAGGAAACTTTTGCAAGATCTGTTATGTCACCGCGCTGGGGCAATGGGAAAGTGAAGGCTACTGGGCGAATTTTTGGTACCAGAGTAACTCTTCGCGGCGAGAACTGTTAATAGAGTCACTCATGGGTCGTACAAACGCCGAGATCCGCAAGATCAAGGACTCTTTCAAGGACAAGCGATACAACGATGATTTGGTACGATGCATGGACAAGGAATTGAAAGCGGATAAGTTTCGCGTGGCGGTACTTATGGCATTGGAGGAGAGGAGACAGGAGGAGAATGACATCTGGCCTGTCGAGTATCGCAACCGAGACGTGGACACACTGTACTCTGCACTGAGGCGACGGGAAGGTGGCGAAACAGCGATATTGGAAATTGTGGTTCAGCGGAGCGATGCACATCTTCGAGAGTGTCTGAGGACGTACGAGAGAAAATACGAGGGCAATTTTGCAAAAGACTGCTTGAGGAAGAGTCACAATCTCGTTGTAAGTCGCGGCCGGTCATTAGATTTCAAACAGTCGTGCTGACGTGATTTTTAGGGAGAGGTCGTCGCACACATTCTCAATGGAGTCATCAACCGTCCTGCCCGAGACGCGATGCTGCTCAATCACGCTCTGTCGGATCTCGCTCCTTCCGAGGACAAATATGATAATCCCAAGTCGTCCAGAGGCGAAATGATAAAGGAGAAGGGTAAAAAGGATCGTTACGAGCTCCTGATCAGCCGGCTCGTGCGTTTCCACTGGGAACGACTGCATCTCATGCGTGTGAAGGAGGAATACAAGCACAAATACGGACGGTTTTTGGAGGAGGATGTTGAATTTTATGTGCGGGGTGATGATTTCAGGGAGTTTTGCCTGGTTCTTTGCGAGTCTGCGCGTTAGATACCCGAATTGATTGTAGTCTATGGATAGCGCGCATCCTATCACGTATCTTCTGAGGGTCCAGATGGAAATAATGTTTACCAAGAAAATAACTTTAGTTGGCAATTTTTGTCATTCGACGGAACAAGACCATCCGTTGTAACATTCTCAGGCCTCAAATGGACAAAAAGTGCCCCGAAGACCTCAGCCCTTCCATCTTCCCACCATGCTCACCGAGCACTTTATAGCCTCGATTGCGACGCCGGTAAAAGCATCTAATACTCATGTAACAAAAGATGCTGGTGTCTTCGTTCACGAGCTGCGCCCACTTGCTGGCCAGCGAAGTTTCTTCAAGAAGAGCGCAACCAAGGACCAGTGTCTAGCTGTCAGCGACACGCACATATTCGCTGCCCAAGCAGAGAAGGCTGTCATCCATGTCTACAATCGTGAGAAGGGCAACCAAGAAGCAGCCATTCCCTTCAACGAGCGCATAACCTGCATTGTGCTCGCAAAGGACGAATCAGTCTTGATACTCGGGACTGAGAGTGGCAGAATCTTACTGTGGGAGGTAGATCAGGGAATTTTCTTTGCAAAACTCATGATAACTGACAGCCATGCAGGTATGTACTGGACGATTGACAAGTACTCCCCAGAGCCATCTCCAACAAGTAACGTCCATCGCCGTCGATCCATCCTCCCAGCTCCTCCTCTCCGGCTCCGCTGACAGCAACATCCACGTCTGGTCCATAAACTCCCTCCTCGCCTTCACCAAACCAGATTCTTCGGCCCAAGAAGACCCGCGCGCTCCCAAACATACGCTTTCCACTCACCGAAGTGGGATAACTACACTCGCGTGCGGTCATAGTCGTGGTCAAGCAAACATCGCTATTAGCACATCCTCCGATCAGACCGCGATCGTCTGGAACTATTGTAAGGGAATCGCCTTGAGGATATACCTGCTAGGAGGTATCCCTCGAGCCTTAGCACTCGACTCGCTTGATCGCGGATTTTATATTTCCTACGACGATGGCAGTGTGCAACTGGTGGATCTTTACGCTTCCACTGGCTCGACAAACTTGTTGCATGACGAGTCGCAGTCACAGAGTGCGATACAACCTGGAAAGGAACACCTTTGGACTGTGGAAGGACAAGAATTAGGTGCAGGATTAAGTCTGAGTCTCAATTTCGATGGTAGCCAACTGCTATCGGGGCACAATGGTGGCAAAATTGTCTCGTGGGATACCGGAAAAGGAAGATTTGGCTCGGTCTTGAATACACTGCCTGGTCCTGTCACAAACTTGGCTATGCTCTCACCGAGAGGATTTCCGCATCAAGAGACACGATCTTTCAGACTTCATACCGTAATGAAACCACGTATCAACTCCGAGGACAGTAGCTCTGGATACAGCAGCATGATACCAAGCACTTACACATTCAACGCACAGCTTATTCGACAGCTTCCATCAATACAATACTCGGCAACGGAATATCCGGAAACGAGGTCGAGCAGCTCGAAATCGGCATTTGAAATAGCACTCGCACACTCTTGCTTCCCCAATAGCATGCTTGACGAAGGACTCGCCGAATTGATGGCATGGCGAGAAGGTCCTGTCGGAGGAGCCGGCGTTTTCACGACCAAGGTGAAAGAACAAGAACAGGAAGAAAGCTTCATGCCTTTGAGCACGTCTTCAGGCAAGAAGTCCAAGGGACAGCCAGTCACATTGAACGCCGAGCAAGAGAACGAAATGTTGAGAAAGAGAATCGCAGCCCTGCAGCGTACTCAGACAATCTCATTCAAACAGCTAGCGGAGCAAAAGAAGGAAATCAAGGCCTTGACCGAGGAACAAAAGATGAGGGACAGACGAGAGGCGGGTCGCTTACAGACTAGAGAGGATGAGGACATGGAGAATGCCGGGCATTCATCAGGTGATGACGAAGAAAAAGAAAGCGGCAGTGAACAAGCGGCTACATCAAGTGAGAACGAGGACGATAGCGATGAAGAGCTGGAAGATGAAGGAAGCGATAGCTCGAGCGATAGAGGCTGATGATCTGGACGGTTCCCATTGTTACCCAATCCACTTTTATGATCGAACCGGGTTTCTGGAAGACCATTCATCTCTGTTTCCGTCCGATGCAGGAACGCCCAACAAATGGGTTGGTATGACATTTCACTGCATCCGAATTTGGGGGTACGAAGAAGTTCCGAGCCGTTCGTTGGAAATGACGGCGAAATCAATCACCGCGTCACGACATCTGCAGCTTCGAGGGTTGCAAAGAGGGAGTGAAGAACCTCTCTAGGCGAATTCACGCCGTGTGTGCGGTCAGGACGGCGGTTCCAAGTCGAAGGGCCGACTAGGCGATCTCGCGCAAACAAGTTTCCAGCTCATCAACAAATGCAAATCCACAAAATCCTCCATGGGCGACTGATGATAGTCACGTGTGTTGGGCTGGGCCTTGGTTCTTGGATAAGTAGTAATTAGCTCTACAAGGCTCATCAATATTCCCTCGCCAGAGCTACATCTCAAGTCTTTCCTCCCGCAGCCAGGAAAAGTCTCTCAGCTTCGCTAATGTGTCGAACTGTCGATGCCCCCGAACCTGTGGCGATCTAACCTTAGGATTTCCAGAACTCATTCTATCTTGATCCCGAATGTGGGAATCGTCCCTGGCACGAACGACATAGTGGGCATGAATTGACAGACACACCGTGGTCCCGTTACCAATCATGCCTGGACTGGCGTGGAGCTGGGACTCATATGTCGTGTTTACGCCCTCGTCCCGTTTCGGTTGTCATGATACCGAGCCGTACAAATGAATCATCGAGACATTATATTTCGACTTTGTTCAAAATCACAGCATTTCGTTCAGCGTGCACGATGATGTCGTCGATGAGAAGAGAGGAAGGAGTGCAACACGACGTTGAAAACCTCGGAACTGCACCTGCAGTAATGAGTGATATTGCTGCAAGCACCAGTTCTTTATTGCTGAAGTATCTGCTGTGTTGCACCTACAGCATGACGCATATAGACACAAACAGCATCACGGCTTGCTTTACCGCTCCTCTCCATTACGCTGCGAACCGATCACCTTGAGAGGAAATAAGGATTCCACCAGGACATATGCACTTCTACGGCAGATCTTTCACCTTTCAGACCATCGGAAGACCTCTGGTTTCTCAAAACCTTTTTAGCCACTTTCAATTTCGGGACTTGGCATGCATATTGAAGAGCCTAACACTGCCACGCGGCCGGACTTTGTGATACTAAGAGGATATCATTAGATGCAGGATTCTTATCGACTACCAGATCATCTTCTCTCATCGCAGTAGCACGGCTTCTCTGCAAGTGCATGGTTGCTGAAATTTCTCTCTGGAATGGGTTTTATTCTCACATGGAGATCCGTTATGTGCAACATGATGCAGTCTGGCAACATGTTTTGTTTGTAGCATATATTCTGGCTGTCTCTTCAGTATCCGAGCTCTTTACTGTAGGTTCGTGTTGCAATAGTTTCTTCTGTCCTTAGCTGGAAGCGATCTCATTATCATCTTGTGACTCTTTTACATCGCTCTACAGGCGTGCGTGCGATTTTGTCATCTCCTTTCGGGGTTTAAAAGAAAGAGACCCGCCAAATCGAACTGGTTTACACCCGCGTGTCCAGTCTGGTGCAGAATTAGAATCCCCATTTAGATATCAGCAAACAATGGATGACAATCCAGAACTCGAATCTTCCCACCTTCCGCCTTTGGGCCAGCATGTCCAGTCAGACCCTGATGCCGAATCAACAAACTCGGATCCCTTTTCAAACGCTTACGCTGTGAATGTAAGTTATGCGCCGCCCGTTCATATACATGGTTAACCTTCTCACCAGCCATCTCAGACGGGTTCTTCCAATCGACAATCTCGAACAGGGACACCACACCCCTATCAGCAGCCATCGTCTCAAAATGCCTCTGAAGTTATCGTACCTGTTCAGCATCAACCTGATCAAATCATACCAGTCAATGTGCCATCTCGACGACAGTATGGTGTCAGTAACAGCTCCATGCAGAATAGCGATCGGTATGACCCAAGCGAATTCATTATTGAGCAATTGAATGAGTTTGATGATGTCGATCTCGTCAAGCCGTGGCAAAGATGGCTTATCCGGATCAACCCCCTTGTTTCTGTCTCTGTTTTCTTGACTTATGGAGCATACTTCAGCTATCGAGTCTGGTGCAACTGGTCCTTTCGACAGCTTCAGGGTGGACTGAACAGTGCCACTTGGATTTTTATTGCTGCTGAGGGGATCTGTATCGGTAAGTCCATTAGTCGTTCTCAATCTTCATGTTGCTTTTGCGTGCTCATGCAAAACAGCACCCTATTTTTTCTGGATACTACTATTGCTTCTATGTCCTGAACAACGCAAACGTCCAAAGTTGAGGCTACGAGGCGGTGCCGTCCCTTCAGTTGACGTCATGCTCACAACGTGCGGTGAGGTCGTGCCAATGATATTGGATACAGCGTTAGCAGCTTGCAATATCGACTATCCAACCGATCGATACAGGATCATCATCTGCGACGACGATAATGATACCTCTCTCGCCGAAGCTCTGCAGCCCATGCTAGCAAAATACCCGCAGCTTTATTATCAAGCCCGAGAGAAGATCGAAGGCGTGCCGCATCATTACAAAGCAGGGAATTTGCAGAGCGGTATTGATTTTGCCGCTGCGCTGCAGGGTGGTGCGGGAGAGTTTTTGGCTACGTTGGATAGTGATATGATTCCGCATCCAGAGTGGCTGAGAGCTTTGTTACCGCACCTTCTGAGAGACGATGAACTGGGACTTGTTAGTCCGCCGCAAGTACGTATTATCAATGGCCTCTCGCGCTTGGTAATATGTTGCTAACCTCGTATGTAGACATTCTACAATGTTCCTCTACAGGACCCTCTATGTCAAACCATCTGTGACTTCACATACTTCATGGAGGTGAAGAAAGATGCCATGGGCGCTGCGTGGTGTACTGGATCTGGAGTCGTCTTCAAACGATTTATCCTAGAAGAGATGGGTGGATGGCCAACAGCTAGTATGGCCGAGGATCAGTTGTTAAGCTCCATGATGAATGGTATGGGGTACAAAGCTGGCTACGTTCATGAGTTCATGCAATGTGGGCTTATTCCTGAGAGTATCGTCAACCGTAAGTTCCACTGGCCTCGGAATCGGATGTTAGGACCATTGCTGACGGAAGAAAGATCTTAAGCAACGAACGCGGTGGGCTGTAGGAACGATGGAAGCAGCAGCAGCATTGAGATGGGGATTACCAGGATCCAAGATTGTAAGTCCATCCGTACTTGTCTCTCAATCCACCATCTCATCACACTGACCGAATTTTCCTCAACGAAAGACAAAACACATGACCTTCCGCCAACGCTGGTGCGTCTTCACCTTTGCCTTTAACACCCTAATGACCATTCCTGTCTTCATCTGCTACTTCATCATTCCCGCGCTCTTATACTGGGGCCACGATCTAATGGTATACAACACCCTCCCCGAACTCCGCAACCAGATCCGTCTCGGTGCAGTCTGGGTCATAACTCTCCGCTTGAACGAAATCGTCACTGGTCTGCCTTCTGGCTACATACAAAGTCAGCGCTCAGCAATGGCGTACCAATTCATGGCGCCGTACCTCGCCATGGCCATTCTAAGATGCTACATCCTCCCATGGTGGCTGGGGGGAAAGGAAATTGCCTTTCTAGCATCGGGCGCGATCAGGAACAAATTGAAGGAGAGGTACAAATCCCAACGCGCGGGATTATGGGTCCGTATCAAACTCATGGGCTGGGACTGCGAGATTTACGTCCACCTCATCCTCTCCCTCGTCTGCGTCGGCGCCTTCGGGATCGACACGTGGCGCGCCGTCAAGATCTCGAGGGAGGCGCAGGAAGGTAAGGGGCCGGTTTTGGCTCTGAGACATCTGTTGGTAAACTCCATGCTGCCGCCTGTCTGGTGGTTGATGATTTTGATTGCTTTTTTGGTGCCTGTCGGCTATGTCTTTTGGCCTCCGACGGTGCCAGAGAGGGAAGAGTTGATTACGAGGGATGAGAAGGGGGTTGCGCAGCCGACTGTCAAGGAGGTCAAGCAGGTTTGGGGGATCTTGCCCTTGGTGAGGGAGGCTGTTTGGGCGTTGACGGTCTGCTATTGTGTTGTACTGTTTGTGGGAAGTTTTTTCTTTTGATGGAGGGGGCGAGGGGGAGATGAATGGTAGTAATTGAGGTGGCCTCGAGATGAGAAGGCATGTCATCGCGAGGAGTAGAGCTGTTAAAGGTAGAATTACACATCTTTGTAGGGAGTTTATAGTCAGGCTAATGTGCGAAATGAAATTTTTGAAAGAATATATTGAATCGAAGATCATGGAGTCTGTATTCACGTCCAGTCGCAGCGAGTGGGAGAAGGTGGATAGATTAAGAGTCCGCAGAATCGAACAGAAGTCGAAAAGTAATGTATCCAATGAGCCTGAGACTGGTTAAATTTAGGAGGAAGAGAGAGATAGAATATGGTGGTATGCGGCCAGCACATCCCTGAAGACGACATCATGGCATGGCATGGGCTCGGAGTCACTCACGGCTTCATCTTAAAATTTCTCAGAATCTTTTCGCTCCACATCAATCATCCACCATGTCAACCTTTGGTGAGTACTTCAAAGTACATACGTATGCTCCTAGACACACTCAATTGGCAATTTTCTCGTCTGATTTTCTCCAGGTACGGCGAGAGCCATTGCAAGTCTGTCGGCGCAATCATCGATGGTGTTCCTCCTCTCCTCGAGCTCACAGAGGCTGATATTCAACCTCAATTGACCCGCCGCAGACCCGGACAGAGCGCCATATCGACCCCGAGAGACGAGAAGGACCGCGTGGAAATACAGTCGGGCACTGAACATGGCATCACTCTGGGAACTCCGATCGGGCTTCGTGTCATGAATGAGGATCACAGACCGAAAGACTATGGGAACAATACCATGGACGCCTACCCTCGTCCAAGTCATGCCGACTGGACATACCAGGAAAAGTATGGCGTGAGAGCCTCGAGGTATGCATATCAAGGACAAGTTGTGTCATTCAAGAGCGTTGGCTGAATCTTTGAAGTGGAGGCGGAAGATCTAGTGCAAGAGAGACAATTGGAAGAGTTGCAGCAGGCGCCGTGGCGGAGAAGATCCTCTCACACTACGGCGTTGAAATCGTGGCATTCGTATCCTCCGTGGGCTCTGAATACCTCTTCCCTCCCACGCCCGAGCACCCGCATACATCGACGAATCCCGAATTTCTGCGGCTGTTGGATGAGATAACGCGTGAAAAGGTAGACTCGTTCGCTCCTACGAGATGTCCAGACCCGGTCAAGGCTCAACGTATGGAAGCCCTCATCACAAAATTCCGCGACGCACATGATAGCATTGGTGGCACGGTTACATGTGTTCTGCGCAACGTACCTGTAGGACTGGGAGAACCATGTTTTGACAAATTGGAGGCCAAGCTTGCGCATGCCATGCTTTCGATACCGGCGACCAAAGGCTTCGAAATCGGTTCTGGCTTTGGTGGTTGTACGATTCCAGGCAGTATTCACAACGATCCATTCGTAAAAGCAACTGTGGGACCGAACGGACTCACGCGAGCGAAATTGACCACGAAGACAAACAACAGCGGTGGAATCCAGGGTGGGATCACAAACGGTGCTCACATTTACTTCACGGTTGCGTTCAAACCACCAGCGACTATTGGACTGCCTCAGACCACATCCACCTATGACGAGGTCGAAGGTATTCTAGAGGCCAAGGGAAGGCATGATCCATGCGTTGTTGGACGTGCTCTTCCAATTGTGGAGGCTATGAGCGCCCTTGTGCTGGTAGATGCTCTGCTGGCGCAAAAGGCTCGAGAAGGGGTGCGGGACGTTTTGGCGCTATCTAAGAATACCACTGCGTCGTAGCGTTTCAACATCTTTCGAGGACAAGTTGGGCACGGAATCCTGATCCAAGTTTGAGAGATCTCCTAGGTGATGATATATCGGCATTTTGAAAGTCTTCAAAAGGAGATCCACTGCATTTGGACTGCTTGCTAATGAAGGACATGTTCTTTCTTATACGTACCGGAATTAGCCAGTGGTGGGTTTCTTCGATCGGTCAGACAGTGTAGGAAAGAATTGTGACAATTAATCAGGACCCAAGATCGCACGTCTCTTCGTTCTATCGACTGCAGAAGGGAACGCATTGGGGAAAACAGAGACCAATCTCACTTGTACAAGCATCATTTCGCGGCAGTCTTTTACTGGGGGAATCTGAGGGGTCTCTTTTCTATCCTGCATCACAGCGCGAAGATCTAGTTCGAGAACGAGTCTGCTTTCAATACTGCGAAGTCTTGAGCTTTTGATTGACAGTATCGCCTCTTTCTTGAATACCAGTGACCGCACGCAAACACAACAATAAAGAAAACATGTTCTCGTGCTCAATAGTCGGAGAAAGTATTTGCCATTTGTATTTACCTAGCAGCGTCTGCAGTAAGATACCATCATCCCCACCATATCACTCACTCTTTCCTTGACGACTCGGCCCCTTTGTGAACTGTCCATCCTCGCACCAGAGCTTCGCACCCAAAACCTGACAGACATTTTCATCGCCTATGACACCAAAGGAACCCGTCACGATCTTCCATATTTCATAGACACACCTTGGCTTACCGTCAACGACGGAATTATGAAACCTCTGAGACGGGAACTATCCGTCTTCCGCGTGAATGGATAACTCCACAAGGAAGCTATCTATGTGCTGAGAGAGTGGCGGAAGATGAGTGGTGGCGATTATAGGGAATGGGATGTGGTGATGGAGACGGAGCTTGAGGCATATAGGGAGATTAGGAGTAGTGTGAAGGAGGGAGAAGGAGGGGTTTAGGAGAAATGGAATGGAAGGGTGCATAAATGGGCGAGGGGACCGGATAGGGGTGTGTTTGATGGGGAGGAGATGGATTATCTTGAGGGAGTCTGAAAGATATTCGCCGTTGGGATAGTTTTGGTATCCTTATTGCTGCCGAAGGTCACCGGTAGGTTGGCCAGATCGGTCTCAAGTTGAAGACGTGGTCGAGGCGAGTCAGCTTCTTACAGTACTATAGTAGCTGGATCGAATTGACGGATCACCTGAGCTCGTTGGATAGAAGATTCTTTGGATCGGCTAGCGATGCCACGAGAGGAAAGGTTGACGTGAGACCTATGGCTGGCCGTGTAGTTAACATCTTTTCTGTCCAATCGTGAACGCCGATAAAACCAACGCCCTCTTCCGGGTGCAGTCACTTGCAACAGCTCCACGAATAAATTGTGTATCTCTTTTCACTGAACTTATCCTATCCAGAAAAACATTTACAACCTTGACCCACCCTCATGCTGCTCCTTCCATCTCTGCACCAACTGCCACGCAACCTCACTCAAAGGCTTCAATTGTACAGCATACTCCTCGGCTTTGGCAGAACTAGCAACGCCCATGGCGAATCTGGCCGCAATTCCTTGCACAATGACGGCACCTCTATACGACCCGAAAGCATCGCTCCATGTCAGGTCGGGCAGCGGGTCGTAGCCTGCTATTGCCGTGTACCATTGTATACATTGTGCTTTTGTGGGAAGACCTGGGTGAGACGTTGCTGCGGGCTTGAAGGCGGGATTGATGCGGGTTATGTTCCCGGGTATGGAGGCCATGGTGTAAGGAGAGAGAAGGTTCGAGAGATCCGAGAGGGGGTGACCGATTGTTGCCATCTCCCAGCTGGAAGCGCATTGTTAGTCAAGTGTCTCTATCAGGTCTAAGGAAGAGTCCTACTCTAATATGCCGATGACTTTTGGTTCCGTTTTGTGGAAGACCATATTATCTATCTTGTAATCGCCGTGGACGAAGGTGCTTCTGTCCTTTGGCTGGCTCCTTGTGTCCCCGAAGAATTGTGCCATTTCGTCGAAATGTGGGATCTTCCCAACTGGCTCGCCCGTCTTGATAGACACCGCCTGTGCCTGAGCAGTTTGTATGGTGTTGAACGTCCTCAGTTGGCGATTGTAGAAGCCCGAAGGCTTGCCGAACGTCTCCATTTTCACGCTAGCTGGTACAACGCGATGGAATTTGGCCAAGGTCTCCACGGCATCTTTCCACCTGTCGATCGTCAGCCTTCTGATCTTAGTGACGAATAGGTCCGACGGACATCGCGGCTCTATGTTCGGGCGACACGCCTGGTATAGCAGGGTCCTCGAATATCCTTCCGTCCAAGAATGACATGATGTAGAATGGTGTGCCGACAATGCTGCCGTCCTCGCAAAGGCAATACGCCTTTGGTACGGGTACGTCGGTCTTCTCGAGAGCATGGATTATTCGGTACTCTCGCTCGACTTGATGCGCCGTAGCTGACAGCAGCTTTCCGGGAGGCTTCTTCCGCATAACATATTTGGTGCCCGTCTTATCTGTCAATTGATACGTGGGGTTCGATTGTCCGTATCCAAACTATCGCCAGTCCCATTAGCTCAGTTCAAGACAAGACGTGTCCAATCGATATCGCCAAAGGTGTATTCTCATGAGAGACCCGAGCCAATAACTTGGAACCAGCTTTTCTTGTGTTCCAATGGACGTACCTGCTTCACGTCAAGTGGAGTCTTGATCTCGGGAACATTCTGCTGGATGTAGCGCTCAAAAGAGGCAACATCTATGGGTTGGCGTACTGCGCCAGCCATGGTTGCTCGGTGCTAGGAGCATTGCAATGGGACGGAAGTCTGGCGTAGATGTTAGCAGCGACTGCTTGGATGATCCGGCCGATTGGTCTGCGGAGTACCTCTGTAATGCCTCGGCTACATAGGTGTCAACCAGGCCCTTCGCTGTAACCATTGTCGGGGCAGACGACCAGTATGATTGGCTCTACAGGAAGGGCAAAGTGAAATTCCTCCCTAGACCTGAGAGGAGTGGTTGAGGGGATGGATATTCTGCTCATGGTAGAGATGCCGAGAATTTCCAGAAGGGGAGATATGGATTCACAATTCCATCTCGAGGACGATCGGCAATAGGTCTGGTGAGATGCAAAAAGCAAACCCGGATAGCAACGCCATAACTACATACACAATCAGAAACATGGCTTGGGAGCTTGCCGATGCTTTTGTTCCCCTGTTGGACAATCCCGCCTGGGGAGTCGGACTTGAAGTGGTGAACAGCCTCCCACGTGATATGTCATCTCCAACAGTGCAGTACCTAGGTAGTACTACCACTGGCAGTGTTATACCTACTAGTACTCCGTACACTGCCCGCAGTTACAAAGGAGTGGTACAAGGTACCAATTCCCCATTGGACGCCCCTCAAAGCTCTCGCCCTACCCAATCAAGTCTTGCGCAAAGCACCTGCACACCTGCTAGCTGTGATTCGCCGCGCTAGCTGAATTCGCAACGGAGACTCGGACACCAATACCCTACTAACTTCTACCTCGAATTTACTCTCCGCTCACCGTGTCCCTTGGCATCTTCATGCCCAAAACGATTTCACCATTATTTACTACCCCTGATCAGATCCCACCCACCCTTACCTGACCCGACCTCAAAGATCCTTTTCTTCCGTTACAAAAGATTACCGCTAGCTGCAATCAATGCTCATATAGCATGCAGACTCCCTTCCGCTCGCGCTTGGGCGCAAGGCCTTCCCTGAGAGAACAAAACATAAACACTGCCTCGTCGCCGAACCTCAATCTTACCGCCAGCACCGCTATTGCTAGAAAAGCCTCGCTCAACGCCCTGACTGGGGGCTCGCAACCTTCTACACCCGGAAGCAATAGTATGGCCGGCGGAGATGGACATGACATCGATGTCGGTGATACCGTCGACGTGCCTGGGGGTATGTACGGGACTGTCAAGTTCGTGGGAGCTGTGAGAGGCAAGAAGGGTAATTTTGCTGGTGTTGAGCTTGCAAGAGAGTTTGCCGCGCGTGGAAAAAATGATGGTGACGTGGACGGGTATGTTGGTGCTTTAATGGTTCCCTCAGTTGTGCTTTCGATGCTAATGCTTCAACTCTTGTAGAGTCCGCTACTTCCAAACATCTTTGCCAGGAGCTGGCATTTTTCTACCCATCTACCGCGCAACGCGGCGGTCCTCCCTTGCATCGGCCGCTACATTCCCTCCCACTCCAACTACGCCCAAATACCATAACTTCGGCAGCGACCATACGTCTCCTCCAAAGACCTTACCCAAGTTCTCCCAGTCTGTTGGGCCAGGCGTGCGGCCTTCAAGTCCTCTATTCAAGCCCAAGCGGCCATCTCTGCCACGCCCAGAATCACCCTACCGAAATAAGCCAACACTACAACCGACAACAGGACGACGTCCATCTCTGGGACAGCCTTCATTCTCGAAAAGCCAGATTGGTGCACCCCGTTTCACACCAACTCCTGCCCCTAAACCTGTTCCGACGAAATCAAAGACACCACAACCGCAATCAAGGCCCTATTCCAGAAACAACTCGCGGCTTGGATTCCTCGATGAAAGCGCTGAATCTACGCCGACGCCGGGACCCAACATGGCTAGGAGTAGCGACGGCTCCGCTGCAGGCTCAGGAGTCAGCTCTGGATCCACATTTACTCCCGCGGGAAAACACGTTTCGAACGACAACAATGGAGAAATTAAGCGATTGAAATCAAAGCTGGCAGAAAGGGACAAGCAGCTCAAAGAACAAGCAGCCAGTTTAGCGGACATGGAAAACAGTTTACAAGAATTACAAAGTTTGATTCCCGCGGACGGCTCTATGCATACGGGAAATCAAAGCGGCGGCTCGATGCAGGATGCAGATACGGCACAGCTGAGAGCCACCATTCGCGAGAAGAATGAAAAAATTGCTATGTTGACCGCTGAATTTGACGCTCACCGGGCTGATTTTAGGAGTACCATCGATACTCTGGAAATGGCCAGCACGGAGACCGAACGTGTTTATGAAAAGAAGGTTGAGGAACTGCTTGGAGAGCTCAGGGACTTTCAACATGGCTCTGAAGACGTGGAGAGCGTTGCACAACAATTAAAACAATTGGAGGAACTCGTTCAAGAACTCGAGGAGGGACTTGAAGACGCGAGGCGAGGCGAGGCAGAAGCAAGAGGAGAAGTCGAGTTCCTACGCGGTGAAGTGGAACGGACTAGGGCCGAGTTGCGTCGTGAAAAGGAGAAGACTGTGGAAGCTATGAAGGGAGCTGCGACAAACGGCACAGCGAGCCCGAACGACTCACGGGACATAGAACAACGCGACGATGAGATCCGTGGTTTGAAAGCCATCATCCACTCTCTCAGTTCCGGCGCCGTGAGCCCTGAGGTGGAACGTCCATCTCTCGTCCGTAATCCAGGAACATTTCCAGGAATGACAGACGATGCTGTTACCCGCCTTGAACGCGAGAAGAAGGATTTACAGGCTCTTGTTGAGCGTAAAGCTGCTCGCGAGGAGGAACTCGAGCGAGAAGTTGCACGGCTTCGTGGTGACGAACAGCGCTCTAGTGTCATTAGCAATGGTTTCTCGGACCGGACCGCTACGCAGGAGAAGCGCTCGTCGGATCGCGACTCCAAGGGAACCGTGGTGAATTGGCGCGGCTCTAGCGGCAGGCTGGATGGACCTCCTCTCACGCCGATGAAAGAGACGGACACTGCGAGCACTCGCTCCACGGGTAGTGGAATGTTGTGGTGCGAAATTTGCGAGACCAGTGGACACGATATCCTGACTTGCATTGGCATGGAGAAGAATCCTAGTCACAATGGTGAAATTAAGCACAATGGTGCTACAGACACGGAATCAGTGGCAGCTCGCCTACACAGTGCATCCATCTCGTCCCAAGATCCAGACAAGCCCAGGCCCTTAGGTGTTCTCAATAAGAAACCTTCCGTGGCCAGCCTGCACAGTCTCCCTCCGATCAGCGGCGCGCCACCAAACATGCCACTGCCAAATCCTTTCGATGCCAGTGTCATCGCCGGTAAAGACGGATCCAGAGACCCTGGCAAATGGTGTGCTCTTTGCGAGCGTGATGGCCATGACAGCATTAATTGCTCGTTTGAAGATAACTTCGACTAATGACTTTTTTGGTATGCTAGGACGAGTCGTCGACGTGTACCTCAATCATTCCAACGAAAATTCGCCCGACTTTTGCGCACTCCTAGATGAGATGCAGGATCTGCTACCGATGCGACGGCGAACCTTGACTTATGGTTGGGGCAGATGACCACAATCTGGATAGACAAGGGACCGCCTCATTCCTCCAGCTTAATGTTTGCATTGGCGTGGTATATTTGTTTATAGCGTTGTAAGAAGCGTTCATCATTGGATGGAGTCTTTAGTTCGTTTAGGAGCAAGCAGCGACTATCGTTGCCCTTGATCATGATATCCCTCAGGTTTCAAGTTGCTCCTCTTTTCTTGTAGATTTTACTACTCTTACATATCCCTTTCTTGCACTCATAGCATTCCTACCTAATTCTAGATTGTAATATATGGATGATGCGAAAGTGTATTTCCTCAAGACACCTCGGAGAACGGGAACGGCCTGGAGTGTCGGGAATGAAGTCAAAGCGGGCAGTGTAGCAGGATGAGTTGTGGAAATAGAGTTTCTGGATACCTGCGCCGCACAATCCCCCCTATCCTCTGCGTATTGCCCCTGGGCTGTTGGTTCTCATGGACGTATACTAGTCGCGAACACCTGCTGAGCCGACAATTGAGTTGGATCTGCCCTTGCCATCGCCAATTGTGTGGCCATCGCGTAGAGGACGCGAGCGTGTATTCACGCGAGTACCCGTGTTCCACAGCAGAACAGACGTTGCGGTGCGTGTTACGTCTTTCTGGGTCTCGAGAGCACTACTCCGTGGCCTCTCGCTGGCAGTGCTCGGTTTCCTTCCATTGCATAATGACGGTCCACGGAGAACAACCTAAAGCAGATGGGAGCGATCGTCAAGTTCAAAACCACGGCCATGACAAGATCCCACATCCGAGATCACCATAGAACCTTCGGAATCTCGGATAGGAACTTCTCGGGACTCCTTCTAGAACAAGAGTATGCCTGTGAGACTTGCATTCGCTCAGACGTTGATTGGCTTGAGACTGCTGTTCTATCGTCTCTCCCGCGCCCGGGTTCCGCCCCAGATCATCGACGCCCCGAGTCGCCAGTGGTCATCACTCCTCTTGGCGCGCTCTAGTCAGCAAGCGAGCAAGTGCAAGTGGGCTAGGGTAGGCGAAGCGAGTAATGCGCGAGTACTCGTACGACGTCGTGTGGTGGACTGGTGAATGAGTTGCGGACTCTCCCTTCCGCAGCTTTGCTCAGCCCTGTTCTTGTTTCCAGACCTATTTAGGAAAATGGAGTCCCCACAGGAGTTGATTGACTTTTCTCCGTACATTTGTTCGATATTTCCGTTACCAGGGTGAAGACTTGCTGCACTCACTTGCTTGCCGTCCCATCGCTGCTTCGTGATTTGCGGAATTCATAACGCTGGTATCCGAGGTCGAGCAGCTGATTCGCGTTGTTAGCAGCTGAGTGGTGCACATGGGTGTTATACGAATGCTGCTCGCCTAATCTCAAGAGTGTGGGTGTTTGCTTTGCAGGCAGCAGGCTTTTGTTCATTGAATGAGACATTATTCTCGATGGGTTAAGAGAAAGAGCTTACTGTTGGACCGAATTCGACGTCGACTCGGCGTTACACTGATTGTGCGCTGAAAATCATGGCCTTTTCACTCCTGTCGTGGACGGCACTTTTCTTTGCTAGCATAGCCTGTTTCGTCTTCAACTACTTACGGTCCGTCGTTGCCGCCCGCCAATTTCAAGCCTTTGAGCGGGAGAACGGATCGTCAAGGCCTGTTTTCTCGTCTGCAAAGTTGCCATGGAGTCTCGATCGTGTCTACGCCGTTGTCAAAGCTTCAAGGGATGGGTTGGATCTATTTGACGACCTTCTAATACCTCGGTTTCGACAGCTCAGAACGTGGACCTTTGAAGGATTCGCTATCTTCAATCAACCTTACATCACAACAGCAGAGCCCAGGAATGTTCAGGCGGCATTCGCGACTAGCTTCAAGGACTTTGCCACTGGGCCCACGAGGGCGGGTCAGTTTGGTGCGTTGTTGGGTCACAAGGGTATCTTCACTCAGGATGGCGAGAAGTGGGCTCGAGGCAGGAAAATGGTGCGGCCTGTTTTCAAAAGAGAGAGGGTGAACGACCTTGGGGAGACAGGTAGGGCAAGTGAGATTCTGATCGATCTTTTGCCCATGAGCGAGGATGGCGTGTGGACCAGGACTGTGGATTTGATGCCCTATTTCTATCGTTTCACGCTCGACACGGCTACAGGATTCCTGTTTGGGAAGAGCGTGGAGAGTCAGAGTGCCGCAGCAGGGACAGCTGCTGCGAAGGGAAGCGAGGATCTGGGAGATATTGCTGCTGGGCAAGAGTTCGCGGATGCATTCATGGTCGCGCAGGAGTGGCTTTCATATCGGATTAGACTCCAGGGGCTCTACTTCCTAGTCGATGGCCTGAAGTGGCGGCGTGCAGTCAAAACCGTCAGAAGCTTTGTCAATCGCTATGTAAAACAGGCTTTGGAACAGGAGACCGAGAGAGTGGACGAAAAGATGGGTGAAGTGGAAAGCGAGGACTACAACTTCCTCAGCGAACTCGTCAAAGAGACTCGCGACCCAGTCGAGCTGCGGGATCAGATTCTTGGGGTTCTCCTAGCTGGTATGTAGCCAATCTGTTTACTTGGAGTCACCGACTAACATCCTCCAAGGCCGCGACTCCACAGCTGCCTTGCTATCCTGGACCTTCCTTGAACTAGCCGCCCGCCCTCAGCTTTATGCAGACCTACGCTCCTCCATCCTCGATACCTTCGGCTCCGATAGACAACAACCACTCACCTTCGCCACCCTCAAAGCCCACCATCCAATCCAAAACCTCCTCAACGAAGTCCTCCGTCTCCACCCGGTCGTCCCGCTGAACAACCGCATCTGCATCAACAACACCATCCTCCCCATTGGCGGGGGTCCTTCAGGCACCGAACCCATCGCCGTCAAAAAGGGCACCCTCGTCAACTTCGTCATCTACCTGATGCACCGCCGAAAAGACATCTGGGGCGAAGATGCAGATGAGTTTAGGCCTGAGAGATGGGAGGGTCGAAAAACTGGATGGGAGTTTGTGCCGTTTAGTGGTGGGGCCAGGATTTGTCTTGGTCAGCAGTATGCGCTTACCGAGGCTGCTTATTTATTGGTGAGGTTGGTGCAGTGTTTTGATAAAGTTGATTTCGAGAGGATTGCTGACGGTGAGAGAATGAAGAAGGGGTTTGGATTGACTATGAGCCCGTTGAATGGGTGTAAAGTCAGGCTGAGAAGGGCGCATTAGTCTGGCCGATTGTTTCTTAGCATGGCTTTTACAAGGTCGGAGAGACCCTGTGCAGAGAAATTCGACGTGGCCAAGGATGTGTCCCGCTTGGAGAGACCCTATACAGAGAATGTCGACGCAGCCAAGTCTTCTGGCGGCCCCCGCTGGGAGACGCCATCCATAGAATGTTGACGACCAGGAGAGACTGCCGACGTCGCCAAGTGTTTCGGAAGAGTCCAGCTGGCGAACTACAGGTGCATACTTGTGCAGAATTCGTCCCCAAACAGAAAATCTGCACGCATATACCTCACTCGAAGATAGTAGCCCGCCGAGAATTACAGCCTAACGTACAAAAAGGATCACGAGCAGAGACAGCCGCATCAGATCGCTCCAGTCTGAAAGCGGACGACACTTAAGCATATCTCAACGCGTCACGCTCGTGGCGAGGCTGAGAACTCGATCAGACTTGAGACGACTGTATATCTTCGACGATGATATGAAAGCGGATCCACCATTGATATAGGCTCTCATTCCAGGAAGGCTTCATATCAGTCTACCACGTGCTTTCAAATACTCGCGCGCCATCGTGTACAACGCCCTATGCTTACATGCACTGCGTCTTAGGCTAATCCCATCACCACCGTCCTTATCATCATCTCGACCAACTGGTCATTCACCATCACCTTTTTGGACTCTCGTCCATATTCACTCGAGTTCGTGGCCTACGCTGGTGAGTTTTTCGTCCGTGCCGCAAACCATTGCCTTACCTTGAACTTTTCTCGTCTCTACTTCAGGCCGTCGCCCATGGTACTCGAGGCTGTCTTCTGCTTTCGATTTAGGCTCTTGCCTGTCTGTATCTATGGTCATCGCCAATCCTTAGCTCATGTCATTGCTGACGTTTGGTATAGGCCATTGCCAGTCATTGGTTGCTATTGTAGCCAAAGTCCAGTCGAAACTAATGCCAGTGTTGAGATTGACTCTTTGTCAAGCTTAAGATAAGGCTGTTGCCAGTCTTTATCGCAGGCTATTGCCAATCTTTGGTACTAGCTATAGCCAATCCAATATCTCGTTCAGGCTTATACTTATAGTGCCCCTTCAGCTACCACTTAAAACTTTAAGAATAAGGTATTACCTCCTCCAGACTCAAGCTATGCACCTCCAAGCTTGGTGGTGAATATTCATTCTTCTTCAGGCAGATCATCCATGTAGCACCAGCGGTGAATGGAGGCATCGCGGAGAATGTCTATGGCTTCTACGGAGGAGCCGCCCGCCCTTTAGAGTTGCTGTTCTGTATATTTTCATAGCTCACTCTTTCGGGATCTGGCCATAGTGAACGAGACGGCTCGCTCGGTGAAATTGTGGCCTTCGTGTTGATCGTCCAAATTCTTCAGGAAAGCCGTCCAGGTGTCGATGATGTCGTCATTACAAGTGACTTTCTCGCCAGGAGTGGCCGCGTATTGAAGAGGTTCGGCGATTGTGGATTCTGGCTGAGGGAGCTGGCTGAGACGGTGTGCAATCTCATCTGCAGTCTTGCCTTTACGAGCCAGGTAGTAAATGAGGTAGTCTACTGTGTTTAACGGTTTAGCTTCGCTCGTGGCTGGGCTTCCATAATCGGAGGCCAGCCATATTGGATCCATGTCATACCACGGAAGAGATAAATTCGAAAGTTCGGGACGAATGGAGTCTCGCTGATTGGAGGATCGGAATTCATCTTATCTGATGACCCAGATGAAGGCATTGGCTTTCTTTTGTGTATTGGTGGTGATGGCGCGTTTGAGCGGTCTTCATGATCTCGCGTTTTCCACGCTTCATCGGACGAGCTCTCATCGTCGTCGTCTAAGTCTTCTCGACTTTAGGTCATCGACACCGCTTGGGGTAGATCTTCTTATGTCTTTTCTTGTGTTTGTTCTTTTGTGAAGCGTTATGCTTTGGTCATGATGATTATGAGCAATCTTTGGGAGCTCTATTTCTTTCCAGCACATGAAGTAGTATTTCTTTTGCCCGCACGGCGACATCAATCGATAATGCAAATGTCTTCATCCGCCTCATGGGCCTCACATTGAACTTCGCAGACTGCGTCTGTCGAAGTCCTGGACTATGTGATTCTTCTTTCGTGAAAGAAACTTCTAGACTTGCTGAGAATTAATCAACTAGGGCGCGGAGAATGATTCAGTCACAGGTCGGGATAGCCTTTGCCTGACCCGTTGAACTCATCGCGACCGCAAGGAGGCCGTATCAGCATCGGTAGCGAGCGGTTTATCAACGTGGTTTTCATCTCAACTGCAAGTGAATGGGAGCATCGACTCTCTTCCTTGCTGACCCAACCACGACCACATAGCCGACAATTGCACACATCTGTCGCAGCTCGAATGAGAATCGGAAGAGTGACGTTTGCTTCGACTGCCAGATATCGACGAAGCCCTAATAAAATGAAAACCCGAATCACTGTAAGGCTGGACCATCCTTGTGCCGCCGCTGAATCTTGCATGTCTCGGGCCCTCGGCATCATTGCTTGTCTTCGTGGATCGGATTTGCCTATGCCGATCACTTGGACGAAAATAGGTCGCCGACAACTCAATAGGGCATTTCTTGGAAGTCGCGGGCCCGATTCTGACATCCATGCCAGTGGTGATGCCGTTTGATAACCATTTCCAGAGTCACATGCCTTCCGAATTTAAGCGAGTGGGAACGACTGCGAAGGTGGAAATGATGATTGCCAAGAGCAAGAAGCTGACAGTCCATCGATCGTGAAGGCTGTTGCAACGAAATGAGCTCCGGATCCGATTGAAGGTTGGCGATGCGCATGTGCTATATGGATCGATTGCGTCAATCATGCTCATGCTATGTTAAGGTTGCAGCAGTAAGCAAATGGAACAGACACTCACACCTCCGTGTCCATATCCCCAGGTCGATGATACAACATCTTCTCCCATGTCGTGAAGCTCGTGCCAAACACTCACCTCCCTGCTTCGCCTGCTCCTGCGCTTCCTTTGCGCTTAAGGCAATACCTATCCGTCTGCCGTGATACCGTGCTGCCGCGATCAACAACATCACAATTGTTAATCTGATCAATTCAGCAAAGGAAAGATTGCTTAGATGAATTACAGTGGACGGGACCGAGGATGCTGCCACCTCGGCACATCCATTACAATCGCCCGCGAAAAGTGGTCTCGACTCTCGACCCTGACGCCTATCGCAAGACTTCCTCTGTGCTCTTTGCCAACATTGGCGCGCCGCGACGCTCGTTGCATTGCATCTTACGCCGCCAAAGACCAACCATCAGGGATTGTCATTCCAGCCTCACAGAAAGAAATAACAAGTCCTGGCGAAATGCAATACGTCAACTTCTTCTTTGCATCTGTCACGGTGTCACCTCTGAAATTCACCTCCGCAGCAGCATCTGTCCATACAGTTCGTAGTTGTCCTGTCAGCACCGGCCGTTTATCCCTTGCATCTCATTTTCCCTTTTCATCTCCTCTCCTGCAAGGAACCCCATCGCTTGGTCGGCACGGCTAATGTGGACCCACAAAGTCCCGCCCGAACAACATCAAGCATCCGCCGTGATCAACCCGGGGATTCGGTGTCACGAATTAGCGAAACCCTGCTCTTCGTTCCTGAAGATTGCCTCGCGAATCATTGGAAGCTTGTGCTGAACGGACGATTTAAGTCGAAGCATAGCGTGATTGATTTCTGCGTCTGACAGAGATCAACTCGATCATGCACGCAAAGCTGTGATTTGAAAATCATACGCCTGTTCATTCGAGTCAAACAACCCCATCGGGCCCTCATTTGGGGCTGCTTGTGGAAAACTGAGACGCCCTATCATGGCGCAGTCGCATTCTCCATCTTCATGATCAGAATCACCCAAGTCTCAGCCGCTTCGGCCTCTAAATACGTCCGCGTGGCCAATTGCATTCGGGTAGCCCCAAGGAGCGTGCACTCTCACGCTACCCCGATCAGCCACTAGTAGGGCTACTTACCCCTAAACTTGGAACTGGTGTGGCTATCGTACGTGATCATTATATCTCCATGTTTTCCCAGATCATGAGTCCTGACGAGCGCTCACACTCCTTTACTACGTACCTTGCGACTCCATTTCCACTATGGACGTCGAGAAGGACGACTTCGAGTACGGAGATGACTCGAGCCAGACGGAAACAGACGAGCTATTGTTCAGACCAGCTACAGAAGCATCTCGACTTTCACCAGTGTTGAAGATAGCCGCCGCCATCGTCATTGGAGTCGTTGTCTTCGCTATCACATTGTTTTCACTAGATTCTCAATTACGAAAAACGATTATTCCACCTTCACAACCGGCAAAAACATGTATGATTCGTTTCTTCCTTTCGTCAGGGGTATTCCTGCTGATCCTTTCTAGGCACAAATCCGACGATACGCAGGGAATGGAGGACACTAAACGACACTGAGAAACTCGACTATGTGGAGGCTGTGCAATGTCTTGGAAGATCTCCCTCGAAGCTGGGTCTGAATGGCACCACTCGGTACGAAGATTTTGTTTGGTTCCACCTCCAGGTATATCTCAATTGTGAGTAAACATGGAAACCAAGCCATTTGCATGAAATAGTGGTGCTGCCAAGATTCTAACCTCCTATAGCACACAAAGTCGCTCCGTCGTTACCATGGCATCGTTACTATATTCACATCTTCGAAAAAGCCTTGAAAGATGAATGTGGTTTGAAAGGCCATTTACCGTAAATACGCTTTCACACACCATCCCCGTCCACCGTCGCTAACGACTGTTAGGTATTGGGACTGGGCATTAGATGCTGCACTACCAGAAGAGTCGCCAATATGGGATACTGAATTGGGCATGGGAGGGAACGGCGTGGGCTCAGGCCACTGTGTCGAAGATGGACCGTTCTCCTTCTTCAGGCCCGAATACCCAGTGCCGCATTGCCTTCAGCGACACTTTTACCCCGAGATGCACGGCATCAACTATACCGTCGTCAAAGTTGATAGTATCGTCAACCAAGCAGAGTCGTATGATCAGTTTCGTGTTTGGCTGGAGATGGGTCCCCATAGGATGGTACACAATGGTATCGGAGGAGAAATGCCAACGGATCATTCATCGAATGGTAATTTACTGCTTCTGACTAGAACGAGTAGCACAGGAACTAATCCGAAAACGTTCAGATCCCATCTTCTGGGTGCACCATGCGCAAATCGATAGAATGTGGTGGAGATGGCAGATGAAGGAGCCAGTGAACCGCACAACGATTGCATACGAAGGTCCAACTGTTGTGGATGAGCGAGGCTGGCCGAGCGATGTATGGAATGCATCCATATCGGACATCTTTCCTATGTACGATATGGCTCCGGACGTCAGCGTTGGCGAGCTACTGGACACGGAGGGCGAGATTCTTTGTTACAGATATCCTGATTATTATGGATGACGCGTTCGGTACAGCGACTTAGATACCACTATATTATCGTAATCTGAAGACATGATGACCACAGATCCTTTGTGTTGCTATCGTGAAGTTAATGGCGCTGCTTCTTGGAATTTGTGGTAGCAGCATCTTACTAGTTTCTCGCCTCGTCTAGACGTGTCCCAGAACATGGCGGGAGTAACTCTGCATATCAATTCGAGATGTATCAACTTAGAGATGGAGATGGAGATGTATTGCTATACCTACTTGTTCCTAAAAGAAATCACTTTCCTATATTGCGCGCCAAGAGCAGCTCCCGCCGGAAATGTTAGGCTGGTAGTGCCAGCCACAGTGTGGCTACCAGCCAAGGCAAAACATTATCCTGAGCATCCTGGAATTGGATCATACCTCATGCTCGTGCCTGTATCCTTCAAGACATCCTCGCCGTGTGACGACCTCAAGGCTCCGACGACCAGAAGACTGAGCACTAGATTTGACCCAGGCACAACTCGGTATCCAGTGTCTAGCGCACCTTAAGATCTTTCCTCGTCCAACTCACCCGCCTTTGCGGTCATCGCCATTCCAAGAGCCAACCAACCAAATCTCAACCATCAACACAACAGTAATGGCTTCTCTGGGCGAGGACCTACTGAACGTCGTCAACAAGCTCCAGGATCTTGTCTTCAACACCATCGGCAATGATTCTCTAGATTTGCCTCAAATTGTGAGCCTTCACCGCCAAATTCGCTCACGCAAGCTTCTAGCTAATGCGAACATCAGGTCGTCGTAGGATCACAATCATCCGGAAAGTCTTCAGTCCTCGAGAATATCGTAGGCAGAGATTTTCTGCCAAGAGGAAGCGGCATTGTTACTAGACGCCCCTTGATTCTCCAGCTCATCAACGTACCAAGCGACCGAGACGACCGACCAGGAGACGACGAGGTGCATATTCCACATACTCCAGCCAGCGTTGCAGGACAGCAGGAATGGGCAGAATTTAACCATGTCCCTGGACGGAAATGGTATGATTTCGACGACGTGAGAAGAGAGATCGAGGCAGAGACTGCGCGCATTGCGGGAAGCAACAAAGGCATTAATCGGCAACCTATCAACCTCAAAATCTACTCGCCGCATGTTCTTAGCTTAACATTGGTTGATCTGCCAGGCTTGACGAAGGTTTGTTCCTCAAAACCTTGCTTGTTGGGTGAATGTTGATATGATACCCAGGTCCCAATTGGCGATCAACCTGGAGACATTGAAAAGCAGACTCGAAACCTCATTTCGGAATATATCGCGAAACCTAACAGTATCATTCTCGCGGTTTCGCCAGCAAACGTCGATCTCGTCAACTCGGAAGCGCTCAAGCTTGCTCGCTATGTAGATCCTATGGGGCGGAGAACAATAGGCGTGTTGACGAAGTTGGATCTCATGGATCATGGCACGAACGCTCTCGATATTTTGAGCGGACGTGTGTATCCCCTGAAATTAGGCTTCATTGGTATCATCAACAGATCACAAGCGGATATCCAACAACAGAAACCCTTGGCAGATGCTCTTCAAAACGAGCGAGACTTCTTCCGAAGCCACCCCGCATACAGAAATATGGCCGGTCGTACTGGCACGCAGTTTTTGGCAAAGACCCTTAATACCACCTTGATGGCACACATCAGAGAGCGACTTCCTGACATAAAAGCACGACTGAACACGCTCATGGGCCAGACACAACAAGAGCTGGCAAGCTACGGGGACGTTGCTTTTACTGGCAAAGAGCACCGCGGGTCTCTGATTCTGCAGCTCATGACCCGCTTTGCCTCGTCATTCATATCGTCAATCGATGGTACCTCATCCGAGATCTCCACGAAAGAGCTTTGTGGTGGTGCAAGAATATACTATATCTTCAACTCCGTATTCGGTAACTCCCTCGAGACAATCGACCCAACGACGAACCTCTCTGCCCTTGACATTCGAACGGCCATCCGAAACTCGACTGGACCACGGCCGAGCTTGTTTGTCCCAGAAATGGCATTTGACCTTCTCGTGAAACCTCAAATAAAGCTTCTAGAAATTCCAAGTCAAAGATGTGTAGAACTCGTCTACGAAGAGCTCATCAAAATCTGCCATACCTGTGGCTCCACGGAACTGAGCAGATACCCACGTCTGCAAGGCAAGCTCATCGAAGTAGTGTCAGATCTTTTGAGGGAAAGACTAGGTCCTTCCTCTCAATACGTTGAGTCTCTGATCTCCATACAACGTGCATATATCAACACCAATCACCCCAATTTCCTCGGTGCTGCCGCCGCTATGTCTTCAGTTATCACCGACAAACAAGAAAAAGAGAAGAGGGCTCTTATGGCAGAGGAGAAGAAGAAGCGCGAACGTCGAAGACAGAAGGAACTCAACGGGACGAACGGCATGGAAACGCCTGAAAACGAAGAAGAGAACGCTGACGGCTCCGCCGATAAGGCTGGCCCATTACCCCTCCCTATTCGTACTCACACCAAAGCAAGCAGGAGTATGTCCCCAGCCGTGGGTAGAAATTTCCAGAACGGAAATCATGGTGGCATGGCAGCCGCGTTAGCGAGTCGCGCAGGCTCTGATGCACAATTCCAGGGACAGGGACCAGGATCAGCACGCGACAGTTTTTTGAATTACTTCTTCGGGAAGGAGAATGGAATGCCACAACCGTCGCCAAACGCACTTGGAGACAGACCTGGCAGTCGACACGTGAGTAACAACATTGAGCCCAGCTTTGCGCAGAGTATTCGACGAGGCGAGAATCGCCACGAAAGACCACAAATGGCAGTTCCGGAGTCACCTCACATCGATGATTATGAAGTGGCATCGACGAGAGGGGGGGACTTTGATTCACCGATGGTAAGACTTGTCATTGTTTTTTTAGATTGCCGTAGAGGTGGGCTAACAAAGTACAGCCATGGGACAACAGTGGCAACGATGCACCAGCACTGACGGAGCGAGAAGCTCTCGAGACGGAACTAATTCGGCGACTCATATCATCTTACTTCAACATTGTCCGCGAGACGATCGCCGACCAGGTTCCCAAAGCCGTTATGCATTTATTGGTCAACCACTCAAAAGATGTTGTCCAAAACCGACTTGTCAGCGAGTTGTACAAAGAAGCTCTTTTTGAGGAGCTGTTGTACGAAGACGACGCGATCAAGTCGGAAAGAGAAAAATGTGAAAAGTTACTGGCTACGTATAAGGAAGCGGCGAAAATAATCGGAGAAGTTTTGTAAGATGATTAGCGTGATGGATTTGTATTCATAGAGAAAGTGGGCCCCGCTTTCTCACTTTGATTTACTTTCGAAGTACAATTTTTACTCAGCTCAATCTGGTCCTGGAGAAGAGTCGCAGTAGCGACAGCATCATCGCTCGGAACTCGACTTCATATTTTTGTTTTGGGAGCTAGAGAGTTCCGTCTTCCTCTTTGGGTCCTGTTCCGACATGTAGGAATGAGATTGAGGACATGGCAGAAGGATGATAGGCGTCGAGGACGCTGTAAGGGAGGCTCTGTGCGTATATATGGCCCTTTACGTTTTTGTAATGAAAGACCACTATACCCTTGTTGACCTGTGTGTTCATTACTTTGATCGATTTTGCAAGATAGATCAGGTTCCAGGTGGTGCGATGATATAGCTTGAATTTTCGAGCTTGGAAGAGGTATTGGTATCAACATTGTTCTTCAGAGGAGAAGCGCTTGTGCGATCTGACACGAGTCATCTTCGAAAGGGATCGATGCGCAATCTGTCCGGAAACTCTGCGTCGTCCTGGCTTGACTTTGCTTTCTAGAAACCGGAAGGGAGATGAAGAAGGGAAAGCGCTGTGAATGGGGAGCTAATTATGTCTGCCTCGTTAGTATGGCTGCGCGAGAACGACAACGATGTTTCAGAAGAAGGTGCATGGGGAGTGTCGACCACAGAGAGTAAGAGAAACACGGGGGCCTGGAGATGGGAATGCGGTCGTGAAGTATATCTATCTATCTTTCTATCTATTGCGAAAATGACTCGTCAGCAAGCCTTCCAATGTATGCGTCCAAGGACGGAAGCACGATATCTTTCTTGGCAGTGTCGGGTGACACGGTCCACTGGGAATTCGAGTGAGCGGAAAACTCAATGGGCATTGCTGTGCGCAAACCCCCACGACTCCCCAGATTTCATGTCAGGGCAGAGGGGAGGACCGTCACTATGGCTTAACGTGTACGACCCTGCCTACGGAGTAGGGTTGGGAACTTAGGGTCATGCTGTGTCGCTTGATGGTGTGAGGACAGATTATTGAGCTGCGAGGCTGAGTCACTGGTGCTTGTGAGACGTGATTCGCCTGTGATGGGGCCCATGCACGCCACATACTGCGATTGGACGGAAGGAATCGGTCCGCAGTGAGACATGGTCAGAACTACGCACATGAGCATTTTCAACGATCTCGACTCCTGGACGTGGATGCAGTATATGTGGAGTTGACTATTCGTTCACGGGGAGTGGCCGATTGGACGTATGCAAGGAGAGGACGAGAAGAGGATGGAAGTCGATAGGCGGATGAGAAAGCATGCGGCGTTTTGGGATTTGGGGGCTAGCGTCGCTGACCGGAGGCTTGGGGAGCACACCGACTTGTATGGGAGGAAGACGCGTAGGAAAGCGGTTGAGAGGGCTTGGAAAGGCGGACAAGAACTATGGCGGGGGAGTATTGGATATGCACGATGATGTGACGAATGTGGACAATCTGTTCAACGAGTAGGGACTAGGGAGGTGAGGAAATGATTCTGGTCAATATGGTGTTATCAAACTCGGACTCTCGGAGTTTAGGAGGTCAAGTTGCTCCGCCATGGGAATGGAGACTGCCCGAGCTTCCTGATTCCAGGGATGATCAATACAGTGTGACTAATCATGGGATGTGAGCAGAAGATGCTCCCGCAGTACCCTAACAGTCTTAGTATCGTGCGTCCGGACCCGCATCCGGTCTGAATCATCCTCCATCTGGCAGCGATAACGCGTATTTTACCTATCTCGTATGAATGTCCCCACCTCAGTACGCGAACGCCATCTCATATTACTGCGCCTCAGTTGCCCGGCCGTCCGTGCATTTAGGCAGACATCTTCGTACTCTTGGTGCAGGTCGACAACCACCTCTCAGTCTTCTTCGCTCCTCCTCCTTCCACATATCCAGCTCCAGGTTCGCCTCCTTTCCCTACTCACGCCCTATACATCTTGTATACCTCGCCGAGACATCTTCGCTATCAATCATACTTCGCCGCTCCGCAACAGCAAACACACCGTCTAGCCATTCCCAACTTCACCATACCACCGCATTGCTTCCGTCACGACCAAACAAGTCACCGTAGCTTATCACGGCACACGGCCTCGACAATCGTGCTCCCGGCGTTCCCCGCACATCCAAAGGGCGCCTCAGGATCCAACCCTCGGAAGACTTGGTGCGCCTCAGTTGGCTCGTCCGATGAAAAAGGCCTTGCTCGACTACCTGTAGATCATCTCAGTGTCTGTCAATAGGTTCTCTAATCAGAAAGGTATAGACCATCCGCCAGGTCGACAAATTTCCCATCCTCGCCCCATTTCCTAATCGGGAAAGCGGGCACAGTTCCTGCTTCTCCAGCTGGAACTGCGGGCCGTGTCTTTCGGTTCCAAGCTTGTGACTCACATTGCACAACTTTCATTCGATTATCCCAGGAATCTTGCATCAAGCTAACCCATGTTTCCTACGACAGACCGGGATCACTTGAACCCATTCCCAGCAATGGCCTCACCTTCCCTCCACCCACGCCGCCGGCCTCAAAGAGTCATGACTCCCTCTTCTGAATCCCATACCATGACGCTCCGTAAAAGCCAGACCTTCAACGCCCGTACAAGTATCTCCACCGATCTGGGCAGTCCTGTTGCCCATGCACGATACATGCCCAAACGTTCACCAACCTCTCCCAAGGCCCTCGAAGATCTTGTCAACGAGGGAGAACTCATTGCTGCCCACACGTCTGACGTCGCCAAACTCCTCCAAGAATTCGACGACAAGATCAGCGGGCTCGCGTCTGTCGAAGGTAACGCCAGCATACTGAGTGAGAAGGACGTCCTAGCTGTGCCCAGCTTCATGGTGCAACAGGTCAATGTTCCAGAGCCCATGGACGTCGACCCAAAGCCGGTAATCGTTGACCATCATCACGATTCCGACAGTGGCCTCGGTTCGAGCGTAGCGAGCTCAACAATAGGTATTATTGACCCCACTACTATTGTCCCTCTTATTGTTACCAACAATAGCAACCCCAACACAGTAGCGCCAACCGCTGACATTCATAAAGAGCACGCATCTCGCCGCTCTCGTGGCTCCGAGAGATCCATTGCTTCAACACATTCTACCATCACCTCTTCGGCATCATCGCTTGGCTCTAATCAGCGCCATCAACAATTTCTCAGCAAGGACGCCATCCGTCACATCAAGAAGCAGATTGTCCAGCCGATCCTTGATGAAGAGTCTCTTAAAGAATTCCATCCATTGATCGAGGACATCCCACGTCGAATCGGCGCTCGATTCATATCCAATCTTCGAGATCTCGAGAAGACCCTGTTCTTCCTCGCGCCTGTAAGTCCCGGTATACTTGATTCTGCTCGTGCAATTGCTCATGCTTTGCTCGATTTCAAGGATTTCTCATCTTCGCCAAAATCGTTCCTTCAATTCTGCGAAACCTCGATCCAGTGTCTCCACAACACCGTCGACTATCTTTGCGAACGCGATCAACGACTGCCGGCCGACAGACCTTATACTAACAACTACTTTCTCGATTTGGTTGAACAGATCCGCAGATACGCTGAAATTATGGCTCGCACCCGCGCCAAGAAAGAATCCGGTGAGGAGAAGGACGAAATGGATTATAATTCGTATGTGGACCCTGGCTCGCTCTTCCCCTTTCGTTTTGAAAGCTCTGACTCACCTCGGAGCCTGAGTCATCCCTACCCCATAAGATCTTCCTCTTGTCCTTATCACACCTGCATGACTTTGTCCTCGACCACTCACTTACATCTATGGAACAGTGACGAAGAGATCCTCATCGAAGGCGGACTTAGCAAGAACGGCAAATCCGCTGAACTTGTGCGAAAGAAGGATGGAAAGTTGATTCCACTTTCTGAACGCAGTGGTCTCGACGCTGCCAAAGGCAGCCCGTCGTCGTCGTCAAAGCGTCCTCTTTCCGACGACGAGATGGATGACGAAGTGCTCCGCTCCATGGCGCGCCGTCGCAAATCGGACAAGCCTGGAGATGTTATGCACCCTTGTGCTGTTTGCGCTAAGGAGTTCAAGCGTCCTTGCGACTTGACCAAACATGAGAAAACTCATTCTCGTCCTTGGAAGTGTCCCGAGCTGAAATGTCGTTACCACGAACAAGGCTGGCCAACAGAGAAGGAGCGCGATCGTCACGTCAACGACAAGCACTCTCAGGCTCCACAAATGTATAAATGCAAGTTCCCGCCTTGCACGTACTCGTCGAAGCGTGAGTCAAATTGCAAACAACATATGGAAAAGGCACACAATTGGCAATATGTCCGCTCCAAGAGCAATGGTCGCAAGAAGAATGGTGAGGCTTCTGGAAGCAATCGCACTGCTTCCGAACCGCTCACCCCGTTCATCCAAACTCCACTCTCTGCTACCCACCACAACTTCTCATCTCCCGAGAGCCCATTCCTGCAGTCACCATCAGCACAACCAGAAAGTCACTTTGGAGGCTATGGAGGGTACAGTTCATACACACCAAGCGCATCCAATGAAAACCTCTTCACCGCGTATGATACCCGTCGCGAGTCTGTTACGACAGCAGGTTCTGTATTGACATACTCATCGTCGAACTTCTCACCAGCTCAGGGATTCAACTCTGCCTTTGAAGAAGCTCTCCACACACCGGAGGATGTTAACTTCAGCGATAGCATCTTCGACAACACTGCCATGAACTTCTTCTCGGCTCAGCCAGCGCAACAACCGACACCAGCCATGAGCGTCAACTTCGACTTCAACGATTTCAGCTCTGGCCTTGACGCTACAAACAATCAGCATCTTTCGCCAGGCGTTGTTCCAGACGCAACACTATACTCGCCGAACCTCAATGATAACATGCATTTTGATGAGGCATTGGCGATGAATGCTGGCGATGATATGGGCTTCGGACAGGACTTCACTCTCTTTGGCGCCAACAGCAGCAACGACATCGCCAACGTCGCAGCAGCACAGTGGTTCCCTGACACCTCTAACTTTGGAAATACCGGAAGTGAATTTGATAGCATGTTTTGATCGATTTTCGGGATTCTCGCCATAGTCCCTCTCCCTTCCCCTATTATTTTCTTTCGATGGGTTGATGGGTCGAGCTTTGCATGACATGTATATTTGGGCGTTACCTGGACGCCCTAACGACTTTGTAACTAGGAGAAAAAGGATGTTAGGATCGAAGACGATGCGGAATGCGTATCGGGAGGATTATCTTATACGTCACGGTCTCCCTCATTTATTTAATGGCAACAACAGAAAGAAAATCCTACACGAACGGACACATTCTGCTCTTTATATTTATGTTTGTCCTGGCGTACCTCTCAGCTTGCAGAGAGCGGGATGAGAATGATTGTTCTCCTTCATTTGGGTTCATGGTGCTTTCCTCTTTCTTCCGTGGAGCACGTTGTAGAATAGATAGGTAGCTTTGGAGGTTGAACCCAAATTGAGAAACCCACGACTTTGCTTCGAATGATCGTAACCATTGTGTGTACTTTCGAAGGAAGTCGACTCGGCATCGTCGTCCGCTTCTTTGGACAGATAGGCCGGTGTACCATGTAATCCATACCATTTTGGGAAAGGATCCTCTTAACGCCAGGAACTGTTCTTGGCGCAGGGTCCGCTGGATAGCGACGCGAACTTTCGAGTTCGCGCCTTTGGCTTGGAAGCTCTCCTGTCGGTATCGGGATTAATTGGGTTTTATAGGAGGCTAGAATCCCACACCGGCCATGATCTTTCCAACCAGACCGCGGACAGGAATATGTGACTGGAAAAGGGATTGAAGTTTCCAAAGGTCCTTCAATGCAGAGGACGCCTGCTTCTTCAGTACAGCTTGAGTCGTGGACCTGCATTGAAGTGTGTTAGCAAGCAGGAAAGCCACAACCAGCTATACTTCAATCTTTCAATCACATCCACCAACCATCATCATCATCATCATCGCTCAAAATGGCTTTCGACCGAATCTCAATAGTCGGTAAACCCGGCGCCGGGAAATCGACATTAGCAAGTACTCTCTCCCAAAAGCTCAACCTCCAGAACATCGAATTAGACGCCCTCTCCTGGGAAGCAAACTGGACGCAAAACTCCCCAGCCGCCATGCGAGCAAAAGCCGACCCACTCCTTCCCGCCGACGGCCACTGGGTCGCCGACGGAAATTACACGAGCCACGTCCAAGACATCGTATGGACACGCGCGCAGACGCTCATCTGGCTCGATTACCCCTTGCACATTGCGCTGTGGAGGGTTTTCAAGAGGACGGTGTGGAGGATCTGGAGCGGGGCGGAGCTGTGGAACGGGAATCGGGAGACGTTGGGCCATCATCTGGCTGGGATCTGGGATTTGGATGAGAATCTGTTTGTTTGGTGTTGGAGGATGCATTGGAGGCATCGGAGGGATTTTCCTGTTGCTTTTGAGAAGGGGGAGTTTAGGCATTTGAGGGTGCTTCGGTTTAGGTCTCCGAGGGAGACGGAGGAGTGGGTGGGGACGTTGTGAGTTTGCCCGTTCTTGATGCACATGACGGGAGTCTTGGGTAGGTGAGTTGGGATGGGATGGGTTCAGGGGACCGAGCTTATCATCTAGGCTTTGCATTCTTTGGTTGTTGTGATTTTGAAGGAGACCGTCACACCATCCAAGTTTGTCACTTCCAGATTTTGACGAGGAGTTGATTGCTGTCGACGCATGAGAGCTTTCTACATTGCCTTCTATTCAAGCCAGTTCACCAGCGACATGTAATGTCAATCCATGCCACTTTCGTCTTCTCGAGGCTGCGGATGGGTCGTTACGAACTGGTGTCGATGAGCGGGGAGCTCAAGATGTCACGAAAAGCATCAATGGTATCCATGGGAACATCAAGTCTGGCTTGGAACGAACCATCTCTTGAGATTCGGGGCTACGGTAACAGTCCCATGAATTAGCATCATCTTACCCGCTCTCCTACACCATGTCCACTGGAAGCCTTGGACCCTTCACCTCTTCACGTCCTCGATACATATCCAGTCAGCGTCTTCTCCCAGCACCTGACTACCAGATCCTGACTACCAGATCCTGAATTAAAATGGCAAATTAGTGTCTTTGCCACATTCATTCAGATCTGGCCAGGTGTTCTGCCAGGAGAGAAGACAGTCGTCAATCAACACTCACATCGTGTAGGTTCTACTTCGGTCGTCGACTCTCCGCAAGCGGAACGTTGCAAACCTTGGCGGCTCTTCATATGTCGTCAGATTGCCGTTTTTGAGCAAGTTTACTCCTCCCCAACCATCGAAAGCAGAGGGCCCGGCCTACACATGTACCACTTTCTTTCGAAAGTTCCCGGGGTCTTCGAAGTCTTTGATTCATCACAATGCCTCGAAAACCGTTGTGGGCCATACAGTGCCGTCGCGCAAGGTTCCGATATGAGGGGACTTTGATAGATCGACTGGACACGAAGATATCAGGACTATGTCAGAGAAACATAGGCACCTTCATATTAAGCGTCAGTATGTGGGATCTGAAAAGTGCTTGTATGCTTTCTTACACAATAGCATCATTTTCCTTCGTCTTTTTTCAAATCAATTGCTCTCCTTTTAAACATTGATTCTCCATACCCTCAGTTCTTTTAGTGTCGGCAAGGGACGAGAGGTCACAGGGACATGTGAGTTATCCACAACATCATAGCTGTCGTTCAGTACTGAGTTGCTGGAAGTCTGGAGAAAGTCAACCTTCCTTAAAGAACGTAGGACCTTTATTCGGTTCCTTCCTTAGCCCCTTAAACATCTGTTTCTTGCCGGTCTCCAATACACTATATACTACACCATGCCTCTGCGGAAACCACCGCCAAAACGCAAGCAATCCATCCGAGAGGACACAGGACGTCGGCCGACTTTCTCCTCCGTCACAACCACGCCCGCTGTTCGACCAGAGTTTGGGCCGACCACGGCCTTGGATGATCGTCCAACCTCACCTTCGTCATCCAAACGCGGAAGCACAAACTCCGACAACCCTCTCATCGTAGAGCCAGAAGGAGCAGTCAGAGCATTCAATACGCTTGAAGGCCTCTGCATCGAACACGGGGAGCGTTACCCACCACCAAGGCCATCAAGTTCTGAGCCACGATGTCAAAGCGTGTATGATATCTATCATTACGATTTTGACCAAGACGTCACCAGTTCATACAATGATGCACACGTGCAGATTCGTGAATGCCACGAGACGCCGCCCATAAGTATACATGAAGGCCTGGTATCAATGTACAGAGGACCAGAGTGGCAGCCCCAGATCTACGATGAGGGGCCGATCATGAAGCTGAAGAGGAGGGTCAGTATAGCTGGAAGTAAGTTTGGAGACAATATTCGCAGACGTGGCGGAAGTCTGAAGAGGAGAATGAGTAATCGCCTGGGCTTCCAGCAGTTTCCAGAGCAGGTTGCATATGTTGGTGATAACCCGAATACGAAGACGCCAAGGTTCGATGGTGAGAGTTTTGACGAGGGCGCTCGTGATGACAACGGGACGACCGTTTGGCGACAGATCCAGTATGAGCTCTGAGTTGAGAGAGAGCTTTCATGTCATCGCAACAGTATCAGGAATACTTATCAGATGTGTCAGCACTTGGTCTATCATGAAGCTATCGGACCGTTCATTGAGGCCTCGTTGGCCCGGAGTTGGATTTAGTTGTACGTAGGGGAAGGAAGATATCCACTCGTGTACTGATTTACTTTATCTGCCTAACGCAGTGGCAGCCGCTTTCGCGATGCGGTTTTCCAAAACAGAATTCATTGTTTCCACGACAGAAGTTAGCTTTGATAAAAGTGAAGTTGGTGATTCAACTCACATGATGCTCGCGTGGCTGCCTGTCACGAACGAGACAGTATTCACTCACCCTCAACCTCAACCTCAGCATCCAGTCATCCTCATCCATACATTCCAATTGATCTTGATACCATCCTCACAATGGGGCCTACGCGTACGTCAAGTCCAACCGCCCTCCTCTGGGCTCATCAGCTCAAGCGCGAGCACCAGCATCTTTTGAGCCGAATAAAGTCACTTGAGACAGCGAATAACACCCTAACCAGTCGCATGGCTGTCGCTGAAAAGTCGACACAGACCACGGCAAAGGCCTTCGAAACGGTCAACGAGCTTAATCTCAGAGTTCAGGCAATCGAAGAAGACGATAACAGCCAACAGCAGCGATTTGCAGAACTGGATCGCGACAGGGGTGAGCGCTTCGAAAAGTTGGGTGACGGAGTGAAGAAGGTTGAGAAGCGTTTGCGTATCTTGGAGAAAGATCTGGATGACCGTGATGAGGAGAGCCAAGAGAAGAGGGAAGAAGCTGCGAAAGAAAAAGCGCGTCTCGTTGCTCGGCTCGATCAACTAGAGAGGGAGCATGCTAGGCTCAAAGAGACGGCTGCGAAGGGTGAAAAGCTTACACGCAAGGATGATGCTGCCAGTGGAAAGGTGCTGAGCAGGAGAATCGAGGCATTGGAAGCTAGACATACAGAGGAGGATGTGAAAGTCAGGAGCCTGCTTGACAAATTTGACAAGATGGAGAAAGGATGGACTTCCACGCAAGGGGAATTGAAGAGAGCGCTGGACATGATGGAAGCTATATCGTCAGCTCCCCGGCGTGTCGCTTCGCCTCGGCCGACTCCTCACATTGCCTCGTCCTCACCGTCCACGATTCAGGTCCCGGAGAGTCCTTTGGCTGGAAGGCAGACACGAAGGTGAGCTCCTGTTCACTCTTTGACGCACTTCGGTGTACTGACGAGCCACGAGCAGGGTCCAGCCTGAGCCGAAGCGAGCGAAGCTTATGCATAAACAGCTTGAGCCCAAACAGACGAAGCAAGTTGAGCAAGGAACGAGACTGGAGCATGCAAAGCAAGCTAGCCCGCAGAAGACAAAACCACAAAAAGCTAAGCAACCACCTCGACAGCCTGCTGGAGGGCCGCAGACCACGCAACCACAGAAGCCAAGAAAAGCACGCCAACAGCCTGTCGTGCAGAACATTCAGCAGGTTCGCCAACACAATCTTAGGATTCGGGTGCCTGCTTCTCAGCCTGTGAAATCTTCGACCAAGAGGGAAACCAAGAAACCCGGCCAGGACCAGCAGACACGGCCGCGGAGAAGGATCATCTTGAGCCCACTTCCGCCACTTGATGAATTTTGAAGTTGTCCGCTTGCCTGTACTTCACGGTCGCCGGGAAGTGCTTTTATGTTTTCGGTTTGTCACTTCATCTACTTCCAGTAAGTCTATGTCTCTTTGAAAGAATAGCCTCCGTCTCTGTCAATACACTCGACCTCGATCCTCGCCTCTTCGATCTCTTTTCCATTGACACTTAGCCCGCATCTCATGACGTCCCCAGCCTTCACTTGTCCCACACCTTTCGGCGTACCTGTCAGCACAATATCGCCCTTCTCCAACGTCATGACCCTGCTAATATCCTGCAGTTGCCGCGGTATCCTGTAGAGCATGAGCTCGGTATTATCTTGCTGTTTTATCTTCCCATTTACACTGAGATGTAGGACTACGTCGTGCGGATCCGGAATGCGGGATTTGGGGATGACAGCCGAAATGGGGCAGTAGGTGTCGAAGCCTTTGGCGATTGTCCATGGGAGACCCTTCTTCTTCGCTTCGTCTTGGACGTTGCGACCTGTGAGATCTATGGCGAGGATGTAACCTACGAGCGAAATAGTTAGCCCGATATTTACACTTACATATATCATTTCAATCTATTTGAGGCATAACTTTGCCTTCACAACACCTAGAAACGTGGACTGGAAGATACATACTCTCAATTAGCCCGATAGCTCCCTTTTCTCCAGAAACTTTCTCGTCGAAATCCGTGACTCTATTTCTCAGAACCAGACCCAACTCGACTTCGAAATGTGTGTTTACACCGCGCGGGAGGAGGACGGGCCCAGATTTTGGTGGTAAAAGGGTGGTGGGTGGTTTTAGGAAGAAGAAAGGTTGTTTCGGGGCCGTATTCTTGAGCTCGGATATGTGATCCGCATAGTTTCGACCTATACATATTATCTAGACCTCAATCAGCTGTCAGATCGTGTAGTAGAGAAGAGAGAGCACAATATGTACCTTCCGACAATTGCGCGCGAGGGAAGCTGCTGTAGCCATTTTCGCGGTGGAAAGGGGTATCAATTGAATCGCTCAAAGACGACCAGCACCTCTGAGAACTGTAGATTCGGAGTCTGAATGCGAGGTTGTGTTTCCTGTGCTTTGGCGTACCCGTTGTTGTATGTACCGCCAGTAATGGTGATTAAGTCCGAATCGGAGTCGCTTTCCAACACGGGATCTCCCTCGGCTCCTTGACGCGGCTTGTCTTCCGGAGATGCAGTCACGGCTTTGATTGATCCGAGTTTGGATCGGGGTTGCGAGAGGGATGTGTATATGGACCAGAGGATTGGTACGAGGAGCAGCGTTATTAAGCCGCAGACGTCGGTGGTTGAAGCGAACATCGTCCCGGGAATATGTAGGACTTGTCTCGTTCGAGTAACAAAGAACAACAACAACAACAAACGGAGAGCAGGAAGACGCGATTGAATGAATTTGGGAAGATGAAGGTTGCGCAGGTTCTTAGTGATTTGACGAGTCTTAGGGTTTGTGTAAGTTGCTCTCTAGATCTATTTCTTGTTACTTGTCTAATCTCTTTCCTTTCCTTTTGCTTGTCTTTCGACGTGTATTGTTCCGTGCTTTAACGGCCACTATGTTATGCTTTCTTATGAAATTTCTTAT